>CM050889.1:80952405-82202405 GCA_027725995.1 Rhynchospora tenuis
TATAAACATCTCTTGTAAAACAAAATAATAAAATATTAATAATTCAAACTTATATTCCAATTCTAGAACATAAATATAAAAAATAAATTTTGATACTCTATATATATGGCGTTGAAACTTGAAACTTGAAAGCATATGACCTCGATAAAAAATGATAAGTTGGTTGTGATGTTTTTTATAATACCTAAATCCATGGTTTTGGAAAAGCTGGTTCGACGGGACTCGCATCGTCGGCGGTCAAAAAAAGACTGCCGGGAGCGGTCGTTCCTTATTTTTTTGCTATTAAGAAATTTTAAAATTCAAATGTCGAATCTAAACCATTGATCTTGTTCAATTTAACGGGCGATGCGTTTTCATATAAGTTTTATAAAATTTGGAGTTTGATTTGATACTTGATTAAGTGCTCAACAAATGAACGAACCTGGTTTAATGCATCAAATCTAAATTTTATAAAACTTATATAAAAATGCATCGCCGGTTAAATTGAACAAGATCAACGGTTTGAATTCGACATTTGAATTTTAAAATTTTTAAATATAAAAAAAATGGGAAACAACCGCTCCGCTCCCGGCAGTCCTTTTTTATCGCCGAGCATGCGAGTCCCGGTTCGACAGTGCATTAAATGCTACACACCGGTGTCCTTCCTAGTGTACTGTTGAGAGAGGTCCCGTGTTTTGATAAGTGATCTCCAGTGGCATGAATTGTGTTCTCTCTCGTATAAAATTGCATCGTTTTAACCTGACGTTGACCTCGCTGTATTTATGTTATTCAAGATCCATTTGGCACAATTTTACAAACCCTTTATTTCAGTTTTATAGTTTTTCTCTTTCTTCCTTTTCATGTCTTTGTATTTTGGTGCCGAAAAAACTAAAAATTAAATCAATATTCATCTTAATAATTTTTAAAACTGTCTGAAGAAGAAGAATAATATAGTATGAGAATGTCTGTTTAAATTCTATAAAATATTAAATTAAGAGCAAGGTTCTAATGCCACCACTTTTTGGTTTCACAAGTTACCACAACTTTTTATTTTGTCAATATTTAACATTTTTAAAATTCAAACGTCGAATTCAAACCGTTGATCTAGTTCAATATAACGAGTGATGCGTTTTGACATAAAATTTATAAAATTTGGAGTCGATTTGATACTTGATCAAGTGATAAACAAATGAACGAATCTGGTTAACTATAACAGATTAATTCTAATACGTTCATTTGTTTACCACTTGATCGAGTATCAAATCGACTCCAAATTTTATAAAATTTATGTCAAAACGCATCACTTGTTATATTGAACAAGATCAACGGTTTGGATTCGACCTTTGAATTTTAAAAATGTTAAATATTGACAAAATATGAAATTGTGGCAATTTGTGGCAAGTAAAATGGTGGCACTAGAACCTTGCTCTTAAATTAAAGCAATGTTATCGATGAAATAATTTTGCATATGATTTCAATAAATTGTTGAAATGATAACACTAATCGCTTAAAGATTCTACCATAATTGCTAAATTGACAATTTACTTATAAGCGACAACATTATATATAATTTTGAATAACAATGAAGTACTATCTGTTTGAAAATAAGGCGAGATCGAAAAGTAGTAGATATCTTTATATTTGAAATATAATTTAGTAAAAAAAAACAGAAATATTTTTTCCTAAATAGTTTAGTATTATCGGAATTAGTATCGTAATATTTGACTTTTTTTAATTGTTATTTTATTCAATGGTTGTTTAATATTGTGATTATCGATTGTAGCATTATTAATGACTTAATCTATTGCTTTTGAAAATAACTCTTGAATAGAAAAATAGAGAGAGCAAATCAGTGACCCTCATCATATATTTAGAACGGTGGATTCTAAGCATGAAAATTGTAAGAAAACAATAAAAAATTGACGAAAATTGATTGTGATGGTGAAATGACAAAAACGAAAAAAAAAATATTGTTCACATGAGTTGTGCTATGTATAATGTATGAGAAGGAAAGCACCAAAACATAGATGAATCAGGTGAGAAAAGGACGCATATAAATTTTTTTTCTCGTGTTTGATTTATTATTTTAATGTTATTGCGGATGTTTAGCCATGAAGTTAGCTCTCTCATAAGATCAAAGCTTGCTCAAAGCAACAGATGTGTCAGGTAAGTCTGCGGCACATCAAACAAATACTGGGACCTTTCATAAAAAACACAAGTACTGGACCCGGAAATTCGTACCTAGCGCATGGGACAATGTTTGAACTTTGAATCTATCCAATTTACACAAGCCGGAGATTTCCTACCCTGTTGCTCCTAGGAAATAGATATAATAAATTATGTCGTTGAAAATAGAGTCCGATTTCTCGTATAGAAGGAAAAGGTAAAACAAATTTGGATGTCAGCTTTTTGTGGCTTCAAGATCAAACTTAATATTTGGGGCAATGACCGGATGTCAGCTTTTATCTAACACGCCAGATGTTCAAAACGGTACTAAGTATTATGTATGAAATAATAAAAAAATGTTATTTTAAAAAAGAAGTGTACTTATGTGGATAATAAATTAGTGTGTATTTTAGAGATTCAAAAGATGAGTCTGATAATAGTTGATAAAGTACAATTGTTGTCAAGTAAAGAAGTACGATAGTCGTGTTTTATTAAGGGGGCGTTTGTTTGTGTAGTAAGGGGTTACATAAGTTAAGGATGCCTAAGTG
Organism: Rhynchospora tenuis; assembly: GCA_027725995.1. Classification (NCBI taxonomy): domain Eukaryota; kingdom Viridiplantae; phylum Streptophyta; class Magnoliopsida; order Poales; family Cyperaceae; genus Rhynchospora; species Rhynchospora tenuis. Next base: position 80,955,099 of record CM050889.1, read on the forward strand.
TTTATGTAGTGTTATGTAATGGATGTTTGGTTGTGTAGTAAGGATGAGTAACTTAATGCATGCATATATTCGTGTCAAAAGACTAAAATGTCCTTACATTTAAATTAATATTATGTATTAATAAGATATTGTGACCTAATTATTATTAATTATTAATTATTAATGATAATAATAATCATTTTTATTATTATGATATATTAATAATCACTTTTAATTAAATATTATAAACATTATTAATTATTTAACAATAAAAAATTATTATTGATTAATTATTTTTAATTAATTCTTATTATTTAATTATTAATTATAATAATTAATATTTATTATTAATTACGATTTTAATAATTATTATTACTTATTAAATATTATTAATTATTATAAAAATTAATTATATATGATAATAATACATCATTTTTGTTATTATGAAATATTAATAATTACTTTTAATTAAATATTATAAATATTATTAATTATTTAATGATAAACATGTATTATTGATTAATTATTTTAATTATTATTATTAATTATGTTTTTTAATAATTATTGTTACTTATTAAATATTATGATTAATTATTTCTAAGGGGTATTGTTGGAAAAAAAATTAAAGAGGATGGTGCATAACTTATGCAACCTATTTAGGTTACATAAGTTACGCACCCTTAAGACGTCTTATGTAACGTGTGTTTGGTGACTTAAGGATGCATAACTTAAGTTATGCACCCTTTTAAGTCACAAACAAAAAACATGAAAATATGCACTGACCTACACTTGGTAACCACTACCAAGACTTTCTAAAAAAACGTCTGCACTGACCATTTGACCATTTGATACCAACGTGTGCATTGAACAATAAACGAGCGCGTACTCTATGATAATTACGAGTTTTGTAATTTAAAAGGTATCATATTTAAAATAGAATATGTGAATGATGAATTTGCAAATGGTAATTTTCTGATCTATTTCTAATATGTTCCTTAAAAGTGTGCATGAAACAAAATAAAAGAAAAAAGTGAAAACAAATATTATTCGCAATGTAGAAAGCAATGACTTTTATTTTCAGAAGGGGCTCAATTTTATCTCATATATCATAAATAATCAGTATTGTTCTTTTTAATTTATCTCTTAGTAGTTAGTCCAACTTTTGAGTTTGTTTTGGCCAAGTCATTTTTCATACGAAATGTTAAAAGAAATGATAATGCTTCCATACACGTAGCAAACTTAATAACTTACGTCCTCGTCAGCGAAGTTAATATGTGGATATCAGAAAATAAAAATAGTTTCTTTCAATAAAAATTAGTCCATGTCAAAAAAGGAATTTTCACATAATAAAAAAAAAACCATACATACTACCACACTGGTTTTTGGTTAACATTGAATAAAGTGACGTAGCTAAAAGAAATTGAAAGATATAGTCCTTAAAAAAAATATAAAAAGTTTGATGATTTATGTATTACACTAGCTAAAATTGGTGACCCAAATAATTTTTTTTTTTTCAAATTTCTGTCATTATAATCATATTAGATGTTTTAGGCGCTTGTAATTCTCTTATCAAGTTTGTCAAAAAAAAAATAATAATAATAAAATAAAAAAAGTTTTCATGATTGAGTTCATATATCTGGTGGGCCACATCAGTTAGAGCCCAATCCAATTTTTCATGATAACTAGGACTCTACGAGGTGGGTTCGGTGCTTAGTTAAGACGGCCTGACAAAAATTAATTGATGAGGATCGGATTTGATAGCCAGGCATGGGTTTTCATCTTTCAACTTTTCGTGTGACACTCCTAGGTAGTCACTGCCTAGATTGTCCAAAAAAAAAAAAAAAAACCTTATCGGGTGACACATCTTTTTAAACTGGCATATGAAGCTACGTCTTCAATTTTGAACTGACGTATTAATAGGTTTTAATTTTAATCTTTTCTTCTCACAAGCAGAAATATTAACTTACTTTAACAACTGAAAAACTATTTACATTACGTTTGGAAATCTGCATAATAACATAACGACATTATTTCAGGTTTTTTGCGTGCATTTTCTCAAAAAAAAAAAGAAAAGAAAAGAAAAGAGGTTTTACGTGTACCAAATGAGGGAGAAAATGGAAGAGAGGCAAAAGATCATTCTTTTGCTCTTTTGTGAAGGAGCCTGAATAGTGAATAGTAAAAGAGCAGAGATTAAAGCTATACAGAATTTTATTCAATAAAAATGTACAAAATAGCACTTTTTAAATTAAGATTTTTGTCAAAAAATTTTACATTTCTATAAATAGTAACAAACATTATTTTTCTAGACTTCTAGTCACTACTCAAATAATGCTATTCTCACCTTCTTACTTTTGAAGGTATTAAACAAATTCTTTATTATATAAATAGTACCCTTTTTAAGGCAAAAATTGGGGTCAACCGGTCAAGTCGAAGGCGGTCAAGCCAAATGGACTTTTCCTTTTCAAATAGACCCCCATCTTTAAATAATTGTCCGAAGAAAACTTTTAGCGTTATTCCATGATAATTATTTGGAAAATGGGTTACCTTTTTCATCAAGGCGAAAAATAACAACCTAATTAAGATAGGTTTGGCTAATCATCGTGAAATAATGCTACAAAAGTCTATTTTGATAATTATTTAAAAATCAAGTTCTGTAACATAGTAGGGCAACCAACCTAATTTAATTTGATTAGGATTAATTAATAAAAATATTAGGAATATTAATTAATAAGGAATTCTTAATTTTTCTTATAAATACAATATTTATAATATACAAATAACATACAAATAAATCAAAAGTAACATAAAAATCGACTCGAATTTGAAATATTTGACTTTGTGTAAAATCTATAATTAGTATAAAATATTCTAGTAAAATCCAAGCTTGATTAAATATTAAATCCATTGTTAATTTGAGTAAATATTAAGGAAATTCAGAATTTAAATCAAATTAAATTCAGTCACTACACAGATGGCCACAAATTTTCGCCACAGAAGATCCGAGCAGGCCATTTGGCGTGATCTCCTCTTTCCTTTCTTCTTCTCTTCTCTTCCGTCCGCCCCGTCTGATTTTTCTCTGCTTTCCTCTTCTTCGTCGCACCGACTAACGCGACTTTTGGCGTAGATCGACTGTGGCCAGCTAATCGAGTTCAACCACGAGGTTAAGAAGCCGACATTCCTCCCTTCAATCTCAGCCGTGGGGTGTTGATCGAGTGAGAAATCGGGTATGGGGGGTGATTCAAACTTTGTGATTCGGGATTTAAATCGACGTCGTCGATCTTCTTCTATTCTCCTCTCTTCTCCATTTACTATAAATACTGTAATTTGGGGGAAAATTGGGTTGGCCGGTGAAGAAATTCCACGAAAAAAAAAGAGAGGGAGAGAGAGAGGAACTGAGGACGGGAAAAAGGAGAGAGAGGGACAACAGTAGTGAAGAAAGGTATAGCTATCACTTTTGCTAATTGATTCGAGTTTATTTGAGTTAATTTGATAATTAGTAAAAATTAGGATTATAGTTTGCTTTCGGGTTTTAAGCTTAAATACTAATATCTGAAGTTATAATCGAGTTTAACTAGTTTAAATTGATGTTTTCGAAGGAGATTTGACAGATTTCAATTGTTAGAGATGAGAATTTTAGGTTTTCGGATTTGTCTCAAGGAATTCGATTCAAAATCGATGAAACTCGAGTTGTTTGGTTATGGTTAAGCTTAGAGGGAGTTGTAGGAGGCAGAGGGAGTTGATTAGAGGCCATGTACCAGCCTCTGGTACGGAGAACGTACCACTGGTATATTACTGGCAAAGCAACGGGGTGCCAGGGACTGAATTGCAAGAAAAATATCGGCTGAGGACTGAAATGTAAAAAAAAGGGATCTAAAAGATATTTAAAAGGACCTGTTCGTAAAGAAAAGGACCTAAAAGTAAATAATAAGGATCTAATTGCAAAGAAAAGGACTGATTTGTGAATAAAAGGACCTAGTTGTGAACAAAAAGGACTAATCCGTAATTAAAAAGGATCTAAATGAAAAAAAAATTTCTGAGATGGGCTGTCGTAGGTGGGCTTCGACCTAAGGTAAAGGAAAAAGAAAAGAAAAGAAAAAAAAAAGTACTGTGCCGTGGCTTAATTGTTTGGCCCAGTACTATAATAAAGATGAAATTTATAATTTGTAAATCTAATTAACAAGTTTAATTAACAATTAAACTAATGAACTAACTTTTAAATCTTAATTAATGATTTTCTGATTTATTATTTTGAATTTATATATATATTCCATTAATAATTTAAAATTCTAAATAATTATATAATAAACAATATATTAAGGAAATTATTTAAATAAACATAAATAAATAAATTATTATATAATCAACTAATAATAAAGAAGATATTAAGATTATAAAAATAAAACTATTTAATTAAATAATTACTTAAATATAAGGAAGTAAATAAATAAAATAAATAGTTAAGAAAACAAATTAATTTAAGCAAAATAAAAATAAACCAAAGTAAATTAAAATAAATTTAAATAAAATAAAATTAATTCAAATAAAATAAATTAAAAATAAAATAAAATAAGATAATAATAAATAGTAATTAAATTATTGAAAACACAAGCAATTACTATAAAATTTAAATAGAAGACTCCAGTCAGTCTGGTAGCTTAAGCCGGACCACCTTTTTTTTAAAGTAATAACCGTTAGTTAGTTAATAACGGTTTTTATTAATTACAAGGGACTGGAATGAGGAGGCGACTGACCTAAACACATGTGCGGATATGTGGATTTCTATAGAAACTTGTTGGTAATTTTAAATTAATGCATAAGCATGCTGATCCCCGTTGTTATGCATTTATGAATTTATCATATTAGATTATAGGAACAGATATTACAACTCATGTTGAATCCATCTCCGTATTCATTGACTTGGATGATAAAAGGCAAGTTTGAATATCAAATTAACGGAAGAGCTAAATCCGTCTAGCTCGACCCAGTCTTGCCTAAAGACATCAGATCCGAATTGTGCAAATGGAATGGAATAAGGAAAAGACATAAAGGTCAAACCACTCTCCGGAGTCGGTCGGCCACCGGCTTCGGCCAGTTCGGTAGCGCTATTTGAATATGTAATTCCCTCGTGTGCCCAGGGTTAGGGATTTGTCCCTCGTGTGCCCAGTGGGTTAGGGAAATGTTTCCTCCTGTGCCCAACCGGTTGAGTTAGGAAACCTGAGTGAGTTATGATTATTTATGATGATTATGATTATGATTATGATGTGACTTGCTTGACTTTATCTCTGACATATTTTCATGCATGATTGTTACAGATGGTACTGATCGGGCCTTATTTACTTCGTTGTGCAGTATGCAAATGGAGATATATATTGATTGCATCGCATTATATTTATTCTTTTTATTGATTTATTTATTATTATATTTTTATATTCATGTTGATTATTATGGGTATTAATTCTAGACAAAGATTTCGACTAGAAATCCACGTCTGGAACTAAAACCCGCATTGAGAAATATTATTATTTCTCACTTGATTTTTGGTTGCATGTTCCTCGGCGGTTGGGGGTTCCAGGGGACGCACAGGCCAGTCAGGGGCCCTCCGATAGCAGTCTTTGATGGCACCTTCTTTCACCAGCGTGTCTATGTCCCACACCTTCAGGCATATGTCACGCATCACATCTCTTTTGCTCCCACCGGCGTATACTTTTATATTGAGCATAGTGCACCTGTTCCAGCTCTAGCTCCTCTTCCAGCCCCTGCTCCTCAGGAGCCACCTGTAATAGTGATTAGTTCTGACTCCGAGCAGGAGCCGGAGGAGGATGAGGAGGTGGATGTGGAGTAGTTAGTTGTTTGTTTGTTGTTAGATGATCGAACTAGAGTTGACTTTTGGTTCACACTAGTATAGTCTTGCTGTATATACAGACTATATTAAGTGTTGTTTTTAAACTCTAGTTCAAAGGGTTGGTTAGTTGTGTCTTGTTGGATAGTCACATTTTGACGGGACTGATGATGTACATGTTATGACACTGTGATGTATATATTTGGTTATGTGTTGTTGTTGTTGCTTTATTTTTATTACATTTATATTTTCTTACTATCGTCATACTAATAATATTCGATTATATTATCAAAAGAAAAAAAAATATATATAGATATATATGCGTCTTTTAAAGGTTAATTTATAATCTAAGCCTTGCGGAAGTACTAGAATCAGTACTTTCGAGGCGAGATTCTGTCATATCATACTCGGGATGTGACAAGTTCTGTTTAAATAATCATCCAAATACATTTTTGTAGCATTCTTTCTTAATTAGCCAAATATATTCTTAAACTTCTAAGTTTTCGTCTTGACATAAAAGTAACCCATTTTCCAAATAATTATCAATTTTGCTTCTTTTTTTTGTTTTTATCTTTTGCTTCTTAGCTTAATTTTTCCCTTCGAAAAAGTTAACAGCATGGCAAAACTGCCAATTATATATGAAAATAATTATTTTCCTGTAATGTCATTGATGTGTTTAAACAACAGTGAAGATGATATAACTATGTTTGCTTCAAAAAAAAAAAATAATAAATAAAAAATGAAATAACTATGTGCATTAAGAATAACAACACAAAGATAGACCATTACCTATCACGTTTAACTTCACAAAACAAGCTTAAGCAGTTTTTTTTAGATAAATACTAGACAGAGGCTATCTAGCTAAAACAAGCTTAAGCAGTCGGGCTAGGAATCATGTGATCTTCATTCAAGTTCCTTTCCTCTTATCCATTTTCACAAAGCATTTTTTCTTATCCATTTTGCTGGGAATCTTTAAAAAGGCCTGAAAAGGAAATCGAATAACAAAATCGGGACTGGATTTTATGTTATCCACATTCGTCAAGCCGCCTCATCTGGGTACTAAATTATCCATCAAGTCGATGTGACTAGTATTGATATCATATATAGGATCAGATTTAGATTTACAATGCTATACCTGATGCAAAGCATTTTGCATTACTACTCCTGTGATTGATATAAATTCAATATTTTACGTGAAGCCCCAACATGCATTTATAATTGTCTTCATCATACTTATTATTCACATATCTAGCATTAATCATCAGTCGCGGATTTAGGAAAAATATTTAGGTGGGGCTAGAGTTTTCCAATCGTGCGTGTCGTGTCGTGTCAAACACGATCGTGTTAGAGTCTCGTGTCGTGTCGTATTGACACGAACTACTTTTTTAATCGTGTCGTGTCGTGTGGTGTTAAATGGTGAGAATAGGCAACACGACACGACTAAACGATCGTGTCGTGTCATGTTGACACGTCGTGTTAGTCGTGTCAAATCGTGTCAATTGTTTTATTATTTTTAAAATTAAAAAATATTAAAAAATTAAAGTAAAGGAAAAGAATTACTAAATAATAATTAGATTAGAACAATATGAGTAAAATGATGGTAAATAATATGATATAGTATTGTAAATTGAATTTAAATTATTAATTTTGTTTAAATAATTAACATTAATAATCGAATTTGTGTTAATGTGCGTCGTGTTAATTCGTGTTCGTGTCGTGTTGCGTGTCAAATCGTGTCTTGTTGGATCGTGTTAAACTTTCTAATATCCCAACACGACACGATTATGACACGACACGATAGCACGATCGTGTCATGCCAATTTTGTATTCGTGTCGTGTCGTGTTGTGTCAACACGCACATCGTGTCGTGCCAACACGATCGTGTCGTGTCATTTTGGAGAACACTCACCTGAGTTTATAAGAACATTAGACCAACATAAGTTCATCATATATCCATCTCATACAATGGACCGTTGAGTACTTCAATGGCAGAAAAAATTAGATGGGGCTAAGGTGGGGCTCTATGGACTCGACGGCGTTAGGTGGGGCTCTAGCCCCACCCGCCCCAGTGGTAGATCCGCCACTGTTAATCATGTGTTTATATTGGACCTCTTCTTTTTTTTTTTAATAAATAAATTATTATCTCTTTTTTTTTGGTGAGTAAACATCATTGACATTAATCGAGTAGTACTAGCTAGAACCCCTCTGTTCTGTGCTGTGAACTCCTAGATGGCTAGATTAATTGACATTAGTTCTAATTAACACATACCGTATAAGTCCGTACACGTCAAAGTAATATAGCCGAAAAATAAATGTCATTTGTAAAACGTTAGCCTATACTTAAACAAATAGTTAATTGGCCATTAGGAATTGGGTTATGGTCAAGACAAGGATGGGGATGACCAAAGCCAATATACCTGTGAATTAAGTTCCGGTACTGGTAGCCAACATCACACCACCACCAGGCACACACATTCTACATGTGTATCCTTTAAAATCAATTCAATTGCCACTGATCACATCCTTAATTATATTTTTATTATTGAAGAGTATGCCACACTGTCAATAGACTGTACTTTTGGCGATGGCTAATTATGTTATGACATAGTTTAGTCAATATACACCAGTCAATTTATTGTTTGTTTTGAGAAAGAAAGAAAAATACATGACACGAAACCTGATATGTACACATATAACATGGTCAGTGCATAGAAATTAGTTGTCACAAATTAAAACAATCATTTCACGTGCACACATTACAGAAACTAAACTCATGATCAGTTATGCTTCTACTATTTATTCTCTCGCTGAAATCCGAACTTTAACATGTACAGTCACACTCCAAATTCATCGCACACAACAGCTCTTATGACAAGATATGAGAGCGAGCAGGCATATATGTTTTTCTCTTTTTTTTCATAGCCAAATGGCGCCGGCATTCCTCAGCAAGGGAATGAGATCTCCCCCAAGGTGCAGCGACATGATCCTATCAGTGGACCCCACCAGTCGGCCCCCAATAAACACTGCCGGGACAGGAGGGCTGTGACCCATGAGCTTGACAAGCGCTCTTTCCATCTCTCTTCCCTGTGCCTCCCGATCAAGCTCATGAATGGCAGCATTAACACCGAGATCAGAGAAAAGGCTTGTCACGGTGTGGCACATGCAGCATGAGCTCATGCTGAAGATCACTACGGCACGCTGGGATGCTAGCTTGTTAACCTTGTCCATTACAACGTGTTGAAGTTTAATAAAATCTGGATAATATTTTTGAGTGATGGGTTTGTTCAATTTGTGGTTTAATTTGAAGTAGGAATGTTTTGGATGCGGTGGTTTGGAGTTGAGAAATCGGCGCTCTATATATAAGAGTTTAGGGAATCTATTTAGAAACACCAAAAGTTCGCATTTGTTATATTGTTAATTATTCTAGAAATATGTGGACAGTTTATCAATTTCACGTGTTCAAATTAGCATTCATCACTTGAACAAGTGCATGTGTTGTTAATTTGGTACTTCTTTGAGTATTTGAGAAAATATCTTTGTGCAAGGTGCAGTTTTCATGTAGTACATCTGTTCTAGTGTTCTCCATAGATAGCATCAAATGTTGGAGTACAGTTGGTACAAGCTAATAGATAATCTTCAAGTCCCCTTTCAAGTATGGAATATGGAATATAATTGGATCATGTAGCCAAAATTGTGATGCCATAAAGGTACAATGTGTCGATAAGGTTTGACTGATATCCTTTTGTCCATTAAGTGCATTGCATGTATAGGGGCACAATGAATGAAACTGAGCTCAAAATGTCTTAATTTTATCTTAGTAGACTCTAATGGATCTCAAATAATTACCAATGTCACAAATACATTAGAAGAACAACAAGTGGTTTTGAGAAACAAATTAAAATCTTTTGAATTTTGGAATGGGTTTGTGTTGCATTGGTACTTGGTAGAAGGTAATGACGTTTAACTCTCAATTAAAAATTTAATCAAGCTAGCCAAAGTATGTCAGCATGGTTAATTCAACATACAATGAACCAGCACCATGATATAAAACTAAAGCAAAGTAAAATATTATATACAATATAGCATGATGAATGATCTCACAAAATGGTCATTGACTCATTATTAATCATAGATTCAGATCAATTGCAAATTCTTACAATCTTTTTGTCTTTTAAACCTACAAACTAGGGAAAGACTAATGCTTAAGCTCGTCAGGATCATCACACTATCAAATAAAGTTGAAGAGAAACTTGGATTGAATAAAACAATATTAATTCTTATATATCCAATTAATTGAATCATGTGCTCCTCTTCTAGGGAATTCTGGTCTAATTAATCTACAAACAAGTTACTCATCCTCCCTCAAATCGAAGCCACTTTTTAAATTATTTTCATCGCTAAAGCCTCGAGCTGAAGCTAGAGTTACTATTTTTATATCCATTCTTTATGATCTTCTTTTCAAGCTTGGTAAGTCTAATTTCTTTTGAAATTCGAGTCTAAATTAGCGTAATTAATAATCTTTTTTTGGGATATACATTTTGAGGCAGCTTAATTGATTTTTCTTCTTTTTTGTTGGTGTTTTTGTCTCTCCCAAATTCATTGATCTAGTGTAGATAAAAGTGTCTTCCGTTAGCTCCAACATTTCATTTAGTACTTAGTATAGCATTTAATTTTCTTATGCATCCTACTTGAAGTGAAAAGTTAATATATACTTAACTTATAATACAATGTGCAATTGTAAATGATAGATCGATTGATATATATATCTAGTATTTAAGAGTGTACACCAAAAAACAAGTTATTTTCTATAGAAAGTAGAACGCAAATACCATGCTATGTCATTTCAAAATGATTAGTAGAACAAATTGTTGGTGACTTATGAATGTAAAATATATTTCCTGATTGGTAAAAAAACATGAGCTTATGTGATCCGTTTCCCCTATTTTGGACGCTTTGTTTGAAAATCATTTCAAGTGTTTTTTTTTTCCTAATAAAAACCATTTCGTTTTCTATATATATCAAAAAAACCGTTTATGTGATCCGTTTCCCCTACTTTGGACGCTTTGTTTGAAAAAAAATAAAAATAAAATGCTTATGTATCTTTCCGAAATGATGAGGGCCATTTGGTTACATTATCTTATACTATTTTTCTTCACTATATATATTAAAAAAAAATCAGTTTCCAGAGTTCATTGTCCAACACAGTGAATTGCAAGTTTATTCATAACTCATGACTTGCTTTTTTATATATTTATTTGATTCTAATTTGACTTCAACTCCCTCGAATTTTATTTTGGCTAGCTCCTAGTTTGAAGAAATATCACTATAACTAAGAATGCTCATAGGATCATTGAAATGGAAGTACACATATAATTTACTTTTTTTCAACACATCATGTGCCAGCACCCGATTTGCAGACAAATCTAAACTGAAATTCTTTTGTCAATTGGTAACACCCTCTATTAAATAACACAATATAATTAATGTTTACAAAATTTGTAGGTGACAAAAAAATACGATAAAGACTAATGGAGGTTAAAGCACCAACATGTATGGTTACCGAAACTGAGTGACACGTAATTTCTTTAAGTCGTTTGCTCCTCTAAGGTCGAGTTAAAAAAAAAAAAGCTCTCATTTTAAGCTGGACCAAGTCATCGTCAACTCATCCGCTGCATGGAAATCCAGGCCACGTCATGCCTGAGAACCTTCTTTTGTTTGTTCTTCCTTTTTCCCTTCTTTTCATCAAGTTGCATGAGAATCCTTAAAGGCACAAATCTCCCCATACAATTTCCTTATCTAAATCTCCCCAGAAAGTGAGAGCGTACGGAAATGCCACGTTACAAGCACAAGTATCCCTCACTCGTCATATCCCTGCTGAGAGAAGGAAGAAATTGAAGAGAATAATTTCTAGATAAACAAGATTTGATGATGAAAGAAAATGCCCAGAAAAGGAATCAATCCGCTAGAAACTTGACCTTGGATTTAAAATGCAATGTCAAGTTCAAGAAAGACCTCGCCATGAATTCACTAATTCAGTCGTTTGCTCTTATCCATGTTTTTGGGAATCTCCATAAAGGCATAAAGGCAGTAAAGAGAGGAATTTATGGCACAAAATTAAAATTTTCAAATATTAGAAACGAAGTGGGCCTTGTGGGGCTAAACATTCCGGGCTGTGACCACCAGTTAGACCATATTTTTTTTATCTTCAATTCAGAATATGACAATTGACAAATAACATTTTAAACTTTTGTTCTAATAATTAATTTTATTTTTGGGTATTTGCAATGGAAACACAACATATCACTAGTTTAAATTTCTCATTCCTACTGTAATTTGGTGCTTTTTGCTGTTCATTTTGAAGCATCTGTTTTAGAACCAGATTATTGAAGACGCACCGGCTGTTGAATTTGTTTGAAAAGGTTTCACCTTTCAACAGTCGATTCACTAGGGAAGTTAGTTATGCATAGAAAGCAACTTAATACCTAGATATAATGCATATATTTGTTCTGTAAAGATAAAAGAACTTCAAAATTATATTAAACTATAATCTCTTATTCTCTTATTGATTTTGATGACAATCACACTAATCATTATATTGCTATTATTCTCAAAAACCAGCAACTTATTCCTATAAATGGCTTAAAAGCTGCATCCATCGAGAGGAAAACTACAACAATTGGGTTAGATTTCAGGTCATTTATATGTGAATAACCCACTTGAGTATCACAATAAGTGATTGCAACAATATTTATTTATTGTATTAGAAACAACTATATCAGCTTAGATAAAGATAAACAAAGAGTAAATAACATGCCATGCCAAAGCCAAGAAAAGTGAAGCATTCAGTAAATAGATATATCAAAGAAGCAAGATACATTAATTAATTGGCCTACTGTGGGACTTCAGGAAGAGCGATTCAGTCATCATTCAATTTGTTCAGATAATTTTTGGATGAAAGACCCGAAAGTCTGAGACCAATGCTGCATCACGGACCTCCAAAACAACCAATTGACATTTCAATATAAGTCTTGAATAAATTGCTAGAGGCATTTACTGAAACCTGAAAGCCTTGAGTTAAATAAAAGCCAATAGGTTTACCTCAAAACTTCTTTTGCATAATTAACCAGAAAAAGTAAAACTAGATGGCCAATAGTAGTTGTTGATCTTATAAGAATCTAAAGACAATGATGTATAATGTATATAGCATATCATACATAACAACAATGATGGTATTTGTCACACCCCGACCCGAGGGAATGACACCTCCTCCGCCACGAGAACAGTTTCCCGCTCCCGTAAGGCAAACAGACAGACAGACTATTTTTTTTTTCATTCCATTTTCTTGATTTCGGCCCAGAATTCACACAACATTACAGATGAACACATCAAAGTATGTTACATTATTTCAAACCACTATTTACATAAGTAGTTCTTGGCAAAAGAAAAGCAAATCACACCACGGTGCTACCAATCCCGGCTTATTCATATACAAAGGACTGGTTCTCTCAAGCTAGCTATTTACATATGCTACAAAATAAGTAGGAAAAAACCACCCAACTATCCTGAACGCCATGACCGCTACCCCGGAATAAAACTCAAGTTTAAAATAAAAGAAAACCAATACCAAAAACCGATATTGCCCAAAACCTACTAACGGACACACCAGAGAAAGCACACACACACTGGACACTCCTAGAAGAAGTTAGCGATCAGAACGCTTCCTCTTCCTGGGAGTGAGCCTCCGGCTCTGGCTCAACCTCGGCCTCGGACGCTGGAGATGCAGGAGGCATCTCAAAATACAGATAAGCCAGTACCTCTGGCAACTCATCCAGACAGATGCACAAAACAGCTTCACAATTCAGACTTGGGATCCGTACCGCAAACTGAATGTAACTACACTCAATAGTAGCGATAGTACTACGCCTCACTCCATTTCGCCTCTCCTGGAACCCCCAAGCGATGAGGACACATGCAAAACAAAGCACAGAGTGAGATACAATCTCAGTACGGGTTTTAGTTCCAGTACGCGGATCTTAGTACGAACCGTGTAACGGAATCTATTCCCTTTTTTAGATTATCAATTAATAATGCTTAAAATTATTTACAGAAAGTGTCAATACCGTTGGTACTAGACGAAAAGGTCCGATGACCGGCATACTGCATCATGGATATGCACAGAAACAACTAAGCATAATTATTTCACAGTAATTGCATTTACTCAAGCTCTTATCGGCCGGATAGATTCAGAAAGAACTTTTTCCAAACCATAGGTCCAACCCTAGGTACAGATTTCAGAGGGAATTTCCAGAAATAATAGCGCTAAAATCCTGGCCGGGTAGGTGGCCAAACCATACTCCGGAGAGTAATACAATTCAAGTTTATATTATGCTATTCAGACTGAATAAGAATGGTCCGATTTAATTCAGAGTCAGATTCTTTGATTACATACAAAGGTTATGCAACATAGTCAATTTACGGAAGCCATTCCAGTCTTTGGGATCCTGACTCCTTAAAGTTATCAAAGAAATGATAAGTCAGATCCATATTACTTACTAATCAAACGAACAGTTCGATTCAACATGAATTTCATATATTTAGGGCTCCCTAATAACTATATGCATTAAATGCAGCCGAATTTTCAACATGCTATGCATGAATTTAAAGATACCGATATCCGAGTTTGAACAAAGAAACCGCGTAAATTCCGCACCTTGTTGCTTACTGCTCCCTTGGAGTTTCAGGGTCCGTGCCTGTTTACAAATCACAGATCAAGTACCGTTAATATTTGTTTAACGGATTTCCTTTAATCTGAGTCTGGTTTCTAACGTTTAACTGTGACCATCATAGTTGGTTTTCCAAGTCCTTTGTTTACCATAATTATATTAAATTTACTTTAGTTACTTCTCCAATTATCAGAAACAATGTTTAACATTTATTTCCTAATATCGAAAATCATCATCAGATACAGAATACAGAAATATCAGACAGAATTAGGAAATCGTTAAACACAATTAAAACAAAAATCAGAAAATATAAATCAGAGTTATTTTATTTTTAGCGGGATCAGAAAGTCTGGTTTATTTGCCACGGTATCTGTTCGTTAAGTACGCAGACTATTATCATCATATCCCTAAAAAGCCCACAGATAATATTAGACTACGGTTAGTCTATAACAAGCTCAACAGAATCCGTTATTAGCATACAGATATTAGATTTTAATTGAATCCGAAAATCTAATCTTAATTATTTTACAATTAGCCCACAATCAAATTCATTTTTTTTCCGAAATGATTAAGTCCACAGAAAAATCCAGCCCGAAATGAATTTCCTTTATTTTTTTCTTTCTTTCTTTTCAGCCCACAGCGGAACAGACAAAGCCCAGCAGAAACGCAGCCCATAAACAAAACCCAACACCAGCCGACTCAACCCAGTCAAAAGGTTCGGTTGACCGAACCACTTCCGCAACGGGTCCGACAAACAATGTTCGGATCCGATAAGTCATCACTTTTTCAAATAAGCCCACAGAAAATTAATAAGCCCCTCTATTTCTTAGTTTAGCCCACAACCTTTATTAAAAGCTTCCAATGTCACAATTAAACCCCTCAGCTTTTGCAAAATAACCCTCAGAAAATTATTTTTATTACAAATTCGTCCCTAGGCATCGCTGCACTTACCAGAATCGTACCAAATCACCAGATATCGTACCAGTGACTGGTACCAACCTTCTAACAGTCACAAATCAGCCTTTTATGCATTCTACATGCAAATTATATGCCTATAAACCCTCAGATACCTCAGTTTACACCTTATATGCCCGAAAATGCATGTATATGCACAGCACAACCTATATCAATGCGTTTCCTTCACTGTCATCAATCCAACATGCATATATGCATCTTATAAGCCCTATTGCTTCATTCCAGCCATCAATTAACATGTTTATATGCATTTTAGACTCTGTAGTTGCATAATACCTCACTAACAGTGAATATAATCCATGAAACAACTATATACAAGTTATATAGTTATAACAGACAACATAAGCAAGCTTAATATGCATAGCTTACCAGCTAACAGTTCCTATAGTTCATCATACAGCCATATATTCATATCAGGTTGCCAAACATGCATCTTAAACTCAAATATGAGAAGTACCAAGCTAACAGTTCATAGGATACCCAAATATACATGTAACCATGACAGATAGCAGTTATATATGCCATATATGCTTATAAATAACTCTAATATGCATGAACCTTATGCAATCAGTATCTCATGCCCAATGGTTACTGCCTTCATCATCAGATCAAAGTTTAATGTTCTAAACAGCATGATGCACATGCATATCACTGTTATATCCCAAGTATATGCTTATATGCACATAATTATGCAATCTAACTTGCCAAAACCTTCTAATAAGCTTCAGTTAGCCTCAGAATCGCAATACCTCATCACAGGCTCCCACAGAATAAGAAATCAGTAAGCATAACCTTCTATATAAACAGACTACAATTAGTATATATCAAATTATTTAAAGTGAATCTTGCTCAACTTGTTTAGACACCAGATAATCAGTTCTATTGCTACATAGCCACAGTTTATAAGCCAACACAGATAAAAATCCAAGCACAAAGAAATCGAATACAAGGACCAAGATTTATACCTATCTCAGGGGATTTAGCAAATCGTCTCAGAAATTCAAGCAAAACCAAAGCCAAGATCAGGGTCAAGCAAATCAAGAACAAGCCCAATTCCATCCACCTATCCCACGCGACAGTAACCAAAAATTGATATCAATTTCTTAACAAATTGACATTAGATTTGACAAATCAAAGGAAAAGAAACCATTACCGTCTCCACAGCCGACTCAACCCTCGTATCTCCTCCTCCCCAATCAATCCCAATCCGAAACCCTAACCCTATAAAGCAACTTACCTCGACGGCTTGGGGAGAAGAGGACAAGACGGGGAGTTGCTGTGGAGCTTCGCATGGCATCCACGTAACCCCTCCCTCTTAATTTCTCTGACAACCACATCGATCGGAGAAGAGAAGAGGTGAACTCCTCGTGCTAACACAAGGGAGAAGAAGGAGGTGGCTACAGCTCAGTGGCTAGCCCAGAGGAGCCGCAATTTCAACCAACCAACACACGACACAAAGAGGAGAACAGAGAAGTGGGCTCGACTGAGCGTCGAAACAATCGAGAGAAGAAGAAAGCCAAGTCGGAAGAGAGAGGAAGGAGAGACGAGTGTCTCTCAGAATTTTTATTAAAATACCCTCAGATCCTTTGTGGCAGAAACAGTGTGGCTTATGGTGTAGCAATCAACTGACATATCCCTAATCCTAATTATTATTCCTCAAATAAATCAATTAGTCTAATCCAGAAGTCAGATATTGGTGGCAAATATACCGAAAAATTCCATAATTTAAACTGAACATTTCCATGTTCCCAGATCAGAAAATCCCGCAACTTTTACTGTTGCAATAATTTATTTAATTTAATTTCTTGATCATACCACCAGTTATTGGTATTTTCAGACAAATAAGGACTTGGTTACCATACTACGGTCACTATTGTTACAATATTTGATGCATGTTTTACATTCATCGAATAATTAAGACTTTTCAATGGTTTATATGTAACCGCTAACAAGTAACAACTCTTGATGCTTGACCAAATGTTACACAAAATGTATTAAATTTAACACATAAGACATTTATATTACTTGCAAATGATTTATAAATTTGCTTTCTTTTGTATTTAGCATTTTTAAATTGAATTATAAGAGAAATTAAAATTGCCGAGAATATAATCTCTTTTACTAACTGCAAATATTTTTATTTGTCGTCTGTGATCTTAATTTACCCAACTAGGTTTGCAGGGTTTGAACAATAATAAATGTTCTCGATTGAATCTAACATCTAGACTATCTAGTTCAACTGGGGCTTCAATGCACCCAACGCATCTATGATTATACTCATTATGCAGAAAAAAACAGCTGAGGAGCAATAATTGGGAATGGTTTAGTTCACTGTTTAATGTGTTATATACTTATATGCAATGAACAAGCATGTTTAACAGAAATTGCTATGTTGTTATTTCACTGAGGATAGGCCAGATTCAGGTCGCCAGAAGTCACCTCTTTTGTTTCATCCATGCACACTTTCTGTCTTATAATGATATCCCAGACCAGTACACTAAATTGAAAGGTGCTACACATTGTGGCCAACTAGCAGAATACCAGTCCAAAGGGCCGTGAACATACCACAAACGGGTTAGTATAATTAGATTTTTATTAGAAGTATTTATATACTTTTAATTTTGAGGTGTAGAATAAACTCACTTTGCAGCGAGACCAGGTATGTGATATACCTGTCCTTTACTGGTACAGAACAGGTTATTGGGGAACAACTGTTTTGTTGTAACACAGTATGTTACAAGCTCATAGCACATTCAAGCAAATGCCATGAGCAGATATGAACAAATCTCAATGTAGGAAGACCTGATGAGGTGGTAATTGGCTTTGTGCAGATATGCCACCTTTCATTTTCTTCCATCACAAATACTTCAAATGAATCAAGTAATTGAAAGTTTGACAACATAAAAAAGGCAAATTTACATATTTTTGCAGAAACACATAGCAAATCACAGTAACAGTCTTTGAGATAATGTGGTCAACTTTTAACATTTCAAACCCACCTCCACCAGAGGACCAACGCACAATCAATTTTGTTTTCCAGAAAATTGTGTGTATTCTAGTACAAACCCTAGAATAATTAATCGTTTTAAATTAGGTTTTGGCTAGGTGTTTTTATCTGGGTTTTCTTATTGACTTAGAACAAATGAATGACCAAATTCCAATTTCAGTTAAGCTTAATTTCAAATCTAAAGTAGTATAATTTGAACCTGACCATATACAAACAAATACCATCACAGAAAATAGCAATATAATTATATAAAGAGGTTGTTGGCAAGGAGATAATCCATGAGCCCAAAATAAAGGACCTCAATGGAAAAAAAAAAACCCCAAAAGCCAGTGGTTAGTATAGGCAACAGGGAAAAAGAGGAAACCAAATTGATCAGATCGAATTGGTAACCTCGGCAAAGCTGCCATAAATAAATTAATCATTCCAAATTATGTCATAAAATGAAAAATGATGTTGGCAAGTAGGCAACCCAAGAAACAAACAAACAAACAAGTGTTCCCTGGATCGCCAAAAGCCATGGGAGTAGATATAGGCAACAGGGAAAAAGAGGAAACCAAACGAATTAGTAAATTGGTAACCCCGGCAAAGTTGCCTTTCTATTATGAGTTCCTTTTGTTGATCCAACATGTAAGCCGCACTAGACTAAAGTAAAGGCACTTACAATAACAGAGAAGGAAAGGCAAAAAAGGATAGGAGAGAAGAAATAATAAGTCAATAAGGTGTTGATGGAGATTAGAGACGGATAGTAAACTGGCGGCTCGTTTGGGAGTAGCGAAAATTGGTGTTAGCTGTTAGCTAGTGTAGGGTTGGATTTTAAGCATTTTTAAGCAAGAGTATATTGGATAGGATATTTGGTGTGAATTTTGCCTGAGTTGATTGGATCCGGATCCGACTTGGGTTTATAGGGTTAATGGGTTGCCAAAGCCCAATGGTATTTTGGGCTGAGGTTATAGCCTTATTGGGGACAGACTCTAGTGAAACACAAGACAGACGAATGATTAATTTTTGTAGTTTGATCTTACTGATATTTTTTTACTTAAACCATTTTTCTTTAAGATAAATTGGGACAAGCCTCTCAATTTATTTTTTCTTAAAAAATTAAATGTCTATGGAAGATTCCAGCTTGATTTCGAACCTTTTACTTAACCAATAATAAATTAAAAATTAAATATGTAGATAAAATTATATAGACAAATCTCATACTGTTTAGTTTCCAGAAATTAAGGTTCACAAACTTTCTCCGCAAATATCACTTTTTCAAAAATTGTATTTATGTGTTGATTCTCATGTCTTGCTATTTTCATATTACTGAATAAAATAAAACTATGTATACGAAATCATTCCAGGAGATAATTATTCACAGTTCGTATTATATGTGGATTTGTAATAGAAATTGCCCCTGAATTTTGTTAAGAGAAAAGAGGTTTGGATTAAGGAGGAATTGGTTGATACTTTTGATAATTTATCAAACTCAAAATATAAAATATAAACTTTAAAATTTAGGGTGTGTTTGGCAAAAACGTGTGAACAAGGAACAAGGAACTAGAACTGGGCCCCACCCCAGTTCTTGTTCTTGTTCGCAGTTCGCAAAAAAAGGGGAAACAAGGGATAAGGGTAGTTGTTCTTGTTCGTGCTTATTCATGCATGTTTGGTACTTGCGCTAGTTCTGCTGTTCGCGAACAAGCAGTTCTAGAGCGGTGCCAAACACATCCTTAGTGTATAGACTGTATCTACATAGTTGTTATAATCCAATGCATGAAATTATTTGATTTATACTCTATTTATACGTGCCACACAAAATCTATAAATTTTTAAATTTTCAAATTTACTTAAACTAATTTGAAAAGTGGGGACAGTTTTGGGGATAATAACAAATTTATTGTCTAATGATCCTTATGGCATTGCGAAACACACGCTGAACTGAATGCACTTCTTTGGTTATGGACTTACGTTTCAAAGATGTAATTAACTAGTTTATTTTTTTAATTGAGGCAATTACGGATCTATGGAAGCGTGGAAAGCATGAATTGTCATGAAAATGGCGTTCACGTACAAGAGTATTTGAAAGAGAGCAAGAGGAAACGGTAGCACGAGTATTCTTTTCTTATGTTAATAACTCATTAAATTTATGTGATTTGATAGTTATATAGATACATATTAAATTATTATGCTACGATTCCAAGGTGAATTTCTAACTTTCTCACAATTAATGCTTCATGCTTATAATAATGGGATAGTAGAGAGAATCAAAATTCAATTCAAATGATTACTTTGAATCAAATAAATCTAATATTTGTATATTTTTCAAAGATGAGAGGTCATCAAAGTGGATGACCTAACAATTTCTAATTCAAGTTTGACTGATTCAACATGTTTGAATAATGTTTGAACTGGTGACAAAATTAGATTATCTATACCCTATTCACTTTTGTAAGACTAGAAAGGTATCTCATGTATGTATATCACGTATAAAATTATTATTAATTATCACTAATTTTTTATCAGCATAAATATATTAAATTATTATTAAAGAATCCAATCAATTTTTAAATTTTCTTATTTAAATTTATATTATAATTAGTTTTCTCAGTTAAGTTTTTTTTAATTAAAAACATAAAATACTCAATTCTTTATGTAATACATGGCCTTCAGCACCGAAGTCGATCGCACCTTTTACAAGTTAAAACTATTTGGAACAATCCCAAATTTACAGCAATACCATATATGTATCTTCATGTTTTGACATGTTAAATACCCCAAAACACCACAAAATATTAAGTATCCTAAAATCCTTAGCAGCCATCATTGAAACCGGAATCGACCAGCATAATCCAACAGAGTTGTAATAAGAGGCGCTAAAATCTGCTAAACTAAAGTAGTCGCAATAAGAAAAAAAAATTGTGAAGTCTAAAATTTCAGATAAACAAAATTATTATCTTAAAATAAAGATAAACAAAATTATAATAAGAACGAAAACTCGATAGTCGATAAGACGGAAGAAACAATATTACTTAATATGTCAGAATAATTTAACAATTTTTAGGGACTATAGAAAATGCCAGCGTCTTGTTTAGAACTTTAGATTGCAAATTTCGCCAGCTGTTTTTCTTTTTTTTTTTTTTTAGATAAAAACTTGGCAGAGGCTACCAAATTGAAAGAAAAAATAAAAACAAAACCAAAGAAAAAAACCCGGTAGCACAAAAACTCTAAAACCCTTACAGTGATTTCTGAAAAGAGCTTGTTGAAAACAATCCAATGCAGCAAGGACTCAACATTTCTAGCTTCACCTCTGAAAATCCGGTTATTCCTTTCTAACCATATGGCCAAAGCACCGTGACTGCAAGCACAATTTTACTATCCCTGCTAACTTGATGCAAGGCATGAAGGGTTTGAACATCACTAAAGGCAACCAGATGGTGCGAAGGGAGTTGAGTTTGCACTTTGTTCCCACCTGTTTTTCTATACATCAATTTTGGTTTTTGGGTTCCTTAAATGAAATAGGGATCAATTTGCAGTAAAACTTGCATTCTGAAAAAAAAAAAAAAACTGCAAATGATAAGTTTGATTATATATTAATAATATAATAACGTCGGAGGGATGTCATTTATGCTGACCTTAAGCTCACGAATTAACAACGTTAAAACTAATTAACAGTCTTTAGAAAAGCATAACCATTCTGTTCTTGTTCTTCGGTTCTTCTAAGTTCAAACACTCGTTCTTTGCAAATTGCAAAGACTCTCAAGCTGCAACATCAACTATGGTATTCCCAAAATAATGTTCAACCGATCAACCATGGTTGCATATTTTAAAGTGTATTTTTTATTTTTCTTGGATGAAATCTAACGTGAATGGTTAACGAATCTCTTTTATTCTTATATATTTTTTTTGGAAAAAATTGAGATAATCTAACTAGTATTGTTGTGGCGAACCCTGTGCTTGTATATTTGTATACTCGCCCAATTCCCAACTCTCGAAAAATGTGGTCGCTTCACAAATTTCAACTTTTTGCTGGTCATGCAGCAATAATCCGCACACCAAAGAAATATCCTCCAACTGCAAAAATATAAAAATGCAAGGAAAAATTGGTAAGAAACCTCTATCTACTCCTCTGAGCAATTCGCTCCAAATTAGTTTCCTTTGCATCCGTGTACAGTTTGCCTCCCACACCACAAAATCCTGAATGCACACTCCCACTCTCTCCTCTCTCTCCCGCTCTCTCTCTCTAATGGAGACTCTCTTAGTGGGATTCTCTCCCACAGTCTTCTCAAGCGAGTCTCACAGAAGTCGCAGGAGAGCCACAATTAGCGTGCCTCACTGGAGAACTCCCAGACCTTCCCGGGTTATCTGCATGGCGGTTAGTAATAACTAATAACTATTCCTTCAGAACTTCAATTTATACTTCGAAAGTATCCCTTCATGATGAATTAAAATTTACTTTGAGCATGTGAAGAATTTGCAAAATCTGACATGTACTTAGAATTGATAATTTGTATAAATTTGAAATTTAAGTGTTTACATTGTTTATTTTTAGTATTGATAAATAGAAACAGAAAAAACTTAATGGTTTCATTGATCCAAAGTTGGTTTACTTTACAAAAGTTTGATATGTTTTATTGTTTCTATGTCAATTTGACTCGGATAGTATTATGTAGGAACCTTATCTGATTGCCAAGCTGGATTCAGCTGAGAAGACTTGGAAAGAACTATCGGTAAAGGATGTGATTATTACTTGTTGTCATAAGCAATTAATAGATTTTTTACTTGTGTGTTATTAGTCATTAGATGATAATCAGAATCTATTGTTTAATTTGTCAAGCTTAGGTCAAGTTGGCTGACCCTGATGTTGTTTCAAATCCAACTGAATACCAAAAACATGCACAGTCTGTGGCTGAGCTTGATGAGGCAATAATCTCTTACTTTCTGTTAGCTTTTAGTTTTCTATGTTTATCTATTTGTTTAGTACATGATTTGACAATTCTCCTGAAATTTTCAGGTGGTAGCTG
Organism: Rhynchospora tenuis; assembly: GCA_027725995.1. Taxonomy (NCBI): domain Eukaryota; kingdom Viridiplantae; phylum Streptophyta; class Magnoliopsida; order Poales; family Cyperaceae; genus Rhynchospora; species Rhynchospora tenuis. Next base: position 80,978,625 of record CM050889.1, read on the forward strand.
AATACAGGAAGTTCAAAGAATGTGAGAAACAGCTAGAGGAAGCAAAAGGTTTTGAGTAAATTGGACAAATAGGAATTTGTATTATTTGTTTCATTTTGTTATCTTCAGGTGTAATGAAAGTGGGTATTGTGTACAGTTTTATTAAATCTTCTGATGTTTCAAAATTTGCAACTTGACAACAGAGTTGGCAAAGGAGGATGGAGGTGATCCTGATATGGCAGAGATGATAGAACTGGAAATCGAGACGTTGTCAAACCAACTTAGTGAGCTTGAGGATCAGCTAAAGGTTTCTTAATATGTTATATTTTTGGAGTATTTTTCATTTATGCTTTCATCATTGTCAGGAAAATTTATCACATGGGCATTTAATCTGCCTAGATCCTAGGGATCAAGTTGCTGCTGTAAATTTTTAAAAATCCCCAGCTCCAACTATACTGGTACTGTACTGCAAGATAGACACTTTCTGATCAAGGTTTTTTGAACAGTTATTATTGCTTCCTACAGATCCTCTTGATTCACGTAATATTCTTCTTGAAGGTACTTTCCATTCCTTCATAGTCCTTTTCTCCTGAAAATATATATTTTTCAATTTTGTTCAACTTCTGAAAATAAGAGTTGGTACAAAATAGTTTGTGATACCTGGGAAACCAAGGATATAAGATTCTGGCCAGTATAATTCTCTATTAAGGATATTCTGTGCTGGTATTCACGACTAGTGTGTACCAGTTGCATGTCAGACCCTTACTTAAATGTAGGAGACTTATCTTGTCTGATTGTTTATAAAATTATTGAGCAAGCAAAAGACAAAACAAAAAAAAAGAAAATAAATAAATAAATCTGGGATTTTCATTACAATGTCTCTTTGTTCTCTTTTTCACAAGGAGTCCTTATTATTAAGTTTAAGTGTCACTTGTATTACAATTGCCTATACCTTTTAACCTTATTTGATTCGTTTTTGCAGTAAGGGCAGGTGCAGGTGGTGAAGAAGCTGGACTGTGGGCCCGTGACCTTGTAGGTAGATCATATTAATATTACGAAAGCATTTTAAATTCTGTTACAATTTGCAAGCCATTATTTAAAATTTTATTTATTTGTTTTTTTTCTGTATTATTTTACTGCTTGTGTAAAATAAGGCTCCCTAATTAACTTTCATCACAGGTTCGCATGTATCAAAAGTACTGTGAATACAATTCATGGAGATATACGGAAATCTCAAGCTCAGAGGTATGATGCCTCATCTTCTTTTTTTTTTTTTTTATTCATCAAGGGAAACTTTTTTCAAAAGCATTCACATAAGTTTAAATCTCATAATTCCCTGGTGCATATAATTGGATTGGTGTGGATAAGATTGTTTTCGGTATCTTGTCCATTGTTATGAAGGTGTGTATTGTTTCAGTGAGGCCAGAAGTTCTCCTAATGATATATCAATTCTGCAACTGCTTCCTGTTTAGTAGCTTGTATTTGTAATTTTAGGAACTTTCAAGAGTTATTGATGCAGATTTGCAATCTTTAAATTTTGTCTGACCTGGCAGAATGCACAATATCCCAAAATTGCTTGGTGCCAACAATAGGTTATGTATGCAAAAGGGGAGGTGTCCACAAGGATACTATACAAACAGTAAGTCCTGTAGAACCACATATGCAAATTTAACAATTTACTTAATCTTGAAGGGGGAGAGAGGAGGATACAAGGCATACGTAATGGAGGTAAAGGGAAAGAGAGTTTACAGCAAATTGAAATATGAGGCTGGCGTACACCGAGTTCAGCGGGTCCCGCAAACAGAGACACAAGGGAGGATACATACATCAACCGCTACTGTTGCAATTATGCCTGAGGTATTCTTTTTGTAAGGAATACATTTTCTCTACTAAACATGAATATTGACATATATGCCAGTGTACAATGAAAAGCATCTCACCTATCCCATTAGAAAACCATAAATACACCCAGACTCTTCTCTCATATACTTTTTCCTAGAAAGGCAAATAAGAACTCGCTTATTTCTACTGTAAAGCAAACAGCACTGCTATGGATTATTTTATCATGCTTTAGAGCATATATTAGATTTCAGTTTTTCTTTTATTTTCTTATTTTTGGGCCAATGAGTTAACTACATGCTGTAGAATATTTTTTTTTTGTCTTTATCTTGTTCAGAGAAAAAAGGATATGCCATAGAATTATTAGGTACTTATGAATACAGAAGTGTGATGGTTCCTCTTTACTGACTTATACAGGCTAACGAAATTGATGTGGAAATTGATCCGAAGGATATTGAACTCACAACAGCTAGATCCGGTGGAGCTGGAGGTAAATAAATGTTTTTCTTATGTAGTATTCATTCACTGGTGGAGCTGGAGGTAAATAAATGTTTTTCTTATGCAGTAGTTATCATTCACTTATGGTCATAGTTATCATTCACTTATGGTCATAGACTGTTGTTTGATTTGGATATTTACCTTTGAATAAAAGTTGAGGGGAAAGGAGTGGTGTACAGGCAACATAAAGTGCCTAAAATTGCCTGAAGATTGTTAGGTTTAGTATTGCACGATACTATGCACTACTGCAACCCATTCCCTTTATAGTGAACTTATCGTGGGTGTAATAAAGTTTTGGTCTGCAGGTCAGAATGTGAATAAGGTGGAAACAGCAGTAGATCTATTTCATAAGCCATCGGGAATCCGAATATTTTGCACCGTAGAGAGGACTCAGCTAAGAAATAAAGAGCGTGCCTTTCAGTTGTTGCGAGCTAAACTGTATGTGTAATTACTTGAGCATACATTGTATAAAAAGTTACAAATGTTTTGCATCTACTTTAAATGTAGAAAAAGAAAAATGTGATCACGATATAGAGTAAAACTTCAAAAAATAAATGCTAGTCATGATGCAGGTTACACCATTAAGTATTGCAGCCTCAATAAAATGTTAATTATCCTTGTCTTGACACTGTCAGACCAAACCATGGGGTAGAATAAGTCTTGATTTCGTCTTTCATTTCACCTACTGCTAATCTGCTATAATTCCCCCCCCCCCCCCCTCTCTCTCTCGATGTAGCATGAAATTTCCATTCATCACCTTTTATTTATTTATTATTTATTTTTATTTTTTTGCAGTTATGAAATGAAAGTAAGAGAGCAACAAGAAGCCATGAGAAACCAGAGAAGATCACAGGTTTGTGATTTAGAATATTGATAGTTTTATGTGACTTTTACCAATAAGTAAATATTGACTATTTTTTGTGGCTTTTACCAATGAGTTATTTTTTGCAAATAAGTAAATAACAAAATTTTATTATTGAATGCAGGTTGGCACGGGTTCTCGTTCAGAGAAAATTAGGACATACAATTACAAGGTATTTAAATAATTTTAAGAAATTTTACCCCTCTAAAAATCTGAGGTAGCACTGGTAAATTATGAAGCATAAATATTTATCTTGTAGGATAACAGAGTGACTGATCATAGGCTAAAGATGAACTTTGAGCTTACGAATTTTCTTTCAGGAGCTATCGACACAGCTATTCAGGTATGCTTGCTGTGGATCAAATTGTAATTGGAAAAAGGCAATAAGTAAATAAAACTGACTGTTGTGATTAAGTAAAAAGCTGAGTAGTAGTCCGATGAGATGTATTTTTGTTTTCCCTGTCTCATAGGCATGTTCGGCATTAGAGCAGAAGGAACGCCTGGAGGAAATGGCTGAATCTATTGCAGCAACCCCAGTTTAATTGCCTGATAGAACATCAAGTTTTGTTTCTTTGATGTGTATCACTGTTGATGCGTGATTATTGGGAGCTGGGGGCTTTGAGACAGACGAAGCGTCTGTCCTTTTCCCTTTTTTTTTTGGGGGTTGAGGGGTCTATTTCTTTTTCTTTCTTTTCTTTTCTTTTTTTTTTTTTTGAGGGGGGGGGGGGGGGGGGGGTTAAAAATTTATTTACAGACATCACACATGGTCATTGGAGCCAGTTAATGACATAAAATTTATTTACATACTTCAAGCATTAGTACGCATTGATGAATTTTTGAGTCCTTGCTACTTTATTTTTGGGCTTTCTCAGCGCTTAAGGAATAAATCCAAAAGGAAAATAAGTCGGATCCTCTGGACGTTTTTTTAAAACGTCCGGTGGTAGTTTTTGATCGGAGCCGTCCGATTTAATCTCGACGATTCATTTTTTTCGGGCCAATATTTTTTTCGGGTGTGGTGGAATGCACGGGCTCCTTTGTAGCCGTTGAAATTAAATCAGACGGTCCAGATCCAAGGACGTCCACCAAACGTCCAGAGGATGGACGTCCAGAGGATCTCGTTCCGGATCTAAACGCTCCATTGAACATCAAAAAAGAATTTCTCAACTATTAAATTTTCACTGTTATACTTATTAGTGTATAAATATCTCTAATTAAATGACATAAACACATATCAAGTTATGCTGAAAATCAAACTCAAATAGAAAACTTAGATGCTTTTAAACTGGAACATAAACAAATTAAACATAGCCAGATTTACATCGCACAACTGACTACACTAAATCATAATAATCTAAGAACTAAACTTCCCATCTTACTTGCAGCCTAGTAGGCTATAGTAGGCGGTTGAATTAAATCACTCAACTCGTCACATTGTAGTCCACACCGTCATTCCTCAGAAAAACTTCGGATGTGGCTCGCTCCTAGCCTCTGAGAGATCTGTTCACAGTTCACTGCTACCGGACTACCTACCAAACTCAAACCCCTAGTCACTATTTGCATTTTCTTGTTAGCGCATGGGCCAGGTCTTGCGGCGAGCTTCAGGCAGGGTTCGTCCCTCCGCCTCCTCTTCTCCGCCGACGGCGAGACCTCCGCCTGAGCCGAAGGGATCGGCGAAGACACCATCTGGCGCCGGCGCCGGTGCCGCCGCCAACGCACCTCCTCAGGATCGACTGGGTGTCTCCGACTCAGGTCTGATACTCTATATATAGCAGTCTCATTTTTCCTAATCATGAATTTATTTCAGTTTACTGTTTCCGATTTCTTAGTTTAAGGAGGGTTTTGTTGGGAGCATTATAATCTGAGAAAGGAAAATGGGCATAGTATGATAATTTTCCTTTTGACTTTGAATTTTTTGACACATTGAACTTACTCTATGAAAATTATGGTTGGGGTTAGTTAAGTTGAGTTTCAAAGTTATTCTCTGATTGTACTGGATTGAATTGGCCTTTTTAGCTTAATTCGAGCTTAAGCTCACTAATATGGTAAGTCAAAATAACTCCTTAAGGACCTCTTGTTTTTTGAAACTTTGATGTTGCCATTAACTGTATTTGAAGAAGCAAACCAACAGTTATTCAGAATATACTAATTCCAGAATCAATCATACTTGTGGCGCTCTCACCGTTTTGTGGTAAATAAACCTTGCTCCATTATTCAGAGCATAATTGAGGTTATGTGGGAGCTTAACTGCTTAATTTAAACAATATGATCATACTTGATACTTAATTCCAATATGCCTCCAAGAACCTCATTTGTACGTTGTATATAAGTTTCTTTCGAATGCTTATATCTCTTTGTTTTGGCTGTAAAATAATTATTTTTTATCCTTCATGCTCTAACAGATGTAAGAGAATCTGCTAGTGATGGCCATGGCACAGTTCTAGAGGACAGAGACCCTGGCTATGACAAAATGCTCGGCTTTATGGTTGGCCGAATCACATCAAAACCTGGTGGCAGACCAGAAATGGGTGAGGTAAATATTTTTTGGTATTGTTCCTTTTTCCTTGTATGATCTCAGATAACGTGCCTTTCTGGTCAGAAACCTCTCAGAGAATTTTCCTTTGTAATACCTTGCCTCTGAGGTCTTGTACCAATGGCTCTATAGCACCTTACCAAATAATATGTTTATCAATATCAGTTACTGTTTGAAAAGAAAAAAATGAATGAAAGGATCGAGGCTGATATAAACTTGGTATGCTTTAGTGTTGCTGGTTTGCCATGCAGTATTAGCAATGGCCTCATGTCTCCCAGCAGAAACAGTTAGATGAGTGTTTTTTTTTGGGTCTTGCGAAGTCGTTGGCTTTTCAATGTACATGCTTAAACATCATTGTTCCATTGTATCGTTGTTAACTTCTACATATTTTTAAATTATTACGTAAAGGCCTCCATCAAAGAGAGATATGACCGGCCACTGCCCAAAGTCAGAAGCTCAAAGGCAGATGTTGAAGGCAGTGCACAACGGCCTTTGACACCTGGCACCCTTAGCATAGAGCACATTCGTCAGATCATACTCTTGCATCAGGGAAAATCCGATAGTCAACAGGGCCCGATGGCAACCAAAGAGATTGCTGAGAAATTTAAGGTTGATGTAACGGTTATTGAAAAGATAGTTCAGTCTATCTCTTTGCCTCAAGAAGATACTAACAAGAAGTCAGAAGAGTAATTGCATAATGTTTTTTTATTAATTCCGCAAGTATACACTTGTATAAAGAAAAATCTTTTGGTTAGTATGGATGAAGCCTATTTTCTTTGGGCAACACCTCCAGACTATTTTAACTTCTTTTTTTTTTTTTTTTCTGTGATTTGAGTTCTGAGGATGTAATAAGGGAATCACAATTTTGAACACAATCTTAGTATTCTTTTGTTTCTTAGGGGGTAAAGATGGTACTTTATCCTTCATTTGGACTTGTTACCTGTGTAATTATTGTGCCTTATGCTGTAATCATTTATTTATTATTTACTTTTTTTTTTTGAGGGAATTCCAATGAATTTCATTGATTCCAGTTTGTTGAGCTGATAGCTGGAGTTGCCTCTAGTTATTGAATTATTAGTCCCGACATTTATTCCTTCAAACCAAACATGCACATTGTCATTATAACACTTGATCACAAATTAATTTTCATAGACCAAGCTCATTTTAATCCAAATATATATTTTTTTATCTCACAAATTTCTCAGCCGGGGGTCCACGCAAGCGGATCACAGAGTCATGTGGACGTTCACGTGGAGGATTTGGTGAATGAGGCGAAGGTTTAACGCATATCTAACCTATAAGAATAACTTAAAGTATTAGATATACCGTAACGGAAGTTGATCGAACGCCTAGGCTCTTTTCGGAGTTCGGTTCTAGTTGATCGAACGTCTAGATTCTTCTCGGAGTTCGGTTCTGCAGTGCCTTGTCTCTCTCCGTATATAACCGGTACACTATAACCTCAAGTTAGGGCTTGGCGTCACATTTCACGATTCCAAGTGCCGATCTCAACTCATGTGTGTGATCTGATTGCTCCAAGCACTCGGATGACTTTCTCCCTCTCAAACACGAACCTCTCTGTCTGTTTTTGGACTCATACACACAAATGATTTCTTACATAGAGATCGGTTATAATAGAGGGGTATATATAGGAGTCAGAACAGACATACTCGGTTCTGACACCCAGCGGCCCGCTGGACCATTCAATGTCGCGGCCCGTTCAAAACGGCTCCACACACTTTTTCTAACATGAGGTTATCGAAGTACGCACAATTACCTACATATTTCATACATTTATTCTTGGTGGTTTCTTGGATGATAAGATCCCGTAAAAGTGTTAGATATCGAATACACCTTCGATCCGATAGCCAAAGCCCAAGGACATACCAGTACCATTTTTTTCCCCTATCCAAACTCAAACAGTATTAAACATGTAATATCACAGAAATACATGCGCGTAATTTAAACGTTAAAAGTTACATACATGTACACGAGTAAAATGTAATGATACAATCATCACAAAATTTAATCTCGGTAGTTCTAGACACATTACCTTTATATTCATGTTTTTTTTTAACTAATTATACAATGAGCCAAATCCAAAGAAACAAACCAAATAAATAATCAAGTACATATATAACGACAATTTTTAGAACAAAAAAAATAATTTAGCAATTAAAATGTGCACGCATAAAACGAGTTCGGCACGCCGTATTCTGTACCTTGCCCATCGGAACCGCATCCTCGACGGAACCGCATCCTCAACAGTCGTTTAAAACGACTGTATCGAGCAGTCAAACCACCCTGACCGTCCGATCGAGATCCGAGGGCACGCAGGAAAATTTATCAATTTCGTCTCTCTGTCCAGCAGCCCTCCCTGCCCGTCCCTCTCTCTCTATTCACAGACCCTTCTTCCCTTCTTTCTACAGACTTCTTCCGATCTCGGCTCTCTCCTTCTCCCGGAAACCTAGCGACGAGAGACGAGACTAGCCTCTTCTTCCGATCTGAGAAAATAAAAAAACGCTATTCAGTCCAAACAACTGGAAACCTTGCTTTGTGATACATTACACATTAAAACTGATACTGTGATTTGTTGAGAGAGCACCACTTTGGTGTGTAGTCTGTAATTAGGAGAGATTAATTAGATCTGTTTGGTCTCGGCGAGGGAGAGTGGATTGTTTGGTTGTAATTTGCAGCAGCTTACTGGAGAAGTGGAGATAATCCAGAATTTGCTTGCTTGCTTTGTACTTGCTTGGTTGTAATTTATTCTTTTAATTTTGATTATTTGTAATTTTAAATTGAAGAAGATTTGGCACTTGTAGCAATGTTGAAATGCAGTACTCTTCTTACAGATATTGTGAATGCTAATGGCAACATCTAACTTGAAGCAATGTGGTCCTTTTCCTTCTCATTTAATTAACAAGTATTCAACTAGCCTTCGGTTGCTTGCTATTTTTGATCCAAATTAACTAACATGAGACTAGCAAAACGTAGCAAATTCTTTTATTTCATTTGGTACAGTGCTTTGTTGGTACAATGCATAGTGTCATGTATAAACTGATAAATATAAGCACAGAATTCTATAAGCATATGATACAAATTAAATGAAATTGTTTCAGCTTTGTACAGTATGTATCAGGTCTCATAGAAAACGAGGTATGAGAATGTTCATTAAAAACAAGATGTCAGAAAATGTGTTCGTACCAAAAAAAAAAGGCACATAGACTACTACTTATACCAATTTATGCCACCACATGCATGGCAATAAACTACACAAAAAAAAAACGTTTCAATATTTTAAGTGGAACATTGTTTACATCTGGAACAACATTACAAGTAAAAGAATAACAAAAGAACTGACAAAGTGACCATAATGCCCCTGCTTCTTCAAGACTTGAATGAATATGAATCAAACTATGAAAATAATGAATAATATTGATTATAATACACTCTAGTTAAGAGTACTAATATTGAAAAGAATTATATCAAAAGCAAAAGTCACTTCTCAGTCTTGATTTGCCAGTAAAGAGAATGAGTAATAGAGACAAAATGTATAAATAATGATAGAGACATAATGTAGAAATAATGTTTGTATATTGATTATATAGTAATACAAAGGACGAGTGCAAGCGTATATAGCATTTACATCATCGATCATTGCCTTTTTTCACTACAGAAACAAGGGTACATTAACTCCTAAATCTACTTTATTATCCGTTGTACCTTATACTGGTACAACTCACAAATACTCAAGAATCAAACTCCTAACTGCAGCTAGTTAATGGAATCTACATCCATGAAAAATTTACTACTTTTATTACATAATCCCCAACTAAATACAAAAAAAATAGTTGGAAAGCACTATAAACTTTTCAGGTCATTCTGTCATGTTTTCTTTGTGCTCACCCACACCATGTAATAAGCAGGGTGCAGGGATCTCTCTCCATCCACACTGACCGTTGCTTCTCCCTTTTGTATTCTCAACATCTTCAGGTCTTCTCATTTGTAGAGGGATTGAATCCCAATCATCAGGCGACCATTTTTTGACCTCTTGGTGTAACATTTCCACAATCCTATAGTACAACAACAAGACTCACTCTTAATTAGCCTAATTTTCAGTACTTCTATTCTTTATGTTATTAAAGAGCAGCTACAATTGAGAACACACCAACCAAGACGGACAAATAAAATTAGGACCAAGGTCAGATATAATTAAAGGTAGAATAGAAAAGTAATTAACAGTAAATAAGGATAAAATTTTAGAGAAACTCACATGTAGAAGTAGGATATACGAATTTGGAGAGAGCGCCTCTTTTCTCTGACGGGACTAGAAGGGGATAGCGTTTTTTATTTTCTCAGATCGGAAGAAGAGGCTAGTCTCGTCTCTCGTCGCTAGGTTTCCGGGAGAAGGAGAGAGCCGAGATCGGAAGAAGTCTGTAGAAAGAAGGGAAGAAGGGTCTGTGAATTGAGAGAGAGAGGGACGGGCAGGGAGGGCTGCTGGACAGAGAGACAAAATTGATAAATTTTCTTGCGCGCCCTCGGATCTCGATCGGACGGTCAGCGTGGTTTGACTGCTCGGTACAGTCGTTTTAAACGACTGTCGAGGATTCGTTCCGTTGCGGATCTGTTAAATGAATAAAGAAGTTTTGATTGGACACGAGTCCAAGTTCACCTGTGTCCCGACCGAGCCGACGCACCAGTTCAAAAACCCTAATTTGAGCTTCGTTTCTGTTCTTTGGTCTTAATTGAACTCTCGTGCGAGCTTCTACCTCCTCTCCTCTCCTCGCCGCTTCATTCGTCTTCTCTCGCCTTTACTGGTATTGAAATGAATCCTTTGTTTTCAGTTTTCATTGTCTGATTTGTTAGATTGTAGTTCCCCGCTGCTATTAGAAATATCTTATGGAGTTATGGGCCATGCTTTGGGATTTCTTCAGAGCTTTTTCCAGGATTATTGTATTAGTATTTAAGCTTTTTTCTTTGGTTTTTAAGGATACAGACTATACAGTTGATAATAAGAACAAATGGGAGCAAAGGAGAAGAAGGCTATGAAGAAAAGCCTGAAAAAGGCATCTGCACAGCAAGCTATTATTGCCACTCGTGAAGACAAGGATGCAGAATTTTTGGTGCGCTTTTGCAATTCTTTATCTTGTTCTTTTGGTAAATCTCAGAAATGATCCTTTAAAAGAATTAGCTCCTCCTGAAAATCAGACTTATATGAATTAATTTTACTAATTTAAGTGATTACTCGTATCAATGCAGCCTTTGGAAGGAGGCCCAGGGAAGAAAATTGTTGAGTCTGGTGAACCAGTAAATAAATCAACTGTGTTATATATTGGTCATATTCCTCATGGTTTTTATGAGGAACAAATGGAAGGTTAGCTTATAGTTTATTTTCAGGAAAAGGTTTTACTGTTGTCTTTTCGTACAAAATTTTCTGAAGCAATATCTATAATGTCTCAGGGTTTTTCAAGCAATTCGGTACAATTAAGAGGCTGAGGATTGCTAGAAATAGGAAGGTAATTTGGCCGTCACACCCTCTAGGTTTTATTGTTTGCACCAATGATTCATATTGAGTGAGGTTCTACTAAATGAATTGACAATTTTGTTGTTGGGATGGTAGACAGGGAAGTCAAAGCATTATGGATTTTTGGAGTTTACAAACCCTGAGGTATATCATTTTATGAAAATATTTTTTATGTTTTTTTTTCTTATTTGTTTTGAATATAACTTTGTAAAAAAAATTTGTTTGAAGTTTTCTAACTAATGTGTAGGTGGCAAAGGTTGTGGCTGATGAGATGAACAATTACTTGCTATTTGAGCACAACCTTCAGATTCAACTTGTACCACCTGAGAAGGTTCATCCCAAGCTGTAAGTATTACAAAAGCTATTCTAGTTCTGTTAAATGTCATAAACAATTTGGAATTTGATCTTGACCTTTCGGTTTGCTTGAATGTATATGTAGATGGAAAAGAGTAAATAGGACCATCGAACCAGTGAATTTTGTTGAAGTGGCAAGGAGAAGGCATAACAAGGTATGTCTATCCACTTGCACACATATTTATAAAACAATAAAATGACACATGCATTTCTTTGTTTTCCAATCATTGCTTTTGAAGGTGCTGCATAAAATTTTTTTTTTTCTTAACTGAGGGCTTCTTCGTTTCTTCTTATTTTCTCATATTGAATTTGTGAGCAGCAAATTAAATTATTGTAATTTGTGACATCATAACATTTTAATGCAGGAGAGGACATTACAAGAGCACCAAAAAATGGTGCAAGCTATTTTGAAACGAGACGAGAAGCGTCGCAAGAGGATACAGGAGGCTGGAATTGACTACGAGTGCCCGGAACTTGTAAGTCGAACATTATAATTAGTTATAACTTAATTTGTCATTATCTTGACTGATGACATTAATGGTCCATGAAACTTTACACAAGTTTGGAGGTAGTATTTTTTTAGTTGGAACAGTGAATATAGTTTCCTTTCACCCACTGGGATTTTAAACTGGGCACTTTTTGTTATTTGTTTATTATTTGAATATGATAGGACAAAAGGTTGTTAGGGACCAAATTGGACTCTCTGCATTATAAGTTTAGGGACCAAATTGGAACTCATGAAACTTTTAGGGACCGAAGCAGGAAATGGTTGGTATTTCAAAAATTGTATCTGTAGTCTGCTCTACTGCCTTTCAAGTTTCAAATTATTGTTTTCTAGACCTTGCATGTTTTGATAATATTTTCTGTGAAATTGATGTGCAGGTTGGTAAAATTCAGCCAAAGGCAAAGAAAATCAAGTTTACTGATGATTAGGACTATGGAGCTTACATAAGATGATTTGATGACTGGTTATAGGAAAATTTTGATCTCTGCTATTGTACTGTTAAGAATTATTCAGTAGTAATTAATTTGACTCTTACAAATGTGTTTTCCTTTTGATATATTTGTAGTGTACGTCTTGAGTTCTGTTTTACTGTTCGTTTAATGTCACCACGTCACCATGTATCCCAGATTCATAGGTTTTAAACCTTTGTCTTTCAGTATCAACACAGCTGCAATAATTCACGAGTCCGGGAGAGAGAGAGAGAGAGAGCTGCAGTAGTGAATAAAAGCTGCCTTTTCTTTTTCCGTTTTTAAAGATTTTTGCGGCATTAGAAGTATTTTCAACACAAAAGTGTAGAAGATTGGACTGATGGGACAGTCGCATGAAGTAATGTATTATATTTGTTCTAGAATGCCCATTCTTTTTTTTTTATCCTTCACGAAGTTGAACAATCCTAGACAGGAACACCTGTGTGATTTTGGCTACTGGAATATAAAATTACTCAAGTTAATGATTTTTTTTTATCCTTCAAGTCGACACTAGGCTAACCCGTGCCAACAACTGACCAACCTTTTTTCGGCTCCAAACTCAAAAAAAAAATATATATATATAATTGGAGAATAAGGGGGGATGAGGGACCTCTATGCATGCTTAATCAATTTCTTACCATCCAAATTTGGATGGCAAGTTTTTTGTCCCCCCTTCCCTTCCCTGACTTCTCATCCTCTCCCTTTCCATTTTATTGAATTTTCTGAAGCAAGCCTTAGAGCTTATATATTTAGTGCAATGTATAGAAACGCAAAACAAGCTGAAGTCCTTTGACAATAACAAAAATGAGAAAAAAAATACATTAATAACATTTAAAACTGAAAGTGGGGACAATTATCTCAAGCGATGTAATGAGTTGAAGTCCGATAAGACCTCCCTCCTGTTAACATTCTAATTTATCCTTCCCAATTATACTAAACCTCTTCTGCTAACATTCTATTTTTCATCCTTACAAAAAAAGGAACCAATATCTAGACCTCTGTAAACTGCCCAGAAGACATTGCTATAATATTCCTTGTGATTTACCTTGCTAGTTTCAGTGCTACATAAGCCCAATTTTCTTCTGTACCATACAAATTCAATTTAATCCTTTATAACGTTTGAAAAGTAATTTAGGCCATTTGAGGCTCACAGAGATGAACAAATAATATCAGCAAGTAATCGTACTCTTTTTTTTTTTTTTTCAGATGTGACAAGATGTACAAATGAAACACTCATATATTTAACTACTAAAAATTGTGCTAAGTAAAAATAATAGTAAAAAACCTGGTTTGGTCGTATTTCAAGAAAGCTCAAATATTCAAGCTTACAATGTAACTAACAAAATCAATAAGCCAAAATGGATTTTACAACAACAGAATCAGTTGCCCACAGTGACCAAATTCCCAGAAAATAATACATTCCTATCATCAACAAGTTTTAAAAGAAAAGGCTCAAAAAATAATACCCTCATTTGGAGCAGTAGCTAGGCAAACATGCGAGGGAGTGGTCTGACGGCCATGAAGGCATCAACCATCTGGGAAAGAATATATACATGCATGTTATTCATTTCCACAAATTAGACACCACATAAAGCACTGGCCTATTGCCAAATGAAACCCTTTATCAACACCCCCCCCTCCCCCCCCCCCCCCCCCCCCCCCCCCCTCCCCTCCTCTCCCTCTAAAAATCACATACCCACACACAACCCCACCTTATGTTCCATAGGAACTGATTGCTAAATCAGAAGTTTCAATTTTAAGAAAACATTTGAAAACAAATTCCGAGAATAACATCTGAAAACGCTTAATAAATATATACTGATTAAAACAACAAATAAAGACAGAAAAAATAAGGGGATTTAGAGTACCTCCTCTGTCACCGCTGCACGCGCCCTCTGGTGCCTTTCAACTATCTCAGAAAGAACTTCTATGAGCCGTGCTTTGACCTCACCGGTCAGCATCGCTCCAGATCCATACTTCTAAAAAATACATACACCAAAGGGCAGGCTTCAATCACAACAACATTTAAAAAAACAAAAAAAATTATTATAAAACCGATCTAAACAAACCTCTTTTATACTTGAGAGTTCGGCATCATCGTCTAGAAAGAAATTGAGGTACTTCACTGGAACATCCACCTTTATTACATAACCAACAAATGATTAGATGTACATATATTAATTAAAAGTGTATAGCATAAGTGGTATTGGAATAATTTTTAGAAGTATCCACTATCCACTAAAACTTGGAAGCACCAGACATGTTGTAAATAACAGGTATATGAAATAATGAACTATCCTAACAAAACAATATCTGCAGCCTTCCAAAAGACACCAAAACAAATCTCCATTTGTCAAAGGATATATAATCAGATCTTTGAAAGGGAAGGTTATGCAATATTGTCAACTCCTAAGATAATACTGAATATTTTGTCATTATGTCAGGTCACAACTATAAAAAAAAAAGGCAAGTAAAATATAAGTAACAAAAAAGTACCTCAAGATTTGCACCATACTTTCTCTGCTTTTCTAAGGTATCCTGCCCCCCAGAGAAAGCATATTTATTCACCTGGACATTACAGTGAAGTACACACAAATTTTATAAAAGTTTCCAACTTTAATCAAATGGAGACTAAAGTAACTTCTGAATGAATATCTCATGAGACCAACTCAAACAAACTTCTACTGAAAAGTGAAAACAATCATGAGCAAAAAAAAAAAAAAAGAATAATAATAAAAAAATAACAATAAGCCCAGTTGGGTTAACTAAAAATCTTGTGGAAAAAGAAGAGTGCAGCATATTGGTTGGTAAGTAATTACACCGAACCAGCCACACAAAACCTTTGACAAATAGTTACATGTGACTCAATCTACCCTAAGGCCCCAGTGTACAATAATGAGAGAGAGAGAGAGGAGGGATGGGAAGGAGCAAGTGGGCCAGGGGATACCTTGTTCTTTATATCTTTTAAAGAATCAGTAACATATATTGCAGAGTTTGGATCACTGGCTGACATTTTTCCTGACTCTCCCTGAGCAAATTAAAAATTTACATGAGTTCATACAATCAGGTCATCTGTTTACTTTAAGAAGCTCATAAATTGATAACGCGAGTGCAATTCAGTTAAATACCTGAAGAGCCGGAAAGAACTTTGATTCAATCAAGGCAGGCTTATGATAGCTTAATCTTGGTGCAACATCCCGAGTCATTCTAAAATATGGATCCTAGTACATTAAAGAGAACTTAAGTAGTAAATTTATTGACAACCCATTGAACATTAACTCTAGGAAAGAGCACCAAAAGCCTTCAGAGTGTACAAGCACCAGTGGAATATTGCTAATGATAAACTGAAATGAGAGCAAAACCTGGTCTATGGCACAGGGGATCAAGCAGCGGAGATTGCTATGCTTGCCGGAGAATATGTGTGGAAACGAACTAGGAAATGATGGAGCTGCCTGCAAATTACAAGCATATTCATATATCTCAGGATATACTTCCTCTTATTCATCCCATGAATAACAGGGAACAGGATGCAGTCAGATTTTGGTCTTAGAATCCGGATAGGATTTCAGTAGACAATCCAGACTGAAACCACACTATAATGTCATAGGTGCATTGCATCAGTACCCATCTGTTTTAGATTAAATAAATCAAATCCTATAGTTGGGCAATACGATTCAAGGCATCAGTTGTAGAAGGTACACACCAAATTTCTCAAATAAACAAAATAAAGAAAAAAGAAAGGCATGAATTGTAGCAGGTACGCACCCAAATAACTCAAATGAAACAAAATAAAGAAAGAAGAAAAATAGTAGAGATATTGAACATCTTCTGGTCACTCAACCATTTAGGCTTTTAACACTTCCCAAATCAATACCCACCAACAAAAATAAAATAAAATACCAAATCCACAACTGAAATAAAGGCCTGGTGATTTCTGGTCCACTGATAACTGACAAGAGTTGAGGAACATGGTGCTTTCTCACAACATAGGGGAAAAAATCACCTGAATATAAGGGAAAAAGAACTTTCCACCATAATCCTCAAGTGTCAAGCCAAAAATTCCTACTATCTGCCAAAGAAGAGGTGATAGTTAAAAGAAAACTTTAAATATTCATCTTTCTCAAAATTATACAATTCTAAAAGAAGGAATGGGCAGCATTGCAATTACCTTATTACCCGTGACACAGTTTGCAATTCTAACAATGTTTTTGTAAATTGGACTGCAACAAGAAGAAAGAAGATGAAATATAGAATGCCGCTAGGAATCACAGATGATTTTAAATTAAAAAGAACACAGGTTATCTTAAGCGATGATTCAGGACTGATGCAACTAGTGCATTTGCAAATGACGCAGATTTCTCAAGTCAATTGACAATAAACATATATGTATCCATTAGTGAATAGCAACAGCCCATTAAAGGAAAATATTTAGTTAATCAACAAATGGCTAAAACTGCATCAGACTGCCATCTGACTGGACTCAAATCTGACCATACAAAGTGAATCTCCGACATATTGTTGATTGAAGTATAAAAAAAGTGAATCCACTCAAATCTGACCATACTCTTGCAATAACTGAAGTTCAAAGGGAGGGACAGGAAGGTTTGTCAGGGGGATGGGGACGATGACTTGCTAAAAATCAGGGCAAAGTCTACATTACAAGGAATATCCCTTTTGCATTACATAAATATAAATGTTTAGTGTATGTCAACTGGAAATATAAAAAAAAATTTGGTGCCATTCAAAGGGGAACAAGACTAGAAAAAAAAGGGAATACTTACGGAGACATGTAACTAAAATCAGCAAAAATGAAGGTTCTCTCTATATCAAAACCACAAGCTATTATGTCCTTTGCATTTTCACGAGCCAGTCTCTCACTCTCTTCTACAGAGAGCCCCTTCCACATGCACTTCTCATCATCAGTCAGTTGGATAACAAGTGGCACCTTAAATACATCTTGTAAATATCTAAAAAAATGGTGAAACAATCATGTCAGTCAGATTTGAGCATAGCACACTCTGTCACAGAGGTTTCTGCTGGTTATGAAATGTATTAGAATAACAAGACTTTTAGTCTCTGGACTTGGCAATGAAATGGTCAGGCTTCTTATATATATGTACATACTTGACTTGTAGATACCAAAATTTTCTATTAATTTTGTTCTATTTCTGTGTGCCATCTGCACACACATCTGTGGGTGAATCATATGGATTACACTCTACAAACAAAATTTTGACATTTTCCCTATTTATTTTCCTTTCACTTGTCTATCGTGAACAGTTTATTGGATTCTATAAAGTCCGTAGATTAAATGAGATAGAAAGTATATAACTTATGAGTGAGTATAAGAGAGAGAAAGAGATGACTAACTTGGTAAACATAAAGGGGACCAAATGACCTAGATGCAATGACTCCGATGAAGGGCCTCTTCCTGTGTACAGGTAAAATTTCTCCCCCCTCTCATACGCATCGAGAATATCACTTAAATCTCTACAAAAATCAAAATAAAGAGGAATGTCAGCGAATATAACTGTTGAAGATGAATAGCTCAAAGTGAGATTGACATCACCGAATTTCAACAACAACAACATGCAGTAACTACAAAATGCGTAAATTTTCAGAATTTACATATATAAAACATACATTAAAAACATGCAAAAAATGTCTCTCACAACTGGATATTCTAGAGAACTCCCTAAATTCAACAAATAAATATGAAGCTTTAACGAATGTGTTACTTTAATCCTTTCTATATTTTACAGAAATTGCAGTTCACTTCAGTAGTTCAGTGTCCCTGTAACAAAGTGCTAAAATCCAAGCGAAAGCAACAAACCGATGTGCAAAGAAGAGGCCTCGACGGAGAAAGACATGAGCACGGCGACCAGTGATTCTCTCGAAGCGTTGGATGAGGCTATCGTCGAGGCGCTGACATCCGAACTTGTCGACCAGCTTGTCGTAGTCGATCTTGCCTCCCTTGGCCGACACCTCCCATGGATTCACTACCTGTTCCTCCTCAACTCCCTCTGTTCTCCCGTCGGCGATTGGGTCGGGGGCCGCTAGGGTTTCTCCTCCCGCCGTCGATGCCATTTCAGATTTGGAGAGGAGATGGAGATGAGAGGAGAGATCGGGTAGAGTGGAGCCGCGCGATTGGAAGGGTTGAGGGTTTTGCGTGGTGGATGTTGATAAACCCGTTTATGCGATTACTCAACCCGTTAGCATATGACTGCGGAAGGAAGTGCAAGTGCGGATGTCGTCGATGCCCGAATGCCCGATTGGAGAACTCTATGACTCTATCGCATTATCGGATCCACTCGTTGATGCCCGATTTGGGATTTCCGAAGATTGGCGGTGCGTTAGGCCCACATTCTGAGCGGAATAAGAGGTGCAATTCTTCTGTCTCTAGCATGCGGGGCCCAGTGAATTACGGGCGTTTTTCGTATTAAATTCTTTTCCAAATATCGAAAACGCTCTGCACTCTGTAAAAATTCCAAAAGGACCTATGTACGTGTAACATTACTATGTTTCATTAGTAGTGTAAATTTTCTGAACGGAGACGTGATTAATTTACATGTAAAATAACTACGCTCTTTTTAGAAGTGCAAATTTATAGAAGTTATTTTTTTGAGTAAAATATTATAGAAATTATTTGAAGTCAATTTCAGTAATTTTGTGTAAATTACAATTTACAAAAATGATCTGAAGTCAATTTTTTAAAATTTACGAAAGAAATTACAGAAATTTATTATATTAGACTATTTTGGATAATTTTAGAAAATAATTATCTGAGCCCTAACCAAAATTTCAAAAATAATTTTATCGTTTAAGGAAAAAGTCCGTGAATTACATAGAATCCTTTGCATAAAGTACGGAATTATCCATTCCTTGTTGAGTCATGTTTACGTTGCCATTCCTTGTAATTTTTTTTTTTTCCTTTGTGTGAGAAAGTTGGATCACAGCCCCCCGTTCCATTGAGAAAACTACTCTTGTAAATTGTAATTCCCATTACTAATATACGCTAATGTAACTGTTATTAACATCTCTTGGAGAGATCAAAGCTTTTTCTCATTTTAAAAAAAAATCCGATTCCTATCAAGGCAATGTGCTTGCATACAATCAACTCTTGAGTAATGTTTTACTTTTTTTTTAGGCGGGATGCCGAATTAACATCTTGCAAAATATATTGATACAAGTTACAATATTTTACAAATTTTAATAGCCAGTCAAAATTATTACATTCCTTGCTATAGAAATTATTAAGAAATTGTTTTGCTCTTGCATCAGAACTGGATACGAACCTTGTCTCCTCGAATAACAAGAAGTTTGCTCGAATAACAAACTAAAAGTATAATTGTTCATGATAAAGTTTAGCCAAAGTTCAGGTTATTTATTTATTTTTATTTTTTTAGAGAAACTAGATAGCGGCTATCTAGTGGTAAGCAAGTTGAAACTAGTGGTAAAGTTCTGGTTATTTCATTGTAAGCAAGTTTTCAACAAAGATAGTCTCCTTACTCATGCAACTAAATAAATGTAAACCCTCCTGCATCGTGCATCTGACAAGTTATAATAAGTTCATGTATGGGAGGCAGCAATATCAATCATACATCATCTGAAACATTTATTCAGCAAGTTACAACAGGATTGTGCAAGTTACTTGTCCTAAATCCTAATATCAGTTTCAGAGAGCGAGTGGTTCAGGAATCAGGACCAGAACAAAGAAAAACATGCATAGGGCTGTCTTAAAAACCAATAGTACTGGATCTTTTCATGATATTTTTCTTTTTTTTACCATTTGGAACGTTTTTCAGGTTTCCTTCTGAACACTAAGCTAGAAGAATGTGGGCCTTGTGGTGTCTAATAATGAGAAGTAAAACTGGTTTCAAGTTCTGAGAAGCCAGGTATACTTGAAACCGCTTTTCAAATAAAGAAAAACAAAAGAATAAAAGAAAAAGATCTTAACCAATATGCAATAAAAATTCACAAGAAAAAGGTACAAGGTCAAAGAGAACTAATAGGTTTTTTTGAAGAAAAACAAGGGTCGAAGCCCTTATCTTTTATAAATTAAATTTAAAAAGTACAAAGTTACATCAATGTCAGCAAGCTGCTAACAAATAAAAAGTAAAGAAAAAAGAAAGAAAGAGAACTAATAGGTTAGTAACATTCTATAGTTTTGGTTGCTCTAGTATTAAACTTGTGGAAAATTCACTTGTTCACAATTATTTTCCTTTTGTCAATAAGGTGAACTTTCACTTACCCAATTAATGTAAGATAAGTTCAGCAGAATGATTGTTATTCCATGTTTTTCTACTTTCATTCACTTTGTAATATGATATAAGTATTTCTGTTTTGTTTTGGCCTTCCTTTTTGTTCAGATGTTTTTCCCCCCATCTATGCATTCTAAAAGTTAACATATGTTCATTTTTTCTTTTTGTGTATTTAGGTTGTAAGGTCCCACCATATTAGACAAGTAATTAACATATTGGGAAATGAAACTACACAAATCATTTCTCTATTATTGGCCTATTAAATAAGAAAAATATTTCTATTATGCAAAAGACCATGCTCTACACAATTCTTTTCTCTATTATTGTAGTTTACTCATATTTACTCAGTTTCGTCCTTCTGATTAGATCTGTACAAATATTTTTAACTCACAAATGTTGGAAAATTGAAAACTTTGGATTTGAACTATAAGCAATTCACCATTAAACCCACTAATTTACTGATTAGGTAGATTAATTCGCAAAAGATTAATACATAATTACATACTAATTATATCAGTAAACTTAAATTAACTCTCAATAAATATTTATGAAACAAATACTTGACTTTTACAATAAATTTACTGCTTACACAAAATAAATTAACTTCTTATTCAAACCAGATCAAGAAGAAAGGTAACATAATCTGCTTGTTATAATGACAATTGACAGGTACATACTGATATATACAAGTGCTTGCCACGACTGAAACAGTGCTGTGAACAGAGCAGCATGGAAGTGTGAGTAAATTGCAAACTGTGTTTACCTCCTCAATCTGCCTAAGCTGGGCAATGATGCGATCAGCTTCCACCTCATCTTTGCGGGCCCTAGCAATTTCTATCACCTCTCTCAGATGACATTTCTCAGCTGCTACATTCACTAGCCAATGGGAAACCAACTTCTTCTCCTGGAGAAGCTGCTTCACTGCCTCAGTTGCGTGCACAAAGTTCTGAGCCTTGTGGATTGCACGTTTTCTCTACCAATTCTCAAGGAGTCGGGACCCTCACGTTGTTATGCTCTGTCAGCTACCCATTAACCGACAGTTTCAAATTCAGACCAAATTCCTTAAGCAAAAAACATTTTGCTTTTTTTTGTATATTAAATCATAATTTCAGGTTTTGTGTTATACCAGTCTATATATTATCCCTTAAGTCGGCATGAAATAATCTAAACAAAAACCAATAAAACATGAAAGCATCAAACCAGTAGATGAAAGCATGTCTGGCGTGCACATTTATCAAACAACTTATTTAGTTTCTATCAATTTATATTCCTAAACTATGCATAGCATTATTGACTCGATCTAACACTGGCATAATATCTGGACAACATGTAATAAACAAATTAAAAAATGTCCCAAGTGATTCATAATAGTTTTTTTTTTTTCAAATGAATGAATGTATGTACCTTGAGATCTCCCTTCTCTGCTTTCAGCATCCAATTGTCTACCAACAGCAATGCCATTTTTTCTACGCCGGCCATGCTGAACGACATAATATACTGATGCAGCAAACACCATCGTTCTTTTTTCCAATGGTTTTGTAGCGTCTACTGATGAAAGTGTCATTTTCAGATCTAGTTTATAAAAGAAAAAAGGAAAGAAGAATATTAATTTTACTATGAAACGATTTATATATTAAACCCCGTGCAATGAGCTAATTGAAAGATACACAATACCCAAAAATTATATGAAGAAATTAATATAAAAAATTTCACATTTTTATGCAAAATATGCAGCACGGTCCCGTAGTCTAAGTTTGCGGCAGTCGTTAGAAAAAATTTTCCAGTGTTTCTCATAAGAACAAAAACAAAACTCAAGTTTTACTACAGATTTTTTTTTATTATTATTATATTAATGCAACAGCATATTAAGGTCGGCACTGGCACAAGGTAGTGTTGTTTTAGGATAAAGAGAGAATATTTCAAATTATGAACTTAGAAATCAAATTTATAATTAGTACTTAGAAACAGCTGATACCAGATTAAAAGGTATGCTATAATGTTGGTTCAATGTGCTGATTGATGTAAATCAATGTGCTAATTAATGTAAATTCCAATTTATATACTGGTACTAAATGAATTGAGTTAATTGTAGCCCCAAACACTTGCTCTGTTAGGAAATCATCGAGTTAATGCCTGCCAAAAAAGGAAAAAGGAAATAAATACACATATCTCGGCTAGTAATTTTTTTTTTTTATGATTCATAGTGGTGTAGACTACTGTGTCGCAACAAAATACTAATGTGTTTCAAATGAAATCAATTCATTTCATATGATCTTTTCTTGGATCATGCATGTGGCGACTTACTACACTCACGGTAAAGGAGATGTCGGGTCGAGTATGATTCAGATAGATCAACCGACCCACCAATCTCTGGTACCTCTCACGATCAACTGACTTTCCTGCCTCTGCACTAAGCTTAAGCTTCGAATCAATTGGAGTTACTGCAGGCTTGCACCCCAACATGCCTGTCTCCTTGAAAAGATCAAGTACATATTTTCTCTGAGAAAGAACAATTTCCCTTGCTCCACGGGCGACCTCAATCCCAAGAAAGTATCGTAGCAAGCCAAGATCCTTCACCTCAAATTCTTTGCCCAATTGCACTTTCAGTTGAGCAATCTCCTTTTCATCATTACCCGTGATAATTATGTCATCAACATACACCGCAAGCATTGTAATATGTCCTTTATGTTTACGAACAAATACAGTGTGGTCAGCATTTATCTGGCGATATCCCATGCCTACCATAGCTCTCCTGAACCTATCAAACCAGGCTCGAGGAGACTGTTTCAGTCCATAAAGTGATTTCTTCAATCTACATACCTTGCCTAGTGTTTGAGCTGTGCCAAATCCTAGGGGAATTTCCATGTACACCTCTTCCAGTAAATCCCCATGAAGAAATGCATTCTTCACATCTAACTGGTGTAACTTCCAATCTCCATTCACTGCAAGGGAGACAAGTGTCCTGACAGTGCTCATTTTCGCCACTGGTGCAAATGCATCATCATAATCGATGCCGTATGTCTGACTATACCCCTTTGCCACCAGTCGTGCCTTGTAGCGATCAATTTTTCCTTCTGGAGTCTGCTTCACTATGAACACCCACCTACACCCAACCGCCTTCTTGCCTGGTGGTAGTGACACAATCTCCTAGGTTTTATTCTTGTCTAGAGCCCCAAGTTCCTCTTGCATAGCTACTTTCTACTTAGGATCCTTCTTAGCAACCTGCCAGCACTTAGGTAAAGTGACAGAGTCTAATGATGCAATAAATGCTCCATGTATAGTTGATATGTTAGAGTATGAGACAAATTGAGCAATATCATGTGGGAAACCATAATGATCAGGAGGATGGGGATGGCCCGCATTACTGCGAGGAGTCCTTAATGTTATTGGAGTGGAAGGGGAAGAGGGAGGATTCATATCACCTGTGAATTCTAAGTCTGAGGAATCTGTAGGTGTAGGCATCTCAAAAGTCGGGGTATGTCGGGACAAGGGACTCGATGGCACAAGTGATATTGTTGGTGCATTCTTCGGCCTCTAATACCAAAAAGAAATTAGAGAGAAGGATTATGTAAAATTAGGGATTATGGCCTCACTAACAGGAGGCTCCCTTTTATATTAAACGCTTATTGTCTTTTACAAATAGGTCTCTACAATCATACAAATAGCATAATAACAACAAAATAACTAATAACTCAACAATAACCATCCCGCTGTGGCGCTGGAGCTTTAATTTGCTACCTCTTCTGAGACATTTCTGTCAGCAAATTATAACAGGATTGCACAATTTATTTTGAGTGTGATCTGTCCTGATATTATAACATGGACATGGACATATTGTAATACCACTCTGCTCATTTACAGTTATGCAAAACCAAACTCACACAAGTTGGTGCTCTTTTTCTCGCCACCACAATCCTATAATTTACCCAACAACATGCATCACAGGACAAGCAAATAAGAGCAAATTGAGACTTCCTAGCTTAACTTTGTAATTGTGACATCAATTACATATGTTTTACTTGACATCCTAAGCTAAAGTTGTATGCATATCTTTTGCTGGTTTGCATAATCTGGTGGAACGGTGCATGTACCGGGTGCAGCTTCAGAATGTGGCACATGTAGTTATTGAGCTACCTTAAGGGAAGAAAAATATATGCAGGGAGAGAGTGATTTGGGACGGGGACCGAGAATTACTACGTCAAAGAAAACGGAGATGAACTAACTAATTTTTGCAGCACAACACACTAATTTCTGTGCCTTTCTGTGAATTAATAATAAAATATATGCTATATTATTTAATGTTGTCGACCTTTCGATGCACAAACTGTTAGGATTTCATTAATCGTATAATATAAAAATTTACATTTCGTTATACATATTAAAAGAAAAGTTATAAATGCTTATCCATCCAAACTATGTGAAAAAAAAAAGGCAATGAGCAATTGAGAAAAATCATGACCATTGAACTTAAATGGTGACCTCGATGATCTCTCAGTACTTCTCTCTGAACTTTAACCTGTCTTAGATGTGATTGAATCTTGTCCATTCATTAGGGACATTTGGTAAAGGTCATCATTCCTTCAGCTGTTTATAATTTCTAATTTAGATGACTCTAACCTTCTCAATCGACGTAGCGATCTCTGGCTCCATCTCCTTGTTTCCTCCTCCTCCATCTCTTTTTTCCCTCCTTACTCTGTGTTTTGTGCTTTAATATCATATGTGCTTGCTAATCAACAAAAATTTCTTAATAAAAATGCTATGGATCTCTATATGAATTTTGTTTTTCCACGATTTCAAGGCATTCAAATGACTAGCTCACTCTGTTCCTGGCTTCAGATTAGGGAGGAAAGGGAGCGCAAATTGCAAGCTGGACCTAGCTCAGAGCTTCCGAATGAAATTCTCATGGAAATCCAAGGAAGGCTTCCTGCAAAGCCCTTTACAGGCTTACAGCCGGCTCCAAAATATGGCACTCTCTCTCGTCCCATGCTTTATTTTCAGAACAAAACTTGCAAGATCCAGCTGTTTTGGGTCTCTTCCGTAATGTCCTGTTCAAGGATGACTATTTGTCCAACACTGTGGTTCTTGAAAGCTTTTCGTATAACAAAAATGAAGCAGATGGCAGATGTTACATTGAGCGGTTTCCAGCATTATGACTGCAAGATGTTACACTAGTCACCTTTTACTTCGTTGTTGGAACAACAATAATACAAGTGATCTACATTAATATGTGTACAACCCAGCCAACCGGAAGTCCTTATCCCTGTGCCCCAACCAAAACGTTTCAAACACCTAAGCTACTTTACTGATGTGTTTTACCGACCAGGAGTAGAAAGTTCCAGTCTCTTGATTGAAGGCAGGTGACCTGAGTGAGATATGCAATCTGCCGTATTGAGGTCGGTTGTGCTACTGGTTTTACAGACCCTGTTATGTGTAGTAGTTACATTGTTTGGAAGACCAGAAGCAACCTGATGGACTGGTGGATCTGATTTTAGACGTGGCAATTTGTCATAGCATCTAGAAATGTAATTGTCCTGTAAAGTTATAATTTATTTTTACTTTATTTGGTTTGTAATAAATAAGATTTTCATCAAACGTGTAATGTGGAATTTAGCCATCTGCTTCTAAGGTGTTCTTCTGGGCGGGTGGGAATGTGGAGGTGGGGTTTAAAGGTGTGAAGTCAGGATTTGTGTTCATGGATTAATCTACATGTTTAACTGTTTTTAGAGGTTTTTTGAAGTATGTTTGGTCTTTTAGGGCGTGAGATAGTGATGTTTTTCTTTTGATTTGGATGGGGTATTTTGTATTGGGAAATTATTTCAGTGACTTGTTAAAAGAATATTTTGGTGTACAACTAGAGTATACTTGTTTATTGTATGTCTTTTTTTTTATTCTAACTTGAGCATGGGGGATGCCTTCTTTTACAAGGTGTCAGCTGTTATGTTGCATCCGGTTTTGTCCGGTCTATATAGTACGTATTCTATTTTGGAAGGTTTGTGAAATTTTTAGTGTGTAATATGGTGTGATGTTTTTCTATATAGATTTATTCTGGGTGATATACTATGTTTCTAGATCTTGAGTTCATATGCTACATAATATATATATTGTGTGGTTTTGGAATAATAATAAACTTGCTTTGATTTGGCAGATTATACCGTCCATTTTCTCTCAATCTGTGTAAATGCTTCAATTTAAATATATTTTCTTTAAAATAATTATGTCTTTTGGTTTGCAATTGAATAGATAGTGCATAGTTTTATATCTTACATTAATTTGTTGAGACTAGAAATGGAGACTAGAATGATTTCAGATCACTGGTTGTTAGGTCATGATGTCAATTATTATTCTTTTCTTATGTTGTAGTTTTCAAAGTGGAACGAATATTAGGTTATAGGCCAATGTTCGTTCCTTGAGAAATTGTTTCTGATACTGTCATCATTTACTAATTAAAAATATAGGACTGTTATTTTGGGTTTCACAATTTTAGTTCAGCATAATATGTTTATTGAATCTTTGTTTTGAGTGCATCCTGAAACTTTGGACGAACTTTAAAACTATCTTGCTTTGGATGTACTATAATTTAATCCTAAAGTGTGCAATGAACCTTACAACTGGTGCAGCTTAACTTGCATTCTGTTAGTTCTGTAGTTCATCTCAGTTCTCCAGGATGCCTTGCTTGCCAAACTTCCAATATTAATTAAATTGGAGACGGCATTGAATTCCACTGCCACTTAATCCAAATCTTTGCCACACTTACATGTGGCAGCCAAAGATGATCATGAGAATGTCACGTAGCAAAATTAGATTTTTCTTTCTCCTCCGTGCATTCTTAATCAATCGTATATGAGCTTAATAGAACTAACCTAGACTTTTTCTGCAAGTGAGAGTAAATATTTTAAGGAATAAGGTATATGCATCGAATCAGATAGTATACATAACCAGTAGCATTTCTTTGGGCAGACCAGCAAAAATAAAATGTTTCATCTTCATTGTAAAAATTCAGATATTCTTTGATTTTTATTTAGTGTAATGTGTTAAATGAATCAAAGATTTATTGTGTGAATTTTGAAACTGATTGGGGTTCATTGATCTGGGTTCACTTTCCTATGCCCACTCCATTGTCCTACCATGCAGAGACAAGCATCAATCTGTCACATTGTCCCAGTGAAATTGGGTTAAGAATAAAAAACTGAGATTATGATGATGAATGGTATGTGTAAATGCTTCTCTTTCATGTGATTTGAGTTATATTTATGGAATAACAGGAATATTCAGATAGATTAC
The DNA here is from genome assembly GCA_027725995.1 of Rhynchospora tenuis. Lineage (NCBI taxonomy): Eukaryota > Viridiplantae > Streptophyta > Magnoliopsida > Poales > Cyperaceae > Rhynchospora > Rhynchospora tenuis. Next base: position 81,006,722 of record CM050889.1, read on the forward strand.
CGCAATATACATCACCACATATATCAGAGAAGTAGTACTAGTACTATATCTGTATGTTGTATACATGAGCACGAACAATTGGTAAGTGGCTACCTAATCAAATGGTTTAAATTTAAGCGTAAGTAAAGCATATTTCAAAACCACTACATAAAAAGACATGCATAATGTTGCCTGATGCAAAAAAAAATGAGGGGGGGAAGGGAACTGAATATAGGAACTCTAGTAACCAAACTTAAACAAATAAGGAAAAGGAGCAACTGGTACGACATAGTAGCTAATCAAAAATTACATCAAGTAAAAATACAAAAACACAAAAACATTTAAAAGACAGTCTTATTTTGCGAGTTTGAATGAGAGTATAGAGTTCCAAGTAGTAGTTTTGATCTGATTACCCCCTGTATACTTTTTTTTTTCTTTTTTCCTGAGTTACCTCAGGATCCATGGTCCTGACTAAATTAGTTCAAAAATATAAATGCTTCTATAGCCAATTATGTCATGAATCAAGACATAAAGGCAGTGTCTCATCAAGGCACGGTGTATAATCTTGGCTCAAGAACAGTTCTATACCAAGGTAATATATATAATTTGGTTTGTATAATTATCTCATAATATCCATGGTCCTGAATTATTTAATTCAAATATATACTTTTTCTATTGCCAATTATTTCATTAGTTATGACATAAAAGTGTCTCATCAAGGCACGGTCCATTGTCCCAGCGCAAGAACGGTTTTATATCAAGGTTAATTAGTATAATTTGGTGGGACTTTTCCTTTTATTGATAACTATAATTCTAGGGTTTCGGCCAGCCGACATTTTTACAAACTATTTTCCTCTATCATTACCAGAAGTGAAGCAATAAGTAGCCGATTCTCAAGCACCAATTCATTCGTTCAATTATCGTCTACGAGGTAATTGTTCCTCTATTTAACTCCAACTTTCCATCCTATCATCTCCTCTTTTTCCTTCTGGCCTGCATGGCTAGCTCAACAAATCCACGCCTCAATTTGTGCAAGAAATGCAGTAAAAATAAGAAAAAATATGAATCCTTACCTATTCTACCAGATGATACCTTGATCGAAATCATAGCCCGGTTGCAACCAAAACCTTACTTTAGGTTCAAATGTGCCGGAAAATCCTGGCTCGACCTCTCATCCCAAGCCTTCAAACAAAATAAATTCCTACAAAGACCCAACTTATATGGACTAGTCATCAACAACTTGGTCCAGAGAACAAATGATGATGTTAGTTTTAGAATTTTGTCAGGCAATAAAAAGGATGTGGATGTCAAGCTAAGTCCTTTGCAAAACTTTGGCCAAATAACAATAAAAGATTGTTGTAATGGCCTTCTACTAATTCAAACTCAAGAACCAAACGAACCACAGTGGATTGTGCGTCTCGTTGTATACAATCCAGCCATCAGAAAACTTGTTAGTTTACCTGCACTTAGACGGCCTGGCCGTATCATTCACTGGTATTTTTCATTGGCCTATGACCCTGAAATTAGCCCTGAATTTCATGTCCTTCTCTTTAGATCAGTGTTAATACAGAGCCGTTGGGGCACTGCCCTTGATATTTTCTCATCTAGAAAAGGCAGGTGGGAAGAAGGAAAGGTTTTCACAGGTACTGTGGGAACCTATCAATGGAATAGCAGCATTTATCTCGGAGGAATGGTGCATCGATTAGTCAAAGGAAACGTTTTTAGTATGAATCCAACTGAAGGGGTTCATAACTTAACCAAATTACCACCTCTGGAGTTCCAGATTTTGCCCTTGTCCTTCACCAACCTTGCCAAGTCTCAAGGGCTTTTGCACTATTTACAAGTAAACGGAGATAATCTAATTATTTGGGTTTGTAATGATTTTGGTAAAAGTGAGTGGGTCTTGAAGCATAAGATTAGCGTCCAAGAGACTTTTGGGTTATCCTGGAAGGAGTTCGAAGATTCTAACAAAAGATCGCCTAAGGTGATTGCTTTGCATCCCGAAAAGGATGTTCTTTTTGTTTCAGTCCGCAACAGAAAGCTTTTGTCATACGATTTGCGAACTGGCGAACAGAACAGAGCCTGCACTCTACCTCGTAGAGGTAATTTGTGTTTCTGGAATTATGTGCCATGTTATAGTGATTTTGTCTTTACCAATGAGTGATGTGGCAGATCTCTGGTGTGCCAATGGCCGTTGTACTATCGAAGGGCTTTTTATATAATCGATGAGCAACATCTGCTTGTTCATCTGTTTGAGAGTTGTGCTTTGTGAGCATGATGCATTAACTGATTGTCTTCTGCCGTGTATGAGATATCAACAGAGTCAATTAGTTAGTGTCCTAAACTTGTGTTATGTTGTGACTTATAAGGTACTTTTATGTTATGTTCTGTTATATTTCGAGTTCTTTTTATGTTATGCAATGTTATGTTAACCTAGTTGGTAAAATCCGAGTGGTTTTATGTAATCATATATTATAATATAATGTTGTTTGGGAATTGCCTTTAAATTTGTTGGTATTAATATGTGAGAAGGATCATAATTAAGTTATCGAACAAGTTTTTTTGTATATTATTATTTTAGATTGCATCTCTGGCGGGCAAAACTCAGGAAACATTTTCCTTCTGAATTTCGAGTTTTTTCAGCCTTTTCTTTTTCGACCACTTTAGCTCAGATATTTTGGTATGTAACAGGTAAATATGATGGATTTTGCGTACAACTGAAATGTAAATTAAATTTGTACTTTAGACATTTTTATACTTTAAGCAATCTCTTACCAAATTTTCAAATAAAATCTCTTCCGCCTTGGCCATCACGCTGTGGATTTGAAGCGACTTTAAAGAGGGTAATACTAAAACTGCTTGGCAACCAATGACCGAAGTTATCTCTACATACGCCGCTACAATAAGATATGTTTTTCACCACCCATGGAAAGAACAGATAGCAAACAAGTCAATTCATTTCATCAACAAATGAAAATCAAACACAGCATCTTAAATTGAACAAGATGAACATCAACATGCCCACAACACAATAATAAAATAAATTCAGAGATCAATATCAAAAAAAAAAAAAAAAAATCAGAGATAAAAGCTAGAACATTAAGCAGGTGAGATCATGAGAAATGATCAATAAGATAAAATCATTCGTTACAAACAAAACTAAAATAAAATTCAAGCACCATAGATTGTACAGTTTAAGTATACAAGCAGGTTTTAGAAGGCAAAACCAACAACCTCCAAAACAGAACAATTGGGAAAGACTCATATAACAAAAACTCACCATGTTAAACAGAGTACCTAATCTAAATATCGTAAGCACCAAATTTTCTCCTGAAAAAAAGCAGAAAACAGATACGATTTTAGGTGCTCATGTTGGGTCACAGAATTGTGTTCTTCTTTCAATCTATCAGTACTGTAAATTATTATCTTCTTCTTTTTGGACTGGGTGATGTGTATATACGAACATATTCATGTAGAGAGAAATGAGGGTCAATTATTAACCCCTAAAATTCAATAAGTGGTATTGATTTTTTAGAGCTTTCTTAGAAAATTGTGTTATTTCTATCTAGTTCGAACAATTATAAAAATATGAATGCCATAACATTAATAAGAAAACAATTCTCAATTAATAATTATTATCCCCCATTCTAACCAATTCTGCATCAGACCATTTGTAAGGATGCCAAAAACAAAACATGACAAGAAACTGAGACTTGAGGAGGAAAAAATGGCCTCTTTTTTTGGTACATACCAAAACCAAATCCAATAAGCTAGGTATGCAGGTGAAACCATAGAATATTTGATTTCTCAATATCAAACCTCTCAAATCTGCACAACATGAACCTATGCCCTTAAATTTTCTTTCTTATCCTGATTTAAGCAATCTCTTACCAAAATGACAAGATATTTGCATCTCAAATATTTTCAGACCACCAACTTTGATTCTAGATCGGCTGCAACATTTGCATCTCCAGAGTCCTGTGAGAAACATAATAAAATACCAATTAATAAGAAAAAAAAATGTAAGACAGACTACAGAGTTTTCTTAATGGACCTTTTTTTTAACAAATTGAGTCCCTGACAAATACCAGCTTACTCTCACTGTTCTATGATCATACCAATAGTCACAGAAACTGTTAAAACCAACAACAATTAATTAATGTAGGTACTCATTTGCCATGTTATCAAAACACTCTAGTTCAGTACCTGTAAATGAAACCAGAAACCCAAAAAGCTATAGTTTTTAGGCGATACAATCATTCTCATTTTCCAGCAGTAATCTCTAACAAACAAAAGATTAAAATTAAAGTAAAAAAATTACCTCCATGCCCCATTTTATGTAATCAGGTGACTCACATGCCTTGTACTCATCAACAAGGCTTTCTATTATCTCTCTAGACTCATCAAACTCTGACAGATCATTATCCTGGGAAAACCAAAACAAAATCATTAAGATATATACAACAGTAACAGATACTTAAAAAAATAAGAATTAAGACATAAGGAGATTGCAAGAGAAGGACTGACAGCAAACATGGGAAACTTCCGGTAGTTGTCAATGAAAGCTTGTTTCTTCCTTAGTATCTTGTAACTGCTCACACACTTGCTGAAAAGATGTCTTATACTAGTGTGATTTGCAAGCATTAACCCACTCACCTACATGAACAAATACAAACAAATTAAAAATAGAAAATCAGTGAATATATGAGAGGGAGGAGAGGTTTGCACATGTTTAGCAGGTATCAATGGAAAAGAGAAACAGAGCTTTTAGCCATTGGACATGTTATTATATGCTTTAAAAAACAGAATGGCGAAATGTCAACTTACTAAACCTTGTTATCATTGTGAAATTTGGTAAATAAATGAGTAACATTAACATCTATTTTTTTATTATTTCGATAACAATGCATAAGATAACCACAAGACCATTGAGTCATTTGTTTATTATTATCTTGACTCGTTTTCTGTAATGTTGGTCAGATTCCATCTTCAAAACAGCTAAAAAATAGCACAAAAACATTAGATGTCTTTTGCAACCCAAACCACAAGTATTCTCATGGGCCATTTGAGAACCATAAAATTTAACAGCCTAGGTAATTACAACTAACAGTAGTAAAATATAACTCAAACATGATATTAATGCAACATAGCAAGTCATCTGATAACAAAATTACGGTAACATAACAAAAAGAAAATGAAAAGGAAAAATAAAGAAATAGTACCCTATGAGGAGTCTGGACATATGGTGATTTTCTAGATAAGGCAACCTGAATGCTAGCAGGTCCCCACTCAATAAAATTCACAAGCTTCCTTTCCCTTATTCTCTGTAAGCTTTCATGAACCTGTTTCAAAATTTTAAATATCACATACTTGCAAATTTTGAGCAATTAAAGGTCCTCAATACATTATTTATAATGAAGCGGCAGTAATTAGCTTGAATTGCATAACTGCCATTGCCAGTAATGCAATCTTTCACGACTCTGCCTATAAAGATTGGAATGCCTCAGTTTGACCTTTCCAGTAAAGATATTGGCAATCCTTTTTTTGATAAAGTACAACTCAAAACGATGGAAAAGTATAACAACTTCTAATCAACAAATGGAGTACACATTACCTGAGTGGGATCAACCTCTCCTTGAATGATGTTAAGTATAGAGATATATTTGGCTTGGCTAGCCTCTTTAGTGCGAGCATATGAAGAGCACATTATATTCTTTGTCTGCAACAGCCTTCTCATCACATCAAGCACTGTCGTCTTGCGTATCATGTTAGCCTATCAAAAATAGATACCTAAATATTATTGAACATCCTAGGTTTGTTAGATTGATACATGTCAGACCAAATAAATATTTTTACAACATTCGATATTATAATGATGTTCATGTTTTGTTTACTGACAGAGGTATCTACATCATCTTGTCATCCTTTCTTTCACTGGTAAGAGTACCTAACACCACAAGTAATAGTCTGAAATTTTGAACCAATCCTGGAGATGTTTTGCACATTCACCAAAGAATTTTCCAAATTATTCTAAGCAAAAAGCAGCCTTAGATATCATATCTAGTCAAATAATCTTTTGAGACTTTCAACATAAGTTTACTGTCTACTAATCAATCGTAAAGCTGGAGACAGAAACAATCATTTACAGCTCTTTGCTGTATAAGAGGGCTAAAACACCATGTCGATGCAGGGCTAGTAATCAACAGAAAAGGACCAAGTTATGCTATACAAAACCACAACATTAGCAACCTAACATGTCTTCAAATTTGAACCTATTTAAATCTTGCTATAGTCATTTACCTGTCTGTCCACTGTAAGTGGTGTATAGCCTGTCATCAAGAAATGGCACCTTGGAGTTGGTATCAGCGAAGCCAATAAACCAACAAGGTCATTGTTCATGTATCCAGGGTAGCGCAATGTAGTTGTGCTGGCTGACATAACAGTAGACACTAGGGAGTTTGTCTCAGCAAATGTTGGGTTTGTCAGGTGCAACCGTTCAACAGCAATTCGATTCAAAGCTGTGTTGTCTAATACAACCACACAGTCTGCATTTAGAGTAAGGCGCTTTAGCGTCAGCAGGGAATTATAAGGTTGGACCACCACATCAGAGGTCTCCATTTGGTTGGGGAAGACACTGTAGGTCTGCACAAGTTTTTTTGAGTAGCGATCATTTAGGGTTTCCAGGAGATATGATCCCATGCCTGTACAATAGAAAGGACAGTTCATCAGAATCTAAGTTTTTATTCTCAAATTGGAGCGATTTCATCTGTAAGAATGCGACATAACATGCAGAAATCTCATACTCGCCCACAGAAAGGTTGCAGTATCCCAGGTATCTTTTTGTTCCAAAATTACTTCAAAAGATACCCAAAACAACTCATCCCCCCACTTGTTTGTCTTCAAATACCAGAAAGTGAAAGTATTTGGGTCTATTGTAAAGAATTGTGGGAGGGAAAGAGAAGAGATACATACTAATTTTCAAAGGGAAAAAAGATGCTTCTACTTTTGCATACGTATTCATGAATGTTTAGAATGTAGAATTTTAAAAATTCTCTTACTGAAGAGTTGCACAAGTTTTCATGGATTTAAAGTACTGCATGAGTTATAAAATACAAGTGGCCATGTCTGTGGAAGAAAGATAGACTGAAAAACCAATTGCCTTAGGGAGGTTAGTTTCAACGAAAGGGTTTTAGAGAGGCATGGTCAGATAAATTTTGTATGCCGTATACATCGTTTTTGCTTTGCTAATTTTACTGAGAATTTTTTTTTATTACAAAGCCTGCATTAAGCTCACAGCATGTCAAGCTAACCATGGAGATGGTTCTACATATTCTAGTTCACCTTATGAAATGTTTTGCTTGACTAAACATTTGTTCAGCTGCCGAGTCAATAACTGCTGTATATATTAAAAAATAAAAGCCAGGTCTTACTTTCCACACAAGATAATATTCACTTAAGGAAAAGAATAATATCATGTTATTAGAAAAAAAATCTATATGGTAATAACATTAAACAGCGATAACTAAATAATTCAAATATTTAGAAGAACCGTCTTTGAGGAGCCCATGCAGAATAGAGTGTGAGGATTAGCAAGGAACATAATCAAATGAAATAAAAGAAAACAAACCTGAGCCGGTCCCACCAGCAATAGAGTGGCACAAGACAAAACCCTCCAGGCTGTCACTTCCATCAGCCTCTCTATCAACCATGTCCATTATATCATCCACAACTTGCTCTCCCTGTAAAACACACAGATGCACATGATGTGGATGGTTGAATGTTGCAAACTTCAATTAAGATAAATAGAAGAATCCGAAACATCTACAGAAGTAATAAAGACAACAAACATATAACGGCTGGTAAACTTGTAAACATCTCACTTAATAAAGCATCACGCGGTACTGTTTCTAACAAAATCCTTGGATTATAACCTTTTGTACATGGAGAATTGTCATACCTGGTGATATCCACTAGCCCAGTTATTACCAGCACCTCCTCCATGATCCGAAACATAGATATTTTCATGATTGTAGAGGTTTCTGTACTCACTGGTTTTAATACCATTTATAACCCTTGGCTCAAGGTCCATTAGCAGAGCACGAGGTATGTAATGCTGGTCATCAGCTTGGTAGAAGAACACATCTTTCCTGTCTCCTCCCTACACCAGCATTATATACATACTATTAGAAATGGAAACTTCTCTTTCATAATAATTTTAAATTTCAGATAACAGAAATATTGTCTTCATTGGAATTTTTGGGTTTTTATAGTTGAATGAGGTCTTTTGTTTTCATTTTCCTTTTTGTTTGGAAAGACAAGGCCTTGCTTATCGGACTTCTTTGGGTGAACTAATATTGAGTTCTCCACTAATTAGTGTCTGAGCAGGATCTAAGATGCAGAAAAGTGCGAGCAACTTAGATCAATGCTTATTCATCACCAATTTAGTTCCAATAAGTTCATTAAATGACGAAGAGAGAAAATGTAGCAACTAATTTCATCCAAGGGCGACATCCAAATACACCAATTTTTAGAATGTTCGTTTGCAAAATTCACCATTTGGTCAGTTCATAGGTACAAACTAAATCTATTTATCCAAACCGATGCGGACAACTATCATGGGCACAAATCAAATGTCAGAAGAAATTGCAAAAAGAAAAAAAAAATGAAAAGAAAAAGAAAAAGAAAAACCTGAGTGGCAAACTCCTCGAGGAGGCCATCTTTGCCTATGCCATGCTCAAGGCACAGCTGCTTCCAGAACTCCATTCCTATTTGATTCCCACATTGCCCCACCTGAATCGTTATTATCTCTCTAGGCATCTCTCTCTTTCTCTAGTAAGTAGGTTCAAGGGTTTCAAGCTACACCTTTCTCACTTCCTCTCGCACTAGTTTAAGTTCGACAAGTCTAGGGTTTAGGGTTTGTAGAAGCTCTCTTTCTCTCTTTCTCTCTCTGAAAAATTGAGAGAGAGGAAATTTGCGGAGGGTTTTTCGAAATTTTTGGAGGGGAGAGAGAGCGAAGTGAGAATCCGAGGAGGCGGATCTCTCGCGTTTGGTATGGATCTGAGTTCCTCTGTGGCGTTTATTTTCTAGACTTCTATGCAACGAGTCGCATAATCGTGGGAATTGGGATATTTTTTGGGAAATAAATTGGACGGATTGGATTTTCATCAACAGTTGAATGAACGGATTAGATTTGACTTAGAACTATTCAACAACTCAGATATAGAAGTTAAAAATCACGGTAGATGGTATATTTGACACTGTTGGTCGGTTGGTCCGGGTTTACCTGAAATTCAAGAATAATAATATCCGGTGAAATGATTGTTGCTTGCTTTTGCCGCCACTTTCTTTTTGGGGTGCAGAAAAAGCAGAGTTTGGAAACTTTGTGACAGATACGTTAGATTCAGAAGGTGTTGCGGGTCGGCTTTCGAAAGCACTTGGTCGTGTTGGAGATGTGTAAACGATCTATGCGAGGTTCGAAGCTAAATACTAACATGTCGACTCTATGAGTATTAGTCTAATAATTTTTTTTTTTTTTTACTTAGCGTGAGATGAGGATAAATTTTTTAAACTATTTCAAATTATGTTTTTAACTTATAATTACTATATGGAGGGGTAATACTTTAGCCAATCATGTATTCATGTGCGTGATTCTTGTATTTTTCTTATGATTACTAATTTACTATATGAATTTTTTTTTAATTATTATGTTACTAAAGAAGAATCGCCCCAAACCATTGGGGTTAGTCCCAAAATCAAGGAACAGATTAAAACAAACGGCTCACCTAAATCTAACGAGTTTTCCATCTAAATAGTGAATCACGTTGTATTACAATATATAGAAAAAAAAATAGATAACACAATTCAAAATAGATAAATTGAAAAGAACAAATTCATATATCACTATGGTCGTGTCTTTGCTTCTATATCAACTCTATTTCTTTATTTATATCGACTGACTTAGCGATTTTTCACGCCAAACGATAGACTTTCTTCCTCAACAATGGCTCTTAAAAATGTTCATCTTGTTCCTTTCATGACTCTCACCGTCTCACTAGTTTTTGATCGGTGAATTTCATATCAACATTTCAACTATTTTAGGTCCCAATTTTAATTGAATACATATGTTTTAGTTAGGTTTTACTTTGTTTTTGTGTTAGAATCGTGACACTGTCACACTGCTATTGTCTTTGCTACTTTGCAGGTTTCTTAGAGATTTGGCGCGATTTTGGACTCTAGACAACATCCAAAATAGAGTGGTTTGAAACCAAGCGGAGTAGTGTAGATAGAAGACAAAAGCTGATGAAGACCAATGTTCAAATGGATCCGTTCCAATCCAAACGCATCCGGTTGAACCAGTGCCGAGACTCTTATGGAAATTTTTTATTCTCGGGAAATCTTCTTCTCTCATTTTGGAAACACTCCAGCTGTGATTTTCCACGACTAATGTATTCCTTGGGGAGTATTTAAACCAGACCACATCTCCATAACATGGGTTCGCATTTCTAGGTCAAGGAGAAAGGAGATTCAATACAGCCGTCACACTCAGACCATCCAGACGGATCCGCTTGGCACTCAAACAGACCCGCCTAAACATCTTTTGAGATAGTTCGTCATTGATTATTATTGTAATATATATTTTCTTGTTTGCCTTGATGTTTGATACAATTATACTTGTGATTTGTGATTGTTTCATGATGAACAGTGAGTAGTAATCTAATTAGGGACAATTGTAGGGAACTTAAACTTGATAGTCATGTGATAATTAATCTAGTTTGAGATTTTGTTTAATATGTTTTGCCTTTCTTGATGTGATTGCTCGTCTTGTTAATCGTGAAATTCTTGGATCGAAGGTTTTACCAAATAGACTAAGGCCTTGTCTAGATTTCCAGGTAATTAGAACCTAAAAGTTCGAGTAAATTTACGATTGTATGCTATAGGATAGGTAGTAGTTGAGAGATGAATCCGAAACTGAACCAAGAAGTATGTTTCTACCTATGATCGAGAGATATAAGATATCCTACGAATAGAAAGGTAAACCTATAATTCCTAAGTCAAAGAGCGAGAGCTGAAACTTAGATTTTGTAGGAGGTTTAATGATTGAACTTAGGATTTTGGACCAAGAACAGGAGTTAGGATGAAAAGCCTGGTTAAATTTCAGAACCTAGAAGTTAAACAAAATATTCAACTAGTTAAATTGATCAGACATTGTTTCCAAACGAATCTTCTTGAATCCAAATGGACCTGTTTGAAAACAGCTAGGTACAGGAACTCATAACAATTAACCCTAACCTTTATCATTTATCGAACTTCGTGTTTTTAGCTACTGTTTTGATTTCATTTGAAATTGTTTATTGCAATTATTTAGTTATTTAAAATACCCAAAAATATATCTCTTATACAAAAAGTACCAAAAAGAACCATTGAAACTTGTTTTTATTCTCGACCGTTTTATATTAAATTATATCGATTAGAACTGAATTAAGTCCAAAAATTTGGAACAGTCTGTCCCTGTGAATTCAATCATTAAGCTACTACTACAAATAATTAGATCAGTAGTTCAAAAGTTTGTTTTGACCAGGTTTTAGCCATATCAATTTTTCTAGATCCTTTGACCACCTAATTAGACGTGCCCAAACAAATATATGTCACTCCTGGATAAGACGAAGGCCACCAATTGATGAAATCGACAAATTAAAACGAACAAATTCATATATTAGAACATTAGATAGAAAATTAAATAAGAATGATTAAAATTGATATTTTTCATTCAAAACCACTCACCATCTCAATTCCTATTTTCTTGTTTTTGATTGTTCTTCTCATTAATGTATTCATTGATGCATGTTATTTGAATTTTCTTCCACGATGAAAGAGAGAGCATTTTCAATTTTGAAGATGCGAGGAGAAGAAAAAAAAGAAGAGATGAAAAAAGAATCTGACGAGACCTTTAGTATCTTTTAATTATAATTTTCAAAATGTCAATCGGTTTCCACCAATACCTTAACATTTTAATCATTTTGTTTTTTTGAATGTACGTTGAAAAGCATGAGAAAACTATAACAAAAATGATATATAATGAACTTTCTTGTCATGTTTTAGAAAGCCATCATGCAAATTTTGTGCAGCAGGCGAAAAAGATCACAATAATGATCGCATGATCCAAAAAAAAAAAAAAAAAAAAAAAAAAAAAAAAAAAAAAAAAAACAGAGAAGCATTGCTTCATCTCAGTCTCAAGATGCTTATAAAGGTGGTTTTAGTTGGCGAAAATATCGTTTTGCCCGTGTGTTTGAATGATCCACTATTCACCGAAAATCCATTTTTTTGGGAGTTGGGACCCACTAGTCAGAAACTGACATGACAGGAAGCGCACGGATGGTTTGTTAGTTAGGGAATCAAAATTTAATTAAGTGGCGGTGCATAGGTTCACTGAGTCGATTAATTGTAAAGTGTAAACACGACCCCGTAAAAAACCCACTCTACGCCCTCGATTTGAGGTGCTTCTGCAGTTGTGCAGCACAACTCCAATACATAGTTGATCACGTACGTTTTACACCAAGTGCACATTGTGCGATTTATTAGACAACTGCGAGTGGTTTAAATAACCAAACTAAATTGTCTCAACATTTGTTCCAACAATAATGATATAATGTTAAATAAAATCAGATCATTATATAGAGAGTCCTCATTTTCATCGGGTTTTAGACTGAATTGAATAAAACTAATAATCACTCTTCCTTAAAATGAGCTTTGCAAACTCAATTTGTAAGCCATAAGCCCATAACCTATTGTCAATTAACTCATTTATTTATTGCTAATCGTATATATGAGTAGTAATATTCCATTTTTATATCAATATTCAAAATTCATATATATTCCATAATAAAATTTATAATTTTCAAACTTCACTACAATTTATTAAAATTGTCAAGATAACCATCGTAAAACGAGTTTAAACTGAGGTTTTCAACTTTTCATGATCATTTGTGTGTAACCTTCGTAAAATGTCCGTGCTCTGAAATCAGTCATGATACGGGACATCCCAATAATTTTGACATCCTGACATCCCACAGACTCACGTGGAACAGTCTGGCCCATATATGATGTGCGTTGCAATTTGAGCGCCAGGTGCTAGATTGTGACATCACGTTGACGTCATCATAGCGCTGACGCTGAAGTCACCTAAACACCGGGAGTATTTAAATTGATGTAAGGGGATATATAAATGTGTTTTTTAAATAAGCTTTGAAGGTACTAAGGGAGTATATACTTCTTTATAAAGGAGTATATACTTCTTTGTAAGGGTTTAAATAAGTATTTAAGATACAAATTTCAGACAAGCTTGTTCAAATAAGCATTGTAGATACTAAGGAAGTATATAAAACTTCATAATGGAGTATATAATTCTTTATAAGGAGTCCAAATAAGCATTCAAGATACAAATTTCAGACTAGCTATTTCAAATAATCATTGAAGGTACTAAGGGAGTATATACATCTTCATAAGAGAGTATATACTTTTTCATAAGAATTTAAATAAACATTCAAGATACAAATTTTAGACAAACTTGTTTAAATAAGTCACCAACATTAAAACCAAATTAATTGTATATCAATCCTAACAATAAATCAAATTCAAATTATTATTCATTCAAACCAAACATAAAAACATTACAACCAAGTTCAAACATGCTAACAAACTTAATAAAAACTGCAACAACAAGCATCAATCATCCAGTCAAAGTCAAGTAGAACACATTCCATCACATTCTGGAATTTAGGCTTCACTTGATTTATAGGGTCTAATAACAAACGGTAAGCAACCACGCGCTTATCACCACCTATATCAATCTGCAAAGGAAAACAATGTGTAATTTTAGAATATATATTTCGTTAATCGATATATTTGCACCAATATTAGTGAATTAATATAATATATAATCTTTTAGATAAATTCTTAATTCTGTAATTAAAGGGGCAGTAGATATATACTCCCTTAATTAAAATGCATAATCCGATATATACTCCCTTGCATAAATTAATATACTCCCTATATTGATGAATATACTCCCTACGTTGATGAATATACCCCCTTACTTAAAAGCATTTGAATGTATCACACATGATACGCTTTCATGGAATAGGGCTAGAAAGAGCAACTGATTAAATTAAATGTATCATATAATATATACTCCATTACATTGATGAATATACTCCTTTAAGCAAACTAGCTAACCGTATTCCTTATTCAGCATAATTAGATATATACTTCCTTAATCAATATATTTTAACCCTCTAAATTGATGAATATACTCCCTTACATAGCATAGATTAATTCAAATGCATCATTTGATATATACTCTCTTGAATTGATTAATATACTCTCTTACACTAATGAATATACTCTTTTAAGCAAACTAGCAAATCATGTTCCTTACTCAGCATCATTTAATATTCCTTAATCAATATATTTAACCCCTTATATTGATGAATATACTCCCTTGCAATAATGAAAATACTCCTTTAGCATAGATTTATTAAAATGTATCATTTGAAATATACTCCTTTAAGAAAAATAGCTAATCCTAATACATGTTCTTTATTCAACATATTTACTCCCTTACACTATATATATTTACTTCCTTGCACAATATATTTACTCTCTTGTATAATATATTCACAATAATCACCACACCTATCATTCAACTAGGAACTAAACAATAGGTTTGACCACTTTTTAACTATCTAATTCTCACCAGAAGACTTAACATTCCAAGTTAATAAGTAGCTTAGTCTCTAAGTTAATAATGCCTCATTTCAAGATCGCCTTCACATAAATTTTAACAATACCTCAGATCAGGCAGAATGAGAGACAAATCAGATTAAAATTGGACAAATTAGAAGAGATAAAGAGAAACATTATTCAACTGATCTGAGAAGAGAAGACAAGACGAGAAAGAGGGAAAATGATGTAAAGCGATGAGGTTGAAAGCTACCTTATGTTGAGAAACATCGGCATAGTCGGAGTCGTCGATTAAAATGCACATCTCGCTGACGTCATCACTCTGATGAAGATCGATCAAAGAACAAAGCCAAAGAAAACAATCAAATAACACATACGACCATGGCGAGAAGCTCGATTGCTTCAGATCTGAGAAAGAGAGAACCTTAGCGATATCTTCTCAAATCTTAACTGAGCATGCCTATCTTCGTCGCAAGGGAGGAGACGGTGCCTACTTCGTCGTCGGTGCTCTGACGAAGATCTATCTTCGACGTGAGAGAGAGGTCCGGCGCTGCCATGATGATGCCAAGAGGAGAGAGCTTAGATCTGGAAGGAGAGAAAAATAGAGAGGTTTGGTCTCTGTTTGAGTGAGAGAGATATTTTAAGTGAGAGATCACGTGCAACACACATGAATAGATAAAGAGTATGGGCTGGAGCGTGAGGGCCTGCTGGGATGTCATGATGGCACCATCTTAGGATGGTATATAAGATATTTGCTCTGAAATTATTTGGTAAAAAATAATTCTTGAGAAAAAGTGGCAATAAATAATTGGACGGATGATTTTACAAATCTTTAGTCGATAATTTTGATACGAATAGGGAAACAATTTTTCTTTCCTAAAAAGGACTGGCCGAATGGCCAATTAGATGAGATGGTCTAGTTGTGGAATTCAGTGATTTCAAATCCTACGGTTGAAAATGGATCTGACCAAATGGTTGGTTGTTTTACTACCAGAACTCGGTGATGTGTGAGCTTATAATATCCAAAAGTAACCTAAAAATAACCGCAAGCACACGGTAATTCGCTGGTACAATCGGGGTCGAAATGGGAGTTTCCAAGGCGGCAGGGGATGGTGCGGTCACACGGGACGGACCAGGAGGTGGATCGGGTTGCGGCACCACCAAGGAAGAAGGTGGAATGAATGATGCCCTAATTTCAGCGCTTCGGGCGCCTTATATAGGGGTCCGGGTAGGGTTTGGAGCTCCGTGCGGTCGCACCAAAGTCGTCGGCCCATAATTGAGTCACGTGCGCACCATCCAAGCCCAATATGGACCTGTGCAGTCGCACACAATCCCTGTGCGGTCGCACAGGGTCTTCTGAGCCATGCTTCATGCACCGATTCGTGCCGAATCATGCCGTTTTCATTGTGAATTGACTCCATGTTCCTACAAATAGAAATGAAACCCAAGCAGTACCAAAATTCTACAAATACAAACCGAAAATAAGTAAAAGTAAATAAAATCAAGGGTTGTGAGTTATGATTTGAGTTAAAGTCCGGCCTAAAACCATATATAAATACGTGACATCACTCTGATTTGATCTAAAATAAACAACTTGAATGCAACGAGGTCGGGAATCAATCAAACTATGAAATTACTCAAAAATCATAAACACTCCATACTAGATATCGGTTTAGATAGTACAATCTCTACCAATTAATAACTATCATAAATAAAAGTCCCGACAGGCTTTACAACTTAAAACACATCATGAACTCTTATTTCTCGATGGTGTCAAACACTACAACAGATTCGATTTTTGGAAACGCCTTATAAAAACTCGGTTCTAATAATAGCCAGTGGCAATTTCGAAATTTCTGTGGTTATTTTTAGAACCGGTTTATTATAAAAACCGGTTCTAATTTTTTGACTAAAAAAAAAACAAAAATCTGTTTATTTTTAGAACCGGATTTTATAAAAAACCGGTTCTAAAAATACATTTATTTGAACCGTTCTTTTCATAATAACCGGTTCTAAAGAAACAAATTTAAAAAACAAAATCGGATATTTTTAGAAACGGTTTTTGATTAAAAATCCGGTTCTAATAATATTTTTTAAAATTTTTCTATTTTTATTTCTGTTTTTTAGAAAAAACATAATATAATTTCAACAAAAACCGAATATAATTTAATTTCTAATATTAAAACAGAATATAATTTAAATAATATAATTTCAATATTAAAGAAAAAACAGAATATAATTAAATATAACAGAAATAAGAAAAAAAAAGGAACAATCGTATTTTTTAAATTCTTCTATTTTTATTTCTGTTTTTTGGAAAAACATAATATAATTTAAATAAAACCCGAATATAATTTAATTTCAAATATTAAAACAGAATATATTTCAAATAACGAATATAATTTAAATAAAACATAATATAATTTAAATAATATAATTTTAATATTAAATAGAAAAACAGAATATAATTTTTTTAATTTAATTTATCTTTAGAACCGGTTTTTTATTAAAAATCCGGTTCTAATAATATTTTTTTAAAATTTTTCTATTTTTATTTCTGTTTTTTAGAAAAAAACATAATCTAATTTCAACAAAAACCGAATATAATTTAATTTCTAATATTAAAACAGAATATAATTTAAATAATATAATTTTAATATTAAATAAAAAAACAGAATATAATTTTTTTAATTTAATTTATCTTTAGAACCGGTTTTTTATTAAAAATCCGGTTCTAATAATATTTTTTTTAATTTTTCTATTTTTATTTCTGTTTTTTAGAAAATCATAATATAATTTAAACAAAAACCGAATATAATTTAATTTCTAATATTAAAACATAATATAATTCAAATAACGAATCTAAAATCCTGTTTTGAGCTAGTTCACTTTTTCGTTCTTACTTTCTTGAGTTTCTCCTTACAGGATTTAGATTTATACCATTACAAAAAGTTGTTAATTTGAAAAATATCATTGTTAAATTGCTAATTAGATTTATGTCACTGTAAAAAAGTCAAAATTTGATTAATGCCATTATTATTTTCTAAAAACAAAATTATTTCTAAAAAATGCCACTCTCCAATTTGTCAGTATTTTAAAAATTCCTAAACTACCCCTATTGGCCAACCGTCCAGCTTTTGCTCCATGGCAAGCTGAATCACATATTTCCAATTTGAAATCTACTTTAATTTGTTTAGATTTTATTGCCATTTTGTTTCGATTCATTTTATTTCAAATTATTAGGAGATTGTATAACAGTCAAAATCTTTATATATTTCAAATAAACATAATTAAATTCTTTAATAACACGCAATGGATGAATTTAATTTTTAGAGTATTTATCATCATTGTTATTTGAATTATTTGATTTATGTCATTGTTACTAATTTAAGATATGCTACTGCGTTACTGTATTGCTTTCAAACGCAATATTTCACTCAAATAAAATTTACGATTGAATTTTTCCACTCAATTATTTGAATGGGAAAAGCAGTATTGAGTGCTTCAGATATGTTTCTTATATGTCATTATTACTAATTTAAGATATGTTACTGCGTTTTCTAACGCAGTATTGCACTCAAATAAATATCTAATTTTTAGAGTATTTATCATCATTTTTATTTGAATTATTTGATTTATGTCATTGTTACTAATTTAAGATATGCTACTACAAAATAAAACTCAAGTAGCTTTGACTTAGGATTTTTATTTGTTTATTTATTCATTTAACCCTTCTGATCTGCATTTATTGATTTAACCCTTCTAATAATATTTTTTTTAATTTATCTATTTTTATTTCTGTTTTTTAGAAAAAACATAAATAATTTCAACAAAAACAGAATATAATTTAATTTCTAATATTAAAACAGAATATAATTTAAATAACGAATATAATTTAAATAATATAATTTTAATATTAAATAAAAAAAGAATATAATTAAATATAACAGAAATAAGAAAAAAAAAGGAAAAATCGTATTTTTTAAATTCTTCTATTTTTATTTCTATTTTTTGGAAAAACATAAAATAATTTAAATAAAAACCGAATATAATTTTTAATTTCTAATATTAAAACAGAATATATTTCAAATAACGAATATAATTTAAATAAAACAGAATATAATTTAAATAATATAATTTTAATATTAAATAAAAAATAGAATATAATTTGTTAATTTAATTTATCTTTAGAACCGGTTTTTTATTAAAAATCCG
This sequence comes from Rhynchospora tenuis, assembly GCA_027725995.1. NCBI lineage: Eukaryota > Viridiplantae > Streptophyta > Magnoliopsida > Poales > Cyperaceae > Rhynchospora > Rhynchospora tenuis. The sequence continues at coordinate 81,025,655 of CM050889.1, forward strand.
GTTCTAATAATATTTTTTCTTAATTTTTCTATTTTTATTTCTGTTTTTTAGAAAAAACATAATCTAATTTCAACAAAAACCGAATATAATTTAATTTCTAATATTAAAACAGAATATAATTTAAATAACGAATATAATTTAAATAATATAATTTTAATATTAAATAAAAAACAGAATATAATTTTTTAATTTAATTTATCTTTAGTACCGGTTTTTTATTAAAAATACGGTTCTAATAATTTTTTTTTTCTATTTTTATTTCTGTTTTTTAGAAAAAACATAATCTAATTTCAACAAAAATCGAATATAATTTAATTTTTAATATTAAAACAGAATATAATTTAAATAACGAATATAATTTTAATATTAAATAAAAAAACAGAATATAATTTTTTAATTTAATTTATCTTTAGAACCGGTTTTTTATTAAAAATCCGGTTCTAATAATATTTTTTCTTAATTTTTCTATTTTTATTTCTGTTTTTTAGAAAAACATAATCTAATTTCAACAAAAACCGAATATAATTTAATTTCTAATATTAAAACAGAATATAATTTAAATAACGAATATAATTTAAATAATATAATTTTAATATTAAATAAAAAAACAGAATATAATTTTTTAATTTAATTTATCTTTAGAACTGGTTTTTTATTAAAAATACGGTTCTAATAATATTTTTTTTTCTATTTTTATTTCTGTTTTTTAGAAAAAACATAATCTAATTTCAACAAAAACCGAATATAATTTAATTTTTAATATTAAAACAGAATATAATTTAAATAACGAATATAATTTAAATAAATATAATTTTAATATTAAATAAAAAAAGAGAATATAATTTTTTAATTTAATTTATCTTTAGAACCGGTTTTTTATTAAAAATCCGGTTCTAATAATATTTTTTTATTTTTATTTCTGTTTTTTAGAAAAAACATAATATAATTTAAACAAAAACCGAATATAATTTAATTTCTAATATTAAAACAGAATATAATTCAAATAATAAATATAATTTAAATAAAACAGAATCTAATTTAAATAATATAATTTTAATATTAAATAAAAAATAGAATATAATTTTTTAATTTAATTTATCTTTAGAACCGGTTTTTTATTAAAAATCCGGTTCTAATAATATTTCTAAAATCCAATTTTTTACTAGTTAGAACCGGTTTTTTAATAAAAATCCGGTTCTAATAATGCGTTTTTTTTTTTTTATATATTGTGTACCCTCTCCTTAGCCTTCTGCCCCAACCCGACCCCCCTCATTTTTGTCTAAGTCCTCAACCCCTGCGCCACTCTATCTTCTCCCCTGCCCCAACCCGACCCCCCTCTCCGGCCCCTCTCTCCGCCTCACTGCCGAAACCTCCATCTCCCTCTCGCCGCCACTTTATCTTCTCCACTGCCGCCACTCACAAGGTAATTATCGAAATTATTTAATCCAAAATTGTTTGATAGAAATTTTTTGATTGAAATGGTTTGATCCTTATTTAGATCCGAATTTGAAAATGTTAATTGCATGTTTTTGTTTGAATGAGTTTGTGAATGTTAATCCGAAATGTACTTAGTTATTGTACTTATGAATGTTTAAAATATATGAATGTCAATAATGTCTATATGAATTTGATATTGATATTTATTGGTTTTAATGCAGTTACAAGAAGTGGACATTAGTGCCGAAAGAATTGAAATATGATTTGTACAACTCTATAGCCGAGCAGTGGAATATTGATCCTAAAAAAATGAATTCATTTAAAATCTGCATTTAATTTGAAATATGATTTGTACAACTCTGCATTTAATTTAAAATTCGAAAAAAATAAATTAAAAAATAATAAAATTAAGTTCATTTTTAGAACTGGTTTTTTATCAAAAATCCGGTTCTAAAAATATAATTAAAATCTGCATTTAATTTAAAATTCGAAAAAAATGAATTAAAAAATAATAATGTTCGAAAATGATTTATTAAAACCGGATTTTTACTAAAAACCGGTTCTAAAAATGATTTATTAAAACCGGATTTTTACTAAAAACCGGTTCTAATAATGTTCTGAAATTCGTTTCAAAAAATAGCTTATTTTTAGCACCGCCATTTTTAGAACCGGTTTTCTATATATCTTTAGAACCACGTATTTTTAAAACCGGTGCAAAACCGGTTCTAATAATCTTTAAAAACCGGTTTTAATAATCAAATCTGTTGTAGTGAAAGCAATTAATCCTCAAAAATTCGGTCCCAAAATAGGTCCGAATGCTCCAGCAATTCCAGCTTCGAGGTCGACGTGTCACTGTCAAGGTACGGCAGTAAGTAAATTAATGCACATAGCCAAGTTAAGAAATCTATAAGCATTTCAAATCATCAGCAAATCACATTCTGAAAACAAGAAAAAAAAATGCATAGAAGAACCGTATGTGTCTCGACTCTAATAATTCGTCCGGCTCGAGTTGGCTCTGGATGAGTTTAAGATTTTTGATAATTTCCTATGTCAATAAGAAGAAGCATGCATTAGTAACTAGTAGTAGGTGAGCTACAATGCTACATAACATTAGTAATTTTTTTTTAAGAGTAGAAAGTTATATAACAATTAATAAAGATAAATTGAACATTATTGTTGTAATGAGCATTGTTTCTGCTAGTTGAAACAAGTCACTTTCAGTTTTGAGTTGGCCTATTGAATGAACGTATATGTAAATAATATGCTGCTTACCATCACCAGGTTTTTATTATATTTTTACAGAACTGGTGTACGTGAGTACGGGAAATTGCTTTTGATGCACTCATGTTAGATGAAAATATCTTTCTTATTATGATCATATTACAAACTAAGATGAACTGAGGGATGTAAATTGAAGAAATTAGAACGGTATTTTCGTTCAAAGAAGAGTGGATCTCTAAATTTGGGGAGTGTAAGAAGCAATTCCAGTCAGTACGTGATGTTTCAACATCCAAAAAATCAATAATATTATTTATTTTTTCTTTCTTTTTTTTTCAGAGTTGAACTCACGGGTAGAAAATTTGAAGATAAATGATGAAAAAATGATTACGCCTCGTACCTTTTGTTTACCTCTAGCTTCCTCAAGACTGGGCAATGCATCCATACCGAGAAGGAAAAAATATATTAAAAAAAAATATTGGAGATAGAAGCTGATATGAACTTTTTACTAACAACAATTTTCAATCAGATCGATCTGCAAAGAAAATTGCATAGGAAAACCATATTTACCTCAACTCTTTTATTTTCTTCAGCATGACCTTGATCAGGGTGTCTCTATACTTTCTGCTGAATTCCTGTGACAATGAAAGGAAGCACGCATAAGTAAATAGTAGGTGAGCTATATAACATAAGTTCCCTTTTTTTTATATAACAATAGAAAGTTATATAACAATAAAATTGGACATTGTTGTTTAAATGATCATTGATTCTGCTAGTTGAAATCAGTCATCATTTAGTTCTGAGTTCCCCTATTGAATGTACATTTATGTAAAATAATACGCAGCTAACCATCACATGGAATTTATTATATTCGAGAGAACTGGTTAATGTTTTGTATCAGAACCAAATATCCGACAGGAAGGCATAATGTGTTTCCACATCCAAGAAATCTATAGGATTTTTTTTTTTCATTTCGGAATTGAACCAACAAGAGCAAAAATTGAAGATAAATAAAACAAAATTATTATGCCTCGTACCTCAAATTCATCAAGACTGAGCAATAATCCATACAAATTAAGAAGAAAACATATATATATTAAAATGAAGAAAAATGTTAGAGAATAGAGATGCTAGTAATATGAAATTTTTCCCAACAACAATTTCAATCAGAAACGTTCAAATCAGAGCAATTTGGATTCTTTATTTGGTCTTTTGATGCGTAACTATGCTCGGTGGTAATTTCAACAACAAACAACAACTTGTCAACTTAATTAAGTATCAAACAAGTTAGGAACTAAGAACTGAACTAATTCTTCGATATTGTTTAATTATACTACATTATACAACAACATATATAGAAAGTGTAAAAGGATATTTTCCTTTCAGTTATCCTTGAGCAATTTAAAAGAAATAATTTTCATGTTTCATCTAGGTAAGCTCTAAGCACGAAAATAGATTAGATATTTTTTTGGTGAAAGTTTTGTGGTAATCTATTGATTATCCAAATCAGAAAATTAAGAATTGCATACTCTTTCTTTGGCATAGGAACGTGCTGTGCAGATCGCTCCATGGAACGAGCTTTCTTCACGAACTTAATTTCTTATTGGAAATTAAATAAACCCTAGAAATTGCGAATTGTGCAATTCAAGGCCGGGCGAGAGAGATGGAGATGAGAAATTGTGGGGAAGGGAAACTATATATGGGGACGAGAGAAAATAAAACAGATGATATTCAAAAAAATAAAAATAAAAGAGATTTATAATACACATAATTGGAAATCAAAATTCTATTTCTATTTCTATATAAGACGAGGGGATCTGTGAGAAAGGAGGATATCTTTACTTTTCTTTTTTTTTTTAGAGAACTTGATAGTGGCTACCAAGTGAGAACAAGCAAGAAACAAAATAAAAGGAAAAGAAAAATAAAAAAGACACTAAATGTAATCTCGCAAAAACATCTGCTCAGAGAGGATCCAGTGCAGCAGGGAGTCAACATTTCTTCTATCACCTCTGAAGATGCGATTATTCCTCTCAAACCAAATGGCCCGTAAAGCAGTGATAAAAATTATCATTTGAGGATCCTTTCTATTACTGTAAACATTCTGTAAAGCATTTTGGAGTAATGTTGTAGTATCAGTAAACCCAGTGCACCTTATTGAAGGGAATTTGCTTTGCAATTTGTTCCAAAGTTGTTGTACATAAGGGCAGAGACAAAAGAGGTGAGTTGCAGTTTCTAAGGCTGGCGAGTCACAAAGGACACAGCCTTGGTGGAAGGCAATATTTCTCTTGAGTAACTCCTCTTGGGTTAGCAACTTTTTGTGGAAAAAAAACAAGGCAAAAATTTGTACCGAAGGAGGCAGTTTTGCTTTCCAAATCATGGATCCTTCAAAGATACATTTGCCTGATGTAACCAACATGCAATAAGCAGACTTGACTGTGAAGACCCCAGTCGAATTCCACCTCCAAACATATGTGTCAGCAGAAGAAGATGAATCCATGTAATGTAGGGCTGAGATTGTATTGTGAACTTGTAAACTCCAAGGTGCCGGTAACACTGCTACAGGGTTTACCAGCACTTTATGTAGTGTTAAGTTAGGTCTGCACGGTTGAGCATCATCTTCAAAATAATGTAAATGGCCACTACCCCAATCAGAGAACCAGAATAGAGTGTTTTTTCCGTCCCCCACGTTTATAAATGTTGAGATTGCAAAAATGTGTCTCGATTTCAAAAGATCTTTCCAGAAGAAGGATCCCCTAGAAGTCCAGGCCAGGGGTGTGGTATGAGTTCTAGAAACAAAAAGTGATCTGGTAAGAACAGTCCATTGAGAATTAGGTTGATCATAGAGGCGCCAAAGCCACTTCAGAAGTAGAGATATGTTAAGCAACTTTAAGTTCAATACTCCCAGTCCTCCTAGCCTTTTTGGAAGACAAACTCTGTCCCAAGAGAGTAAATGGACGCTTCTTTCTGTACCAGAAGAGTTGCCCCAAAGGAAATTACGACGTAGTTTATCGATTTCCTTAATTACCCAAGCCGGGAGCCTAAAAACTGACATGAAGAAAATTGGGATGGAAGACAAAACAGAGGAGACGAGTGTTAGTCTTCCTGCACGTGAGAGTAACTTGTTTTTCCAACCTGCACGTAGTTTATCTTTACTTTTCTTTTTACTTTCACCTTTTCATCTTTTACCTTTTAGTTATTTTTAATATTTTATCGGGTTTTACTGCATAATTTTTTTTTTTTTTTTTTTGGTATGGAAGCACTTTATATTTTGTAAGTATACTGTATCCTAAATATAATAACCTTTGTTGTTGATTGCTGTTTACAATAGCTGTATTTTTTTTTAATAGCACATATCTCCTAAAATTTAAATTATATGGACATATTCGTTCTTTCACAGAAGTTAATTTCTCATTATATATTTCAAATATTTGTGTTCATAGAATAAATAAATGCTTTTCTAGAATCCCTTGTCATGAAAATGCTATTGCCGTCTCTCAGCCTCTCTTAACTCTGAGAAAATGTTGTCTTGTTCCAGGTCAGACTATAGTGACGTGAATTAATTAGCTTAAGAATACTTGGAAAGTATTTATGAAAATTTAAAGAAAGCTTTCAAATACAAAATGCGTTCAGAAATTAATCAGCTCGATGAAATAAAATTAATACGCCAAAGCCACTACTAATTCCTTTGTTTCATTGCTCAGCATAGTGCTGGTAACCCACACCTGACCAGTTCTAGACCAAAACCCATGTCCTAGTTGCGCAATTGCAAGATATCATGTAGTATACAGTTTTTTATGCATTTATTTATTTATAAGGGCGCTCAAACTAGTACTTCTTCCTTTATGGTTCTACAAATCACAGTTCTCATTTTGAACAAATGATGCTAGAACGCAGTCCTTAATCCAGCAAACTTATACTCGATCACATATACACCTAATCCTAATTACAGACAGATGTCACACTTGTAAGGACTCAGATCCCTAATCGACCTGAAGAAGAAATATGAAGATTAAAGTAAAAGCGAAAAGTAAAGAAACATGACGAGAATCACCGAATCTCTCAAATCTATGCTGTTTAGTCGGGGTGACACGTGGGCGCCATGCCAATCTCTATCGCTGAAAGGCCCCTTCCCCACAATCTTTGCAATTAACCTCTCATTTTTTGTACAATTATAGACCACTAAGGCCTTGGTTAGAATAACTATTTTTTACGTGAGATTTCATTTTATTCCATTTCATTAGAAAATTGTTTATCCACACAAATAAATTTGATGTCATTTGATCAAAATTTAGTGTTAGTAGACTCAATGAAATCCTGAGAAATCAAACAAAATCCTATATGAAAGTCATTTTGATCAAAACCTATTTAGTTAAAGGTTAGATAGATTAAAATCTACAAATAGAAAGGGACAAAGTCACATATCACAATTTTTTTAGTTTTTAAACCGATTATATATCTCATAAATAAAAGCACAATAAAACATAAAGAATTGGAGAATTAACATATAAGAAATGAAATACAATCAGAGAATTAATATATCAAAATCCTAAGCATTCTTCTCACAAATTCCCTTCTGGCCTTCCTCTTCTCCTTTTTTATATATTCCCATAAAAAACATGAGTTACACAATAACGAGGCAACTTATAGTTTTCTCCCTTCGTTTCTTTAGATCAGAGAATAATTTTGCTCTTTTCAAACCGATGAAGAGAACAACCTTCACACAGTTCTCTCTGAGCCTCTTACTCAAATTCCTTTGAAGGTCGCTAATTATTATAATATTCATTTTCATATTTTTACCCGCATAGTCACGATTTCCCATAATTTTTTTATCTTCTTTCTGTAACAAGACAATGATAAAATTTGTCTATGATATCAACATTAAAAGGTAATATATGGTTAAAGAAAACAAGAGAAAATAAAAAAAGACCAACTATAAATTTAGAGAAGTTCCAACCTACATGGCAATTATGTGTCTTTAATGGAAGGGAGTATTTTCTCTCCATTTAGTTTTTAGAACATGTGCTTAAATTTGTGCATAATTTATTAATTACATATAATTTTTCTCGTTGAATCTAGCGATTGATTAAAAATAAATTCCGCATTCATACGATAGGAGAGATCAACTTACTCTAAGATATTGAAAAGTCTTGAGAATAAATTATTGCAATAGCTAGACTTCTTAATTATAATTTTCAAAACGTCAATCGGTTTCCACCGATGCCTCAACATTTTAATCATTTCTTTTTCTTTTTTGCATGTACATTAAGACACGAGAACACTTTAACAAAAATATGAAAGAAAAATGATATATAATGATTTTTCTTATCATGTCTTAGAAATTTCATCATGCAAACTTTTTACAGCAGGCGAAAAAGGATGACAACTATTACCGCATGACACACAAAAAGCATTGGTTCATCTCAGTCTCAAGCTGCCTATAATGGTGGTTTTAGTTGATGTAAAGACCATTTGCCCATGTTTTTGAGTGATTCATCATTCATGCGAAAGTCCATTTTGTATGAGACCCCAGCCTTGACGTAACCCGCACAGATGGTTTGTTAGTCATCTTCCAAAAATTTAAATGAAATAAAATAAAATAAAAAATAAAAAAATAAACATAGATGGTTTGTTAGTTAGGGAATGAAAGCTTAATTAAGTGGAGACCGGTGCAAAGGTTCACATAGTCGATTAGTTGTGAAGTGTAAACAGGTGCGGATCTAGGAGACTAGGACCGATCGAGGCCTGACCTACGCAGAGAAATTTTTTTAATGTGAAATATTAAAATACAGTGTTCATATAGTTATTGATGTCTGGTCTCCACTAATATTGTAAATCTAAGGCGTACCCTATACTCTAATACTGTTCCGTCCAATTCCAAAAAGAAACTCACTTTACACTGTCAACTTGAGTTTTGCATTTTTCGAAAAAAAAAAAACTTGAGTTTTGCAGCACGACTCTTAGAGTAATTTGATATGCATGAATTTAGTCTAACTTCTAAATTAATAAACTAATTTGTTTATCTACGTCTACAATTATCAGATATGTTTGATGTCAACATAGTTATTACTAACTTAGACTAACTCGCTAACTCTCAAGTTTCTAGCACGAGAGTGTTTGGAATGGCGCATCCGATCGGTGCAAACTGCAAAGAGTATCTCATCATTTGTTTTACATCTATGATATGTTTTGTAATTTCTTCTTTAGGAAAGATAAAAGGAAGAAAATGTATATTCGAAGTTTTAATTTCAAAAACTCTAATAAGAATGGACAATTATATTGTTCCAGACCTTCCTTTTAATTTGAAGAATACATAATTTTATTCTTTTCTTATTACCCCCTTTTTTTTTATTGCCTTCTCAGATTCCCAAATTTTCAGTTTTATAGAATTATCATATATATTAATAATTATAATTACAAAATAAAATCATATATATAATAAATTGCATAATTTTTTTTAAGATTTGTTCCGTAAAATGTAATTATATTCCTCAAGTAAGTGCCTTTAGAAAATAAAATAAAATTTACTCGCTCCACCTCTATTGGAAAAAACGTTTTTTTTTTTTATCAGTACATTCCCGTTAGAAATCGATCTGATAATGAGATAATTATTATGTGCTGGAATGTTTCCCTCTCTGACATTGTTTTCTTCACTGTTGCAATTCAACCAAGACACAGTAAAACACGTTAATCAAGAAAAAAAAGACACAGTAAAACACCTTTTATTTTAATTATTTTCTATACCCTCCCAACTCCTTCCTACCGTTCGTCTCCATGCACGCTGTTAAAAAAGAAAAAAAAATCAAACAAGATAAAAAAAAATTAGAAAAATCTAGCATTTTAGCAAAATTTGAACAAATGTTAGTAAAAACTTGTAAATTGAAAATAACACGATTTTTCATTTGAAAGATCCCCAGAGAAGCACAAAACAGTTGTAGTGTTTTTAATGAGAAAAAGAAACCTGAGAAAATATGAATCTCCAATCAAAATAAGGAGAAGAAAGAAATTATTGAACGAATAAAAAGATTGGCAATATGGCATCGATGATAAAAAGCCATAAAACTGAACTATCTTTATCGAATTAATTTATTAATTTATTTATTTTTGCGCCTTTTTTTTCCATTTTTTTCATATCTAGACAAAGAAACCAGACGAAGAATGCAGTACCCAAAAAAAATAATAATAAATAGCATGCAATATTACAGAAATAAAACAGAATAATTTAACATTTATTTTATTTTTCTTAAAAAGAATTAAATTACTTCTTAAACTTTTACTCGCAAGTAAATAATTTTAAAATTACACAAAGGCCTACCGACTTTGAAAAATTAATATTTCAAAAATATTTTTTTACTAAAAAATTAATAATAATATAATAAAAAGAAAATAGCAATTTAATTTTCTGTTGACAAATTTAAGAACAAAAATTAAACTTTCCCAAATGATAATAAGAACACTCGTCCCAGTCTCAGGATGACATTCTCATTTCCACAAAAACCCAACACACAACACACAACCCTCAAACCCTTCTCCCACATGGCGGCTGTCGCCATGGCCATGGCAGCTTCTAGAACCTTCTTCTTCTCCCATTCCAACTCTTCTAGAACCTTCCTGCTCTCCACCTCCACCTCTTCTAGAACCTTCTTTCTCTCTCGCGCCTCCTCCGCCTCAACCGCCTCGCCATCCCTCGAACCAACCCCACCCCCATCCCTCAAAAGCAAGCACGTGGTCGAGATACTTCAAGAGAGAGGTCTCGTAGAGTCCATTACGAGTGAGAATCTCAAGTCATGCGCGAATCTTAAGGCTTACTGCGGCTTCGACCCAACAGCTGAGAGCTTGCATCTTGGAAATCTTATTGGGCTGATAGTCCTTTCCTGGTTCAAGAGATGCGGCCATGTGGCGGTTGCTCTTGTAGGAGGAGCCACTGGTCGGGTCGGTGACCCATCTGGGAAGAGTGCCGAGCGACCTGAATTGGATGCCAAGACACTGGAGAAGAATTGTGCCTCGATCAATAGTTTGGTCAAGAGTATTTTGAGCAGAAATGAGGTGCAAAGTATCGAACCGGGTTTAGGAAGAGATTCGGTCTTAATTTTAGATAACTATGATTGGTGGAAGAATGTAACATTGTTAGATTTCTTAAGGGATGTGGGGAGATTTGCTCGGGTGGGTACCATGATGGCGAAAGAGAGTGTGAAGAAAAGGTTGACTTCAGAAGACGGCATGAGCTACACTGAATTCACTTACCAGCTTTTGCAAGGGTATGATTTCTTGTACCTGTTCCAAAACATGGGTGTGAATGTACAAATTGGTGGTAGCGACCAATGGGGGAATATAACTGCTGGTACTGAGCTGATTCGTAAAATATTACAAATTGAAGGGGCTTATGGGTTAACGTTTCCTCTTTTGCTTAAAAGTGATGGTACCAAATTTGGGAAATCAGAAGACGGTGCCATATGGCTTAACCCTAGTATGATGTCTCCTTACAAATTCTATCAGTATTTCTTCTCGGTACCAGATGTTGATGTAATTAGATTCCTGAAGATATTAACATTTTTAAGTATAGATGAGATTGATGCTCTAGAGGAAGATATGAAGAAGCCGGGTTATATTCCCAATACAGTACAAAAAAGACTAGCTGAAGAGGTGACCCGGTTTGTTCATGGAGAGGAGGGGTTGATGGAAGCATTAAATGCTACTGAGGCATTGAGACCAGGGGCAGAAACAGAATTAGATGCAAAAACTATCGAGGGAATAGCTAAAGATGTGCCTTCATGCACTTTAGCCTATGACAAGGTTTTGAATTGTACTTTGGTTGATCTTGCGGTGTTGACCGGTTTGATGGCTAGTAAGAGTGCAGTTAGGCGATTATTGAAACAGGGTGGGTTGTATCTGAATAATGTGCGTATTGACGCCGAGGAAAAATCTATTGAGGTATCTGATATAATAGATGGGAAGGTGTTGCTTTTGTCAGCTGGAAAGAAGAATAAAATGGTAATAAGGATAGAGTGATTCAACTCTGGTAAACTTTCATGTTATTTATTTGAGGCAATTTTTTTAGTAACAAAATTGTTTATGCAAATTACAGTTATACTGTCAATATTTTTTGGGGTTTTTGGTGTTATGCTCTTATCAAATTTTTTTTTGACTAATTTGGTTATGTTTATATCATGTAATATACTACTTTAGTTTATCAATTTTCATGACATGTTTTTCTTATAGTAAAAAAGGCACAATTATGTGCATTGGGAAGGGGATAAAATTATCATTTCATTGCTAATACTAAGTTCATGAGCACCTCAAAGTTGCTGGATTGGCTTAGCGACAAATTTAAACTGTTGATCTTGATCTACTTGATAAGCCCTCTCCATTTACAACAACAAAACAACTAAGCCTTTTGCCCCAAACAAGTTGGGGTCGGCTAGAAAAGAAACCCAACAAAAATGATTGGGTTTTCATTTCTATAGAGACAGTTGGGTTTTTTTTTACGTTGGCTCGCCCGGCCTATCACAACCCTCCTCCTTTTACTCGGGCTTGGGACTGAGCTATACTATACTAAACAGTGCAAGCAAAGCTTAATATAGGTGGAGTTAACAAGCCCTCTCCATTTATTTTTTAAATTTGTTTTAGATCATTAAAAGAGGTTGAAAAATTAACTACTTTAGTCTGTGCATTCACCAACAACCTTTGTATCTCTTGATACAATATAATTTTGAAAAATTGATTTATTAGAAGGCAAAAGCTTGGCTTGCCAATAAATGAAATTTGAGCAGCTGTGCTCTCTGTACAATCATGCTCCTTGGATATGCGCCGGTTGTATTATTTAAATTTCCAATTTTCTGAACTCAGATTATTTTAAGATTACTGCTTTTATCAGTCCTATGCATGGAAGAGAATAAATGGGGGTGCTTAGAGAGAGTCAATATGCCACCTCATAAGGTCTTCCTATATTGTTGATTTTTGCACGTAGCATTAGCTCGAATGCGCTACAACACACCTGTTCCGGCCATCCTGGTATTGCAAAGTTACATAGCTACAGGTAATGAGTTCTTGCCAGCACCTTTTACAATTTATGTTTTAGGCTGAAGTCATATCTCTTACTCCAAGGGGATTTTATTGGGAATTGAACTTCTAATAAAGATGGTTAGCTATATAAATGGGTTGTATTTCCTGCTTCTCATTTTTATTCATTTCTTAATATATCAAGTGGCTTATGATTTGATGATATGGAAGAAAAGAAGGGGGCAGTTCTAAAATTGATATGCCAATCCCGATACAATCTTCCTAAATTAAATATTTGTCTGTTTCCTGCTTATGGTGCTTCTAGAGGGTACCACTTGCCTCATTAGACAAAAACATATCCAACCTGCCTGTATGTCATGTTTTACGTATTTACATTACATGTTTACAAGATAAAGTCTGATATCAGAAATAAAACGTCAAATTCTAATATCTGAAAGAGAAAATGAAAATTTTCCTTGCACTTCTGAACAAGGTGTTGGCCCTATCTTCAGGGAGGAATTTTGTTCAATAATTTCAACCAGCAACCCATGACCCAGACTTACCTGTCTGTGATCATATACACATTTTTTTTAAAAATAAATAAATAAATAATAAAAGTTATAAGAAGTTTGGTAAAGAAATTCTTTTCCTATTCAGCGAGTCATAGGTATAATAAAAATGGCACCGATCCAATCCCAATTTTACCCATGTCGGTCTGATGAGTTATAATTAGGTTCATCTCTATGCTATTTCAGTGCACATACATATATTTTTTTTCAAGAACTTATTGAATATGTTGTTGAAAACTACTTTTAGAACATCTCGTTGCGAGTTTAAATAATGTTCCTAATTCACTAATCTTATATACTTTGATGATTGACGAATTTGTTTGTGTTGAGATTTTCTACTATTACTAGATCTTGTTCATTAGTTAAATATATGTGTGTTATGTGAATAGCTGAACTGTGTTCTTGGATGATGCTAATTTAAACTGATAAGGAGATAATTGTTGCAATTATCAGAATCAAGGTTAAGTTTGGTAATGTTGGACTTTGACCTTCTACATGTTTGAAGATTAGATATAAACTTGTATTATGAGTAGACTTAAATTATCCATGCCTAGGTGGTTAGGACAGTGAGGATGAAGACCTATGCCAGGATGCTGCTCTGAGTCAGAGTGGGAAGATTATGGAACTTTGTTTAAATTTTTGGATGCCTCCCTAAGTAGAAGTATCCATGTATATAGATGTATCCAAGTATGGTTCAAATGCACAAGTTTTCAAGTCAGTTTTGTGTCTTGTGAGACGTGAACCATATTAGGGGTTAATTAAAGGGGTAATACGTAGGTTTACTAACTGTTGAGTCAGTTTATTTATTAATGTAATAGAAGGTAGTAGAGGGGCAAATTTATGGTTATGTACTTATATTTAAACTAGGGTGCTTGGTCTTGATATGAGGCATTAGGCGAACCCAAAACTGGATCAAGAAGTAATGCACTCGTGCATGTGTTGCTGCTTCATTACCGATTTTCAACTGAATTGGTGTTTGTTGTCGTAATAAATGAATGCTGCCTAAATAAAATTTCTCACCATCGCCAAGTATAAGAAAATGAGGTTTTCTAACACATTGGCCGTACTTGGTCTTGGTATAAAGAGGTTTTTTTTTAAGTGGTTATATAGAGAGATTTGCAATGCAGAATTAGCAAAATAAGAGCCGCCAAATATAAAATTATTTAATGCGCCTCGAGTAGCATTTCATACCATCGCTTCTTGGACAAAAGGATTAGACATACATCAGAACTGAGGCTATAAAATTGCTAGTAAACTTTGGCTGACAAGACGAAAATTTCTAGTAAACTTTGACCTCTTAATGCACTAATCGAGTAGAATGTAGAAGTGCACTTCTGGAGTGTTGATTGGTATAGAATGAAAATGAAGACAACTTAGAATTGGCATAATGATAACGAAGTTGATGCTTCATAAGAAGTGCAACAAGAACACAACATGCATTTTTTTCACTACAGCTGCATCACGACAAAAGAGAGTATAAATAACGAGAACGAGAGTAATAGGTTCATGTCCAATAGATCAAACCATTGCATTCAACAACCAAATCACTACACTAACTATTTAAAATTTGAGTTACTAAAGTACACTGATGACTGATCTAGACGATTACATTTTTGTTAATTTACTTTGATAAAATATCGAGCCATAAATTTACCTTTTAGTATTATCGACAACTGTTGTTGGATGAGAAATTTTACAGTAGCATGATAACATTACTCAAAAACTCCCACATGTACAAGGGGCCTTGTTATCATACAATATTTAGTACAAACAACTCTAGGTAAATACAAAGAGGAGAGGCTACTAAAGAGGTAGGGAAAAAAACAGACACGGCTCATCTCTAACTTAAATTAATATTTGATAAATAGCTAGCATGAGAACTAATTACAAAGATGGCATACAGGAGGTTAAATGAAGGATAAGAAAAGAAACCGACAAATTTGCAGCCGGTTAAGTTGCTTTAACGATACTGCCACCGGTAAAGGGGACTGTACACTATAATATAGGGACAAACACAAGGATGGATGATAAAATACTACATGAAATAGCTGAGCGGTTTTCTCTTCCTAGACCCACCTTCTCCATACAGATCGTTCCATTGGACTAGCTCATTCATGTTGGCAGAATCTGATGATACACTCGCGCAAAGCTACAAAAAAAACAATAACCAAATTTTAACTCAGCTCTTTTGTTGAACAATTCCGTGGTATTCAGGAAAGTTATTTCATCCATGAACATAATAGCTCAATGTTTGTGCACATTAATGATAAAAAAAAGAATATCGGTCGTAGTAATGATAACATTAGCAGAACAAGAGTATAGATGATTATCCCCATAATTATATGGTAATATAAAGTACTTGTCGTTTGCAAGATCATGCAGAAGAATTGAGGTTTTTGGTTCATATCAACAGAAAAAGAAAAAAAAAAAGATTCGATAGATACCACTTCACCAGTTCCTAACCAGACGAATACAAACTGTTGACTTTAACACAAGTGTTTAAAAGAACATCCAAGAGCTACATATAATAAACGTAAGCTAGAACAATATGAAATTTTAAAAAAATTCTCTTACAAAACATACCTGCTCATGTGCAAATTTGAAGTCATCCATGCTCAAAGGACGGACGTCATCACATCCATGCAAGGCAGGTTCAGGCCTGCTGTCTGCTTCTGCCAAACTCTTGGCCTGTCAAGATCAAGTTACACCAATGTAACTTAAAACAAGGATGCCTAAAATACATACAGGCACTTAACAGTAACATACCATAAAATTCAAATACTGGAGAAAGAAGAATTAAAGCTCAATTAAATCTCTGAAAATACTATTCAACAATAAGGACAAAAATAAATTTGAAAAGACATACATTTAACTTTACAATGCAAATTATAGGAATTGTAAAATCACCCCCTTCAAATACCCAACAATAAGACAAGAAGGACAGGTATCCATGTTTTTTTTTTTTTTTTTTTTTTTTTTTTTTTTTTTTTTGTTAAAATATGCTTATTTGACATTTAACTTGGTCGTTCTAGTGACATTTTCAATTTTCAAGCATGAAAAATGAACAGAATAGGAACAACAAACCTTCTTTTCCTTCTCCAGAAGTTCTCGAATTGGGCAATAAGCAGCAGTGACACACATATTCTGTGTAAGAAAACAAAATTATAATAAAGATGACATAAAAGACATTAGAATAAGTTCAACAAACATAACCATAGAAAACCAGATTCCAACAAAAACCCGTTAAATTCAGTACAAAGTACATTTTTTGCTTGTCAAATTTTTAGTAATATGTCGATGCATAATAGAAAATTATAGCCTTAAACACGTATATTATACTTACAGCGCAGGCATTGATCTATTTAAAGCCTGATACTGATATGTAGTAATTACCAATTATAAAAGAGAAATTGTAGGTCAAAGTATACCTTCAAGTCACTTCCTGAGTACCCATCGGTCATGTTAGCAAGCGCTTCCAAATCAACATCAGGTGCTAACTCTTCTTTTGCCAATATAACCCTCAAAATTTTTTCTCTATTTGTTGAATCCGGCAAGTTCACCATTAATCTGCATTTAACGTCAACACAAGGCCAATGTTTAGACACAGCTACAAAACCCCACTCCCATGTGCAAAACAATCCAAGCATTATATAGCAATAAATATACTAAGCAAATCCAGAAATGAGATTTAATACCAGAGATCCATTATCAGATGTATCATGCAACCCAATTATAATTCATGGCAAATTCTGTTGTAAACTGAATTTGTAAACCGGGCTTAAATCTAAGATGGTTCATTAAAAATTATCAATTATAGGAATGATTAAAATCATGCCCTGTTTAAAATTTTGGTCCACCATAGAATTACCCTTAATTCATGATGAGAAGGGCACCTGAATGTTTAATTATTTATGTTTCATAAATATAGTTCCTGAGATTTTAATTAAACCAAGTCCTAAACCTTTCTTGTCTTATTCTATCCAACTTTCTGGCCACTTCTTCTGGCAGTGATTACCAATAGTGTCATAAAAAAATATGACCATTTCAAGTTCAACAAATTGGTCAGATGAGATCAACTAAATGGTCCACAATCTGAAATTAAGTTTTGGAACAAGTTATCTACAGTCAGCTGTACTATTCTCAGTTAACAGTATTTACAGATTTTCCACATTATTACCATATAGGATAAGAGACTAATTGAAAACCACAAATAGAAACAATGCAAAAGTCAAAGAGGTTCTTTTTTTATCAAAAATCGCCCATAACAATGAATAATACTAACAAGAAGCAGAGAGTATGGAACAAAAAAGGATACCTGCGAGGAAAGCGTCTGATAACAGCCTCATCGAGGTCGAAGGGACGGTTTGTAGCAGCAAGTACCAAGACACGTTCCTTGTCTTTGGTGCGTAGGCCATCCCAGTTGACCATGAACTCATTCTTCATCTTCCGCATTGCCTCATGCTCTCCCGGGTTCTCCCTCCTTCCTAACATGCTATCTACCTGGTTTGGTCATAAAATTAAAATTGATATTAATGTTTACTTGATCTGGCAGTTTAGCCTCCTAAAAGAGTAGAAATATCAAGCTTTTTTGGAAGGGACAAATAGCAATATGGAAAGCAAGCAAGAAAATAAAAACAGAAAGAGCTAATTACCTCATCAATGAAAATTACACTTGGTGCAATTTTGCTGGCCAGTGAAAAAACAGCTTTGACATACTTCTCTCCTTCTCCAAACCACTGGTGCAGGAACAAAAAATTGAAAGAAAAATCAACTTAGATTTGCAGCCAATAATTAAAAAAGTTACATCACTATAAAATATACCTTTGATGTGATGCTTGACATTGATATATTGATGAAATTTGCACCCGCTTCAGTAGCCACTGCTTTTGCAAGCATTGTTTTTCCTGTACCAGGAGGGCCAAACAGCAAAATTCCTTTGCAAGGCTACAGCATGAGAAGCAAGAAGTCTAATCAGTACATCAGTTGCCAACTGGTATGTACATAACAAGCATAGGATGTATAAAAGGAAAAGAAAGTGTACCTTGGTCAACTGTCCTTTGCAGAAAAGTTCAGGCCTTTGAAGAGGGAGCATCACAAGTTCCTTCAATGTTTCCTTCACATTTTCTAAAGCACCTATATCATCGAAAGAAACTCCAATGTCACTCGGTGGGATGACATCACTTAATAGCCTTTTCTCAAATTCATTCTCAGTTGCCACATCCTGCAAAAGATATCACAAAATTCCAAGTTAATACTTCCTTTCCTGACTAACATGTAGTTGGTTATTTGTTTCAAGAGAAGGGATATATTGACAAGCATAACAACTGACAAAATGGCTATCAAAAAAAAAAAAAAAAAAGTAATCATATATGTAAAGTTTAGATAGGTTGTGCATAAAATTTGATGTGATTTGGAAATCATTTGGCCATCAATAAAGCAAAATTATCAGTGAACCATTTAATTTCAAATCGCCATTATTAGCTTATAAAAAATATATCTGTAATGTTACTTTTAGATTTCGGTAAATCAAATAGCTTGGCTATAAATATAGCATGCCCATTCTTTGGAACCTATCTTTTGGGGCAATTTAATTTCGCTCATATTCCTTGTCTTTTACAACTGCCACTTGTTCTATGTTAATTGCAAAAAGAGCTAAACAATTGATGTTTAATAACACCAAAGATATAGTGGCCAATAACCCAAAATCGTACAATATGTTAGTTATAAGATATACTGTATTTATATAATAATTTTATTGTACTTACTATTTTTTTACCTAGCATTGCAATTATCCTTCTCATTGTTATTATAAATTTGCTTTTTAACTCTTCAATATACTGCAAATATCCTCATCATCATCGCTATTATATTATAGTACCTTGAGTGACTTCTTCGAGCTCTTAGTGTCATTCTGCATGCTCTGGAGCATATTAAGACCGTACTTCAAGCTACAAATCACGACAAGAAAATTTTAAAACATGCAAATTTCAGTATGCTAAGACCTTAAGATAGTACTTTATGATTTCAGGTTGCTAAATGACAAACATAGAAAGATTAGTGTGATTCTAAGTACCTTTCACAAGGCAAAATGACCTTAGTATCCTTAGAAGCAGGTAGGTCAATCCTTTTTTCCTTCAGGTAATGACTAAGGGCAAAACCTACCATCTTGTCCACGTCTGAAATACAAATTCAGAAGTAAGAAGGATTACAGTACCATGATGTACCAGGATACCAAAAAAAAAAAAAAAATGCAGACCAAAATGCCTTGTCCTTATCAGTGATTGCCCTGGCAGTTCTCATAATCATATAGACAGTTCAAACACAGATTTCTAGTTCAATTTTCACAGGCAGACGTGGCCACGCAAAATACAACATAGACAGTTCCAACACAGATTTCTAGTTCAAATTTCACAGGAAGACATTGCCATGCAAAACACAGTTGACATTTTTAGAGTAAGTGAACTCACTCTCATTGGTCAATGTTTGGTCCTTTATCGATAATTCCTCAAGATCATTGCAATCCATGCCGCACTTATTCAGGAACTGTGCATATAAAAAGGTTTATGTTAGTATAAGCTTCTGTAGATCCAATACAGAAGTACTTAATAAATATAATGATCTTGGACAAGGATAAAAATTTGCTTATACTCAATAGAAATACTGGTTGGTTGATTGTTTCTGGCAAACCTTTCTGAAAACAATCTAAAATTTGCTTCAGCTTGTGTATTTATTTTATGCATAAAAAGAAGGCGGAAAAGAAGGAAGGCAACTACTCACTGCACGAATGCTACCGATATTGGCTTTGGCCTTGAGAATCTCTACATCACGATCCAATTGTTGCTTCCAATCCGTAAGCTGTGCATCATCCTAGTAGAAGCGATTAATATAATAGGCATAAGAATATATATCTTTTCAACCCGCTATCTTGATATTCACCAGAGCAATAGGTTTGAATGTTAATCCACCACCCCACAGATTTACCCAGCCTTGATAGGATTTGATCAATACAACACTGAGTTTGAGTCTAGATGGAATTTCTGGCCTACTTACATGAAGGTGCAAATCAGCAGGTCATGCTTTACCTTGGTACTATCAAACTCACCCAGACCTGATATGTTCATTCTAACACAAACAAAAATTCAAGTGAGGCAAACCACTCCAAATAAAGGATACTTTGTGCAGATTTTGGCCTGCTGACCTGTTTGACCCAGCCAATATCAGCTCAGTTCAGCTTTGAATCACTTCAGCGGCAAAATACTAAATCTCAATTCAAACTTGCTAAACTAAAAAGTTCATCTGCAAAGAATTTAAATACTCAAAGAGGGAGAGGAAAGGTTACTTCAGGTAGCTGGATGGTGATTTTGTTAGGGAACAGGCGATTGAGTTGCTTCAGCGCCTTTGGGATTTCCTTATTTCTCTCATGTAGCCTACTAAAATTCTCCTGTTTATACAGAATAGAACATTAGAAAGAAAATTACTCACCAAGTGTAAAAGACAAACTGTTGAAGATTCATCAAATCTGATGTTGAAAGATATTCAGAGAATATTACAAAAGCTGCAATAAGAAAAGCTAAATACTCATCCAAAAGGTACTCTACAGCATAATCAGCATATATATGTTTAATATACTGGACAGAAGGCTACAACAATGAGTCGAGGGGAGGGTTACAAAAGCTGCAATAAGAAAAGCTAAAAACTCATCCAAAAGGTACTCTACAGCATAATCAGCACATATATGTCTAATATACTGGACAGAAGGCTACAACTATGAATCAAAGGGAGGGTTTATGTTGCAGTCTTGCAACATTTATGCCAGTAGAAAGAACTTTGCACTTTCCATAATTTCATACTTCCTATAATATTAGAAGTCTACATACTGAAACAGGCCTGAGATGCGTCTGTAATAAGAACAGGAGTGTAATTACCGGGAAAGCAATATCAAGCAGTGCCTGGCTTGTTGTGAACTTAGTAAAGAGTAGTCCTCCAGGATGTGACTGCATCAAATCATTTATTTATGTATAATAATTGTATAATATGACAATAAGATGCAAAGAACAAAATATTTTTGCTTGACAAAGCTTGAAATCCAATCTACTACAAAGGAAGGTGTGCCAGTGGTGTCCTATTCTGGATGTTATTGTTCATGTGAGCAGCAGTTATTGCAGAGGACTTGGTTAGATATTAAAATGATCACTATTAATCTTGTTCTGTTGGTCATTTCAATTCGTCACTCACAGTTTTAAGATGTCTAATTATCTTTAAAGATTTTCAATACCTTCTCTTTGCGATTGTCTGCCTGAGTGTGGGACCCAACTATAAGAACACCGGGCGGCAATGCTTCAAGCTTACACTTAAGAGCAACATAAGACTCGGAGCTACCAGTAGTTGATTTCTCAACATCCTTTATTAGTACAACAAAAGGGCCTTTCTTGCTTTCCTCAGAAACAACCTTAAACAGCAAGAAGACAAAATTTCCAATTATGTACTTCCCTTCTGAATAATGTAAGCATAATGCGAGACTCAAAGTGCAACTGCATATTAACGTCATTTTTTTTTTTGGCTTGTTTACTACAGATTGATGTATAAAATACAAAGTTGATACTCAGACGCAGAATATGACACAAGACATGCCAAAAGATCCTAGAAACTGTTCATACACTTTTATTTCACTTGTTCTAGATTCTTCCTAATTAATATCTAAACTAAATTTGAGATGTTGTATATTGTCTATTATTAATATCAGTCAAATGGCTTCGAGCTGAACTGGTGAATCATGCTAGACTCAGGATGCCAGTACCGGCAAGTTAATTCCCGCAGAAAAAAAGATTAGTTCATAAGAGAAGGCAAAAGTACATACCTCCATTAATTCACTGACAGCCAACCTCTCGCCATCATCACTGCTGCTGTAGTCTAGACGGAGTAAATCAGCTGAGCAACAGATTGTGTAATTAACATACTGATCAAAATATTAGACTAATATGTTTCCATACAAACATCTTTAGTTGCACACCCGCATGCACTGAGAGAGGGAAAGAAGTTACGTTCTTAAGAACAAACAGGTGGGCTGTGGTTTCATGATACAAGTAACCTTTTAATATCTCAGATTCTCAGATGATTGAGCCATAATGTCATATAAAAATTAAAATAAGGCAGCAAACAAAGTTTATTGCTCGTGAATTTCAGTTACCAATTATTCCAAAGGAGGGAACAGATACTATTGCCCCTACCTCTGTAGCTATTGTGAGATGTGCTAGAAGAGATATAGCAATAGCAATAAAAATATTAATAATAGTAACAACAAGAAAAAGCTTACCGGTACAGAAGAAACCATGGTCGTCCTCACATAACCCTCCAAGGTCATTTCCATCAGGGATTGCTTTATCGAATCGAACTCCAATTTTGGAGGATCCATTGTCTTCAAAGGCAAGAAGAACCCTGCCTCGATATCCATAACTTGGACCCCTGCATGGATGAATAATAACAACAATAAGAATTAAATGTCAAAACCCATACTGTTCATTCAGTAAGTGCATTTTTCAATTTACTGAGTTCCATTTTTCCTTACTAAATTATGGCTCAAATATTATTAACTCTCTTACTGTAATTGAATCCAACATGTCATTTCAATCGACTATCAAGCGTCTAGATTGAACCAGAGATATCATATATATAGGGGAAGGGAGAGAGAAAGACCTCGGAGGTGTCTGCAGAGCAAATCCTGGTGGAGGTACAGTACCAACAAACTTCACCCGGTCACCTATAAATAAAAAATATTATTATTATGTCAATGAAAAGTCAATTATCTACCTCATCTATAAATCAAATTAGATCATATCAATGCTACCCGATTCCATTTTCTCTCTTAATTGCACATGACTGTTGTGATCCATATCAGTTTTATGTGCTTGCACTTATTTTATTGGTTCGCAGACTTGCACCTGCTTCTGTGTAATTATGCAAGTGCAATTCAAAAAGGAAAATGCACTTAATATATATCAGCATTACCTTCTCTGAAAGTATAGCCTTTTGAGGAGGCTGTGGAGGTTTCCTGCTTCGGCATAGACGAGTGAAAATTGGATGGGCCCACAATTTCAGCTTCCACACTGGATGTTGGCCTCCTGGAATGATGCATTGAATCACCAGTCATCGATCGATGCTTTGATGAAAAATTTGTTGCCTTTTCTGTCCTCCCACTTCCTTCCTTTTGCGGCTCTTGATCCTTGGATGAAGACAACTGAAAATAGTATAGTAACAAAAAGTTGTGAATACCTATTGTCCTATGTGGTTTAACTAAAAATCTGGACCAGATAAGCTACCAGATCTCTCTGCAGAATCCAAACCCTTTATCGACCTTTCAATTCAAATTGGCTACTCTAAGTCTTAGGTGAAAGTTGAAACACAAATTTTCTTTTTTCATTTGAAACTGAACAGTTGCAGGCCGACTGGTACGTACCGTACCGAACCGGCACCGCCTTGAGGCCTGACAAGCTTTGAGTCCACCAAATGCCCAGTAAAAACGGTATAACTTAGATTTCGCCTGAAAATAAAAAGACATGATGGGAGGAGTATCAAGCATATTATCCAAATCGACTAAGATTTGGATTGTTTCAACCCAAGACTATGACCCATACAAGTGCTGCACCAAGAAACTTTTAGTGTTGATCTCAAAACAGTAGCACGATGGTTGCACACCTTATCCGTAAATCAACACCTCCCCCCACCCCCACTTCTAATCCCACAAAACGAAAAAAGAACAACAAAAAGGACTCTTTGTAGCCCCACCCATTCAGTCTAATGAAAAAAGAACCAACATATAAAGTACCAGGACCAGGAATGTACAATAGCAGCTTGGGGTACATTATATTACATCAATATCCTTATGTTTCTCAAAAAATTCATGGTGCCTGGGCATGGCATCATCTCTAATTGCATCTTACAGAAAACATAAGGCAACAAGAATACGAAGAGGATATATTAATAATAGACTTATTACCCCTGGTAGGACAAGCGTATCAATTACAAGCACTCTAGCACCGAAGTACTTCGCGAGGGCCTTGATCAAGGTCTCCTGATAAATTTCAGACCCTGCAAGTAAATTTACAGATGAGTAAACCTTCAATAAATACAACAAAATAGAATAGTTCACATTTTTCACACAGAGGACATTACAATTACAAAGCTATTAGTTCGATACATTTCTAGAAAGTTGGAAACTGGATTTATTTCATGGGTAAGCCAACAAAAGATACCACATCTGGTGCTTTTGTGGATCACATCAAGGCTGGGAATCAATTACATAGTCAATTACCTACAAACTCCGGTGTTATAATGTGAAAAGCTACAATAAGCACATCATAATGGGCCGGTACATACTGGACTGTACTAAACCAGGAAAAAATGGCTAATTTGACAGTAAAAATTGCTTTGCTCCTTCATTCCATACCTGCAGGACCTGATATTAAGATCCGAGGATTCAGGGAAGAGATTTCCGAGATGTGCTTTATTAACTCCTTCCTTTCCAAATGTATGTAAGCACATGAAAGGAGCATATTTTTCGTATTTTCACTACATTAGTAGAAATAACAGACAGATGTCAGCTAGGAACTACTAAGAATCTGCATCATCATCAAAGAATAAAAGGGAAAAAAAAATTCTACACACCAATAGTAAAAATTTTATAATATCTCAATCCTCAAATGACTGAGGGAAATATTATAATTTGACACGTGCCCCAAACTGAGTCTCCTAACAGCATACCTTCACGAGGATGGAATGTTATTTTGAGCAACAGGGTATGTTCGGTGTAGGTGCAACTTTTTTGAAGGAACCCAATACATATGGAAACAGAACCAATAGTAACCATCAGTAAATAGGGGTTATTATCACTACAATACCAGTTACAGCACCCAGCTATAAGAAATAAGGAATACTAGCTCAATTTGTGAGAAATATACCTGAGATAGTAGGGAAAATTGTCCAAGGAAACATTTATATCATCAGGGCCAAGAATCTTCTCCAGCAACCCTTCTTTGAAAGCTTTCGACCTTGTTGTCGGTACTGATGGTCCAGCCCCATCAGTGGTAGCTGCATCCCTTATCACGGCATCCCTTCCAACTACCTTGAAGACCACTCTTGTCATATCAAAATCTGATGACCCCGGCCGTGCTGGCACCCTAGAAAAAGGCTCAGAAATTGTAAAATTAGTGTGAAAAGAAGATTGCTTCGTATTTCTTCTAGCTCTTGTCTGACCCAAAAAATATTATTCTTATGATTCATTAGCTGAGTATAAAAGTCTTAAACTTACTTGAGAAAATGGGAAAGAGATGCTAAGAAGAAACCTTATTAATCAAAGCCAGGCTGGTACTAGAATTTTACCATATGTATCAGTATTCAAAAGCTGCAATACCTGATCTCCACACGCCCACCGTTTTGGTCTCGAAGCAGGTCAGGTCTGGACAGCCCACCCTTCCCCCCAGTAGTTATAATTGCCTCTGTCGAGTCATTTTCATTGCAGGAAATTATATTATTGCCCTCATTATCACCTTCCTCTCCCATTTCCTCTGGATTCTTCTCACTGCCACCACCATCATCATTTTTATTGTCAAGTCTATCGATATTATCATCATCTTTCTCATTTAATTGGTTAGAGAGGGAAGCAAGGATGGATGCCCCAGTAATGGCCGTTGCATCCCTGCTTTGTGTCCCCGAAGCAGTCTGTTTCAGTGCAGATGGGACAGTAGCTAACTCAGGCATTTGAACTGATGAGGGCCCCGGAGACTTGTTTGCATGTTTGTCATTTGAGAAGTCTTGAAAGATCTGAGCTAAGTCAAGGAACTACAACAAAAAATTATAGTTACAAACAAGCAATATAATGTAGGATGGTCAGCTCATCCTTAGCCTGTCAGCTTGACCCATCTTGGACTAGCATTGAACTTGAGAAAGCGCTGTGTCTGATCCAAGTCAGACAATAGTAATCTGAATTAACTAGCTGTATATATTGGAAGTATTTATAAAAAAATTAAAGCTCAAGATCCCAAATGCAAAATGCACTCAGAAATTAATTAGCTCAAATACAATTAACCCGCCAAAGCCATTACTAACTCCCATGTTCCAGAACTTTGCTCAGCATCATGCTGTCAAATTATAGACTAAAACCCTGGTTCTAATTGCACAATTTCAAATTGTCCCTATGAATGTCCAGAAATCCTGTAGCATGCATTTTTTTTTTTTTTTGCCTGCATTTATTTATAAGGGTGCTCCAACTAACACTTCTTCCTCACTGTTACCTCCCTAATAAATGGTAAAGAAAGGTTTAATTCGGTAATTCACTATTTTCAAGAGAAGGACATCCATGGTATTCCCCATGTCTCGAAAGGGCACATGAGACATAATTTACTTGCATAGCATTTATATAGATCTGTAATTTGTAACTAGGACATCAAACAAAGACGCAACTAAAAAGTAATAAATAACAATGAGGAAAGAAAAAAAATAACCAAAAAGAAAGGGAAGAAAAGAAGGGATGAAAGGATACATAAGCATGCTTGCCAGAGGTACCAAAGACCAGCTCATCGCCTCCATTTAGAACAACATGCTTGTTAAACCCAATAGGCTTTCCGTTTACTTGCACCTTACCCTTTTTACCAACTACCTCAAGTACCGGTACCAGCACACCACCCTTCTATAACAATTTACAAATTACTATTTACTAGTAAATTTTTTCATGGAATGAAATTCTATAGTTGCACATGAAAGGATTAACATGACCCAAAAGTACTTAACAGGAATGAACAACTTTTGAACTAAATACAAATTTCAGAAGTAAAAATAAATATCACTTTGGGACAATATTTAAATTAACATTCAACAATGCATCAGTAACTATCAACTTTTGCTTTCAAAATCACACAAAGAAAAAGAGCTCAACCGCTACACATAAGCAATATCTGGTTCCGTGCAAGTTATACCTTTCCTTAAATATGTAGCACTGTGTATGACGCCATTTTTTGATTTATTTTTATTCAGATTTGCAATTAAAGAAGTAAGACAAAATTAACATCAGATATTAATAGAAACACGGGCCAAAAGAAAATACCTCTCGATGTTTCAGCTTGCAGAGAGTTCTACTGACAGGTGGATCCTTCAAGTACAAATTACAGTTCTCGTTTTGACCAACCGTGAATTCAGAACCCGTTAAAGGAAGATGTGGGTACTGAAACAAAGTCAAAAATATATAAATAAATGCCAGTCAAGTGAATACAAACTTTACAACCAGACAAAACCCAATTCTGTCTGTATACTAACAAAACCCAATTATGTCCGTATCCTAGTAGAAACTGTTACAAATCAGAGTTCGAGCATCTCTTTCTAGTCCTAATTCAACTGTATCGCATCATATTGTGTTTAAGTACTCAATGCCATCATACGCACAACTACAACATTATACTGGAACAGACTGGTACGGTTTCATTACACTTGTAGAAAACAGGTTTATCTTGTAATTGTCTGATGGAACTTGATATTAATGCCAAAGAAACAAGCAACAAAAAAGGTAGACATAAGAACATAAAATTGAAAGAGAAACAAAACAAAACAAAAAATAAATAAAAAACCTGAGAGCTCTGTGATAGTAGCTTTGCCCACGGAGCCGGAGGCTGCTCATCTTCTTGTGGCTGCTGTATCTCCATTTCTGACTTCCCCGCCTCTTTCTCTGCTTCATTTTCCAATTGATCTAAAATGATACGAGGAAGACACAGAATATCAGTCTACTAAAAAGCAAGATCGAAAATACATTTAGGGAACATTAAATGAAATAAAACAGGACTGCAAATCTTTTGGTATTTGAGTTAGAGAAAGTAAGAACAATAAAAGAAAGTAATCCAATAAAACTCAAGGACAAAAACAGAAGAATCTAATGATATAAATCAGGATTTAGCTTCTCTTCAATGCATTTAAGAATACATTGAGATTCATTGTAAAAAAAAAAAAGGAGTCATTCAAATAGTGCTCTTTGTGTTCTTAGCTCTAAACACAAGAGAAATGGATGAAACAGAAAGAATTAAACTCAGACAGAAAAAAGAAAAGGATGAAGAAGAAACAAAGCAGTAAAACCCAAGGAATGAACATTGGTTAATCTGAAAATAAGGATGCAACGGTGCAAAAACCTCAATATACAAAAATTCTGAGGAAAACCTAAACTAAAAACTTCAATAGTTTGGCCCCTAAACCTGTTGCCACTATCCAAATTGGTCCACTAACATTTTAGAGAAAACCCCTAGAAGCAAAACCTTCAGGATAATTATAATTTACAAGGAAATTTTGTCCAGAATAAGTAAACAGAAATTCAGAGTTACCCAAAGGCCTATCAAAAACCATTTTGGTTCAGAATATCATTTCGTCCATGGCAATTTAATCTCCAAATTTGCAAATCATGGTCGAATTGAAACTGAATCGTGATCAAACTGCTTAGTAAAACCCACAAAATGCATGAAATAAAAAGGGAAGCCCGGGAAAGCGTCTAATTAAAGCCTCAATGTTCAATACAACCCATTTTTTGCGATAAAACATTAAATTCAAACCCGAAAATCCACACCTTGATTCGCTGATTCAACAGATACACTCTGCCCCGACTGTTCAGGCTCCACCCTCGTTTCTTCGGCACGTGCCACCACTGGATCCGGCGTGGAGGGCTCCACGTCACCGCTCTTGTGCGAAGGCTCCGCCTAATCAACAAAGGCACCAAAACCAATCAGAAAAGAAGCAGAATCGGGTGGCGAAATCGCAAACCAAAACCTCAGAGAAGAGCTAAGATCCGACCTTGGCGCGTTTAGAGGGAGGCGGGGACGGAGGAGGAGATGAGAGCTGATGCTTCGACGAAGAAGAAGAGCTGCGCCTTGTCTCCACCATGCTTCTCTTCTCTCTCCCTTTAGGATTCGACTTCTCTTCTTTTCTTCTAGGTAATTTCCGATTTTAATCAGGTAATAATAATAAATTTAGTTCGCTTCGAAGAGGAGAGGAGAGGAAGAGGCGAAACTCGAAAGGCGAAAGGAAAGAAAGAGAAGAGAAGAAAGGTCAGTAGTAATTAATAAATGTGGTACATAATGTGTTCTAGGTATTTGGTGAGCTAGAATATCTATTTCTGTACATTAACTCAGAGTAGGCTACCACGTGCCAAGCACGTGTTTTTCAGAGAACAAGACATTATGCGTACGTTGAATTTTTTTATTTATTTATTTTTCTTTTATTTTAGGTATTTTTTCTTTTTTAGAGAGGGTTGGTATAGAAAAACAAATTATATGTTTGGTATCGAAATTGCCCTGATGACGATGTCTTTCGCATAAATTGAAAAAAATATTAAATATACAGTATACTAGTGTTAATCTTGTGCGTTGCACGATTCATTCCTATATGAATACGTTATTAGATGGTTTCTTAATGAAGTGAGTGACCGTGTGATCAAGATCGATAACTATAGAGCGAACAACGCGCATATATATATTTTTTTACGAAATTCAACGCTATATAAAAAATGTCATAAAAATTAAAAATACTATTTAAATATTATACAGAAGCTGCCACAAAAAAATTAGACCAAAAATCATGCTTCACAAAAAATCCAACCGACTGACCAAAGAATATTCGCGCGAGGTACTGTGCTTACCACAGTAACTCATTCGGAAGTCACACCTCCCTAAATGAATATATGTATAATATTCTTAAGACTGGGCTCCACAATGCTTCTAGAGAAGATAAGAGAGCTCAAGGGAGACGAGGAGTGAGGGAATGAGCTCACTCCAAAAATCGAAGATTACATAACATGTATTAATTTTTGTCTTTGGCTTTACCTCGTCATCCCTTCTTTTATTTCAGTTATCTCTATTCTAGATCGAGTAAAGTGTTTCGGTTAGATCCGGTAAGATGTCTTTTATCTCCATTTTATCTAATCTCACAGGGCTTGTTTGGATGGTTGGGAATAGTGGGAATAGCCACTCTTCCCACTCTTCCCACTCTTCCCACTCTTCCCAACAACACTCTTCCCAACAACACTTTTCTCTCTACTTTTTCACACTTCCCAACGCTATTCCTAAACTCACCATCCAAACGACCTAGGAATAGCACTCTTCCCACTCTTCCTACTCTTTCCACTTTTCCACACTATTCCCACTATTCCCAACCCATCCAAACAAGCCCACAGACATCCTAAAAGATTGATCTTTCTAAAAAAAAAAAAACCAGGGTTAAAATCTGATGCATTAGACGGAACTGGGCCGTCCAATGCATTTGATTTTTGAATTATAAGTCTCAAGCAATCGATTTTAAATCGCTCAATGTGATATTCATATAGAAAGTTAGTAAGAAAAATAATTTTATATATTTTTTAAATTTTTTACTATTTTTTGAGATTTTTAGAAAAATCATCAATATGGAAAATGTTAAAAATAATTATTTTCTAAAAAATCTAAAAAATAGTAAAAAAATTCAGAAAAATATAAAATTATATTTTACACTAGATTTTATTATGGAGATCGTATTAAATGGTTTGGGTCGATTATTTGAGTCTCATAAAAAAAACGAGTGCATTAGGCGGAAGAGCATCTCACTTCTAGCAGGAAAAAAAAGCATCAATCCATTCATCCCCTTCATAGCTTCCTTGCAATTCAATGACCCATTTTGGTAAAAAAAAAAACAATGAGTATTCTGTTCAACGAGTATTATTACATTTTCATCTTCAAAAAATGTTCATTTATATGACTAAAATGCATAGGCACTAGGGGCGGATCCACCACTGGGTCGGGTGGGGCTAGAGCCCCACCTAACGCCGTCGAGCCCATGGAGCCCCACCTTAGCCCCAGCTAATTTTTTCTGCCATTGAAGTACTCAAAGGTCCATTGTATGAGATGGATATATGATAAATTTATGTTGGTCCAATGTTCTTATAAACTCAGCCCCATCTAAATATTTTTTCCTAGATCCGCCACTGATAGGCACCGTTTTAGCTGATGGGAAACGTTCATTATGACTAAAATAAACTGTACATTTTAAGAGTTTCAAAATGAGTGTAGAGGTTCAGAACATCTATTTACGGCAGTCAACGTCAGAACGCTGATAAAAGTCGATGCTATTTTGATTTAAATAGATCAATTTTTATCTCAAGTCGAATAAGTGTGTATATTTTTGGGATAGAATTTATGTATACTAGCTCTTGTCTCGCGCGTTGCGCGATTCCTTCTTATCTGAGTATGTTATGAAATATTTTTCCTATGAGCGTGGATATGTTATGGAAACTAATTTAGAGAAATGAGGATCATCATTAGCAATGAAGCAGTCAAGCGAATAACAAATTTTCGTACATATTTATAACAAATTTGATATTTAATTTTGATTTTTGTTTAAAAAAATATTTCTTGCTTTCCGTTCTAACATAAAGTATAGCTTGGTGTTCAATTTTAAAGAATATAATAAGAAGATAGTGCAAGAAATATGGAAAATAACAATTATTTCTAAAACGTATATGGCTGTTAAATATTTGCTATAGGGTTTCCCTCTCTATCTGATGCCCTGTGAATTATGACATCTCGTGACAGCAAATCATAGGAATTCAATCTCTTTCACTGCAACATCATGTTGTATTTATTAACACATCAAATAAAATCAATTTGCAATAAAATAGACGATACCAGCTCGGCTCCTTAATTGTCGACTCCTCTTAGAAGATACCAGCACGTCCACCTTATAAATTTATCATCCTTTCCCTGTATCACCACCGTTTGTACCACTATCATTGTTTGTATGTCTTGGTTTTGATCTTTCATGTTAGTATATGGTTTCTTCTTTAGGATAAAATTTCGACACTTCTGTTTTTCTCCATATTCTGCACACATAATTAAAAATACAAGATTAAACTATTTTAATAAAGCAATCCATAAGTTCATCAACTGGCAAAATTGGAATATAAAAATACAGGATTAAACTATTTCAATAAAAGCAACATTTTTGGTTATTAAATAATAGTATTAAATACACCTGTGTTTTCTTGTAGCAAGGAACTCAATAAGGATCAATTAATAATTTACCTATTTAATGTGGAATAAAAAGAACAACAGTGATATAAAAAAAGAGAAAAACTTCTTGAAGGAAAGAAAAGCTCCTCCTGTAAAGTACTGATCTTGTCCATGAGAAATAAATATTTTTTAAATTTTCCTATTTTACTGATCTTTTGAGTTATTCCATTTAAAAAGACTAAATCATCTAATAATTCTAACCACGTGTACAAAAAAAAATGTACATTCTTTTTAGCTTATTAAACAAATAATTAGCAATCAATTTATACTATTCAAAGCTCTGATCATCTATCTCTGCTACCTAAATTATCTATAGTAATGCAGAGAGCAAGCTGTGAGATTGTTTAACATTAAGAATTTTTATATGATTAACTTTTCTGTGGATCTTACTCTACCTAAAGTAATGGGAAAATTCAAACATACCTCGACTTATAAGAAATCTCCTAAACATGACGTTGCAAGCTCATTTGCAGTTTTGCACCACCCCAAGAAATCATTTTTTTTTATCAACACCTGTCCCTGTACTGACATATGAAAAATTAGAACCACATAAGTCAAAGATACATTGCAGCCTAAAGAATTAACAAAATCGTTCCAGTAACAAATTTTGAACAAAAGAAATATTAAACTTTTCAAATACAAATATACAACAAAGCATTAGAGTTCAACAATCCTTGATTTTTCCTAAATCCTAAATGACTACAGATGTTCAACCAAAAGCGAAATACAACATATTTTTTCCCCTAAAATTAATGCATAGAAAATAAAAAACCTGGAGGGTATTACCAATCTATAGAAAAGTAATAAAAATAAACAGGACGTACCTAAGCAACAAAACTAAAAAGAAACTTGAAAGAATAATACAGTAGAAATAACTTGACCTGTTCTTACTTAACTTGAAGTCGTAGTTGGTATTAGAATCCATAGTCACCCGAAAGATAAATGGATGAGCAACTTCTTCATCGAAATCGCACTAATCTGAGAGAGAAGCAATTGATCTATTTAGCATATTAAAATAAAATCTATTGCGAAAAAAATCTTTGAAATTCTAAAACAATTCTTTAAAATTCGAAAATTACAAAGCAGTGAAAAACATATAACACCTAACCTATTTTAGTTTTAAAGTTCTAACTGTGCTCATGTTCTTCATACCAGTAGAAATGGTACTCATCGGAGAAAGTATCAACCAATATAGTCATTCATCAAATCAATGCTCACTCAGTCTTTTTGAGAAGAAACAATAAATATTACACATTGCCTCAACTCACCTTCATCATTGCACCAAAAATGCCATCTGTGCCAAAAAAAAAAATATTTATAGCATCAAACCAAAAAGAGAAAGAACATAGTAAAGCAGACGATGCTGCAAGTGTCAGATTCAAACAATATCTATCACCTCTAACTGCATCACTGGAGTATGCCTTTTGAAATGTTTCAACCGATGAAGCATAAAATGGTTTTACTTGCTTGAGGTGGCATTGCTACATGAAAATCTGGCTTGTTACTCTTCAACACTCCATATAATGTAAATTGACTGACTGCAAGATAAGATTATTAACATTAGGAAACCAGAAAATATGTGGCAAAAGAAAAAAAATGTTGAACTGCTCAAACTTACCTAGTAGAACTCCATAGTTACGTCCCACAACCTGGCAAGAAAATCCAGATATATTTATTTATAGGAATAATTGTAAGCACTTACTGAAGACTGACCGAGGATCTCATCTTCACCAAATCAGCTTAAGAAGGAACCCAATTAGCTTAAGAAGGAAGCAAAATTAGGATTCGATCTGAAATTGAGATAAATAAATAGAATCAAAATCCAGAAGCAAATTCACATAAAGAAGGGGAGACATAAATAACTATGACTTCTGACCTCCTTATTTCATCAATCGAACTTGTCAGCAACAATCAATCGAAGGCTGTAGGTTTTTTCTCTGCTTTAGGCGATGAGGACAGGAGAGAGAAGAAAACTCTGAATAGTGGGAAAGAGATAGCGTACGAAGAAGGGATCGACAAAAGATAGAGAATATTGAAAAAAACTAATTAAATCGCAAAGCAGCGGCTGAGCGTACAAAAATATGTCGATGAAGAGAAGGAAGAGACCATTTTTCTAACCATACGGAAGCTAGCGCTGACCAATCGGATGAGAGAGAGGTATAATCGCAGGATTTTGATTAGGGCCTTAGAGATCGGCGATGAAAGAGATGAGATGAGGAGGCGACATGGATATGGAAAAAAAAACCTACAACAAATGGCAGAGAAGAAGAGAGAGATCCAGAGAGAGACGGAGAGGCAACTGAGAGTCCCTTGGGAAAGCGAATACGAATCAACGGCTCAGATCAACTACGGAAAATCAACGGCTCAGATCGGAATACTGTTCTTACCACAGTAAAAGTGGCCTCTCACGCGGAGAGGAGAGGGGTTTGGAGAGGAGAGGAGAAGTTTGCTAGGAGGTAGAAGGCTAGGTGAAGGTGTAAGCAACCATGGTTGTTTGTGTGGAGGTGGAAGGAGAGGAGACGGTGGGAGCTCGAGTTGGAGAAGGTAATGGTGGAGAAGAAGAGGGAAAAGTAGGGTCGATGGTGGTTGGCTTCTTGACTGGTGCGATTGAGAAAGAGAAGAGAGGGCTGAGAGAGGCGATCGGAGAAGGAGAAGAGTGATGGGGTTCTTGCGTATTTTATTTTTTCAATTGAGTGAAACCCTAGCCGTAGAGAGAGGAGAACTGGGAGAGAAAGCGATGTGCGGCTCAGATCAAGCAAACAAAATTGAACGGATGAGATTTGTTACTGTACTAACTACAGTAAAAAGGGGCCTCACGTGCATCGCACGCCATAGCAAATTTATATAGTTATAATTAGTAACTTGTTAAGAAAACCGCATAAAAACTACAATAGCATAGAGTGTATATTTTTGGAATAGACAACAAACCACACAGAATATTTACTTATTTAGTAACTTATTAAAAGGAAAAAAAATGATTCTACAATATTTCTACTTACTGTATTATATAGCAATCTCTTGCTAATTTATTAATGTTGATATGTTATACATTTAAATTTTTTTCATGTCTAAATGATCGACTACATCAAGTCAATCTAAATTAAAAATCAAATCATTCGGAATCTATATTTAATGTTGAATTTTGAGTTATTTATTTATAGTATTAACTTTGCTTTTGTTTGCATCCGTTCACTCAATCGACATTAATTTCAATTCAAATTTGTTTAACTTTCATTGCTATTTTGAATAGAAAACTTGACAGGGTGATCATATTTGAACAAATATCGAATTCTATAAATTAAATACAGATAATTCAATAAAAAAATATTTTTATATATAAAAAAATATACTATAGATTTTTTTATTTTAGATTCCTTTCTTCAAATTTCTAAAAATCGTTCAGAAATTTTAAATATTCAATTTCTTGTAAAAAAATAATGTATAAATAACATTTAGTAGTTTGGATCAACCGTTTAGATGTGAAGGACTATGATTTGGATCGTTGAAGTAACAACATTTTTATAGAGCATTTAATTTAAAATCGAAGGAATCCGATAGTTCATTCTTTTATTAGACTTGCTTGGAAATTCTTTGAAAAAGTGGGTATCCACGTTTTAAAATTACCTGACAATTCATGATGGATTCAGACATGTCTCCATCTCTGCAGTAAATTCAGAATTGATGACGTCGACGTTTCATATAACCACGAAATACTTTCTGCTTGGACAGCTCTGTTAATTTTTGTAGAAGTTTTTACAGTTAGTAGTTTTGTCTCTGCTATATCTCTCTGCATCTTCGATATTATCTCAAAATTGAATATAACTAGCGTTTCATACGCGCTTCGCGCGTGAGGCGTTGGTAATGTGCGGCAATTTAAATTTGGGGAGGGTGGGGGGTGGGGGTAGGGGGGTAAGGGAAGAAACGGTAATTGCTTTGGATACGTATAGCTCTGTATGGGGATGATTCCAGCGGCGTTACTGAGTCTGTTGTCTGGTTTAGTTGTTATAATGACCAAGAAGTTATCACAATAAACGGGTTATGCCAATGGCATAAAATATAGTATAAACCTTTTATTTCTTCTTCAAAAGTGGACCTGTATCAAAGAAGTAAAATAATTAGCATGAGGTACATAATGGGTGTCAATTGTATATCAATATTAATTCCATATGGCAAGAGGTTTTATTTATCTTTCTTGTATCACTTTTCAAAAGATTGGTACCATATTTCTATCCTAAACAGCTCAATGGTCAAGGTTTTACACCTTAGTCCTTTTCCTTGCAACAATTCCAGACTCTATTTCAATTGAGAGAAAATGAAACCTAGTGTCTGGTCAAGAACAAATATGACCCCCTAATTACCATGTGGTCTCTATATTGTCATATCATAACAATTTCAAGCTATAGAGAAGTACTGAACACGCAATAGTATTCAAAGGTATCTGATTTTAATTTACCCATATACGCAGAAAGGTCGAACCATACGGCTATTACTGCCATATGCGTGACAATGCTAATTCAATAACAGCTCAATAAAAGGAAGCCATATCACAGTGTTAGTATTAAATCAACTTAATAATTTTCTATAGGACACTGGACACAAACCCAAGTCTCAGAGGATGAAATAAAAGCATGTCTACGTTACTAATATTGCTGTGTCAGTATTCACTCAACAGATCATTATAAAAGCAAAAAGGGCAACATTTCTACTTTCTTAGTAATGCCACCAGTATTCACTCTTCTGTTATGGAACATGAGCCATGATTACTTAGGTTTTTTTTTTTTATAATATCATCAGAAAAGCATATAGCAAGGCAAAATGTTACACAAGTCATTTAACAGTACTTTTGCAATTTAGACCCTTCATTTTACCGAATTTCAAATCTCAAGGGGATAGTCAACAGAATCAGTCTTACAATTAAAGGAAAGTATCACCAGAAATTAATGAGAAAAGAAAATGCATCCAGTTCATGATCTATACCAGATAACACGTGTTCTAAACCAATATCCAGGAGACAGTACATTTGGTTCATATGTTATGTTTCATACTAACTGTTGTGCAAGACAATCCTAGGAACACCACAGTTAGCCTATATAAACTCTTACCCAAATAATCAAGTGTCAATTATCTTAATCAACACAAGAACAATACAAATAACTAATCTTAATCAGCACTCACAGCAGACGCAATAACTCAAAAAAATTCAAAGTCAAACACTGTAATAAACTAAGTACAAAACTACCATAAACAGACTCCCTCTAATTAACCACTACAAGCAACAAATTGCGGAAAAGGCAAAGGAAACCAAAAAGTACACTTCCTTCCCAAACAATGCACAAAAAAAAAAGGACAGCAATTACCAGAACAAATTCCCAAACACATAAGCACAGCTCACACCCAAAATTGAACAAACAAAGAGGTAAAAACTCACCAAAACACACCCCAAAACAACAGATCTTGCAGCATGCAACAGCCAATCCAACAAACAAACCCCAAGAGACCACCGAAACACAACCAGCAAGAAGGCCTACAAATCAACAATTGCAGAATAAATCGCAAAATAAAGGAAGAAAAAAAAGAACAGAAACGACGAACCTCAGAGCAAGGAACACAGCCAGTGGCAAAGGCAAAACCAGCGACACCAGAAGGAAGAAGCCTTCCTCGAACAAACAGAATAAAACCCCCCAACCCAACGACCTCTCCAAAGAGACGAAACAAAAATCAAACAAATGTACGGGACAGATTCCATCCATCAACAAATCCGAAATCATCGAAGAAAAAAAAGGAAAACAGAAAATCGGACGGCCCAAACTAAACAATTTACGCAACAGCCCAAACTCACACCGTACGTCACCCAGTTACT
Organism: Rhynchospora tenuis; assembly: GCA_027725995.1. NCBI lineage: Eukaryota > Viridiplantae > Streptophyta > Magnoliopsida > Poales > Cyperaceae > Rhynchospora > Rhynchospora tenuis. Next base: position 81,063,796 of record CM050889.1, read on the forward strand.
GTAGAAAATCTACCTAAGATTGGAGTATTTTTAGATATTTATATCAGTAAAGATAAATAGTGCATAACGACATTTCACAAAGCAACTTTCTGGTATAGGTATAAAATTAATACCTCTGAATTTGGCAGTAGTACTCCCCAGAATCTTTATGGTACAGGTAGAGTAGTTGCTTGGTGAGCTATGAACTGAAAAAGTAAAAATTTAAATATTATGCAAAGAGAATTACCCTATAATCGCAACTAAATAGTTTTCTAAGTTCCCAGCCAAACAAATGTATTATAGATTAATATTTACCATATGGTTATAATCTAGTTTTAGGTAGTGTAAGAATACTCATTTTTATTAAAATACAAACAAAATATATGCAGTTTGAAATAAGCGAATTTTATGAGTTCTTTAGGACTAAGGGCAGTAAATAAATCATAATTAGCTCTAGCAATAATATCTGAAGAGCTAGAAAAAGTAATAAAGCCAAATTAGGGAGAAAAAAATCTAAGTGGCACAAATTGGGGGAGAAACGTTTATGGACTCACCGAGCACAAGAGAGCAGAAATCTGTAGCCCCTCCCCCCAAGCAAGTCCTTTGTACCTATAAATTCTTTTTCTCCTCACCTCATGCCCTTTCTGTGCGGCTTAAGGAGATTAGAACCACGGAAAGAGATACGAGCAGGAAGACAGAAATGGAAGGCCCCCCTCCTCCCCACAGTAGATTAATTACGCTTAGCGACTTCCCCAAAGTGAGCAATCTAAAAAGTAAAGATGCAACGGTTTACGTGTTGAAAGAGGAGAGGGATGGAGCTTTCTCTCTCCCCCTCTCCTTTTTGGCTTCGTGCAGAAAAGTGAAAAAGTATTTGCTAAAAAAAGGAAAAAAGAAAGCACGGAGAAGAGAAAGAGGTGAAGGGAAAGACAAGAGTCTCAGAGAAGAGAAGAGAGAGAGTCTCAGAAAGATTAGGAGCTCGCCTGATGCAAAGAGAGACAAGAGTGACGGACAGATCGAGATTGAGTATTGTTCAAACGGCCAAGATCACCAACTGAAATCAACGGCCTGGATAAATCTCTAGATAAATCTAAAAGAGTACTGTAGAAAAGGCTCATCAAATTATAGTATTGTTTGATTGATTTAAATTACTTAATTCAGAGCAATCAAGTACTTTGGAAAAGAAATCCCAATCACAATTAACTAATTTGTCATACTCCACAAATCCATACGTAAGATTTGCATAATAAATGCCACCATACATTTTATCCAACTCGAGATTAATAAATGTAATTTCTACTACAAATATCATGTTCTCTTACGAGAATCGAGAAGTATAAATATTAAATACTGTAAATACTATATACGTCTGAATTCATATTTTTGCAAAAAGATTATTTCCTAAAGCTGTCATGAATCTCACATTTTTTTTCAACTTCGCAGTTAAACAGAACAAACGATGGTTTTTAAAGACACGCCTAGTGTTTAAATCTTCTTGCAAGGCTCCATTCTTTAATCTCTTTCAATTGGCTTACAAGGAACGAATTCAAGATCGCACGAGCCTTGCAATTTAATGCATCTGTGGCTCTGTGCGCTAAAAGTCCATATCTGTTAGATATAAGGCATCCAAAATGAAATGGACACTTCTCTTTTTAGATAGAAGGTCGCGGAATAAAATTGACATTTTTTTGGATAGCATGTGAACAATAGATTTATTCGAGACAACAAAATGAAGAATAAATACGGATATTTTTATAATTTAGGTGTGTTAAGTGCAAATTCGGTTTATAGATGTTAATGGATCGTATTGAGTGGTGTGGACTTAACAGTTTGTTATCAAATGATTCTTTTACTCCTGTGAGAGTTTGGAGGTTGCACAGATTTTATATTTTGATGATACTCTTGTCAGAATATCTTTCTTTTTTTTTTTTTTAATTCATCCCATTCTCTCTGCGCTTTTTTTGACGCCTGCTAACATGCAAGAGTTGCGATCTTTTTGCGCCGAGGTTTATGATATGACCCAAAATTTTTAAAAAACAATTATTAGAAGATAGATATATATGTTTAGTTAGAGTATAATTGTTTTTTGCACATAAAAATGATCAAGCTAGAAAATACTTTGTAGATTTTCGCTGAATTAGAGTATGATTAGTTATGGATTCTAGAAGTTTTTTAATGGAGGTAAATTTTCTTTGAGAAATGCTACGGTGCAGAATATGGAACGGATGTGGTCCTTTCTATACGATAATTTTAGTATTTTGAATTTCAAACTACCAATTTGCACTGTTCAATGTGTTCTCCATATTGAAAACTTAGAAGGTACCAAATTTTATATATATATATATTTTTTAATATTTTAAAAAATACATGATACAAATATTATGGACCCTATAATAGCAATGACTCTAAAGCATAACGAAAAAAATAGAAAAATGATACGTGCATCATGATGTGTTGAGGATTTTGTGTATCACGACCACATCCAGCAGATTTGCAAATTTATATTAACCAATTTAATCTACAAAACTCATAAGACACCAAATATTATCTATATATTGAAGGTTTTAAAATGCGATTTGTGTGGTTTGATGGTTGGGTGGTGATTAAGCATTTATCGGTGATAAAACAACAAAAAAATGGTTTTTGCGATGATAAAATGGATAAAACTGTAGTGCGGTATGAACCAAAACTAAAATAAAATGGTGAAAAAATGGAAAAAAACTTAGTTTTTTAAAAGCTTGGCATTTTCTATAATTTGTTTTATTTTTAATATTTTTTATTTTTTTAGTATTTTCTATAATTTGTTAAAACTTGTCATTTTTAAATTTTCTTATTATTAGTTTCATAGTTTGTATTAAAAAAAAGACAATATCTAAAAAATCCGAAAAAAGATAAAAAAAAATTAAAAAATATATTCTCTTTGTTTGGTATGAGATTGGATTAGTTGAATTAGATTTTTCAATATACAAAACTATCGATGGATATGATCGCGATATGCAAAATTCTCAATAAATTAAGATGTACCATATCATTTATGAATATAATATGCAGGCGACAATTTGCATGTAGTTTTTCTAAACTTGCCATGTCTTTTGTATTATTTTGTAGACATGTATTTTTTTTAAATAAAAGCAACCCAAGCAGAGTTGTAGACATGTACTTAATAATCTCAATTCCTATAATAGCTATTCTCAATTTACATCCAAACACATCCTATGATTTTTTTTTTTCTGACCTAATATTTCTCACTGTTTTTAAAACCCTACCGGTTACCGGTAATTTCCGGTAAAATCGGGTTTCGGGTCAGCATCCGGTAGGGTAAGAGTTATAATACCCGTTGGTCAAGAACCGGAAAATTTCGGTCAAAATCCGGATATTTCGGAAATATCGGTCAATTCTTTCCGCTACCGGTTAAGTCTTTCTTGAGAATTCCGCTTTCTGAAGAGAACAAAATTAATGAATTCATTTGCCACCCACGTGAATCGAACCTAGGTGGGTTCCCTAAAAACCAACAGCTCCACCCACTGGGCCAAGTAGCCTCATTTGTCTATAGATGTTGTTAAATATATGTATTCCATTAGAAACATCACAAACCGGTATTAACCGACACAGACCAGTAGAACCGATAAAAACCGTATACCGCCCCTCTGGCCGGTTTGATGGCCAGTAGGAATTTAAAAACATTGATATATCTAGGCATCTAAAAAGGACCGAGAGATCACAAGAAACTTTTTCTCGCTTTACTTGCGGGGGTCCCACCAATGGAGTTTTGCGCCTCACAATTGGAGCTTTTGACTCGGATTAAATATTTGAAAACGAATTGTTAGGAGTTAGGACAAGTGGGAGCAAAAGGTCTATTTTAATTAGTTCAAGAGGAATAAAATATGGTCTTTTCTAACTTCTGCCGAAAGAAATTATTCAACTCTTGTAAACTGCGGATAAGTGATAACTAATAATCCATTCTGACCCGTACGTATTACATGGATACAATCATACGACCACGATGATGATGACGATTATGATGATGATGATGATGATGATGATAATAATAATAATAATAACAATAATAATAATAATAATAATAATAATAATAATAATATTTTAACGTTAGGAGGCATAAGCACAAGGTGATGGCTACTTTTTGTAAAAGTATATATAAGAGAAACATCAAGTCGCCGATCTTTCATTGCGTTTTCTTATCTTTGTGTTGTGTTCCTTCAGACGATTGCTCTATTTTCCACCCAATTTTTTAGTTAATAAATATAAAATTCTATTTTATATCTGTATTATGGATGTGACATTCAAGTTCATGTTAATTTCTGGATCAAAATGAAAAGAAAAAAAAAAAACAATGGCCGAGATTTGAACATGTGTCCTTGACAAGAACCGTTGAATAGAAGAACTTCGCTTTTTAAGGGTCAGTATTAAACAAATATGATTCAAGCAAGGATCGCTATTTTCAAAAATTAAAACAACGTACTAGCTAGATTATTTTAAAACGAATGAAAAAGGTTTGGGTCGTTGTTCTATCATAATGCTGCCTCTATTGAACCAAATTAAGTTGCTTTGGACCGTTATTTCTATGATGAGGCCTTTGTTTGTCTGGTTATAATACATTTTCAAAAGTCTCGTGAAATGTGAAATTAAATTATAAAAGGATACGTAGTCCTAGACCTATCAGACGTTGTTAACGTAAATAGTCTCTTATGTTTAATATTCTGTTTAAGAGGTGTAAAATTTTTTTGTAGCGTGTTTAAAGTTTCACTAAGTAAACGTAAGTATTTTTTATTTTTTTTTTTACTTCTGTTGAACGTTTCACCTGTTTAAACAACAAAAAATTCGTTAAGAAAACATTAAAACGTTTAAACAGAAATTCAGGCCCATTTTCACTTACGTTTCACCGGTCCAAACGTAAGAATTTTGGACTCCGTTTAACATTTCACTGGGTTAGGTGAAATGTTAAAACGTTTAAACGTGTCAATAGTTACAGGCCTAACATTTAACTGGATTAGATGAAATGTTAAAACGTTTAAACGTGTCAATATTTACAGGCCTAGTACGTACGATAGAATGATGTAATAATATTTATTTATAAGCGACTGACATATTTTGAAGAGGCAAGACTGTAAATTGTAAAACTCATTTGAATTTAAGTGTTAGATAAATTAGATGGAATAAGTTATTTTTCAAGTTACGCTAAATCTAGATTGAATAAGTTAATTATTGTAATTATTATAATGATTATAATTTAAATTATCGTTTTTGTTGTTATTATTATATTATTTTCATTGTCACTAACATTATTGTTGTCAATAATACCATCATTACTTAATAGTAATTATTTTTTATTATTAACATTTGATCACTACGATTAATTAAATTACTATTGGTTGTTGTTGTTACTAATAGTCTAAAATTCTCATGATCGCTTTCATCGTTATTTATCATTGTCATCGTTGCTATAATCATAATTATTATCATTGACAATTGTTCAAGGGAAAATCGGATATAAACCCTCTAATCTGATTTTATTTTGGCATAAGCCCTTTTCATTAATTTTAATCATATTTTAAATAAAAAAATAATGTTATTACTAAAATACACCTAACTTTCACACCCTGATGCATCTTGAGCAATGACACTGTGTTACTGATTGATCCATCATCCAATTTAATTTGCTCTAGGTAAGCTTGTTTGCTGGATTTCACCAAATGCCTCTGAGAAAATCTTTTTTTTTTTTTTTTTGAAGAAAGCAAGGAATCAAGCTCCAAAACTTTTATATATAAAAAGGGAATTACCAAAGTGCGTGGGGTTCGGAGAATGAACCCCTAAAAGAAGAAAAGCAAAAGAAGGGAAAATAGTAGTTACAAAAAAAAGGAAAAAAATATAGCTAAACAACACTTACATGAGGATTATTTACTTTAGTTGTGCACATAAATTTCAAGATAAATGGCATATAACGGTTTTCAATTTCACAAAATTAACTTGAAGCAACAATGAAATCAGTGTACCAGTATAAGAAAATTAATGAAATCACATGAGAGAATTCTTTTTCCTTGACAATTTGGAAAGAAAAAGACAAAATCTTCAATTTGGAAGTAGAATCGTTGGAGGAAGGAAAAAAGCAAGGAAATAAACCTCCCAGGATGCAACAATACGTGTAGGACAGGGGTACTTTACCCTTAACATTAATTTTTTATTTAAAATATGATTAAAATTAATGAAATGGATTTATGTCCAAATAAAATTGGATTAGAGAGGTTTATGTCTGATTTTCAAAATTAGAGGGGTTTATATCTGATTAGAGAAGATTAGAGGGGCTTATATCCGATTTTGCCATTTTTCAAATACAACAACACGGTTACGTGATTGTCATTGTTTCATCTTGTCAACGGGTTTCTCCTCCCTTCCTTCCTCTCATCCCCGAAGAAACACTGGAGGTGCGCATCTCTGGCCTCGTCGAAGCAAAATCGGAACCCTAGACCGCTGAAACCAGGTTCCTCTCTCTCTCTCTTTCTATCGATCAATCTATCCTTCTTGGATTTGGTTGATCTTTCGTTATATATACCCGAACTTCTCAGAATTCACCTAATTACTGACGTATGGAAACTAAATTCCCTTGTAAATTTAGACCTAGTACTGGTTTGGCAATCATCCTGGATTAGTACTGTACTACTGTACCGTTTGGGTTTGTATCTCCTTTCTACTATTGATTATAATTAAGGCTCAACCTCTCTTCCTAGGGCATTCTTCATTAGTCAATTTCCTCTACACAACAAGTATATGTATCTCTTTCTTTCTTATACTGTGCTGAAACCATAATTTTCTTATTTTTTATTTCTGATAAGAGCTCCTGCGAAGGCAGTGTTATGGAGAAGAGAAGAAGCACATGTTCATTGCTTGATTTTACAGCCTAGGGAGTTTGTGGGCACCACTTTTGCTTGGGACATCTACACACTAAGCACCATTGCTTTTGCAATAGCAAGTTGAACTTATCTCTCTAAGCACTGTCAAAGGAAAAAAAATGGCAAACCAGACTAATGGGCATCTTGGAGTGACTGAGCCAATATCTCTTAGTGGACCCACTGAAATTGACATCATCCGTACTCAGGAGCTGGAAACGGTGGGATATTACAATTTTTTCTTATCATAAAAAAAATTGAAAAGGCATTTTTTTTTAATAAATTCTCTTCATATAGTTTCTCAATGACGCTGGCCTATATCCCAGCCAAGATGATGCTATTAGCCGAGAAGAGGTCTTGGGCCGTTTAGACCAGGTTTCTTTTTGTCTAATATAAAACAATAGCCAAAATCCAAAATTGGTTGTAGTAAGCTATGATTGGTTGTATAATCTGGGTTATTTTAACAGGTTGTAAAAGCATGGATTAAAAGGGTTAGCCGTGCCAAGGGCTACAATGAGCAATTTGTGCAAGAGGCAAATGCGAAGATATTTACCTTTGGTTCTTACCGTCTTGGGGTAACTACTTCCAACTTTTAGTACATTAAGTTAGTTCCTTTTTTTTATGGCTAATATAAAATTGCCTCTGAAATGTTGGATAGGTACATGGTCCTGGTGCTGATATTGATACACTGTGCGTTGGTCCGAGGCATGCTAGTAGAGAAGTAAGACGGCTTTACAGTATTGTCAACATTTAGCATAATTACTTCTTTATAACATTAAAGCCTTGTTGCATTTTGATTCAGAATGTTTGGTTTTCAGGTTTAATCTGCAGAACCTCTATAGTAATATATGTTGCTAATTTGCGCTTTGCAGGAAGATTTTTTTATTGTGTTGCATAGCATGTTGGCCGAGATGCCTGAAGTGGCAGAGTTGCATCCCGTCCCTGATGCACATGTTCCAGTTATGAAGTTTAAATTTATGGGTGTTTCGATAGACCTTCTCTATGCAAAACTAGCCTTATTAGTTGTTCCGGAAGTATGTTTGCTTTTAAATTTTACATTTGTTTTGTTAGAATTAATATATCTGATATAGGGAACTAGAGATCATAGTTTGTTTGGAAATTTACAACCAATATCAGGTGCTCCAACACAAATCTCTTAAACATCACATCTAACTCTGTGAATCATTGAAAAATATTACATTGTCCTCATTAACAACGAAAAAATGTACTTCGAACTACATTATGATTTACTTATATTGTGGTACTTTGAATATGCAAAATATCTTTCCATACGTCCTTTCTGTACAAAAGCTACAAAATACAAACTAGAAGGGTTCTTTTTGTTGATGTACTTGTCTTTAAATTATACATTTAAGTTGTACTAATGCTTTTTTGTAGGACTTGGATATTAGTCAGAATTCCATATTAGAAAATGTTGACGAACAGACAGCTCGCAGCTTGAATGGCTGTAGAGTTACTGATCTGATTCTGCGCCTGGTGCCAAATATCCAGGTATTGTCACTAGTTATTGGTTTTATAGATTATATCCACAATTAGCAATTCAGCAGTAGTTACTGAAAGAACTTTTTTTTCCCCTCTTGTCTATTACAGAACTTCCGTACGACTTTGAGATGCATGAGATATTGGGCTAAACGCCGCTGTGTGTATTCCAATGTATGTTTCTTTTATAACTGGGAAATGATTCTAGTAACATTAGTTAAGACTTTTATGTTGAGAATGCCAATTAACCAAACTTGTGAATTCAGTTGCCAGTTTAAGCAAATTTATTGTACATTTCATACATCATTCGTATATAAAGTATTTATGTGCACAATGTTGAGATGTATATGTTGTAGATGTTCCATTTTTTTTTCTTCTTTTTGTTCTGTATTTTTTGCGAGAAGCAGTACTTCCAGTTTGGTGCTACCTATTTTGCGATAAATGAAATTGTTATATCTGAAATTCAAAGAATATAAAAAACCCCAACTAATCAGCAGAAACGCTGACCCATTCTGAGGCTCTTCACTTCGTCAGTAATCATGATTGGAACTAACAAAGCTCATATTCTGATATTTCTTGCCTGACACAGTGATAAAACTCAAATTCATGGTACTGATACCACAAGGCCATCAAAATTAAAGGACCATGTGACTGAATTTGAGGCTCCCTATCTCAGCAGTAAATATAAATAGAATCAACAAAGTTCACAAACCTGATCTTTTCTTACTTGTAAACTTATATCCACTGGTACCTATTATCAAATGACCATCCAACAAAATGGACTGTATGGCATACCCTACAATTTAAAGGTTCCAGCACCCACCTGTATCATTAAGGAGTCTGCCTATTTCTAGTTTACGAGCGATGGCAACTTTACCAGCACTGGAACGGGAAGTTTTGTTCCTGTTGTCTTCGTCTTTTGCTGTTTAGGAAAGGATTATACCAGTATTGTTAAACATTACACATTGGATGCATTTGTACTAGTAAAAGAAGTATATACTGATGTTTATTCCGATCCTCTTTGAAAACTACCATTACATCAGTACCACTAGAATTTAATGTGATTCCAGATACATACCGAATGTGTTTGACACCATTATTATTGTGCATGATAAAAATTATATGTATTGTTCCATAGTATATCTCTTTTTAATTAAGGAATGATTTTCAGGTATCTGGATTTCTTGGTGGAAGTAACTGGGCTCTGTTGGTGGCCCGTGTCTGCCAGCTGTACCCAAATGCACTGCCGAGCACGTTGGTCTCGCGTTTTTTTAAGCTCTTTGCGATTTGGAGGTGGCCCAACCCTGTCATGTTGTGCCATATAGAGGACATTCCTTCTCTGGGGCATACAGTGTGGGACCCGCGGAGGTATTACAGGGATAGATTTCAACATATGCCCATAATAACCCCAGCCTATCCTGCTATGAACTCAAGTTTTAATGTCTCAACTAGCACGCTGAGAGTTATGACTGAAGAGTTTCAAAGAGGTGATGAAATATGCAAGGTATTAATACGTGAAATCACTTCTTCTTGTTAGATATAGCAGAAAGAGACAGCCTCATGTGCATTTAGAAGAAGTCTTTTTTACTAGGTTGTTTCTGAATTCAAAATTCATCTCAATATATGTTATCAGAGTGCACATCGATGTGCAATGCTCAAATTTCTATTATAGGATAAACTAAAAGGACATTTGGTCTCTAGAAATGCTATTCTTTTGTTGTTTATCAATATTAATTATTAGTCGTTCCTTTTGACATAGGCAATGGAGGAGAACAAGGCAGACTGGAAAACATTGTTTGAACAATACCCCTTTTTTGAATCTTATAAGCACTATCTACAAATTGATATTATGGCAGAAAATGAAGATGATTTTCGCCAGTGGCATGGTTGGATTGAGCCACGACTTCGTATTCTCACTTTGAAGGTAATTTTATTTGTTTTTCACTCGGAAAATGAATATATTGGATGGAGAGAATGTTTGTTCTGTGTTTCTTTGGGGTTTTTATGACATTTTATGGTTTATGGTTTATACTGAATTTGTTTGCCTGATGGAAGGCATTTTTTTCTGTGGCATGCAATTTTTGTTTAAATTAAATGATTAAAATGAAGCCACTCACTGCTGTTACTTTATCTTCTTTGATTTGTTTTTTAGTTGCTACTTGCCCTTTTCTGAAACAGATAGAGAAGTACACTTACAACATGCTCCAAGTGCATCCATTCCCTGGTGATTTTTGTGACAAGACAAAACCTCACAGCTGCAGCTTTTTCATGGGTCTGCTAAAAAAGCAAGGTTCTCAATTTAATGAAGGTGAGAATCTTTTCGATATGCGTGGAACTGTTGACGAGTTTAAGCAGTTGCTCCAGGAGTACACCATGTGTAAACCTGGGATGGAGATTCACATCTCTCATGTCAAGCGCAAGCATATCCCAATATTTGTCTTTCCAGGTGGAGTGCGGCCTCAACGACCTGCCAGACCTGTTAGATCTAAGAGCAAGCCTTCAGAGGCTGCAACTGCTATTATGGGAAATGTGGCCAGTGCCAGTGCATCGGCCAACGGTTCTTCTGAGAAAAGAAAAATTCTTTAAGTTAGGATTAAATGTAACTAGTTAAGTCATATTACTCCACCAAAATTATATTGTGTTTGGTAAGGATTTAAAAATTAGTAACAGATAAGATAATTTTTTTTATAGTAATATATGAATTGTTAATTAAAAAAGACCAAAATACCCACATACAATTTTTATTAAGAAAAATGATAAATTTAATTCATATTATTATTCCATCATTATATCAAGTCATATTATAACAGAAACTAAAGTATGTGCATGAATTAAAACCAGATCAAATAAAAATATATGTTAAGATGCATATTTGTCAAGGACGTAAATACTAAAAAAAAAAAAAAGGTAAGATGCAGACTAGACTGTGCCTTTCTAGGCCTAAATTTTATGCCTTTTTTGTGTAAATATTCAATAGGCCTTGGCCGTTTGTCTAGATTTTCAAAGTGATTAGGCTCAATAAAAAAAAAAAACCCAAAAGCCAGTGCTGTCCTTTCGGAAGAGGAAATTATATAGCATCTATTTTTATGAACGGGAAAGGAACGATTTAAGAAGGGGCACAATCGTCAATCAGATGAGGCCGATCATAATTCTTAATTTAAGACACATCTCAAGAAGTTGTAATTTAAGATGCCACATCAGATATTTAAGATCAGATTAAAACTACATCCTAATCATCACTTAAGTTATGTTAAGAATCTAATTTTAACATGTGTTTTTTTTTTTTTTTTTTGATAAATGCCAGTAGGCTAAATTTTCATTAATAAAGGCAGTGTTAAAAACTGCAAATTACAACATCAAAAAAGGATAAAACTCTTCACCAGAACTACTAATAAAACTAGAAAAATCATAACTAAAAAGAACCAACTACTAAACGAAAATTCAGAACTAACATAAGTAACAATTGTTTCAGAAATTAAAGATACTACCCCTAAAACTTTTAAAGAAATGCACCAGGTACTCAATTCTGAAAAACAGCTTCAGGGAGGATCATCCTGCAAACATGGCTTTGCAAAAGTCTCCAAGGAGTAAAAGAATCAAGGAGTAAAAGAATCATTTTATAACAAACTGTTAATTCCACACCACTCAAGATGATCCGGTAACTTTTTCAAATACAACAACATGGTTATCTGAATGCCATATTTTTTTTTCTTTCCCAACCAAACAAACAAGGATAATTTATGATGATATTACTGATATAGGTATTGATGGTCGCATAATTTTGTATGGCCCAACTAAACACGAGATGAGTTTTCTTCGATGCTCTATAAATGCACGCGTTTAGTAAAAATTGCTTAGCGCCAACAATAGATAAAATATTTGGATTATAAAGTCGGTATATAATGTATTATAATTTTTAAAAAATGCTGAATAGGTAAATAAATAAGTTTCCTAAATTGCGCTTTTGTTTTCAGCTCCAAACACCACTCGGATCTCTCCGGGCGTTTCACTCAATAAATACGTCCATAAATAGATACTTTCACTTCACTCCTTAATTCGTCAGATACGCATTAAGATTCGTACCGATAGTAGATCTAGAAATCAACGGCAGGATTTAACAAAAGGAAGATAAACAAAAGAAAAGAAAAAAGGAAAACGGCGAAAGATTAAAGCATCTCCCTCCCTCTCCATTTCTCTCGAATCGATACATACATACATCGATCGATCTGGTTCTCTTGGCGGCCTCAGAGCAACGGGTTTCTCCTCTCCTCAGTCCTCCCCGAAGAAACACTGGAGGTGCGCATCTCTGGCTTCGTCGAAGCAAAATCGGAACCCTAGAGCTCCGAAACCAGGTTTGGCTCTCTATATCTATCAATCTATCGATCCTTCTTGGATTTGGTTGTTCTTTTGTTATACCCGAACTTCTCAGAATTCCCCTAATTACTGGTTTGGTAATCATCCTGGATTAGTACTGTGCCGGTTTGGGTCGGTATCTCCTACTGATTTTGATCGGTACTCTTAAAGCTTAATAGTGGTATCTACAGTGTACATGATAATTCTGTTTTGTATTTCCTATAATTCAAAAGTACTGTTGTCTTGTCACTGGCTGCAGCTGTTGTAGTCATGTCCAATTGCTTTTAGTTAACCCTAGATCAATCAAGGACAATGTTCTCTCTCTGAGATTTTACCTTGTTTGCTTGACAAAATGGCTGTTGCTGTGTCTTCATCAGACTAATTTTCATTTATGGTAATTATAAGGATATTCTGTACTGGTTACAGGTCCAACCATTTTTACCCTATATTTATTGATGTTCTTAGTTGTGAATGATTGATTGATTTTTGGTTTTTTTAGCCTCAATAGCTGGTTTTAACCGGTATGGGCTTCATTTCTTTCTTTCTTTTTTTTTTTAAAAAAAAAAATTATAATTAAGGCTCAACCTCTCTTCCTAGGGCACTCTTCATTAGTCAATTTCCTCTACACAACAAGTATATATATCTCTTTCTTTCTTATACTGTGCTGAAACCATAATTTTCTTATTTTTTATTTCTGATAAGAGCTCGTGCGAAGGCAGTGTTATGGAGAAGAGAAGAAGCACATGTTCATTGCTTGATTTTACAGCCTAGGGAGTTTGTGGGCACCACTTTTGCTTGGGACATCTACACACTAAGCACCATTGCTTTTGCAATAGCAAGTTGAACTTATCTCTCTAAGCACTGTCAAAGGAAAAAAATGGCAAACCAGACTAATGGGCATCTTGGAGTGACTGAGCCAATATCTCTTAGTGGACCCACTGAAATTGACATCATCCGTACTCAGGAGCTGGAAACGGTGGGATATAACAATTTTTTCTAATCATAAAAAAAATTGAAAAGGCATTTTTTTTTTAATAAATTCTCTTCATATAGTTTCTCAATGACGCCGGCCTATATCCCAGCCAAGATGATGCTATTAGCCGAGAAGAGGTCTTGGGCCGTTTAGACCAGGTTTCTTTTTGTCTAAAATAAAACAATAGCCAAAATCCAAAATTGGTTGTAGTAAGCTATGATTGGTTGTATAATCTGGGTTATTTTAACAGGTTGTAAAAGCATGGATTAAAAGGGTTAGCCGTGCCAAGGGCTACAATGAGCAATTTGTGCAAGAGGCAAATGCGAAGATATTTACCTTTGGTTCTTACCGTCTTGGGGTAACTACTTCTAACTTTTAGTACATTAAGTTAGTTCCTTTTTTTTATGGCTAATATAAAATTGCCTCTGAAATGTTGGATAGGTACATGGTCCTGGTGCTGATATTGATACACTGTGCGTTGGTCCGAGGCATGCTAGTAGAGAAGTAAGACGGCTTTACAGTATTGTCAACATTTAGCATAATCACTTCTTTATAACATTAAAGCCTTGTTGCATTTTGATTCAGAATGTTTGGTTTTCAGGTTTAATCTGCAGAACCTCTATAGTAATATATGTTGCTAATTTGCGCTTTGCAGGAAGATTTTTTTATTGTGTTGCATAGCATGTTGGCCGAGATGCCTGAAGTGGCAGAGTTGCATCCTGTCCCTGATGCACATGTTCCAGTTATGAAGTTTAAATTTATGGGTGTTTCGATTGACCTTCTCTATGCAAAACTAGCCTTATTAGTTGTTCCGGAAGTATGTTTGCTTTTAACTTTTACATTTGTTTTGTTAGAATTAACATATCTGATATAGGGAACTAGAGATCATAGTTTGTTTGGAAATTTAGCACCAATATCAGGTGCTCCAACACAAATCTCTTAAACATCACATCTATCTCTGTGAATCATTGAAAAATATTACATTGTCCTCATTAATAACGAGAAAATGTACTTCAAACTACAGTATGATTTATTTGTTTTATGGTACTTTGAATATGCAAAATATCTTTCCTTATGCCCTTTCTGTACAAAAGCTGCAAGATACAAACTAGGAGGGTTCTTTAGGTTGAGTCTTTTTTGGTTGATGTACTTGTCTTTAAATTATACATCTAAGTTGCACCAATGCTTTTTTGTAGGACTTGGATATTACTCAGAATTCCATATTAGAAAATGTTGACGAACAGACAGCTCGCAGCTTGAATGGCTGTAGAGTTACTGATCTAATTCTGCGCCTGGTGCCAAATATCCAGGTATTGTCACTAGTTATTGGTTTTATAGATTATATCCACAATTAGCAATTCAGCAGTAGTTACTGAAAGAACTTTTTTTCCCCTCTTGTCTATCACAGAACTTCCGTACAACTTTGAGATGCATGAGATATTGGGCTAAACGCCGCTGTGTGTATTCCAATGTATGTTTCTTTTATAACTGGGAAATGATTCTAGTAACATTAGTTAAGACTTGTATGTCAAGAATGCCAATTTACCAAACTTGTGAATTCAGTTGCCAGTTTAAGCAAATTTATTGTACATTTCATACATCATTTGTATATGAAGTATTTATGTGCACAATGTTGAGCTGTATATGTTGTACATGTCCATTTTTTTTTCTTCTTTTTGTTTTGTATTTTTTTGCGAGCAGTACTTCCAGTTTGGTGCTATCTATTTTGCGATAAATGAAATTGTTATATCTGAAATCCAAAGAATATAAAAAAAACCCTACTAATCAGCAGAAACGCTGACCCATTCTGGGGCTCTTCACTTCGTCAGTAATCATGACTGGAACTAACAAAGCTCACTTTCTGATAGTTCTTGCTTGACACAGTGATAAACTCAAATTCACGGTACTGATACCACAAGGCCATCAAAATTAAAGGACCACGTGACTGAATTTGAGGCTCCCTATCTCAGCAGTAAATATAAATAGAATCAACAAAGTTCACAAACCTGATCGTTTCTTGCTTGTAAACTTATATTCACTGGTACCTAATATCAAATGACCATCCAACAAAATGGACTGTATGGCATACTCTACAATTTAAAGGTTCCAGCACCTACCTGTATCATTAAGGAGTCTGCCTATTTCTAGTTTAGCAGCGATGGCAACTTTACAGCACTGGAACAGGAAGTTTTGTTCCAGTTGTCTTTGTCTTTTGCTGTTTAGGAAAGGATTATACCAGTATTGTTAAACATTACACATTGGATGCATTTGTACTAGTAATAGGAGTATATACTGATGTTTATTCCTATCCTCTTTGAAAACTACCATTACATCAGTACCAGTAGAATTTACTGTGATTCCAGATACATACCAAATGTGTTTGACACCATTATTATTGTGCATGATAAAAATTATATGTATTGTTCCATAGTATATCTCTTTTTAATTAAGGAATGATTTTCAGGTATCTGGATTTCTTGGTGGAATCAACTGGGCTCTGTTGGTGGCCCGCGTCTGCCAGCTATACCCAAATGCACTGCCGAGCACGTTGGTCTCGCGTTTTTTTAAGGTTTTTGCGAATTGGAGGTGGCCCAACCCTGTCATGTTGTGCCATATAGAGGACATTCCTTCTCTGGGGCATACAGTGTGGGACCCGCGGAGGTATTACAGGGATAGATTTCAACATATGCCCATAATAACCCCGGCCTATCCTGCTATGAACTCAAGTTTTAATGTCTCAACTAGCACGCTGAGAGTTATGACTGAAGAGTTCCAAAGAGGTGATGAAATATGCAAGGTATTAATAGGTGAAATCACTTTTTCTTGTTAGATATAGCAGAAAGAGACAGCCTCATGTGCATTTAAAAGAAGTCTTTTTTACTAGGTTGTTTCTGAATTCAAATTTTATCTCAATATATGTTATCAGAGTGCATATCGATGTGCAATGCTCAAATTTCTAGTATAGGATAAACTAAAAGGACATTTGGTCTCTAGAAATGCTATTCTTTTGTTTATCAATATTAATCATTAGTCGTTTCTTTTGACATAGGCAATGGAGGAGAACAAGGCAGACTGGAAAACATTGTTTGAACAATACCCCTTTTTTGAATCTTATAAGCACTATCTACAAATTGATATTATGGCAGAAAATGAAGATGATTTTCGCCAGTGGCATGGTTGGATTGAGTCACGACTTCGTATTCTCACTTTGAAGGTAATTTTATTTGTTTTTTCATTTGGAAAATGAATATACTGGATGGAGAGAATGTTTGTTGTGTTTCTTTGGGGTTTTTATGACATTTTATGGTTTATGGTTTATACTGACTATGTGTGCATGATGGAAACCATTTTTTTCTGTGACATGCAATTTTTGTTTAAATTAAATGATTAAAATGAAGCCACTCACTGCTGTTACTTTATCTTCTTTGAATTCGTTTTTTAGTTGCTTCTTGCCCTTTTCTGAAACAGATAGAGAAGTACACGTACAACATGCTCCAAGTGCATCCATTCCCTGGCGATTTTTGTGACAAGACAAAACCTCACAGCTGCAGCTTTTTCATGGGTCTGCAAAAAAAGCAAGGTTCACAACCCAATGAAGGTGAGAATCATTTCGATATGCGTGGAACTGTTGAGGAGTTTAAGCAGGTGGTCCACACGTACACCATGTGGAAACCTGGGATGGAGATTCACATCTCTCATGTCAAGCGCAAGGATATCCCAAGATTTGTCTTTCCAGGTGGAGTGCGGCCTCAACGACCTGCCAGACCTGTTAGACCTTCTAGGAGCAAGCCTCCGGAGGCTGCAACTGCTATTATGGGAAATGTGGCCAGTGCATTGGCCAATGGTTCTTCTGAGAAAAAACAAGTTCTAGTGCCCGATCTTCATTCGAATGTCAATGGGGATTGTTTAATAGTGGGTGAAATAGCTGTGGGTTCCAGTGGAATAAAAGATGCTGGTAAGATATATTACTATCACGTGTTCTCAAATATGAAGTAATTTTATGAACATACCGTACCCAATTGGTACTTACTGCTGTTTTACATTTCAGATCTGTTTTCCAAAGAAGCTGAAGATATTGCAATTAAGAAGCTGACAGGTGGGTCGCTTCCTGAAGTGGAAGTATCGGATGAATTGGATGAACTCCACTATTTAGAGTCACTTGGAACTGGTAAAGCTCCTGAAACAACGGCATCCACTTCAGCTGTAGCTGCACCTTCAGATGGTAATGGCGAGGAAGCTGGAGAAATGCAGAACCAAATAAATTCTAAATCAAGTCCTCTGAAGCGGAAAGCTCCGGCAGAGCTAGAGGTTTGGCTTGTCATTTATTTGTTTTATTCACTTGGCTTTTATTCAATTATTAAATTTTCTGCAATGCTTTTTCTTTCTTGCTTTGTGATTATCTGTTATTTTTATTTATTTATTTATTTTTTTTTTGGGTGAAACCTTTGTTATTTCTTAAATGTATTGGTGGTAGAATCTGGTTATGACTTTTTCTGCAATTTTCTCATTTTATTGATCTTGTATAAAATTTATGGAAATGTGTTTTTTATAGGCACTGGAGCTCGTACCTACTTTTTATGGCGCCAACCCCTCGGCTGCAGAAAATACGCAACGAAGGCCGTTGAAGTATTTTTAAATTATTCTCAGCTATATTTCCTTTTTTGTCCTTGTATAGTCTTGTAAATATGATTTGTGTTTGATCTTTTTGCAGGCTGAAGTTGACAACGGTAACAAAGGCAACTACCCAGAGCACATGAGTTGTAGAGTTGAGAATTAAGGATTTCATCCTGTCGGCTTTGTTTTAGATCTGTATTATTAAATCTTAAAAAAAAGTAGTATTATGTATCTGACGAAGTGTCAGAAAACCTATATGTAAGAATAATTAATGTTTCAATTTAATGTATATATTATTGAGAAGTATCTTGCTTATCGCACTGCTGTGTCTTTGTGTGATGGATGGAAAGCTTGTTTCATTTACTAATCTATATCGTTATATTATTTTTAATATCTATACATCAGACCGAAAGGACGTGCGATGTTGCATAGGAGTGTCTTCTTATTGTAGAGTAATGGGTACTGTCTGCAGTGTCCGATCTCATTGACTATATAATCAGTCATACCGCAACATGTCACTAAAAATTACAGCAAATTTACACACACACACACAGAGAGAGAGAGAGAGAGAGTTATAAAGGCTGGTCTGCTTTTATGTTTGTGGTGCTTAAACTGTACTTAGCTTAATCTATTTTTCTGTATTCACCTTCGGAAAATGTATACTTGGAAACAATTTGAATTGCTTCCTTTTCTCCTCATTCATTCCCTCAGAAGCACAACCTAGTGTTAGTTAACCGGATATGTCCTCACCATCTTAGTCCAGGTCAGATACCACAGTGATTTGGTTAAACAACGGAGACAAGGATTATGACATATCGAAAAGGGTTCTGATGCAGGAACCATATGATATGATCTCGATATGGGAACTTCGAGTATATTCATATCAATATTGTGAATTGAAATTAGTATCGTAGCAAATTCATCTCTTTATTGGGCTTAAAATGAGTAGGCAGAGTGGCAGTTGCTTTTTACACGGTCTTCATTCGCAATACACGGCAATATTTTTTACAAGGACAAAAATATCCCTAACTTGATGTACAAACCTCCGTCTCTACACTTTACCGTCTTCAATCCTAAACTCCTAATGAACTCCCCTTCTCTCTCCTTATTTGTAGCGTGCTCCATTCCCCACTTTCTCATCTGAGGGTACATCTGCTCACGAGCATTGGAGCATTATTTGTTGGAAGTCGCAACTAGATAAAAGTAGTAACTTTGTTTTGTATCAAGCTAGAGCTAAGTCATAAGAACATGAACATTTACATTGTGTTCTTCTTTACCAGATGGAGACAACTTGGGATGTGCAAATTTTCACTAATTGAGATGCTTAATCTTCTTCTAATTTCTTAGTTCGATGAAGAATGATAGGGATTTAGTTTTATCCACAGAAATAACTATTTAAAAGCAATGGAACAGATTTTTTTCGGAGATTTTCACAAAAAATCAAAATCTGTATAATGATACAAGGATATTTTTGTCCTTATAAAAAAACATGACCGTGTATTGCAAATTAAGACCGTGTGAAAAGCAACTCCCAGGCAGAGTCTATCAAAATTGCTATTTCTTATTTCATAGGTCCAATCGAAGTAAGAAGTTCAAAACTAAAGCAGTATTTCCAGCTAAGAAAATAGCAAATGAAGATTAAAAGGCCTTGAAGAACAAAACAATAAATAAATAAAATATAATAAATTCTCTATTCGGATAATCCTACAATTAATGCCACAAACTCTAATTCACAAAAGAACGCAATGCGCTTTCAACTTCTTCAAGGGGTTGTCCTGCGTACAATTTGAGCTTCCCTTTAGGTATGACTATTAAATTCAATTCACCCGACTGCACTGCTTCCTTTATTTCCTGAGAAAAAAAGCAATCCAAATACATTGACATAATAAGAAAAGATCATTAAGAACACAGACGCTCGTTGTCACATACAAGGTACATCCAGAACTTTTAATTACAGAACAATAATAAGAGCAACATAAACTGAAAAGCTTACAAAAAAGTACAAATCTGGCATTGAATGTTGATGTACCTACCAATTCCCAGAAATGGTTTTAACCTCATGGCAATTGTTGTTATTATTATTATTAGTAGCAGCAGCAGCAGCAGTAGTTTGTTTAAAGAAAGAAAACAACAAACTTACTTGAATTGTCAAAGGAACGACTTGAGCACTGATGTCGTCCAAATCTTCAAAAAATGACTCAAGCAAATAACAACAGTTGGTAGCATCAGCTTGGTCTTGAAATGTTATGGCATACGATATAGGGTTCCTATTTCTTGAAAGAGGTTTTATTTCTAGAGAATAAAGGCCTCTTGATGCACTGTTATTCTCGCCTCCCAAGAGCAAAATACCCTAAGCATTGAAAGAAGCAAATTCTTTACATCCATATAATTGATACAGTCAAACTCGTCTCGTCACAGTACCAAATTTCACAGAAAAGCACAAGGAACCAAAGCAGAATTCTTTTCAAACATTTAATCAATTTGGTCCCTCAAACTTTGTAATCATAAACCCATATTTGATAACCTTTCCTCTGTACCACAACTAAACATTTGAGGCCATGCTGGCCTAAACACAGTCAAAGCTCGGTGGAAGAGAGCACATGATGCGACGAACCAAAAATAGTAACCAAACATGATCTCAATCAAACCTCGGCTAGTAACAGAAGAGGGTAGGGCGAGGAGGGGTGCTTGGCATAAGACTCACACAAGCAGTCAAACTGATATGACAAAAGTTGATTCATTACAACTTAGCAGCGGTATGAACAGAATGTTCATTCAAGTGGTTATTGATACACTATTTTCATTTTCATGTGTCTAAGTCTCTAATAAAATAATAAAGTTTCTAAAGTTCAAGAAAACTAAACCAAGAACTGAAATATATAAAAAAACTCACCAGTACAAATGGCAAACGGTACCACCAGGGATCTTCCCCAGTAATTTTACCATTTCCATTAACATAAGCTCTTTTACTAAGAGAAAACTTGTTTTCTTTATTGAGGTTGGTTGAGTTGTTATTACTATTATGGCGCTGGCGATTATTTTTCCCTCGTTCCTTTCTATTTAAACTATTTACACCTTTCCTTGATCTGTGGCTTGTCTCGTCTCTCAGGACAGAATGCATGTGCTTCCTACCAGTTAATTTATCTTCTGGTTTAACCTGCCAATGATATTAGCTAAGTTCAGCTTCAATTATCCAATTGAACTCAACAAGTGATCTTTAGCACCACCGACAAAAGGAACTTTCCCAAAGGCCTGAATCATCCAAAAATTGCAATAACATGTATGCTCACTAATAGCAAAACAACTCAGTATTATTACTTTCTTAGAGAAACAAAAAGGTCCTCACAGTTAAGTTAATCTTTAACACCATTAGGATTTATACTTTGGCTACGTTATTAACCATAAAAGGCTAATAGAACATAAATTTTGCTCAAGGGCTTAGTGTGTAATATTTTGAAGTAATATGAACATAGAATGGTTTAATATTTTATGAAACGTAATTTAAAACAGAAAGGCATATAATCTAAATGTAGCCTGTTATTCAGCATCTCTTTCATTTTCTATTAATTTAAATTTCTCAAACCTTTCAAGGGCAATTTTGGCCGATGTGGAAATTTTGTTGTTTTCTCTATTTGCAAGTTCTCAGATAGAAAAAAACTGTAAATTTTGGAGTTGAACTTGTACCAAGCAAGTATGGTTCTAAAACAGCTCATAAAAGCTGGTGTATTGTAGAGGCATGATCTGTGTGGACATGACTGGTACAATTGTTATTCATACATTATATTTGAATATCTAAAGAATATATATATATATTTTTTTGGAAAAAACTATTTAAACTGGTAACAAACACTTTCTGTAGCCACTAATCCTGATATCTTGCTTATGCCTAGGCCGAGGCAACACCTGAATTGCAATACTTGGTCGTAAAACTTTGCATTACTTTCTAAGGAATAGTCCAGGATGCTTACATTTTCATGTCTGTTGTCAAAATTTTCGGACCCATTAATACCATTTCCATTCCCATGATCAGACTTCAGAGATTCAACCTCTCCAGTACTATTTAGCTCCTTTTTACCTAAATCTATAGAAGAATCCAATTTCAAAGAACCATTCCCATTGAAATCTTTTTCTCTGTCCCCTCTCTCTGCTAGTTCAGCATCCATTATTTCTCTCTGTCTCACTAGATTTGCCATTGCTCTTATCTCTGTCACTTTACTTGCATATTCAGATTCATCCATCACAACTTTTTCTCTAACTTCACTTCCAACATTGTTTACTCTTTCATACTTCTTCATCTTCTCCCTTTTTCTTCTTTCTTTCAAAAATCCACCTAAACTGAAATGAAGAATAGAAAAAAGCATTTGCAGTAGAACAAGTGCCCCAATTCTCAATGGTGATCCTAAACTCGGTGCCCCAATTGGGTCAATCCCCTCTTCTCCTCTCACTAAACCCTCCAATTGATACCCCTCTTTAGAAACCATACCATTTGTTCTTGCGCACTCATCAATTTCAGACCCAATTTGATTTGATTCCACTTGTTGCGAAACCGGGATTTCAGAATTTGAGCTCTCTTCACTATATGCATGCAAAGCTGCTTCCTTTGCTCCCTCATTCTCAACACCTCCCTTGGAGAACCCAAAACTATCAATCTCACGAGAAACCACCTTTTGTTCTTCTGACCTCTCATCTATTGGCACTTCCAAAGCGGCTTGAAAGGGTTGATTGGAACTAAAATCACCAGCAAATTTTGTATTTGAAAGCTTCTTTCGAAGATGGTTCTGGCGCTTGAATTTGCGCTGGGGATTTGAGGTAATGGGAGAGTCGCGTGAGGCATTTATTTGGATTATTCTTCTTCGTCTTCTCTCGTGAGAGAAGAGTGTAGAGAGAAGAGAGAGCGAGGGAAGAGGAGGAGATGAGATAGCCATGAGAACACAGAGACCTTCTCTGAAGGGTTTAAGGAGCTCAATAACTCACAATAGCTGTTTTTGAAAGATTGCAGAGATCTGTTATTGAATTTAAGCCGTCTGATTTGATAAGTGTTAGGGATATGACCGTTTGTTCTGAACCGAACGGTTGAATTAAGATCATTTTATTAGCAGTGAATAACAGAAGATTCTGACCCAGTCCATTTTTCAAACTTACCCTCGAATTATAGTATTTTTGGTCCGAATCAGTCATCAAGCGAAATTCTCTTTTTGAGCCAGCTCGGAAATGTGACGACTGAATTGATTTGTATTTATTAAATAAAAAACGGAGAATAATACATACTCTAGACATCCATATTTATTGTCGGTTGTCATTTTTGATAGATAAATTAAATTGTTGTTATGAAATTAAAGAAAGGAGGAAGACACAAAAGTAAAAGAGAGACAAATTCTCTTCTGTATATTTCTATTCTCAATTGTTGGATACAAGATACAAGTTACAAGCCTCTATTTATAGGCTAGAAAATAAATCTTCTAATTAATGCTAAGGATCTCATTTAATTAATGAGAATAAAGATGGACATCCAAATATGATTTATAATCATTTATAACACTTCCCCTTGGATGTTCATCTTTCATTATACACTATTAATATGATACTTCAGGATCAATATTAATATGATACTTCTGGATCATTTATACTGCCTCATTAAAAACCTTACCAAGAAAAACCCATTGGGATAAAAACTTGGATAAGGGAAAAAGAGTACAGCGTGTATAATGCTTCCCCTTATTTTAATATTATTGGATATCCTTCAGTCGATGTAGACCTATCTTCTTTCTGAGTTGCTCAAAAGTTCTTGTTGGCAAAGACTTCGTGAATAGATCAGCCAAGTTGTTGCATGATTGAATTTTTTGAACATCTATTATGCCATCCTTTTGTAGGTCATGTGCTGAGAAGAACTTTGGCGCAATATGTTTAGTTCGGTCTCCTTTGATATATCCTTCTCTAATTTGTGCTATGCAAGCTGCATTATCTTCATATATTGGAGTAGGATTTTCCTTAATGTTTTGAAGCCCACATTCTTCTTGAATATTTTGAATTATTGACCTCAATGAAACACATTCTCGACTCGCTTCATAGAGAGCAATTAGTTCAGCATGATTCGATGAAGTAGCAGTTAGAGTTTGTTTTGTCGACCGCCATGAAATCGCAGCTCCACTATAAGTAAATATGTATCCTGATTGAGATCTTGCTTTATGCGGATCTGACAAATATCCTGCATCTGCATATCCAACTAAATTAGATTTTATATCCTTTTCATAGTACAGTCCCATATCTCGAGTTCCGCAGAGATAGCGGAAAATATCTTTAATTCCATTCCAATGTCTTCGGGTTGGTTTGGAACTATATCTTGACAATAAATTTACAGCAAATGCAATATCAGGTCTTGTATTATTTGCAAGATATAACAACGCTCCAATTGCGCTTAAGTATGGTACTTCAGGACCAAGTACTTGTTCATCATTTTCTTGGGGACGAAAAGGATCACATTCTACATTTAACGATCGCACGACCATTGGTATTTTCAAAGGATGAGCTTTATCCATATTAAACCTTTTTAAGATTTTTTCTATATAATTTGATTGATGGATAAATATTCCATTCTTTAGATGCTCGATCTGCAAGCCGAGACAAAATTTAGTTACACCAAGGTCTTTCATTTCAAACTCCTTTTTCAATAATTTTGCAGTATTTTCAATCTCTTCAGGAGATCCTATAATGTTTAAATCATCAACATACACCGCAATGATTGCAAAACCTAGATTTGATTTTTTGATAAAAACACACGGACTAACTGTATTATTCTTATATCCTTCTTTTAGAAGATATTCACTAAGTCGATTATACCACATCCGACCTGATTGTTTTAGTCCATATAAAGATTTTTTCAACTTTATGGAGTACATTTCTCTAGGCTTAGATTTATATGCTTCAGGCATTTTTAATCCTTCAGGGATTTTCATAAATATGTCACTATCAAGTGAACCATATAGATAGGCTGTGACAACATCCATAAGTTGCATTTTTAGATTTTCTGTGACTGTGAGACCTATTAAAAATCTTAGAGTTGTTGCATCCACTACAGGTGAATAAGTTTCTTCATAATCAACTCCATAAATTTGTGAAAAACCTTGCGCCACTAGCCTTGCTTTGTATCTCACAATCTCATTTTTCTCATTTCTTTTAATGACAAATACCCATTTGTAACCTACAGGGTTAATATCTTTGGGTGTTTGGACTACTGGTCCAAATACTTGTCTCTTATCAAGTGAATTTAATTCAGCTTGTATGGCATCTTTCCATTTAGGCCAATCATTTCTTTGCCTACATTCTTTTATGGTTTTGGGCACATTATCCTCTTCGCTTATAACATCACTAGCTACAGCGAATGCAAAAATTTCATCAACTTGAGTTTCATCCCTATTCAATGTTATACCATTTTTCACATAATTTATAGAAATCTCATGATCATTTGGTATTTCGGTTTCTTCCGGAACTTCATCAACCTCTTCTGGGGTTTGAGTTTCTTTTGGAATGTTATTAATCTCTTCTGGGATTTTATCAACTTCTTCAGGAGTTTTAAAAATAATTTCTTTTGTCATTGTACCAACTGCTTTATTCTGCTCTTTTCTTTTACGTGGATTTATATCCTTAGAACCAATTGGTCTTCCACGTTTTCTACGCTCATGAGATTCATTTGATATTTTTGTAATATCTATTCGAGCAGGTGCATTTATAGCTGGAATATGTGATTTAGTGACTCTATTTATATCTGTGAATGCATCAGGCAATTCATTTGCAATTCTTTGTAAATTTATAATCTTTTGAACTTCAAGTTCACATTGACCACTTCTGGGATCAAGATAAGATAATGATGAATTCCAAGTCACTTGTTTATCCAGTTTTTGTTTTTCTTCCCCTAAATTTGGGAATATTGATTCATCAAAATGACAATCAGCAAATCTTGCTGTAAAAACATCTCCTGTTAATGGTTCTAAATATTTAACAATAGAAGGAGAGTTAAAACCAATATAAATTCCCAACCTTCTTTGAGGTCCCATTTTTGTGCGTTGTGGAGGAGAAATTGGAACATATATTGCACAACCAAATACCTTTAAATGAGACAAATTTGGTTCTCTTCCGGAGACCAGTTGTAATGGGGAATACTTATGATCAGCAGTTGGCCTTAATCTAATTAGTGCAGCAGCATGTAATATGGCATGTCCCCATACAGAAGATGGTAAACTAGATTCCATAAGTAATGGTCTAGCTATCAATTGTAACCTTTTAATAAACGATTCTGCTAGACCGTTTTGTGTATGAACATGCGCCACTGAATGTTCTACAGTAATCCCAATAGACATGCAATAATCATTAAAAGCTTGGGATGTAAATTCTCCTGCATTATCAAGTCGAATTCTTTTAATTTGATAATCTGGAAAGTTAGCTCTCAATTGGATAATTTGTGCTAATAATCTAGCAAATGCAACATTTCTTGTTGCTAACAAACACACATGTGACCAACGTGTTGATGCGTCAACTAAGACCATAAAATATCTAAATGGTCCACATGGTGGTGTAATAGGTCCACATATATCTCCTTGAATTCGTTCTAAAAATGATGGAGCTTCAGGTCCAACTTTATTTGGAGATGGCCTAGTAATTAGTTTTCTAAGAGAGCATGCTTGACATGTTAATTCTTTAGATAATAGGATCTTCAGGTCCTTTAGGGGATGCCCATTTGCACTTTCAATTATTCTCCTCATCATTATATTTCCTGGATGACCCAATCTGTCATGCCATAGTGTAAATAATTTTGGATCAACTAACTTCTGGTTAGTCACCATATTTGATTCTATTGTACTTATATATGTACCATATAGTCCATTAGACAATGCTTGCATTTTCTCCATAATATTTTTCTGGCCATATTTAATAGATATGATATGAAGATATTCACAATTTCTCTCATTCATAGTTTCAATATGATAACCATTTTTTCGAATATCTTTAAAACTTAGTAGATTTCTTCTGGATCTACTCGAATATAATGCATCATCTATTATCAATTTTGTTCCTTCAGGTAACAAAATACAAGCTCTTCCGGAGCCTTCAATAATATTACTTGAGCCAGATATAGTTTGGATATTAGTCTCACCGAGATGCAATTGTAAAAAATATTTCTTACTTTTCAATATGGTATTTGTAGTACCGCTGTCAACCACACATGGATCTTCTTTACTTAACATTGCGTCAATCATTTCCTTGAAAAAAATGCAATGAAATGAAATAAATAAAATAAAATTTGAATCAGACTAACTCTATTTTATTACCGAACACGAAAAATTAAATGAACTTTATTCACACAACATATACCAACAAATCAATATGCATTGATTGGTCCGGACTGTACGCTATACAGCTATACATGTACAATTGTTTGTGATTACAACGCATTTAAGATGCCTTAATTTGCTAGAAACTTAATTATAGCACAAATGGTGCTGGCCGACATAATTTAATGGGGTAAATAAAGGAAACAACAAAAATACAAAAAAGAAACATATCTAGGTTAACATTTCGGACAAACAATTATGACAAAGACAAAGATCATATTATCAACAAATTTATTCGACCAATTAACAAAGGATTGGAAATAACCAAATGATAAAATATTTTGTTATACCACATATGTTACAAACATCTTCAAGACGTTTTTCTTTTTCATTGCAAAAATATAATGCGATCATGTCAACGTCATCTATATTAAATCACATTCTCTTCAGGGAATGAATTTTCACGTGAACCATACTTATTGATTAATTCATTAAAAACATGTTATTTTATTTTGCATTAACTTGGAGTATATTTTGCTACTACAGGAGCAAATTTGAGACGTGAATTATGAAGAATTATACTCAAAACCATATTTGAAATCATGTGGTCACTTTTTTTCTTTGAAGAACTCTTCAAGAGTACTAACATGCTTTTATCATAACTTCAGGTTATTAATATTGTAACTTCAGGTTACGATAAATAAAATGGAGATAAATAAATAAACAAATAAATAAATAAAACTGCAATATAATAAATAGAAAATAAAATAAAATATAATTCATATGATTATAACTTCAGGTTATAATATTTAATAACTTCTAGTTATTAAAATTTTTGACTACTCAATTAGAAGAATTTAATTGAAAATAACTTCAGGTTATTTCTCATTCAATAACTTAGAAATAAAACTCCAAGTTTTAAATAAATAAATCAAGTATTAAGAACTTCAGGTTCTAAACAAATTATTTCAACAATCAAGAACTTCGGGTTCTAAATAACTTTAAATCGAGATATGAACTTCAGGTTCTTCATGTAATAAGAACTTCGGGTTCTTGATAAAAAATAACAAGTTTGAATAATATAATTATTTTTAACATTATTCACTTCGGGGAATGATTCTCGTAAATTCAAACAAAATTTAGCAACAACAAAACAAATCAGATTTAAATATATCTAAAATTACTTGCGGAAGAGGTTACAGGAAATGGTCAAGTTGATAAACTTGGAAGAAAAACAAAAAAATTATATTCGGTCAAATCTTTTACCACGGACAACTTTATCAATTGTTCAATCAAACAATTCATATATATGAGAAAATTGCGAACCGATAAAAAAAGATTAACTTGGAGACAAGGTTAACTGAGCCAGAATAATAATAAAAAAAAAATGTCACGGATAGATGTCCGAAGAAATACAGTTACGAAATTGAATTCAATCAAACCTTTTTACTCCGATTACCTTTCGCAAAATTTCTTTGGACTCCTCCTGAGCAAATCGTGCTGATAACGTGTTATGAAATTAAAGAAAGGAGGAAGACACAAAAGTAAAAGAGAGACAAATTCTCTTCTGTATTGTTGTGAAATTAAAGAGAAAGGAGGAGGAAGAGACAAAGAGACAAGTAAAAGGGAGAGACAAATTTCTCTTCTGTATTCTTATTCTGAATTATTGGATACAAGATACAAGTTACAAGCCTCTATTTATAGGCTAGAAAATAAATCTTCTAATTAATGCTAAGGATCTCATTTAATTAATGAGAATAAAGATGGACATCCAAATATGATTTATAATCATTTATAACAATTGTCAAATTGTTCTATTCCTTGTTTAGTTTTTTAGTTCAAGTCAAACTATTACATTATACCAGTTTTAGTTCTCATGAAGAAATTTGGAAACAATTCTAGGTTTGTATGTAATTTTTTTTTTTTTTTTTGGTGAAATCTTAAAAATACGAATTGGTAAGATGATAGTTCACATTCCAAACACATTCTATCAGTTGACTGAAAACCATTCCTCATATTACTGTACAAAACATTTATTTAATTTTCAAGTTATTTTGATCATAAGAACGCATTGTTTGAGCCGTCGAGTTATTTTGTTGCTAATTAAACATAACAACATATTTTGTTGCTCAAACTCATCCGTTTGCTCTTGCAAAAGCTCGTCCCTTGAAAGTTAATAATTGATCACACCCCCCAAAATGGAACGCCACATGAAAACATGAGATCTATATATACGGTATAACCATGCATGAATATACATGAATTTTATTTCTTTTTTTTTTGGTAAAAAAATAGGCCTAACTCCCCGTTTCAATGAAGAAACAAGGTTGAAATTATCCGAATTACTAACCCGGTATCACAGCCTGGTACGAATTGCGTTTTCCTCATTTTCCTACTCATCATTTTGTAACCAAACAATTAATGTACTTCAACCCGATAACTTAGCATTTTGTAACCAAACAATTAATGACTGGCCCCTTTTTAAAAAGCTATAACAATATGACACCACGATGAAGGTCTTCCTTTGTAAAGAATTGTATCATTTATAATTTAGCATTTACGGATCCAAAACCGCGAAGCATCCAACCCGATAACTAACTAGAAAAGAATCCATTGCTTACTACAGCTGGTGCGCCTCTGGTCTACTAGCCGTTATGTATTCAGCTGTTGCCCTCTTTCCTCGTTTGCTTCTTTCTGATTTAAACGTGTATTTAGTATTCTTCATCTTGCTGATTGTATATATAGGTATGTATAATATCCTTTAAAGTCCCTGAGAGAGGAATGCTTTTTATTCTCTATTTTATTTATTTTTAATGTTTGTAATAGGGCTGAACAAGGTAAACTGGTTACTTCTCTCAGTAAAATAATTTGCTTTGACAACATAAAAGAAACAGTCATAAATTTAGAATGTAAACACATTGTCTGAAGTAAATTGAGATCAACCATTCAAATTTGTCATCTGGAATCAATTAAGCCTTTTGGAGTTAAAAGTTAAAACACATTGGTACTTTCAGTTTGAAGGCTGAGCTATTGTTGCGGTAAAACACTTTTGTGGTAGCATAGTTGCTCTTCTCGATGGATTTCAGAAAACTTCTGAGAACCGAGTTAAGCTTGTTTAATTGATGGATAAAAACTAAGGTATAAACTATACATAACTTTATCACAACTGCGCACCCACTTAAGCTATAAAATTTTCTTAATTACATCATCAGCGTCAATGTCACTCAAATACCATGCATGCCATCCTTCAAAGAAATCTTACAACACGACAACAATCATGCACTTACAAAGAAGCAAATTAAGGATCCATACTCTATCTAGCACGACAGTGCACATATCCTGAAATACAATACAACTTTACTAAAAATGGAAAAACAATGTGTGCATCCTTGCAAATCCAGTTGGATTCTGTTGAAAACATCCACAGAAAACGCCTCCATGGCCTCTCTGTAACCAACAATTAATCCTCTTTCTTTTAAACCAACCAACCAAAAATAACAACATCTCTCCTAAAACCAGGTATATCCACCCAGTCACCTTCAAACAATGTACCCTATTAACATCCTCAATTCAGTCTATCTCCCTCTCCGTACCTTGTAGTAGGAAGCCTTTTAGGCTCAAGGTGTGGCCTCAATGATAACCATGGAGGCCTCCGCCAGATTTCCCATATTCTTATCTCTCTCCCTCCTTTTTCTTCCATTTTTCCTGATATTATACCAGCAACCAGTTAGCGCTTTGACCGATGTCCAGGCTGCCACGATTGCCCGCCGTCAACTCTTATCTCTCAGCGAATCCGGTGGCGACCTCCCTGAAGATTTTAACGGACTCAATATCACAATCGGTATTACCATAAAAAATGAGCGCTTACAAAGGGCTTATGTTGCCTTGCAAGCTCTGCGCAAGGCCATATACTCTGATCCTTTCAACTTCACAGCCAACTGGGTCGGTCCCGACGTGTGCTCATACACAGGTGTCTTCTGTGCTCCCGCTCTTGATGACCCAGAGGTGACTGTTGTGGCAGGGATTGATCTAAATGGTGGTGATATTGCTGGGTACCTACCAGCGGAGATCGGGTTGCTCACAGACATTGCTCTTTTCCACATCAATTCCAATCGTTTTTGCGGTATCATTCCAAAGAGTGTCTCTCGTTGGGTAATAGTTCATGAGTTTGACGTGAGCAATAACCGTTTTGTTGGAGGTTTTCCTACAGTGGTTATTGAATTACCAGCACTTAAGTATCTCGACATCAGATACAATGATTTCGAAGGAAATGTCCCATCAGAGCTCTTTGACAAGCCACTTGATGCTATTTTTCTCAATGACAACCGTTTCGATGGGTTCATCCCTCCAAGCATTGGAAATTCGACAGCCTCAGTTATTGTGCTGGCAAACAACCATTTTATTGGTTGCATACCAGATACTGTTGGAAAGATGGTCGCAACACTTAATGAGTTTGTGTTGCTAGGAAACAAATTCTCTGGTTGCATTCCTCCAAGCCTTGGCCATCTTTCGAATGTGACAGTGTTTGATGTAAGCTCTAATGAGCTAACCGGCGTGCTTCCATGGACCTTATATGGCCTGACCAAAGTGGAGGAAATAGATGTTTCGCGCAACATTTTAACTGGGGTTGTTTCTGACAAGATTTGTCAGCTTCCACAGCTCAAAAATTTCACTTTCTCATTCAATTATTTTAAAGGAGAGGCGGATGCATGTGTGCCATCTACCAAGTCAGAGAAGGCATTTGATGATAAGAGCAATTGTCTAGGCAGCGCAAGGCCTGCACAGAAGTCAGCTAAGGAGTGTATACCTGTGGTCAACCGGCCTGTGGATTGCAGTCGTGACAAGTGCAGCGGCAACAGACCAGAAAATCCAACAAAGCCAGGGCCAGTGCCGGTGGCACCGACACCAAAGCCAGTTCCAGTGGCACCAAGCCCTAGGCCGATTGGACCGACACCAAAGCCTACACCTACGCCAGTTCCTAGCACACCAGCGCCAATGGCACCGAGTCCCAAGCCGATTACACCAACACCACCCAAGCCAGTGCCAACACCATCTCCAGTGCCGATGCCACCGAGCCCTAAGCCAGTTGGACCTGCACCAAAACCGGTACCTACACCATATCCACTGCCAGTGGCACCGAGCCCTAACCCGGAAGCACCGGAACCTACACCTAAGCCAGTTCCAAGTGCTCCAATGCCAGTGACACCTAGTCCCGACCCAGTGCCAACACCATCTCCAACGCCGGTGCCACCAAGCCCTCAGCCAATAGCACCTGCACCAAAGCTGGTACCTATACCATCCCCAGTGCCAACACCGAGCCCTAATCCGGTGACTCCAGCACCAGAACCTACACCTATACCAGTGCCAGTACCGACTCCAGCGCTGCTACCACCTAGCCCTCAACCAGTAGCACCTACACCAAATATAGTACCTACACCATCCCCAGCGCCAGTGGCACCGAGCCCTAAACCGGAGACACCAAGCCTTCCAAGTCCAGTTAGTCCACCAAAACCTTTTACCCCATCTCCTGTGCCGGTGCCAGTAGCATCACCACCACCTCCACCATCACCTTCTCCAGTATTTTCTCCTCCTTCGCCAATGCATTCACCACCACCACCGCCACCAGTATACTCAGCTCCTCCAACACCACTGCTAAAGTCACCGCCACCACCTTCTCCAGTTTACTCTCCTCCTCCACCGGTATACTCGCCGCCGCCACCACCAGTATACTCAGCTCCTCCAACACCACTGTTCAAGTCACCGCCACCACCTTCTCCAGTTTACTTTCCTCCTCCACCAGTATACTCGCCGCCACCACCAGTGAGGTCTCCACCACCCCCACCTCCTTCTCCAGTTTACTCTCCTCCTCCACCAGTATACTCACCGCCACCACCAGTGAGGTCTCCACCTCCCCCACCACCTTCTCCAATTTACTTATCTCCTCCGGTATACTCGCCGCCACCACAAGTAAGGTCTCCACCACCTCCACCACCTACTGCTTCCCCACCACCTCCAACAACCTCTCCACCACCACCACCATCACCTCCAAAATTCTCTCTTCCTCCTCCTGTCAAGTCATCACCGCCGCCATCGCCAAAATTCTCTCCACCACCACCAGTGAAGTCACCACCTCCACCACCTCCAACAACCTCCCCACCACCACCATCACCTCCAAAAGCCTCTCTTCCTCCTCCAGTGAAGTCATCACCGCCACCATCACCAAAATCATCTCCACCACCTCCGACTGCCTCTCCACCACCACCAGTGAGGTCCCCACCACCACCAACCATATCTCCTCCGCCACCGGTACAAGTTACATTGTCACCACCTCCAGCTCCATCATACGAATTTCTCCCGCCAGTTATTTCACATCGATATGCTTCTCCGCCACCCCCTATTTTCAAAGGGTATTAAGCTCAGCTGCACTAGTCATTTATTTTGTTAGAGGGACCAAACAAATATATTTGTAAAAAACAAGGCTTGTATATTTCTATAAGACGCACGAGATAATGTGTTTTAATTATTTTTTGCTACTCAAAAGTCTTGAAGACATTGTATGTGGTTATGTAAACCTTTTTATTTGTTTAGGGTAGATTTTTAGTGTGCTATTCCTGGAATAATTTAATATGTGTTCTATGATCTACCCTAATTCTTTTTTTTTTTTTTTTTTGTTGCCTTCCCTCTTGTCAACCAAGTTGTACATCAATTTATTTTCTCTTCCCATTATGTTTTGTTTTGATATAAATGGGAATTAATTACAGGTCAAATCAAAAGACGCCTACGATTGTTTAAAATGTTTCACAATAATGATTCTTTGAGCTTATTAACTCAACAAATTTATATTATAAACATTTTTTAGAAAAAACAATATTGTGAAAAGTTAATATGATAATAATAAAGATCGATACCAATTCCAAAAAAAGAAAATCAGTATGGCGTCCGATGATTTACTGTAGACGAGAAACATATACGAGAAGTTATAAATATGAATTCAACAAATAAATAAAATCCAGAATTGGTACCTATCATCCCTCATTTTCCCATCCAACCATCCATGGACCAGATGCGCGCTCCAGGCTCATTCAAACCCATCCGCGTGAGCCATCGCTCTACTTCCATCCGCGTGAGAAGTCACGTGATCCAGCGCGTCGCCCTCTCCTCCCTCCCCTCCTTCCCTCCGTTCCTTCCCTGCGTTCCCTCCCCCCCTCCCCTGCGCCCATCGCCCCTGCACCCTCCCTTCCTTCGTGCGTCGCCCCTGCACCCCTCCCTTCCTTCTTTTCGGTTTATGGACAGAGGAGAAACATGAGAGACCATGGGAGGAGAACCAAAATTGACTGATTTAAGTGTTCAGTTAAAACAATGTAATGGTTCAGTTCAATAGCAATAAGTGTTCAGTTAGATGTTCTGTTAATACAATATAATGGTTCAATTAAATAACATTACGTGTTCAGTTAAAACAATATAAAGGTTCATTTAAATAACAGCAAGTGTTCATTTAAATAACAGCAAGTGTTCAGTTAAAACAATGTAATGGTTCAATTAAATAGCAATAAGTGTTCAGTTAGATGTTATGTTAAAACAATGTAATGATTCATTTAAATAACATTAAGTGTTCAGTTAAAGCAATGTAATGATTCAATTAAATAGCAATAAGTGTTCAGTTATATGTTGAATAAAATTAGACAATAGTTTTTTATTCTGTTAAAACATAATTATGCAATTAAAATAGCATTAAGTGTTCAGTTAAAACAATGTAATGGTTCACTTAAATAACATTAAGTGTTCAGTTTATTTGTTATAAGTGTTCAGTTTATTTGTTATAAATGTTCACTTTGTTTGTTCTATTTGTTCATTTTGTGTCTTTTCAATTTGTTGATGTAAGTGTTCGCTTTGTTGATTTTAAGTGTTCACTTTGTTGCATTTAAGTGTTCACTTTAAAAAAAAAGAGGTGCAGAGAAAGGAAGTTAGAACAGAAGAGAGACCATGGGAGGAGAGGGGAGCTGAGAAGATGAAAGCTGAGATTAAGAGGGAGGGAGGAGGAAGGGGAGGTGAAATCGCAGAAGGGAGGGAGGGCGGAAGGGAGGGTAGGGAGCGACGCGGAAGGAGGGCAGGGGAGAGATGCGCGCAGGGGGAAGGGTAGCGGAGCGCAGGTGAAAGATGGGCGCAGGGGGAAGGGAGGGTAGCGGAGTGCTATTGGATGGCGCTGGATGGGAAAAAGAGGGATTCTGTATATCAGCCCTGAATAAAATCGGATTTCTTATTTTTATATTTTTAGGTTTACAGCCCATAGGATTTGATAGTTGTATAGCTCAAATGAGGTCCAGCCCAACGCGGCTGCCACACTATCTTTCTAAATAATGCAACTCCGTTCCGAACCTAATATCGATCGGTCCGCTGACCCGTTCCGACTCGTGCCAGGTCGAATCGGACTCGGACGATTTTCCAAACCAATCGGTGGTATCGAAAATTTCCAGAAATAAAATCCCCATTTTAACCCGCGAGAAACAAGGCATATATAAAAACTTGAGGTAGTATCATACATACGGGTGTTGCATGTATGGCTCACTGGCAATTCCATGTGGTTGTGGGCTTGTGGCTGGTTGTTTATTTGAAGGCTTTTTTAAAATAATAATCATCATGTACGTAAGTTGGCTATGTGTTTTTCCGAAATAACAAATGTTATTTCTTTTTTCGAAAACTTACAACAGCTGTTCGAAAACATTTATACAAAATAAATGTTTGTATCAGCGTCAACCATAAGTCACTTCAGTTATTTCCTCATTCTGCAGCAGCATCTCTTCACTCTTCAGTGTCCACCAATTGCATTGTTTTATGACAAATTACGAGTATAAATTATACCCCATTTATGAGTCGTTGACTGACCATACGGAATAAAAAGTAAAGAATAGGATTTGTGAGAGATGGGAGCTAAATTGTTTTGAAATAACACTAATAATAATTATATTAAAAGAATTGAAAGCTAAATTTTTGTGAGAAAGTAGTGAAGAAAATTGAAGATAAAGCTAGATCGTCTAAAAATCTGATGGATGTAAAATTTTAATTCCTTCAATATTCACTAACATAAATTTGCTTGGTAAAAAAAAATGTTATCTTTTTCGTATTTTAGGACAATAAGAAAATTTTCTGTCTTTAGATGGATAGGAAATGATTTCTCATTTTTCTAACGTTTCAAAAATGTGATTTCTGAATTTGTAAAGATTAAATATCGAAAATGATACTTTTATTCTCAAAAAAAATTGGTGAGAGAGTCGCCAAGTACTTCCTATATGTTTTTCCTCACGATCGGACGGTCTAAATATCTCAAGTGCAGTTGCGAGTCCAGCCCATTTTTAAGCATGGGCACACACTTGAATTGTACAGTTTCACTAGCCCGTTTAGTCTTGCAGCCTCGCTACATTTTCATTTTTTTTTCCGTCTCTTTGTGAATGTGATCATAAATGTTAAAAAATAAAATAAAATATATTGTAAAAGCACACTTTAGAAGTCCAAGTGGAGGCACCGAAAATTTTCAAGGGTAGGCTGGGCATCCATTATAATATCTATATCGAGCCTATAGTTTTTGAAAAACAAACCTAGGCAAGTGCCTACACTTGCCCATGCTTGCCTCGTGCTCAAGTGTTTAGCACTTGGATAGGCAATCAGACCTGACCTTATGCGAACCCAACCCTAGATCAAATTGCCCCGGACCAATCATGGATCAAGGGGTAAGCCCGATCCGGTCCAAGTAAGAGTTTTGGCTGACACTTTTTTTTTTTAAAAAAAAACCGAATAACCCCCCTCCTAAGTTTGTGGACCGGACTGCCATACCCATGCTAAACCCATGGTAAACCCATAGAGGAGGAAGATAACTTTATATTTGTTCAATAAAAAAAAATTACAAATCAAATTACATTTAAAATAAATTAGATTACAAAATTATAATTAATAATCTGTTATATTTATATTATTAAATCTAATATTTATTAACAAATTTTAACATAATTATTATATACTTTTTTGGAAATTTCGGAAAAAAAAAAACTAAACTAAGGGAAAAAAAAAAGGGACCGGACCAGAATGAATTATCAAGGTCTGAGTTTGTAAAGGATTTTGGCAGAGGTCTAGAAATAAACTTGTGATGATCCAGACAGCCATAACCCGTGAACCCATGATAATCTGAAGTGGACTAAGAATGAACCCGTGATAATTCGGACCGAACTAACCCGTGAACCCGGAGGTTTGGACGGACCGGACCGAACCAGACCGTTTGTTAAACCCTAGATATCTCACAGGTCGATGCTAAATTCTTTATATCCGTGCAAAAAGGTTGATAACTTAAAATTCACTCTTTTACTTCTCTCTCTCTCTCTCTCTCTCTCTCAAGAATCTCTTTCTACTTATTTTTCGCGTGAAGACACCTCTCTTTCTCACTCTCACCATCGAGGCGTCGACGAATCCAAATCATGTGTTGCGCTACACCGCGTGTAGCGCAGTCACAGGCCATCTGATTTAATCGAATGGATATGAAAGCTCCGTGCATGTAACCAGATTGATAGACCCGCCAAAAGATGAACCGCTCGATCAAAATCAAACGGCTTGTGGGTGCGCTACACGGCGTGTAGCGCAATACCAGATCAGGGTCCGACGTTGACGGCGTCGAGATTTCATCAAATCTGTTAGTCTCTCTGTATCCCTCTTTAGTGAAGATTGTTTGAGACTAATAAATCGAATCAGGATTTCTATTCCATCTTCGACTTCTTTAAATCGCAACTTCAGGGTTTAGTATTAGCAAATGCAGACAATTTTCTTTTCTTTTTTTTTTTTATTTGTGTTTGCAACGTAAAAAGGAATTAGGAATTGAGGTCAGCAAATTATATGGGACATTAAACCCAGTTTTGATTTTTTTTTTCTCCCACACTGACTTTTTTTTTTTTAAAAAAAAAAAGTGGGAGCGCAATCCAGTTTCATTTTTAAAATGAAACAAAATACAGATTAAACAGAACAAAAACAAACAAACATCCTAAAAGCAAAACCAAATTCTTTCAGACTAAAATACTGAAAATAACTACCCAAACTAAACACGTAACCCAGTTTATCTAAAATTAACCATGCATTCAACATACCCCCAACTTGTCTAACCCAATCAACATAATAACCCAGACACCACTGTCCTTAACGAGCAAAGTATTATGCATTGGAAATCAACAAAATAAAACGCAATTTTCTTCAATAAGCTAGCGTCAGAGCGGCCATGTTCATCCCCATATCTGTCTCCATCTGACCAGGTGGTACCATCTGCAGAGGAATTAAGTCCCAATCATCCGGCAGCCATTTCTCCACATTGCCCTTCTCTGCATCCTTCCAAAGACCTAGCCAGTATTTAACCAAATAATATATAATCAGTAAGGTTTGTCTCATATTTTTCAAAGGAGTGTTATTAAATATAAAATCATTCCTAATTTTCCAAATGCTCCAACAACAAGCGCTGAACACAGTAAGAAAAGCTGTCTTATCCGCATTTGGCAACTTATTAGCAAAGTTTATGATATCTTCTATTGAATGCCACGAATTGTAACACCTAAAGCTATCACCTAACCAATACCACACATTTTGTATATAAGAACACATCAGAAAAAGATGATCATGATTCTCTTCTTCCCCACAAAACACACAGGAGGAGTCTCCTTGCAACCCTCTTTTTAGCAAATTGATTTTTGTCAGAATTTTGTTATGGATTAGTAACCACATAAAAATTCTAATTTTATAAGGGATCCGAAGCATCCAAATCATAGTAGCTTTAGGAACAAGAGTGCCTCTAAAAGATAAGAAATCATAAGCTGAATGAGTTGAAAACCTCCCTTTACTATTCCATCTCCAAACCAGCTGGTCTTCTTCAAAGGAAACTTGTGTGTTAGAAATCAGATTATGCAAGGCTTGATATTCTTGTAGAAGAACACCAGTTAAACTTCTAGAACAAGTCAAAATACTACCTTGTGACTCAATCACTTCTGCTACCTTACAATTTTGTGAATCACAGATTTGATACAAAAAAGGATAGGTAGTGGCCAAAGAACAATTTTTATACCAAATGTCCTTCCAAAAATTTATAGACTTACCATTCCCTACCATATATTGGCTTGAACATTTGCCCTCCCACACTGACTTTCAAAGCCCAAATGTCAAAATGTCAAATTTGGAATTTTATGAATATAAACTAGAACCCAATTG
The DNA here is from genome assembly GCA_027725995.1 of Rhynchospora tenuis. Lineage (NCBI taxonomy): Eukaryota > Viridiplantae > Streptophyta > Magnoliopsida > Poales > Cyperaceae > Rhynchospora > Rhynchospora tenuis. Next base: position 81,103,668 of record CM050889.1, read on the forward strand.
AAATTTCTCTGTATCTGAAATAGTAATATGAACCACAATATAATTCTACAATACAATTCTTATATAGGGTACCATCTCTCTGGAAGGATGACACACATGCAAATTGTTTGACAAAATGCCTCCTCTCTTGAAGCAGTTCCAATTCCATACACAGGACCTGATAGGCTGAGCGAGTTGCCTGATGTTCTGCGCCTCAAAATCCTGTCCTCTCTACATGCCAGAGAGGTTGCACAGACCTGTGTACTGTCAAAACAATGGCGTAACCTCTGGACCTCTGTCCCCTGCTTAGACTTTGACTTTATAGAATTTTTCAGCAAATTCTCCGAAGAATCTAATCAGAGATTCATAAAATTTATAACCTTATTTCTCCTCTCGACTGATGAATCTACTGAATTAGACACGTTCTATTTGTGCTGCACTGGTGGTGACTATTTGAATTTCCCTGATGGCACTGACATCTCTTATGCTGTTTGTATGTGGATGACACTAGCAGTGAAGCACAAAATAAAGAAGCTTCAATTAGATTTGTCGAATCGACTCACTTTTTGTCTCTGCCTCATTAGATGAATTAATCTTGGGTTTGTTCACTGACAAAAGCGTTGAGCTTAAACCAGAGTTAGTGTTCTTACCTAACTTGAAGAGCTTACATCTATGTTTTATTACCATTTCTGGAGATGACATGAAAAAGATTCTTAATGGGTGTCCTGTGCTTGAGAGTCTATCTCTTGACAGTTGTGAAATTGCAACAATAGATGTTTTCTTGGGCAATCTGAAGAGTCTCAGAGTGAGCGATGCTTATTGTGTCTACCTAGATATTCCACGTATGCAGTGGCGGATCTAGGAAAAATATTTAGGTGGGCTGAGTTTATAAGAATATTGGACCAACATAAGTAGTGTTCTCCAAAATGACACGACACGATTGTGTTGGCATGATACGGTGTGCGTGTTGACACGACACGACACGACACGAATATAAAATTGGCACGACATGATTGTGCTATCGTGTCGTCTCATAATCGTGTCCTGTTGGGAAAGTTTAACACGATCCAACACGACACAATTTGACACGCAACATGACACGAACACGAATTAACACAAGACATTAATACAAATTTAATTATTAATGTAAATTATTTAAACAAAATTAATAATTTAAATTCAATTTATAATACTATATCATATTATTTACCATCATTTGACTCATATTGTTATAATCTAATTATTATTTAGTAATTTTTTCCTTTATTTTAATTTTTTAATATTTTTTATTTTAAAAATAATAAAATAATTTGACACGACTAACACGACGTGTCAACAGAACACGACACGATCGTGTTAGTTGTGTCGTGTCAGAATGTGTGTTGTGTTGTCTATTCTCACCATTTAACACGACACGACACGATTAAAAAAATAGTTTGTGTCAACACGACACGACACGAGACTCTAACACGATCGTGTTTGACACGACATACACGATTGGAGAACCCTAAACATAAGTTCATCATATATCCATCTCATACAATGGACCTTTGAGTGCTCCAATCGCAGAAAAAATTAGCTGGGGCTAAGTGGGGCTTCATGGGCTCGACGGCGTTAGATGGGGTTCTAGCCCCACCCGCCCCAGTGCTAGATCCGCCCCTGCACGTATGTGTCCTAGACTTGAGTACTTGGGTCTTGATGGAGTAACAATTGATCGCATCAATTTTAATAAATTGCCTAAGGTGACTGAGGCAAGTATCATCTGTGATATAGAAGAGAAACTGAAGTGTGATGTTCTTGGCAGTCTTGTCAATGTTGAGGATCTTAAATTTAGGAGCTATGATCTAATGGTATGTGGCTATAACTTAATTGTTATGATTTTTATTGAATGAATCGTATTTAACATTGTTGTGCAGTAAATGAAGAAGAAATTACAAAGAATAGTTTTGAGTTGAATGTGATAATTGCCTTTAGAATTTGCTCAATTGGCACAAATCAGGCTGCAATTTCTATGCAGCTTTATGTCAGATCCAGTGTTTGACATTAATTATTTAAAAGATTATAATATCATTGGGCTGAAAGCAATTAGAGAAGTTAGTCATTGTTTTTAAGTGAAAGATCTGTAATTTCATTTATTTGATTTTCAATGGATAAATTTGTTGGAATATCTCTAAACTTTGGCTGATTAACAAGTTAGTTACTGAATTTTGTGTGCTTCCTCTGAGCCATCATAAAAGATCACCTTGGAGAAAAGTATGTTTTCTTGCTGGCAAAATTTGTCCATGTAGCAGGAAAAAAATGTCCATTTCGTAATTATGGATAAAAAAGCAAAAGTGATGATCCATTTGGGAAAGATGAAACACTTGGTGACTTCAAAGGGATAAAATAAAGTTTAGTATCAATTTTGTGATTCTGGACCAAGCTAACTGCACTACGCGAGATTTTTCGTTTTGCAACGCTAAAAAAAAAAGGCTCTGTAATGTTTGTGGGTACGTTATTGAAGCCCACGTTGCAAATCCGAAAAAAAATGTTACAGTTCTGCAACGTTTCTATTGAATAAAACGTTACAGATCTGTAATGTTTTTTTCAATATAAACGTTACAGAACATTAAATTATATATTTTTTCTTACTTTTTTTTGCCAGCATCTGTAACGTTTATATTTAAAAAAAACATTACAGATCTGTAATGTTTTCTCCGTATAAACATTGCAAAATCCAATTTAACGTTTTTTAATTATTTTTTTCTGAATTCGGATGGAATCTGTAACTTTTTTTTTCAATTTAAACGTTGTAGATGGGTACCTTCTGTAACGTTTAATTTGTAAAAAACGTTGCATAATGTTTTTTTTTTAATGCGCCATTTATATTTTGTGGCTAGCCCATTTTGCTAGTCGTACCAACTGGTACATTGATATGTACCAGAACAGATATAACATATATAGATGCATATACACATTATCAAAACACACAAATCTATAACACATATAATACACACATCAAAATAACAAAACAAGTTAAATTATCAAAAAACAAACTTAATATTCAACAAAGTATCAATTTATTTACAAATACGTAAATACATTTCAAAATTAATTATCCAAATACATTACCATAAACGAATTCCATGAGCTCATCCATGATTTCGTTAATGTCTTGCTCCGAGTATGATAATCCAACCGGATCGATTTCCTATATTTTCAATTCAACAAACCAAAACATCATGGCCAACATCGTGAAAACGGATTTTTATCAAATTTTAAACCCTCTAAAAACGGATATTTAAAACCCTAAATCCTAATTCCTATGTTGTTGGTATTGTAATTAAAACCCCTAAACCCTAAATCTTTTAATTAAACCCTAAAATCTTTACATATTAATGAAAGCAATACCTTGGATAGTTCTCCAACTGCTTTCACATAGCTTAATATGTGCCTCATGGCCAACATCGTAAAATATTCACACTCTGTACCACCTAATTGTTTCGGAGCCTACAAAATCACAATTCAAACAAGTAGTTAGGAATTTGTAATTGTTTTAGAAACTCTAATAACTAAACCTAATTCATAAATTTCGTACCTTTATTTCGTACCAGTCGAATATCAGATTTGTACGTACACTCTTTCCAGACTTTTCCATCATATAATTTTTATATGCCCTGCATGCGATTCAATTAATTAAATTAGATTAGATATAATTAGTATTCCCCACAATCATTATTATCTTGTTAACTAATTTGAAACTGGAACTTACGAAGTTATAAATGGCTTAATAACTAATTTTGATACTGGTTCTTTGCGAACCAAGGAATCCACGAAATAAATTTCACGCTTCTTGATATCAATGACAATGACTGTCCAATGAAACCTGCAATACATATTAATTTATTGATTTCATTTGAAAAGAATCAAACTATTGACTAATTTAATAATAATTTATCTCACCCTTGATTATACGACAAAAGAAAATATTGACATTCTGGATTCTCTAGAAACGATATCTTCATTAAATTCACATTAAATCCTTGATTCTTCGGATCCCGCCAGGTAGCTTCAGGTAAAAATTCTGGATCCCATATGGTGATCAAATTAGAGAACCCAATGCCTTTTGAAAGTTCATTCATCCAATACCTGAATTTCATCCAATAAATAATATATATTTCCAATTAAATTGAATATTTGAAACAAAACAAAGTTTAGTAATCATACTAGGAGTACAACTTGATGATCGAAATGTTTAGGGATTCTCTTTTGAAACATTCGACAATATCGCAAAGGTTCAACGTGAAGAGCACATCGGTGTGCGTAGGTTGCAATCAGGAAGCTCAGTCTACTCCTCTCCCACCGGTGTGAGTTTCAACAATGAATAGGCTTTCTTCTCGGAATAGGAAAGTCTATCAATATACATCTGGTCGAGGAGATCTTCACGAAAAATGCCAGAGCCCTCACTTGAGACCGCCGCCTTCTCCTTCCTCTGATTATCTGTTTCTTTCACTATCTCCTTTCCCTTTTTTTTCTCTGCACGTGGTTTCGGTCGACGTTTACCCTGCATTAAAGTTTCTCATCAATTAAGTCACACATATTAATTAAAATAAAAGAAATGTGTGAAACAGATAACGATACCTTTTGTCGTGGTTTCACATCAACTGACGGCCATGCAAATCGTGTCCCTAAATTAGCGCCTAATTGTTCCTGTGAATTTCCAAGGACATACCATTCTCGGTATTCATCCTCACATTTGCAAAGTTGGATTAAAAATGGTTTTCATTTAAAGGCACCCCATGTACTAACTGACCCACATGTGAAGGAATAATCACCCCTTCGGCCATGAGAACACGCTCTCCATTTGAAGAATGCAAGTAGAGATCGCATTGAACGGAGTCCTACAAATTACAAACAAATTATTTACCAAATAAATTTCCAAAAATTAAGGACTTGATAGGAATTATAAGATGAAAGAAACCTGATCACTGCCACTCGGATCTGGAGGATTGATAGAGTTTGAGCCACCTCTAGGCATTACTGAGTCCACCTCGGCCGAAAAAACTTGAGCCTGAGCCTGAAAGAATTGCGGTGGTAACTCTGGAACTTGCACTCCATTTATGACAAGCCAATTTGTCATCTCCCTAAAGTACTCTCCCTTCAATTCATTCCTTACCTCTTCCTTCAATTCATTTTTACATCTCTCTGTCACCGCATCCATCAAGGCCGAAATCTGTCCCGGTGACAAGCATTGTTCATGCACATCTTTCCTAGACTTCCTCCCATACAAATGTGTTATGTTTGTCCATCCAGACTCTCCTCTCATTCTACCGGGATATTCCGGCCTCCCAACTGCCTTACTCAATACTTCTTTAGGCTGGATTTCCCTAGAATTGGCTTCTTGAGAAAGCGTTACAGACCGACCGAATGCTTCAATAGTCGCCGTATCCGATGGGTTGAAGGTGTAAGAACCTATATGAAATCAAGTTCACAATATCAACTCACATTCAATATCAAATGACAATTCAATACATGTCAAATCACATTGTAATTAAGTACCTTCTGTGCCAGTAGGCACGACCCTTTCCATGAAGTACTTTTGACTTCTCGGTTCCAAGTCGCCGACGATGATGCTTGTTGAACTGCCCCCTTCAGAATCAGCTGGTATGGTAATCGTGTCCGTAGGATTCCATATACCCTTATTTCCTTTATAGCCGGCTGAACCCAGCCTGTGAACATCTTTCCATTGCTCTCTCAACATCTTTCCTTTTTGACTCTTTATCAAAAAGCTTTCGCTTGTTCTCTTACGGAAAAAACTCTTCAAATTCCTTCTTTGTGAATGGGTATATGTCCCACGCATTTTTGGGATTGTTTGAATCGGGGTGTGTAATGAACTCCCTGGCAACCCTACTCCTAAAGGTCCTATGAGCTCTTCCCATGTTTGTGAGGGTTTTCTTCTTGGCCGAATCTTTTTGTATGTTAAATGTTTTCTGAAATAATTTGTCAAAACAGTCACAAGTTAGACATAATCACAAGTTTTCTGAATGTGCGCCCTCCAGCCTTTAGTCGCCTAAATTCTTCCATGTTGGTCCTACTTCTTTTGTTGTGACTCGTCCCTTTGCCGGATACTTCTTCCATTTCAGGCTGTTCTATTTCTTCTTCAGAAGACATCTATTAAATTAGACATTAACATTTTTCAAGTAATTCACAATGATTAGAAAAAGTTCAAGCAATATTAATTGTATAAATAAAACAGTTCAAGCATTTGACAATTTATTAAATTAAAAACTTCAAATTTCATTTAGATAACTTAAACAAGTTCACATCAAACCCTACAACAAACAAACACAACCTCACAAGCATAAAAAAAAAAACAAACACAAGTCCTAACATCAAACCATAAAAGGAAACAAACATAAGCCATGCATAAATAAAACCCTAACACAAACCCTACTTGCCCTCGTCCTCCTCCTTCTTCTGACTGGAGCCGCCCTCCTCCTCCTCCACTTTCTTCATGTCGCACCCCGGCGGAAAATGACGTACAGCCAAGACAGACCTCCTTTTAGGATCCGGACCTTTCATCTTTTTCCCAAAGTAGTACCAGCACTCCTCCTCCTCCTCCTCTTCCTCGTTCTCGACCTGCACTTCCTTCTTCTCCTCCTCCAAAACAATCTCCTTGTTCTTCTCCATCTAAACCCAATAACAATTTCAATTTCAATTTAACAATATCAACCCAATAATCATGCATTATCAAACCCAAGAACCCATTATCAAATCCAATAACCAATTATCAAACCCAATAACTCATTATCAAATCCAATAACCAATTATCAAACCCAATATATCAAACCCAATAACCATGCATTATCAAACCCAATAACTATGCATTGTCAAATCAAAAATTGTTCATGCATTATCAATTTCAATTCGTAAACCCTAAACCCATTATCATATCAACTATTTATAAAACAATCCCAACAATTTATAAAACATTTCAACCATTTATAGAACAGTCCCTCAAACCCAATAAAGAATTAATATCAGCCCCAATTTATCAAACATTTCAACCATTTATCAAGCATTTATGTACAAACAGATCCAAGCATTTCAACCATTTATCAACCAATTGCAACCCAAATTCAACCAATTCCAAATCAACCCATTTTAACCCATTACAAACAGATCCAAGCCAAGTAAAATAAAAGAGAGAATGAAGTTACCTTGAATGCAGAGGTTGTCGAGGTTGTCAAGGCTGTCGAGGTGGTCGAGAGCGGCTGTCGAGGGCGCTGTTGAGTGTCGAAGAGAGGTGGAGATCGAAGAAAGAGGGAGAAAGCGGGGCCGAATCGGAGAGAGAGGTGTAGATCGGAGTTGAGAGCGGCGGAGGGTTTGAGAGAGAAGTGGAGGGTTTGAGAGTTGAGAGCGGCGGAGAGTTTGAGGGTTTGAGAGTTAGAAAAATTTTCGGATCGATTTCGAGAGAATGAAAGAGAGAAAGGCCGAGCCAGGTTTTAATTTCAAAACGGACTTCTGTAACGTTTAATAGTAAGTAACGTTACAGATTGGAGGTGTTCTGTAACGTTTATTTACTATTAAACGTTACAGATTATCTTTTTTTTTTTACAATTTTTATGTTAATTTTATTTTATTAAAAATTCCCCTTCTGTAATGTTTAATAAGAAATAAACGTTACAGATTGGAGGAGTTCTATAACGTTTATTTCCTATTAAACGTTACAGATCGGCTTTCTTTTTTGGAGGTGTTTTGTTAAATTATTTTCTATTTTTTTTTACTTTTTCTGTTAATTTATTTTATGTTAATTTAATTTCGCAACTTTTATTTTACTTTAAAACCATGCATGCATGTTTTGCATTTTTTATTTATTTTTTTTATTTTACTTTAAAAACCATGCATGCATGTTTTGCATTTTTAATTTCTGTTTTTTATTTTTAATTTCTATTCTACAACTAAATAAAATTAAAAACTACAACTAAATAAAATAAAAAAACTACAAATAAATAAAATAAAAAAAATACAACTAAATAAAATATAAAAACTATAACTAAATAAAATAAAAAAATACAACTAAATAAAATATAAAAACTACAACTAAATAAAATAAGAAAATACAACTAAATAAAATTAAAAAAACTACAACTAAATAAAAGACCTGCAAAAATAAAAGAAAAATGTAAGTATTTAATTATTAAAAAAAATACATTTTGAATATTAAATTAGATTTGAACTCACATGGAATTATGCATCTGCTTTCCTTTTTTTCCTTCGCTTGTTGACCCACACGCCTTCGGTGTTGTCTGTACGCCTGTGACTAAGCGTCACGGATTGTGATGCATCATTAATACCAGTGGAAAATGGAGGTGTTTCCTCGAAATGGTCGTATGCTTCTTCGTCAACGACATCTCCAGCGCAAACAATGCGTCTTTTTCCTTGAAGGACAATATGTTGTTTCTTATCGGCCGGATCTTTAATGTAGAACACTTGCATTGCTTGCTTATTTGCAAGTATAAAGGGGTCATCTTCATAAGCTCTTTTTTTGAAGTCAACAATTATGAACCCAAATTTGTCTCTTTTTACTCCACCGCGAATGTTGTTGATCCATGCACACTTGAATAAGGATATCTTTAATTTCATATAATCTAGTTTTCAAATCTCCTCAATCCACCCGTAATAAGTAGCAGGTTTTCCATTATTGCTAGATAGAGCTAGAACTGAGACGCCACTATTTTGCACGGTGCTTTTACCATCCTGTTGCTTTGTGTACCAGTTGAATTCATTCAAGTCATACCCTTGGAAGGTTTCAACCACTGAATCAGGACCCCTCGATAACCATTTGACGGTTCCATCGACTTCGGTTCCCTCTTTTAATTGGGAAGCTACCTTTTCTTGAAACCATTCCACAAAATTTAATTGATGTTGTGTGTTAATTATGTTCTCATTGTGAGATGGGTATTGTTTGCGCAACTCGACTAAATGCATGTTGATGTAAGGTGTCACAACGGTAAGGTGTTTGAGCACTTTCATATGTGCTTTTGTTCTCATTTCAAGACCCACTCTACACATTTTGGCTCCAATTGTGCCTTTTTCTTGAAGTCTACCCTCAAGCCGAGACTTTGGAAGACCGACAGATTGGACATCTTCCAAGTAATCGGTATAATACTCAATAACCTCCTCGGCAACATATCCTTCCACTATACTTCCTTCAGGTTTAGATCGACTACGTACTAGCCCTTTTAAATGGCCCATTGCTCTTTCAAAATGATACATGTACCGTAGAAATACTGGACCGCATATTTTGATCTCCCTAACCAAATGGATGATCAAATGTACCATGGAGTCAAAAAATGACGGCGGAAAGTACATCTCCAGCTCGCAAAGGGTAGAAATGACATCATTCTATAACTTATCCATTATTTCTGAATCAATCACCTTACAACATATTTTGTTGAAAAAATCACACAACTTAGTGAGGGTCCTTCTCACTTCTTCCTTCAGAATTCCTCGAATTGCGACTGGAAGTAAAACGGTCAGCAAGACGTGATTATCATGTGATTTCATACCATACAATTTGTTATCATTCATAAACACCTTTTTTGATATATTGGAGGAATAACAGAAGGAACCCTAATCCCCTTCAAACAACTCAACAAACTTTTTTTCTCCGCCTTGGTTAAATTAAATTGTGCTGCAGGTAGCCAGTCTCGCTTTTTACCCTTAGATTGTGCCTGTAGCTCCTTTCGGATCCCCATTTCAACTTTGTCCTTCCTCGCATTCACGCCATCCTTAGTTTTTCCTTGAATTTCCAACAAGCAACCAATTAAAGCTTCACATATGTTCTTAGTTATGTGCATCGTATCTAGGCAATGCCTAATCTCTAGAGACTGTCAATATTCAAGCTCCCATAATATAGATTTCTTATTCCATATACCCTTCGGAATCTCTTTTGCAAATTTCTTTCCAAATTTCACTTCTATGTCCTTAACCTGTCGATATACTACCTTGGAAGTTGACTGCATAGGGGCCCTACCATGCTCCTCTTTACCATCAATTTTTTTCTTGCCAAGCCTGTAAGGGTGTTTGCGGCTCCTAAGAAATCTGCGGTGTCCCAGATAAACCATTTTTCTAGAGTTTTTCAAGTAAACAGAATGAGTGTTTTCCTAACAAATAACAAACAGGACACGCTTTGGCTCCTTTATTCCTATACCCCGACAGATTACTGTACGTAGGAAAATCATTAATTGTGCAAAATATCATGGCACAAAGGTTGAACTCAGTTCTTGAGTGTGCATCAAATACGTTCACTCCCTCATGCCACAATTTTTTAAGATCATCTATTAAGAGACGCAAATACACATCTATGTCATTCCCTGGTTGTTTAGGACCTGAAATCAATAAGGGCATCATCAAATATCTCTTTTTCATGCATAACCACGGAGGAAGGTTGTAAATACATAATAAGACAAGCCAAGTAGTCTGACGGCTACTCATGTTGCCGTAAGGATTCATCCCGTCCGTGCACAACCCCAATCTCAAATTTCTTGGTTCACTTCCGAAATCTTCAAATTCACTGTCGATGTTCGTCCAATCAGGACAATCTGCTGGGTGCAAGAGCATTCCATCACCTCTTCTCCTACATTCTGCATGCCATCTCAACAATTTGGCATCCTTGGAATTAGTAAAGAGCCGCTCAAATCTTGGAATTATTGGGAGATAAAACACCACCTTCGCTGCTGGTCCTTTACTACCTTCATCAATTTGATCATCCCTCGGTTTATACCGTGATGTTTTACATTTTGGACATTTATCCAAATCTTTGTACTCATCTCGGAATAATATGCAGTCATTTGGACATGCATGAATTCTCTCTACATCTAGTTTTAGAGGACAACATCTTTTTAGCCTTATAAATGGAATCTGACAATTGGTTATCTTTGGAAAGAAAATATGTATGCAAAAGTTTAAGCAAAGATGTGAAACTGGCATCGCTCCATCCATTTTTGGCTTTCAAATTAAACAGTTTGAAAACAGCATTAAGTTTTGACAATTCACAATCTGGATATAACTTTATCTTATCTTCCTCACGTAACATACCAAAAATTTCAGCATTATCAACAAAATCTGCATCCACGTTGTTCACAATTTCATCTAAATCAGCATTCAATTATGTATTATCTACATTTTCATCATCAAACACATGTTGATCATCAAATACAGCATTTTCATCATCAAATATATTTTCATCATCTAATAATACATTTTCTTCCTCATATTGTGAATCCAACACAATTTTACTACTCCCTGCAGCATTAAATGATCTCCTCCCAGTCTCTCCATGAAGTCTCCACTGAGTATAATCCGGCTGAAACCCATCTCTAATCAAATGAACTTTCACTTCTTCAAAATTAGATCATTTCACCAAATTCTGACAAATACGACAAGGACAACACATTTTATCACTTTTATTCTCTCTCATCAAATCCTCTTTAACACAAATCATAAATTCTTCAAGCCCTTTCAGAAATGCTGACGAAAACCAATTACTTAAGTACATCCACGTCCGATCCATCTGAACAAATAAAATATATGCGAAATGTTAGGGTATATATGGGTCAATTTGGTCACATTAGGTTTTCGGGCCGGTCACCATTCTAACCACCTCTTTGGATACTCTATCTCATTAGCGAGCGTACGCTAGATGTAATCTGTTGTTGAGAAAAATTCGGCAGCATAACCCCTAATGTTCCCTGAATGCGCCAACACACGATTGCTCGTGAGAACTCATCCGTGGGAATATAAAGGGAAATGCCGTCGAATTTTTCTCAAACAACAGATTACATCTAGCGTACCACTCGCTAATCCTAAATGAGATAGAATATCCAAAGAGCAGTTCCAAAACGGGGACTATCCGAGATTAATCCCTAATGGATTAATATCGGACGGGCAACGACCTAAATTTGGTATTATACTAGTATTTTTGGTCATATATGACAATACCATTAAATTAAATGCATATGCAAATTATTAATGCGTGCATAATTTAGTAATAAATAAAAAGACGAAAGTTATGCAAAATATACCATCAATATTATGATGAAATTCTTCTTCTTTTCCGATGTAATTAGTGTCGTCTTCAATGAGACCTAAAATTATGCAATAAAAAAATAACTACTAATTAATTTAATAAATTAACTCGAAATATGAAATAGTGCTCAAATTTAGTTTTTTTCCTTCAATCTGCTCTCCTCCTCCTCCTCCTCTTTCTAATTCTTATTTTTTCAGAATTTTTGTAAATTTTTTGCTAATTTTTTGGAGTGAAAAAATTGAAATATTTGGAAGAGAATGTTATAAATTCTATTGGTGGTTGGTGCGGCGCTTTGAAAGAAAAATAAATGGAAGAGAGAGATCCAGATCGACCAGTTGTATGAAAAATATCATGACATTCTGTAACGTTTTTTACGTTACAGATCTGTAACGTTTTTTATATAAAAAAGTTACAGAAGGTGCGACAGCTTTTTTGGGTGCCAAACGAGGGAAAATTTCTAACGTTCAATATAATTTAAACGTTACAGATTGCCATAGAATTTTTTGCGCCAAGACCCTACCATGGATTTGTAACGTGTTTCGTCAAAAACGTTATGGATGGCCTGTTACAGAAGGTCTTTTCTGTGGTAGTGTTGTCTTGTCAGATTATTTAACTTATACTTTTATTTTTAAATATTGCTAAAGTTGTGGTTGTTTCTTCGTATAGGATGTATTAGAAAAGGCATTACAAAATCTGCCGATATTTGACAAGCTGAGGAGTCTTACCCTTGGCTACTACTGTATGATTTGTGCTTTCGGTTTTTTGTCTTCTCTCCTTGAACATACATGCAAGTTGGAGACTCTGACTCTATTTGATGGAGGGGAATGTCGTGCGGTAATTGATTTCTAACATATGAACTTCTTCCAATTTGTTTCTGTCCTTTGTGATTCAGCTAAATTAAATTATGACTGTTGGTTGCAAAGGTAAATGAAGACCATGGTCAAGATTCAAGAGAAAAGGTTGAATGGTGTCACTGCAAATGCCTTAAGAAGGTAGAGATATTTTCTACTACATCTATCCGTGTGCCGCAGTTAATAGAGCATGTGAAGCTGAGTACAATGGGATTGAATAAGGTGTCGATTATCGTTTCAAACTAAACTGTTGAATGAAATCAACTTTATGTTGCCTTTTAATTAGATGCACATTTCTTTTGCTGATGCCTACGTATTCTGTGTGTTGGAGTCCTTGAATTTGGTAATATGCTGAGCAGCTGAGGTTAGTCTAATTTTCTGTATTGCATAATGTAAGCAACATAAATGAAATGAAATGACTTAGGCTCACGAAAGCTGGTTTTTTATTGTTTCTATAGTTAATTTGGATTACATATTTACATCCCATCTTTTCTATATATAGAAAAATGATGCCACAGCCCACATGTCACTCTCTTACAAATAGATTCATTGGCACTGTCACGTTCAATATTTCACGTAGTTCTAACTTACTAAAGACATCAATTGTTTTCAACATTACTTGTTAATGTACTAATGTTATGATTGTTAAATAGAATACTAATCATGCTACTATTTCTCGACAAATATAACAAAAAAGTAAGAAATGATAAAATAACAGCCCAATTGAACGTCGAAAGTTTCTTTGGACAGCGAATCTAAAAAGCCTTTCTGACATGCAGAGATGTCGATGAAAAAAAAAAATCATATATATACTCCTTACAAAATATAACGTGAAACCATAATCCATTATTAGAATTGTTATTATTATTATTGCAAATGGATAGGCGTATAATTTTTGTCGTAGAATAGTTATAATTAGTATTTGAATTTGAATCTAAAACTGATAATGGAACTAGTTCTTGTACTTGAAAAATCTTGTGTTTCGTTGCTTCAAACTTGTCAGGGATAGAAATGCTAATTTACAGAGAAAGATGATAGATGAAAATTCAGACATAACTTGCTCATCAACATCTTTATCTATGATAGTTGCAACCGAAAATTTTCAATATTATTAAATTAAATCGTATATTTTAAAATATTATTAATTTAATCGGAATTTAATATTGTTATAATAATCTCAGACTTGAAAGTTCGAAGCTAATGTCGGACTTTGAAAGTCCTACGTTAGTCCAGACTCCAGACCCTATATAAATTAATTAAATATTAGAAAAAATTAAGAAATTATTGAAAAATTTAAAAATAAAAAATAGAATGAAATAATTTTTTTTCCCTTTTTCTTGTCAATAAAGTTCTACATCGTTTTATTTTCTCTTCTCATTATGTTTGTTTTTTTTGTGATATAAATGGGATTCGGAACATGAGTTAGATAACTTAGATGTGTGTAGGGCTGTCAACGGTACGTCACTTACCGTTATGCCGTTTCGTTTAACCTAAGTGGAACGGTAAGTGGCACAAAAAATTATATCGTTTTCTAAATGAAACGATATGTGGCACAGCTGCCTATATCGATACCAGTGAATGGAACACTGAAATTAGTTATTTCAATAGAAAATGGTAAGTGGAACGGTTGATGGAACAGAAATGTGTTTCGTTTAATAAATAGAACGGTTAACGGTATAATAATTTTTATCGTTTTCCAAACGAAAACGACAATAGCACATGGCATTTCCGTGGCTTTTTACCACGTTTGACACCCCTAGATGTGTGTGTCGTGGCCCGTGTGCAGCGTTTTTAAAATAGGAAGAAAACTTATATAAGAACTTGTTGTTCAGCTAGCCCCGCCGCCCAGTCTGCCCCGAATCGAAATCTTGTGCCGCGCGGACCAGATTTATAGGCCCGAAAAAAATTAATCGTTGAGATCAAATTAGACGGTTCGAATTCTGCGCGGCACGAAATAAGGATTCGTCCACCCACCAATGGTGTGTTTGGTGTGAACTCTTGTTCGCGAGACTTAAAATTTAAATTCAAATATGTATATTATTAAAATTATATTGTCACATCATGTGAAATTTTGCACGCCAAAAGAGGAGGAAGTTTGTGTGACATATCATGCATGCTTTACTTTTTTTTATTAATTATGGGAATGTTAAAATATTTCATTGATTATATAATGGAATAGTTCGAAACGGTTAAAAAATTGATATTTACATTCTTATTAGAAAATTCCATAAATACTAAATTAGTCAAACCGTAGATATTTTGCATATTGCTGAATCTTGTGATGAGAAATCAGAGATAATCAACAAGACAATAAAAATACATGTCAATAAAAAAAAGATCAAATTAAGTTTTTAGAGGAAGCAAAACGAATTTGACAAAATGAGCGCCAACGATATATGTATTCAATTTTCTTTCCGTCTTCTTCACGGTCTAACAAGCTTGGAGAGATTACTCGATAATTGATGCACTCTCACTTATCAAAAAATCATTCCGCTTCTTCTTAATATCTCCGATAACCATTTTTTTCCGCGATTATCGACTCCATTGTCAAATTGGTTTGAGAGATGAGTTCATCCATGTCAAATGTGAAAGAGAAAGAAAAAAGAAATGAATTTGGTAATCTTGGCTAGGTATAGAGGGAATTTGGGAAGTGCGAGAGAAAATTTCTCAATTTTGATTTGGGAAGGAAGGGACGGGAGGGACTCCGACCCCGTTATATAGAGAGATAATTATATTTAATTTAATACTTACTATAAATGATATATGTACTTACTATAATATTTTAATCAAAAGATGTATATAATAATATCTACTTGCTATTTTTGAATTTTATAAAGCTGGCCTTTTTTGCTACAAATTAGCGGTAGAATATTTCAAAAATTGCAAACTTTAAAAAAAATAAAAAAAAGTAAAAGATTTTAAAAAAAATGTAAAGTTTTGTTTTTCTATGAGATTTTGATATAAATTGGATTGCTTAATTTAGATTTGTCAATTTGTAAAATCACCGATCAAAATGATCACGGTGCACGAAACCCTCTATTCACCATGATTCAGAATAGAAAATTTCTCTCTCTATATATATGTAAATAAATAAAGAGAAAACCTATGCTATAGTGTATATGTATACTGATGTACGGGAGCTTCGGTGCGCACTGAGCCAAACTTTTCGATCTGCTTCAAAATGACTAATCCAAACTGTCAAATATGATCTTCCATTGAAATCTCCTTGTTTGCCAAATTTTGAGAAATGTCAGTGTCCAATATGTTGAACGAATGGGTCCGTCCAATATGATCGTTTTTACATTTTAAAATTTCAAACGACCGATCTGAACTGTTCAATATGTTCTTCATATTCAAAACTTATAAAAAACCAATTTTTACATTTTTTTTGAATTTTTTTACTTATTTTTTGGTATTTAATAAAATTCATGATAAAAAAGTTATGGATCGTCCAATAACAATGATTTTCTAAAATACCAAAAAAATAGAAAAAAATTCAAAAAAATGTAAAAATTGGTTTCTTATAAGTTTTCTATATGAAAAACATATTGAACGGTTCGGATTGGTCGTTTGAAATTTAAAAATATGAAAACGATCGTATTGGACGAACTCCATCCATCCAATATATTAGAATCTAGCATTTTTCCCAAATTTTATATCTTTTCTAAATTTTTAAGTATTTTTTCGGATTTTTAAAAACAACTTTTTTTGAACAGGTCATATTAGATTAGCGATTTTTTAAAATTTCAAAAAATAGTAAATATATATATATATATATATATATATATATATATATATATATATATATATAGAGGATGGATATAGAACACTAATGTGTACGGATTGTTTCCGTACACATGAGTCATTTTTCGAGATAAAAAATTCAAACGGCCAATCCGAACCGTTCAAGTTGTTCTCCATATTGAAAAATCCTTGTAAACCAAATTTTATATTTTTTCGAATTTTTTTACTATATATTATGATATTTTAAAAAAAACACTACAATTGAAGTATTTCAGGCCCTCCAATTTGAAAATATCATAATATATAGTAAAAAAATTCGAAAAAATGTAAAATTTGGTCTCCATGGGTTTTTCAATATTGAGAATAACTTGAACGGTTCGGATTGACCGTTTATAATTTGGATTTTGAAAAACGACCCATGTGTACGGAGACGATCCGTACACATGAGTGTATTTTATATATATTTTGGTCTGCAAGGAGATTATAATAGAGATATTATATTGGACGGTTTGGATGAGTCATTTTGAAGCAGATAAAAGAGCTCTGGATCAGTATGCACCGAAGTTTATGCACTATATGTTTTCTCTTTCTCCCTACATAGAGAGAGAGAAAGAGAAAATTTTTCTATGGTGAGTGTAACTCACATAGCCTTCCGCGAGTCGCGGTCAAAACTCTTGGATTTGTCTCAAGATGATCGATCCAAACTGTCCAATATGATCTCCTTATTGAAATTTCCATGTAGACCAAATTTTATATTTTTCTTAAATTTTTAATTATATTTTTGGAATTTTATAAAATCTCTAATCTAATTAATTATGTACCGTTCAAAAACAACAATTTTTTAAAAATTCGAAAAAAATATAAAATTTGGTATGCGTGGAGATTTTAATATGGAGATCGTATTAGATGGTTTGGATCGGTCATTTTGAATCAGATCCAAGAGTTTTTATTGTGACTCACGGAAGATTCTGTGAGTTGCAACTCACCATATCAAAACTCTCTCTCTCTCTCTATATAGAGAGAGAATATCTATTGTGAACCATGGTTCATAGAGGGTTCCGCGAACCATGATCGTTTGATCGGTGATTTTGTAAATTGACAAATCTAAATTAACCCATCCAATTTATATACTGAAATCTCATAGCAAACAAAATTTACAATTTTTAAAATTTTTTAGCTATTTTTTAAAAAAATTTTTAAAGCTTTTCATTTTTTGCGGCAAATTAGTAAATTATCGACAAAAAATGGCAAGCTTTAAGATCTCATGACCGAAACGAATTTCGCCAAATTTCTAGGTTTTAGAGGGGATTCACAGAGCCAAAATTTTCTCGCCAACTCTGACCAAACAAATTCTCGCGCGCCTCCTTCCTCCGTTCGGATCAGAAAAATTGAGAAACTGAAAATTCCATTTTCGATTCTCACGTAAATTTATAAGTTTCCGATTTGAGCCATACTGTGACAATATTACCAAATGACGTAAATTATATAGAATAATACTGTTGGATGATTGTAGATAAAAAAAAAATAACTGAATGACAATAGTCAATAGACTAAGAATTTGCTTTCTTTTTTCTTTATTGGATGGTTGCCTTAGGGTCTGCTCCATAACCACCTTATTAAAGAAAAGTAAGGGGTAAGGAGGGAAAAGTGCATGAATTTGTTTACCCTCAAAATCGAGGGGTACAAACACAGAGTAAACTCTGTATAAATTGTGTCTATATCTCACCTTATCTCTCTTTCCTCTCCTTTTTCTTCCATCTGTTGTTGAGCGAGTAAGAGTTCGGACAAACCATTTTTTGGTTACTTTCCGTTCCTTTAGGGCCTGCTTCAGAAACCACCTATTAATGGAAGGGGAAGGAGAGGAAAGAAAGTTTGACTGGACAGAGACTGGACAGAGTAAACTTTGTATCTCTAAAATTGGAGGGTAGGATCTGAAGGCTGCCTCTTCAAAAATTTTATTGCTTGTTACTCTATGTTCTCTTCCATTCCCTCTTGTTATTTTGATTTGTGGAGCAAGTAAAACCAAAGTAAAACCAAAATAAAACCAACGGGCAGAGTAAATTTATCAATTTTGTCCGTTTCCTTCCCTTCCTTCCCCTCCGAAACAAGTTTGTGGAGCATAGCTTACTCTTATTATAGGCTATGGAGCAGACCCTTAAGCAAAAGTACGGGGTTCAGTTTTAGAATAGGGAAATATATTAGGAGCAAGCTGCAAATAGAACCTAGTTTTTGGTCGCCTCAGTTTAGTTGAAGAGAGAAAAGGGTAGGAAGTAGGAAGTAGGAACAAAAGCAAAACACAAGAAAATGAAAATGGAAGAGGAAAAAGAAGAAAATTTCGGAGAAGAACAGGAGGCGGATCTCACGAGAAGAATAATGAGAGAAGCATTTGGAGATTCCTCCTCTGAATCTGACCATGACGAATGCTCTTCTCCTATTGGCGAATCCTTTTCTCTCCTCTCGGTTTGTGCTTCAATCACACCTCTCCGTTTTACATTTTTTGGCTGCATGCTTTAAACCTTTCATTTGGATAAATGAAAGCCCCACTTGGTTTAGCTTAAATGGTGGTTTATTTGTGGCTGTTAACGTTTGGGTTTAGTATATAAATCAGGGTTTTATAATTAGTTTCCTCAGTAATGTAGCTGAATCATTTTTTTTTTAGTATTAGCTTCCTGATTTCATTTAACTTCCATACGCATTGGACCAGGTTCAAAAAATTAATGATGATCTTTTTTCTTTTTTGTTGGTACAATTGAACATGTAGTTTCCAAAAAAAGGGAAAAAAAAAAAAGGAACAGCAGATGTTTTGACTTCTCTTACTGTTCACTTTACTTCAATTGCAGTGCGAAGAATCTGAATTTGAAGTTCCGACATGGGAGCCGGTGAATGACATCCAGGGTTTATGGTTCTGTTCAAATTTTCTTTCATCAGAGGATCAATCTTCTCTTCTCTCAGCTATCTATCAAGGTGGAATTTCCTTACATATTTTTTTTGGTTCTTTTTTTACCTGTTTGGTTGATTATTCCAGCATCAAATGTTTAGGGTCGTGCTAGGTTTAGTTGCATTCAGAAAAATATAAGAAAATTAAGTACAGGATGATACGTAGGCACATTGTTTCTGCAATGGGTTGTAACTTGTAACTTCTTCTGTAACTCCATTATAATCTTTTTCTCATTATTTCCAAACCTTTTTTTTTTTTTTTTTTTGTGCATGACATGTTCAATTTATTTCTTTTCTTTTTCAGATGGATGGTTGACTGATCAACACAATCAGGTAGAATGTTTCAGATTCTAACACCTCTTTGCACTGCTTTGTAATTTCCACAAGTATGTTTAGATACACCATCTAGTAATTTAAATGTCAATTATACATAACTTCGTCAGGCAATGAGATTTGGAGATCTCCCAAAATGGGCTCTTGAGCTCTCTAGAAGGGTACGCAGTGCAGTTTGTACTGGTGATATAAGAGCTGGATCAGAGCTGAATTTGTCAACTGGGAGTGTACAAAATGATCCTCTGCCTTTTGATTTACTATGGAGAGAACCGTTGTTTGATCAACTCATTGCCAATGTTTATAAGCCAGGTGAGGTAGGCACAAACTCCCCACATATTTCAGCATAGTGCATACCCCTGTTTTACTTTGCTTTATTATGCTAGTTGCATACTTCCGGATAAGCAGCTATGTGTGTGTTGGGGCACAATCACACAATTGAAGGTTAACTGGGGAAAAAGTGTTTTTAATTACCTGTGTATTTACTGAATTTGGTTCAATTCAAGGAAAATTGAAGTATACTGAGGTTGAATTTACAGTTGAGGTTGATTTAAGAATGACATGATTAACATGAGGCTCCTGTCCTACAGTGTATGTTCACCTTGTATTCAATCGAGGCTCAATTGCATCATTCAGGTTAGAGGTGGCAATTGGGCTGGTTGGGTTGGACCTTTCTAGGATACCTGTGGCAATTGATTCGTATTGATGAACATGAAATATGAAAGCAATTTTGATTTGGTTGAAGACATTATTGCAGAACATAAAAGAGTTTATTGAGGCAAACTTGGCTTTAACTAAAGTTCAATTGCAAAATTTTTGCTTAACTGAGGCTTTTGTTAGACCTTTCTGGTATGGGTTACTAGATGTAGAACAGAAGTCAAACGAAAAGACAACGTTCTCTGTCAGTTTCACCTAACTTTGTGTAATATTTTACTTATCTTTTAATATACTATTTTCAGGGCATTTGCTCACATGTTGACTTGATGCGATTTGAGGATGGTATAGCCATAATCTCTCTAGAATCAGCATGTGTTATGCAATTCTCACTGGAAAAAGAAAATGAAAATGGAAAAGAAAAAGAAGTTCCAGTATTCTTAAATCCAGGATCATTAGTTCTAATGCATGGTGAAGCTAGATATTCGTGGAAGCATGGGATAAACCGTGGGCCGGGCTGTCAGATTTGGGATGGGAAGGAGATTAAACAAAAAAGAAGAACTTCAGTTACTCTGAGAAAGCTATGTCCTGCCCCTTCTTGCTAAAGCACACTTTTCATAATCCTGCTATTTCACGGCTCGTTTCTTTGATTGGACAAAGTATGTGAATTGCACCATACATGTGAAAGTCTGATAGCTGCTTACAAACATAATATTTGCTGAAAGCTCGATAAATAATATCATATATTTACAAGAGGATTTTTTTCCTGAAAGCTCAAAGAAAGGAAAAACTTCATCTAATATTTGCTTCAAAGGTCTTCATTTGTCGTCATGAATTGGTTGTCCTCAATGATTTTATTTTCATTGTTATTAGTTCTCAGCTTGAATCCTTTATGTATCTGATTCATATCTCCTACCATTCATTTTAATATGAACAAATCTGGTTTAGTTCCATAATATCAGCGTTGATGATTTCGTTACAATGAGGATTGCATTGCACAAGACATGAGAATCATCCTTGCTTTTATTTAAGGAAGTTTTGGTTCCTGGGTTGGTACATGTTTTACTGCTAGGTTTAGGGGTTATTACAAAGGAGTAGGGATGTATTGATAACTAATTTTTGCACAGAAACTGACAAAATTATTATTATTATTATCAATAGTATAATTGTTGAAATATAGAGAATAGCA
This sequence comes from Rhynchospora tenuis, assembly GCA_027725995.1. Classification (NCBI taxonomy): domain Eukaryota; kingdom Viridiplantae; phylum Streptophyta; class Magnoliopsida; order Poales; family Cyperaceae; genus Rhynchospora; species Rhynchospora tenuis. The sequence goes on from CM050889.1 coordinate 81,125,425, forward strand.
TATATTAAATTCGTTTGCTTGGGATCAAGTTTCAATAGATTGAATGGTTAAGTTTTTAAACCATGTGATGGAGGATCAGTTAATTTTTAAATTTATGTCTGAACTATATAAAACATATTTCTAATACTTTAGTTTCTAATAATTGTTTGATGTTGTGGTTGTTGGATAAATTTGGTGACAATATAACCTTACCTTTTACTATATTTTGGAAATGAGACCGTAATTCTAACAATATTGGTTGCCAGTGACTGTAACCTTTGAATAAAATGTATTGGAAACTTTCGTTACCAGTAAAGAAAAAATTGAAAACATTAGCACTATTGCATTAACAAACTACAACGGGTAACGTTCTGTTTTTAGAAAGAAGTTGCTTGACTTGTGAAACACTTTTTGCTTACCACACTTATGAGGTGGTTATACCCGCCACAGGAGATCAGACTTGACATTACTTTTGTAGTTTTGTTTCTTCTATATGGTTTTTTTTTTTTTTTTTTTAAACTATACATGCGTTGTTGGTGTTATTATATTCACTTGTTAGATTGAAATAGTCACAAACCCGAAACCGACTTAAACACAAAATCTTCACATGATACAGGTCACTGGCATCTATTAAATAATACTCTTTGGAGCAAGCATTTATTCTCTTTTACCAAACGGGCTTTTTTTCCAACAACATTTAATGTAATCGATATTCTCATGGGATTTGTGACCGACAGCTCACATGCCATGATACAGAACCAATCTTAAATAATACATCTATCCAAGAAAATTATTTTAAAAAAATGAACATTCGGGTAGAAGTTCTGCTCAATCACCTGTTTTGAAATTGATTTTGTTTGAAAAAAAATATATATTTACTTATTTAAACATAAAGTGGTTTGGATTCTCTGCCACTACTGGCGATGATGCTAGATAGACAATGGATAAAAATGATACTCAGGTGCCATCTCCATTTCTTAGCATGTAAATACAAATGAAAGAAATTTTATGTGACAAAATAGGCAGAGAAATGCTGTCCTTTCAATTTCATGTGCATTTAAACTTGTATTAATTTGGTCCCCATAATTTGCATAACAATAAAGCTGCGGATAACTCGCAGAAGGTATCAATGTTTTGTACCTTCCCCCTTGATTTAATATGTGACCCAGAAGTGTAATAGTTTATAACGTAATTTTCAACCAAGTACTAATACTTACGAATTTTTTTAGATTCAAATTTATGTTACATATCCAGATTAGAGGGGCTTTTAGCGTCATAACACATCGCTCTTTTTCCAAAAGAAAGGAAAACAATGATATGCATTTCAAATATATGCCACGCATAAACAAATTATTAAAATATATAGCGTAAATTATCTTCCTCTTTTTTTAAATAAGTAAGCCTAACAGAGGCTTACCACTTTTCATTCTGAAAAGTAAAAAGTTTATTACAAAACATCAATCCAGCAACGACTACCTTACAATTATTTGTTCAAACCCCCCTAAACAAAAGAAATCAATCAATCTACTTCTGAAATCGCATCAAGCTCTCGTAACTCTAAAATCTCCAACACCATCCACAATCAAATAACACCCGATATCTCCCCCAAACTTCAGCAATTTTGACAAACATCATAAAAACAAAAGAAACTCCATCTTCAGCTTTAGCGTAAATAATCTTGTGTTTTGATTTCTAGATATCTTGATTCTCGTTAAAATGAAGTCAAAATATTGCACTAGCTATATAGTTTTCCAACATTTAGCTACTTGGAGGAAATGATGGATATCAATTTTGAAGGAAGCGTGTCCCCTATTTTCACTGACAAAGTTTGTTTCTTACGACATCTTCTGTGTGTTGACTTTGCCAAGGAAGAATGTCGGTAATTCATAGAGATTTCACGCAAAAAAATTATAAAAAAGAAAAGGAAAAAAATAACGAGAGACTAATGAGGCATGTGCAACTCTAATAGAGAATACTTTTATAACTATCAACAATTATGCCGTTAGATGAGACCCATATGATATGATCATATCATTTATTTTTTGTGCGAACTTAATTTGGACTTTGTTCTGATAGGCATCGTGGCAAAACTGGTTTTTCAAGCCCTTCACCCATATTATATTGTTATATTTATTAAAATAAAGGTCCAAAAAGAAAATTCTTACATGATCGAGAAAGAAATAAAAATTTTAAATTTGGTAAATAGCAATTTACAAGTAGAAGAAAAATAGAGTCATTCAATAAATCAACATTAACTAGTAATCAGTTGTACAAAACTAATGGTAAAATCACGGTTGGTCTCAATTGCGGTATTAAAAAGTTAAAAGAAATTAATCAGCAGTGGATAATAAATAACATAGAAATGGCCCAGTGCTGTGATGGAATATAAAAAATTTAAGTTGATTTCAGTTTTGATTTTCGATTCAAAAGATTGCCAAAACAACTGCAAATAAAATAGTATAATAGAGCGAACTTGATCCTGGGAGTTAGCATCCAAAAATTAAAAGCAGAAATAAGCAAAGCAAGAGCAAAAATGTGCAACTCTAATCTTTTATTACAGCAATGCAACAAAAAATATTTTTAAAATTACCAACAAATGGAAAAGTTGCTGAAAATGTTATGCAGAATTACCAGGAAATGAAAAAAGTTTTGGAAATGCTACGCAGAATTCTAGTTTAAGAAAGTAACAAGACATAATCGACCAACATCTTATGAAATCTCGTTTCATCCACATGTTTTATTTATTTTTAATGTATTATTCCATCAGTTCTCAAACATCTCATTTGATTTTTTTATTTTTTTACAATAGTTGTGAAATTTCATTTTCATCCATTTCCATCAAAATAGAAAGCATTATTGCTCAACCTGACAGGTGGTGATCCCTGGTTAGTACTCATATCTAATTTGAAAGAACATTTGTAATTTGGGTTTTCTAAATTATCCATGTTATTATCCTTTTCTTAACAATACTTATAAAATAACAAAGAAACTGTTCGAATATGAACGAGACACTAGAAGTTGTAAGCTAAATTAACTTAAAAATACCCTAAACACAATAATATAATGAAATTAAGCAAAATAAAAGATATTCACAATCAAAGCTTAAGATTCTCAACCCTAAGACAGAAATTCAAGTGCTAAAAAGAGATAAGAAAAGATAAAAATGAAATCAAGACATCTATTGTAACAACACAACTTTTCTGGATTTGTCATTAACAACTAGCTACAATTGAATTAATCCATGCAATAATTTAATACAACATCTCACAAAAGCACTTTTTGGATTTTGCGAAATCCTACATACGCTCGCTCCAATTTGTTAATAATAAATAATAATTTAAATTTCTCATATTAAAAAGAAACAAAATTGAACTGAACTAACAAATACCTACACTACAAAAGTAGGCAGTCCAAAGGAATCAAATTCTCTTGCTCATTTTTCTTTTCTTTTTTTTTTTGTATCAAATTCTCTCCAAAATAAGCTCTCATACCAGCTAACATTCCACATTCACCATTCAAAAGTTTTTAACTTTTAAACAACCAAGAACAACAAAACCCAAGTCCAAAAAGAGAAGTAACAACAAAATAAAATAAAAATAAAAATGAAAAATAAAAATAAATTCAGATCTCTTTACACAGCAAACCCGAATCTTTGCCTAATTTTACAACATTACTATTACAAACAACGCCTTATTAATTAAATCACCACCACCACCACCACCCACCACAAAGGTCATCATTTAACACCCAAACAACAATTCCCCACACAATAATAAAACCTCTTAATTAAAACCAAAAGAAAAAAGAATAGAGATAAGAGTAGAATACAAAACCTAACCACGGCATCTAGTAATGGCGGAGCAACCACGGCGGTAGGGATTGGCCTGGCCACCAGGTCGACAGTTGTAGTACGAAGCTCCTCTCCTACTACAAGGCACAGTATCTCTTCTCAGAGCCCCGTAGCTTATGTAATTTAAGGAACCAGCGAGGAATCGGCGCGTGGTAGTGTCGTCCATCTCGTCTTCCAAGCACTCGCCGAGGGAGTCGCCCGAGCAGCGCGAACTGGAGGCGAGAGAGAGGCCGTAGGCGGAAAGAGGCAGATCTGTGTGGAGAGAGAGGGTAGGAGAGGTTAGCGAGAGAAGGAGGAGAAGGAGAGGGATGAGAAGAACGAGCTTCGCCATGGCGAGCAATGGCAATGGCAGCTCTGAGGCGGCGAGGGTTTGATCTATAGAGAGAGAGAGAGAGAGAGAGAGGAGTGGTTTGGGGTTAGAGAGAGAGGATTCGATATAAAGTAGAGAGAGAGGTGAGTGGATGAGTGAGAAGTGATGGAAGGGTTGTGGGGTTTTAGTGTTAAGTGTTTAATTGCACTATTGCTACTGTTGCTACTTTGTAACTTTGTTTGCTTCTTCGATTTAAGACGACAGAGGAAGTATAATCTTCTCAAGTATTAATAACTGGAGTTGTCCATTTGTCAGGGTTATGCTTTTAAGATGAGGACCGGAGATGTCAAAAGTGAATTGAAATGGAGTATATTAGTTTTATTATATATTATAATATTTTTGAGTTTGAACAAAACTTTAGTTGAGAAAGCGCGTACTTTTTTGGATTATATTATGCTTGTAGTTTAAACTGGAGCATCTTTTTGCTTGCGCACTTTGAGAGGAATTTGCGCAACGCAAATGCCGCAATCAAACATCCTAATGACCTAATCCTTGTCTTTGGATTAAATAAACTTCTCTAATTTAACTCGTAGAAAACTTTCCAAATACGGGCTTCATATGTTCGTCTTGACTCAGTTTTTCTGTGGCGGTCACGAACCTTTACAGAATGCGGCAAGTCGATGACATCACCAACTCTGCAGATAATTACTAAATTAAAAGAATATAAACTATTTCTTGTAAAACAAAAGCAAAGGAATTCCGATATTTTCTTAATTATTTTATTTTTTATATTTTTTAGTCATTTTTCTTGTTGTAGATCTGAAAAGAATATTTGCCAGTAAAATAGCACACAGTAGTGTGTACACGATGGCCACAGAAATTAGGCTCATATAAATTTTGAAGCTTCTGGAACAATGCCAGCTCCTATTCAAAGCGTGTAGCAGTTTACTGTTTAGTCCCGCCTCCAGCTGTCCCGCACAGGAAATGTCCAATCAGGTATTTAGTTTAGTGACTTGTACTGCCACACGGATTTCTCTAAGATTAATGCCACCGAAGAGTAAAGGTAGACACAAATTATTTATTTATTTTTTCTCAGTAGTGATAGTCTGGACTCTGGACAACACAATTGGGTATTTCTCTCAGAACGAAAGAGGATTGATTCATATCTCCAGACTTTATCATTTTAAAACGTTGATGACCTGGCAGTATAACATTGTGATTTAAATATTAATACCAGAACGAAATATTAATAGAACATATCTTCGTTCTTTTGTTTTTCTCAAATGCTTAAACGATGCGCATTATGAATCTGAGTCATATTCATATAAGAAATCCACGTACGATTAAATAGAAGGGTACACCTTTTGGGGGACACAAAGCAACTCTAGAATGATTCAAGAACAGTTGTATCCTCTACGTAAAGCAACTACTCAATCACATGGGCAAATCATAGCGAGGTTGTCATTTATCTATTTCACATGGGACCTGACCTTTAATTAAGGGATGTAGTCATGTACTCATGTATAGTATAGCTACTTCGTTCATACCAAAATAATAATAATAATAAAATAAAAATTGGAATTTCAATATTATACGTTCGTTCAAGGGGGAAAAAAAAAATCAAGGATTCTGTAACTGTATTTTTTTGGGGCAAAGTCATTCTCTCTCTTTTATTTAGTACTTGTTGTTGGCCTATAAACGAATAAAAATTGAAGTTTTTTATTCTTTTCCTACATCAGCAGAATTTTTCTGTGGAGGGTGTGGAGTTTCAAAATAGACCGATATTATTTTTTTTTTCCAAAAAAGTAGTATTTGCAAAATTCTAAGATTTCGGTCTTTAGTACTGAAATAAATTATGTGCAAAAGCGACTGACTTGTAGTGAATTTGCTATCTTGAGTAAAATATGTGTTGCCTTATTTGAATAATATAAATAAATGAGTAGACCAATGATGTAATGTTAGTCGCTTAACGCACAATTATGATTGCTGTTGACTAATGCTAAATGAGATAGGGGAAGTTATAGATTAAAAATTTGGAAAGCTTCTTGCCAGAAATTGAGGCTTAAAGTCTTCAAAAAGAGAAAAAGTCTCTACACATTTTCTATTTTGAGATAGATTCTGTCAATAAGAATTTTATCTGATAGTCATATTAATTAATAAACAGTTATTAAATAAAAAAGTGGAGCTTATAAGTTGTATATAAAATATAATGTATTTTTTGAAAAAAAAATGAATAATCCTCTATACATCGAGCTGTTTGAAAAATTAATATTTTACAATAAACAAATTTATGAGTTTACTTTTTTCTGATTTTAGTAATCATTTTATTAATTATTAAAATTATAAAACAAATAAATAATCAATATATCCCTTTCATCCTCTCAAAATGTTGTTTCATGTTTGACATACAAGCGGAAGTTGGATTTTCCAAATACCATTAAATCTGCATTTCTAAAAGGTGATAGATTTATATTAAACTAACCAACTTATTTACTTATTTTAGAGAGTTGGACCACAGATGTGAATGCAGCTTTTGTGCTTGGCACAATAAATAGAGGGACCAGGAGAAAGAGGTTGTTCTTTGTAGTCTTGTTTATCAACAATCATCTGTTCTAATTCAAAATTTCAAGTATGCAATATTGATAGAGTTTTTTTTTTAAAAAAAAAACAACTTTTGAGAATTATATATATATAAAGTCTAACTCAGATAAATCTATAAACCCAACAGAGAATATATTGCTTGATGTGCTAGCATAGACAAAGGTTTCTTATTAAATCATGCGTGATGCGTCTGATTTGTCTAATTTTATATATCTCTATACAGCTAAAATTATATAGATCTTCCATTCTGTGTCTCGTTTCAATTTACACTCGTGGGGCAGTGGGTGATCTAATAAGTCCACATATTATTGAAAGTAATTCAGGAATTCCTTTCTGGCTCATAAATCATAAGCAGTCTGATAAAAGAACATTATATGACTATTACTTCAGGAATTCCTTTCTAGCTCATAAATCATAAGCAGTCTGTAATAAAAGAACATTATATGACTATTCAAATAACGTGAATGTCAAATCCAACAACTTGATTCACAATAGTACATGTCGATCCCTTTGACACTCTTAATTCAAGCCAGTATAATGTAGGATAGTATCATCCTTGTATACAATTTAATCTCTTTTTTTTTTTTTTTTTCCAAATTTAAAGTTATAATAGCTTATCAGATTGGTTCTCAACCATATCGGACATGGATGCGCGCTTTTTTTTTTTTTTTCAATCAATCTTCATGGAATGATCCATAAATATCATACTCTCCTTACATGTAACGATTTTTTGTTGTACACATTACTCCCCAAAGTAAAAATTATTGCGATCTCAGGTCAAATGATCATATACTAACATTGTATGAAACTAATTGATGACACACATATAACGATCCATTAATTTTATAACGGGTCAGTCCAATATGACGTTTTTAACATGTATTGATGCACGAACATCAGAGAAAGATAGTGGAAAAAATAACGAATGAGAGAAATTTTGATTGAGATCATACAAATTCTCAAATTATATGGAAATAATTAACCTAATTAACCTAAACGGAACATGGTGTATGAAAAGTAAAGATACAAGGCCGTGGCCCATATTGCATTCTTTTTTTTGCATCATGTATCAATGCGATTGACTTGATTATGATTTTTTCGTCAGTCGATTGATTTATTTTTTTATGTTAATAACACGTAAATAATGATAGTCTTCAATTCACATACTAGTACCTTAATTAATAATACAAGGCTTAAAAAGAATCACAATTCAATTATAAAGTTCACGGTTTCACCACACTGATTATCCATAAGTGAAATCTAGAGCATATTTCTTTCCATTGTGATTTGAAATGTTAATACCACAACAAAATAGAAAACAAGTTACAAGTGAATGAATATCACTATATAATATAAACCTCCTTCCTGGAACCATGACAAAGCTTTTCTGAGTAAGCACTTTTGATCGGATTTGATGAATTCAATACAGCCAATTTTGCATTTCTTTTTAAGTTGATTTGAAAATTTGATATTAACATCGAACAGTAAAGAGCTCGCAGCAGGAAAAGTTCCCTTTGTCTCCAGAACGGTCGATCTCTCTAATCTCTCCATGATAACGCGGAGGCACTGATCGGGTTGCTTCCAGAGGAGGCGCAGAGAGCACCGACAGAACGGAATCAGATCCTCTGGATGCTTTTTCCGTGCACGTTTGGTGGACGGCTCCAGATCTGGACCGTCTGATTTAATCTCAACGGCTAAAGGGAGCCCCGTGCATTCCACCACACCCGAAAAAAATATTGGCCCGAAAAAAATGAACCGTCTGATTTAATTTCAACGGCTCCGATCGAAACATCCATTGGACGTTTTTAAAAAAACGTCCAGACGATTCGGGTCCCCGACAGAACAGGATCTGTATTTTTTTTTATTTTTTTTTTAAGGGAAGGGCCTAGTTTGTGTGGAGGGAGAAGAATAGGAGCAATCTGTCACTTATTTTAACGCCTGATCAATCTGAATCTTTTATTTTGATCTAACAGATAATAAGAAATAAGTGCAGCAAAAGAGACATCGAATTGAAATATACTTTCCCAAAATATTCGATAAAAATGAAAACATCAAAGTCGTGAAAAAAAAAATAAATTGAGAAAGAAAGCGCAAAAAATTTTGATGAAAATGAAAAGCATCAAAATCGTGAAAAAATAAAATAAATTGAGAAAGGAAGAGAGAGAGCGCAAAAAAAATAAAAAATTGGGACGCAAGGGCCTTTAAATTGAACGTTGCCGCCTGATTGGGACGCAAAAGAGATCTGAATCTTTTAACGCCTGATCAATCTGAATCTTTTATTTTGATATGACAGATAAGAAATAAGTGCAGCAAAAGAGACATCGAATTGAAATATACTTTCCCAAATATTCGATGCAAATGAAAACATCAAAGTCGTGAAAAATAAAATAAATTGAGAAAGGAAGAGAGAAGAAAGCGCAAAAAATTTGATGAAAATGAAAAACATCAAAATCGTGAAAAAAATAAAATAAATTGAGAAAGGAAGAGAGAGAGCGCAAAAAAAATAAAAAATTGGGACGCAAGGGCCTTTAAATTGAACGTTGCCGAGGCGTTAATGTCTATGATTGGCATGCAATCGGTCAATCCGAAGATACATTATGAAGCGTATAGCGAGATATATAAGCAGTGGCGGTTTAGTTTAATCGGCAGTTGTGGGACTAAAAGTCTGCTCTAAAACCAAAACCGGAAAGTTAAGACTAAAAGTCCTCTCTCGTAATAGCACTGCACTGTTCTCCTGCCACTCCTCCCCCTTGTCACCTTTCTCTAGGTTTGTCCTCAAACAATTTTCCTCTTCCCTCCCTCCTTGCCGCCTCCACCTCCTTCCACCACCCCCCTACTCGGCTCAAGCACCGCGGACGTATGAAATGCAGGAGAAGGAAGAGAGCACCGCGACGCATCTCTCTCTCCTTCGACACCGCACCCGCTCCACCCCGAATATTTGCCTCTGCCCTTTCTTCTGTTTTATAGCAGCGATAGTTTGCCGGAGAATGAGTTAATGGCCAGACCCATGGCATTGGAGTTCACATCTGCTCTGATGGGAATTCATATTATGGTAAATTCATGTGCGGAGTGAAGCATGGTCTTGGTTTCTATCATTTCAGGTAATTTTTGCAATAAAAGATGAGCTCTTTCATTTCATTTTTGTAGTTTTTGATTTCACATCTGAAGCAAAGGTCATAATTTTGTTGTTGTTAGTGAACAATTATACCCTTGCAGTTTGGGGTTTCGTTAATTAATGTTAATTTGTATTGTTAGTGAAGAAATATAACCTTGCAGGGAAAATGGAAAATGTTAAGGTCTAAGAAGGGGGACAGCTCGACAAGAGACGCATTTTGGAAACTAATTCAGCATTTAAACTCTAAAATTATTTGTGGAATGCGTGAAATTCGGATATGCAAGTTGAGTGTAAGCGAAAAAACAATTCAGATATTTTTCTTTTTTCTCATTTTGTTATCCTTTTTCACTTCGTTGTCAATTGATGGCTACATATGTTAGTCTCTGGAAGACTTTGATTGAAATTTCTTTTCAGTGTTACTGTCTAGGTTTACAAGCCTGTTAGGTGTACTAATTTGAGAAGAATCTTAAGCAAGAGCATCTGTAACATTTCTCTGGTTTATTGCCATTCAATAGAACTGAAAGAAGACTATGTTAGATGGAAGAACAGCGAGGTGCGCAGCTGGTTTTGTTGATTTTAGGTGAGGAATATCAAACATTGTTAATTTTTATTTCTTCCCTCTCCTTTCGATCTGTATAGCTTAGATCTGAATAAGAATATTTATTCTAGTCACATATTCGTTTTAATTTTCAGTTCTTCATAAATATGCTGAGTATCAGTTCCTCATCTAATTTTGGTCATTTTTCATTAATTAAATGTTGATTATAATAAATTTTCATGTTGAAATGAACCATACGGATCTTTTATATAAATAATGAAGTAAATCTAAAGGTCTAATGTGCAAAAAGTTTTCATGTTTTCACCTGACCGGTACATGCGTACATCAGTGGCACCAACTTGTAGTGTCTGGTACCAAGAAGTTCTGTTAACTATTTCTGGTACCAACTGATTTGAAATCATGCATTCTCATAGCTTTTTTTAATATTTAAATAACAGAGCTGCTTCGAATGACTCGAGAACAGCCAACAATGCATTTCTATGTGGAGATCACGACTCGGCTTGCTGGCTGTCTCAGCAGGTGAGAGAAGAGTGGGCTGAGTCAGAGAAATTGAATGCAAAGGCTGCCAAATAAACTATGAGGCTCATGAATGCAAATAACGACATGAGAAAGTTAGATCTGCACAGCTTGCATGCATCGGAACTCGTGCATGCAGTGGAGGAGCACCTGATGCAGATTGAGGATGTTGATAGGATGAATAGTCGGTCCAGTATTAAGGATGCATCATCAACTCATCCAAGGCAAAACATTATCCATGTCATTATAGGTGTGTATCATATTATTTTATTACTTGCATCTTGTAAGATACCAAGAAAGTACCAATCTGCTTGCCTTTTGATTGTTTGCTATATACAATATAGTTCTTAATATTTATAAAGAGATTTTCATGTGTTATTAGGAGTTTCATACATTGCAAATTCATGCCAGATTTACACATAGCAGTTCAGATTATAAAATTATTACAATGCATTATTGAAAGAAATATAAGGAGTAAATCGAACTAATTGAGTCAAAAGTCTAGGAACCATACAAGTAGTTGCAACCTCCTTGCATACTACAAGAGAATTCTTAGCCTTCGTATTAATCAGCTCCTAGTATACTGATGAGAATAGAAAACTAATGGTATATATCTCTTGCTAATTTGGCTCTATTATTTTCTAACATAAAAATTGTGATTGTTAGACTGGTGGTCTTGCATGAGAATGACAATATTGTTTTATGTGTGTTGATATTTTGAATTTTGATCTACTGTGGTTGTACCTCTTGTAATTGAATAAATTTAATTGTCTGGTCTAAGTCCAGGGTCACCTTAATTGTTGCCCACTGGACCTGACCCCTTGCACTAAAAGAAAAAAAAAATGCAAAAGGCAGTGACAATATTTTCTTGGTTTCATAAATGTATTTTTAAAATTTTCTGTTTCTTGAATTGTAGCTTGATCTTATTTGTATACTTTGGTTCTTGTTGGGTCATAGATTGACTATTGTTGGAAGATATACAGAGTTTTGAGTCATAGATTGCTATCTTATGCTTGAATGTTTACTTGTTAGGCTAGGATGTTGTTTGTGAGGTGTTTAGGGGCTGCTTTAAGATTTATACCAGTCTAGTTTCCCTTCTTCATGCTTACTGGTATGCTATTCTTTGCTTGCTTCAGGTACCTCTGAAGAATCAAGAGACAATTTGGGAAAAAGTAAGAGAAACATATGAGAAGCATGCTTACTTTCTTTGTATTTTTGCTCTTTGTATTTCAATGCTCTGTATACAGCAATATCCTCTAGTTAATTGCTATTCAATGCTATATTTGAACGGTTAATTGATTAAAACAGTTATAACCGTTTACTTACACGAAACGACTAACGCAACAAATATATTGCGTTCATAGAACGAAACGCAACATGAAACGACAAAAATTTTCGTCTAGTAGCACGCAATGATCAAAGCAACAAGTAATTTGCGTGATCATTATGCACGTTATGCAGCCCTATTAGTTCACAACAATTTTACAACTGCATTGTTAAATTAGAAATAATGGCAACGAGGTGCATCTGTGTTTCAAATAAACTATATTTCAGAAATCATTTCATTTGCTAATTACGTTGATTTCATTTTAACTTGATTATATATTATTTTCACTAATTACATCAATAATAGTTCAGATAAAGATCACACATTAAAAGGTAGAAATTAACCTACACATAATATCAACATAGAAAAATTAGCTTACATTCAATACCAGCAAGCTCTAAATGTACAAAGAAATGAATAAAAATATACTAGTCAGCTTACATTCGAGGTTCGAACATATAGAAAACTTTAGTATTGAATTCACATTTAGTTATAAACATATCTTAACAAAAGTAAACACAGCAGTACAAAAAGAAGTAGCAAGCTCTTTGCCTCGTAAATTCTCATTCTTCAACCTGCATCCAGCTTATATCCTTGCATTTTTCTTATTGTTCCATTTGGCAACTAACTTCGCTTGACATTCACATATACGAGTATTTCTTTTCTGAATAATGAATTAATTGGTCTTAGCAAAAGCTTTCTCTTGAGATGTAAATATCATGCCTTCGAAAGATTTCAAACCACCGGCATTGTCATTAATATGCTTTGTGTTATTGGCTTCAACTTTACTGCTTTTAGGCTCCACCTCAGTATTCTCATTCAATTCCATAGTTATTAAAAACTTTTCATTATCATAGGCGACAATGACTCTCGACATTAAGAAGAATTCTAGATCAAAATAAGATAAAACAAAGTGCATCTTAATATTTTATTAAATAAAAAAAAATTGGAATATTCGATTTTATACGTTCATTCAAGGGGAAAAAATAAAATATCAAGGATTCCGCAACTGTATTTTTTCGAGCAAAGCCATTCTCTCTCTGTATTTTGTACTTGTTATTGTGCCTATAAACAAACAAAACTGAAGTTTTTGTATTCTTTTCCTACATCAGCTGAATTTTTATGTGGAAGGTGTCAGTTTCAAAATAGAGCGATATTATTTTTCCAAAAAGAAGTATTTGCAAAATTCTAAGTTTTCGGTTCTTTAGCACTGGAATAAATTACGTACCAAAAGCGACTGACTTTTGGTGAATTTGCTATCTTGAGGAAAATATGTGTTGCTTTATTTGAATAATATAAATAAATGAGTAGATTAATGATGTAAATTTTCGTCGCTTATCGCACAATTATGAATGCTGTTGACTAATACTAAATGGGATAAAGAGAGTTATCATTCAAAATATGGAAAGATTCTTCCCAGAAATTGAGGCCTAAAGTCTTCGAAAAGAGAAAAAGTCTTTAATCACATTTTCTCGTTTGCGATATACATTCTGGCGATAATAATTTATCTGATAGTCATAATAATTATTTAAACAATTATCAAAATAAAAAATTGAACTTAGAAGTTGTATATAAAATTTAATATAATTTTAAAAATATATAATAATATATTCATCGAGCAATTTGAGAAATTAATATTTTACTACAAACAAATTTATAAGTTTACTTTTCTAATTTCAGTAATCATTTTAATAAGTATTAAAATTATAAAACAAATAAATAATCAATATATCCCTTCTCTCAAAATGTTGTTTGACATACAAGCGGAAATTTCTTTTGAAAATACCATTAAAGCTGCATTTCCAAATGGTGATATATTCATATTAAACTAGCAAACTAATTTAGTTATTTACTTATTTTAGAGAGTTGGACCACAGAAGTGAATGCAGCTTTTGTGTTTGGCACAATAAATAAGAGGGACCAGGAGAAATATTTTATTTTTTTTAAATATCATGAGAAAGAGGTTGTTGAATGATAAAATGTAGTTTTATAGAAAGATTTTATTTTTTTATTTTTAATTTCAACCACTAACTTCAAAAGTACTAACTTTATTCCAACGTAAAAAACAATATACTCTCTGTTGTAATTCAAATATGCAATATTGATAGAATTTAAAAAAAAATAAGAATTATATATATAAAATCTAACTCGGATAGATCTATGAATCCAACAGAGAGTAAATTGTTTGATGTGCTAGCACAGAGAAAGATTTCTTAAAAACTCACGCCGTCACGCGTCTGATTTGTCTAATTTTAGTATATCTCTATACAGCTAACATTATAGAGATCTTTCATTTTGTGTCTCGTTTCAATTTACACTTGTGGGTGATCTAATAGGTCCACACATTATTGAGAGTAATTCAGAAAATTCCTTTCTACCCCACAAATCATAAGCAGTCTATACAAGAACATTATGACTATTCAAATAACGTGAATGTCAAATCCAGCAACTTGATTCACAGTAGTACAGTGTATATTCATAACACGTAAATTATGATTTTCTTCAATTCACATACTAGATCACAAAATCACTAGTGTCTTAATTAATAATACAAGAATTAAAAAAAATCACAATTCAATTATAAAGTTTCACGGTTTCACCACACTGGATTATCCATAATAAGAATACATTTTCATAAAATTTCGAAACACAAATATAATAATATAATCATCTCCATAAGTGAAATCTAGAAAATATTTTTTTTACTACCATGTTTGGATAGGTGAAAAGCAGCATTTTAATATCTGTATATTGTAAGCGGGATCAACTTGCTTCTCTTCCATTTAGAAATATTAATAATGCCATTAAATATTTGTCGAAGCAGCTATTATTATTCGCAGAAAGATTGTGCATCTTGGTAGGCCAAATCCTCCAACAACTAGTGCATTGGAAGAAATAAAAAAACAAAAAAATACGGTATAGACTATTTAGAGGAGGGGAAAAAATACGATTGACGAAGCTACCCGTTCTAGAAGTGCTGGGATCAATCATTCCGTTATTTACTAATTACAGTGGTGGGATCAAATATGAACAGCAATTAGGATAATTGGTTGCTGCGCTTATGCTGGATGCTCACCTTATTGTTTAGTTAGCCCAGAATCTTTTTTTTTTTTTCATCTTTTTAGGGAATTCA
Organism: Rhynchospora tenuis; assembly: GCA_027725995.1. Taxonomy (NCBI): domain Eukaryota; kingdom Viridiplantae; phylum Streptophyta; class Magnoliopsida; order Poales; family Cyperaceae; genus Rhynchospora; species Rhynchospora tenuis. Next base: position 81,140,815 of record CM050889.1, read on the forward strand.
ATTTCAATAAAAGCTTAAAACACTATGGCCCTGATCAAAATGTTTTTTACGCGTGATTTCATTTCATTTGAAAAATGAAATGATTCCTCAGGATTAAAATGAAATGATTTCTCGGGATTTTGTTGGATCTAATTACATGGGAATCTCAACCAAATGACACCAAATCTCTTCATTTTGATCAAGAATTTTCCAATGAAATGAAATGAAATCCCATGTTAAAAAAAAGGAGATTTTGATCAAGGCCCATGAAAGATAATAAAAAAAAATCAGCAATGAATAGATAAGCATTTTTACAGAATAAGAAACCAAAAATGTGCTTTAAGAATAAATTACAACAACACAAGTTCCCTGAACAAATTTATCTCAGAAACACTAAAGGAGATGTCAAAATTGCAGAAAACTAATCAGCTCAAAAGAAATCTACATTATTTTAGCTCCGCCCATCTCTCAATCCATGCTCTCACCTAGTGTGAAACGCACAAATCTTCGAACTTTGATGTTCTCCCCAAGGGATGCAATCGTCCTCTTCACAAGCTCCTTAACTGTAATACTGTCATCCTTTATGAACGGTTGTTCCAACAATGCCAGCTCACCAAGCCGCTTCGAGATTCGGCCTTCTACAATTTTCTCTCTTATTTGTTCAGGCTTTGATTGTAAATCCTCCCTCCCCATCTCTATTGCCTTCTCCTTCTCAACTACACTTGCAGGGACCTCATCTACTGAGACGTACTCCACCTAAAAAAAGAATACTCATCAGTCGACCCGAAAACCCAAAACAGTTAGCTGATCTGAACTTAGTATTAACAATATAAAAGCCGGTCATAACATACAGTGCATTGTAATTGGTTGACAAAAGATACTCTTTAATTATTTCCTGTAATCTGTTTGTATTTTCTGTAACTTTCTTACAAGTATACTGTAGTGCTAAATCTGTAATTGGTACTGAATCTTTTGCGGACAATATTTGCAATACTATATCCTCATAGAAAACTTTTAACAGAAATTCCCCTAGGAAAAAACATCTCTTCCAGTCATTTCCTGAGGGAAAATCCTATTTTACCAGTAATCTTACCATTTGCAACATAGTGGTTGGTATATACCTAAAATTATACTATCAACCCTTATTGCTGGTATGAAACTACCGATAACAATACTAAACTGGTATTATTTAAAATATCATCAGTAGCTGGTAGTGAAACCCTTATATTTACCTGCGGGCATGCGACGACCTGCATCGCCAAGTCATTGACCAGCTCCTTGAAATTCTCATTTCGTGCCACAAAATCAGTCTCAGAGTTGACTTCAATAAGGCAACCAATACGAGAATCATGGATGTAAGCCGAAATGAGTCCCTCAGCAGCAAGGCGGGACGACTTTTTATCTGCTGACGAGAGACCTTTCTTCCTGAGAAACTCTTGTGCCTTTTCAATGTCACCACCTGTTTCAGCCAGTGCCTTCTTGCAATCCATCATACCAGCTCCTGTTTCCTCTCTTAGTGCTTTTACTAACGCCGGAGAGATTGTTACCGTGGCTGCTGGTGCCCTGGATAGAAACCAGAAAAAATAAAATTAGATTCTTGAGGTTAGGTTGTCACGTGTTATATGTCTGGTACTTGACATCCAGATGAGATTTCAATTTTATCATCTTCGTTTTTTTTTGAAAAAAATAGAAAGAGAGTACAACCATTTTCATGATAATGTGGTGTTCAATCAAGTTTTATTTGTTTGAAGACATGAGATCTCAATTTAAGGGTTAAATATTATATTCAAAAAAAAAAGAAAGAAACCAGACCAAAACTTCCAAGATTGAACCAACACAATGCCATTATTGCAATATGGTCTGGTTTTGGCACCGGGTAAATCAGTATACAAAAAAATAAGGTAATCCTTCAGCCAAAATAATCTACAAATGCTCTTTCTTGAATTTTTAAGGGAAGTTTCTGATGCTCAATCTAGCCTCAAAAACTGATTCCACGAAAAAAAAAAATCCAAAAAACAACTTACTTTTCCTCAGTTTCTATTGTTTCAACTTTTTCATCCTTTGGTGCAGCTGCAGCAACCTCAGCTGTGGCAGCTGGTTTCGCGGCAGTCTGAGCTGCAACCTCAGCTGCAAAGTCCTGACTCTTTTTCTCCAATCCCTCCCCCAAATTAAATCTCACGAACCTCTTCACCTTTATGTTCTCTCCAATTGTGGCAATTTTTTGTTTCACATAATCCTTTACCACAACTTTATCGTCCTTAATAAATGGCTGTTCCAGGAGAGCAAACTCTTCAAGACGTTTTCGGATCCTTCCTTCCACAATCTTCTCACGAATGTTTTCAGGTTTGGATAGTATGTCCTCTCTTTGCATCTCTATTTCCTTCTCTTTCTGCACCGACTCCTCTGGAACCTCATCCGAGGTCAGATACGTCACCTGAATGTGAGGTTAGTGGTGTTAATGAACCCAAAACCCCACAATCTGGCTTGAGCTTGGTATGAAGTTTTTGCAATTTAGGTTGTTTTTAAAATGATCTGAAAGACGAGTATAAGGGACCAAAATTTCAGCTTACACATCAGTACTTGCTGGTACAAGGAGCATACTGGCCAAAATTAGTAGTCTTATGAAATGACTAACATTGTATCAGGATGCAAATAACTTAGAATATATTGTCTTGGTAACTGATGTTGATATTTTGTTGAATTAGAAGTATTGAATAAAAAATATTAAGAAATTCAAACCTATTAAAGCTCTTAAAATAATATTAATTACCTGTGGACAAGCAGCTACTTGCATAGCAATGTCCTCAACCAACTCCTTAAAGATATCTCCACGTGAAACAAAATCAGTCTCACAGTTCACCTCAATCAGAACCCCGATTCGACCATCATGCACATATGAACCAATCCTGCCCTCAGCTGTGGCGCGGCTTGCCTTTTTGTCAGCACTTGCCAAGCCCTTCTTTCGAAGGTACTCTTGTGCCTTAGCAAGGTCACCATTAGTCTCAGCCAGGGCTTTCTTGCAATCCATCATACCCGCGCCAGTCTCGTCGCGTAATTGCTTCACCAGAGAGGGAGAAATAGTAGCTGGATCATGTAGTACATTAAAACGTCAAAATTTTGGAAGTTAAACTCCCACACCTTCTAAAAAAGAATAAAACAGAAAAAAAGAAAAGCAAACTGAGAGGAGAAAGGAAGAACCACAAAGATAAAGCAAGGTCTAATTTAACCTAAAAGGATTCACAAGCTATTTTGCAAGACTGCACTCGCACACATGCTAAACCAGAACCAGAAACCTCCAAACAAACACCAACAAAAAGAGGGAGGGGGGGGGGGGGGGGGGGGGGGGTGCTTGGTTTAAACTAGAAGTCTAATACTAACAGAAGCAGGTTGGAACTAGCTTGATTGAACCCCAAAGAAAAGGAAAACAGGCCGAAGAAATAATTTAAGCAAGGAGAGATCGAGATGTGTCTTTGCCTTTGACTTCATGAGCTTGAGTTGGACTAGCTTCAGGAGTTGCCTCAGAAACCTCAGTCTTTTCATCTGCAACATTAATTGAAACTGCTTCCTCTGTTTTGTTACTAGCGTCCTCTTCAGTTTTCCCACTTGCTGCAATCTCACTTGCACCACTTTCTGACAACACAGTCTGGCTATCACTAACAAGATTTTCACTTGTTACAGAACCTGCCTCGTCAGCTGGTGGAGTTTCAGTAGTTAAGTCAGTTGTACCAGTCGATGCTTCAGTTACTGTCGGCTCAGATGCAACTTCACTTTCAGATACCTCCGGTACAGCTTCAGCTGCTGTAACTTCACTTTTCTCCACTTCAGATGTAACTTCACTTGTTACAGAAGCTGGTTCATCAGCTGGTGGAGCTCCAGCAGTTAAGTCAGTTGAACCAGTTGGCGCTTCAGTTACTGTCGACTCAGATGCAACTTCACTTTCAGCTACCTCCAATACAGCTTCAGCTGCTGTAACTTCAGTTTTCTCCACTTCAGATATAACTTTACTTGTTACATTAGCTGGTTCGTCAGCTGGTGGAGCTTCAGTAGTTAAGTCAGTTGTACCAGTTGATGCTTCAGTTACTGTCGACTCAGATGCAACTTCACTTTCAGCTACCTCCGGTACAACTTCAGCTGCTGTAACTTCGCTTTCCTCCACTTCAGATACGACAACAGGTTCTTCAGCAACTGAAACAGACCCAATCTCTGAAGAAACTTCACTTTTGGAAACTTCTGGAACAGCTTCAGTTGCTGCAACTTCACCTTCCTCCGCTTCACTGGTTCCTGCAACCAATGGTTCAGCAACTGAAGCTTCTGTAGTTGAGTCAGTAGCAACACTTGATGTTTCTGCTACTGTAGAATCAGATACAACTTCACTTGCTGAAACTTCCGATGCTACTCCAGCTGCTGCCACTGGTTCATCAGCAGCAGATGCTGTTCCAACTGCAGCCTCACCTCCCTCCACTTCAGTAAGAGCAACTTGTTCTTCTGCAATCGAAACAGACCCAACTTCAGAACCATCTCCAGCAACAGCAACCTCACCTCCTGCAACTTCACTTACAGAAGCTGTACTAACAGCAACTACAGAACCTGCTTTTTTCACTGCACCAATGAGCTCCAACCGTTTTTCTGCATTGGCAGCATATCTGCTCCTTAGAAAGGTAGACACGAAGGGGTTGACCAACATGGTGCCATCATCCACATCAAACCCCGAATTCTCTAAAGCAGCCTGGTCTAGAACTTCCGCATCATTCCCTCCCTCTTCTCCTTCTTCCTCATACTCTACACCCATTTGTTCTAGGGCATCAAATTCTCTATCTATTTCTACCTTAAATATGCCTTTTGCCCCTTTCTTCTTTTTTGATGACATTTGTGCTTGTGCCTCTTTCTTCTTTTCTAACGACTCTAACAATGCTTTATCTACATCTCCATCCTCCTTCATGGTAAGTGTGATCTCACCCTTTATCACACTCAGAATGCGTACCTCGATTTCCTGATCAACTTCCAGTGTGGCACCCCCTTCGCTACCTTCCACAACTACTTGTTCTGATACGGGTAGAAACCCCTCAACTTCTCCAGGAAAATTCACAACTGCACCCTCCTCGGTTATTTTCGTTACTTTACCCGAACAAACATTACCTTCCAAGTATTTTGGCCGGCGCTTGTCCTGTCTGGTCCTCCCTCCTCTCCCCCTGGCAGTATCTGTACCACCACTGCTGCCTTCCTTTCTCTCATCCCCTGGGGCCCGCATTGTCAATGAAATACGGCCTGACTGCACATTGTATTCCAATAACCGCACTTCCACCTCTTGCCCAACAGTAAAAAGGGCTTTCACATCTTTTATATAATCAGAGCTGATCTGTGAAATATGGACTAATCCATCGGTAAATGCCCCAACGTCAACAAAGAGCCCGAATGGTTGTATGGAACGCACAACTCCAGTAAATGTAGCTCCTGGTACTAGATCCTCCTTGTTAACAGGAGGCAGCTTACTCTTCATACCAGGTCTTGCTTGTTTAACCTTGACAGCTGGCGTTGTCGAGGCAGCCTCTTCAGTTTGTTCTGAAAGGGGTTCAGCATGTTCAGATGTTTCTGGCTTTGGATTTGGATCAGCCTCCACAGCCACATCAGCTTCGACTGCAGATGTCAGAATTCGGGTTTTCGATATGCTGCGGGTTGAGATCCAGTTTAGAGGGAAGGTGGGATAAGGAAGCAGTAGGGCCGTTCTCCTAAAGTTACATTTATTTAACTGGATATCCTTCTTTGTGTTTTTGAATGTGGATCGAGGTATGAGGCTGATACTTCCAGCCGAGAAATTTAACAATGGTGTCATATTCAATGAATTAATGTTTCAGCTATCTATTTTCCCTGAAACAAAATTACAGAACTAAATGAGATAATAACAAATGAAAACTCACAGAATGCATTCTGATGGAAATGCCCCAAATTTATTTTCCTTTCTTAAATGAAATAGTTTATTTTGTTATGGAATACATAAAATATATGCACAGACAAATCTGAACTGTACCATATGAACAGTGGCTTTGTGGTCCATGAATGAACGGTATATGAACAGATAATGTACAATTTCAATACTTCCATAGTTATAACAATAGCAAAGAAAAATATATGGTTTTAGGAGCAGAACATATTTAAAGAACTCAACTTTCCGAAAGCAGTATAGGCAGAATTTTGGAGAGTGCGGAAACAAAGAAAATTGTACAGAGGCATTTTAACAAACACTACATTAGCATTAAGTTCTCTTTCAATAATTCTCTCGTAAACCAAACTTCAACAAATTTAATGAGATAAAACCAAGAAAGACGTGGGACTCAAATGGGTTAGACATTTGCATTTCGGAAACAATCAAGGAAGCAATTTAACAAACAAAACATGACCATAATTAGCACAAGGCAATCACCTTGGAATTAAAAGAGTAGAGAGTAGAGAGACCAAACACACTTCTTCACTTTATCTTCTCATTCTCTTACTTGAGAGAGAGAGAGAGGAGAGAGAGAGAGAGAAGAGAGAGGGATAAAACGCAGTGGGGTTTATATTGCCTTATCCTATCAGTAGTGAGATGAGAAGAGAGGTTTTGTGTATGGTGAGAGACGAGAGAGAAATGGCTCAATCCGAACTAACGCGCCAGATTTGGGTTTGGACCCAATATTTATCCATAACCCGTTGTAATCTCTACCGATACGGAGTTATTGCTCCGGATATGGGTTTGGATGATTGGATCCTAATTTTGTTCTTAACCCGTTACAATCTCTCCTGAAAACAAAAAATTCTGCCGTGCGGACAGATTAGACCTGTTAATTTTTTTACTCGGCCCGAAAAATAATTTCAATCGGGTCTAATCTGCCCGCACGGCAGAATTGCCCATTAAAATTTTGTACAAAGTGTCAACATGCTACTTGTATCAGCGAGACAGCGAAATGGCCAAAACAAAAGTATTTAATAATTTTAATTAAAAATTTCTAAAGAAAAAAATGAATTTAGAAAGTCTGATTTCAAATTTATAGAATTGTTTGAGCCGTATAATTATCTTAAACTTGTACTTACGGTCGAACTAATCAGTTTTTTTTTTTGAAAAGTTAACGTATCGCAAACAGAACTTTTAAAATTTGTCTGAGAACGATCTAAAATGAAAGAACAAATTAGGCAATTTCACAAATTAGCATATTGAATAAACAAATTCTTTGGAATGACACATGCGGAGAATCGAATTATTTTTCAAAAAGTTTGTTAGTATTTTAGTACACTCTCAATTGGCCCCTCTATCAAAATTTGATTTATTTTAGCTCCCTTCTAGAGCCCATTTTAATTTGTAGACTCGGATAACATGTTCACGTATTGAAATTCTGTGAAAACATGAATGATATTTTGTTCTTATCGCTTTCAGTTCTACTAATCCCACATTCCCACGCAAACCAAGTCTAGAAATAAATTTTAATTTCTAGCTTAAAATAAGAGAGATTTTAGTATTTCTATCTTTGAATGTCTTGTCAATTCATATTATGCCTTTCAACTTTCAAGTGAACTTATTAAAAAAATTAGGATTTAAAAAACCTGAATTGGAAAGCATCCCACCTTGAGGATTTTTGTCTCACTTTCGTCGGCTTGAAATTAAATTCTTCTATGCAATATGAGCGGTGTAAATCTAATTTGTTCCTTTTGGATCAACATAATCATAGTGAAATCACAACAGTATTTATGCACACCGAAATATCCACGAGCAAAGTTACATGAATTACACTGATGATTCCTTCTACTAAATAGGTTTCTGACAATTTCCAGCCTGGGCTTGCTTTTAATGTCCAATTAGCCTCAACTCTCAAATACCAAATGAATTTATATCCCATCCATGACCGCAAGCCATAGACATACATTACAAGCGTATACCATTCTGGTACTGATACCAGTTAATCCAGAATTTCAGTTAACAAACCGTAACAACGACAACTCCAAGATGAGAAGCTCAAATTTATAACCTAAACTTACTTGAAAGAGGTTGTAGATAAGCATGTCAGAAATCCAATTACTACATTAAGGTGGAGCAAAAAGGCAACCCATGACGAGCCACAAAGTAGTGACTGTCTATTAAAGCATTAACTATTGCATGCTAATCTAATGGATGTTACTAATTTGAAAATCATAATGAAATATTTTGGATGCTGCACAGTAAACCTAAGAATCTTCAACAGATTCAGTTTTCTCAATGGAGACTTCTTTTATGACAGCATTTTCTTCATTCTCTGGTTTAGCTGACATCTGAAAGAAGCAAGAGAGATATTAAAATGATTGGCTTATAAGTATAATATTTATAAGTTTGTCTGTGTTTTGTTAGAAGCATTGTCACAAGGGTCTTCCAGAGTATTCAAAATATCACTAGATGAATCCATAAATAACAATAAGTACAACAAAAATCTTGAGTAATGATCACTTTTCCCTTCATCCAACAACCCAAGTTTATTTTAATCCATTAAACCCCATTTTTCAGGACAGTAATGATTTTTTCCAAGCTCATTTTTCTGTCTTTGGAAACCCTAACTTGTTGCAATCACAAAAATCAATTTTTCAGGAAAAATAAAAACCACAAAGAAGCTCAAACTGCACCTGAGGGACTCGAACCAAACTCCATCAGACCTATTTGTCACTTGAAGCCAGAACCAGTGTAAAGTCCTTTGGGGGATTTTTTTTTTTCATATTTTCGAAGAAACTTGAGGCCATTGTTTTGTCAAATTCTTTATCATTAACGAAATGAATTATTATTAATCAAAAGAAATTAAGGCCTTCACAAAGAGAGTTGATAGATTATAGGCTTATTAGCTAATTACTCAGATTAATTACAGCATTCATGTAACAGTGATAAGAAGGCAACAGAACACATACACCCAAATTCTTTAGGCTGGCTGTCACATCGTCCTGCTGCTTTTGGAGTGTAGTTCTTAATTCTTGAAAGTCCTAGACATTCATTTGCGTACATAATAAATTTATTTTATAAAGAAAAGTAAACTTGACACATTAATCTCGTTTTGTGATTCTTTTACCAGAGTGAGCTGCTCCATTTCTGAACTGAGTGCTGTCTTGAGATCTAATAATTCCTGCAGTATCCAGTAGTCCCAATCAACAATCATCTCGGTCTAAAAATATTACATATACAGATGGACATACATAGACAGATGCATACACAGGCATTTTTTTAAGCATAAAATGGGAAGCCAATCTTGCTAACATAACTATTTCAGCCTCTATTGCTTGCTTTTGATGCAATATAAAACTATAGCATATACTGAACAAAGTATAATGGAAAAATGCAACGTACATCTTTGTATGTCTTGACCTGAGTATTAAGCTTCACCCTCCAATTCTGTAAATCCTGAAAAGACAAAAAAAAAAATGTTAAGCAGAAAACAAAGTTTATGGTGTGCATTAAATTGAGGTTTTTTTTATCAGAAATGTAATAAATAGAAGGGACAAAAACATAACATAAGACAAAGAACATCCCTATAATACCTATAATGCCAAACCATTCCGTAAACAGCACAATTCACAAATATGTTCAACATCTTTGTATAATTATAACTTTCCTTTATTTGATTTTCAAAACAATTGAAACTAACTGTTCTCCCTTCGTCACTCATTTATCAATGAGGCCATGAAGGATATTTCTCATTTGCAGGAAAAAGGTGGATTTTCAGGCATTTGCAAGGGTAAAAAAAAGGGAAAATTTCCCAAACTTATATGCACCTCTTTCAGGCATTTGCAAGGGTAAAAAAAGGGAAATTTTCCCAAACTTATATGCACCTCTTTCAGCCCGCGAAGCCTTCCCAGTAACTCTGATTGTGATTCGTTCAACTCCTGAGGAAAACCAGATCAACATAAGGAGGTATGAAGCACAAAAAAAAAAAAAAAGGAGCAACTTTTTCTTCCTTTTGTTTCGACATGAACCATGTTAAATTTCTCTCAAGTGATTTTAATTGATCCTATGTTGACAACAAGCAACCTTAAGAGCCAAAAGGTCCATTTCTTTATAAAATTCATAATTGAACATCTTGTTCAAAACATGTCTGGATCTTACCGCAATCTTATCAGCCACAGGTTTCATTTCTTCCTTGCAGTTCTTCTACAATAAAAAAAAAAAAATCATCAAGGCCAAAGTAATACAAGTGCTAATAAACCATGCACTGAATCTCATAAAGGTACAATCTAATTGAGGTACTACTGCAACAATTTAGGTTCGAACAATTTGAGTAGCTTTCCTGTGATACTCAATTGGATAAAATCAGTTTTAATTGCTACATAGGGAATCCACGTGTCACTCGAACTACTACTAATTGAACTGATGCTCAATCAATTTTTAAGCTCAACTTAGTACATTCAACAAATGCACTAAAAAACGAAAAAAATAAGAAGATTTTCAGTGTAAGATTAAAGAGATCGGAAAGTAAAGGGATGAAAATTAAGAAGATCTTACGATTGGGGAAGAGAAAGCGGCGTCGCCATGAACTGACGGGGCTAGATCTGTGTCGGCCATTGGATCTGTGAATCTAGGGTTTGTCGGGGTTTAAACTTGTGAAGTGAGAGAGAGAGAGAGAGAGAGAGATGGAAGGAAGTGATTTGAAAGTAGAGTTTGAAACAGTTAGTGATGGGAAAAGAGCGGGGCGAGAAATTCTATAAACAAATCGGGGGAAACAAATTTTATTTTATTTTTTCTGAACCACGCAATTGGTGTTGCAAAAACGTCAAAACAGAAAAGCAATGATTCATTAATTTGTTGTTCTTCATTCGTTTTAAAGCAACATTGGACTTCAAATGGGCCATATACTCAATTGAGTATGCCGGAAGCAGTTAATAGGTTATTAAGGATGTGTTTGGAAGTGAAGTGAATAATCTCTACTACTTATAAATGCACCTAACAAAAAGAGTAAACATTTCATATAAAAGGAGTAAACATGTCATATAAAAGGGTGTAAACAATTCTTATATCAATTATGGACTATTGATTTGTGTAATTTGATTTGATCAGTGGTCTAGATCTTAATTTTAAATTAAAAGGATTTTTTATTAGAAAAGATTAAGTTATTACCAAATTAGCTATTTATTTAAAAGGAATGACTAATAAATTATTGATTTTACCATATGTTTATTGTCTATAACATCTATAACATGTAAAGTTCTATATAAAACAAAAATAATATCAATATTTTATTTTCTTATTTGCCCACATCTTGAGGGCATCTTTTGCTAGTAAGAATGAATAGTCTATTCGTGAATAAGAATTGTGAATAAGAATTAGGTAGAATGGTCTATTCATGAATAAGGAGGTGTTGTTTGGATGGTGTGTTGTGAATAAGAATAGAGAAGAAAAAAATATAATACTAATGAAAAGAATATAACAATTTATTTGAATTTAGTTTATAATAATAACAATGAATAATTAAAATGATAAAATAATTAAGATAATATTAACAAATAAAATAATACTATTTATAATAATTATTATTATCATAATTATTATAATTATGATCGGTTGAAATGTAGCGGTAGTTGAAATTATTTTAATTATAATTAATTATTACAGTTATTAATTATTACGGTCGAAATTATTAATTATTCACGCTCGAGAATAAATGTGAATTAAAATAATTATAATTATTATTACGGTTATCATTATATTATTAATGTTTATTAATAAAATACTCAAATCAATTATAATAATTATTATAATTAATACAATAATCGAAATAATTTGAATAATATTAATAAAAATTTTGATTTTGTTATTAAACTATTTTCATTATAAGAATGGAGAAGAATAATATAATATTAATTAATGATAATACTAATAATAATTATAATAATTATTATTATTATTATTGTTATTATAATAATAATATATTATTTAATATAATATTTAATAGCTCGTTAATAACGCAAGTGGTAAAAATAACCAGGACGTTACAAATTGAAATGCAGTGGAGTGGGGCCGACTTCTTTCTTTTCACGTCTTCTTTATTTTATTCTTTAGTGCTACTTTTTTTAATATTTCCAAGGAATCCTGGAGCAATTCACGAAGCTAAAAAGCTGGAATTTGAATAAGCACTTGAATAAGCAACTATTCTTATTCCATGCATGTTTGGTTCGTCCAATTTGTACCTAATTCACGAATAGCCTATTCATTGCCAAAACCAAAACATACCCTAAGAGTTATGCAAACCCCATCTAGGTGATCTTAAAAAAAACTTAAAAAAAAATAGTAAAATTTTCTTAATAATTTTGTGGTGAATAGAAATTTTAAACTGTGCCTGATTCATCTCTATTCATATTTTTATATCAAAAAATTTAATCCACAATAAAAAATTTGAAATTGCTTATGTTGTGCTCCAGAACACGATTATTAAAAGAACAGAGTAGAGAAGAGAAAAGTTGCCCCAGTCTCGTTACCTTCCAAATCGGAGTGGAGAAACAGTACCAAATCACTCTATCTCTCCCATCCTCTTCTCTTCCTCTCTATCACTATTTTTCAGATCTGGAGCGAGTAAACAATCGAGCAGAGTAAACTCATCCGATCTTTCCGCCACTTTCCCTTCCTCCCTCTAAACTCGCGTTCTGGAGCACAGCCTTAGAGTCATCCCCCAATTTATAATCTTGTACCATCCCCTCTTAAAAATCTTCCGTAATCTTCTAAGAAAGAAATCTCCCTTTCGTTTCTCTCTCCCTTCCGACTCTCCCTCCTTTCTTCCTCCGACCTCCGGCCTCCAGCCTTCCTCACTCCAATCTCACTTCCTCTCTCTGACCTCCTCCGACTCCCTCCACCTCCCTCTGGCCTCTCTTCCTCCGACCTTCATTCCTCCCTTTGGTCTTCCTCTCTCCAACCTCCCTTCCTCTCTCCGAACTTTCTTCCTTCGACCTCTCTTTCTCCATCCGACATAAAGACGTTGTAATAAGTGATCAACTAATAAGGAAAAATGATTAGTTTGTCGCAACAAAGAATCATCTTATATGTGCATATATTAGATACGAAGATATAATCTTATAAATATAAATGATCAGATTGTTATAATAAAGGATCACCATAAAAAGTTTTGTCAGATATAATAAGTGATCATCTTACAAGCATAAGTAATTAATTAGGTGTAACAAAGGATCACCTTATTTAGTGCATTTATAAGATGTAATAAGGAATCAACTTATAAGCACAAGTGTTTAGTTAGTTGTGAGAAGGGATCGCCTTAATATAAACATATAAGGGATCAGTTTGTCGCAAATCAGATGGAAAGTTATGGAAGCGAGACTCGAAGCGCCAAAAACGAAAAGAGTATTTCAACGCCCTTTTCGTTTTTTGGTTGGAATGGTACGGGATGGTAAAATTGGGAATTGCACCTATAACATCTGACTTTATGCTCTGATTGGAATGAACTTTAATAGAGAATTAAATAAATTTCAATAAGATAAAATTCACAAATTCAATCTATGTGTCGGTTTTCTTTCTTTCTTTTTTTTTTGGAGGAGGGATGGTGAATTGTCGTGCTAACATATTGCATTAATCAAATGTTTTATTCAAAAGAATTAGAGAAGTTTCATAAAAAAAACCAGAAGTGAGCTCTAACTAGAATCAACATATAATTACATTGTAAATGAATTCGGTACTCGGTTGGAAAAATCTAAATCAAAAGTGGCCAAATGCAGTTGGTCATTGTTGAAAGGGAATCGTAGCCTGACAATTGTAGTGCATCTTTTTTTTTTGAACTGAAACTGCCCATAGGCACAATTGTACTGCATCGATACCTATTGGCTGGTATCGATATCATATTCAAAAAAAAAAAAAAAAGGCTGGTATTGATATCGGTACCAATTAATCCGCAAGGGGATAGATCATGTTCCTAGTTAGTAGGAACAGATACGAGTACTTGCTGTCTTGGTTGTTGTATGTTACTCGTACTGGTTTTCCTTGAGAGAGAATAATTGCTTTCAGTTTTGACATATTCAGCATTCTTTTTACCCTTTTTCCAATGATTAGATCCCCACATCACATTCATTCACATGACAAAAAGGTAACAAAGATGGAAATAAACCAAAGAAAAGAAATGATCATAAATTAAATAAAAGATTCTGATTGCAGCAAGAAACAAATTGTGTAAGTTATAATTTTCTCTAGAAAGAATAACATTTAGTTAGATACATGTTAAAGAATAAAGAAAGTTATTCATCATACTAATTATCTTTCATTGTTCCTTGACTCATCCGCATTTGCTCTATTGTACAACTAAGTGTACCAAAACTATTTATTAGATTAGTTATGATATTTTGTCCAACTCGTCTCTACTAGTTTTATATTGCATAAATAGTAAACACAAGCATCAGAAAATACAACCATAGACTTATTAGCATATCTATGTTGTTATTATATATTCTAAAGGAGACTCTTTTTCCTTGGATTTCAACTATTTACTTTACCTCAGTTATATCTTTGAATAAATTATGTGATTTTTACGCTGAAGATAGATAAAATAAATGTTGGTGCACAATATCAGAATATTCTCTTTGGAAACTTTAAACAATTATCTCTTATTGCGGGAAATTTTGGCAAACTTGGAACTTTGGAAGCTACATGCTTAAATTAATAGTTATTGTATTTGGAGTTTTGAATGCATTTTTGGCATGTTTATTTATATATTTTTTCAATTACCTTTTCTTTTTAAACTCTTGTAAAAATTTTTACTTCTTAATGAAATATTGCTAGTTGGCAATAGCCAACCGCCCTTAAAAAATAAAATAATATGATGGTGCTTATGCCGTAGGGTTTACATTAATTACCATTAAAATATATAACATGATTATTCTCTAGTATCTTATTCCAACCAATACATTGTTCATAAAATGCCAATTCTCGCAAAACATGATTGTAAACGGGGTAAATTGTTTTTTTTTCTTAAATTAAATTTAGATGCATATATTTTCTAAAACAAAAAGGGGCATCCAATTGAATAAGAAAAATAGTTTACTTCATTTTAAATCAAGCACGATCGTAATACGTGGAAATTGGAATGTATACAGAAATTGAATTCACCTAAATCACATGCTAGCTACTTAAAGATTAAAATAATAAAATAAAAAAATCATCAATAAGTTGTTCTCATGCATGCAAAAGGCGTGGCCGCGTGGGAGTATTTAATATTTTATTGTTAAGATCTTCTATATATTAATAAAGTTATTAAGTATTAACACGAATATTCGTGTAAATTATAGCTTCTCGGACTGTATTGGTACATTAATTAACGTCCAGTAAATATAAATATTATGCATCTTTAAAAAGTTATAACATATAAATCTTAAAATAAGCATAAAAAAATAAAAATAAAAAAGAAAGGAAAAAAAAGATTTGTTCTGATCAAAAGATTCATGTTCCTAGTTATCAGATAATATATTTCTCGTTCTATTATTTTACCTTTGCCATCAGAGTTAACGTGTGGGATAAAATAATAGTTTTAGCACTGTGATAAGTTTTTTAACCATTTTCCCAAGGATTGCTCCCAAAAACACGCAGATACATACACACAAGCCAAAAGGGAAACTAACAAAGAACAAAAAAAAAATCATGATAATATTAATCAACAAAGGTCTGATTGTGGCCGGGGAACATGCAAGTTGCTGTCATAAGTTTCAGTACTGGATAAGAGGATTAACTAGACCTGTGTTAAGTAACGAATAAATGATTAATTCGTCCGCATATCAGAACGAATATAAGCACCGATTACTCTTTTCTGAGTTTGGGACTCAGTTCCAAATCCTGAGCTTTCATCAGCTTATAGTATCCTAATTGCATCTTAGTAGATAACCACGATTAATTACAGCCCACTGCGAATTAATCAGAGCCTCACTAATAACAATATATATAGATCGACGATAAGAAATACCACTTATTATTTTTTTTTATTTTTTTAGAAGACTTATTAGTAAGATCGAATATTTATTATACAAACAAAAAAATCACGAATTTTGAAATGAAAATGAAGTTCGGAAGCAACAAAAGCAAAAGATTAAGGCGTGGGAAAGGAGGTCGATCAGCTCATAATAGAGCAGAAGAGTATCAGAATTCAGAAAAAAACAAATCGAGTTAGGAAATCAGATCCGGAAAAAAAAAAAAAGTAGACGGGAGGTTAAACAAAAAAAACGCAAAAAAAATTAGGACCATTTCTCGATTTGTGCGTGTCATCCTTGCGCAGGGGCCATGCTAATCTTTGTCTTTGAATCTGTATCGTTCCAATTTTATCAGATATCACCGAAGAGATGAAACAAGCAGCTAGTGTTGTAACTAGTAATTGGAAATTGCTCGTTACAACCTGTGTCTAGATGTATACCATCGCACGCCATCTCTTGCATGGGCCGGTCCAGTTTCCTCTCTGTGTCATCCATTTTCCTCTCTGCACCACCTTATCGGAGAATTTCCTTCCTCCTTTGTCTCACGTGAGGTCACGTGAGATTCTGTTTATAGCTTATTCAACAATGTAAATTCCTCTTCAAATCCATACAATTAACTTTAATCCCTAATTAATATTCTCTCTGTCTTCTCTTCAATTTGGCCCGGTGATCTTCAAATTAGAGCATTCATTGAGGTAGGATTTCTCGTACTGGTTTGCTTCACTTAATCACTTCCATGAGCGTGATTTGGCACGAAGCTAGATTCTCTTTGAGGGCTCAGAACTAGTGTAATACAATTATAAGCCCATTGTATGTACTAGTCAGGAAATAGAGGTGAAATATCTGCTAACTTGTTAGCATACTCTAAATACGACATGGCAATAAGGTATTGTATGAATGTTATGAATGGATTCACCAGAAATGAAGTGTGAGATCACGGACTAGGAGGCTAAACCTTCATCAATGCACTTCAAAGGAATATATTCTTGCTTCATGTATTTTTTCTATAAGGGTAAAGTTAGTTTAACAGAGTGTTCAATTTTTAAAAGAGTGCCTACTTCTTGCATGTGATCTAATAATATCAGCGTTCTCGATTTCTAATTTTTTAATAAAGAACTGATAATAGAACACTTAATTACTACAAGTGTTCAGTTAGATTGTTATATGGAGAACTTAATCACTACAAGTGTATAGTTAGTTGACCCGATAATAAGTTTTCAGTTTGTTTATTCAATGGAATATCTGATAGCTTCAAATACTCATTTCATTTACTACAAGTGTTCAATTAGTTGACTAAATAAAAATATATATCTTTTTTTTTTTAAAAAAAAAGTGTTCAGTTTGTTAATTCAATATAAAGTATCTGATTGCTTTAAATGTTCATGTCAATCACTACAAGTGTTCAGTTAGTTGACCCAACAAGATATTTATTTTTTTTTGCAAGTGTTCAGCTTGTTTTATTCAATAGAGTATCTGATTGTTTTAAATTTTCATTACAATTATTTCAAGTGTTCAGTTAGTTGACCCAATAAATTTTTTTTATAAGTTTATTCAATAGAATATCTGATTTCTTTTTAAGTTTTCATTTCAATTTATTCAGTATTTTAAAGTTAATTGTGTCATGCGTCAAAAAATAAATGAACTTTAAATTATCTTATCTCTTTCCTATTAATTGAACAGTTAATTTTGCTACCTCTGAAATTTTACAATTTAATCTTTAAGAATATATAAGTGTTCATTTCAATTATTTCAAGTGTTCAGTTAGTTGACCCAATAATTTTTTTTATAAGTTTATTCAATAGAATATCTGATTTCTTTTTAAGTTTTCATTTCAATTTATTCAGTATTTGATAAAGTTAATTGTGTCATGCGTCAAAAAATAAATGTACTTTAAATTATCTTATCTCTTTCGCTATTAACTGAACAGTTAATTTTGCTACCTCTAAAATTTTACAATTTAATCTTTAAGAACATATAAGTGGAATTGATATTATCGATTCTTTGATCAAAGAAACAAAAAAGACCATGGTTCGATTGTTGTGCAAAAGAAGAGGTACATTATTGTTGTGTCCTCTCTCAAGCAAACTCTTGTATCTTTCCAAACGCTACAGTGGAGGAAGAATGTAAGAACATGATCAGCAAGGATAATAGAATGCTCGAAAACTATAAAGAAGCAACTAAGGTAGTTGAGTTCATCAACAATCCTCAACGAACGGATTAGATCTATCAGTGGTGAGGCTTATGTGAAAAAGAGAAAAATAGAGGATGAAAATGCATATCAGGTTCTGCTTGATGTTGATCTAGCTAGAATTTTAGATTTGGTTTTAATTGATGCTTCATGCGGTGATCCTGTAAAAAATGAAGTTTTCTATTTATATATTCACATGCATGAGATTTTGGTGGATGAGGTTTGTGTATATTTCGGTGGATACGTGAATAAGCATAGAGTTTACATTAATGAACATTAAATATATAACATGATTATTCTCTAGTATCTTATCACATCTCTCCCGTCACATGGGTAATTGTTTATAATTAAATTTAGACACATATATTTTTTATAACAAAGAGGGCATCCCTCGAACAAGAAAAATAAGCTATTCCTTTATTTTAAATAAAGCATGAACCGTAATATGTGGAAATTGGAAAAATATACAGAAAACGAATCCACCGAAATCTCATGCTAGCTAATTTTTTTTTTTTAAAAAAAAAGACATCAATAAGTTATTCACATTCATGCAAAAGGCGTGAGGGTATCAATATTCTTTTTTCCATTCTATTGATCGATAAGATCTTCTATTAATAAAGTTAAGTATTCGTTTCAATTATTCACGAGCGTCTCGGATTGTATTGGTCCATCAATTATCGTCCAGCTAATAATTATGCATCTTTAATATTTATAACATATAATATTTGTTAAAATAATTAATTAAAAGTTTTTTTAAAAAAAAGAGAAAAAGTTTTGTTGTAATCAAGCTTTTAAAAAAATTCCGTTTTTATTTATGTTTTGTTCATATTGTACAACTATTTTATCTATTTATCGCCGTTTTATCAACGATAAACACTAAATTATCACCCAACCGCTAAATTACATAAATCACATTTTAAAACCTTGTCGTAATTAATCAAACAAAATGATGATTCATGTTCTTATCAGATACGTTACGATCATCTCTTGTGTTGCTTCTTCTGTGACACCTTTTGCCACCAGAGTTCACGTGTGAGATAGAATAATAGTTTTAGCGATGTGATAAGTTTTTTTTTTTTTTTTTTTACCATTTTTCCAAGGACTGCTCCCAAAAACACATTGATACATATACACAGGCCAAAAGGGAAACAAACATAATGAAATAAAGAAGAAAGAAATCATGATATATCAATCTAGCTAATCAACAATTAAAGGTCTGATTGCGGCTGGGGAACATCATAAGTTTCGTTACTCCTCGGTAAGTATGATGATTAAGTAGACCTGTGTTGAGCACCAAATAATTCGCCCTCTAAAGCACATCTGAACGAATGTTAATCACCAAATGACAATTTCAGACGTGTAAATCTATGCTTGAAATGGATGTCAGCTCAAGTTAAGAATTCATCAAATTCTACAATGATTAACTAACAACCATCGAGCTAATTTCAATACCTTTATTATCAGCCTGCTTTGCACTAATATAATCCAAAAAGACTATTTTACTTTCGATTTAATTTACGTTCCCAAATGGAATAAGCAGCTTTATCCTCCCCCAAACTACTTTTTTCTGAGTTTGGGACCCAGTTCCAAATCCAAAGTGAACATCAGCTAAAAGTAATCCAAGTTTCATCTTAATAGATAACAAAAATTACAGCTCACTGCGCAATTAATCAGATCTCCATTAATTACAATATAGATCGACAATAAGAAACCAGTTAGTAATAATTAGTTGATGAAGAATTGACGAATCAAATAAATACAAAACCTCCTTTTGTTGGATAAATTATAAAATTAGTTACAGAAATCGGCCCCATCATTATTTGAGATAAAGTACAGAATCCGTCAGATTGAATATTTGTCCTAGGATGACAAACAAAAATCACTAATTTGAAACAAACATGAACTTTTGCAAGCAACAAAAGCAAAGGATTAAGGCGTGAGAAAGGAGCGCAGCTCGTAAAACAGAAGAATATCAGAAAAACAAATCGAGAGAGGAAATCAGATCCAGAACAAAAGTAAGCTGGGTAAAAAGGAAAAAAGAGCAAAAAAATTTGAACCATTTCTCGATTTGTGCGTGTCATCCTTGCGCAGGGCCATGCTAATCTTCTCTGTATCGTTCCAATTTTATCAGATGTCTCCGAAGAGACGTTACTGGCTTCTACATAGACCTTTATAAACACCTCTGTTAAAACTTAATTTCCTATTGTGGGACTAATCTTCGCTTGGAAACCGAACAAAACGTTTCTGGGCTTCAGTAACTAGCGAAAGGTTACTGTTGTTAAACTAATACTGCTTGGGCTATTTCTTCTCTGTCTTCGAGCTTCGGCCCGGAAAATTGCCATATTATTTGCTCTTGGGCTGGAAAAGTATGTTGTTTACTTGTCTTTGCAAATACCTGAGAATTAGATATGGAGTGGAGGCAAGAAAATTCAACCAACTGCTAATAATTAAAATCCATCATTGTAATTCTCACACTAATCTGTATAATTTACTTTCAAATATAATATTTCTTTATGAACACATAAAACAACAAAACATTTCAATACAGGTATTACAGGCACGGTCATTCTTCATTCTTGGAAGAAGACAAACTACAAAGTACAAACGCTGTTTTACATTTTTTAAATCCAATCGAACTCTTTGTTGTACATTACATTTCAGAAATCCAATCAAATTTCGCACCCGCAGATATTAAACACAATGCACAAGCACGATCCTGTTTCAGTTTTACCTATAACTCTCTGCCTCGAACACTAGCCCTTGAGACAATTAGAAATTTTCCTTGTGGAAAACAAATCTCGTTGAAGTTTTATGTGAGAAATCTTGGGATAGCCATTTAAGTTCTCTTTCTAGGCTTCGATCACCACAATAGAAAACTCCTGGAGAAAGACATAAGCGACAGTACAATCAAACAACTTACCACAACAATTGCAGTAACATATAACAAGTCACATGATGAAGACCCGAATTAAATAAACACAACTTTTTGTAGAATTACTAGTTTTCACTACCCATTTTCTTAGCCTTAGCCTACTGTGATCCCAGGAATCTGCAGTGGGAAGCATCTAGCCATTGTTGACTGTAAATTTTAAAGCCAAACCCCCAACCCCAATAACACACCTATATACAATTCAGGACAGGTGAAGACAAATTAGATTCTTGTGCTCTCTAATGCTTAAGAGCAAGTAAAACTATTTGAAGGCTTCTTCTTTCTTTCTTTCTTTGTTGAAAGAACTAGGGTAATGTTACTTACCAACACGCTTGTCCGGATGCTTTTGTGCCACGCTCTTGAAAACTTTATTCCAGTTCGGCCTTGCAAAATGTGTCCGAACCCTCGTCTGTCCCAAGATATCAATTTCATGCTTGGCATAGTACAGCTCCTGCAACATCACCAAGAGAGCCGACCTGGCATCACCCCGCTCATAGACACTGGTACAATGATTATGCAACTCAATAATACCTTCATTATCTTTATCGGCTGCGTCATCCATCAGACCCCTAAACCACTCAAAGGACCCCTCTTCTCTTGTTACCCAATAGAAGTAAGCACGCTCAGTGACAAAATCATGTCTCCTGTAGTTGGAGGATGTTTTGTCCCCATGGAGCTCATTTTTCTTTGCTTGATAGTTGTTTAGTGTGTCCTTTATAATGCTAACTAAGGGGGTTGCCCCAATCCCAAGACCAATGAGGAGAAGTACATCATACTTCCAGTAATCCTGTGCTGCTGCACCATATGGGCCATCAATCAGCAGCTTCGGTGGTCTGGAAAGAATTGTTGGAGGTTGTAAGTGGCAATATAAATTCCTCAACATGCAAGAAGTTTTAGCTCAAATGGCTTTGTTTTGACTTTCCTGTAATGTTAAATAAAGCCCTGGAAAAGGATTTTTCCTTGATTTGAGAGAAGCATTAGGGATAGTAAATTAGTTTTATTGATTGGAATGCCATGCAGAACACACTCAAGATGCTATTTACTGAAAAAAATTACAAAAAATAAAAATATCCACTCCAATTCTTCAAAAATAAAGTCGAGTGACAGTAATAATATAATTTAAATATAAGAAGAGATATATTGACTACCACTACAACTGATAATAGGTTATTTGAAGTCAGACAAGTAAAATTGTAAATAAATTTACATTTACCAATATTGAAGGATTTTATTTAGTTAGATAGATTGAATATCAAATTTGGTGCAATCAAGCACTGCTAACCAATCAAAAACTTCAAACTGCTCAACGGATGACCAATTGGTTTTCAAATCACCCCAATCTGAAACAAAAACTATCTAAACTGTGGATAACATTTTGTAATTTTATTTTTTTATTTTTTATTTATTTTTAAGAACTATTTGATCAATTTTTGTTGTTGTCAAATAAGTCTGTTGTTAGAATAATACTTACGATGCATTGCCGTCAGTGAAATTCGCACGCAGCAGACCGCTCTGGCCTGAGGTTGGGGCTTGACAAAACTGCAACAGAGAGCATTTAGATACAAGGGCTACTGAAAGTTTCAGAGAAATTTCACACCAAAATTGTTTACATATGTACATTCAGAATTAAAAGAGTGAGCCAATATACAGATCGAACAAATGGATTTATGTTTCAAACTTGAATGGATTCATGGGAAATGTTTATAGCAATTGATTTGATCTCTGGTTTTAGCAACAAGTTATTTGTAATTTGCATTGTTCCAACAAGATTCAAACAGATAGGTCGATATTTTATTCCCCTTGTTGAGTTCATAATTTAATTAATTCTATTTGTTTTCATCATACCTCTCTGAAGCTATTTCGTACACCTAAGGTCCAGTCACCTCTGCATCTCATATGAATGCTGAGATACTCATCTCCTGGTGCAGAAGTAATTGAGAAAGGATGCCTGAAAGGTTGTAAAAACATGTATTATAGAATGGCAAAATTTTAAATTAAGTTTGATAAAATTATTTCTAAATTTATGAGTTGTATTGTATGCCCTTCACTGCAAAAAAATTTTATAATACTTTCTATATTTTCTGTTAGGAACTTAAAATTTGTTCAAAATTCACTATACTAGGTCTAATCGAACATGTGAACTGAAATTAATAAGAGTCCATCACATGCAACACTGCATCTAATCATACTTCAGTGTCTGATACCAAAAATCAAATGTCACTACATGGAGATCTCACATTGAATGGTATAGCATTAAAGGTGAGGCTTGAGTGGAGTCTATAGACACTTCGAATATTGGGTATTAGCACAAAAAATAGGCACGAATTTAACGAATAAAAGTAGAGCTTAAAAAAAATTAATCACTGAGATGAGATCAAAACTGCCACCATTAAAATATAGTAAAAAGGAAAACATGTCTTTTACCATTCAAATGGGGAGACTGCAGCGCAATTTACAAAAATGTATTGGCCACTTTTATATTTGAACCCATGAGGCTTTGTCATGTAGATGGCTAACACATTTCCTCGGTGCATCACTACCTACAGAAAAGCCGAAAAAATTGTCAATAAGAAATTACCAACAAGCTTAATACAAAAATTACAATATGCTTTGAAAAACTTTTGTAAATACATCGAGAAAATTATTTTTTACACGAGCAATTGGTGGCTAAGTTAGGTATAATGATGTATGAAGAAAAAAAACACTTGAACTGAATTTTTTTTATTTTTTATTTTTTATTTTTTGAGTTTTCTTAATGAAACCAATATTATAAAAATGTTCTTCAGAGAATGTAAAATTGTTTCGTGCACAACTTTTAACAAAGCAAAAGTGTACCATATATTACCTTTTGAATTGATACTTTCTTGTAGCCAGCCCTTAGAATGCGTAGTATGCGCTCACAAATATATAACGTCATTGGAACAAGAAGGTACATCCATGTCTAAAGCATTAATGGAAAATCCAAAGCAACATTATTGGCAACACAAGTAAGTCCCATAGCATCAAATTTCAGTATATAAAATCTTTGATAATTTCAAACAAGCACCATGTTCAATATTATTAAAATATTTTCACATTCTAAAGGAAAAGCAAGCCAAAGTAAATATTAGCAGTATGTATAAATTAACACTCACAGTTTTCTTGTACCAAGTTCTGTTGATGTAGAGGCAAACTCCATGGACAATAAATGTGATGTAAACAACAATGAATAGATGGTGCGAGTACCAAAAGGTGTTAAAACCTGTAAGCTGCCTTAATTTGCTTTTCTCGCTTAATTTGCCCCTGCGGAACAATGGTTGTGCCAACACATACATGATAACCATGCAAATTGTCAGAATGAGACCTGTTATTCCCTCTACACCTTTCACAAACCACCAATAATTCGGTGGTCTTTTTGACCCAAAAAATTGTGCCAAATACTTAGAGTATTCTTCATCTGTTTCATGTAGTATTCTGGGGAAATCACATGTAAGATGTGGTATTATGTGGAGCCCAGCACCAACTGCTACACCCCATGCAATAACCTGGATTATTAAGGAAAGTTTCGTCTAGATATCATGAGTATATATATATCAAGTAAAAACATGCATGTACACAAAAAAACAAGGGACAAAGGAACAGTTCGAACTTCGAAATATAATGTAAATGCAACTTATGTTGTTGTATAGGAACATTGAATTTCAGGTTGAAACAATTACATAAATGATTGTTAAATTGAGTAATTTTTATTTCTTAAAAAAAGAAAACAGAATATAACAAAATTTTACAGTTGTATGTACCTTGTGAAAATTTAGGTTATCATTGAATGGTATGATCAGACCAAGCTTTGTATGTGATCGTAGCCAAGTTATTAAGTTTCGGCATACTGGCAACAATATAATAGCCATGTTTAATTTAGTTGTCTCAGCTCCACCTTTTGCTGTTGTCACACAATATCCCATCACCTTAATTAAGAACAAAAGTTGATTAAGCCATAATAAAAATAGTATTATGACCTCTTTTTTGTTCCAGAAATATGGGGGTTGGTTCATGCTTTACCTCTTAAGTTTTCTTTATCCATTTTTTACCTCTTTAAGTTTTCTTTATCCATTTTGACTTATTAATACCTGAGTAGTATTTTGGTACCTTTCAATTGGTTATTACCAGTCTTTAAAATATGTCTACTATGCTCTTGCTTTATATATGAATCTCCCATATATCTTTGCTTAAGTCTGCTTTGTTTGTTATAAGTTAAAACCAACAGGAGGTACTCAAATAACCAATACTATGGCAAGCCAAATGTGAATGAAGCTAGAGGTACCTGAAAGGTAGGGTTTCGCTTGTATGCCTTGAATTTCCATGTGAATAAGCCAAAACAAATGCAAAGCCAAAGAGTCATGACCCATATACGTTTCCAATTGTCAGAGAGAAAATAAGAAAAACTATTGCCCAAACGGCGGATAGGGTCCCCTTCCTTGGTGGGTACCAGGCCTGTCGTGCCAGCCAAGTCGGATTCTTGTTGTAACTGACTCTGACCAACAGGTAGGAGAACATTTTGAAGGTTTTGAACCTGGAAAGTTAGGTTACGTCAGAATGAAAGGATAACAATTATGAATAATGCATATATTAAGTAAAATAATACATGTGAAGCTACTTTTACAACCAATTAGTATTGTACCAAACCAATTAATAATATGATTTGGATGGATAACCAAGAAGGTTAGTTCTTAGCTATATGAAACCTGGTTCACAGGAATGGTTCACCAGACTCATGATGTTGGAATAGCACTGTCCTTGCTATTCTGACTCTTTATCTAAAAGTTTATACAATAGTACATTCCACTTGGCATGCTATAACATTTGACATATTAATGGATAACTTATTGTAATAAGAAAAAGGGGAGAAAACCTCAATGTAACCCAAATTCTCAGGATCAAGAACTTCCATGAGAAGAGATGCATATTCATCAACTTTTTCTTCTATCCTTGTAAGGTTGCTGGCAGAGGCAGTCAACTGCAACATCTGTGCAAGAAATTCAAATTAATTTAAACATAGGCATTAACAAATTTTAATAAAGTTGAAGTTTAATTATCTGTGTTGATTTATAGCAACTGCATCTCTAATGCAATAAAATAAGAAAAAAAGTAAATAGTTCCCATTGTGACTCAAATTCACTCAACTTACTATATCCCTCAATTTCTGAAATAAGCAAGAAAAGGGTCATTAACAGGAAACCCTCCTAACAAATAGCCATATACAGAAAGAGCAAAATCAAATTTATTTCAGATTCAATTTCAATTAGAAAATTATCTCATTGTTTGAGCAAAGAATTCAGGACTGACCTCCTTGATCTCGTCTTTAGTGATCTGGCCATCTGCATTCTTGTCAACCCTGCATATATCAACAACAGACCAGTCTTAAGCAGAATGAAAACAATGATCAATATAGGTGACCGTTCCAACTCCAAATCAACAACTGCATTTCATGCCTACGGGTTTTAACTATTTTTTTTTAAAAAAAAAAACTTCATTTCATTATTTTCAAGATCAATACCCAGGAAAAGGTGCTTGTTAGGTACAAGCTGTACTATTTATAAAATCTTGAGAGAGAGAGAGAGAGAGAGAGATACATGTCGAAGAAAGTTTGAAGTCTTGCATCAAAACTACGGTTTGACAGCTGCTCCCAGAAATCAAGAACCTGATCACGAGTAAGTAACTGTGCTGTGATGCCCCTCCTTCGGGCAAGTGCATCAAAAACCTGAGCCGAAAACTCCTCCGACCCCTGCATTCCTATATTTTTGGATTTTCCAAAGAACTATCTCAATTCCTTATCTGTGCCCATATTGAAACATCAAAAAATATTAAAACTGCTAGGTCTTGATAACTGCATAAAACTATTATCTAGTAACACAATCTGTCGAACACCTTGTGTGCATTAGTAGAACTACTTAGCACAACAATTATAAAACAGGTGTAAAACACACCTTTTATTTGTTTTAACACAGAAATTCCCGCTCAAAAAATAAACATGAAACGCAGCTAATTGTTCTTTGTAACAAGTGCAACCCATCTCTCTACTCACTGTAGAGGTTGCACTGTCTTCATCTCTGCAAACATTAGAAGCTCTTCAATCTCCTAACATCCACAGTCATCCAAACTAGCACATACACTATCAACGTCACATCCTCTCAGCCACTTGCAGACAACCAGAGAAAACATGAGAGAGCTTATGCGACCATAACCAGCTGTACACTACCGGGTCGCACCAATTGGCATGAAATCATGTATCCTTCCTCCTCAGACGATCTCCCCTTCCCCCTTCTCAGAGCACACAGCGTGCCTTTCTCTCCTCTCTCCATGTTGTGTTTTGTTTTTGTGTGGGTTCACTGGTGTGAGAGCAGGGGAGAGCTCAATTTTTGTTAAGCCACTTTGGAGCACGCTAGTAAGTTTGGGCGCCCAAATGCTAACTACTTAATTTAATTGTTCACATTTGATCAATTGACCCAGTGATGAAACGAATTTTATAATTTATAATTTTTTTGACTAGTTTATACATAATTTATTGGTCATCTATTGTCATATTAAGTTCATAAACCGTATCATAGAGATGCAGAGAGCAACACCTTTTGTAAAAGATACAAGCAGGGGTTTCACCATGTTTTTTTTTCATTGAAAAATTTACTGTCGATTATTGTATACTCATGTATGTTTTCAAATTGAAATGTAAAGTAACAAATTAGAAGGTACCATACATACCCATGCAGAGACCGAACCTTGTCCGAAGGAGAATTCCATCAACCGCAAGTTTTTCAAAGCGCTTCTCAACCTCTGACCAGTCCGGCGAGACCATGCTGTCCTCCAAAACCTGGAGGCCCCTCAGAGCTCTGGTCGCACCCGTCATGCTTCGGTTAAGCCGTCTTGGGTCTTGTGTGGTTCCCATTGGACCATCCGAAGCCATGGCCTCCTTTGGGGACTTGTAGACTAGTAGATATTGCAACAAAAATTTAGCAATTAAATGAGTGCATTTGTAGATATAAAGGACTATATATTCTGCTTTGATTTTAAGAAATAGTAGATATAGGATATACTAAACATTATCATATCCTAGTTTATATAAACTTGAAAGGATAGTACTAACCTTGAAGAACAATTTGGAAGTCTGTCTTGAGTGGAATCGTTATTATGAAATTATGCTGATGAGGCTTGAGCAAGACACGAGCCAAATGCAATGGCCATCTATTTGTAGTGCTAGCGCGTATACACACGCCTATGATCGAGTCTTTGATTTGTGATACCAGTGGGTCCCAAACAGATTGGCGACCGCTAGAGGCCTCTCCAGTATCTGTGTGTAAAGATGAATATAGGAACTTAGGAAGTATAAGCTGAAAATGCATTATTATTATTATTATTATTATTATTATTATTATTATTATTATTATTATTATTATTTTATTTTCCTTAATGGGAAATGCTAGGGAACTACGGCTGTATAACTTGAAATAGTACAAAGAGTATTGTTATCCGAATTAGGGAGCAAGAATAGTAAAAAATAGTTTAAATCTAAATTAGAAAACACACGCGCTCACTGTGTGCCATCATAATACTTAACTTTAATTTAATTATGTAATGTAGAATATCGATTGGAATTATTTAACAAACACAGAGATTTTTAATTGGATGTTTTCTTTTTTTTTCGTTTGATAAATATTGTCTATAATTTCTTTCATTGTTTTGAAAAAAAAAAATGCATACTTAAATTTTTCCATTTGAAATTGAAGGCTTAGACTTCCATTTTAATATCTGTACTACATATTTAATCAAAGTATAAAAATCAATTATGTAGATCGTATATAAGTGATTGAATATATCCTTCGATTGAAACTTTTACAGAGTTAAATTGGTGCTTTTACAAGTAGTAGGGATAGGAGTGACATAAAAAGAGTTAAAATTTGTGTATTTAAATTAGTGCAAATATTAATGTTTGCATAATATAATTTAAAAAGTATTAAGTCCAAAATTGTTATCTACTATTATTTCTATCTTAACAAAGTCTAGTTTAGGAAAATTAACACATTTAGTTCAGCGACTCATGGATAACATTTATTTAGTAGGGGAAATAGATTAAATTCAGCTGAAAGTTTTTTTTAATAGATATTTAAATTCGAGAAATTTGGCTCCGTCTTTATAAGAAAAATGTATGCCTTGTCGTGGCGGGTCTTCATAGGAAAAAGTTAAATGAAGATATATAGTTCCCTTTTTTTTTTATCTTTTGAATAAAGAAAGTTTCACGTTTTCATAAATTTCAGCTGAGTCGAATAAATATGGATATTTGACTGCAAAAGATTTAATCTAAATAGTCTTTTTAAAAAAAATAATGAAGGATAAATCTCATCTTTTGGGTATTGGTTAGCGTTGTAGATAAAGTATGATAAGTATATGTGGTAATAATTATCTAAGCGCATAGTTCCTAATCATTTCATTTGGATACTTTCATTAATTAAATTACTAAATAAATTCAAACTAAGTCGGATTCAATGTGTGACAACATAGAGCAGTTGCATTTGACATCTTATAGTAATCCTATTATGAAGCTGTCTTCCTATTTTCTTTAATAAATTTAAAAGAAAGTCAAAAGGGTATTTACATTGGACATCATTCATATAATCCAAGAAAATTATATATACTTTTATGTCCCTGTAGTAGTGAACTGTCTAATGTTGAAATGCCATGTCAAATAAAGAAATAAACTGGGAAATTTTTCTGTGAGCTGCTATTATGTCCTGTGGGTATTAATCCCTGATATGGACTCTGCCGATCAGACAAAAAAAATCATTCGTTAGCAATTAATAATTTTCTACAATTATAATACTTGAATAAAGTAGTGCCGTTCTCTAGAACTCTTAAAAATGTTTTGCAAAGACTGTTCGCCGAAATTCGTTTTTACATTACGTGCTAACTAATTAATGGGCACCATGAAGAGGCTAATTAATTAAACCAATATTGCAATATTTCAAGGACTGGACTTGACTGGATAAAGGTTTGAGGTTATGTTGCAATGCATCTGGGTCGAGAAGTTAGATCGAATGCCACGATCCGAGGATTTGCTGGCTAACAAAGGAAAAAAAAAAAAGGAAAAAAAGAAGAAGCAATTTGACTTAGTTAATTGAAATTAGAACTTAAAACCGAAGATAGAATGTTAGAGTTTGTATCAAACTCTCCTACCATATTGATTTTTGGATCAAAATTAATAAGTTCCAAATATAAATACAGGGTAATATACTTCAAAAGTTAATATTTTTTTTTTCCAAATTATGTGATAGCAGCTATTAAATTAAGTTGAATAGAAATTTAGTGCTAGGTAACACCAAAGGAAAGTTAGTTTGTAAACCAAAAAAAAGGGAAAAAAAAACTACATCATTCAACGGCCGCTTGAGAAATCAAAAGTAATAAACCGGTAAAATTACCGGTTTGTTGTACTGTCGTTTTAACTGGTTTTAATTTCCCAGCGAAAGTAATGCAAAATTCATAAAAAAAAAAGCATCGTTAGTTGACTTTCATTTTACTCATTTTAATTTCTTCA
The DNA here is from genome assembly GCA_027725995.1 of Rhynchospora tenuis. Lineage (NCBI taxonomy): Eukaryota > Viridiplantae > Streptophyta > Magnoliopsida > Poales > Cyperaceae > Rhynchospora > Rhynchospora tenuis. The sequence continues at coordinate 81,171,394 of CM050889.1, forward strand.
TGCAAATTAACGTTTGTTAATATAATCTGAAGCATATTTTGTGGTATCTTGTGTCAATCAGCACAAGTAATAAAAATTTTTTTACGGGCCGTGGCAAATACCACGCCAACAAAATTTTATTAATAAGAAAAAAAAAATTACATCATGGCAAATGTCAAACAGAAAGAAAAGAAAAATAAAGTAATAAAACCTATAAACTATACATTGAAAAGTAAGAACAAAAGAAAAAGGAAAATAGAAGGAACAAAAACAAGTAAGACTGAAATTTTTCCAAGAGTTGACGACAATACAAATAACCTTCAGTCGACGACAATTATTGCGGTTGTTCCTTACTAATTGTCTGGCAGTTTTGATTTGCATTATTCTGTTCTTAATTACAACACTTCAGAACACAATTTTAATTGAGTACGTCTGGATGGTTAGATAATAATGAGGTTAGCACGTTAATTTGAAATTTCGAACGAGTCGCTTTTTTTTTTTTGGAGTTAAATTATACTATGTCTAGTTCCTAATTCGAATATCAAATCCTGGGGTCAAATGGATTGTTTCCATTGTCAATTCCGAAAGCATTGTCAGTTAGTTTTATCTAGTATATTCAACAACCACGTTCCGCTTGAAAACATTGCTATCTCTTACAAATTCACATGATATGTTGCATAATAATCAACTTCTTCCAAAGAAAAGGTTTATCTAACAATGCAACCGGCTTTCTAATTAAGAGCCTTAGGCTTATCTATCTTTTACTCGTATCATATTACTGTTACCATTTCATGAGATGAATAACATGCTTGCTCGGTTTTATGTGTCAGGTCTCTCTAAGTAATAAGTGCTAACGAGAAATGCATAGTGATGGTAAGGACGTAAGGTTACAGGTTGAAAACTCGAATGGATATGTTTTATGAACGTTTAATTTAAATTTAAAATAAATTGGAAGGCTTGTCACAAATTTATGTAAAAAAGTAACGAGTTCGGTACTTTCTCACAGAGTTAAAGATCAGATAATTGTTAGGAAAAACTAACAGCGTGCGGCCAATGTGGGTGATTTATTTGTATGACACTTGACCTGGCAGGTCGCAAACTCTCCAAAACCACGATTTGTCTAATGAGCATTTTTACAGACACCTTCCGTACAATTGAAGAGATGCACAGAGCAACCCCGTAGCCATTCGGCGAGAATTATAGAATGAGAGAAATTCTTCCATAATATAATTCTACATGGGAATCTCAATCGTTCATTATTTATAATGAATTAATTCTTTTTTTAAATAAATGAAACAAAAGCTTGGTACAGAATTTATACATTCCATGGAATTAATATTTATTTATTCCGTAATGAATTAACAAATACTTATATATGAATCGAGGTTTCTTAGAGAGACGGACAGAATTAAAGTTCGGTAAATTAGTTAAGATTTAAGACCTTAACCAAGTTAAAGAGAACTAATTTAATTTGTAAGTATTGTTAGATGACATTAAGATAAACAAGAAGATTAGAGAAAAAAAATAAAAAAAGGCTTTTGATATGATTTCTGAGATATGGAGGCCTCACACAAACCCACTTTAATTAGCTAGGTCTAACTTTTTGGGATTCTTTTGGATTTTTGTTGTGCAATTTACGTTGTTTGATTTATTAATATTACCGACGGTAATATTATGTATATGTGTATGTGCAGGACATAGTATAACTAATAGTCTAATATCTTACTAACTTACTAAGTGAATGTGAATTACGTATTTGACTAGAATCTGTGATAATTTATCAACATCGGCTGCCATAGGTTTTTCTTTTCTCTCCCCCTTATCCATATATAAATTTTTGTATTTTACGGACCACCTATTCGGGCTTCCTTACATTACATGTTTATTGATTAGCAAATAGCAAGATGTGGTCGATACGCTGATTCAATTAACTTATAAATGATATATACATACATGGTTTCGACAATGATGATGTGTTACTTCTAATCAACGCGTAATAGTTGTCATCCATATTTGTTGTTTTTTTTTTAATATTTTAGTTTATTGCGTGTGCCCCTTGGAATATTCAACAATTAATCCATCTTGCAATTTTTTTATTCTATAAATAAATAGAATTGTGTTAGAGCCCCATGGCAAATAAATATATAAGAAGGAAAAATGCATTATACTGATATTCATATCCTCACTATCATCAGTTCAAATAATTAAAAGGAAGGAAATGTTCAGTTTTGTTCCTCACTTCAAAGGAATCTTTATGTTATCATATAAAATCTAGCGATTCAGTTTTGTAATCTAAAAGAATCTTTTTTTTTCTTCCCTCTTTGAACTTAGACACAACACTAGTGCATTGCGGAGTTATGTTGTTATTTTGGTAACAAATCAGATTGACAGCTAGAGTTTGCATTATACCCGGGCCTATAAATTTCATTGAGAAAGAAATAATGAACTGATATGACTGAGGAATAAAATGATTTCAGATGTGAATTATCACTGACAATTGAGAAAGATTTGTATCAAATCCTTATTAAATCTCTATAGCAATCAAATCAATGAACCATGATATCTAACATATATATATCAGATTACCATTTTTTAGCTCAATCATATAAATTAGCAACCACGTAAGAAAACCATTTGTAGTTAATTTAAATAAAAGTTTTAAAAATGAAATAGCAAACAGTGTTCTAGTACATTTAATTTCAAAAAAAAAAAAAGTTGGATGGCAAAGACCTCCCTCTTTCTTAAAAAAAAAAGCAAACGGTGTTCTATACTCAAGGCGGTGATTAATTGTTTTCTCGATTAGATAGATTTTCAAATACTTACGGTTATTTTCTTTCTGTCAAGCAATTAATTACCTGGATAAATTTAGAACCGTTATAATATTTTTCATTTATTTGAAGGAACGTTAGAAAAACAATTTTGCATGGAAGTAATAAATGCGACAAAATCAGAAAGAGAGTAATATAATAGGAAATATATTCCAATTTACACGACATCTTCGGCTGATTAGAATCAAGGAATGGATCAAAATAACAAATTTGGAAGTGATACACCATGCCAGCCAGGAATGAAGTGAAATAAACTTGGTTGATCCGATCTCTTCTTTCTCGTTCAGAGAGGAAGCAGTGTAGTGGGGCGCTGCTTTTGGCAAGCCTCCAATTTGCAATTCACGCTATAGAATCTCCGTCTCCTCACAATGCTGTCTTCTGAACTTCCTTTATCAGACCGAGGCCTTTAAATCTTCATCATTCTCTGATCCTTCGATCAACTTGCACCGATGCAGAGGCACAGGGTTCAAAAGAGAAGAGAAAAGTCTTTTTGGCAATAATTTCTTCTTCTCTTTGGTGAATTAAGAAAAAAAATTTATCGGCTAGGAGCAGAGAGGTATAGTGAATGGTTATTTTTTTCTGTTATTTTATTTTAGAGAATGGATCTTTACTTTTCTTCCGTCTTGGAGCAAAAAGTAATTTGCAATAAGGAAGAGGGATTAAATTTTATTTGCTTCATTTATATTCTATTATCTTTTCTGTATAAAGCCTTCTTGTTGATTCTGTTTTTACTTATCTCAATGCCAGTGTCATCAAGCGCCCTGTAGATATAAAACTACATTGTGCCCTGTAGATATATTTCTTCTCAATTTCTTGTGAAGATGAGTTTAGAATTATGGTGATTATTTTGATTTCAGTGGTGGCTAAGAAGCAATTGTCACGCTGAGGGCATTTTAGTCTAGATACACAGATTTTGCGTGAATTACTAATCGAAGTCATGAGATAAGCGGCGACTGAAGCAGTGACGATGCACGGGCGGCCTAGAAAACAGACGATACAAAAGGATCCAACAGCCATTGCCGTGACGTCAGCTCGGCTTCGCGAGCTCCAACTTCAGCTCCTCCATTTCCACCATAATCGCATGTATTATTCTCTTCTTCTTCTTATTATTCTGCATAATTGCTTGTTGATCTGTTCTGATTAGAATTGCATTCCTGTGACATACATAGATATACAAAGGAGGCAGTTTCAGTTAGCTCTGAGTTATTGAAGATAAATCCAGAGATGTACACTGGATGGAACTATAGAAAGCTTGCTTTCCAGCATAATTTAAAGGAGTTTTCTGATACTGACACCATCAAATCTGCAATAGAAGATGAGCTCAAGATCGTGAGTTTCTTTTCTCTTTTCCTTTTTGCCAATAGGAAACTTATTAAAGAATCCCTTCATATTCTTGATGTGTACCTCAATAGTATACATCATCATTAAGAAAAAAAAAAAACAAAAAAGATGAATGATTCTTGTCCGTAATTTATACTTCATTCTTGTAGTTCTGCATATTTTTGATAAACATAGTTTCAAGTACATTATGTAGGTATATTCTTACAACATGAGTATCCTTAACTTTTTTTCAATTTTAAGGTACAAGTCATATTGGAAAGAAAACCAAAGTTGGGAGGGAACCTACAGTTGAAAGCAAACTCAAAGTCATATGGTGCATGGTACCACAGGAAATGGATCTTAGGCCAAAAACTTGTACCAGCTAATTTTGATCATGAATTTCAGCTATTAGATATGCTTCTCAAAAAAGATGCCAGAAACTTTCATGGATGGAATTACCGTAGGTAATTTGCTTCATGTTAATTCTTAAGTGTGATTGTATTTGGGAGTTTTATGCTTGTGTTGGGAATGTTTTCTGAAAAATTAAAATTTCCACTATTTGATATATTTCACATCTAAACCCTACAAATACAAAAGTCTAATTTCTTTATCATATGTTCTTGCTCTCTATGGTTCTGATCTTTTGGTCAACAGTAGGTTTTCTTGTTAAATCTCAAAATATCCCACATACCTTTGCTATGTATGTCGTACTATAAAATGCTCCTTGGCCCTTACCTGTTTTTTGCCAAAGAGATGGCCACAGGTGAATTTGGCATCGAAGGGGTTAGCACTAACCCAAATTCAGTGGAACTAACCAACTAATCTCAACTCATCAGATGAATTGAGGTTAGCTAAGGTTAGTGCTAACCTTCTAACTCTCATAGGTGAGTTAGTGATTTCACCCATGAGAGATTAGAGCTAATCCATTATTAATAATGATAATTAGTAATAATCAATAATTAATAAAAATAATAATATTTAATAATAAATAAATTATTATTATAAACTAATTAAATAATACTGATTAATATTTAACAATAATTAATAATAGTTATTTTAATAATAATTAGTAATTAATAATAATTATATAAATTTAAGTAATCTGTAATATAAAAATTATAATAATAATAATGACAATTAATAATAATAATAATTTTTATTAAAATTAATATTATTAATAGTTAATGATAATTATAGCACTAATAATTACTAACTTTAAAGTACTAACCTCAATATATCATACCAAACAACATTCACTAACTTCGTCCAATTACTACCCTCGTCATTCTACACCTCTAACCCGAAAAAATACTTACCTTACACCACTAACCTTACCAATCTTTATTTTGCCAAAGTGTAAAGTCTGGTTATACCGTTACGTGCGAATGTGTAATTGTGGATTTGTGGTTTAGTAAATGCAATTAATATGTACCATTATTTTTATGGCATTCGTGCTAGAGGATATGATGTATCAAAAATAAATATAGATATATTGAACTCTTTACGATTGACTTTAAAGTTCGACAAAATAAAATATTCAATACTTAAAATTGTCGTCTATATATGAAAGTTCGAATAAGTAACTTTGATATTATTTTCCAACAACCAGCAATTGATTTTTTTTTTTTAACTTCGAGATAGGGCTGTAAAAAAACCGGACCCGTTCAACCCGTTCAACCCACCCGATCCAACCCGTTTTTTTCCGGGTTAAGATGATGTTGGGTCGGGTACGAGTTTTAATTTTTGACAAACCCGTTCATTTGGGTTGGGTTACGGGTTTTATAGTAGTAACCCGTTCAGACCGAATTCATTATGATTTAAAAATAATTTATCTTAAGCATGATTTATATGTTAAAATTTCATAAGAATTTATTATATTTAATACAATACAAACTTTATTTTTATTCTTGACATTGTATTTCCTCGTTGTTTGCAAAGCACTAATAAACTAAATCAACATATGAAATTTTAAATATATTCAAGAGTACATATTCTTTTAACTTGAATTTTAATCATGTTATCAATTTTTTTATGAAGTTATTTTGACTTATTTTGTTAGAATTTTTTTATCGATCATATCTCAAACATTTGCTATGATGTTATATATTAAAATATTTTAAAATTTCAACCCGTGAAACCCGTTTAACCCGTAAAAACCCATCTATAAAAATTTGATGGGTTGGGTTGGGTTATGGGTGAGTTAATTAAATTTTTTTCTTAACCCGTCATTATCGGGTTGGGTTCAAATTTTGATAAAATACCGTCAACCCACCCGTTGTACACCCTAACTTTGAGATCACTTGATGGATGATTAGTTAATATTCAAACTTCCTTTAATTCAATATACATTTTAAGTGACAACAATCATTATATAAAGTTTCATAAATTTTTACATCGACTTTATAATCCTAAAAGTAAAAATATCAATAATACGTTACATTCCTTTTGTAAACTTGTTAACCGAGGAGGAAGCAAACAAATAAAAATAGAACTACAATTGTCTGAGCCAAAATTTATAAAATTCAATTGAGTTTAACATAATAATAAAAAAAAATATTAGTGATGCTTTTGCATTGAAATTTGTTAATTGGAACCGCCAACCTCTGAGAAATCATTCTCAGCGGTGACTCTAGAGTTCGAGTATATAAGAGGTTTCTAAAAAAAATAAGTAATAAAATGTGCTGATTTTTTGGGATAAAAAAATAGAAAAATTAGATATGTGCTATCTCAAAATTGAAAAATAAAAAATGATCATTCTAAAATTAAAATTTCAAAAAAAAAAAATTAGATAAACTAGACAGAGGCTGTCTAGAAATAAATTTTAAAAAATTGCCACTTTTCACAATGACCAAAATACTGTCAACTTTTTCTTCCTCTCTCTTGTTGATATCACCTCTGCATAAGGGCTTCTATCGATTATTAAAAAAATATATATATATTGCCTAAGGGCTTCTCCCTCTCTCTTGTTGCTTGACTTTAGAGTGACAATTTTGAGCTGGCACATATCTAATTTTTTTTTTAAAAAAAAAACTATCTGTTTATTGATTCTATAATTCTATGATATTTACAACGTTTGATAACAAAGTTTTTCTACGGAGCTGGATACTTATTGACCGTTGGTCAATTTCTATTTATAACGATATGCAAGTAACAAATCTATAATCTCTAATTACAAATACCACTATCTTTAATCACTAATAACGGCTGTATACTTAATTTGTGATGATTGTGTTGAGAGAATGAGCTGGCTTCCCTTCTATTAATCAATGAGAAATCTGCCAAGATCAATGATATTTTAGTTTGCTGATTGTATTGAGAGAATGGCCTGGCTTTCCTTCTATTAATCGATGAGAAAATCTGCTAAGATCAATGATATTTTAAAAAAGTGACACGCGTAAACCATATTACAAACTATCAATTCAAAATTCGAAATTCAACGAGTTCATTATTTGGATGCAATTTGAATTTTATATATAAAATAAATATTTTAATCAGTCTTAATTCATCAATTTTTGGATGGTAGTATGGTACTGAAAAAAAAAATACTAATATTATTGGAGTTTATGGTATGGATAAAAAAGCAAAATAATAATAATAAATAAATAAAAATAAAAAAGGGAACCAATACAGTGCATAAAAGAAATTTTTGAACACGGTAGACAGCGGCTATCTAGAAAATCAGACTTTACACTTGCTATCCTAGAATTGCCGGTTGCTACGTGCAAAACTTTACACAAGATACGATCAAAATATTAACATCAGAGAATGGTTTCTATAAAGGTTTTAAATAAAAATGTTAACAGAGAATTATTATTTTGAAAATTTAAATAAAACTGAACAATTAATTTAATCGGGCAGTCAGACAAGTAGATGACCAAAAAAACACAGTAATAGCGGGTATATGATCCATCAAGTCGGAAAATTGATCAAGAATTGGATCTCTTATATTTGGAATCCAAATCCTCGTCTGCCGACCAAGTGGTCGGTTTGATCCAGACCGTTTGATTTAATCTCAATGGCTAAAAGAGCCCCGTGAATTCCACCACTCCCGAAAAAAATTATTGGCCCGAAAAAAATAAACCGTTCAGATTAAATCGAACGGCTCTGATCGGACACAGACCACCTAGTCTGCCGACCAGAGGATACTGATCCATTATATTTGAACGAAACGGAACTCTTCCATCAGACTATCACCAATTCACCATCACCACTGGCCTACACAAAGGCGGGAACTTTTTTGGCAATTACACAACACAAATCTCTCTCTCTCACTCTCTGGCCAGTCGCCATGGACATGCGACTGGGATCCTCGGCAGTTGTTTTAAACGACTGCTGGGGCAGCTGTTCATGTTTTTTATTAATAATAAATTTTTTTAAAATTCAAATGACGAATCCAAACCGTTCATCTTGTTGAATTTTACGGGCGATGTGTTTTCATATAAATTTTATAAAATTTGGAATTGATTTGATATTTGATGAAGTGATTAACAAATGAACGAACCTAGTTTGATTAATTCTAATACGTTCATAATTAAAGACCTCGATACAGACGACACCAATTAGCCGCTCTCTTCTCTCCTCTCGGAGCTCCAACTCCTCGTCTCCGTTTCGGGTGGCACCGCCTCCTCCAGTGACCCTCTGCCACTCTCCGACTCCCTCCTCTCCGGCCTATACTCCCATCTCTCCACACCTACTAGACCCTCTAGTCTCGTCTCTCGTCTCGCCTCCGTCGATCTCTCCCTCTCTTCCCTCCTCCGCCACCTCTCCAGTTCTATCGACTCTACTTCAGTGAAGCCATCTCTCCTCGCCTCCTTCGCCTACCTCTCTCTACTCCTCTCACCTTCTGCCCCACTGGTATCTCTCTTTTCTCCTCTCCATTTTCTCTCTATTCTTCGTTCCCTTCGCCGGTCCCTTAAAAACCAGGCTACCTCCTCTCCTGACAGCACCAAGCAAAAACCCAAAACCAAAGCACATTCCAAATCCAAGTCCAGTTCCAAAATTGAGCAGAACAAGATAAGTTGTATCTGTTAATTTAACGAAAATAAAACTTTATCCATATCCGTTTTATCAAATGTGGTACGGATTGGGTAAATGGGTAAATGGGTAAACGGGTTTTATTGACAGCCTAGCTGGTTTTGTCGGGAAGAATTTTGCCCAGCGCCTCTCGTTGAACCCTAAACCCTATTCCTCCTCGTTACGGCTTCGACTGAGGCAGCGATGCTTGACGCACGTTCTTCTCATCTCGACGAAGAAGAAGAAGAGAGGCCAGAGGTACATTCTTAATTTAACGCCATCCCATTCCCATAATTACTTTTGTCGCAACTCGCAATTTGTAACATCCCTAAATTTTAGAACCTATTTGCAATACTTCAAATCTTAAGGTCCTATTTGAAAAATGTTCATTCTTATCCATTTGATATTATATAATATTCATTTGATCTTATCCATTTGAAAATATCTATTTGATCTTATCCACATTTTTAGTAGCTAAGTAATGGATATTTATATAAATAGTTTTCAATAATTAATATCTTTATAAATAGGCTTAAAATATTTTTCAGAAATAGTTATAAAAAATATATTTCTACTTTCTTAGCCATTAAGTAACTTTATATTTACTTTCTTATCCACTAAGAAACCTCCACTATAAATAGAACCTAGCCTCATTCCATTTCATTTCGGATTTCTCTCTCTCACTATTTCTCTCTCTCCAGCTACCATTGAATACCGTCTTGGCTTTGCTTAGTCGGCCGTTTGGGATTCGAGTACTACGTCGCAGTCCTGTTGGATAGTCGTTCCGATTTGCTTGGTCTTGTGGATCACTCAGTCAGGTAACCGGACTTCTCTATATCTAGTTTCGTATTGTTTGATTTGGTTATTACTTGGATTTGCTTGCTTCACTTACATGGAAATCAATATCACTCTCCGAAGTCGGTCGGCCACCGGCTTCGGCCAGTTCGGTAGCGCTATTCGGATATGGAATTCCCTCATGCCTGCCCAGGGTTAGGGATACGTCCCTCATGCCTGCCCTGGGTTAGGGAAAGGTCTCCTCATGCTTGCCCAGCCGGTTGGGTTAGGAGGCCTGAGTGAGTTTTGATGGCATGTTTTATGATATGGAATTCCCTCATGCCTGCCCAGGGTTGTAAGCTCGTATGTGGTATGTTTTGCGAAATATCGGGTTTAGAAACTGGATTACTGAATTTGTATGTGCATGTGGATTTTGAGCCCTGATCCCCGAGGCAGGGGAGGGAAAACTGGTTTTGATCCCTCAGGGACCGGGGAGGAACCTTATGCCTGACTGATATGACTGATCTAAACCCGTTTATCTCCGTGAAATATATTTTTGTTATGTGGATTAATCCGATCATGATTGATTTTGCTATCTTAACTAATATAGAGAAGCTGCGTCGTTAAATAACCGGTTACTGAGCTTTGTAGCTGACATCCGTTTGTTTCCTTGTGTTTGCGACGTAGGTTGACGGGCCGACGGATGGATGCAGATGATACCGCCCCACCCTCACGTGCCCGCGACCCGTCGGTGCGGGGCGTGACAGATGGTATCAGAGCAGAGCATTCGTTCCTCGGACTGTGTGTTGGGTTCATTGTCGTTTCGTTTAGATTTTGACTTGTTCCGTCCTTTTGAAATTTCGTGGAAGAAATTTTCTTTTTAAGGGGGGTGGAATGTAACATCCCTAAATTTTAGAACCTATTTGCAATACTTCAAATCTTAAGGTCCTATTTGAAAAATGTTCATTCTTATCCATTTGATATTATATAATATTCATTTGATCTTATCCATTTGAAAATATCTATTTGATCTTATCCACATTTTTAGTAGCTAAGTAATGGATATTTATATAAATAGTTTTCAATAATTAATATCTTTATAAATAGGCTTAAAATATTTTTCAGAAATAGTTATAAAAAATATATTTCTACTTTCTTAGCCATTAAGTAACTTTATATTTACTTTCTTATCCACTAAGTAACCTCCACTATAAATAGAACCTAGCCTCATTCCATTTCATTTCGGATTTCTCTCTCTCACTATTTCTCTCTCTCCAGCTACCATTGAATACCGTCTTGGCTTTGCTTAGTCGGCCGTTTGGGATTCGAGTACTACGTCGCAGTCCTGTTGGATAGTCGTTCCGATTTGCTTGGTCTTGTGGATCACTCAGTCAGGTAACCGGACTTCTCTATATTTAGTTTCGTATTGCTTGATTTGATTACCGTTTGGCTTTGCTTGCATGTGTAAGCTCGTATGTGGTATGTTTTGCGAAATATCGGGTTTAGAAACTGGATTACTGAATTTGTATGTGCATGTGGATTTTGAGCCCTGATCCCCGAGGCAGGGGAGGGAAAACTGGTTCTGATCCCTCAGGGACCGGGGAGGAACCTTATGCCTGACTGATATGACTGATCTAAACCCGTTTATCTCCGTGAAATATATTTTTGTTATGTGGATTAATCCGATCATGATTGATTTTGCTATCTTAACTAATATAGAGAAGCTGCGTCGTTAAATAACCGGTTACTGAGCTTTGTAGCTGACATCCGTTTGTTTCCTTGTGTTTGCGACGTAGGTTGACGGGCCGACGGATGGATGCAGATGATACCGCCCCACCCTCACGTGCCCGCGACCCGTCGGTGCGGGGCGTGACACAATTAGTGTACCTCCCTCTTCCATTCTTACCTCTTTGTTCAGCAACTAGCTAATATTTTTCTTTACTTAATTACACTAGACCGTAGTTACTTGTTACTGGTCAGAGGCCTCTACTTTAATTGTTATTGCAATTATTCTTTTGCTGCAAACTTAAGTTATGTAGTTTTGGACTAATTTCACATTTTGCAACATATTGTCTGTATTACAAAATGATTCATCATTAATTAGTGTGTTGGTATTTTAAGTTAAGGTTTTTGTTAGGTGACTCAGGATTTAATTAAAGATAAAATCAGCCATATACCCTCCAAATCTTCTTGAATCAGCCATAAATCCTTCTATTCTTTATTATTGGTCATTTATCCTTCAAATCATTTTATCATAGTTATTTACCCTTTTTATTAATTTAAATGATAGTTCAATTCTGAAAATTCATTTTTCCAATTTTATGACTAAAATATCCTTGTCATTTTATCTCTCAACTATTCTTTTAACTCATGCAGAATCGCTAGAACATGATTCGTTTGTTCCACCAATATACATAAGCAATTCAAACGGATATGGATAAAACGGATATGGATAAAGTTTTATTCATTGTTTCTTTTTTATCCAAAAGTAATCCAAACGGAGTTGCAGCTTTCATTAAGCTAAACAAAGAAGTTTACACACAGTTCAAAAAAGAAAACAAACCAAGGCCTGAGATGCCTATACTACCACATGGAATAAAAAACCATCTCAGCAAAGCCGAAATAAGATAAGCTAAATAAAAGAACCCCAACTTTAGTTATGGGCAGAGGAAGTGTAATTTTTTTTTTTTGGATCCGTGCGTTTGTAAGGGATAGAAATAAGATTATAAGCTAATAGCATTCTGACGTCGGACCACAATTCCACAAACCTCTCTCTCTCTCTTATTACATTTCGGATCTTTATTAATTTTCTTACTTTTTGGACCCAAAACAAAACAATTGATCCGGCGGCGCTGTTTGTTAATTAAATTTACGATGGTAAGTATTTCTTTTTGTAAGATTATATTTTCCTATTGTTTGTACTCTCTTTTCTTTTTTGAAAAAAGAGGGAGGTCTTTGCCATCTAATTTTTTCTGCATCCTTTTATTATCCTTATCGTATTACCATTTATTTATTTGACAGAAAGACAGCGGTGGAATGTCACACACCCCAAAGATTTGTTGTGTGAATATAAATACGTAACCCAAAGATTTAATTACTTATAATAACAATTATATACAACTTGGAAAGATTTGTTGCTCTGTGTGTATAAATATGTAACCCGCGTCCCGCCTTCACCTTATATTCCCATGGCTTCGTGCGAGATAACCGGATCGCACGTGTTTAAGATTATTGGATATTCCCACTTCAAAATATTAGTACTGGGGAGTGCATCAGAGCTGGTACGTTCACCGTCGGTGTTTATTGAATGGCTGTCGATAAGACAATACTTAAATTGTTCAAAATTTAATCTATGACATATTAAGTACCGAAGTTATATCAACAGCTTTAATTTTATAGTTGAGGAGCGTTCCGCTGTCCCGAAAAATTGACTGCCCCGAATGTCACATATTTTGAACCGTCAAATTAATTTTGGATGGATGACTTTGATTGATTATTTCAATCCAAAATGTCTTTGAATGTTCCGAGGCACTGTGCACTTTCCAAGAGTCCAAAAAATAAAAATAATAAATTCATATCATCTTCCCAAACACTACCTTCTCTTCTCATTGGCTTCTTGTTTCCTCAATAGATTTCAAAATGAAACCATAGATATACCTACGGGCATTGTTTCTTCAAAAAAAAAAAAAATAATAATAAATATAAAACTGAAACCAAAGATAAAGCATAATGTGTAATATTGTTAAATTTCTATCGTGATTATTTTATCTTAATAAGAGCATTATGAACCAATTGCAAATTCACAATAAGAAGTTTCTCTCTATGGTGAACTAGAATCAATAACTCTAACTATACTTCTTACTTTTCCTTTGCGTTACCAGTTTTATAAAAAAGAATAACATAAAGTATCAATATGATCGCATTAAATGAGTTCAGAGTGATAAAAAAAACTTTTTTTTTGGGCTCTACTTAATATGTCTCTGAGTATGCTCGTAGATCTTGAAAGTTCCAATTGACATGAAAGTATTCATTGTATGCAGTACATTTAGCTATATGAAACAAGAACTAAAGTCAATTACATGCATGTTTTTCTCACTAAACTAGCTGTAGATGAAGATCTTAAAAAAAAAAAATCGAAGTTAGTGAAAATGGAGACAGTTAGCGAGATGTCATTTGCCGAGATCATGAGTGACAGTTGACGAAATATAAACAAATGGGGGTCTCCATCGGCTCCTTATGATGAGAAGAGCAAGATCATGATGTCGACGAATGCAATTTCTCTATGGATCACTAGATATTGTCTGATAAAGGAGAAATCTAATTTTCCTACATTTTGGGTTTTATCTCCTGGGAAAAAGTGAGAAGAAAGAGAAAAAATGAAAACAAATAATAAAGAAAGGCACACTAACATTTTTTATTCATTTCTTTCTCAGTCCACATATCATCAGATCGCCATTGATCAAAACTAATTCGAGGGCTGAAAATGTGTGACATTCGGAGGCAGCAAATTTTAGAGGTAGCCGAACGTTCCTCAATTTTATAATTTGTCGAGCTGTAACGTCAATCGTAAGAGGCCGTTCAATCATTCTTGTAGTTATCTTACATATATATCTTGGCAAAAATGTCATAAAATAATGGCACATTTTAGTTGCATTTACTAGTAAACCATAATCAAAAGACAATATAACCAGACTTTACACTTGTTATCATAGAATTGACGGTTGTAACATGCAAAACTTTACACGGGACCATACGATCAAAAAGTTACATCATAGATAGATTTAAAATACAATTTAAATAGAGAATGATATCCTTAGAAATTTTTTAAAAATTAACGATGAATTTTAATCGTAAAATAAGAAGACAAAAAAAAAAAAAAACACTGAAACAGTGATATCTCTGTTGGACCGTCCGATACGGGCTCATCCAATCGGCACAATGATCCGTATTCTGTAATAATTTCACACTCATCCTACTTGTTGGAGTACCAGAGAGGATCCGAACTGGAACAAGAAAAATATGATCGAAAAACTCTCCATTTTCGATCAAACGGACTCTTCCATTAACACCCCTAGGGATGCAAAGAGGCGGGAATTTTTTAGTCATTACCCAAATCTCACTCCCTCCACTCTCACTCGCTCTCTCTCTCTCGCCATGGACATGGACATGGAAGACCTAGATGCAGACGACGCCAATCAGCCGCTCTCCGCTCTCCTCTCGGAGCTCCAACTCCTTGTCTCCGTTTCGGGTGGCGCCGCCTCCTCCAGTGACCCTCCGCCACTCTCCGACTCCCTCCTATCCGGCCTATACTCCCATCTCTCCACCTCCACTGGTCCCTCCAGCCTCGTCTCTCGTCTCGCCTCCGTCGATCTCTCCCTCTCTTCCCTCCTCCGCCACCTCTCCAGTTCGATCGACTCTACTTCAGTGAAGCCATCCCTCCTCGCCTCGTTCGCATACCTCTCTCTACTCCTCTCACCTTCTGCCCCACTGGTATCTCTCTTTTCTCCTCTCCATTTTCTCTCTATTCTTCGTTCCCTTCGCCGGTCCCTTAAAAACCAGGCTACCTCCTCTCCTGACAGCACCAAGCAAAAACCTAAATCCAAAGCACATTCCAAATCCAAGTCCAGTTCCAAAATTGAGCAGAACAGGCAACCTGGCGACACCTCCAATTTTATTGTCAAAGTTCTCGGACTCATCTCGGATCTTCTCACACGAATCCAACTTGAGTCCTACAATGATACTCGTAAGTCATTGATTGACACAATCTCAGAAATTATGGGTTCAAGTCACTATCAAGCATTGTCCAATTCATGCTTTCGCATCCTTAGAATTATTATTTCTGAATCGGGGCACGGCGATCGGGGAGAGGCTACAGTGGAAATCCTTCGGTCCTTGGCTCCTTTAATGCTCTTATCAATAAAATCTCCTGTAAGAGTTGGTGTAATTGGGTTCATAGGGAGAGAGATTGTACCTTTAGGCAATGAGGATGAAGGTGTTAAAAAGTCCTTGCTGTTTTTACCTCGATTCTTGGCTAACAAGGCACCAGAGAAGGCCGAACCAAGGGCCTGTGCTGTAGAAACAATATTAGAGATTACTAAGGTTTTCAATGGAGAGGAATTACTTGACTTTGTAGATTATGTGGTCAAATTAGCAAAAGGGAAGCCCAAATTGAGGTTATTAGCAGTTGATTTGATTCTTGGCCTCTTGAACATTTCAAAAGAGAGTGATTCAGGCAACTCATGGAGGGTTGTCTGCTTGAAAGCTCTGGTTGAAAGATGTTCCGACACAGTCGCAGGAATACGTGCAAGGGCTCTAGGGAATATAGCTCAGGTGTTCGGTGAAATGTCTGAGAGGAGAGAAGAGATTGGAATGGAGGGTTTTAGTGACATGGTGAGGAGACGATGCTCAGATGAGAAGGCTGCAGTTAGAAAGGCAGCACTGGTGCTTGTTACCAAAGCTATGGGTTTGATTGGTACAGTGGATGCGTCTCTCCTTGGGGTGCTTGGTTCGGCTTGCTCAGACCCACTTGTCAGCATTAGGAAAGCTGCTCTTTTGGCAATTTCAGAGGTAAACTGCAGTTCTCACTTGTTTCTGCTCTTGTTATACAAGTTATGCTTGTCAAGGTCCCTATTGGAAATAATTATTGTAGTATCAGATGCGTTGCTTTTTGGTAAACTTGCATTATATCTCAAAACGTGTGCTCATGAATAGTGGAAAGTATCAATTATGACCCTGGCACCCTGCTAAAAATTGGAACAATATTCTACCCCTAAGAACATCAATTATCATCTTGAATATTATATTTTGCCACTCTGTGCAAATAATTCATGAACATCACCCTCCTTACTGTTTCTCTCAACATAAATGAGGAGGAATGAGTTAGCTTCAGCTAGAAATTGGGAATTTGGGAGAAATGCAGATTTCTGTCATGTTTATTGTGGGTTTAGCAGTTATCAGTCATTTTGCAAGGTTCATATCTAATTTTGTAATTTAAGTTTTTTAAGGAAACACCCATAATTGACCATTAAATCTTTATCATTTACCTTGGTTTATAGGTGTTTCGAAGATTTGTAGATGTTAATGTCACACATGAGTGGCTTCAAGCTGTACCACCGTTAATAGTTGACAATGAAACTAGCATTCGAGATGAGTGTGAGAACTTATTTCTTGAGCTAGTGCTGAATCGCATCTGCCAATTCACAGACCCGAGACCCTCTGGGAGCTTCGCTAGTTCTGACCCATTGTTTTCTGAGTCCTTATTGCATCTTCTGAAGGGAGTCTCTGATGGAGAAGTCGCTCCTTTCATAAAAAAAATTTGTACTAGCCTTGGTAAAAAGAAAAAACTCAAGCCTTTTGTTGCAACTTCGCTTCAGAATATAATAACTGCCTCAAACCTTATGCGGCATGCCCCAGAAGGAGCCTGGTGGCTTCTGGCAGAAGTTTCATTGTATACTCCTCAGGCAGTCGACTGGGGGTTTCTCTCTCATCACTGGAAGCTGCTTGGTGATGCTGGGAGAAAAGAGAAAGTGTGCGGTGATGATGGTGAAATGGAGACTGTTTTGTGGGCCCGGGATAGGGTTTCTTTGTTGAACACGATATCAAATGTTTCCATGGAATTGCCAAGTGAGCCAGCTGCAGAGCTGGCACACAGCTTGCTCTCACGAATTGAGCAGTTCAACATGCATCTTAGTGAGGTAGGACTGTTATTCCAATCCACTATTTTTTTTGTTTTTAATCGCTTTTGTAGCTTACATGAGATAATTGGAAAGGGATCATTGTGTTTTTTCATCAAGTGATAACTACCTATTTCAAAAAGGAAAAAAAAAGCAGGAATCTAAATTGATTCATGTAGACTCCAACCCATGATACATTCTTTTTGTTTTGTTTTTTTATTATTATTTAAAAAAAAAAATGGTTAAAGCCAGTTGCATAACTAGAAAGCAACAGCTTTATACATTTTTCACTGGATGAACAAGAAAACCCACAAAAGTCCTAAAACATAAGCAATCCTTAGAACTGGACTTGGTATCATGTGCATCATCGGCTAAGGACTCACAATTCCCTTTTCACGTTCATTCCCTCAAGCGTAGCATAGCATCTGTGAATAACCTAAGGAAATAAATAAAGGATGATTGAAGCGCCAAAACCTCAGCTTACAGATGACATATTCTATCTGATTTATGTAGGTGGATGCACATATAAAGTCCCTAAGGACCCTGTGCAAGAGAAAGGCAAAAACTCCAGAGGAAGGCAATGGGCTTGTGCTGAAGTGGTCAGAAAATCTAGTTTCAAAGGCCACTGAAACGCTCAACCTTTATCTGTCAGAGGTGTCAGAGACCAAAAAGCAAAGTGATTTTGCAACTCCTCAGAGCGGCAGCAGAACTAAGGGGCTGAAGACAAAGTCACCATCAGTTTCAGCCCCAGATATCATGCAGCAAGCTGTTACTGCAGTTTTTACTGTTGGATCAATAGTCATTGTGTGTCCCACTGTTGACTTGCAGGTACAAATCAGCTAAACCCATTTATGAAATGTCAAGAGGCCCATTAGTACAAAATCATCAGGTTTTTTGAAGGCATATACAGCCTTTGCTGTAACAATGCATAAAAACATTTGTTAATTGCACAGTGAGCTCTAAAGTGAGTTTATCTTGATAAAAGTAGAAACTATTAGGGCTTGATTTTGATGAAATTTCTGATTGTAAACTGAAAGGAAAATTAATTGAGACTTTTTTTAATTTTCAATTGGTGCTTACTTTATCCTAATCAGGGGCGGAGCTAGTAGGGGGGCTTGGCCCCCATAAGATTTTAAATTTGCCCCCCACCCCCCCCCCCCCCCCCCCCCCCCCCATCTTATTTTCTTGCTCCACCTCTGATCCTAACGGAGGAAGAATACTTAGCTAAGCTGTTTTATCTTGAATTTTGCAGGGATTAATACCATTGTTGCACACTATAATTACATCTGAAAGTAACAATGAACCAAGATTGAGAAAGTTGTCTGCAACAACTGTGTCATTCAAGGTTGTGGCACCATCCCTATACGTGCAGTCATGGGCCACCATGGCAAAGATTTGTATAGCTGATGATAAGACTGCTAAGAGATACATCCCTCTCTTTGTTCAGGTATTTGGTTTTACTTGGGTGTTAAAATGAAGGCTTTTATGTCGTTTTTTTTATGCCATTTACTCGATGTAAGACATCTTTCCTGTTTGACCGCTTCAATTTTTGGCTTATTTACTTTTGACTGTTTTTACATGTTACCTTTTGCATGCTAATTTTGGTTTGGTTGAGGTTCTCATGTAGGTTTAACAGCTTTTATAGATTTAGTAATTGATAATATACTGGCATTTATCATGCCTATTATCTGTAATGACCTGACCAAGAGTGAGATCTCTTTATTGAGTATCTGTATCTCATTTCTGTTTTTGTAGGAGCTAGAGAGGAGTGACTTGGCTGCCCTCCGCAACAATATAATGGTTGCGATGGCAGATTTTTGTGTCAGATACACTGCTTTAGTTGATGGGTATGGGGTTTTTTGTTCATAACTAGGAAGCATATATTAGACTGCTTAATTTATTACAACAATTTGATAGTGACTTTTCTCAAAATTGGAAGCCTTTTTGGTTAAAGAGAATCGGTGCAATTGTATTTAAGATGTCTAGTCAAGATCAAGGCTTAACATAATTATTGACCGCATAAAAACCTGGTATGAACTCACAAGTATTAGTATCATTACTGCCTTGTCTGAATACTAAAAATCCAGTGCTGCAATTTTCAAATTGATGTTTATGACTAATGTATGTGAATTCTCCAATGGTGCTCCTTCAGATGTATCCCCACTGAGAAAGGTTAATATTATTTCCTAATTTTGCAGCTACATTCCAAGAATAACAAAGTCCTTACGTGATCCATGTGAAGTTGTGAGGAGGCAGACATTTATTTTACTTTCAAGACTATTACAGGTTCCATCATTTGTTCAACTGATCAACATTTCATTGTTTGCATCTACATGCTGATTCTTGTCTGTCTAATAGACCTGAATATATTTTAGTACCTTCTTTTAGGAATTTATTAAGGCAAATTATACTGATGAAGCAACAACTTAGCAATCAAATATCCTAACGCAACACTTCAAAATTTGGCGTATGCATCCTGGCACAGATTCTTATAGGCTGTTAGAGTTGTTATTGCATAGGTGCTTGTATTTTATAGATTTGGTCAAATCTTGAGTTATGCCTCTTTTGTGCTTTAAAATTCCTGTACTAATCAGAAAAATAAGCAAAACCTCATGTCCCAAATAGCCTGAAGCTACGTGCAAGTTTTGGCCTGTTCACGCTGGTACATGTTTCGGGGTAGCAACGAGAGTATAGTCTGCTATAGATATTGGAACTCATATTGGACTTGCATGGTGGAAGCTTGATTACAATTATTTAAGCCGTGCCAAAGGCCCGTAATAAGCAGAAAATATCAGAAATGGTTTAAAGATTAAAAATAAAATATGATAAAAAAGGAACCAATAACACAAAGTTGATAAGTGGAGATCTCTGGTGTAAATCCAGATGATGTCTCTTTCTCTCTCTCTAATTTCATTTTGCTACGTACAGAGGGACTATGTGAAGTGGAGAGGAGTTATGTTCCTTCGGTTTCTCCTCTCTTTGGTCGATGACTCTGAAAAGATTACTCATTTGGCTGACTTCCTTTTCTCTACTATCTTGAAAGGTACGGTTCCAACAATTATGTTGGCAATAATTCAGTATTTATTTTATGAATTTTCAACTAAAAATATATAACAACTTAACAAGTGTTGTGATGGCACTTTCCAGCGAAGGCGCCACTGCTTGCATATAACAGCTTTATAGAGGCCATTTATGTGTTAAATGGTTACCAAGCACAGAGTTTTTCTGACCCTGCTAATGAGCTTTTTGCAATAAAGTAAGCTATTGATATTTCCATTATTTTATTGTGTTGTATTTTATTTTTTTATAGTGAAAGCTTGATTTTTCCAGTAGATCATCCTACATCTCTCACCATGCAACTATCACATAGAGTGAACAACAAGTCAAAAAAAGAGACAGACAAAAAGAGCCCAAATGTATTGTACTTCCACTGCCTTGCGCATTTAACCTTGGGATAAGACAACAATCCTTGAAAATTTCAGGGGCATGGATGAAAGATCAAAATTAAAAAGGATGCACATTTATGTTGCTCTGCTAAAACAAATGGCACCGGAGCATCTTCTTGCCACATCAGCCAAGTTGTGCGCCGAGATTTTAGCAGCAGCTTGTGATGGTTTGCTTAATATCGACAATGCCACTGGCCAAGCTGTGCTACAGGTCTGTGCTAATGTTTTTGGAATTTTCCTGTTTCTAACCATAGCGACATGTGGGGGTAGCCATGCATATCTGGGCTGTGATCCTTTATGATTAAAAAGTTCAAATCAGACTCAACCAGCATTCATTAATATTTGCCACATGATCTGGACCTTCTCTTACGGGAACTTTAATTATGGAGATCTGGTTTTCTACTTAGAACTTCCTAATTGAGGTGAACTTGAGAGTATTGGGCACAAATGTGTAGAGTCATCATGAGAGATCGAGATATGTTCCCAAATTATTTGGTGCAGTGAGTAATGTACACATTTGGAATTTGTGTTTAATTAATTTTAAATTATTTTATTAGTTTATGTAGGTTTTGTTAGATTTATTTTTCTTTAATTGATTTTGACGACTTTATTTCCCTTAGCTAACCTCGTAGCTTTATTATAATCCAATCTAGCTGAAACCTCTGCAATAAAAAAAAAGATAAAAACGTAAAGGATCAGAACTAATAATACTGTTGTCATACCTGATCACGCATATAATAATAGTCTTAAGGTTTGATCTGATAAAAAACTTATCTTATTGGAGACAGCTTTAGAACAGAGAAACTGTCAGCTCAGATTTAAATTATCTTTTTAAAAGGAAAGGACCATAAAGCAAAACATAAACATAAATGCTACCTTTTCATTTCAGGATGCATTACAAATATTGGCATGCAAGGAGATGAGGATCCAAGCAAACTCCACCTCAGACACAGCTGAGATGGATGAAGAACCAGTTGCTGATGGTCCTGGTGCTGCCACATCAGCAGCTGCGCTTGCTTTAAAAGGTCGTATCATAACACAAGTGGCGAAAAAGAACCTGATCCAAATGGCTATTCCCATTTTCATCGAGCTGAAGCGCCTGCTGGAGAGCCAAAACAGCCCCCTCACTGGGTGTCTCATGGACTGCCTCCTGTCCCTCCTAAAAGACTATAAAAATGAGATAGACGAGATACTTGTAGCTGATAAACAGCTCCAGAAGGAACTCTTGTATGACATGAAGAAGTATGAGGAAGCAGCCAAGGCTGCTGCCAAGGGTAATAAGGGAAAGAATGTTGTGGAGGAGAGGTGCAAGTCTGTACTCAGAGACGTAAACCAGTGCAAGGCGACCCCACCTCTCAGTGCCATGAGTTTGCCAAAGGTGAAGGGACATTTGACAGGCCAATCTGGTGGGGCAGGACCCTCCCGTCCAGCTTCAGTGTTGGATTCTGTGAGGCGCAAGCAGTCCTTCGAGTCTGATGAAGAAAGTTAGTTTCTGTGTTGGTGCTTTTCAGTAAAATGCTTCAGTTTGTTTAGGCTGTGTATAATATTCGGTACGTGTTCCCTTTTTCCGTTTGTCTTTAGGTTGAGTTTAATGTGCCGTATATATAGATGGGTATTGTAATACAAATTGTTTGCTTTGCTTGAATTAAGGTGTTAGATTCAGAGCGAGGAAAATTTAGTGAGCATAATTGTCACTATTTTGCATCGTTAATTTCACAAAAGTATTAGGTATGTAACATTCAACTTCAATTGTGTGGAACTGTGGATGTATACAATTCCAGGCAAGCTATCTTTCAAAGTGAATTAATGATGTATAACCATGTATGGTTTAATTAACTTAAATTGTGCTCAATGTAGCATGATACAGATATTATTTGTGCCTAGTGTTTCGTTTTAGCCTTTTTTTCAGCTGGGACGTACTTATTAGTTATTTAAACGTGCAACAAATTTTTTTTTGTTGTTTGTTGGAAGTATTTGCTTCATGATCATGACTAGTCTCCATTGCGTTATTATTTGTCCCTATGAGCAGGTGTTGCGACTTCTTTGTAGAGGATAAACATGACGTGTAAAAAATAGTGTCTTTACATTTTTCATTCTAAGATTATAAATGATAAAATAACGTGCAAATCATACATTCGAGGACGAAGTTAGAACATGAATTGGCCACAGATATTATTAGATTCTTGATGGATATCTCATTTAAGACTGCTGCTTCGCTGCACTTTTTGCCAGCGTTGCAAGTTCCCTACCACTTAATGGGCCTCCTCTCTCTCTGCAAGAGACCATTCTTCCATTCTTAGCAATTCTCTGCCAGAAATTATATACACCATCCAACAAAAAACCATCCAATACCATCCAATTGAACCAGCGCCATCCAACAGGCCAAAAATTTTTTTTTTCCGCATACTGACGTCAGCAAAATTTTTTGACCAATTTCCGAAATTTTTTTGGTGCTGACGTCATCAAATATGTTGATTTAAGGGTTCAGTTAAATGATTTAAGGGTTCAGTTAAATGTTTTAAGGGTTGAATTAAAGTGTATAAGTGTTCAGTTAGATACACCAATAATTTGAAATTTTAGTGTTTTTTGTTCAGTTAAATACGTTAAGGGATTATTTAAAAGTATGTATGTGTTCAGTTAGATGCAGCAATAATTTAGAATTTTAGTGTTTTGTGTTCAGTTAAATACGTTAAGGGATGAACTTAAAGTGTCTATGTGTTCAGTTAGTTGCAGCAGAAATTTGATTTCGTAGTTTTTGTGTTCAATTAAACTGGTTAAATAAAAAAAACAAAATGAACAGATAAAACAAACATAGCAAACATTTACAGTAACAATATGAACATTTACAACAATAAACTGAACATATATACAAATTTCGTAAGTAAGAAATAAATGATCATATTCAACATACAAAGTGAAATAAATTATTGTTGCATCTAACTGAACACTTACACACTTTAATTCAACCCTTAAAACATTTAACAGAACCCTTAAATCAGCATATTTGATGACGTCAACACAAATTTTTTTTCGAAAATTGGTCAAAAATTATTGGTGCATCTAACTTAATACTTATACACTTTAATTCAACCCTTAAAACATTTAACTGAACCCTTAAAACATTTAACAGACCCCTTAAATCAGCATATTTGATGACGTCAGCACAAAAAATTTTCGAAAATTGGTCAAAATTTTTTTGCTGACGTCAGCATGCGTCGTGATGACGTCAGCACGCGGAAAATTGGATGGCGCTGGATGGTAATCCGGTGGATGGTAGATAGTAATTACCATTCTCTGCCCTCTGCACAAAGACATTTTAGCAATTACCTATTTCATTCTATGGAGGGAGAGATGCAATAATTTTTAAAGAAGCTTCCAAACAACCACAGGACTTCTTGGTGCAAGAAGTGTTGGAATGGCACTCCCTGAGAAAACCGCCATGGTTTACATACATAATTACATGTCTCAGCTGATTCAGATGCTTTTCTTTATTTTCTCTTTTTCTGTAATTTTTACTGGTATTTGGATGATTTTTTTTTCTTTTTTGTTTTTTTTTTATTTCTAGAGATAGGATTGTTTTTTTCTTTTATGGCCAGCTTCTTGCTGCCACTATTAATTGTACCTTACTATATTTTTAATGCATTAAAAAGGCAAGGGAAAGACCCTTGTTTTTCTTCAAAACAAAAAATAATAATAACTAGTAGGGTTCACGTGTTGCGCGATCTATTCTTTCATGTATCGATTGTTGATATATTTATACTACAATAGTTTTAGTAATATATAAGAATTGTACATTGTGAATATTACATGGAAATAAGACATGCTTCATCAAATATTTAAAAAAAAATCTAAAATAATAACATGAATTGAAAATTTGAAAACAAAGAAATAAACTGCAGACTTGCTATGCAATAAGCATCCAGGTATTTGATGTCCTTAAGCAGCTGGTCGAAAGAAACATACTTTATTTGCTATACTGTCATATTAAATATATGTGTAATAAGTATTCAGATGCTTCCTTGAAGGCCTGGTGTTGTGCAACTTGCCGATTTAGAATAGCATAGTCAACCTATTTGAGTTTGTGACTTTGCATACATTTCAATAGAGTAACATCATTTGTAAAATAAAGTCTAAATACTGATTTTTTTTTTTTTTTTAACTCCAGACTAAAGCAAGCAAAAAAGTAAATAACAATATATACAAATAAAAAATGGACTGTAATTTGCTAAAGTGGTAATAAGAATAGTTTGTCTATTTTCCACAGTAGTCTATCATACCAGTACACGCAAAAGTAGAAGTCATCATACTCTTCATAGACTCCTTCAATTATCCTATCAGAGTCTATCAAATCTTACTAACAGAAGACCATTGAACATAATCGTAATATACCAAGTAGCCACATTAATAGATTTCAGATCTCATTTTAGCCCACCCCAGTGTCTTTCAGAGTCAAGTATGATTAACAATGCATAGCAAAAAGAAATTTAAAATTGACCAGTCGTCAATATTTTAATCTCATGAGTTTAGGGTTGACCACTCGTCAATATTTTGCCTGAATTTGATCAATAAAATTGACCAGTCGTCAATATTTTGGTTTATCAAATGTCAGTAAGATATCTATTTACCTCATGTTAATCCAATTATAATTTGTTTGAATTAACATGAGCCAAATAGATATCTTACTGACATTTGCTAAACCATTTACCTTTTGAGATTCTATTCCCCTAAAACCAGTGACAAACAAAGAAAAGAAAAGCTAATAAGCTGTTTAGGAACTGTGACAGCTTAAGCGGAATAACTCAATCAAAGATGTTACTACAAATTTTGCTGATCGCTGCCTATCCTCTTGCAAAGCCTCGGCATCTTTGACTGGAATCAAATGAAATAGAAGCAGGTTATGTTGATTACGTAAAAACAAAAACAAAATCAAGGAAAGAAAATAGGAATACACATAAGTCAGCAAAATAACTAAGGGGCACATGTCATAAACATTACAATTGTTGCCTGTCAGACAAATATGTCTCTGAACACAATTCATTTATAATAAAATAATAAATTGTTACTTATCTGTGGATCAAGAGCAAACTACAGAGACTTAGTGGACAGCGGATTCATGTATCGTCTTTCGACAGATACATGGGATCAGAACTCTCCAGAAGAAGGAGATCCAACGGGAGAGAGAATGGATCGAACACCAGAACATCAAATGAACGCGACAATTTATGTTTTAATGGTAAACAAATTCCCTCAATTTTAGACAATGATGAAATAAACAAAGAGTTTCTCTTTTTACCAAGATAAAAGTTCCTGGATGATGATTTAGATTTGTTTAGCTTCTTACCATCCTGAAAAGCAAAATAAATTAATAGAATTAAAATAAAATATAGTACAATTACAAATGAAAGACTAAAGTACGGAATGTGATTATTACATTGTTCATTTCTCCTTTTATATTTTAAGCTCTTACATTTTTTGTTTCATCTAGATTCTTCAGAACCTCCAAACACCTGAAATATACGTTGATGAGGATGTATCATAATCAGACATCATGAGATGGGCATTGTATTAAATATTTTTACAGTAAATTAAAAGCCAAAGAAGCTTTATATTTTTTTCTTTTTCTCTTTTTAAAATTTATTTGTGGAAATTTATTTTGATCATACCAAATTGACATGATTTTAAATCAATTTGTCACAATCACATATCAATGTAAATTAAAGATCTCTAAACTCGATAACACATAAGCAGGACTGGCAAGCTATATCGATTAATTTTAAGGCAACAAATATTGAACTTATTGTTGCTCACACCAACATCAGGAGAAGACAAAGAACTACCTGATAGATGTTTTTTTTTTTTTACTATTTCAAATTGAGGGAATTTCCATTAAAACAACCTACCAGTTCACTTCTCATCGTGTTATTTTCCACACATAAAGAAAGCACAGTAAGATGACATGTTCATATTGGGTGTGTTTGGGTTAGGTGTGAACGTGGGATGAACAAGGAACAAGGACAGGGACAGGTCCAGCGTGGCTTGTTCCTTGTTCTTGTTCTTGTTCGTGGAAAAAGGGAGAACTAGGAACAGAGGGGGTAGTTCTTGTTCGCATAAGTCATAGTTAGTTCTTACTCAGTATTGAATGACCATAAATTTCATAATAAATTCACCATTCTTACTGAACTTACAATCTTATTACTACACATACCTTACGTGGAGGCTCCTATACAGAATTTGTTTCAATGAGTATGGGATGAGCATCATATGGAATGAGTCATGTAGACCACCATTTCCTGTGACATGTTTTGCAAATTTTCAGATTGTCAGATCACTCTATCAACCTAGACATTGACAAGAAAAACTCAACAACCAAGTTTATTAATTGGGAGATAAGTTATATAATAGAAGTAGAAATAAAGTTATTAACTCTATGAATTAGCATCCTAATTTCATATGTTTCTGTCAAAATGGCAACTAAGTACAGTGCAAAACACATGTATGTCAAAAATCGACATAATCACCAATTTTTTATTTGAGCGAGATTAAGCAGAGGTAATGGGAGACTAAAGTGATTATTATCTCCATTGAGATTATGCCAGGAAACTTTCTTTAAATGATGGCATGAATAATTATCAAATAAGCAACAAAGAAGAACTTGACTAACCCATGTTGCATCCATCTATGAAAAATCAATTGGCAAAAAAAAAAAAAAAAAAAAAAATCGTACCCTCCTGCTCCACCCTATCAAAACATGCAAAACACACACAGTGTGGAAGCCAAAGCAACAGAAGAAAAGATCAGTCTAGATCAAACAAAAATGCAAAATCGAAGAGGAGAAAGGAAAGAACAGGAAGGAAAACCTTCATCCATGGACGCGAAGAAAATCCTGTCGAGATGGATCTCTAAACACAGGTCTCATCGTTGTGAACGAAGCTATGCAACTCGTTTAAAAAAATTATCATCGGAGTTGAGAGAAAAATCGACCTCCGAGAAAGATAAAATTTTCTTCTTATAGACATGAGTAAGCGCGCGCAAAGTTGCAGAATGAAGGGAGCGGTGATGGAAGGGAATCGGAAGGAAAGCTGGAAAGGCTCGTAACCTTTTCTCTCCCGATAAAATGGAAGCAGAAAATGAGATGGGAGCACTGGACCGATAGATGTATTTCAGAAAGCTCATAGAACCAAGATCAGTAAGCATCGTATAGTACTCACATGGGAGTATGGGACACGTAGAGACCAATGGGAGCTTAGCAGCAGAACCATCCAGAAGAAAACGATCCTACGGACTGGATGCTACGAATCAGACGGAGAGGATTGAATAAAACGCAATGAACGATCACCATTGAGTTACTGTCGGGAGAACTGTGGACCAACAGTATCGGATGCGGATCTGATAACTCCATATTAATATATTGTCTTTTGATTTTCATTTAAATCAGATGCTTATAATGGCTATGTTGCAACAAAATTCTGAAAGTAATAATACAATTCATTCTGTTTTTCTCTTATAGTTGTCATATATTAGAGGGGGCTAATCGAGCTTCGCTCAATATTTGACTTACAAAGAAATATAAAACATGTTATAATTTTTAAATTTGTAAAAATAAATGTATAATTTTTTTTTATATTTCTGATGGGAATAACTATGTGTTGTTTAAAATTTATCAATTATTTTTTAGCAGCTATTTTAATTATTCGACTTTTTGTTAATTTATATATTTATAATTAAGCCTTTGATTAGCCTATCACTAACTTATAACTAACATTAATTGACGGGTACCCATTGGTACCAACGATCAACATCGAAATAGAATCGTTAACATTTTAATTTTGTAGAACATAAAATCAACAAATTAAGGAGTTTTTTTTTATAACCTTCAAATTCCCTTTATATGACTCAACATAGATTGTTGTCTCTCTATATCCATGTGCATCATCTTAAGCTTTTCAACATTGTAAAGAACTATAACATGTTCTTCTTATTACGTTAAAAAATAAAATAAAATGATGCTCATAATTTCTTGAAATGACTCAAAATAAAACATTATCTCTCTATAGATTATTGTGAACAATGACTCAAAATAAATGTAAAATCTCTTGAAATGCTCAAATGATGCTCGGAATTTGCATTATTTGTGCATTATATGTGAATTTACTCTGCATAATCTAATTATTTGAATAAATAAGATAAAAAATATATTCTGGAGAAATTAAAGAGCTTAAATATAGATTATAGCAATCGAATGACTTAAAATGAATGCAAAATCGCTGGAAATACTCAAATGATGCTCAGAATTTGCATTATTTGCACATTATATGCGTATTTACTATGTATAATCCGATTATATTAATAAATAAGGTCATAAACATATTCTAATCAATATAAAGAGCTTAAATATTAGATTATTGCGATCAAATAACTTAAAATGAATGCAAAATAGCTAGAAATGCTCAAATGATGCTCATAATTTGCATTATTTGCACATTATATGTGTATTCACTATATATAAGAAAATTATTTGAATAAACAAATTCAGAAACATGTTCTAGACAAAATAAAGATCTTAAATATAGATTATTGCGAACAAATGACTTAAAATGATTGCAAAATCTATTGAAATACTGAAAAGATGCTCAGAATTTGAATTCTTTGCACATTATATACGTGTTTACTATGTATAATCTAATTATTTGAATAAATAAGATGAGAAACATATTATAGACAATATAAAGAGCTTAAATATAAATTGTGAGATCAAATGTAATAAAATGATTAGAAATTGCTCGAAATGCTCAAATGATGCTCCGAATTTGCATTATTTGTACAATATATGCGTATTTACTATGTATAATCTAATTATTTGAATAAATAAAAACATAATCATAATCTAAACAAAATATATAGCTTAAATATAGATTATTGTGAAAAATGACTCAAAATAAATGCAAAATCTCTTGAAATGCTCATATGATGCTCAGAATTTGCATTATTTGCACATTATATGTGTATTTACTCTGTATAATCCAATTATTTAAATAAATAAGATAAAAAACATATTCTAGACAAAATAAATAGCTTAAATATAGGTTATAGCGATCAAATGAGTTAAAAAGATTGCAAAATCACTGGAAATACTCAAATGATGCTCAGAATTTGCATTATTTACACATTGTATGCGTATTTACTATTTATAATCTTATTATTTAAATAAATAAGATCATAAACATATTGTAGTCAATATAAAGAGCTTAAATATTAGATTATTGCTATCAAATAACTTAAAATGAATGCAAAATCGCTAGAAATTCTCAAATGACGCTCAGAATTTGCATTATTTGCACATTATATGTGTATTTACTATGTATGAAACAATTATTTGAATAAATAAATTCAGAAACATATTCTAGACAAAATAAAGATCTTAAATTGCGAACAAATCTCTTGAAATACTCAAATGATGCTCAGAATTTGCATTATTTGCACATTATATACGTATTTACTATGTATAATACAATTCTTTGAATTAATAAATTCAGAAACATATTATAGACATAACGAAGATCTTAAATATAGATTATTGCGAACAAATTACTTAAAATGATTGCAAAATTTCTTGAAATACTCAAATGATGCTCAGAATTTGCATTATTGCAAATTATATACGTATTTACTATGTATATAAAGAGCTTAAATATAAATTACTGCGATCAAATGACATAAAATGAATAAAAAATTGCTCGAAATGCACAAAGGATGCACTATTTGCATATCATATGCATATTTACTATGTATAATTGAATTATTTGAATAAATAAGAACAAAAACATATACTATATAAAATAAATAGCTTAAATATAGATTATTGCGAACAAATAACTTAAAATCAATGCAAAATCTCTTGAAATACTCAAATGATGCTGAGAATTTGCATTATTTGTGCATTATATGTGTATTTACTATGTATAATCCAATTATTACAATAAATGAGATCCAAAACATATTTTAGACAATATAAAGAGCTTAAATATAAATTATTGCGATCAAATGACAGAAAATGAATGGAAAATAGCTCGAAATGCTCAAATTGATGCTGATAATTTGAATTATTTGCACATTATATGCGTATTTACTACGTATAATCCAATTATTTGAATAAATAAGAGCAGAAACATAATCTAGATAAAATAAAGTGTTTAAATATAGGTTATTTCGAACAAATGACTTAAAATGAACGCAAAATCTCTTGAAATACTCAAATGATGCTCAGAATTTGCAAATTATATGTCTATTTACTCGGTATAATCCAATTATTTGAATAAATAAAATGAGAAACATATTCTAAGAAATATAAAGAGCTTAAATATAAATTACTGAGATAAATTAAACCGTTGCTTGTGTACCTTATGAATTGAGCAAATATTTTGAAGTACTTTACTCTTCACTTCACCAACCCATAAACATTTTCCAAGATTGTATAAGCATGGAAATGACAAAAAAACGAATGCAAAATATCTCGAAATGCACAAAGTTTGCTCAGAATTTGCATTATTTGTGCATTATATGCAAATTTACTATGTAAATCCAATTGTGTGAATAAATAAGATAAAAAACAAATTCTAGATAAAATAAAGGGTTTAAATATAAATTATTACGAACAAATGTCTTAAAATGAATTCAAAATCGCCTGAAATGTTCAAATGATGCTTGTAAGTTGCATTATTAGCACATTACATGCATATTTACTATGTATAATCCAATTATTTGAATAAATAAGATCAGAAAAAATATGTAGACAATATAAAAAGCTCATATATAGATTATTGCGATTAAAAGGATTAAAATGAATGCAAAATCGCTTAAAAATGCTCAAATGATGCTCAGAATTTGCATTATTTCCACTTTATATGCGTATTTACTATTTATAATCTAATAATTTGAATAATAAAGATAAAAAACGTATTGTAGACAATATAAAGAGCTTAAATATAAAATTAATGCAAAATTGCTTGAAATGCACAAATGATGCTCAGGATTTGCATTATTGGCACATTTTGTGTGTATTACTATGTATATTCCAATTATTTTAATAAATAAGATCTGAGAAATATTCTAGACAAAATATATAGCTTAGATATAAATTATTCAATCTAATGGCTCAAAATGTATGCAAAATCACTTGAAAGCTCAAATGATGCTCAGAATTTGCATTATTTGCACATCATGAGCGTATTTACTATGTATAGTCATAATTATTTAATAAGATCAGAACATATTCTGGACAATATAAAGAGCTAAAATATTGATTATTACGATCAAATGACTTAAAATTAATGCAAAATCGCTTCAGATGCTAAAATGATGCTCTAAATTAGTATTATTTGCACATTATGTACGTATTTAGTATAAATAATCCAATTATTTAAATAAATAAGATAATAAACATATTCCAGACAAAAATAAAGATCTCAAATATAGATTATTGCCAAAAAATGACTTAAAATGAATGAAAAATCTCTTGAAATGCTCAATGATGCTCAGAATTTGCATTATTTGCACATTATATGCGTATACACTATGTATAATCAAATTATTTGAATAAATATGATCAGAAACATTATCTAGATAATATAAAAAACTTATATATATATTATTGCGATCAAATGGCTTCAAATGAATGTAAAATCGCTTGAAATGCTCAAATGATGCTCAGAATTTGCATTATTTGCACATTATTTGCATATTTACTTTGTATATTACAATTATTTTAATAAATAAGATCTGAAAATACTCTAGACAGTATAAAGAGCTTAAATATAAATTATTGCAGTTAAATGACTTGAAATGCATGCAAAATCACTTGAAAGCCCAAATGATGCTCAGAATTTGAATTATTTGCACATCATGAGTGTATTTACAAAGTATAGTCAAATTTATTTGAATAAATAAGATCAGAACATATTCTGGACAATATAAAGAGCTGAAATATTGTTTATTACGATCAAATGACTTAAAATGAATGCAAAATTGGTTGAAATGCTCAAATGATGCTCTAAATTTGCATTATTGAACATTATATGCGTATTTAATATGTATAATCCAATTATTTAAATAAATAAGATCAGTAACATAATCTAGGAAAAATAAAGAGCTTAAATTAGATTATTGCTATCAAATGAAATAAAATGAATGTAAATCGCTGGAAATGCACAAATGATGCTCAGAATTTGAATTATCTGCGCATATATGCGTATTTATTTAAATAATTGGAATTCAATTATTTGAATAACTAAGAACAGAAACATATTATAGATAAAATAAGGAGCTTAAATGGTAGATTATTAGGAACAAATGACTGAAAATGAATGCAAACTCGCTTGAAACATGAAATGATGCTCAGAATAGTCATTATTTGCATATCATCAGCGTATTTACTATGTATAGTCAAAATTATTTCAATAAATAAAATCAGAAACATATTATCGACAATATATTGAGTTGAAATATTGATTATTACGATCAAATGAATTAAAATATATGGAAAATCGCTTGACAAATTGAAATGATCCTCAGAATTTGCATTATTTGCACATTATATGCAAATTTACTCTGTATAATCGAATTATAGATAAAATAAAGAACATAAATATAAATTTTTGCGAACGAATGACTTAAAATGAATACAAAAGCTCATGCAATGCTCAAATGATGCTGAGAATTTTGCATTATTTGCAAATTATATGTGTATTTACTATGTATAATCCAATTATCAGAAACATATTCTAGACAATATAAAGAGCTGAAATATAAATTATTACGATCAAATTACATAGAATGAATCTCTCAAAATGATCAAATAACGCTCAGAATTTGCATTATTTGTGCATAATATGCGTATTTACTATGTATAATCCAATTATTTTAATAAATAAGAACAGAATCATAATCAAGATATAATAAAGAGCTTAAATATAGATAATTGCAACAAATGACAAAAAATGAATGCAAAATCTCTTGAAATGCTCAAATGATGCTCAGAATTGGCATTATTTGCACATGTACTCTATATAATCCAATTATTTGAATAAATAAGGTCAGAAACATATTCTAGACAAAATAAAGAGCTTAAATATAGA
The DNA here is from genome assembly GCA_027725995.1 of Rhynchospora tenuis. Taxonomy (NCBI): domain Eukaryota; kingdom Viridiplantae; phylum Streptophyta; class Magnoliopsida; order Poales; family Cyperaceae; genus Rhynchospora; species Rhynchospora tenuis. The sequence continues at coordinate 81,205,557 of CM050889.1, forward strand.
TCATAGAGATCAAATGACTTAAAATGAATGCAAAATCGCTTGAAATGCTCAAAGGGTGCTCAGAATTTACTTTAGTAGCACGTTATATGCGTATTTACCTTGTATAATCCACTTATTTGAACAAATAAGATCATAAATATATTATACACAAAATAATGAGCTTAAATATAGATTATGGAGATCAAATGACTTAAAATGAATGCAAAATCTCTTGAAATGCTCAAATAATGCTAAGAATTTGCATTATTTGCACATTATATGCTTATTTACTATGTTTTAGAATAAATATTATCTTAAACATATTCTAGACAAAATATGGAAGTTAAATGTAGATTATTGCAAATAAATGACTTAAAATGAATGTAAAATCGCTTCAGCATCAAATGATCCTCAGAATTTGCATTATTTGCACATCATCAGCATATTTATTATGTATAGTCAAAATTATTTGAATAAATAAGATAAGAAACATATTCTAGACAATATATAGAGCTGAATTATTGATTATTATGATCAAATGACTTAAAAATGACTGGAAAGTAGCATGAGATGCTCAAATGATGCCCTGAATTTGCATTATTTGCACATTATATGCGTATTTAGTATTTATATTCCGATTATCTAAATAAAAAAGATGATTAATATTTTCCAGAACAAATAAAGAGCTTAAATATAGATTATTGCGAACAAATGACTTAAAATGAATGCAAAATCTCTTGAAATGCTCAAATGATGCTCAGAATTTGCATTATTGGCACATTATATGCGTATTTACTATGTATAATTCAATTATTTGAATAAATAAGATCAGAAACATTATCTAGACAATATAAAGATCTTATATATAGATTATTGCGATCAAATGACTTAAAATGTATGTAAAATCGCTTGAAATGCTCAAATGATCCTCAGAAGAATATTTGGACATTATTTGCGTATTTACTATGTACATTACAATTCTTTTAATAAATAAGATCTTAGAAATACTCTAGACAACATAAAGAGCTTAAATATAAATTATTGCAGTCAAATGACTTAAAATGAATGCAAAATCGCTGGAAAGCTCAAATGATGCTCAGAATTTGCACATTATTTGCGTATTTACTATGTATAATCCCATTATTTGAATAAATAAAATCAGAAACATATTCTAGACAAAATAAAGAGCTTAAATATAGATTATTGCGATCAAATGACTTAAAATGAATGGAAAATCGTTTGAAATTCACAAATCATTCCCAGAATATTAATTATTTTCACATTATTTGCGTAATTACTATATATAATCCAATCAATTTGAATAAGTAAGATAAGAAACATATTACAGATTATATAAGGTGCTTAAATATAGATTATTGTGCTCAAAAGAATTAAAATGAATGTATAATCGCTTGAAATGCACAAATGATGCTCATAATATGCATTATTTGCACATTATATGCGTATTTAGTCTGTATAATCCAATTATTTGAATAAGTAACATCAGAAACATATTCTAGACAAAATAAAGAGCTTAAATATAGATTATTACGATCAAATGATTTAAAATGAATGTAAAATCGACGGAAATGCACAAATCTTGATCAGAATCTTAATTATTCGCACATTATATGCGTAATTACTATATATAATTCATTCAATTTGAATAATTAAGATAATAATCATATCATAGATTATTATATAAAGTGCTTAAATATAAATTATTGTGCTCAAAAGAATTACAATGAATGGAAAATCGCTTGAAATGCTCAAATGCTCAGAATATGCATTATTTGCACATAAAAATGTGTATTTACTATTGTATATTTCAATTATTTGAATAAATAAGATCAGAAATATATTCTAGATAACATAAAGAGCTTAAATATAGATTATTGCTATGAAATGGCCTATAAAGTATGCAAAATCGCTAGAAATGCTCAAATGGTGCTCAGAATTTGCATTATTTGCACATTATATGCGTATTTACTATGTATAATCTATTTATTTGAATAAATGAGATCTGAAACATATTCTAGACAAAAAAAAGAGCTTAAATTTATATTATTGCGAACACATGACTTAAAATGAATGCAAAATCTCTTGAAATGCTCAAATGATGGTCAGAATTTGCATTATTTGCACATTATATGTGTATTTACTACTGGAGGGGCTAAGTACCAATGATCAACAAAATAGACTCTTTAGAATTTTAATTTTTTTAGAACATAAAATGAACAAATTAAGGACATTTTTTTTCCTTACAATCAAAATTTCTTTTATAACCTTCAACTTCCCTTTATATGACTCAACTTAGATTGTTGTCTCTCTATATCCACGCGCATTTAAATAATTAGATGAAAATTTATTTTTTGGGGAAAAAAAGGTGGCTGTGTAACCCCTCTAGTAAATATAAAGTCTGCTCAATCAACTTTAAATATACATAAAAATCTTGAAATTAAATTGGGGATTCACTGTCTTCACAAACAGAGCGTTATTCCTAATTAAAATACTTATAATTAATTATGAGCCTCATTATATTAAAATTAAAATTCCCTTAGATCTAGCACAACCTATAATGCAAATCTCATAAACTTAAAATCGGTTATAAACATAAACTTATTGCTCCTATACCATGCACAACTGAAAAGTTAATCTCCTATGTCTTAATTGGATAGAATCTATATTGTTTTTTTTTTTTCTAAATGACAATTATATTCTATATTTAATGCAATATCTGAACATTTTAATTTTATTTTAAATTGAATGATCTGGAAATTTAGGGACAAAATTTCGCTTGTCATTTAGAGCTTCTAATGCAAGAGAAAATCTAAAATGGAGTAAATATTAAAAATATAACTCCCTACAATTTTTGAAATTTTGATTTAATATGCAACAAATAAACTAATACCAAAAAAGGGAAATTTAAAAAAAAAATTAAAAAAAATGAAAAAACTCGTCATCAAATACAAATGTTGATCTCTATTCGTATAATTTCAGGAATGCACATATCACAATGCTAATCCATTAGGTATGTTGTAGCTATTAATTTCTTCTTAAACACATGTAATAAAATTACATCAATTATTTAGTATATATATATATATATAGAGTTTAGCTACGGTGAGTCGCGACTCACGGACCCTCCGGTGAGTCGCGATCAAAACTCTTAGATATAGTTCAAAATGATCGATTCAAACCGTCCGATATGATCTCTCTATTGAAATCTTTATGCAGACCAAATTTTTCATTTTTTCGAAATTTTTAAGTATTTTTTTTGAACTTTTAGAAAATCGTTAATCTAATTAGTTCTGGACCATTCAAAAACAGCAGTTTTTAAAAATCCGAAAAAAATACTTAAAAATTTTGAAGAAATATAAAATTTGGTCTGCAAAGAGATTTCAATATGGAGATCATATTGGACAGTTTGGATCGATCATTTTGAATCAAATCCAAGAGTTTTGATCGTGACTCACGGAAGCATCCGTGAGTCGCGACTCACCATAGCTAAACTATATATATATAGACACACACACACACACACACACACAAGATGTGGCAACGATCAGTCGGAGAAGAGAAAGCGAAACTAGAGGATGTGAGCCTGATTGACGAGAAAGGAGGGGTATGAGGGTGACGCAGAACTACTGGAGGAGGATGTGAAAAGAAGGAACGGAGGAAGAGGGATCCAAGCAGCAAACAAATGAGACAAAGACGCGATGGAAATGAACATAGAAGGGGACACAAAAATGAAAAAACAAAATAGTGTGTTGCCAAATAAATATCTATGGGTGAAGCGGGTCAATATTATGAGCAATAATATCCGACACACAAACAGTCACAGAGTATCACGTCGTAGAAATCAGAAAATATGCTATTTATCAATGCTTGGAGTATCGGGCTAGATTTTGAAAAATGATCATGACACCCACACATCTTTATTTTTAATATTATAACTATAACTAATATGAATTACTGCACTAATAATAATAATAATAATAATAATAATAATAATAATAATAATAATAATAATAATAATAATTATTATTATTATTATTATTATTATTATTATTATTATTTCAATAATTATCATCATGTATGTTTATAATATTATTATTATCGTAATCATATTCTATATTATTTTTTAATAATTTATTGTTGTAATTATATTACAATTAATTAATGTTATGGTATTAAATAATAATTATCATAATAATAATTGTTATTGTTATTTAAATATTATAATTATAATTAATATAATGTTTATTGTATAGATAATAATAATCATAATTATAATGATTTTGAAATGGCCATGAGAACAAACTTCAGTAAATCAATATTTTGTCGAGTTAGAGAAGTAAAGTGAAGTTAGCACTAACTTTACTAATTTTGAATGTGTTTGGTTGGTGAGGGTTTGAAAGTTAGTGTGCTAACATCAAGTTTGCTAACTTCACATGCAACCAAACATAGCCTCAAAAGTACTACTTCGACCTCTAACTTAGATTTATTAAAAAAAAACTATAATTTTAATTTTATGAAAAAACTATAAAATCTACCGAAAGAACTCTTCAAATTCAATTGAAAAGGGGTAAGAACATTAACGGTCTGTTTGGATTGAGGGGAACTGAGGTAAAAAACGGGAGGGGAAGGAAAATATCATAATTACCTCGTTTGGATATCCATTTTTTGGAAGGAAACAAAATTACCGATGGAAATAATTTTCCTTCACGATTTTCCTTTCTATACAAAAATATTACACCCCAATTTGGGGTGTAACAGACGGAAAGAAATTCACAACATTTTCGCTGGACAACACTACCCTCGCAATTTTCTTCTTTTGGCGCAATTTATGCCAAAATATTTTAACGATTTTCTTTGGGCGTGATTTCTATGTGTGAAAGAAAGTTTCACGATTTGTTTAAAATGAGTTGTATCTTCTCTCCGTGCATCAAACTTTCAAAATTTTGCTTTTGCTCTCCTGGTCTTCATTTTTATTAGGTTTATTTCCTTCTTTTTTCCCAAATTTTATCTTTAATTTTGGCAACTTTGCTAAATAATATTGATTTCTTCTATCGTGGTTTATTTTGTTTCATCAAAAAATCAATATCTAATTGAAAAGCCATAATTTCTCATGTTTCTTCTTCTATTTCTTGAAAAAAAAAAGCTCACGGAAATCTTATTTGGGCTTTATTACTAACTTGTACAAACTACAAATCATTGGATTGTACTAATTTGTGACTTCATGGAGTTGATATTTAGTTCTCCATATTAATACTGGTTTTGTGATCCTTATTAATTTTTTGCTTTTGGTTAGTTTGCTTGTGAATTTGATAGTGGAATTGTGCTAGTATCTTTTGTACCAATCTGTACCAGTATGTTATGCTTCTCATTTTATTATTATTATTTTTTTTTGAAATAGTTGACACTTGACAATAGCTGTCAACAAATCTGTTATGTTGCTGGTAAAGCCCATCATAATGGGTACTCGGTAGTCGGTACTGTATCAGCTCCCATCGTAATGGGTATCAGCTGTCAATATTTTTCTTAAATTTAAAGTATCAGCTCCCATTGTAATGGGTACGGTCCCTAGATGTACCACTTGTGCACTGGTGCATGGGTATGCGATATAGATGAAAGGTTGGGACTAGATGATGTTCCTTTACGTTTTTTTATTATTGTAACTTGGTTGGTGACGAGAAGAGAGCAAAAATAACAATGGTTTATTAGATACAAGGTCAGAACGGTCAATTGTTATTAATAAAATATATTTTACCTTCTTTCGATTTAATTTCCCAAACGGGAGAAAAGAAGGTAATGGAATTTTTTTTCCTTTCCTTTAATTTTTAATCCAAACAAATAGATGTAAATAATTTTCCATTCCCTTCCTTTTTAAATTTTTCCTTCCTTTCCATTCTTTTTCCGAAAACCAAACAGGCTGTAAGTATTGATGGGCGTGCTCAAGTTAAGATGAAGAAATAAAGGTGAACAGAACTGTCCAAAAACTTTTAAAATAAGGATAAAAATAAAGATAATTGAACACCAGAAATAAGAAACGTAATAAATTGATTATTGTTGGTATATAGTTGGTACTAAAACGAGATCGGAGTTCAATTAATGTGAACATTATAAAAGAATTTGATTTCAAGAAGGTCGATTGTTCTAAATAATTAATCATTCACCAAATTTACTAGTATTATAAGTGGGATGCCAATCGATAGATAAAAATCAAGAAGATAAATATAGCAAATTTATTCTCCATGACAAACTAATTAGCAAATCTCTAATATGATACACAATAAACAACCAAAAATAAGAAAATTATGAATAAAGAAAAGAAAGAAAGCTGTGAAAATCATTAGCATGAACGATCTAGAAAGCTAACATAACAAGTCAAAAAGAAAGTTGTGGGACACAACAAAGCTAACATAACAAGTCGAAAAGAAAGATTGTGGGACTCACAACAAAGCTAACATAACAAGTCGAAAAGAAAGATTGCAGGACTCACGACGGACTTATAGTATTTAAAATTAATTAATTTCCACATCATGCTACAAATTTTCATCGGCCATTACTTTATTTCAACCACCAATATTTTTAGATGCCCACACATATTTTTCGATTTTCTTCATATGATTATAAGGGTGAGAAATGGAAGATGATGCATGAAGGAAAGGAAGGTGCTGGTGAAAATCTTCAGCATGAGTGGTCTAGGAAACTAATAACACAAGTCAAAATCATAGGCAACTCGTATTTTATTTGAAATAAATTAGTTTCCACAAACTCTCATGCTAAAAACTTTCATCAGCCGCCTCTTTCTTTCCTCAACCATCAATAAATTCTCACTTTTCAATGGGGTTTAGGTTAAGAATGAGGGTGCTTATATAGATGAATGTATGTGTGGTTCGTAATATCTTTTAAATCTATATATTATTTTTTATATTTTACGGGCGGCATCTTTTAAATAATTGGACAATCAACATTTCACTAGCACCAACACAGATACATTGAATTATGAATCGGGAGTTTTACAAACACAATAATGAAAATTTTCAACAAAGATATACTCATATTATGGCATTAATGCTTTCCATGCCTCTAAATAAAAATAATTAAGCATAATATTGACCAAAAGCTTTAGGGTTCTAACGTTATTAAATAAAAAGTATACATAATTCAGCTTCTATATACAAGATGAGATTCTCTCGAGTACACGACGAGGATCTTCCATCGAACTTTCGGGCACATGCTATGGTCTAACAAACGACAAATTAGTAAAGTTAGTGCTAACTACACTTTACTTCTCTAACTCGACAAAATATTGATTTACTGAAATTTGTTCTCATGAACATTTCAAAATCATTATAATTATGATTATTATCTATACAGTAAACATTATATTAATTATAATTATAATATTTAAATAACAATAACAATTATTACTATGATAATTATTATTTAATAACATAACATTAATTAATTGTAATTATATACAACAATAAATTATTAAAAATAATATAAGAATATAATTACGATAATAATAAAATTATAAACATACATGATGATAATTTTTTAAATAATAATAATAATAATTATTGTTATTATTAGTGCAGTAATTCATATTAGTTATAGTTATAATATTAAAATAAAGATGTGTGGATGTCAGGATCATTTTTTAAAATCTAGCCCGACACTCTAAGCATTGATAAATAGCATATTTTCCGATTTCTACGACGTGATACTCTGCGACTGTTTGTGTGTCGGATATTATTGCTTATAGTATTGACCCCCTTCACCCATAGATATTTATTTGGCAACACACTATTTTGTTTTTTGATTTTTGTGTCCCCTTCTATGTTCATTTCCATCGCGTCTTTGTCTCTCTTTTTTGTTGCTTGGATCCCTCTTCCTCTGTTCCTTCTTTTCTCCTCCTTCTCCAGTTGCTCTGTGTCACCCTCATACCCCTCTTTTCTCGTCAATCTGGCACACATCCTCCTTCGGTTCCGCTTTCTCTTCTCCGACTGGTCGGTGCCACATCTTGTGTATATATATATATATATATATATATATATATATATATATATCAAGGTTTTAAAATGCGGTTTTTGTGGTATGATGGTACAGAGTTGATTTAGCGATTCGGTGTTATATAGGTGATATAACGGAGAAAAAACGGTGTGTATAAAAAGACAATTATACAACTAATATATCTTATAAGTTACTTGAAAATTTAAAATATAAAAAATAACAAGTCAAAAGGCAAAATAGACAAAATCAAAGTATTAAAAACTAAACGAATTAGGGTTTTTGTATGGATTTGTATTCAGCAATTTTTTTTTTTTTGCAAGTTACATGACATATCTGTTTTTACGCCGCTAAATGCAAAAAAATTAAGTTATATCGCAATTTTTTTGGAAATATAACGCAACTGTTATTTCGTGCTTGGTTGTTGTAACGTTGATGCGTTTTGCTCCAAAAATCTGTTATTTCGGTCATAATGGTGTTATTTCGGTGAAATTTAAAAGCTTGATATATATATATATTTTTTTACTAAATAATTGATGTAGTTTTATTACATGTGTTTAAGAAGAAATTAATAGCTACAACATACCTAATGGATTAGCATTGTGATATATGCATTCCTGAAATTATACGAATAGAGATCAACATTTATATTTGATGATGAGTTTTTTTCATTATTTTTTATTTTTTTAAAATTTTTTCCCTTTTTTGGTATTAGTTTATTTGTTGCATATTAAGTCAAAATTTCAAAAATTGTAGGGAGTTATATTTTTCATATTTACTCCATTTTAGATTTTCTCTTGCATTAGAAGCTCTAAATGACAAGCGAAATTTTCTCCCTAAATTTCCAGATCATTCAACTTAAAATAAAATTAAATGTTCAGATATTGCATTAAATATAGAATATAATTTTTATTTAGAAAAAATAATATAGATTCTATCCCATTAATGTAAAGTTTGCAATTACATTGTAAATCCGATGTATCTGATTTGCAAATTTATTTTGTGCATTTAATAGAACACATAGGAGATTAGCTTTTCAGTTGTGCATGGTATAGGGGCAATAAGTTTATGTTTATAACCGATTTTAAGTTTATGAGATTTGCATTATAGGTTGTGCTAGATCTAATGGAATTTTAATTTTAATATAATGAGGCTCATAATTAATTATAAGTATTTTAATTAAGAATAACGCTCTGTTTGTAAAGACAGTGAATCCTCAATTCAATTTAAAGATTTTTGTGTATATTTAAAGTTGATTGAGCAGACTTTATATTTACTCAAGGGGTTACATAGCCACCTTTTTCCCCAAAAAATAAATTTACATCTAATTATTTAAATGCACATGGATATAGAGAGACAACAATCTATGTTGAGTCATATAAAGGGAAGTTGAAGGTTATAAAAGAAATTTTGATTGTAAGGAAAAAAAATTGTCCTTAATTTGTTCATTTTATGTTCTACAAAATTAAAATTCTAAAGAGTCTATTTTGATGTCAATCATTGGTACTTAGCCCCTCCAGTAGTAAATACACATATAATGTGCAAATAATGCGAATTCTGACCATCATTTGAGCATTTCAAGAGATTTTGAATTTATTTTAAGTCATGTGTTCGCAATAATATAAATTTAAGCTCTTTTTTTGTCTATAATATGTTTCAGATCTCATTTATTCAAATAAATAGATTATACATAGTAAATACGCATATAATGTGCAAATAATGCAAATTCTGAGCACCATTTGAGCATTTCTAGCGATTTTGCATACTTTATAGGTCATTTCATCGCAATAATCTATATTTAAGCTCTTTATGTTATCTAGAATATATTTATGATCTTATTTATTCAAATAATCGAAATATACAATAGTAAATACACATTTTTATGTGCAAATAATGCATATTCTGAGCATTTGAGCATTTCAAGCGATTTTCCATTCATTGTAATTCTTTTGAGCACAATAATTTATATTTAAGCACTTTATATAATAATCTATGATATGATTATTATCTTACTTATTCAAATTGAATGAATTATATATAGTAATTATGCATATAATGTGCAAATAATTAAGATTCTGAGCAAGATTTGTGCATTTCCGTCGATTTTACATTCATTTTAAATCATTTGATCGTAATAATCTATATTTAAGCTCTTTATTTTTTCTAGAATATATTTCTGATATTACTTATTCAAATAATTGGATTATACAGACTAAATACGCATATAATGTGCAAATAATGCCTATTATGAGCATTATTTGTGCATTTCAAGCGATTATACATTCATTTTAATTCTTTTGAGCACAATAATCTATATTTAAGCACCTTATATAATCTGTAATATGTTTCTTATCTTACTTATTCAAATTGATTGGATTATATATAGTAATTACGCAAATAATGTGCAAATAATTAATATTCTGGGAAAGATTTGTGCATTTCAATTGATTTTTTCATTCATTTTAAGTCATTTGATTGCAATAATCTATATTTAAGCTCTTTATTTTGTCTAGAATTTGTTTCTGATTTTATTTATTCAAATAATGGGATTATACATAGTAAATACTAAATACGCAAATAATGTGCAAATTCTGAGCATCATTTGAGCTTTCCAGCGATTTTGCATTCATTTTAAGTCATTTGACTGTAATAATTTATATTTAAGCTCTTTATATTGTCTAGAGTATTTCTAATATCTTATTTATTAAAAGAATAGTAATGTACATAGTAAATACGCAAATAATGTCCAAATAATGCAAATTCTTAGGATCATTTGAGCATTTCAAGCGATTTTGCATACATTTTAAGTCATTTAATCGCAATAATCTATATATAAGATCTTTATATTGTCTAGATAATGTTTCTGATCTTATTTATTCAAATAATTGGATTATACATAGTAAATGCGCATATAATGTGCAAATAATGCAAATTCTGAGCATCATTTGAGCATTTCAAGAGATTTTGCAGTCATTTTAAGTCATTTGTTCGCAATAATCTATATTTAAGCTCTTTATTTATTCTGGAAAATATTTATGATCTTTTTTATTTAAATAATTAGATTATACATACTAAATACGCATATAATGTGCAAATAATACAAATTCAGATCCTCATTTGAGCATTTCAAGCGATTTTTCATTCATTTTTAGTCATTTGATCATAATAATTAATATTTCAGCTCTTTATATTGTCCAGAATATGTTCTGATCTTATTTATTTACATAATTATGACTATACATAGTAAATACACTCATGATGTGCAAATAATGCAAATTATGTGCATCATTTGAGCTTTCAAGCAATTTTTCATGCATTTTGAGTCATTTGATCGCAATAATTTATATCTAAGCTCTTTATTTTGTCTAGAGTATTTCTAAGATCTTATATATTAAAAGAATTGTAATATACATAGTAAATACGCAAATAATGTCCAAATAATGCAAATTCTGAGGATCATTTGAGAATTTCAAGCGATTTTGCATACATTTTAAGTCATTTGGTCGCAATAATCTATATATAAGATCTTTATATTGTCTAGCGTATTTACTATGTAATCGTGCCAAATTTCACTAAAAAAATTTGATCGTAATAATGGTCATTTTAAGCGATTAATTCTCTCAAAACACAAGAGATTAATTTGATCAAATACTTAGTGTCGGATCAAATAACTTACTGTTAATCTTCTGAAATACTTAGGTATTTCTCAAATACCTAAGTATTTGATCCGACATATTCATCTTTCTCTGCATTTTTTTCAACACACAAGTTCTCTTTTATTCATAATATTTTGTAATGTTGGCTTTCTGGCTGACCTTTTCTCTAAAAAGAAATGAGAAATTTTTTTATCTTTATTATTTTTTTTTTTAGTGAAAGACCGTTGAGAAATTTATATATGCAAAACAAGAATCTGCATGTGTCAAATCATTGCTAGGTTTCCACGCACCCACGTATCATGTCATGTTGTTGCAAGTTCCGGCTACAAAATTCGTAACAATTATCACTTTATGGATCGGTCACGATCATTTGCACTTGAGCTTTTGGCTAATATTATTTATTTTTATTAAGAGATGTAAGAAAAGCATTAATGTCCATTAAATAAGCATATCTTTTCAAAAAATTTTATTCATAATTCAATGCATTTTCTAATGAAATGTTGACTGTCCAATCAGTTAAAAGGAGCCGCACATAAAATATAAAAAAGTTTTTTAAAAAAATGTATTGCAGAACACCTATATATCTATTCATTTATATTAAGTACCTTTACTTCTTAACCAAAATCCCATCAAAATAAAAGGTATAAAGTACATCAGGAGCTTTGGAAATGTATTAGTGGTTGTGAAAATAAACTGATGACCGATGGAAATTTTGTGCATGAAGGGTTATGGAGACTTCAACTCATTTCAATAGAAATACAAGTCCGTTTTAATTTTACAATATTTCTTTGGCTTGGATCAGTTTCCTAGCTCGTTCATGCAGATGATTCCCATCGGTTTCTAAATTTCTTTTCTTCATCCATTTTTTTTCTTTTGTGTTTGTGGTTGTTCGATGTGTTGCAATAGTACGTGCCAAATTTTTGGGTAACACTACAGACGGTTACGATTAATTGTAATAGTAAATTCTGGGAAGTTTGCTAATTTTTAAACACATTGAAGATTCATTCTTTTCTTAGTTTGTGTTTGTAGAAGAATTCTGATAATTCTCTTTTCTTAGGTATTTCTGTATACCTATTTATTCACATCCCACTTTATTATTAAAGTGCCTGCAACTGAGCTTTGTCTGGCAAAATGTTAATAAAAGATTAGTTTCGTTTCTTATTTCTACTATCTAATTTTTCCTCAGCTTGTATTTTTATTTTGAGAGTTTTCACTAACGAATATTAATTGATTAATGTTTTTTAATTAACCCCTCGTTACTAAAATTTCGTGCCCTGTTTTCAATTTTGAAAAGTTCTTTACGTAGCTTCGTTTCATATAAATTATCACTATTTCCAATAAAAAATAAACAGTTTATTAAAAATATTTTTTTAAAAGTTCAGATCTTTTCAGATGTTTAAATCATGACAACGAAAATTTGGATGGAAAACAAGTTAAAAAAACTATCACTATTTCGAAACAGTTTATTAAATTTTTTTTTTAAAATGTTCAAAAGTTCTCTTATTTCAGATCGATGTTTAACTCATCAAGTCTACAAAAAGACTGAGATGGAAAAAAAAAAAAAACTATATTATCCGACAAACAATAGTGTAAACAATTTATAAATCAAAACTCGTGACTTACCAATAACATGCGACACAATAAAATAATTAAACAAATTGAAATTCAAGAAAAGTAAGAATTTTCAACTCCAAAATTCTTTGCATGAAACTCTGTAATTAAAATTTTGTATTTTACTCCTGGAAAAAACATACTTAGCTCTTTTACTTTTTCTCCTATATAGGTTTTAGTTATATTGTTGTTGTTTTTTTTTTTTTCTTTTCATTGTCTACCTTGTAAATATTTTACTTATTAATAAAATTTGTCGTTGTGGTACTTGCCACCTGGCCCTAAAAAAAATGTATTTTGAAAAGTTTCAAAGGTCTTAAATATTCAATCTGAAGTTACAATTTTTTTTTTCGTTTCTAATTTAATTCTGTCTGTCTCGTATTTGCAAGCTGGATTAATCGAAGCATTCCGGCAAATATAATTTTGAATTGGCGATTGCATAATTGCCACTTCTAAGTGAGAGTTTGGTCTAATACTTAGAAATAATGAATCTCGAGAGGAGGTGGTAGATTTAAAAGCTTTTGTTGGTGAATTTTTATTAGATATTTGATATTGAGAGATTTTAAACAAAGTTTTTTATTTTTGATATAAGGTTGGTGCTCATTGAAACTTATTTCAGGGCCGTATTTGCTAAATTCGATCTTAAAAAAAAAAAAAGATTGTGTAGAAAAACAATGAAAAAGTTGTGCCTGCCTTCGAGTAGTATAGGATTTGCTTTGCGATTGCTATTGGTTCAACCGTAAGAAGCAGAACAAGGCTTCCATTCCATTCTATATTCAATCTTTTTACTAATTAATTAGTTAAATCTTCTGGTCCTTGATACTGTTGTTATAATTGTTAAACCACTAGGGATGCTTTTTTGGATGTTTGACTAATATTTGACTTTAATGTAAGGCAATCAAACCTTAATTTTGATTGCTTTTCTGGGAAAAAAAAAAGAGTTAAAACCACTGGATGCTATTAAGTTATTTTATGAATAGCTACGTCAAGTACGTGGTTATCATGCTCTAACTACAAAATACTTAATTTTTTATTAGGTTATTGATTATACTTTTTAATAAATAAATTAATAAGAAAATGATGTATAAGAGATTTTAATTAAATCTGAAATCAAGCTTTATGTGAAATTTAAGCAAACGAGTTTCTCAATAATTTTTCATTATTATAAATAAAAAAAAAGAAGAGAGGTCAACCACAAGGACGATAATCGTAATAGTAAAATATTATAAAAATTTCCACTCGGGTCAATTTTCCTATCTGATTCTCATTCTCGTAATAAGCATAGACGCTTGCAGTCTTATAAGTTAACAGCTCCTAGGAAAGAAATATGACTATAATTGGTTCAGACAATTGACACATCAATTCTAGATTAGAATGAATATTGAGAATTCTGCCGGTTTTAAAAATTTGTGTAACCCCGGAGGGAAGAGGCTTCGTTCTTGTATAGACATACAACTCTCCACATGTAGGCCATATCATGTTGCTCGAAAGTTCAATGGACGATCATCGTTTGTACCCGAGAGAAATAATCTTATCTTGTCTCTAGAAGCTAAATTATGTATATATATTTATTATTTAAGGACGTTAGAACACTAGAGCTTTTGGTTAATAGCTTAATATTATGTTAAGAGATATGGAAAGCATTAATGCCCATTAAATGAGTATATCTTTATTGAAATTTTTTTTTTCATTGAGTTTGTAAACTTCCAATTCATAATTCAATGTATCTGTTGGTGCTAGTGAAATTTTGACTGTCCAATTATTTTAGAAAGGCCGCCCATAAAATTATAAAAAAAATATTTTATAAATCTAAAAGATATTACAAACCACATATACATCCGTCTATATAAGCACCCTCATTTTTAACCTAAAACCCATTGAAGAGTGAAAAATTATTGATGGTTGAGGAAAGAAAGTGGAGGCTTATGAAAGTTTTTAGCATGAGAGTTTGTGGAAACTGATTCATTTCAAATGAAATACAAGTTGGCTATGATTTTGACTTGTGTTATTAGTTTCCTAGACCACTCATGCTGAAGATTTTCACCAGCACCTTGCTTTCCTTCAGGCATCATCTTCCATTTCTCACCCTTAAGCTCATCTAAAGAAATCGAAAAATACGTAAGGGCATCTAAAAATAGTGGTAGTCGTGAAAATAAAGTAATGGCCGATGAAATTTTTAGCATTAGTGTTTATGAAAACTAATTTAAAATATTATAAGTCTGTTGTGAGTTCCGCAATCTTTTTTTTCGACTTGTTATGTTAGCTTTCTAGATCGTTCATGCTGATGCTTTCTACCGGTTCTTTATTTTTTTATTATCTGTTTTTTTTTTTTAAAAAAATAGTGGTTGCTTAATGTATATCATATTGGACTTTCGCTAATTAGTTTGCTTTACAGAGTAAATTTGCTAGAATTTCTCTTCTTGGTTTTAATCTATCCGTTGGCATCCCACTTAATACTAGTAAAATTTGGTGAAAGATTAATTATTTAGAAAGATATAACTTGATAATCAATTATTTTGTATTGTTCTCATAAAATAAACTCTGATCTAGTCGTAATATCAATAATAATCAATTTATTACATTTCTTATTTCTGCTGTTCATTTATTTCTTTTTCATCCTTATTTTTAAAAAGTTTTTGGACAGTGTTGTTCAGCTTTATTTTCTTCACATTAATTTGAGCATGCCCATTGTTAATTTGAAGATTCTTTCGGTAGGATTTACTGTTTTTTTTTCATAAAAATTAAAATTATCGTTTTTTTAATAAATTTTTGTTTATATAATATTTCTTAACATCGTTCCTTTCAGATATTTATATCAATTCTAGGCAAAAACCTGGGTGGAATAAACACGTTAAAAAATCTACTAAATTTGTAACTCACCAATAACTGTGCAAAAAATTAAATAATTAAAGAAATTGATTTTTAAACAAGTAAGAAATTTCACTAGAAAATTCTATACATTAAACTTTGTATGTTCAAAATCTGTAATTCGTTTGTTGAAATATTTCAAATAACCTTAGGCATTTTGAATTATCTCATATATATAATTTTTTTTTTGAAAGCTGGATTGAGTAATTCTGTCAAATATATTTTCCCATAGTTAATTGGTCAATTGCTGATTCAGAATTAGACTTAGGTCTAGTAACTTGGGATTACGACTCTTAGGGAAATCACAGATTTAAAATCTTTCTTAAGAAATCCTATAGAGATATTTATGATTTTAGTATAGGGCGAGATCCAGTCTTGAGATCAGTATATATATACTAGTAATGTGTTATTTCTTCTTTTTTTTTTGTTAATAGTAGGTGGCTTAAGTTTGGTATAAATTATTTTAACAATAATTTTTTATTTTGATAGAAATTTGGTGCTTATTGGACCTTATTTCGTGGCAATATAACTCGACTTAGAAAAAGTGTATAAATTAATTATCGATAAAAAGTGAGGCGGTTCCTTCTTTTGAGCAGTACAGGATGCTTTGGTGATTCAGAGTGCTATTGGTTGGTTGGTTACACCGGAAGAACCATAACAAGGCTCTCATTACACAAATGTCGGTGAGAAGATTTGGCCCATTAAACCTAGAAGCTTTTATTTCCTTGGACCTAAGTGTCTGATCGGACATATTCATCTGTCTTGCATTTTTTCAACACAAGTTTTCTTTATTCATAATATTTATAATGTTGGCTTTCTGCCTGAGAAAAAGAAATTGAGAAATTTATTTATGCAACACTTGAATCCGCATGTGTCAAATCATTGCTTGGTTACATACCCAAGTACCATGTTTGCAAGTTCCGACTACAAAATTCGTAACAATTTAACACTTGATGAATCGGTCATCATTTGCACTTGAGCTTTTGGCTAATATTATATATTTTTATCAAGAGAGGTAAGGAAAACATTAATGTTTGTACACTCCCAATTTATAATTCAATGCATCTTCTAATGAAATGTTGACTGTCCAATCAGTTAAAAATGCCGCACATAAAAATATAAAAAAAAAGTTATGAATTTAAAAATTTTATTGCGGAGCACCTATCTATTCATCTATATAAGCACCCTTAATTCTTAACCTAAATCCCATCAAAATAAATTGTATAAAGTACATCGGGAGTTTTGGAAATGTGTTAGTGGTTGTGTAAAAGAAAGTGATGGCTGATGGAAATTTTCTGCATGACGGGTTAAGGAGACTTAACTCATTTCAATCGAAATACAAGTTTCCCTTAATTTTACATATTTTGTTTGACTTGATAGATCAGTTTCCTTGCTTGTTCATGCAGATGATTTCCATCGGTTCCTCAGTTTCTTTTCTTAATCCATTATTTTCTTTTTGTATTTGTGGTTGCTTGATGTGTTGCAATAGTACGTGACTACGTGCCAATTTTTTTTGGTGATACAGACGGTTATTATTGTAAGAGTAAATTTAAGGAATTTTCAATTTTGATGATTGTTAAACACACTAAAGATACATTCCTTAGTTTGTGCTGGATTGGAAAATAAAATTCTGGTAATTTTCTTTTCTTAGGTATTTCTGTATTTATCTGCTTATATTAACAATTCACTTTTATCATTAAAGTGCTTGTAGCAGAACTTTTTCTGGGAAAAATGTTAATAAAAGAATTATCATGCTTCTTATTTCTGCTATTTTATTTTTTTCCTCGTCTTATGTTCTTGTTTTCAAAGTTTTAGTCACGAAAATTAACTTACAATTTTGTTAACCCATCCTTACATAAATTCTTGTCCTGTTTTCAATTCTAAAGAGTTATTTCCGTAGAGTTTATTGTTTTTATTTCATAAAACTAAAATTATCATTATTTCCAATAAAATTAAACTGTTTATACTAGAATATAGTTTTTAAGAAGTTCAAAACTTCGCTTATTCCAGATATTTAAAACAAGGTTAAGTAAAATTGATAGGAAAAAACAAGTTAAAATATTATCAGACAAACAATACTGTGATAAAATAAACAATTTAGAGAATAACCATGGAACACAATGAAAAAAATTAAATAAATAGAAATTCAAGAAAGTAAGAAATTTTCAACTTTAAAGTTCTTTTCAATAAGTTTTGTAGTTAAAAATTTTGTATTTGGAACGTTTGAAATGCTCTTAAATATTTTGAAGTTATAAATTTTTTCTTGCTTTTCTAATTATTTAAGTCTGTCTCGTATTCGCAAGTTGGATAATTTTGTATTGGTGATTGCTTAATTGCCACTTCGAATTGAGGCTTTCGTCTATAATACTTAGGAATAATGAATCTTGAGAGGGTGGTAGATTTAAAATCTTGTTGGTAAATTTTTTATAGATATTTAAAATTGAGAGATGTGAACCCCTTTTAACAAAGTATATGATTTTCATATAAAGGTTGGTGCTTATTGAACCTTAATTCGGGGTACGTAGTATTTCTGAAACTCGTCTTAAAAAAAAGAGAGTATAAAAACAATGAAAAAGTGGTGTCTTTCTTCGAATAATACATATTTTGCGTTGTGATTTGGTACTTCAACCGGAAGAACCGTAACGAGGTTCTCATTACATGAATATCGAGCAAATAAGAAGATTTGCCCCATTAACCGAGCTACTCCTACCTAAGTACGTATTTGATCCGACATATTCGTCTCTCTCTACAATTTTTGTTAACACAAGTTCTTTTATGATTCAATGTATTTTGTAATGTTGTTTTCGCACCTGACTCTTATTTTAAAATCAATATTTTTTTCTTGAAATAATTGAATCTGCATGTGTCAAATGGTAATTTTGGAGAGTAATTATGTCAAATGCAGTTCTCTAAAAAATAATAATAACTTTAAATGCATGGTATGATATCTCATACAGTGAGCAATATTTAAACACTGACTTATATTGGGTTTGTTCTTAAATCTGCACAACATTTTATTCCCCCACCATAGAGATGGAAATAGCACTAGATTCAAATATTATTATTTAAACCTTCTGGTCCTTGAAACTGGGTTATTTATTTTTTATTATTTTAGGAAAATTAGATTTATGCCACTCCAAAGTTACAAAATTAGAAAAATGGCACTCCAAACTTGACTCTTAGAAAAATGCCACTCTAAACGTATTTTATTTAGATATTTGCCACAAATATACTTGAATTTAAAAATATACTTTTATATTGACTAATATGCCCTTCGTCTTCTTCCTTTCCTTTACTTTCTATCTTTCGTCCCTTCATCTATTCTTTGCTCTTAGATGGACTCAAACCCGTGAGGCGTATGCAAAGAACCCAAATGACCAAATCTAATATTTTCAGTTTTCATGTCTTTTGACCGAGTTGTAAAGTTTTGTTATTTTTCTCCGTCAAAATCTAGATGGCTTGGCACAATTCCATTTTCTCTATCTATAACTCTTTACTTTTTTGGATTTTTAATGGTACAATTCGTGAGACAATACTTTATTATATATTTGTTGGAACTAAATTCTATTAAATCAAATGCGAAATCATTCTTACCCATCAAATGGCTTTACTCTCCCAATTAATGATTTTGGGATGCATTACATTTTTTTTTATTTTCTTATAAGTCTGTATTTTTGAACTATTTTAATTGTATGAAATTGTGCTCAGGGGCTTCAATGGAAAAAAAAAAAAAAAAAAAAAAAAAAAAAACTTAGCCACCAGATAATTTAGCCCAAAAGAGGCGCAGAGAATGGATTAAGACGAGTGACAAAAAAGAAAGGAACAAGAACAAGAAGAAGAGTATATTAGTCAACAAAAAAGTACATTTTAAAATAGTGGCAAATATCTAAATAAAATGAATTTAGAGTGACATTTTTCTAAGTGTCAAGTTTGGAGTGGCATTTTTCTAATTTTGCAACTTTGGAGTGGCATAAATCCAATTTTTCCTTTTTTTATGGTTAATTCCTTGAAAATGTTGGAATAATAGTTAACCACTAAATGCAATGACGTTATTTTTTGGGTGTTTCTCTAAGCATTTTTTGACAAAATAGTTTCCTAAAATTTTCTTGCAGTTGCTTATTTGAATATTAATAGTAGATCAACGACGTCTCGCAAAAAATTGAAAGAATATTCTCGTCATCATACATTGTGTGCTCAGTTTTTTTTTTTTTTTTTTTTTTTTTTTTTGGTGGAGACACGAATGAGGACATAATAGTTAAATTTCAAAAGATGAATTATTTCTTTCATGGTATGTTTTTTCAGTCACTATATTTTAATCATCTTAAATTGTTTTGTTCAGATCGCCAGTTTTCATTTGGAAGTAACTTTTTTTTTTTAATTCTATTATACGGAAAAGAATTGGAATCTTATTGACAATATGGTCTGTTAATAATTATACATTGACACCCAAAATATGGATCCTATAAGTTTATTTCACGAAGATTGATTTTGTTGGACATCTCATTTCTCATTTGATTTAACCAAGTTATTACTTGAGAATATTACTTAATTTTAAAAGCGAAAGAAAAAAATATATATAAAATTTACTATTTTCTGATCACTTTCTGTTTGTGGGTCACAGTTTTAAGTTCCCTATTTTAATTAAGTTTTTCTCCACTCGTTATTAACTTCAGAGCTGTGTGAAAAGAATACTTATTAGTCAGATGTATATGGTGTAGCTAGACAGGAATTTGGAATGCGCTGATTTTATTCCAAGGGCGAAAATGAAATGCGTACATTTCTCTTGCTCCTTTTCTCAGTTTTTTTTTTTTTTTTTTGAAATTAAAAGCCCGTAGGCAGCTCCTTTTCTCAGTTAAGAGATGCTTATGATGGGATTGAAAAGCGATAAAAATATTTCAATAATACAATTCATTTATTTTCTCTCAGAAATTTCATACAACTTATGACATTATTTTTCACTGTACGGATATTTAGCATTAATTTTTTAAAAATTTGTATGAAATAAGTTTCTATTGAAATTGTCTTAATTTAAATTACATTAAATATTTGTTATGAATACTGCATTTTTAGAGGATAGTCCAAAAGCAATCTCGTTAAAAAATGTATGCCAAAGAGACAAAATACTCAGTCTGTCTTTTTTTTTTGAACTAAGAGCACCCCAAGCAGGGACCAGTATTCTCTACCCATCTCATCACGACCGTCCGATCTAATCTGGAGGGTTCATTTTTTCGGGCCAATAATTTTTTTCGGGAGTGGTGGAGGGCTCCTTTTAGCCGTTGAGATTAAATCAGACGGCTGACGCGGAGCGATGGGCACTCTACCCATCTTAATGAGATGGGTAGAGGATACGATTCCTCCCAAGCAGGGGTACCAGCTTCCATTAAGCAAGGAAAAGTTGACAAGTCTTACAGTACTTAAGCAAAACAAAACAAAACAGGTGCCACTGAATAGTGGAAACCACCCGAAGCAACAAACAGTATACTAGCAGCAAACATCAGCCAGAAAAATAAAAGTTCAAGGTAAAAGTGCAACAAGGTTTCAATAGCCAAGAGCTCAGTTATGAGCAGAAGAGGTGTCTTCTGTGGTATGGCCATCCCTTCTGCTATCCTCCCTTTCATTTCTTCTTGCTGCATTTTGAAAGGCTGTGAGACTCTAAAGTTGGCAGCCAGACCACTGTTAGTATCTGTCCAATTTAAAAAAAAAAGATTTAAAGCTTTAAAGATAATGGAATTAGCATCACTATGGTTATAGTCTCTAAAGATAGTGTTGTTTCTTTCTGTCCAAATAGCCCAGCACCAAGCTACTAGAACAGTCTTGGTATAGGCCCTATCATTTGAGTTAAAACCATTGATACTATCCCAAATACTACTGAGAGAGGTACAATTAATATTAAGACCCTTGTTATTAAAAAGATTGAAACCAGCCCAGAAATTATTGGCAAAGTGGCAGTCAACTAAAATGTGATCCACGGTTTCTGCATTGCAGCAGAAGGGACATTTATTAGGACCTTGCCAGCCTCTTTTCTGTAGGTTATCAAAGGTTAGGATTTTGTTGTTGAGTGCTAACCAAAGGAAAAGTTTTAATTTTAGAGGGACTTTTATAGGCCAAATCGTATTATTAAGATTACAGGTGAAACCAAGATGATTTAAAAAGGTGTAAAGTGATCTAACAGTATAAAAGCCTCTGCTATCGAGATTCCAACTAACAGAATCTTGAGAGTGGCTGAAATTGAAGTTGTTAAGAAGGTCTAAAACAACAACTTTTTCAGACCTAACAATATTTGAAATGCCTCTGGTAAGAGAGAGTTTGATTGTACCCTGATTCCAAACTTGACTAATAGTAGCATTAGGGAGTTTTGTTTTTTCAAAAAGATTAGAAAAGGTAGAACTAAGTAGAGAATTACTAAACCAAGTATCCTTCCATAACTTAATTCTTTTACCATCTCCTACTATCATTTTTAGTCATACATTTAATAAGGGAAGAGTTCTGAAAAAAGTTCTCCAAAGGGAAGAGGCTCTAGTGTTGTAACCTAAAGAGTTATATTTGGCTAGAACTATGTCTTTCCAAACTAAAGTGTGCTCCTTGTAGAAGTACTTCCATGCCCATTTTCCAAGCAGGGCAGTATTCATTTGCTGGAGGTTTAGGATCCCCCAGCCTCCAAACTCTTTCTGCTTGCAAATGGTTTTCCAACTAGCTAGGCAAAGTTTCTTTTTATCAGTGTTTTGATAGCTACCCCAGAGAAAGTTTCTTCTTATTCTGTCTATCTTTGTAAGTACCCAGCTGGGGCATTTGAAGATAGAAAAATAATACAAGGGGGAAGCTGTTAACACTGAGTTAAGAAGAATCAGTCTTCCTCCTATAGAGAGAAAGTTGTCTTTCCATCTGGACAACTTACTTGAGATTTTTTCAATGAGCACATTCCAATCCTATTTTCTAGGGAAGGTCCAATACAAAGGAACTCCAAGGTAAGTAATGGGGAGTTTAGCAACCTTGCATTGGAAAATGGAAGTAGCTTCCTTAAGTTCAGTACTGTTGAGATTAAGAGGAATTAACTCTGATTTAGAGTAATTAATCTTAAGTCCAGAAATACCCTCAAAAGTTTTGAGTGCCCAAAGGATTTTCTGAAGACGATGGCTGTCAAGCTTGAGGAACATAAGGGTGTCATCTGCATATTGCAGATGAACAACCTTATGTCCAGAACTGAGGGTAGGGCCTAGACCCTGAAAGTGTCCTTTCTCACTGCCTGTTTGTAGGATTTTTGTTAATCCCTCAGCAACTAGAATAAAAAGGTAGGAGGACATTGGGTCACCTTGCTTTAACCCTCTTTTGCACTGAAAATAAGTTCCTAACTTACCATTTATTATAATGGCTACTCTACCCCTTTAAGCATTTGTTTAATCCAAAGAATCCATTTATGACTGAAACGTCTTTGATGTAAGGTGTCAAGAAGGTAGTCCAAGTTGACTTTGTCAAAAGCTTTTTCAAAGTCCAACTTAAGGAGGATCCCTTTATCCTTATTGGAGTGCACATGATGCAGAATTTTATGTGCTGCAGCAACTCCATCAAGGATGTAATTGCCTTTAAGATAGGCAGATTGATTAGAGCTAATGAGTTTGGGGAGAACTTTATTGAACCTACTGGTGAGGACTTTTGTGAAAATTTTGAAGCTACAATTAAGTAAGCTTATAAGTCTGAAGTCCTTGACTTTTTCAGCTTTATCTACTTTAGGAATTAAGCAAATAATGGCTCTGTTAAATTTGCTCAGGTCTAAGTTACCCTCATGGAAATCTTCAAAAAGGTCAAAAAGATCATTTTTAATTAATTCCCAGAAGGTTTGATAGAAGAGGACTGATAAACCATCAGGCTCTGGGACTTTGTTTGGGTTCATAAGAAAGACAACAGACTTAATTTCTTCCACCGTAAAAGGCTGGGTTAGGAAATCATTGTCTTCCTTAGAGATTTTCTCATGAGGCAGCCAGATGTTTTCAAGGAAAGTTCCTTGAACCTGACTGTCTGTACCAAACAAGTCTCTGTAGAATCTAAAAATGTGACTCTGTATAGTACTAGAATATCTGATTTCTCTATCATTGATAATTAAGGAAGTTATGAGGTTTTTCTTCCTATGGGTATTAGCAACCATGTGAAAGAATCTGGTATTGCTATCACCTTCCTTTAGCCACTATACTCTAGATCTCTGCCTCCAATGAATTTCTTCATTTTGGTGGAGTTCATAGAGTTCTTTCTTAGCTTCTATCAACTCATGCAAATCTTTCTTAGCTTCTATCAACTCATGCAGATCTTTCTCTTCTAAAGAGTGTCTTCAGAGAAGTCTTCCAGTAGCTTAATGCTGCTGATGAGTTCATTCTTTTTGTCCTCAATTTCTCTACCTATATTTTTACTCCAACCCCTAAGTTTATTCTTCATGATTGTCATTTTGGTGTCCCAATTCAAAGCCTTCTCATACCCAAGACTTATCTTGTTCCACCAACCTGGCATTCTGTCAAAGAGTTCCTGGTGTTGGAGCCAAACCTTCTCAAACCTAAAAGGAGGTGAGATTAAAGTTTGGGTGATAGCAGAGTCTAGGACCAGAGGATTATGGTCTGAGTAAGTTCTTGCAAGACTATAAGTATAGGAATTTGGAAAAAGATCATTCCAATCTTGGTTGATTAGGAATCTATCTAAGCAAGCAAATTGATTACTCTGACCTCCTCTAGCCCAGGTAAACTTCCTATCCGGGCATTTCATATCCAACAAATTGAACCTTTCTATCCAATTGTTGAAGAAACTAATATTTCTGACACCAAAAGAAATGCCTTTTCTTTCAGCACGTTTTCTAATGGTGTTGAAGTCACCTCCTATGCCCAACTTGAGTTGATGGAAGAGGCTAGAGAGTTAAGTTCTCTCCAGAAAGCATCCTTCTGACCAATAGAAGGTCCATAAACATTGGAGAAGAAAAGAGTTGTTCCATTGAGTTTGTGTAGAAGCTTAACTGTAATAGTGTAAGTTCTTACATCCCAATTGTCAATGGAATAAGTATTTGTATTAACCCCAAGAAGCAATCCTCCAGCAGTGCCTTTTGATCCTATGAAATTCCAATTAAAGGAATTTCCTAAGGATCTAAGAACAGTGTTGTTGAAGGTTTCTCTTTTAGTTTCCTGAATACCTACTAAATCTATATGCTCATCCCTAATTATATCTAACAGATAGCTCCTTTTGCTGGGACTCTTCATCCCCTACAGTTCCAAACTAGGATCTTTAAAGGAGGAGAGTTCCTGCTAAAGCTATTGTTATCAGAGCTGTTAGAGCATCTGCTATTAGAAGGAAGAGTAGGAACTACAGTACTAGAACTGGGAATAAAACTAGGAATGATACTATTAATAGAAAGGTCAAAATTACACTTAATGTCAACATCATCAAGAAACTTTAAAACTTGAGGAGGGAAAGAATTACTTGTAGGAGGTGTGGGAGCATCCATCAAGTTGTCCACACTGGGTTCATCTTTGATGCTGGTTCCAGAAGACTCAGAGTCGATGTTCACCGTTTCCTCCTCTATGTGGGTTTCCTGAGAGCTGAGATTTACAACTTCAGTGATCCCTGCCTCCTTGAACCTGATGTTTTCCCTGAGCCTGTTAATCTGAGCTTTGAGAGCCTTGTTCTTGGCTTCCATCTCTTCCATTCTGGCTCTGTTTACCTCATCTGTGTTATTAGCATTTGGGAAGACAGAATCCCTATCAGGAATAGTCTCCCTGGCATCTTGAAGCACCACATTCAAGTCCTTGGACGTTGTGATGAACCCCTTGTTGATGAGTTGCAGGATAATATCAGGAATATCCTTGATGGTACAACTGCCTTCTACATTAGGTTCATTGGGATCAAAGCCAGTAACAGTGGGAGTGTCAGAAATTCTGGCAGCAGGTTGCTTGCCTTTGGGAGTAGAAGTTTTCTTTGAAGTGTTGTCTTTGGGGATTGGTGGAGCAAAAGGGAAATGTCTGGGGTTGAGAGAGGGGATCTATATGCCTATGGTGGCTTCAGTATCCTGTGGCCTGCTAGTTTGACCAGGGCCCTCATGTTGTTGCCTAATACTTTCCAACCTAACCTTCTTCATTTTCCTCTTAAATTCCTCCTCCAAATCAACAACAACCTCCTCACCTTTGCCTTTACCAGCTGGTGAGGCAGTTGGTACAACTCTCCTATCTCTAATTAGGACCCCAACCTCAGGAACTCTACCAGCTCTGGTCTGTGACCTAGTTACTGCTCCTGGACTAACCTCATCTAGTTTCCTTTTCTTGGGTGGGTTAGGGGGAGTAGTAGAGGTGAGCTTCTTCTTTTTAGGTCTGCTCTTCTTCTTACGTTTTGGAATGTCAATTTTCCTGGTGTTGCTAGGGACATTGTGATTCCCAATGTTTCTACTAAAGTCAAAAGCTACACCAGAAAGGTTGTTAGCCAGATAGGTGCTCCCCTGGCCAAACCTAACACTTTGGCTTGGTTCTCTTCAGTCCAGTCAATTCTAGGTAAGGTTTTGACAAACTCATGGAAATCAGACCTTATCTGGGTTTTCTCAACTACGAAATGGACTCTGACTAGATCAGTCCCACCAGATTTTCTCAAGATCTCAAACAAACGAGATTGTGGAATTACATCCCTATGTTCTACTAACACTTCAACTCTAAAGAATTTGTGATCAATACCTAGATTTGAGGTAGCGTCAGCACCCAACAAGCGACCAAACCTGAAGAAAAGACGGGCTCCATGCCACGAGTTCCATCCAAAAGGGAGATTCACTATCCTGACCCAAAGCTTGACATTGTTTGCTCTGGGATCAAGATCCTTGGGAGCTTTCTTCAAGACTGGGCAGGATCTACTATAGCCATTGCTGCCTGCGATGTCGAGGGATCCCAGGTTGAAGACTTGATCTCTCCACTGCATTGAATGGCCAATAAGAAGGAAACAGTTCTCTATCATGGCTATAGCTCTGATCTGACCAGCTGGCGGCCATCTCCTGCTCGCTTCTACTGTCACATCCACGAGAGTGATTCTTTCGTCAGCTTGAATGACTACACATCTAGTGATTTCAGCACTCGCTAGGGCTAAGGCATCGTCTTCTTCGATTTTGATCGGCTCTAGGTTATCCATGGCGGAGTAATGCCGAGGATTGGGAGAAAGATGAGATCTTTGAGTGGGAGGGAAGCAAAATACTCAGTCCGTCGGTCGTGCGACTTCTATAACTATGTAAGTTTGTTATAAAAATCGTGAGTTGTCATATGCATGTGGTTTTTGTGATAAATATGTTATTTTAATTTAACAATATACGTATTCGCATCAGCTTCTTGTAAATTATGATAGCAACTCGACCTGTCTAGGATTAAGCATTGACTCAGTAATTTTGACGGACAACATGCTGCTCAAAAGTTCGACTAGACCAAAACATCCATAGCAATTTACACTTTTGATGAACCGGTCATAGTTTGTACAATTGTTTTTAAAGTTCCTCCAAATAATAATAATAATAATAGAATAAATAAATCAATCAATCAGAACAATTGTACTTGAGAATCCCAAGTCCCAACTTGTTTCTAGATTGTGAATTATTTAAATATAATGAACGTTACAATTACTTACAGCAGTTGAGCTTTTTGTCGATATTGCTTTAATAATTATTTTTAATTTTAATTAAGACGTATGGAAGGCATTAATGTCCATTAAATGAGTACATCTTTTCGAAATTTTTATTCATTTTGCATACTCACAAAATCTAATAGATTGTATCTGCTAGCATAAAATTTGCAAAAACATTTTATAAAAAGCTGCACATAAAATTTCGAAATTGATTGTCCAATTTAAAAGGAGCCGCACATAAAATTTGCAAAACATTTTATAAAATTTAAAAAATGTATTGCAATCCACCTATCAATTCATCTATTAAGTACCCTTCATTCTTAACCTAGAGCCCATCAAAGTAAAAAGGTCGAAATTTCATTAGGGTGAAAAAAATGTTGGTGGTTGAGGAAAGAAAGCGGCGGCTGATGGAAATATTTAGCATGAGCGTTCTTTTTTTTTATTATTTTTTTTTTCTCTCGAAACCTTGATAGCAGCTATGAAGCAGTTTTAGAATGAGAGTTTGAGGAGACAAATTATCAAATAAAAATACAAGTCTCATAATTTTGACTTGCTTTAGTTTCCTAGACCTACTCGTGCTGATAGTTTCCACCGCACCTTCATTTTCTTCATCTATCATCTTTTGTTTCTTACCTCAAGCCAAAAAAAAAAGAAAAAAAAAAGAAAGAAAAATCGAAATATATGTTGGTGCACTGAAACATATTGGTTGTTGTGAAAGGAAGTGATTGCTGATGGAAATTAAGAGCATGCATGAGGATTTATGAAAACCAACTTATTCAATCGGAATGCAAATCCGTTTTTATTTTCCCAATAGTTTTTTTTTTTTTTCTCGAACTGATAAGTTTAATTCCTCCAAATTCGCCTCTCATCATCCACATTCTAAAAAAAAAGAGTGTTGGAGCGCTGACGTGTTTTTTCATTTTTAGCTCGTTTTTTGTTTCTACCCTAATCTTTTTTTTATCTCTGCCTTTTTCCGCACACCAGCCGACCAGCGTCTCCCTTCCTCTCTACTTCTGCCACCTCTGTTTCCCCTCTCACCTCGCCTCTGCCTCTCCTCTGTTTTTGACACGCTTCCTTTCCGAACTCTCGCTTTTCTCCTCCTCTCCACTCTCCTCGAATCTTACAGATATAATATATGCACACTTATATTAAGTTACTCTATTATTACAATTAATTGAACATTTAAAATTACAAGATAATCCCTTATTATATCTTATAAATGCAATAATAAATTAATCTCGTGTTACAACTAACTGAACATTTATATTTATTAGATGATCCCTTATTATATCTACTAGACTAACAAGATGATCTCTTACTATAACGAACTAAATTTTTATATGTACAAGATGATTCTTTGTTATATTTGATAAATGCACTTATAAAATGCTCTCTTATAACAACTAAATGACCATTACTCTTATTAGTTACTCCCTTATTATAATAACTTTGGAATAAAAATAAAGATTTTGATGCACATTTAAAAAATACGGAAAATAAATATGTGAATGTCAGTGAGGTGGGGATAACATAAAAAGAAACTAAATAGAGAGGAAAAAAAATAAGACGGAGAAAGGGGAGGAATAGGACATGAAGGGGAGGAATGAGTGAAAGGGGAGGAGGGGCATGGACAAGACTAATTGCGGAAGAGAAAGAAAGAGAGATTGGAAAGAAGAGAATCGCGAAAGAATACTGTAAAAACATGGAAAGAAGAGGAGGTGACACATAAAGAGGAAAGACACAAAAAGAGATAGAGAGGAACTAGAGTGGGGATAACGGGGATGGCGTTCGAGAGTATGATCTGAAACAATTTTCGTTTTTTCGATATGCGTTGTTAGCTTCTTAGACTGTTCGATATGCGTTGTTAGCTTCTTAGACTGTTCATGCTGATGATTTCCACCTGCTCCAATCCTTTCTTTTCATCATTCATCATATTCCTTTCTTTGTTTATAATTTTTTTTTGGGTTTGCCGTTGTTTATTTTTGGCAATTACGGTTGTTTTGTGTGAAACAATAGTATGTGTCAATTTTTTTTTTGTTTGGTGGCATAGACGGTTATTATTAAAGAGAATTTTATGAAAGTTCACCTGATTTTTCAACTAATTGGAGTTCTTTTTATTTTTTAAAAAAGGTTTGGTAGTTGCTACCAAGTAAGTATACCTAATTGTAGTTTTGTTCCTTAGTTTGCAGTGGAGACTGAGTTCTAACGGAAGTTTATATATCTTGTTTAAGTTTTTGTGTATCATCCAAATGTCTCTTTTTTTTTTTTTTTTTTTTTTAAGTTGGTTTGGAATCAAAGATTTTGTTATAGAAAATTTGAAAATAAATGCTCTCTCCGTAAATTGAAGCAAGGACCACTTAGTTGGCAGAATACAGTGAAATCACTAGATTTAGAAAAATTCTTGATGTATTTCCCATTTCATATGTTAATAATTTTTGGTAAAGAACACATTTCCCATGTATTTCCCATTTCTCGTTGTAGTGCCTGGCAACTTAGCTTTGGGCAGGGAAGAAAGTTGATAAAGGAACAGGTAATGTTTGTTATTTCTGCTATTTCATGAAGATTGATCTGGTTGGCTATCTTGTTTTTCATTTGATTTAATTAATTAAGCCAACAGCTTGAGCAGTTTACTTAATTTCAACAAAAAAAAAAAAAATCTTGTTGAACTAATATATATACATACCAATTTCCTAATCACCTTCTGTTGGCATGTCGCAGTTTTGACTTTTGAGTCCCCTATATAAAATTAATTTTTATCTTTTTAAAGTTTCCTCTTGCCCCTAAAAGGCAAATTGATCAGCGTCAGTGGTACGGATTCTATTAGAAAGTCCCATCAAATATAAACTATTCATTTTAGATTTAACGGTTTAAATGATGCCTCATTTGATATTCAATTTATAGCTAGGTGAAAAGAACAATTATCTGGTCAGAGTACTTTAATTTGAAATGGCCTCCTATATGTCTGACAATGAATTAATTGTGTACAACTAGAGAAGAGCCTAACGGGCTAACGGATCTATCGATGGATTCAGTACCCAACATTTCAAAGCTGCAAAGCGTCTTTTTGATAGACAGCCTACCAAAAAAAAAAAAATAATAAATAAAATCGCACTATAGTTTAGGCCTCATAGCCGCCCGGAAAAACTTGTCAAGTTGGAGAATGGTAGTACCGTATCTCGCAGATGTTATCTTTCTCCTTCAAAGATGGAAAATACTATACTAATAATGATAAAAATAAATTAAAATTGAAAAAAATTATCCAATCCAATTGAGGATAAAATGAAAAGCAACATCAATTGTGAAACAAAAAATTACAATACCTCACTACGATTAACACTATAATGATTCCATGCATTCAAAATAAATCTAGCTAGAATTTTGACAATAAATTAATTTTCATCGTTCTTTTCTTTCTTAAAATAAAAAAAAAACGAAAAAAGGGTTAAACATGTATGGTAAAGAGTGGTGCAGCAGTTAAAACGACTTCAGAATATTGATACCGTTTCGCTTTGCACCGAGACGGTGCATACCGTCTCTATTTGGCCATTTTAGCCTAATGGTCGTTCTTGGTGTATATGTAAATAGTGGGTATGATGATTACAGGTTTCAAACAACAAAAACAAATAGATAAAAGGTTGGTTAGAATATTCTGTAAACTTAACCCAGCACAAGTCAACAGAGTTAGTGACTTAGAAACCAAAATCAAATGATGAGTCCTACTCCCACCCAAAACCTAAACAAACCATGACCTCGTTTCAAAGCATCATTCTCATATCAGTTGAGCAAATAATAAGATGTTGCCATGCCTACTATTTTTAGCCAAACGCGGCCTCTTCTTTTCTTCCTAGCCATCCTTGCAATGCAACCGACTTTCAACGCCACACGGCCGGGCTCAACTGAGGCAGCTGCAACTGCCAGTGCCCCGACCCGTTCAAACTTTCTTCGGGCAGCAGTCATGGGCAGTGCAGGCCGGCGACCCTGGTGTGGTGCTGATCCTAAGATGTGCATGGACCGTGACAAGAACCCGTGGGGAGGTGACACGTGTTGCCTGGGCCGGCATTGTGTTGATACTACACGGGATCGGGACAACTGTGGAAGTTGTGGCCATCGATGTCCCTACGGGCTTCTCTGCTGTGGAGGATTGTGCATTGATATCCGTGCAGACCCGGAGCACTGTGGTGCGTGCTACAACCGGTGTCGGGCTGGGGTGACGTGCGACTTTGGTATGTGTGACTATGTTAACGGGGAGGTTTAGTTGAAAATATATAATAAGTGAACGATATTGAATTTGTGTGAAGTGATTTGGTTTTGGCAATTGAGATTCTTGCATATATGTTTTGTGTAATTAACTAATTATGCATCTTAGATTTTTACAGTGCTTTCTTCATCAAATCAGTTTTTATCTTCATCATTAAATTTTATATCTTCCCTTACCGCGAAAGGTACCCTTTAATCTCTCTAGCTACGGAATATTAAATAAGTTTCAGCTCGTATTATCTTTGTGGAGTGTGGGCCACTGATATTCAACCTGCAACACGGATCACTACAAAATATTCTTCACAAACGTGTTGTTGGGTTCGATAATTTGGATCACTACGGGCTTGTTTGGATGGTTGGGAATAGTGGGAATAGCCACTCTTCCCATTCTTCCCACTCTTCCCACTCTTCCCAATAACACTCTTCCCAACAATACTTTTCTCTCTACTTTTTCACACTTTCCAACGCTATTCCTAAACTCACCATCCAAACAACCTAAAAATAACACTCTTCCTACTCTTTCCACTTTTCCACACTATTCCCACTATTCCCAACCCATCCAAACAAGCCCTACAAGTCTGAAACAAGGGCGGACTTAAAAGGGTCAAGCCCATTCACAAATGCGCTTATTTTACTATCTATCGCTTTATGCTACGCCGAAACCGAACTTTTGAAAGATTTACAGCAGGTCAATCCTCAATCGCACGGAACTGAGACTGATGTGACTGATGTGACTCGGTTTGTGCGATGCAGCCCTGGAACTGAGACTGATGTGACTCTACTTGTGAACCACCTCTTTCAACAGACTTTCATCAAAAAGCACTATTATTATGTGGAATATCTGTATACTACTTCCAAAAACTCAAAGCTCAGCGATTCGTTGAAATCAAGCTCCAGGAGGTACATTTGCTTTTAGCAACATTTTCTTGACAAGGAAGAAGCGTAGCATTTATTGCAAGGCACATTGCCCTTATATAGTAAATTAGAGAGCAACCATAAGCAACTGCTTCTCCCTCTCAGTCTTTGTAATCTGACTGTCTACCGTCAAAGCTTCATGGGCAACAGTAATTTATTGAAAGCAAAATTATCAATTTATTGAAGAGCTGTAGATATTATAACACCAATAATTCACCTACACAAAAATTTTATAGGAATTACATATTAAATCTCATATATTACTATGTATTTATCACAAGAGGTTGTGGATGATAAGATCACTAACTTTATTCAAAGGGTTGCTGGCGTTTTTCCTTCATCACCAAGTTCTGTTGATATAAAATAATACGTTGTTAATATGTACTAAAACTTTAAAATACTAGAAAAAATTGTCTTTTAATATATATGTTGTTAAAGTGCTGATCAGGTCAACTCCACTAATGACTAAAATATTTCTAAGTTTCTAATTAATCACCTTATTTGTGCTCAAGGTATTGGAAACCAGACCGGACATCGATCCGGTGAGTTACTAATTCGATGGTTCGGGCGGTCAGACCGGTGAGTTGAAATGGGTAGCAGATTAGCTAGGAACTATACAACAAAAGCGAATCCAATAGTTAGAGATAGTTTAAAAATATTTTAATTGCTTCATTTTTTAAAATTGGTGAACCTCTCTGCTTTTCAGTATCCACTGACTTGAATTCACATTACAAGATTCATGGTTCATTCTATGTCGCTTTGAAGAAATTCAAAATTCATAGCTTGGATTTTATGATCCTTAATTTATAGTCTTTTACAATTTCGAATTTTATGAATTTTCTCAATTTTTAATTTTTTCAATATAAAAAAAAAAACTCGGCATGAATTAATGCTCTAAGGCTCGTTTGGATGCTTCCCGAAATAGGAAAATAGTGGGAATAGTCACTCTTCACACTCTTCCCACTCTTCCCACTCTTCCCAACAACACTCTTCTCTCTACTTTTTCACACTTCCCAACGCTATTTCTAAACTCACCATCTAAACGACCTAGAAATAACTCTTCCCACTCTTCCCACTCTTCCTACTCTTCCCACTTTTTCACATTATTCCCACTATTTCCACACCATCCAAACGAGCCCTAAGATTATGTTTGGGAAAATAAATTAGGTAAATTGCCGCCGGTTCTCGCGTAAGAGAGTTTTGTCCTTTTCACTTTTCTCTCGCCTGTCCTGACGTGAAGGCCCAATATCAATCAAGGCCCAAACATGCACCTTGGAAAGCGTTCTGACAGTGACAGGTAGAGAGAGAGAGAAAAAAATTGAATTAGGATTTGATAAACATTTAATCTTTAAAAATAATAACTAAATATATTTTTGACTTGACTTAAAATAATATTATCAAGATATAAATTAAACATTGCCAAACAATTCTCACCCTAAAAACAAAATTTGTCTATATATGTTGATATATAGAATGGATATACAATCTAGGAGGATTTAGAATAAAAGAAAAAAAAAATAAGGACCAAAAAAAAAAATTAAAAGTGATAATGTCATTTTGTATCCTAACGATACAAGTTTGAAAAAGAAAAGAAAATAATGTGTATGAACTTTCCAATTAATTAATACGTTAAATATTTCGTCAAAATACCCTGTAAATATTATAATTGTCTTTTACTTTTTAAAATTCACCCATCAAATGTCTTACGTAATTATGACAGGCGATAATTAGCACTCTAAATAAGTTTATTTCTAATCCCTTTTAATTTAAGTATACAAATCAATTAAGTGTTATATTTCAATCCAAAAAAAAAAAACTAACTGTTATATTAAAACTTCCCTAAAATTGTCCGACAAACCTTTCCTTACTTGGAATTAACTGTTTGACTAGTCTTCCAAGACCAAGCAGTTCCTTGAACAAGTATCTCTTCTTCTTCAAGGTCTCGCTTCACCTCCCTTTTGGTGGTTGGTTGGGACTTGGGAGTGTAAAAAGCTCAAATCTCAGATCAAATCTCGATCCAATCAACCTCCCCTCGGTCGTCTCTTCCAATCAATCGCTGGTTAGTTCGTGTCTCCTTTGATTTGTGTTTTTCAATCGTACCAATTTCAAGTGGAGAACCAAACTGGGATCTTTCGATTGTGTAGCAACTGGGTTGGCACCAGTTGCAACAGTTGTTGAATTCAATCAATAGGAGAAGTATTCATGGCTTTTAGTAGGAGAAATCGGTTGAAGGATGGTAGTAGCAGTGGTCCCAAGAGAGCTCTTCTCCTAGTTCTAGTTTCAGTCTGTGCTGTTCTCGTCTTGACCTTTCTCCTCAAGCAGCGAATTAAAGTTGGTTCTATCCCTTCTTCCTCTTCTCCCTCTTATACCTCTGTTGGAATCGAGGATGATTCTATTTTGGTACAATTAGATCCCAGTTTCAAACCAGAACTGCCTAAACAAAATGACCTATCGCTATCTTTAGAAGAAAGGAACAGACTTCCTCCTAGAAACACTGACCTTTTCCCTTCTCTGGCAAAAGACCATATAAAGATAGTGTTGTATGTTCACAATCGACCCAAGTACCTCGACATTGTAGTCAAGAGCCTTTCTCAGGTTGATGGTATTGGTGAGACACTGTTGATAGTGAGCCATGATGGGTACTTCCCGGAGATGGATAAAATTGTCCAAGGTATCCGGTTTTGCCAAGTGAAGCAAATCTATGCCCCGTATTCGCCGCACCTCTTCGCTGACAGTTTCCCTGGGGTGTCACCGGGTGATTGTAAAGATAAAGACAATCCCTTAGAGAAAAACTGCCGAGGCAACACTGACCAGTACGGCAACCACCGGTCACCTAGAATCGTGTCTTTAAAGCATCACTGGTGGTGGATGATGAATACAGTTTGGGACGGTTTGCCAGAGACACATAATTTTAATGGCCATATTCTCTTCATAGAAGAGGACCATTTCATACTACCCAATGCTTACAGGAATCTCCAGCTTCTTGTCGATTTGAAGCCGAAAAAGTGTCCTGAGTGCTATGCAGCTAATCTGGCTCCATCAGATGTAAAATCAAGAGGCGAAGGCTGGGCAAGTTTAATTGCTGAAAGAATGGGGAATATAGGATACACATTTAATCGTACTGTGTGGAGAAAAATTCATGCAAAGGCCAAGGAATTTTGTAATTTTGATGAATATAACTGGGATATAACTATGTGGTCAACAGTGTATCCTTCATTTGGCACTCCAGTGTATACCCTAAGGGGATCAAGATCTAGTGCGGTGCATTTTGGTAAGTGTGGGTTACACCAGGGTCAGGATGCGGCTTCTGCCTGTGTGGATGATGGAGAACTCAAATTTCAGGTAGAGGAAGCAGATCAAGTTTCTAACATAAATCCGGATTGGTCTGTGCATTTCTTCCAGAGGCAAAGTGGATACCAAGCAGGTTTTAAAGGATGGGGTGGGTGGGGGGATGAGAGAGACCGCCGACTTTGTTTGAGTTTTGCATACATCTATCATCAACACCATAGCCACCAATAACTTGGTTTTCGTAGTTACACAGCCATCAAGTTTTAAGTAGGTAGGTTTGGTTTCATTATTATTGTTGTTGTCATTTTGGCTCTGATATATGTTCTATTTGTAGCACAATTGATATATTGCAGCTCACAGTGCTGTCTGGTGAAAATAGTTTTGATTTACACGAGTATTTAGAGCATACTTAAGTTGTAGTGTAGCTGCAAATAGGAGGTTTGTTTGCTTCTTTACTTACAAGTATGGTAAATATTAAATTTGGTAATGCAATCATTAAGATTTCAGTTTTCTCATTTTATCTGAAGTAAGCCCCAAGCCCCAGTTGAAATACAATCCTTAAAACAATCTTAACAATTGTATTATCAATGCTAAAACAATTCTAAAGAAATAGAAAATACATCTTAAAAAATTGACTGTACCAGGCCTTGTACAAGATGGAAAAACTGTCCTAAACAATATTGAATAGTGTGGAGAAAAGCTTGAAATAAACATCTTGACATCAGTCCATGCATTGAAAGCTTGATTATTTATTTTTTATTTTATTGGTGTCGTGCTCTTACTGACAAATTTGTCAAATACATATCAGTGCTAAAATCAGTGCTTAATGAGTGGCTGTATCCTGTATACATTTTTTTGGTTTGCTTTGATTTGAAATTTTTGTTCCCTCTAATTTCTGGTTAAAATGGAGAGAATTTGAAGCTTACTTGCACAAGGGTAATTTGAGACTTATTGCTGCTCAAAATGCACATAATTTATATCTTAATTTTGTAAGATCATGTTTTCGCAATATTACCTGTAGCTGACTGAGCAAATCCACAATTAGCTCAGGGTAGAGCAAAAGAGGAGGCCCATGCCCCTTCTATCAATTGAAAATATATGTTTCTCCCCACTCTATTAACCTTGGACACAACTATATAATTCCGCTCTCTAAACCTTCCAATAGTTTCAGCTTACCACCTGGATTTGCTCCTATTCCCGGAGAGTGCTGTTGAATTGACAATGTCTAGTATTCGTAGAGATACCCTTTTTATAATGTTCATGAATTGCTTTGTAATAATTTAATAATAACACGAGTTTTTCTTCATAACTAAATGGCTTCCCACATAAGCCTTGGCTAGGCAATCTGCAGATCTGTCACGTCACGCTATCCAGTAGCGCGACGGATTCCCACTGCGATTTCATTTACTTGCACACTATTAATAACCATTATGATTTACCACATCTTATTTAATTTACATTGCCAGATTGCACAAGTTAAAACGTCAAGCATTCAATTGTAACAATTCGCAACATTTATGGTAAATTAGTCTTCGATTTTACCGGCTTGTATTAAGTATTTTTATACACATCATGAGTTTTAAATAATATCGTAATTGTAGCATAGAACAGGCAACAATAATTACAATATTCAACGCATATATATAACTAGTTTTATTTTCGCGCGTTGCGCGATCTCATCATTATTTGAGCATTTGAGAGGCAATGAATGAATTGAACGATAGTAGCATGGTAAGTATGTGCAATGGGCATGCCTAGTAGGAATTCTGAAGAAAAGAGATTTTGTGTTTATAAATACAATCAACATAATGGTTTTAAGTATGTTATATCCTGTACAGAGGTGGTGTTGCAAAGACCTGTGATCTTCCTGAGTTTATTTTAAAGACTGTCAGGCATGTTCTTTCATTTTTGCCTCTCGATGTACAATGGGCACAATCACTTATTCAATTTTTTTTTAATTTCCGCTGATTGTCAATGATTTAATTTTTGCAAGCTAGTAATACGTAAAGTAAAGAACAATATACACAAACGATGTATATAAAAATTAAAGATGAAATAACTTTTAAAACAGCCAATCCAAAAATAATACGAAAATAGATAATAAATTTAATATACCCATCACGGCAAAATTTCCTATTTTTTTTTTTAACAGTGAATATAAATTATCATTGAGAAGACATAAGATGCACACAAAATTGAAGAACGAAAAATAACAGCCAAAACTTAATTTGTGGTCTTAGTTGTATATTAATTTTTCTTTCCTAATCCTAAAAGTTCCCATGAAATGTTTTTTAGGCGTCACAACGATTTAGCAACAAATGTAATTGAAATATAACAGAAAAAAAAAAGCTATTAGAATATGTGCAACTCCACTAAAAACTACACTAATATTTATGAAGCATAAGGCGTGATGTCCATACATACAGGAAGGCAACGACTTCAAACCAGAAGATACTCCTGAAATAACTAAAAAGCTAATTAAAGAATACAAATAATAGAATTTCACTGCAAGGTGACCTTGAAAAGCTTGCAATATGCATATATTAAATGGGCTATGTAACAAATATTTTCACAACTCAATTTTTTCTTCAACAATTTCGGTGACCATATAATTTCTCAGCAAAAAGAAATGGCAGACAACTAAACTTCAATTAATTACACTTTTTAATTATGTTATCGTATATACTTCCATCAAGGAAGATATTTAATAACTGTCCACTTTTGTTTGATAATTTCGATACAGGAAAATCATCTTTCCTTTAAGGTAAGGCATGAAATTATTTTTAATTGAAAAGGAACCATACAAACAAATGAAGTGGTGAATGGGCAAAAGCAACAGAATGACAGTTCACAGGTATGAGCAAGAGTGGCATATACATATATTAAAGTGGGATTTACAGGTTCATTATCTGAAAGATCTATTACCTTCGTGCAATGCTATGAAAATGAATCTCTCTCGGATGAAGCTCTTCTTGATATTATATTATCTGAATTTCTAGTAACCTATTATGAACACATGGTGCCAGTTGACTTTCTCAAATTAGCAAGTAATATATGTTATTAAGGTGAAAACGACAACTTTTATTATACTGACCTAACATGCTATTGGGCAAATCACTCTGTCCTACCCTTTTCATGCTTGGCTGTAGAAACTGATACAAACTAACCTAATTCAATAATTAGATCTATAAATTTATAACAAAGAAGAATGTAAAGCTCAATTTGAAGTCTATTTCTGCATTCTCTATAAATCACATGCTGAAATTTAAAGAAATTAAAGACTCACAATACCAAATGCATGTGTTTCTTTATCAAATCTTCTATATTGTAAGCACAAAGCACTGTAAACAAACCAAAGGAAGCCTTGTTAGTAAAAATGAAGGAAGGCATCTTTTGCATAAAGGTCCCTAAAAGGATATCATTTGTCAATAAATTTCATACCATAAATTGAATAGTCATGAAGTGTGCAATGAAACTGACATCCTGTGATCATAATAGTCCTCAAAGAAACAAAAAAAAAACAATCACAAAAAACTAACATGAAATAATATTGCCAAACCGACAACTATGCAACAAACAATATGGCAAAGACACCCCATTGTTTATCAAAGCACTCATCAATTTCAACATCCAGAAATACATTAAACATCCGAATAATACAATGTTTCAATTTAAAGAAGAGAATATAAGTTGAGAATGAACACCTTAATAAGATCAGAGAGGAAGCTTGTTCTTCTTTGTTTAAACCAGCACACACATTCTTTTGCTTCTTTTGACTATCTTTCCTTCATTTCCTGATTGAAAAGATATTCAAATGTAAGTAAATAAATTTGACTGGTTTAATGATAGGACATGAACAAATAAAATTTTAACCATTCGAAGAATTGTTATAAAATCGATCTGCTCAGGGAATAACAAAATAACTTTGATCACCCACCAGAGAAAGCATCATCAGCTACAACCTGTGCAGCTTGCACATGCATTACCATCGCAGCGTCTCAAAGTTACATCAAGTTAAAATATTAGAGAAATAACCTGGGTGCTGCAGTAATTAAACAAAGAATACACACCATCTGGAGGTAACATGACCTTTCTGTATACCATAAAGTTAGAGAAAGCAATTTCCATAACAATTCATACTTCAATCAGTTACATTAATAATAAGCTACCAATTAGTCTTGAAATAATAACTGATTTTCTGATTTGGGAAAGATTAACAAAAATATTCAATTATTCAGTTTATTTTCGCATTTGTTGCATAAAATTCAGACCATTGAATTCCTCCGATTAATTGTTCTTAAGTTTAGAAAAATAATCAAACCAAAGAATTGTTTTAAGTTTAGAAAATAACCCAACCAAAGTAAAACTAAAACAGTTCGTAAAATCCACAATAATCTTTAATAAGTACTATAATATGCGAAACAAATCAGTACAATATATGTATTCTCCTGCAGTATGAGATGGGTGGTATGGCTAAGTAACTATGGTACATTTTGAATTTTTTTTATAGTTTTTTTATGGTTCATAAGCCTAAGATGAAATATAACTGAAAAGATATACTTGAAAGCAGGTATTAACATATCTGACCAAATTGCCCTTATCTCATTGTAATTCCAAAAGACACACACAAAAAAAAAAAATCAAATTCAGCACCTATATGAGATTGTTTGTACTGCATTATGATACCTGTTTCACCAGGAAGGAAAATATTTGAGTGATATCAGAAAGAACAATTAAAGTTAAATTACCTTTAAAGCCCACTCTTGATAGAAAGAGAAAAGATAAAGCACAGTTTACCTGAGTTGAGACCTTCTCGATAGGACACTGAGAGCAAGCTCCAGCGATCCCAAACCGCCGCTCCTATAAGACAAAAGTATCGAAAACAAATAGCAGTGAGGGCAAAATGAATGTTGTCAAAACAAAAACTGATGATCAGAAATATAACAACTACTGAAAATAACACATTACCATGAATATTACAATTTGGATAGAGCTTTCTCCTTTCCTTTACACAATATAAAATATGTTCTCACTGAAACCTATGCCTCTACAGATACAAAAAGGATTAGGAAAAATGACAAAAGAAAATTTTAATTTCCTCCGCAAAGGCCAAACCTAAAATCTGAGAACAATATCTGGAGATTTCGAGTATCATCGTCACTAAATCATAAAAGAATACAAATTTTCTATAGATAGTCGAGGTTGAGCAGTACAGAGATGGAGAGAGATTGTCCGTGTGCCAGAAATTGTACTCACCTGAAACGGAAAGAGCTGATCTGGCCATCGGTAGAACCCACCCATGCTGTGAGCCCAGATCGGAGGCGGCTGAAAGGTTTCATGATCAATTTGTCAAATTAGCAACTTAAAACTACCAACAACACAAACAATCAAAGAGATGCTGACCAATAATGAGCACAATAAACCATAAAAGAGAGATTCTGACCTGTGCAAACAGCAACCCGTTGCTCTTAGCTTCTTGGTATTGGCAGTAAGATACACCTCACTAAAGGGAAAAAAAGAGACAACAGTCAAACAAAATAAGGAACAGATTCACAGTGAACAAAAACAAAGACAGGCAATAACGAAATGTCCCATAAAAAAAAGACAACCCAAAATTGCATTCTGTCTTTCTACTGGATAATCAGTTAACTGTGAATCTAAAATCATGACCATAATTTTTGATCCAACAATTGCCTGACTGCAAGCTAAAATTAGCATACAAAAAAAAAATTTCTAACAGATCATAAAATGCACAACTTCTAAACAGGAGCCTGAATTTCATACAAATTGCACAAACTCTAAACAGGAAACTGTAATCTCATGATTCCTTGACTGCAGTTCGCTACGGTGACAGAAAAAAACAAATCCTACAATAAAGTATAGAATGGATAACTCCTAATGAGAAGCCCTTAATCTGGTAATTGGTTGACCACACCCTAAAACTATCGCACATAGAAAAAAAAAAAACTTCATAATGAACTAAAGAATCTTCAATTCACAATTAGGAGACCACAACCATGAGCAAAAAAAGAAATAAGAAAAAAGAGGAAAATAACATACTAAACAACAACTAAGCACAGGAAGAAAAAATGAGGGGAGCAACAGCGCGCGATCAGGAAAATATAAGGAAAGACATGACCGATAGAGATTTTTTATATCTGGGGATGGAATCAGAGCGGAACACCAGAAGAGCAGTAAAAGGGAAGATGAGAACGTGGAGCACAGCACCACGACCACATAACCCATCCACCCGGAACGGGCGTAGACAGCCACGTCGCGTTGATCGCACGGAGCCATTGAGAGATCGACAGCGCAGAGAGCACAGACCCAGAGCAGGTTGCAGAAAAAGGGAAGAATGTAGCGAGCGTACGGGAGAGATGGACAGAGAAAGAGCAAGAGAGGAATGAGCTCACCAACCCACTTTCTCAGAAATCCAGGCCATCCCTCGATCACCGCTGGAGCACCAGATCAAATCTGGAACGGAACCAACGGACAGGATCAACAGGATCTGCAAAAGCAATCGTGCGCCTCAGATTGAGGAAGAATAAACCAACGGCCCTGATCAGTTACTGTAGTTAGTACAGTAAAATGCACCCTCACGTGCAACTCACACCACAGCAAATTTATATAGTTATAATATATAATTATAATATATACATGATGGTAGAGAATTAGAGATACACATAACTGAATGCATATATCATCATGGTACTCACATGACCAAATTAAAACAAAGTAATACCTAATACTACTGTACTAGTAGTGATAATAAATTTATAATACAATATACTGGTCGTACTCCACCGTCCGTACGTGTGCCCCTCTCTCCGTTGCCTCATGCTCCAGCTTCTCTAGCATAGTATGATCGGCTCCTCCAATTTTTCTTAGAGAAAGGTTCCACTGCCTTACAAATCCAGTGCCACAAAATGCCACAGATTTCTATCCGTTGGATTAAAAACGATTGAAGGTTGTGATTAATTCTATAAACAATTTTTATTATTTTCTTTTCAACATCAAAAGGAACTTTTTGCTTTTGTCTTTTCCAACACAATGCAATTAATGACACTGTCGGACATCTCCCTCTTCATCTATAAACAATTAATGCACT
The DNA here is from genome assembly GCA_027725995.1 of Rhynchospora tenuis. Lineage (NCBI taxonomy): Eukaryota > Viridiplantae > Streptophyta > Magnoliopsida > Poales > Cyperaceae > Rhynchospora > Rhynchospora tenuis. The sequence continues at coordinate 81,248,874 of CM050889.1, forward strand.
GCTAGCTTTTTGCCCCCTCCTGACAGGGTTTCCATTTCCGTGTCATTTATAATTTATCACGGCGAGATGCTTTTTTTTTTATTATTTTCTATCTTTTTTCCCTTTTATTTAGTCATTACCCATTTACAATTTTGATTTATTTCCATTCATATTTGTTTATGATTTCCTGAAGGGCTTCTTTCTATTCTTTTATCTCCTATACTTGGAAACTATTAATTATAAAACGCATTTCCTCTTGCTAATTGCTACACCATTATAACGTTTTTCAAAAAAGTGATTTCTTAACCTTTCAATCTATATGAGTAATGCATATGATTGATAACTAGATATATTATCGTCAACTATCATATTCCATCATCAATTAGCATTACTGATTTGCTAAGGTCACGTAAATTTCGACCATAATTTGCTGGACTAATTACCATAGATGAAATAAGGGGATGTTTGGTACCGGGGGATAAGAACAAGAATAAGAACAAGAGCTTGTTCTTGTTTTTGTTTCTTGTTCCAACATTTTCATGGAACAAGAACAAGGCCTCTTGTTTCAACCTTGTTTTTATTCCCCTATGTGTTTGGTGGAACAAGAACAAAAACAAGGCCCTTTATTCTTATTCCTAAGTTTGCCAAACAAGACCTTAATTACATCCTCGTCTCTCTCACATTCTCTTTTCTCTATCCAATTTACCTTTCGAAAAAAATGGTATGTGTGTGTCTCCAAATCCCATCGATCATGAGGTATGTGCTCAATTTCGATCCGTCGACTAGTCACTTTTTTTTTTTTTTTTTTTTTAACTGAGCTCGTGGTTTTCACAATATATCGAGTGCCGCACTCTAAATAAAAAATTTGGTCAAAAATTTAATTTTAACAATAAGCCTTAATTTTTTTTCTGTCATCAATTTGTAATTGGTTTTTAGATGTTGCTTGACCCCTTTGTTTGGCTACGTCTCACTTGGAGGTTCGGAGAAGTAGACTCGTGCCACTTGTCCAATGTCTTCTTTGGCGATGTAGTGTTTTAACCTTTGCCCATTGACTTTGAAAGGCTCCGAATCCTTGTCACAAATGTCAATAGCGCCAAATGGATAGACTTTCACCACTCGAAAAGGTCCTGACCACCTTGACTTCAACTTGCCAGGAAAGAGCCTTAACCTCGAATTGAACAACAAGACCAAATCTCCTTCCTTGAACTTCCTTCTCATTATTTTCCTGTCATGCACAAGCTTTGTCTTTTCCTTGTAAAATTTTGCATTTTCATAGGAATTGAGACGTACCTCATCAAGTTCATGCAAGTCCAAAATACGCTTTTCACTAGCTTTAAGCAAATCCATGTTGATGGCTCGCGTTGCCCAATATGCCCTATGCTCAAGTTCAACTGGTAAGTGGCAAGGTTTACCATAAACAAGCTTGAAAGGACTCATACCTATGGGGTTTTAAATGCAGTGCGGTAGGCCCAAAGTGCATCATCAAGCTTGTTTGCCCAATCCTTGCGTGTGCGTGCCACGGTCTTTTCCAAGATACTCTTGATTTCTTGATTCGAGACCTCCACTTGACCATTTGTTTGCGGGTGATATGCTGTGGCAACCTTGTGTATGACACCATGCTTCTTCAAAAGTCCATCGAAATGTCGATTGATGAAGTGCTTGCCACCATCGCTTATCACCGCCCTTGGCACTCCAAAGCGTGGAAAAATGATCTTGGAGAAGAGCTTGATCACCGAGTTTGAGTCAGCTGCCTTGCATGCAATGGCCTCCACCCACTTTGAGACATAATCAACGGCCACTAGGATGTACTCAAATCCTTGTGAACTAGGAAACGGTCCCATGAAATCCACACCCCATACATCAAAAACCTCGACTTCAAGGATGGGATTAAGCGGCATCTCATTCCTCTTTGAAATGCTACCTGTTCTTTGACACAAATCACAAGAAGAGACAAAAGAGTAAGCGTCTTTGAAAAGAGTAGGCCAAAAGAAACCTGATTGGAGTACTTTGGCTGCCGTTTTTGAGAAAGAGGCGTGACCACCATAAGCAGAGGAGTGACAGCTAGCAAGGATCGGTTTGACCTCTTCATATGGCACACATCTCCTAAAGATATTGTCGATTCTGATCTTGAAAAGGTATGGTTCTTCCCAAAAGTAATACTTCGCGTCTGATTTCAGCTTTTTCTTCTGTTGGAAGGACATGTCAGAAGGCAAGTACCCGCTGGCCAGAAAATTCGCCAAATCCGCAAACCATGGCTCACCGTTTTTCACTCCAGAACTCTCATTTCGCACCGAAACCGAGCCATTTCGGTCCGAAATGGATGCCAAAGCCATGATTTCAGCCATTATTTTGTCGAAATCTCCCTCTTCTGCCACAGATTGGATGTTATCCTTTACAGAGAACAGCTTTTCATCAGGGAAAGAATCATTAATTGGAATTTTATTACCTTCTTCCCAATGGAGATGTCATAGGTGGTCCGCAACCGAGTTTTCTGTGCCCTTTTTATCCTTAATCTCAAGGTCGAACTCTTGGAGAAGTAGTACCCAGCGAATCAACCTGGGTTTGGCATCCTTTTTGTTCAAGAGATATCGGATCGCGACATGGTCGGTGTAGACGATCACCTTGGATCCCACCAAATAGGACCTAAACTTGTCAAGCGCGAAAACGATGGCGAGGAGCTCCTTCTCCGTGGTTGTGTAGTTGACTTGGGCAGGGTCTAGCACCTTGCTAGCATAGTATATAGCCACTGGCTTCTTATCCTTGCGCTGCCCCAAAACTGCACCTACTGCATAGTCACTCGCGTCGCACATGAGCTTGAAAGGTTGGGTCAAATCCGGTGGTTGTAGGATGGGGGCCGAGACAAGAGCCTCCTTCAACCTACAAAAAGCATCAATACACTCATCAGTCACAATGAATTCATTATCTTTTATCAAAATGTTAGTTAGAGGTTTAGCAATTTTAGAAAAATCTTTGATAAAACGGCAATAGAATCCGGCGTGTCCCAAGAAACTCCTAACATTCTTGACATTTTTAGGCATGTCGAGCTTTTCTATCACCTCAACCTTTGCTTTGTCAACCTCTATCCCCTTAGACGTGACCATGTGTCCCAAAACAACGCCTTGTTGCACCATAAAGTGGCACTTCTCCCAATTCAAAACTAAATTCACCTCTTCACAACGCTGCAAAACTTTGGAAAGGCTAGTTAGACAAGAATCAAAACAAGTGCCATAAACAGAGAAATCATCCATAAACACTTCCATGTCTTTTTCAATAAAATCAGAGAAAATAGCCATCATGGCTCTTTGGAAAGTGGCTGGTGCATTACAAAGACCAAAAGGCATACGCCTGTACGCAAAGGTACCCCAAGGACAGGTGAAAGTGGTTTTATCTTGGTCATTTGGATGTATTGGTATTTGAAAGAAACCTGAATAACCATCTAAATAACAAAAATAAGAGTGATTAGCAAGCCTTTCAAGCAACTGATCAACAAAAAGCAATGGAAAATGGTCCTTGCGTGTTGCCGCGTTGAGTTTGCGGTAATCAATGCACATCCTCCATCCAGTCACTATCCTGGTTTGAATAATCTCTCCTTTCTCGTTCTGCACCACTGTTGTACCTCCTTTCTTAGGCACCACATGTATCGGGCTCACCCATTTGCTATCTGAGATTGAGTAGATGATGCCCGCATCATGGAGCTTTTGTATCTCCTTTCTGACCACTTCTGTGAGGTTGGGGTTGAGCCTTCGCTGCCCCTCTCTTGATGGTTTGTGGTCATCTTCCAATAAGATCCGGTGGGAGCAAATCAAGGGGTCGATACCCTTCAAATCATCAATGGAATACCCAATTGCTCCTTTGTGTGCTCGAAGTACCACCAATAGCTTTTCTGTTTCTGCATCACTCAGCCCAGAATTAACAATAACAGGGAATGTTTGACTTGGACCGAAAAATTCATACCTGAGAGTCTCTGGAAGAGGCTTGAGATCAACTTGGGGGGCCTCTGTTTGAGGGGAAACGGGAGGATTTGGCTCAGAAACGCCAGTTTGCATCGAATTGACCACCTCCAAAGGGCCATTTCGCACCAAAATGATGCCATTTCGGTCCGAAATGGGTACGGGCAGAGGCAATTCTTCGCTGTCTTGCTCGATTTCTTCTTCCTCCAAGGTTTCCTCGACTCCTATGGCTTCCTGCATGTCATACAGAAAAGATTGGTAAGTATCCAGAGCAGTTTCATATTGAAGTTCAATTAATTTTTCAACATTAGGCTCAATTTCTTCAATCATGAAACATGTCCTAGGGGGACTTGGGCACTTCATGACATGCTCAATGGAAAAGTGCAGCGTCTCCCCCCTATTCTGACCAAAATGGTGCCGTCTCTGGCATCCATCAATATACCTGCTGTCCTTAGGAATGGACGCCCCAAAATGATTGGTACCTCTTCATCTTCCTTCATTTCCAATACCACAAAATCACATGGGACAACAAATCTGCCTATACAAACAGGTACATCATCTAATTCTCCTAATGGCAACCTTACAGAAGAATCCGCAAGGTGCACTGTCATTATCGATGGCCTTAATTCCCCAAATCCAATTCTTTCATACACAGTACTCGGCATTACACTCACACTCGCCCCCATATCACACAAAGCCTGTTTAATCATGACTTTCCCAATTGTACAAGGTAAAGCAAATCTTCCTGGGTCAGGGAGCTTGGGTGGCATCTTGCTTGACATGAGCACCGCCTTGAGCTCCTCAATGGACTTTTTACCTGTACACAAGTCTTTCAAAAACTTAGCATAAATAGGGAATTGAGTGAACACATCAGTTATAGGAATTGAAATTTGAACATCCTTTAGCATTTCCCAAAACCGTTTGAACTGTATACCCTCCTTTTCTCTGGCCAACCTCCTGGGGAATGGGACAGGGGGTTGGTAGGGTACCACTGGAGTCGGCCCCTTCTCAGATTTCTTCTTTTGGGGCTCCTTTCGGCCCCTGTGGGTGTCATTTCGGTGCGAAATGGAGGGATTTCAGACCGAAATGGCACCTCTGGACTCGATTTTTCGACTGCTGGCGCCTCGATTTCCGGGCCAGAGGGCGTGGCTGTGTTTTGGAGCGGTGGAAATGGCAGAACTTGCTCCAGAACAGGCTCTCCTTCTTGCTGGACGTCATCTGGACCCTGTGGTTGTGTCTCGGCCCATGCCGGCATTGGAGGATCGTCGTATTGCTTGTCGCTTCTCAACGAGTGCATGGCTTTGCACTCCGCGTTGGGATTAACTTGAGGTTTGCTTGGAAATTTTCCTTGCTCCCTCGCGAAATGTGTCTCTATCAATTGCTCCGACCTAGAAACAGCACCAAGTTTAGATTTCAGTTCCTCAATCCCTTCAGCCATCATATAATTGTACTTACCTTGTTCATGCATGAAATTTTGGACAACAAATGGTACACCGTTCCTATTATAAAAAGGTTTCTTTTGGAAGTCTTTGGTATTTTCATTTGGTTGTGCATTTTTGTACAAGGTTGGTGGATTGGTGGGAACTTGCAAATGCCAGGGGGCAAAAGGGAGTTTTCTAAAGTCAGGATTGTTCATTTGGTTCCAATCTCGTTGTTCTCCCTCTTGCAAGGAATAGCTGCGACTAAAGACACTTCGTGGGAAGTAGGAAGGCGCGTTGTTGATGGAGTTCACTTGTTGTGGGCCTTCCGGTTGTGCAAGTGGGCATTGAAGAGACGTGTGCCCCTCTTCGCCGCACGCTCCACATGTGTTTGAGTTGAGGTGGGAGCCTTGGAGAGAGTGATATGCGGCTAATTCCGCTTCTAGCTCTGCAATTCTTCTATCCCTCGTCGAGAGCTCGCTCACATGCTGCTTCCCACTTGATCGGCGTTGGTTGACTTGTGGCATCCATTTGTATTGCCTCGCACATTGCTCGATCAAGTCTCGTCCTCGCAACGAATCCATCTTCAAAAAGCTTCCACCACCTGAGAGAGAATCCAAGTTAATTTTGATGTTATCATAAAGACCATTATAAAAGTTTTTCAAAACAAGCCAATCTTGGATTCCATGGTGTAGACAAGAGTTTTCTAAGTCCCTAAATCTCTCCCAAGCAGTTTCCATAGACTCATCATCACTTTGCTGGAAATTGTTTAGTTCAGTCCTAATTTTATCGGCCCTACCATCAGGAAAGTATTTTTCAAGAAAAATTTGGGCCATATCGTTCTAAGTTCTAATCGACCCCTTTTTGAGAGTTTTGTACCATTTTTGGGCCTTGTCCTTAAGACTAAACCTAAACAACATGAGTCTAATGGCATTTTGAGGCACCCCGTTCATTTTGATCAATCTAACATAATCAGTAAAAGTTTGCAAATGTGCATGGGGGTCCTCGTGCTCGTCTCCATGGAAGGAGTTTTGTTGGACGGCTGTGACATGGGCGGGGAGGATTTGCATGTTATTCGCTTCAATCCCTTGAATGACCACCGGCCCGGCAATGTCTCGGACTCATGGAGCGCAATAGTCCATGAGAGATTTGTTGGGATTGTCGGCTGCATCCTCTCCATCTGAGTTGCCATGGACGCTCTCTTCGTCCAACGTCCATCTGCGCCTTTCTTCCTCAAGCTCGCGCCTTTGGTTCTCCACACGCCTTCTCTCGACCATGGTACGACCTTCCCTCTGCTCCAGTTGGATCCTCAGGGCCTCAAGGCGCTCTACCTCCGCTGCTACATCGACAGGTGCACCAGTTCCTGCCATCTCGCTCGCTGTTTCGCTCTCTGGTTGATGATTTCGCACCGAAATGGTAGGATTTCGGACCGAAATAGGGTCTGGCAGGGCCGAAATTGCTTGCTGCTGCTCCGGATCCTCCTCCAATCCACGTAGGAAGTAACGTCGCACAGGAGGTGGAGGTTGAGAGTGGACTCCTTTCCTTTTTCCTGCCAGAATTCAACCTGTAGCACGAGAGGAAACAAAAAGATGATTAAATAAAAAGAAATATAGCCTCTTAATACTAGAAAAAGTACACGATATCAAACAACGTCCCCGGCAACGGCGCCAATTTGATGAAGGCTTAAAACCTAGGTCAAATAAATTTATACCTAAGAATTACCTCACTAGTCGTTTGGTAAAGCTAAGGGTCGAACCCACAGGGACGGATTAGTTGATATTTACCGGACTTAATCGTTCTTAAAATCTAGAGAGATGAATTTTGTATGATTTTTTTGAAATAAGATGCAATCAAATAAAATACAATAAAAATAAGAAATGAGATAAGTAATAATTAATAAAATATTTTTGGGTGATTTTTCAAATTCCTTTTTTTACTAAAACAGATGCAAAAATATGTCCTAGGGTTGCGTGTTCAATTAGTTTGGCTCTAAAGCACTTCTTCCCACGATTTTCACCGAGTCAGAAGCCTATTTCGGACCGAAATGCCTGGATTTCGGTGCGAAATCCATGCTGTTTCGTCCCAAAACTCGCTTTAGACCTTCTGTTTTGACTTGATATTTTTATGGGACACTATGTGAAGGTTACTCGACGACCAAACCTAAACCCTAACCTCAGCTGTCGCGTTTTAGTTCTGGTTTGGTTTGGAACCGGCTTTTACCACGTAAATAACTAAACCTCAGCCGTCGCGTTTTGGTATTTAGAAATCTAAGAATATTTAGTTGGATTTCCAGAGGTATTTAAAGTCTTTTCAGATCATTAAAAGTTACACCTTTCGGTCGTTAAACTAACCTCCTCTTTCGAGTGATTGGCTTACATCAAGTACTTAATCAATTACAAGTTTGGTTTATAGTTTAATGCCCTAAAGACGTCGCGATTCATCCAAAGGTAAACATCAATCAAACAAATAATTTAACTAAGCATAAACAACAATTCACAACTAAACAAATCACATAGTATATCATAAATCCATCAAGTCATCACAAAATACCAAACTAATCTACTAACTACCCCTAAGACATAATAAAACTACTCACTAATATCCATAACACACATAACAATAAATATCATGCAGATAAATAAGATACAAGCCATGAAATAACAAGATAAAAGCATAAAAAGAGTAAACCAATAGTCTCTATGCAAATAACTCGCTACCAAGGCCAAGGAATCGATGTAGATCTCGCTGTCTGCTGCTGCTCTGCTCCAAACTCACAAGAACTCCAAAGAAAATCAGTGAAACGCTCAAAAATGCTAAGTAACAAGGGTGAAAAATGAGTATGGAAGGTAGCCTCCCCGCTCTGACGGCAGGGAACGCCTATATACCATCACAGGAGGCGGCTAGGTCAAAGAGAGGCGGTTTTCACCTTTCCTTCTTCGAAAATTTCCAAAATTGCACTTTCCCGAAACGCATTTCGGACCGAAATGGGAGGATTTCGGTGCGAAATGGCCCTTCGGGTCTGCTGGATGGGCTGAGAATCAAGCCCACGCTGGAGATAATCGCTGTTCTGGGCTCCTAGGGTCTTGTGCCACGCCTGTGTGAACCAGGAATGAGTCGTCTGGCTGAGAATGCGGTACACCCTTCACAAAAAGTCGCGTCTCGTCTTTGATTTCCAAGTAATTCTACAAAATAAAACAAGAAGCACGGCAGCAGCAATATCCTGGAAAATATAGCAATTTATGAGACAATTTATAATGGTTTGATTGAATTTAAGGGCTAAGTACGGTCAAAATACGTATGAAAATACGAGACATCACAACCACCGGTCACCTAGAATTGTGTCTTAAAGCATCACTGGTCGTGGATGATGAATACAGTTTGGGATGGTTTGCCAGAGATGCATAATTTTAATGGCCATATTCTCTTCATAGAAGAAGACCATTTCATACTACCCAATGCTTATAGGAATCTCCAGCTTCTTGTCGATTTGAAGCCGAAAAAGTGTCCGCAGTGCTATGCAGCTAGTCTGGCTCCATTAGATGTAAAATCAAGAGGCGAAGGCTAGGCAAGTTTAATTGTAGAAACAATGGAGAATGTATGATACACATTTAACCGTACGGTGTGGACAAAGATTCACGCCAAGGCCAAGGAATTTTACAATTTTGATGAATATAATTGGGATTAAACAATGGGGTCAGCAGTGTTTCCCTCATTTGGCACGCCAGTGTATAGCGTGAGGGGATCAAGGACTAGTGCAGTGCATTTTGGCAAGTGCGGGTTACACATGGGTCAGGATGTAGGTTCTGCCTGTTTAGATGATGGAGAACTCAAATTTCAGGTAGACGATGCAGATCAAGTTCGTAACATAAATCCGGATTGGTCGGTGCATTTTTTCCAAAGACAAAGTGAATACCAAGCAGGTTTTAAAGGATGGGGTGGGTGGGGGATGAGAGAGATCGCCGACTCTGTTTGAGTTTTGCATACATCTATCATCAACACCGTAGCCACCAATAGCTTGGTTTATTTGTAGTTACACGGCCATCAAGTTTTAAGTAGGTAGGTTTGATTCATTATTATTGTTGTTGTCATTTTGGCTCTGATTTATGCTATTATATTTTGTAACACAATCGATATATTGTAGCTCACAGCACTGTATGGTGAAAATAGTTTTTATTTACAGAGTATCTAGAGCATACCTTAGTTGTAGTACCTGCAAATAGTAGGTTCATTTACTGCTTTTTTACTTACAAGTATGGTCAATAATAAATTTAGTCATTTGATCATTAACGTTTCAGTTTTCTCATTTTATCCAAAGTTAGCCCAAGCCTATTGAAATACAATCCCAAGAAAACAATATAAACAATTGTATTGTTTATGCTAAAAAAGTTTCTAAAGAAATAGAAAAGACAAGCTTAAAAAATTAACTCTACCAGTTCTTATACAGGACTGTCCTAAACAGTATTGAATAGTGTTAGGAAATGCTCATTTTTAATTTTTGGATCAATTACAACTAATTAATCACCATTAAACAACAAGCAAATCAAAGATCTAGTGCTAAAGCAATCACACATCAAAATCAAGGGAGAAAAGGAGGAGGATTATACCTCTTCTTGTATGGTAACAAGAAGGCTCGAGTCCTTTTCACTTGGAGTCGATGGGGTGCCCTCCAACTTCGTCTCCCCTCCAATAGCGGTGCCGGCCTCGAGTCCACCAAGAGAACTAGTCACTAAGTCTAATTGTTGTGCTAGCAACAAAGACTAGTGTCTAATCCCTTTAGTTTCCTCCTTGCACTAATCCTATTAGATGTATTTGGTGGAGGAAATAAAGCTCAACACATGAGCAAAGAGCTGAAATTTTCAGCTATGGAGGCGCAAGAGAGAGAAGGGAGGAAGAAAATTGGTGGAGGCTAGGGTTTGCTCCCAAGGAGACCCCTTTATATAGCCAACAACTCCCATCCTCTCTTTGACTTATTTACAAGTTTGCCATCCATACCCTAGCTGAAATTTACATGGGCTTTTGGGCCTTTTTCTCCATTTGATTTGGGTCTTTAATTCACTTAATTAAAACCCATTTTCAATGCTCTTTAATTGGTCTATTCATTTGCTATGAAATATTGGCCCAATTAATTAATATAACTATTTATATCAATATGTGTTGACTCTAAAATAATTATTAAATCATTAATAACTATTTTGGGATTAGATAATGTACTAATCTATTTCTATATGATCCTTTTGACTCAAATAATTATAACGGTTCATAACGGTATATAATTAATTAGTCAAACTATCATATTTTCTCAATACCCATTATTGTGAATAAATAGATAATACACTGTGTGACTAAAACTCTATTTGTGTGACCCTTTGAGGATTTATACTATGTTGGCCATGGAAATAAATCGTTATTTATTTCCAATAATCATAAGCGGTATCTAGCAACACGTTATGATTCCCAATTCGCATAAATAATGTACTGCTACAATATGTCAATCCTGCATAAGAAATATTAGTATTTCTTTGTCTGATTCTTATGTCACACGATATCTTTGTATAATCCAAGATAGGAATGTGTCATTCTTGCAGATTATACATTTCTTGATCTAGAGTTGATTGTACATGTTGGCCAACCAATCCAACTCCATCAAGGGCCCAAACAGATATCATCACTCATTAAGTATATTAATGAGGGACATACGGTTTTCTTGATGAACAACTTTTCCCCGCACAATTCAAGAGATCATAAATAAAGTCCTTATAGCAGCCTTTATCAGGAATCAACGTTAGACGATATTTATTGAACCTATCCTCATGTGGAAAAGATGAGCATCTCAAACTTAGAATCAAACTGATATGAAATAAACAATGACACTCAACACAATCCAAATGTTTATTTCATTGGGTCAAGTCCTGTACTATGTTCTACAACATATACATATGCAATTAAGTTGGTAACTCCTTACCTATGATTTGTAGAACTTAATCATCGCTTAACTTGCATACTAATCTTATTTGATAATTAATGCTCCTTGTTAATTATCAAGATTATGGACATCTTTAGATTTATTATTGTCATTTATGAACAAATGAATTATAGAGATCTACAATTCAGATCCTCAACCTGAATGATCTATCAATAAATAAATCAAGGAACAAATGATAAAATATCATCAATAACATAAACCATAGAAGTAGCCAGAATGATTGGCTTCTAGGACACAACTCCAACAATCTCCCACTTGGCCTAGAGTCAATCAAAATGACTTCTAGCAAGTGCATAGTACTCAATGTAATATCCAAAATATACATGTCTCATACTAAAGCCTCAAAGTATAAGATACAACTCATGTGCGGCTCGAGACAAAGGCTTTGTCAGAGGGTCCGCTGTGTTCGCGGCACCGTCCACATTCTTAACCTTGATCCACCCGTCATTCACAAACTGACGGATAAGATGGAATCGTCGTAGAATGTGCTTGGTCTTTTGGTGAGACCTAGGCTCTTTGGACTGAGCTATGGCTCCCGTGTTGTCGCAGTAGAGATCCACTGGACTTGAGATGCTTGGAACCACCTCTAGCTCGGTCAAGAACTCCTTGATCCAAACGCCTTCTTTCGCTGCTTCACCAGCCGCTAAGTATTCCGCTTCGGTGACGGAATCGGCCGTAGTTTCTTGCTTGGAACTTTTCCAACTTACGGCACCACCATTGAGCAGGAATACATAGCCGGACTGTGACTTAGCATCATCTCGATCGGTTTGGAAACTAGCATCGGTGTAACCACTAACAACGAGCTCTTGGTCTCCACCGTAAACGAGGATGCTATCTTGTGTTCTCTTCAAATACTTGAGGATATTCTTGACTGCGGTCCAGTGTGGCATACCAGGATTAGCTTGGTATCGACTAGTCACACTAATCAGATGTGCCACATCGGGGCGAGTGCATAGCATGGCATACATAATCGATCCGACCACAGATGGATATTGAAACTTGTTCATGAATTTCCTATCTGCATCTTCCGTCGGACATTGAGTCTTGCTCAAGAATATGCCATGTGACATAGGCAAGTAACCCTTCTTGGAACTAGCCATGTTGTGTTTTTCCAACACCTTGCCAATATATGCATCTTGGCTCAAGCCTAACAACCTCCTAGATCTATCTCTATAGATTTTGATTCCTAGGATGTAGGCGGCTTCGCCCAAGTCTTTCATTGAGAATACCTTCTTCAATGAATCCTTGACATCATTCAACTCGGGAATATCATTCCCGATCAAGAGTATATCATCAACATATAGAACAAGAAATACGACCACGCTCCCACTAATCCTCTTGTAAACACAAGGTTCCTTTTCGCTTTGAATGAAGTTCAACTTCTTGACCTCTTCATCAAAGCGCTTGTTCCAACTCCTCGATGCTTGCTTCAATCCATAAATGGACCTTTGAAGCTTGCATACCTTGTTAGCATTCTTAGGATCCACAACACACTCGGGTTGTGTCATGTACACATCCTCTTCTAAATTTCCATTTAGGAAGGCGGTTTTGACATCCATTTGCCATATCTCATAGTCATAAAATGCGGCAATTGCTAACAAGATCCGAATTGACTTGAACATGACGACGGGCGAGAAGGTTTCTTCATAGTCAATACCATGAATTTGCTTGTAACCTTTCGCAACAAATCGTGCCTTGTAAATGGTCAAGTTGCCATCCATGTCGACCTTTCTTTTAAAGATCCATTTGTTCTCAACGGGTTTTACTCCGTTGGGAAGGTCAACCAAGGTCCAAACCTTGTTGTCATACATGGATTGCATTTCGGATTCCATGGCTTTAAGCCATTCCTTGGAGTCGGATTTCTTTATCATGTCATTAATGGTCAAAGGTTCGTCATTCGCAATGACGAGGACATCGTGTAAACCCAAGTACCTTTCGGGTAGACGACTTTCCCTTGTTGACCTTCGTAGAATGGGTGCTTGAGGTTCTTGAGGTTCTTGAACTTGTTCCACAACGGTTTGTGGAGTTGCTTCTTGATCCTCGAAACTTTGAGTTTCTTGAACATAATCGACTCGCGATATGTTCGAGTCCTCATTTGAGGGAGCATTCTCTTGAACCTCTTCCACAACGGCTTGTGGAACGGGTTCGGCTACAACCTCATTTGGAACCTCATTGGGAATAACTACATTACCTACTTGAGGCATGTCTTGTGGTAGTTCATGAATTTCTTCAATAACTACATTGCTCCCACTACTTCTTCTTGCGAGAAATTCCTTCTCCAAGAACACACCGGTACGAGCAACAACTATCTTGTTCTCGTTGCGGTTGTAGAAGTAGTATCCCTTCGTTTCCTTAGGGTATCCTACGAAATAACACTTGTCCGTTTTGGGTCCAAGTTTGTCGCTCATTAGTTTCTTCACATGAGCTTCACAACCCTAAATCTTGAGAAACGTCATACTCGGTTTCCGACCAAACCAAAGTTCATAGGGTGTTTTCTCAACGGACTTAGATGGAACACGATTTAGTGTAAAAGCTGCGGTCTCTAATGCATAACCCCAAAACGATTTAGGCAAATCGGTTTGGCTCATCATCGATCGAACCATGTCTAGCAAAGTTCGATTCCTCCTTTCGAATACACCATTCCATTGTGGTGTTCTCGACGGAGTGAGTTGTGGAACTATTCCACACTCCTTTAGATAATCACCAAAATCATGGCTCAAGTACTCTCCTCCACGATCGGAACGTAAAACTTTGATCTTTCGACCAAGTTGGTTTTCAACTTCATTCTTGAACTCTTTGAACTTGTCAAAGGATTCGGACTTGTGCCGCATCAAGTAGATATACCCGTATCTACTATGATCATCGGTGAAAGTGATGAAGTATGAGTAACCACCACGTGCACAAATGCTCATGGGTCCACATACATCGGTATGTACAAGGTCCAATAAGCCATTTGCGCTTGTCCCTTTATTGGGAAAAGGCGCCTTGGTCATCTTTCCCATCAAACAAGACTCGCATATGTCAATTGGCTCGAAAGCGAATTGATCCAAGAGACCAACGGTTTGTAATCTCTTGATGCGCTTCTCATTGATGTGACCTAAGCGGCAATGCCACATCAAAGTTGCATTCTCATGAGAAATCTTACGTTTTCTATTGTCATTTTCAACACTCAAAACAAGTTCATTACTATCAAGCATATAAAGACCATTCGATAAATGCGCAACACAATAACGAACTTCATCACGGAACAAAGTCAAACACTTGTTCTTTATTACAACATCAAAACCATCCAAGTCTAAACATGAGATAGAGATAATGTTTCGAGTGATACATGGAACTACATAAACATTCTTGAGTTCCAACATAAAACCAGAAGGCAAAGATAATTCCACGTTCCCAACGGCCATAGCGGATATGCACGTGCCGTTACCGACGCGGAGTTGAACTTCGCCTTTCTCAAGTCGCCTCCTACTCTTTAGTGCCTGCACATTTCGACAAATGTGAGCACATGAACCAGTATCAAATATCCAGTCATTGCTTGAGGTAGCGAGAAGGGTTTCAATGACAAATATACCTGAAGCAGAAGGACGGACGGTTCCAGCCTTCTTATCAGCAAGGTACTTGGGGCAGTTTCTCTTCCAATGGCCCTTGTCACTACAATAGTAGCACACAGTATCGGAAGTGGCCGGGTTCTTCTTCTTCCTTGAACCCACGGGAGCTCCCTTGGACGAGCCTTGGGGCGTCACCGGGCCTTTGCCTCTCTTGTTTCTTCGGGCTTTCTTCTTGATCTTCCTTCCCTTGTCATTCACAGCAAGAACATCCTTAGACCCTTTCTCTTTCTTGAGACTCTTCTCAGTTTCCATGAGCATGTTTTGGAGATCCTCCAAACTTTTCTCCATGCCATTCATGCGGTAGTTCACAATGAACCCCGAGTAACTCTGAGGAAGAGAGTTGAGAATAAAGTCTTGGACAGCCTCCGGTGGGAAGGGCGTGTCAAGGCTTTCAAGCTGCCGAAACAACCCCGCCATCCTCATGACGTGTGGACCAACTTCATGACCCTCCGCCAAACGAGTGTTGGCGACGGCCTTGATGAGTTTGCCCCTTTCGGTGCGAGCTTTGGTCTTAAATGTCCTTGAGAGACGAGAGATGATTTCAAACACTCCAAGACCACTATCAATGTACTCCTTTTGGAGCTGATTGTCCATGACTGCAACAATCAAGACCGACATCTCTATGTCGTCACCATGATGCTTTTCATAGTTATCATGGTACTCTTTAGGAGCCTTCTCTTCAGGAAGAGGAGGTAAGGGAGTGGTCAAGAGATACTCCTTCTTTTCAAACCTAAGGGCAAGCCTAAGGTTGCGGTGCCAATCCAAAAAATTGGCACCATTGAAGGCAAGCTTCTCTTTTTCAAGAAGAGAACGTAGCGTAAAAGACGGGGAAGACATCTACAACAATATCAAAATTTAAGGTCATTTAGTTTATGCTTTTTTGTTTTAACTTCCATAAAGTAAAACTTCCACTACATTAAATTAATGTCCCTAAATGTAATGGATTCCAAGATCCCCATTTTCGTCAAAATGGACCTGCTATGGCACGACATCCAAAATGACTAGACGAGGTAGGTTCTCTTAACCAATCATACAACTTTATGATTCTTGGTTCGCTACGCGAACTTCATCCCGATGTCCAAGAAAACTTGTTGGAATCATCGATAAGCAACTTCTCTCTATTTGCTCCTAATAAATCTTTGCATTTGTACCCCGACTATCAAGTTTGACAACCATGACGTCCGCTATGGCGGACCGCGCCATGATTGGCAATTGACGTGAGGGGGATAGAGAGAAGGAGGATGATTTAACTTAATCATAATTGGGACAAAACAATTTATGTGACTCTTGTTTGGTGGTCGTGTAAGCATACACCCATACCTACCTATGACAATTCAAGGCATTCTCAAACAATCACATAATCATACACATCTCAAACATTGTCGTGGGTTTGTATGGCTCCCGCTTGCATTAGTCTTCGTCGCATCTCCATGTAACGAGACTAATCTAATCAAACCCTCCCACTAATTACTAAGATCCTATCTAATAATTAAGGGAAATAAATACATGTGATAAAATTCCTAAAACCCCGCCTAGGCCTTAGGGGCATGCAAGCCTCACAAGTTACATCAAAATTAACCAATTAATTATCAAGGCACCTTAGGCCACTTTACAAGCAATCACATGCATTCACAACATTTTACAACACACAAGGCATTGACATCTTGAGCCATATCAAACCCACATCCTCCTACAAAACAAAGTTAGCACATATACAATATACATGATTCACTTGCTTTTAATTAATTTCATTAATTAGAATCTTTGTGCATACTTGTTGCTCAAGTTTTTTCGAATGCAAAGAAGGCTTAACCTTAACAACTAATTGTTTAAGCCCTTTTAAATTAAATCCAACCATCAAAATAGAAAAGAGGGTACTTAAGGAGTCTTCTAATTGACCTTTCATCAAATTGATTAATTAGAAATTATTTTAACTAATTAAAATACGAAATTCGGGGCCCGAAAAATTCAAAATACTTCGGTCTCCAAAAAATCCGAAATAAATCCAGAGAACTCCTTACAAAAATTGTGGTTACCTGTAAAAATCTCAAGGAGAGATCAATTACCATCAGGGAGAACCAAAAAAGACAAATCCTCAGATTATGCGCGAAGCACCGTTAGAGAAAATTCTGTTATGGGTCTCAACCTTTTGATCTGTATGATCATCCCCTTGATATTTTTCCAGCAAAAAATTTACATAGAAAAATACTACATACAATAGGCTATCATTCCATGAAAAGAAAATCCATAAGTTATATTCAAGATCAATGAGATAACAAGCATTTAAGCAAGGTATCCTGTTCTGGAACAGACCGTCGACCAAAAAGATTTCACTCGGTTGAGGTATCAAATCTCAGTGAAAATCTATGAAATTAATTTTCACAGATTTCAGACTTAAAGGAGAACATTTCTATTTAAACACTTTTCCATAAAAGTTTGTCAATAAGTACAGTTTTTCAAAACAATCGGTTTGTTTGAAAAAACAGATCTGACAACTTCATCACTTTTCATCCTTGAACGCCCACATAAGATCCGAAATATGCAACAAAATTTACATATCCAGAAAGAGCATCAAGTTTAGATTAATCCTATCTAAAAGTTACAGGTACTTTGTATACAAACTTATTTGTTACCAACCACAACAACAGAACTGTGCAGCAGAATAACAGATCTGCGCACCGTTACCGTTTAAATCACTAAAAATTCATTTTACATCGAATTTCAATGATTCCAGTGGGAAAACGACCACAACTCAAAGGGCTACAACCTCCAATAAGAAGGAAAAAATTTCAGAGAGCTTTACACCACGAAAAACAAGCAACAAGACAGAAAACAGCCTTTTCAGGGCCAGCAAGCATGCACATCACTAATTAACTTAATTAATTACGAATTTCTCACTTAATTAAGTGTGAAAAACCTTAAGTACGACCTGAGCACTGATACCACTGTTAGGAAATGCTCATTTTTAATTTTTTGGATCAATTACAACTAATTAATCACCATTAAACAACAAGCAAATCAAAGATCTAGTGCTAAAGCAATCACACATCAAAATCAAGGGAGAAAAGGAGGAGGATTATACCTCTTCTTGTATGGTAACAAGAAGGCTCGAGTCCTTTTCACTTGGAGTTGATGGGGTGCTCTCCAACTTCGTCTCCCCTCCAATAGCGGTGCCGGCCTCGAGTCCACCAAGAGAACTAGTCACTAAGTCTAATTGTTGTGCTAGCAACAAAGACTAGTGTCTAATCCCTTTAGTTTCCTCCTTGCACTAATCCTATTAGATGTATTTGGTGGAGGAAATAAAGCTCAATACATGAGCAAAGAGCTGAAATTTTCAGCTATGGAGGCGCAAGAGAGAGAAGGGAGGAAGAAAATGGGTGGAGGCTAGGGTTTGCTCCCAAGGAGACCCCTTTATATAGCCAACAACTCCCATCCTCTCTTTGACTTATTTGCAAGTTTGCCATCCATACCCTAGCTGAAATTTACATGGGCTTTTGGGCCTTTTTCTCCATTTGATTTGGGTCTTTAATTTACTTAATTAAAACCCATTTTCAATGCTCTTTAATTGGACTATTCATTTGCTATGAAATGTTGGCCCAATTAATTAATATAACTATTTATATCAATATGTGTTGACTCTAAAATAATTATTAAATCATTAATAACTATTTTGGGATTAGATAATGTACTAATCTATTTCTATATGATCCTTTTGACTCAAATAATTATAACGGTTCATAACGGTATATAATTAATTAGTCAAACTATCATATTTTCTCAATACCCATTATTGTGAATAAATAGATAATACACTGTGTGACTAAAACTTTATTTGTGTGACCCTTTGAGGATTTATACTATGTTGGCCATGGAAATAAATCGTTATTTATTTCCAATAATCATAAGCGGTATCTAGCAACACGTTATGATTCCCAATTCGCATAAATAATGTACTGCTACAATATGTCAATCCTGCATAAGAAATATTAGTATTTCTTTGTCTGATTCTTATGTCACACGATATCTTTGTATAATCCAAGATAGGAATGTGTCATTCTTGCAGATTATACATTTCTTGATCTAGAGTTGATTGTACATGTTGGCCAACCAATCCAACTCCATCAAGGGGCCCAAACAGATATCATCACTCATTAAGTATATTAATGAGAGACATACGGTTTTCTTGATGAACAACTTTTCCCCGCACAATTCAAGAGATCATAAATAAAGTCCTTATAGCAGCCTTTATCAGGAATCAACGTTAGACGATATTTATTGAACCTATCCTCATGTGGAAAAGATGAGCATCTCAAACTTAGAATCAAACTGATATGAAATAAACAATGACACTCAACACAATCCAAATATTTATTTCATTGGGTCAAGTCCTGTACTATGTTCTACAACATATACATATGCAATTAAGTTGGTAACTCCTTACCTATGATTTGTAGAACTTAATCATCGCTTAACTTGCATACTAATCTTATTTGATAATTAATGCTCCTTGTTAATTATCAAGATTATGGACATCTTTAGATTTATTATTGTCATTTATGAACAAATGAATTATAGAGATCTACAATTCAGATCCTCAACCTGAATGATCTATCAATAAATAAATCAAGGAACAAATGATAAAATATCATCAATAACATAAACCATAGAAGTAGCCAGAATGATTGGCTTCTAGGACACAACTCCAACAAATAGTGTAGAGAAAAGCTTGAGATAAACATCTTGACACCAATCCCTGTATTGAAAACTTGGAAAATTATTATTATTATTATTTTGTATTGTGCTCTTTTTTTCGAAAACTTGACAGCAGCTGTCAAGGAGTATTTTGTACTTTGCTCTTACTAACAAGTTTGTCAAGTTACATTTGAGCTGTAAATCAGTTGTTAAGGTTTTACATAGTGTATTTACTACCATTTAGGTGAGAAGCGGTACCAGCACCGGTCTGGCGAGCCGTTTTGAGTGTTTGTCTCCTGTATGCATCTTTTGGTTTGCTTTGATTTGAAAATTTGTCTCTCTAATTCGGGTTAAAATGTAGAGAATTAGAAGGTTACTTGGAAGAGGGTAATTTGAGACTTATTGCTGCTCCAATTGTACAATTGGAAAATGTTTTAATCTAATAAAGCCACATTGTCTGAACCCACAATAGATAATTTGCCATTACTTCCTGGACCTATTATTGAAAATTTGTCTAAGTGTTATTTTGATACCAAAAAAACTACTTACACATTTGAATAACATAAAAATTAGAGCTTTCAACAAATGCACAAGAATCTGCAAGCCACTGCCCAATCAATGCACCCTAGTAAACAGATCAATAAAGGCATTTTGCCGAAGGGTTGATACAGTAAAAGGTGTGTTTGATCAGAAAAGTACGAGTACGATTGAGTCAAAAGGTATATAAAATCAGTTTAGCAATGTTATTTTGAGCACCAAATCATATTCTAAAATGCTAAAAGGCTGTGAACTTGCAATCAGGTTGAGTACTGGCACTATGATGTGCCTGTTTAGTTTTCTTCACTGACTGGTACGATAGGACCATACTCCCTAAAGAATAGGAGACAGATCAAACCCCAAGAAATATAGGAAAATAGGAATATCGTATTCTTGGAAACATGTATCACTTCCTTCAATTTCGAACAATAGCAAAGGCTTGTCAGAGGAGAGGTCAGTGTTAAGAAAAAATAGTACATTTGTATTAACTTTGTTGTATCTATTATGTTTTCGCAATATAACACCTAACTGAGCTAACCGTGGATTCGCTCAGGTAGAGCAACAGAGGGGGCCCAGGCCCCACCTATCAATTGAAATTTTATGTTTCTTCCCACAAACAATATTCAACGCATACACATGACCGTACACCCATGATCAAGTCAAAACACAACAAAACCTAAAGGCTAGTAGTGATAATCTGAAATTTCTCAAGATCTATTTATAATGATCATGACAATTGAGAACTCTGATGACATAGTACTCACATGAGAAACGATGAAATAGGCAATGAGGTTCAGCACAAATTTCCACCAGTTGAGGAGAATTATGTTCTGAAGCCATATTGAAAACACCTAAACACTTGGCTTCAGCTGGTGGATTTGAAATTTCATGCATTACCTTGGATTTTGGCGAGGCTTGCGTTGATAACAGAAACCAAGCTTCGAGAAGCCGGTTTCAGATATAGATCTGATTTCTTTTTTTGTTTGAATTTGAATTTTGCATTTTATTCAGATACTGTGTTTGGCGTCGGGGGTACTATCAGAATTCAAAATTAATCCATTTGATGCTTTAGACAAATGGTATTACAACAATATGTCACAAGGATATATTAGTGTCTACCAGAATATCACAATTTACAGCATAGAACTTTCAGCAAATAAAAACTGCAATTATCCAAAAAAGGCCGCTGATTAGTTTGAAACAGGCTTGACTCAAATTGACTAAAAGTTCAACAGCCCTGATTAAGGTTTGTACAACGAAATGGGCCTTTGGATATGGGCCGCGAAGTCCAATAAAGGTTTAATATTATAGAAGAGCTAAGCAGGCACAACTAGGATGACCAAAAAACTCATAACTCGTGAGTTACTCGAACTCGACTCGAGAAATACTCCTTGGTAACTTGAGTTATGCCAACTCGTGAATTATATTTGACGAGTTCGAGTTAGGTCTAACTCAACTTGGCTCAACTCGAGTCAACAACATATACAGGCCGAGTTAATAAAAATATTATATCAGTGTATAGCCCAAAAATTATAAGTGTATAGCCTAAAAATTTTAACCGTCTAAGCCTAATTTTAGTCCCCAAATATTTTTTCCTCCCAATGCACATGTGAGATATTTGTTTGTATGTGCAGAATTTTTTATTTTGAGATAAATATTACATCTATTTACTATATTCACGAGTTGTATATCGAGTCACGAGTTGACTCAAGTTACAAAATGATGAGTTCGAGTCAGCTTGGATAGCTTGGAACTGTCTCCCGAACGTGTCACGGTTAGACTCGAGTTGTCACGAGTTCGAGTTAGACTCAACTCGCTGGAACTCGGCTAGTATACAGCTAGGCACAACTAAGGACTGGGCTGTATCGGACTTAAAATTATCTCAAGTCTTTGCCCATTAGGAAAGCGAAACAAAACAACGGCGCAGATCAGAGAGTATCATAATTGATACATTGATACCATATATTAATTTTTCCTAAAGTAGCTACTCTCCTCAATAGCGGCAACGATTATGTTGTATTTTGGTCAGATTCAGGTCGACAATTAATGTGTTCAGGTTTAATACAGTGCATGGAAGCGTGATCTATTCTCTTATAAACGTTACAACAGGACATTTCCTTTCTTATTTTCTTTTCAATTTTTACATTGAAAATTTTTACATTGAAAATTGAAATTTTTTTCAATTTTTACTTATTTTCTTATTTTCTTTTCTTATTTATATTTTTTAACAACAAACATTAAAGATGCATGCATAATAACTATATTTACTGGATGATAATTAATGTACCAATTAATACAGCTAGATGTGCCTAAATAATTGAACCACAACTTCACAGTATTATATATACTAGAAGGGTTAATCGAACTTCGCTCGATATTTGAGTTACAAATTAATATTAAACTAGGGTTGGACATCGAGCTTCGCTCGATCAAGTATTTTTTTAAAGTTATTTAAATTTTGTTTTGTTTTATATAAATTTTTTATATGTGTTAATAATATTAATGCGAATATATAATTAAAATATTAATATCAACATGTTTTAAGAAATGATCAAATCATTTATCGCAAATAGATTAGCACAACAAAGTGTCGACTTATCTAAATAAGGTACAATGAGAAACGGAAAGTTGTTTATTATTTAGGCACGAATCACGGGGATGAAAAGAAAAATATAAAAAGTCCAAAGACATTAGTGATACAATAAGATATATAGTCCAAAGGCATTATATATGTCTGCTTATGTACGTGCCTCCTTCGTCATCAGCCTAATATCCTTCTATTTGATAATCTTCCCATTCAATTGTAATGTTGGCCTGAATAAATGGAACAAATCGATTAATAAACAAAATCATAAAGAAGAATTAATGAGAAGAATTTGGTTATAAATCAATCAAACTCCAGGGGAATTACAACTATGAAGCACATTTTATCCGAAAAAACTAACAACAACATTAATAAGTGGACCCCGTACAGTATCAAATTAATGGAGAGTGCCCGTTTGCACCCCATATCGATTTTTCCAAGAAATACAGCTACGAACCACAATTTATTCAAAAATAATAACAACATCATCAGTAATAAATGACTAAAATTTCATTAACACAAATAAATCTTAAAATTAAAACGTATAGATATTTGGGAAGTTAATAGACCCAATTTTTGAAAATAATAACTCAAAGCATACAGATTGCATAATTCATAATATATGAATACTAAGGACCTGATACACTATCGGATTAATGATCACAACATCTACAGAACTTGTTTTTGATAATAAATCATTAAGGGGGAAATATGAGAAAAAAAAAAAAAAGATGAAAGCATTTCAAAAAGTGGAAAACTAAGTTCTTAATAACTGTGCAGAAAATTTTCATAGAAATCGTTTAATTTCGGATATGGTAAATCAACAAAAGGAACCAAATAGTAAACCCTTGAATTTGTTGACAAATGCATTGCACATATATATTTTGAATGACAGAAATTTTGTAAGTACTTAATCCCTTTGAATAATGCTAAAAGCCAAAAACACATTTATAATGTTATTGCTTTCATGTGGCAATAAGACAAAATATTTAACATTAGAGAATAAGCCTCAAACATAAAGTTGAAGCACTGTTTACTACAATATATTATTGATTCTGGCATGGTGATACTGAACACGGACAGAAAATAAAAAGATAATTACCTCAGCAAGTAATATTTATACACATTTCACCAAATGCAGTGGTAATTCACTGGACGGAGCTCAAAATTAAGTCAAATTAAGGAAGCTAAAATAAGAAAAAAATATAAGCCAGTAATGTCTCTTAATCACAATTAATACAATTTAGCGTATAGCAATTTAAATGTAATTAATCACAATTAATGCAATGAGACAATGAATAACGTTTAAGCTTCCAAACAACATTTAAAGATATTGAAATGGAGAAAAAACTATTAAATGAAGACCCTGTAATTCCTAAAGATAACGCCCAAAAAATTTACAGCCACTGTCAATTCTTCTTAAAAAAAACGCTCGAAATTTAAAACCAAAATTAATAACCAAAGTAATATTATATTTTTTATAAAAATAGATTCTAGCATATTCAACTAAATTGCAAACTTGGATCAAGACCAAAAGTGATCCTTACTAATATATAAAAAGATGGACAATCCCGCAGCATAGTAAGCAACTTAATTCATGAGTGCGTCAGTGTGTATTTGTGGGTGAGAGAGAACGAACTTTCATGCCACAAATGACAGCACCAGGTTCACCTTGAATAACCATGTATTGACAGGTTCATCAAAGTCCTTCATTATTGTTGTTATCTCATCTGGCTTATACTGAGAGACATACATTAAAACAAAAAAAAAAAAAAAACACGTTAAATGGTAACACATTTGAACATATTATTTCAACATTAAAATTTTTAAATAAACATAACTTTAAAATGCCTGGGAACAAATTCACATGTACGCGATTTAATGACAAAATCATTGAAGCTAAAGAGAGACCTTAGGTGATGCCTTAAGTGGATGCACTTGTACAAATTCACATGTTAGTCATTGAAGCTAAAGAGAGACCTGAGGTGATGCTGAGACTAACGCAATTTTTAAATAAACATAACTTTAAAATGCCTGGGAACAAATTCACATGTACCCTAAACCCTAAAGAGAGACCTGAGGTGATGCACTTGAAGCTACCGAGAAAAAAATTGTTCTTCGATAGACATATCAGGCATGCACTTAAAGATCAAAAGATCAATTATGGCATGTTTGCAACTTGCTAGGGGATCTAACTGTAGGTAATATAGTACATCCTATAATTATTAACTATAGGTACAATACTACATCCAATATTTGCAATCAAATCAAAGTGAGATACACAGTATTATAATCTAATAAATTCAATAAATCCAATCAATATGATTTGATAAATCGATCAGAAGTAAACCGCACTCAAATGAAAGAGAAATAAACATCAATCTAACTTTTAGAGGAATTTTAATCTAACCTTAGATTCCTTAAGTGGATCAATATTCACTCTCATGTTAGTCTCAACATCATTTGCCTCAAGCCACTCCGTTGACAGGAGGGCCGTCTTGCACGGACTCAGACCTGGACCCTTACTAATGCATGCATGCACTTGAGGGTAGTAACCTCTTGTTTTATAACTTGTCGGCCCTGCACCAGTGCCTGAATCCTCGCTATAGCCTTTAATGCCCTCAAAGTTTTTCTAGCCTACAATATGCCAAAATTTTTCTAACTAAAAAGGAAGCATAATTATACAAATTAAGCTTTTATATTGAACTTCGAAAATCATCATTTTGCCTATCTTACCTGATATTATCCTTTATATAAAAATAGAAAGTACCTCTAGAACTCTTAAATCCTAAGAATTTCTTTTACATATGCCTTTCAGAAAAGGGGATAAAACTTTTTGAAGGTCAGTAGGGTTTGCTTGAACGTCTTGTCATCATGCAATTAGAAAATATTGCTAGACAAATTAATCTCCAGAGATGGCCATCAGAAACTTCGTTTACAACACAATCAAATTTTGTATAGATTTTGGTTTAAAACAAAAATAGCAGCAAATAATATATCTATGGTTGCAAATATGTAAAAGCTAAAAATCCAAGGCACAATTTCATACCAAGAATGCACGGGAGGCAGTTTGAATTTGAATTGCAGCCCACTCCTGCCTCAGTTCAAATCTGAAGTTGAAAGATCTATAATATCTCGATCAGTTGGCCGGCGGCGGTCGGCGCGCCTAATTCTTACACAAAAGAAGTTTCAGGAAAAAAATATATTGTAGATGCATCAATACCTTTCAGCAATAGAAATATAGGGTAGCGGCAATGGAGAAGCAGGTTTCCACTGGCGCACTTGGTCGCTCACCTGGTAGGAATTAACAGGTGTTGATGCTGATCTCAAATCGAAATCATCGCCAATCTAGCCCACAACATCATCCTCTTGGATTTGTCCTACAACATAAAAAAATAAATTAAGGAGCAAGGAAATTAAACCAAAGGAGCTAGAAAATTAGAGTTTGCTTTCAACTATAGAAGAGATGGTGCATGAAAATAGACCTATATATTGAGCATATACTGATAGACGGTTTATAATGCTACATTCTAACCCTAATTAGGACTTAAAATGTTATTATTTGATCAAATATTGATAGGATTGTTATGTTTTTAGGTTAGAAGCCATGGTACTTCTGTTTTGCCCCTATTGTTTTCAGGTTCTGCAATAATAAGACAATTCTGCACGAAATCTGCACCAAATCAGGACAAGATGGAAATAGAATCAGACTTTCCGGAAGAGGCAGAAAATAGAGCCCAGACGGACCGACTGGAGTTCCAGACGGACCGACTGTTTCATGCCAGATAGAGCTAATTTCGACCTTTCCTCTAATAATCCTTCTAGAAGTTGATTTTCCACGTTTAGCACGACCATATGGCGGTTTATCCTGAGTATATAAACAGGGGTAGGGCATCCCTAACCCCTGTCACAAGTTAGAGAGAGAATTGAGCGAGATCAGAACCAGGATACCCCAGACGGTCCGACTGAGGGTCCAAACGGTCCGACTGAAGGTTTCGACAGAGAATTGTAGGAGATTAAGCCTTGAATCTTGTTGTAATCTGTCTTAATACTCTATGTTATGGTTGAAACCTCTTTTAGTATTCTGTTTTGATACTATGTTAGGTTAAGTATTTAGTTTTTAGGGGCAAATAGTTGTGAACCATTTAAGTAGTTGTTATTCGAATCTTTTGATTGATTTTTATATTGCTTGTGATTTCTATCTTTTGATTTGATTATTTTATATGTTGAATTTGTGATTGCTTAGGTAGAATTGATTAAACCAAATAGATTAAGGCCTTGTCTAGTTGGTAATGATAATCTATACCCTTGCATGATTTTATTTGACTAATTGAGGATTGAAAGTAGTCGAGAGATGAAATCGGAACCAAGTAACCGAAAGGTGAACCCTTCTCACAACGAGAGTTGTGAGATATCCTTTGTATGAAAGATAGATTTTAGAATCCTTAAGCCAAAAACGAGAGTTGATTAACTTAGGTTTTCTAATTGATTTTAAAGATTTATCCTTTTGATTTGAAATTGAAACGAGAGTTTGTATTCATTGATTTTGGATTTTTATTTAAATCTGCACTTGTCAAGTTAAAAACCTTTCAAATCTTTTGCTTAACCGTGATTCAAATATATTGATTAAGAAATTAATCAATATATTGGAATCAACTACTTGAAGAAGTTTGCAACTAAAACCCCTAAACCTTTTTATTAAGTTTTATTCAAATCGTTTAACTTTTGACTTTAGATTTTAAAACTCTTTTACTTAACTTTATAATTCTTTAGAATTTGAATTTCAAAATCTTTACTTTAGTTTTAAAAACTTCTTTCTTAAAGTCTTAAGCGAATTAAGGAATAGGTTAGATTATAATCCCGTCCCCGTAGTTCGACCCTTAGCTTTACTACGATTGATTTAAATCAGGTAGAACCAAGGTATTTGTTTAAGGTTTAAGCCTCGATCAAATTGGCGCCGTTGCCGGGGACGGTGAACATAGTTTTACTTCTTTTCTTAACTCTATTAAGACTTTATTCTCTTTTCACAATTTTCTCTTGTCCTTTATTGTAGATTAAGCGCGCTGGCTAGAGGACGCAAGAAAGACAACTCTCGAACTCCAGCCAATCACAACCACTTTACTAGGAGCAAGGGAAATCGTGCGAAGAGCCCTCAACCTTCTGCTTCATTTGCTTCCCGAACTGTTCGTTTCCCAGAAAAGCAAATTGAAGGACAAGAAGGACAATCGTCTGCAACTCCATAGCATCAGACTCCCTTAACCTACAACAGGGGGGTCAGAAACCAGTTTGGAGCAAACCAGACACCAGACGACCTCCAGACGGACCGTCTGAATCATTCCAGACGGACCGTTTGGAACTCACCTGAGACACCATCCATCCAGATCACATACGAAACCGACGTTTCCGACATCGACACCATGAATAACGACCTCAATGGCGCAGGGAATGGCAGGGGAGATGAGGAAGAGAAAGGAGACATTGATCCAGAAGCATTCAAGCAAGCCTTGGACGATGCTCTCAGGGCCCTAAAGGATCAAGATCTCCACCGCCCACTTCGTGAGATAGGCGCACCAACCGCAGCCAACGTCCGACGAGGGGTGGACCCGCCAAAGGAAGCACGGACTAGGGACTTCTTCCTAAATCCATCTCTCATCACCCTCGTTCAGCAACACACCTTCGGAGGAAGTCCACATGAAGATGCCAATCATCACTTACAAAAGTTCCTCCGCTGTTGCGCAACCTTGGATCTTGAAGATGTTTCAACCGACATAATCCGGCTAAATCTTTTTCCTCTCTCTCTTAGGGATAGAGCAGAATCTTGGTTGGATAGTTTTGGTGATAGACCATTTACCACTTGGGACGACTTAGCTGTAGCTTTCCTAGATAGGTTTTACCCTAGGGTTAAGACCACTAGTATTGTTAGAGATTTGTTGACTTTTAGGCAAGACCAAGACGAAAACTTGTTTGAAGCATGGGAAAGGTTTAAGGATATGCAACGAATGTGTCCACATCATGACCTGCCCGATACTCGTTTAATTTGTAGCTTTTATGATGGTTTGAATGACCTAACTCGAAGTAATGTTGATTCAACTGCAGGTGGATCCTTTTTGAATCTTAGGGTCTTGCATGCAAAGGCCTTAATCGAGAATATGGCACGATCCCAAACCAATTGGTCGGTGAGACAGAAAGGGAAGGGAGGTGTGCTCAAAGTCGATGATAACACGCACCTACAGGCACAACTTGATGCACTCACCACGATGCTCAAGAACATGCAAGCCAAGACCGAGCCACAATAAGTGAATCAAGTGCAACAACTTAAGTGCCAAATCTGTCTCGAGGATGGCCATTCAGCCCAGTCATGCTACATGCTAATCCGTGATGAGCCAATCGCCGATGTCAACGCCGTGGGGAATCCACCCGTATTTGTCCCCCCTACCAACCCTCAACAAGGGTATGGGTATAGAGACAAGAGGAACAACCCAGGGTTCTCATATGCCAATCCGAATGGTGCAGCCAATCCAGTAGTGCCCAATCCGGTCAACAAGGGGGGATTTAATAGTTCTAGCCATGACAACCAGCAGGGGGCCTATTATCGACAACATCGAGCGACGGTTGACAAGTTCATGGCAGATCAGTCCCATTGGAACCACTCGGTGTATGATGAGATGAAGCAAATTCTGGAGTCATTGAGCCAACTCCTCCAACAAAACTCAATGGGCAACCAACCCGGACAAGGAGTGCTTACAAAGACGGGAATGTTCCCAGGACAACCAGAACCAAATCCAAGAGAAGAATGCAAGGCCGTGACTCATAAGTTACGAAGTGGCACAGAGTATGCAGACCCTGCCATGCCAACCCCTCATCAGGCATCAGACGAAGTTCAGACGGACCGTCTGGACCCTTCCAGACGGACCGTTGGAACCGCAGACCAGCCAGAAGTACAGCAGCCTGTTCAAGCGCCGGCATCAAGCTCCAAGGGCAAGACCCCTGTAGTCGAGTATCAACCTGATGTGCCCTTTCCACAGAGGCTTGTGAAGGCTAAGGAAGCAAAGGAGTATAGCAAGTTCTTAGAGATTCTCAAACAACTCCAAGTGACCTTGCCTTTCACCGATGTCATATCGAAGATGCCCGCATATGCCAAATTCCTCAAGGATATGCTAACCAATAAAAGGAAGCTAGAGGACTGCGGGACGGTAGCACTAACAGCAGAATCTGATGAATTGATTATGAACAGGTTACCAAGGAAGATGCGAGACCCGGGGCGATTCACG
Source organism: Rhynchospora tenuis (assembly GCA_027725995.1). Taxonomy (NCBI): domain Eukaryota; kingdom Viridiplantae; phylum Streptophyta; class Magnoliopsida; order Poales; family Cyperaceae; genus Rhynchospora; species Rhynchospora tenuis. Next base: position 81,278,899 of record CM050889.1, read on the forward strand.
ATTCCATGCAAGATAGGAAACGCAACCATCAGACAAGCATTGTTGGACATAGGTGCAAGCGTGAGCCTCATGCCCGAGACAATTTTCAACAAGCTTGGAGACGGTTTTTACTTGGAGCCGACTCGCATGACCCTTCAAATGGCCGATCGATCCACTCGTTTACCATTAGGAATAGTTGAGGACGTACCTCTCCAAGTTGGTGAAGTAGTAGTCCCCGTCGATTTCGTGGTAATTGACATGGAAGAAGACCCCGAAGTGCCCATCATACTTGGAAGACCCTTCTTGGCAACCGCGGGAGTTCTCATCAACTGTAGAGATGGCCAAATGACTCTTGCCATTGGAGAAGAAACGGTGGAGTTCCAAATCGCCAATACCATGAAGATGCCTTCAAACCTCAACTCGTGCTACATGGTTGAAGCGATTGAGACGGATTACGATGAAGTGGTAGAAGGAATCTTCAATTCCAAGCTGTTTGAGGCCTACCAATACCTCCCAGATTCGACCATGGAGGAGGAGCTGTCAGATTTGTTCCAACAGATGGTTAAAAAGTTAGGAGAGTTGTTTCCAGACAGACCGACTGGAACATTCCAGACGGACCGACTGGAGGCTAACTCGTTAGAAAACGGCACTAGGTCAGGTTATTTTGGTAATTTAGATTTAAAACAACATCAACCTGACCTAACTCCTAACCCTGGAGATAACCCTCTTCTGATGGCCTCAGTCAACACTTCAGACGGACCGTCGGGTACACCCCAGACGGACCGATTGGACAGTCAGGTCAACCCTGCGCAAGTGGAGCTGAAGCCCCTTCCAGAGTCACTTCGTTACGAGTTTTTAGGACCAGACAACTCCTACCCTGTTATCGTTAGTGCCCAACTCAACAAAGACCAAACTAGCGAGCTTTTGAAGGTGTTGAGGAAGCATAGAAGAGCAATTGGATACACCATTGACGACTTGAAGGGATTGAGCCCATCGATCTGCACACATCGGATCTTACTTGAAGACGATCACAAACCTTCGGTGGAGCATCAAAGGCGATTAAATCCAAATCTCAAGGAGGTTGTGAGAAAAGAGATTCTCAAGCTCTTGAGTGCAGGGATTATTTACCCAATTTCTGACTCAAAATGGGTAAGCCCTGTACATGTTGTCCCAAAGAAAGGGGGAACTACGGTGGTAAAGAATGAGAAGAACGAGTTGATTCAAACTAGGATCGTCACTGCATGGCGCATGTGCATAGATTATAGAAAACTCAACTCCGCCACTAGGAAAGACCACTTCCCTCTTCCTTTCGTTGACCAACTCTTGGAACGACTAGCGAATCACTCCTACTTCTGCTATTTGGATGGGTATTCAGGATTTTTCCAAATACCAATCCATCCTAGCGACCAAGAGAAGACCACATTCACGTGCCCTTATGGAACCTATGCTTATCGAAGGATGCCCTTCGGATTATGCAATGCTCCAGCCACTTTTCAACGAGCTATGATGGCCATCTTCTCGGACTTAATTGAGAAAGACATGGAAGTTTTCATGGATGATTTCTCGGTTTATGGAACTTCATTCGACCATTGTTTAGCTAACCTCACAAAGGTGTTGAAGAGGTGTGAAGAAGTGAACTTAGTCCTCAACTGGGAGAAGTGTCACTTCATGGTGCAAGAAGGAGTTGTGCTAGGACACGTGATCTCTTCGAAAGGAATCGCGGTGGACAAGGCGAAGGTGGAAGTGATTGAGAAGATGGAGCAACCTAGATGCGTGAAGGACATTCGAAGCTTCCTAGGCCATGCGGGATTTTATAGGCGTTTCATAAAGGACTTCTCAAAAATTGCAAAACCATTAACTAATTTGACAATGAAAGATGTTGATTTTAATTTTGATGAAAATTGTGTTAATGCATTTTGCAGGTTGAAAGAAGCGCTTATCACCGCACCCATCCTTCAACCACCTGATTGGAGTCAACCTTTCGAGTTGATGTGTGATGCAAGCGATTTTGCCATAGGGACAATCCTTGGGCAGCGAAAGGAGAAGAAGCCATACGCGATATACTATGCAAGCAAGGTACTAGACGAGGCTCAAATCAACTACACCACGACGGAGAAGGAATTGCTAGCGGTGGTGTACGCCCTCGACAAGTTTAGATCCTATCTTGTCGGGTCTAAAGTCATCGTCTACACGGACCATTCTGCCCTCAAGTACTTGCTAGGCAAAAAGGATGCAAAACCTCGACTAATCCGATGGGTTCTTCTTCTACAAGAGTTCGACTTAGAGATTCGCGACAAAAAAGGGACAGAAAACCTTGTGGCAGACCATCTCTCAAGGCTCAAGGTATCAGACCACGAATCTCTACCCATCAACGACTCTTTTCCTGACGATCAGCTGATGCACCAGATCTGTCAGGTCAACCAGACGGACCGTCTGGACCCTTCCAGACGGACCGTCGGGTTACCCTGGTATGCGGATTTTGCTAATTATCTGGCCAGTGGAGTTCTGCCATATGGAATTTCGTCCCAGCAAAAGAAGAAGTTTCTTAGTGATATCAAATACTATTGCTGGGAGGATCCATTTCTTTGGAAAAAAGGGGTAGATGGTATGTTTCGACGGTGCATCCCTTATGATGAAGTTGAGCCAATAATCAAGCATTGCCATTCATCCGCCTATGGAGGTCATGCATCTACTTCTAAAACCGCAGCAAAAGTCTTACAAGCCGGTTTCTATTGGCCTACAATCTTCAAGGACACAAGAGACTTCGTCTTCAAGTGCGATCAATGTCAAAGGATGGGAGGAATTTCAAGGAGACAACAAATGCCACAAAATCCAATCCTTGAGATCGAGATATTCGATGTTTGGGGCATAGACTTCATGGGACCTTTTCCACCATCGTACGGACACGAGTACATCTTGGTTGCGGTAGATTATGTCTCAAAATGGGTTGAAGCAATACCAAGTAAGCATGCAGATTCAGCAACGGTACGCAAACTCTTTACCAAAATTATTTTTCCACGATTTGGGATTCCAAAAGTTGTCATTAGTGATGGAGGTAAGCATTTCATAAATAAACAATTTGAAAGACTTTTGACAAAATATGGAGTGACCCATAAAGTTGCAACACCCTATCATCCACAAACAAGTGGTCAAGTTGAAATTTCAAATAGGGAAATAAAGAATATTTTGCAAAAGACCGTGGGACAAACTAGAAGAGATTGGTATTTGAAGTTGGATGATGCACTTTGGGCATATAGGACAGCATACAAAACACCCATTGGAATGAGCCCTTTCAAATTGATATATGGAAAACCATGTCATTTACCTGTGGAAATTGAGCATAAGGCATATTGGGCAGTGAGACAAATTAATTGGGATTTCAAGACCGCAGGAGAAAAGAGAATCTTGGACTTACATGAACTTGAAGAAATTCGCAATGAGTCTTATGAAAATGCGAGGATCTACAAAGAAATAACCAAGAGATGGCATGATAGACATATTCAAAGAAGGGAATTTAAAGAGGGTGATTTAGTGTTGTTATTTAACTCAAGGTTGAAGTTGTTTCCAGGAAAACTCTGTTCAAGGTGGTCGGGGCCATTCGAAGTGAAGAAGGTCTATCCATACGGTGCGGTGGACATTTGGAGCGAGAGATCTGGCTTGTTCAAGGTGAATGGTCAAAGGTTGAAGAACTATTTGACGGGGATGACTAGAGAAGAGGATGCGGGCGTTTGCTTCTTCAACGACCCCGCACCCGCAACAACGTAGTCACAGGGGTCGAGCTCAAGACCTTAAACGAGCGCTGCTTGGGAGGCAACCCAAGGGTTTACTTTAAAAATTTAAATTTCAGCACAAAAAAAAAAAAAAAAAAATTTATTAAACTGATTCACTTGTCTCTGAACAAATCTCCAGGTTGTTACATGTCGTAACCAGCTGAAAAGACGTAATGAAATAAGCTTGGGGGAGTTTCAGGAGGATTCAGACGGACCGACTGGAATACCAGACGGACCGACTGATATCAGTGTGCGCAAACAAAGGTTTACACACAGGCAGCCCAAACCCAAAACCAAGCCCAAATCGAATTTCTGTTTTTCTGCCAACCCATCTCCAGACGGACCGTCTGGACCTTCCAGACGGATCGTCTGAAAATGGGGAAGCGGAAGCGCAGCCGACTCCTTTGGTTTCTAAATTTAACGTACCATCTTAAATTAGGATCCATTAACCCAATTAAAACCAGACCCCCCTCTCTCTCTCACCCACGAAGCCCAACGCAGCCGACCCCTAACCCTTCTCCTTCCTACCCGTCGCCACCACTATTCCTCCACCAATTCCAACCATACAAGCTCTCCTCCGACGATCAACCACCACGGATCTACTCTCCATCACCTCCTCTACTCGACATTGAGCTCGGTTTCGAAAGAATCGGCTTCTTTACATCTCACCACCATATTTCATCGGAGAATCGAGGTTTGTTCCGTTTCCTTGTCTTATTTCAATTCCAATACCTTCCTCAACCTCTCTTCTACCCTTCTCCATTTTTCCGACAACCAAAAACCTAGCTCCACCTTCAGCCGACCCTTCAGACGACCCGTCTGAAACTTCCAGACGGTCCGTCTGGAACCTACCTGACAGACAGCCGAAACTTAAACCCTAACCTCACAAACCATGCCTCGTATGAAGAATCCTTTTCGTGCCCTCACCAAAAAACGCAAGACCCCTCCAGTTACCTCCTCTTCCTCGACTTCCTCAACACATGCCTCCGACCCATCTTATGAGGCCCGTAGCAGCGACCCGGACCTTGAGGCTGCTGCGGATCAGGTCTTTGCCAGCTCTGAGGGTGAGCAATCAGATGATGAGCCGGTTATGGCAGCCGGTCCTGAGCCCGTTGGCCCTATCTTCTTCCGCAGTGTCGACCACGGCAAGGCAATGGATTATTTCAAGAATAAGAAGTACGAGAACACCAAAACTGTGGATCGAGCTGCACTTGAGACCATGGGAATTCATGACCACTTCTTTGCCTTCACCTCTTCCATTGGCATTGAGCCGAGATTTTGGGACCTCAAGGAGAAAGCCTACACTCGTCTCACCGCCGAATTCCTCTCCACATGTGCCTTAACTCGAGTGGATGATCTTTTGGCATTCGAATGCCAACTTATGGAGACACCTCTTACCATCACCGAGGTAGACATTGCCACTTGGTTTGGATTTTTGCCGGGTGGTCAAGAAGATGTAGATTACCCCATCAATATCTACAAGGAAATTTCTGACACCGAACCACCCGCCAACAAAGACTCACCACGAGCCAAATACATCCACCATCCTGTTCTTCGAGTGATACAAAGGGCTTTGGCTCAAACCGTGTTTGCACGAGGTGAGTCGGCCATACAAGTAAGAATGGAGGAATTGGGGTTACTTGGCCGCATCATGCATCCATCTCTTCCACGTGCCAACATTGCGGCTTGGATGATCAACTATTGGGCTAGTATTGCAGCAAATCGCCGAAAGGGCAAGGGTCAAATCCAAATTGGCCAATTCATCACCGTCATGGCAAAGAAAAAGAGGTTGAATGTGAGTGGCATGGAGGAAACCAAGGGATACAACACAATGGACTTGAATTTCTTTAAGAATGCAGATTTCATCAAGAAGATGAGTGATGGGAGGTGGGTATGGAGACTTGAGGGCCACCAACTCTATTACCTACCTATCACACAAGAGATCATCTCGAAGAAGTTGAGTTCAGCCCTACTTTATGGGTATAGTGGTGAGTATTATGGGATGGAGGAAGGAGCAAGGCCACCACCACCGCCGACTCGAGCGCCTTCACATGTTGGAGGATCATCCTCTTCCGCACCACGAGCCTCATCCGATCGAGAGTCATTCGACTTCAAGGCGCTTTATGATAGGCTTGGCAATCTTGAGAGGCTATCCACCGAGTCTCTTGAGTTGGGGAAGAAGATAGATGAGAGGATCGAGAAGGTGGAGGAAGAGCAAAGGGCCGCACGACAAGACATCAACCTTCTCAAGCAATACCATGATGATGAGGAGGAGACAAGGAATCAAACAGCGCAGATGTATGGCTGGTTCTACCCGCAATACGACCATCAACCACCGCCGCCACCTTACAATTAAGCTATTTTGTGAGTTTTCCATTTTCTCTCTTATTTACTTTCTTAGTGTAATTAAATGTATTAGGGACAATACATTGAATTAAGCTTGGGGGGGTGATATCGAGAAAACTGGAAAATTAAATATGTATCTAGGAATTTGCATCATGCACTGGAACTTCTAAAGGCCAGTCGCAGTTCAAACGAACCGTCTGGACTATCCAGACGGATCGTCTGGACTGGTGGTGACCTCTGTTGCATCATTTAGGGTTATTCATTGATAATTCATATAGTTTTTGCATTTAAATGTTTCATGAGATGAATTTAACACTTAAACTGGAGTTATAACTTGAACAAATTGGTATTTCGAACTTGACACTTAAAGTTTTGAATTTATTAAGATTTTTGATAAGCTTTGATTTTCTTATATCTTGTTCTGGTTGGATTTCAAGTTTGGAGAATTTTAAAAATTAGTTTAAGGATTTTATTGATTAAACTTGGATTTTTACAAAACCAAATCATGAGTATGTCAACTTAAAAATGAGAAATTAGACCTAGAGCCGAATAAATGTTTATTGTTTTCAAAATTGTTAAAAGTCGAAGATGTAAATACACACAAATTAAAAAAAAAAAAAAAAAAAAACAACAAAAGGGGAACTAAAAAGCGGCGTTTTGATGGTGACCACTGCGGAAAGCTATAGGACAATGTGGATTAAAAAAATGTCACCTTTGAAAAAGGACTAGTGAAGAGTGCAAGGTGGGCCTAGGTGTTGTACCTTATTTTTGCCTAGGTTTTTACACCCCAAACTTTAACAAAATCCTACCACATTACTCCTGGCTGACCTTTGTCGCGAAACCTACCACCGCCCCGTGGAAAACAAAAAAAAAGCAAATTGTAAATAAAAAGAAAAATAATTCAACCCAAAAACTTTGGAGAAGTTGGTTGAGGATTTGTACCCTTTCTTTCGCCTCAATTTAGACTAAAACTCCAATGCGTTTTCGAAAATTTAAATAAACAGTTAAGTAACCAAAGGTCTAATTAGGAGTTTAGTTAGTTGACATATTACTTGATTTGGTGTTGCGAGTTCCATTGTTTAATCAATTTAAATGTTTAGCTAGTTTTGACAATCTTATCAAACTTGAGAATTAACCATTTTGAGATATAAGTAAAGTTGAGTTTATTGAAAAGATTCGTCAAAATGAGAAAAGAACTTTGAAACCAAACTTTCATTTCAAATTTGATAAAGTTGACCAAATTGTTCAAGTTGTAATGATGGTACTTGTTGATTCTTTCATGGGATTTAGAATATTTGAACTTTGCATAACATATTTAAGCCCTAATTCTATCTTTTGAGTTTTGATTTTTGCTTGGGACAAGCAAGGTTTAAGCTTGGGGGATTTTGATAGACGGTTTATAATGCTACATTCTAACCCTAATTAGGACTTAAAATGTTATTATTTGATCAAATATTGATAGGATTGTTATGTTTTTAGGTTAGAAGCCATGGTACTTCTGTTTTGCCCCTATTGTTTTCAGGTTCTGCAATAATAAGACAATTCTGGACGAAATCTGCACCAAATCAGGACAAGATGGAAATAGAATCAGACTTTCTGGAAGAGGCAGAAAATAGAGCCCAGACGGACCGACTGGAGTTCCAGACGGACCGACTGACCGACTGTTTCATGCCAGACAGAGCTAATTTCGACCTTTCCTCTAATAATCCTTCTAGAAGTTGATTTTCCACGTTTAGCACGACCATATGGCGGTTTATCCTGAGTATATAAACAGGGGTAGGGCATCCCTAACCCCTGTCACAAGTTAGAGAGAGAATTGAGCGAGATCAGAACCAGGATACCCCAGACGGTCCGACTGAGGGTCCAAACGGTCCGACTGAAGGTTTCGACAGAGAATTGTAGGAGATTAAGCCTTGAATCTTGTTGTAATTTGTCTTAATACTCTATGTTATGGTTGAAATCTCTTTTAGTATTCTGTTTTGATACTATGTTAGGTTAAGTATTTAGTTTTTAGGGGCAAATAGTTGTGAACCATTTAAGTAGTTGTTATTCGAATCTTTTGATTGGTTTTTATATTGCTTGTGATTTCTATCTTTTGATTTGATTATTTTATATGTTGAATTTGTGATTGCTTAGGTAGAATTGATTAAACCAAATAGATTAAGGCCTTGTCTAGTTGGTAATGATAATCTATACCCTTGCATGATTTTATTTGACTAATTGAGGATTGAAAGTAGTCGAGAGATGAAATCGGAACCAAGTAACCGAAAGGTGAACCCTTCTCACAACGAGAGTTGTGAGATATCCTTTGTATGAAAGATAGATTTTAGAATCCTTAAGCCAAAAACGAGAGTTGATTAACTTAGGTTTTCTAATTGATTTTAAAGATTTATCCTTTTGATTTGAAATTGAAATGAGAGTTTGTATTCATTGATTTTGGATTTTTATTTAAATCTGCACTTGTCAAGTTAAAAACCTTTCAAATCTTTTGCTTAACCGTGATTCAAATATATTGATTAAGAAATTAATCAATATATTGGAATCAACTACTTGAAGAAGTTTGCAACTAAAACCCCTAAACCTTTTTATTAAGTTTTATTCAAATCGTTTAACTTTTGACTTTAGATTTTAAAACTCTTTTACTTAACTTTATAATTCTTTAGAATTTGAATTTCAAAATCTTTACTTTAGTTTTAAAAACAATTATTTTCTTTCTTAAAGTCTTAAGCGAATTAAGGAATAGGTTAGATTATAATCCCGTCCCCGTAGTTCGACCCTTAGCTTTACTACGATTGATTTAAATCAGGTAGAACCAAGGTATTTGTTTAAGGTTTAAGCCTCGATCATATACACTATTGAGCATTTGCATAAACTAATGAAATTCTTCAATGGGATAAATCTGATGCATAGTTCCTAATTTATCTCCTAATTCAAGCTCAAACTTTTCAAGATATCAATTGACAATAATTTACCAAGACCTCTACAATTGATACTGGTCTCCACATGGGGAAAAAAATGGGGAATGGAAAAAATTGAGGAGAAACGGAAGATGGACTGCCTACGTCTCTCATCGGCAGTAGATACGGCGCCGTGCAAACCATCAGCTGAAATAGAGGGGAAATAGGAGGAAAAATTATCGGAGAGCGGAAACTGAAATTAACCCCCAGGAAATGGTGGTATGGAGAGGATCGCGGAGAAGAGGTCGGAGAAGGGGCGGAATTGGCAAAGGAACTGCCAAGGTGACGGAGAGGAGGGATGAGGGGCAGCGAATGAGGCGAGTTTGATGGAGGTGGAAGCAAAGAGGAGTGGTGACTGAGAGGAGGGGCGAGGCGGGTTTGGCAGAGAAAGGAGGGGATCAGCCGACCGGATTGTTGCGGAAGCAGCAGAGAAGAGAAAAACTGTAAATAAAGACAAACAAATAAGAGCCGGAAGAGAAGAAAAGGAGATATATATATGGAGCAATTGGATTTCCAGAGACTAAAGGTCGGTCGCGTATGTAGCTTTAAAAATCGCGCAAAAAAATCACGCAAATTATATTAGATACTGATACTGATATGGTATAACTGTTGCATTTTTAAAGGTTAATATATGTAATTGAAAAATGAATTGAGAAAAAAATATAGAAAAAGAAATCACTTGAATGAACATTGTATATTTTTTTTTTTTTTAGATTGAAGCTAAAAATGTGGCAGACTCTTGATTGTTCAAATTGCTATCTGTGACGATTACATCTTTCTCTTTAATATCTGCATCTCTCTAAAGCTCTTAAATATTTATATGGTTGCTTTTTTTCAGGGGTTGGATGAGATCATACATTTCCATAGCTAATGAAAATGTCAACTATTGCAGCGTCATTTCTTCTTCTTAATTTCAGATTATTTATTTAATTAAAACGTCATTACTCCAAATGAATGTGATAAATGAATAAATTTGCATATAGTCAGTTTTGATTATGGAGGTTATGTTCAACCATTGATTTTTATTTTTTTATTGTCTTTTGCTCTTGTGTCTTCCTTCTTTAAAAATCATTGATGATAGTTATTTTTTTTATACTTAAACATTGATTTTCATATTCCCTGTTGGTCGTTCTATTCCGACATTAAAATATAAAGTCAGAAACCAAAAGGATATGCATTGAAACCGACAAAAATTCTGATAAATACAAATTTATTAAAATTAATCTCGCTCAATTCCCATCGCATATTAAGAGTCAGGTTCGATTATACAATAACAGAAAAAATAACAAAAAAAAATGAAAACAAAAATCATATGATTAGACTATATTAGTAATAATCATTATGAAAATAAGTTATTAAAATTTAGAGAAGCAAATATCGATTTGTTGCGAGCAATTGATAATCAACAATTAGTAGAAAATTTCATATCAAGCGAAGCTCGATAAGTCCCTCTAGTGAAAATAGAAAGGGACAAAAAAAATTAAAAATAAAATAATGTGCTGTCAAAATGAACATCTATGGGTATAGCGGGACATTTTTATGAGCAATAATAACCCACACACAAACAGTCATAGAGTATCACGTTGCAGAAATCAGAAAAAATATTATTTAACAATGCTTGGAGTGTCGGATTAGATTTAACAAAATGATCTCGACACCCACACATATTTATTTAGTATTCTAAATTTTGATGCACTAATGCTGTACGATACTATCACTTTGTGCGTTTTTTTTTAAAAAAAAAAGAAAAGAAAAATTCATGTATAAAATAAGACAACACAAAGCAACACATATTACAACACAATAACTAACACATAAAAAATTAACATACATCTAAATGAACGGACCAAATTAGTCGGAGCAGAAAAATCAAAGATCTTGATGGTGTGTCGCACTAATATTAACTAAAACAGGGATCGACACTCACACATCTTTATTTATACTAGAGGGGAATATCGAGCTTCGCTCGATGTAGATATCTATAATTAAAATATTTTATTATGTTTTTATAGTTTAATTATGTTTATTTTTTGATATATGTTTAAGATATATTTATCTTTAGAAATGTAGTTTAGTTATCGTAGGTAATTTGATTTGATTTAAGTTAAAGAGTTTGATGAATTAAAAGAAAAAATTATATGTATGTAAATATAGTTATAGTTATCTGAAATAATATGATTTATATTATGTTGATATTATTTATGAAATGAAATATGTTTATAAATGACTTAAATAAATATATATATATAGAGAGAGAATGGCTATACTACTATTCATATGTAAACATGTCTTGTAGGCTGAAATTTTAAGCTGTCGGATTCCTTTAAGATTTGTGCAAAGATTTGAGGGAGCGGTTGAGATATAGGCGCTTAACTCCTCCGTGACTTTAAATTTTTCCGTTCTCTTCTGTTTAACTCTATCCGTCTCAGCGTGAAATAAACATTTTCGTTGTATACCTCTGCCCTCTCAACCATCTTCGTCTCTTTCTCTGGCGGACTCGCACATTCTAAATAAAATCTCTGGTGAATTTGCAACATCGCAAAATCTCTGGTGAACTCTCACGCACATAGCAAAATCCTAGGCTCAACCATTTCCTTGCAAAGGTGAGATGGGACCCACCTGAGCCATTTTAATGATTAGATCGATTTCAATGCTACAGTCAATTTTTTCCAAAATCACATATATACACAATACTTTGCAATTTGAATAAATGAACGCTAAAATGGTGCCATTATATTGATTAAGTGTCATCTAATTAAGTAGCAAGTGAAGACAAACAAGTGTTCACTATGGTGCTATGGTCCAATTAGAGAACAATCATAAGCATTGAAACTTTAATTGGCACAAAATGCCAAACGAAAGAGATAAATGACTCTAAAAATTTAATTGGCACAAAATGCCTGACCTAGACCCCTTGCACATATAGTTTATCATAAGAATTTTGCACAATTTGAGTGACTACTAACCTTTGCTAAGAGATGAGTGACGCTAGGGTTTTGACGATGTCAAATTGAGCATAAAATGAATTTTCATTTGTGCGGTTCGAATCCCATGCGCAAAATCGAACTCAGGGAAATTGTTTAACGCAACAATTATAAATTCATATTCGACCAGCTCCTAATTTTTGTGATTTTTTGAACAAAGCTTGTGTCGAGTCAAAGAGAGAGTCTTTACGGTAGATTCGATCAGAAAGAGGGGTTGGATTGCTGCTCGATCTAGATATAGCTCACCTAAGTTTCTATTCATTCGTCCTTACGCTGCTGAGATTAGGTTTTCGAAGGAAAAAGGCGGAGGTGCTGATTGAGTTAGCGGGGGCACGAGTCTTAAGTTTTGAAGGAAATCGAACAAGGGAGGGAGCTCGGAGAGAGAAGATAGCAGCGAAAATATGGAATCAGGGGAGAGTTTGTGAAGAGAGACGGAGAGTTTAACAGAGGTAGGACGGAAAATATTAAACTGAAGGACGAGCTCAGCGCTTTTATCTCCTCCATCGATTTAAATCTTTGCACGGATCTTGAAGAGATCCGACGGCTTAAAATTTCGGCCTACAAGTCCTGTTTACATATGAATAGTAGTATAGCCATTCTCTCTCTCTCTATATATATATATATATATATATATATAGAAAATCTATGGTACATTGCAATGCACGGAAGCTTCGGTGCATACTGATCTAAACTCTTCGATCGACTTCGAAATGACCGATCCAAACCGTCCAATATGATCTCCCTAATGAAATCTCCTTGCTGACCAAATTTTATATTTTTTGAAATTTTTTTAATATTTTTTCGGAATTTTAGAAAATCGCTAATCTAATTTTTTCTGAACCATTCAAAAATACCAACTTTTAAAAATCCGAAAAAAATACTTCAAAATTTTGAAAAAATATAAAATTTGGACGGCAAAGAGATTTCATTAAGGAGATCATATTGGACAGTTTGGATCGGTCATTTCGAAGTCGATCGAAGAGTTTGGATCAGTATGCACCGAAGCTTCCATACATTGCAATGCACCATAGGTTTTCTCTCTCTCTCTCTCTCTCTCTATATATATATATATATATATCGTAAAAGATCTGATATTTTTTTTCTATTTTCAAATGAATTTAATTTATATTTTGTAAACTGAAATTAAGAATGGTGATGAAGAGTAATTAAGGTGGAGAGGGACTCTAAGCAACACAAAAGAGATGGAGACATGATGAAAATGAAAATATGAAGGGGTCACAAAAATAAAAAATAAAACAATGTGTTGCCAAATTATTATATTATGTTGAACCGAGTCAGTTTTATGAACAATAACACCCGACATACAATTAGTTACAAAGTATTACATTACAAAAATAAGAAAAAATGTTATTGCACAACTATTTCACAATGCTTGGAGTGTCGAATGATATTTAACTAAAGGATCCCGACACCCACACATCTTTATTTATAATATTGATATTGATTTTAGATTTAGATTATAGATTGCCAGACGACCTTAGCAATTAATAAACATAATAGGATACAATATTGAATATTATCATGCCTTCTGTATGCATGAGATCGATAAACTGATTGATTTTTCACTTAAAAATTGCTAGTATAAGATTTTGGCGGATCCGGCCGTTTTCAGTCCATATTTCCCATTTCCATCTCTCAAAAGCTCGTGTTTGATTTTAAAATTCTTTAAATTATTATTCTTTGTTCAAGTGGATTTCCCTCGTTGTTATAGAATTCAAGATCTTGCAAAAAAAAAATAATAATAAAATAAAATACAACTAAAAAGAGTCTAAAATAAATGAAGTTATTTTCTGATCATAACAAGAATATTAATACCAAAATAATTGAGTATAATGTTTACACCTTAATTTTTCAAACAAACTCAGATTAAAAAATTATATATTCCGAAATTGTAACCACTTAACTTTCGTGATCCCAACGAGTTCATTTTTAAATATTTAGAAATTGTAATTATTATAACATCATCGTTTCCATCGTCGTCTTCTTCTTAACAAGCATTGCTCTTTTTTCATTCTTCTTCCTTTTTTCTACTTTTTCTTTTTTCTTAGATACATCTTTGTCCTCGATAAATGATTAACCATACAATTTTTTTTTTATTTTCTTTTTTCTTGTTCTCCTTCATCCCAAAAGAATCTTCTTCTTCTTAGATAATTAGATGATCACCATACATTTATCCTTGCTATTCAAAATAATTTAATTTCTGAAAAGGATCTAACACTTCCTAATTAACTAATTCATTCTCGAGTCAGAGGGTGCCTTATTTTGGTGTTTATAATTGAAACTTCAAGTTAAAATCTAAAATTTGAACATGTCTTCGTCTACATTTTTTTTTTTTTCTAAATTTAAGCAAAGTATTTGATATATACATATATAAAAAAATCATCCCTATTTGTTCACTCGATAGAAAAGCAAGCATGCATTCTATAAAATTACTACATACAATTTCGACAAGCGATTCAATGCTTGATTTATATATCTATTATTTGATATTTGCTGAGTTCAACACCATGCGCAATGATAAAGTACTGTCATCCATTTTTTCCACTAGTTATCGTGTACTAATAATCGGTAGAAACAACGGTCATTGATGGTAAAACTCATTAATATATAAGATAAATACTAAATTAAAAATAATTTAGGGACCTTATATATAATAATTTTCTTATTCAGGGGTTAAAGTGTATTTATTATTCAAACTCATGGAACGCGAAAATTAAGGCAATGAGATTTCATCCCTCCATCAAGCAAGTCCCATTTGCGCATAACTGTATATTAATGCCAAGTCACATGTGTCATGTGTGCGATATTTAAAGTGCAACAGTCTGGCACCTTTTTAATTTTATTTTTTAAATTCAAAGCGATCAGTTGACTTAGATAATATATTGCTCTCGCGTTGCATCAGTTCTGATTAAGAAACACCTAGCTCCCATTTATAAACAGAAGTCATGTTCGATTAAGAAGATGACACCAACAAAACTAATTAGTCTCATAAATACACATCAATTGGGTAGCAAATGGCCTTGAACAATCTGCTCCTTCTAATCGTACTTCTGGGGGTCACAGTAACTGCAGTTGAGTCACAACCGCCGGCACTTGCAACTGTATCTGGATATGTCCGTTGTGCAGACAATTGCTACTACGAGGCATCGCCATTTCCATGTAAGGTCGCGACCAGCAAGATAATCAAGTAATTGATGACTGTTCCTAACCTTAAAAGAAATACATCAAAATAAGAAATAGACATATTCATAATAAGAATGTTTAATTTAGCATGCAAGTAATTAATGGTGTCTGTCATCAGAGGTCAGAGGACCATCACCTTTTTTTTTTTTTTTTGAGATAAAGTGCCCAAGCAAGAGTGCCCAATAATATCATATTAGATATGTAGATGACCAATTATAATCTATATTACATTTTCTTTTTTTTTTGTTTTCTCTCTCTCTTATCTCTATATCTGCTGCTACCTAGTCCTAAATAGTTCATACATGTATAATTTCAATGTTCTTCTGCTGCTTGAATATGCAGTGGCTATTGTGCTGCTACACTGCGGTTCTGAAAAAAACATGACTACTACTACACATACAAATGGTTTTTTCGTCATGCCCATATATGACGCTAATTTGTCGGTCCGCTTTTTTGAGCAAGCCTGCAAGCTGACGGTGCTCACCCCTCTGTCGCATTGCAACGAGCAATTCGGAAATCATGGATTACTCGAGTCACGCGTACATAGCACCGTAACTGGGAGTACTTTACCAGTGTGCTTCAAGGCTGAACCTATATAATAATTAGTGTATGAGCACTCTTGATTATAATAAATTTTATGCATGCAGTGCGTTGCATAAGGCAGATACATGTATCTGTTGGCTAAATCTTTGCATACTTCTTGCCAATTATGTATATCGCTGTATTTCTGTCTCCTTGTGAACTTTTTAATCATGTATGGGAGTAAAAGTTTTGGTTGATTAATGTTGTTCTACATGAATTCCTTCAAAAAGCATAAGAATGAAATAATAATAATAATAATAATAATAATAATAATAATAAACTACTACAAAAATTATTTTCAACAATATTTTTTTTTTGAATAAGCACTACCACAAAAGAGGGCTTTTGTAACAGACCATCTGTAACGTTTTAAATGAAACACGTTATAGATTTGTCTGAGACGGCGCGTGAAACTAAGACGAGTTTAATCTGTAACGTTTTTTACAAATTATACGTTATAATTTTTTCGTCAACAAAAAAAAAAACTGTCAAACATTCTATAACGTTTTTTATATAAAAAACGTTATAAAAAATTTTCGAATCTATAATGTTTTTTCTGTAACGTTTTTTATATAAAAAACGTTATAGATTTTCTGATATTTTTTGGGGTTTTTTTTTTCTCATTTTATATCTGAAGAAGTCTTCCTTCTCTATCTCTCCGCTGAAAACCCACCCCCCACTCTCTCGAATTCCTCCACTCTCTCCGTCGAAAACCAATCCCCCTCTCTCTCCGCCTGCCTCTCTTCTCTCCGATGGATCACCTCTCAAAGACCCGATCTCAAACCCTAAGCCCTTACCTCTCTCTACCTCACCGGCAGTCGTCGGATCCAACCACCGTTCGCACCTCCTGCTCAGCTCCTCTTCCCCACGGCCGATCCGACGCCACTCCACTCCATCGTCGACTTTCTTAACCGTCAACCTCTCCTCACTAAACCCTCTCTTAACCGAGCTCTCTCTCTCAGTCCAACGACGAGAGGTCGCTGGATCGCTGGCGTTGCTAGGGTTTCGTGTCATCTCTCTCTCAGTCGCCATTGGCCTCGCCGCAGCTCTCCGCTCTCTCTACCCCATCACATGCGCGCTGGTTATGATGCGCGGGCAGCCGTGCAGTGGCAAATCGACGGGTGTGATCCGCATCGCCGAAGCTTTCCAGCCGGTGTTTGCCAGTGGAGGTGATCAGCGGCTCTCTGTCAGAGTCATCGATGAGTCAAAGGGAGGCTGCTTTGTTGCTTGGGCAATTTGCCTCAGCTGATTCGGATTGCAAGGTGTGTTTTGTCAACTGTGCCTAAATAAGTTTCATTGTATCATACTTGCTCAAATTTATATTTTGATTCGATGTTGTTTAGCTGCACACTTGTATTTGTATCATACTTGCTAACGTTATATCAGTGTTTCTTATGCGATGTTCTTCTGTTGGGCTCTTCTAGGAGTTGATTTACCATTTCTACTTCAGTTTTACTCACTTCAATTTTCCTGTTCTTTTTGTATGATAACGTGTCTGATTTTGTTAAGGTTGGAGGAGTGCAAAAGCTCCAAGATGGAGAATTCATTGGTTCAGGTAAACTTCTGATTATAGGTAATATTAATTTACAAATCATGATTCTAACTTTGCTAGTGTGTCACATTACTAGACATAGATGGTAATAGTTTTGTCTAATTTTGATTTGTGTTTAGGGCTTGAGTTACTGCTTGATATGCTATGTTCAGTGAACTCAAAGCATCAATAAGGCTACTTCTCTCTCTTCTATGGATGATGCTCCTCCATCTCTAACCTCACTCACAAGTAAATGTCTGAATTCCAGGCTCTCTTCAGTTTAAAAAAAGATTTGGATTTAGATTGGAGATTAGAGAATGCAACATTCTTACACTAAGACTTGCTTCTTCTGATGCATTTTGTGCTATGTTTCATTGGGGATATAGGGTGAGAACATTTATTTTAATTTTGTTTATTCGTTGCTTTTGAAAATTTCTGAAGATTATACCAACTTGGTATTACTTAATGCTTTGGTTGAAAATTCCTTCTCTTAAGTGCATTTTTCTTTAGAATGCAGTTTTTTTGGGATTGTCAGTTGAGTTAATAGAGTTTTTGAGACTAACATGACCTCTAGTCATTAGTGTAGCAGTAAAACATTTTCTATCCAGTTTAACTTTACCCTTGTAATAGCAAAATGCTTTATTGTTCATGACACATGTTTATATATACTGGCTCTGGTTGAAGTAACAAATGAAATTGCACAAGATCTCCTTAGAGCAGCTGATCAGTATTTGTTAGAGGGCCTCAAGTGCCTATGTGAATACACCATTGCACACATCACAGATTCTAACCCAACTCAGATTGAATAGACAATTTCTTGTGTTTTGTTTTTGGCAAAGTCACAGAAGAGAAAGCCGTGTCCGACGGATGAAAGTCGTGGCCGAGCGATTGAAAGCCTTATCGGATGAACGAAAGCCGTGGCCGAGTGATCGAAAGCCGTGGCCGAGGGATGAAGGACGTGGCCGAGTGATCGAAAACTATGTCAAGAGATCGAAAACCATGGCCGAGGGATGAAAGTCGTGGCCATGGTGAATGATTTATGATGAGTTTTTCTTTGTTTCGTTAGGAGATAAAAGATATTATAACTTGATGATTTTTGTTAGCCGGAATGATTTATGTTGTTATGGTATATGATTTTATTTTTAAAAAAATTATGTATAAAACAGTATAGGTTTTAAGGAAACCGTACAATTTTGAAATTATTATTATTTTTTTTTTATTTGTGACTTTTTTTTCACAATAAACGTCAAGAAAAACGCTCATTAAAAAGTTTAATTTAGAACTATGACGTTTATTTTATAAAAAAAAATATTACAGAACCCTTCAATCTGTGGCGTTTTTTTTGGGAATAGAACGTCACTGATTCTCGACCATCTATCACGTTTATTAAATCTGTAACAAGGGTTACTGTGACATCCTCATACACGTTACAGATCTATTTTTTTTGAACGTTGCAGAACCCAAATGTGGCGTAGTGAAGACAACAGAAATTTGTGAGAGGCCGTTAACTGGGTTCGCTGTACTATATTAATATTCATCGTCATTATGATATAATTAGATTTATGGGCTCTCTTTTTTATTGAATATTTATGTTTAACGGCGGTTATTAATTAATAAATGCTGTTAAAAGCTATGATGTCAGAGGATTTGACTACAGTTTTTAACTGAAAAACCGCTGCTAAAAATTCTAACATCATAGGTTATTTGACAATAACTTTAATCATTTAGCGGAAATTATTAGTTAACAACCGCCATAAAATGTCTCTTTTTTTAAAAAAAAAAATGGATCAGTTATGTGGCTAGTCCATTTTAATTCTATGATAATTATATATTTTTTATTTTATATTATCTTCTGTGATATATACATGTTAAATTATGACTAGCAAAATGGACCAGCACAGAGTCATATATGCACGATCTTCAAAGTGCAACAGTCTGGCAGTGAGATTTATTAAATAAATAATTATCCCCAAACTCATGGAACGCGAAAACATCTATATTAATATCAGTGACTGCATTTTTATAGTTAAATGTAGTTTTCATTTGTATTTTTTTATAAGTAAAAATAGTTTTTCTTTTGTTAAATATATTAAAAATAGTAGTATCAATCATTATTTAATTTAAGAATTAAATATATCTGAAAATCTAAGTTAGTTCATATCTAATTGTTACTAGATATGGCAGTCGCATATCTTCGCTGCACTATGTTTTTTAGATTGAAAAATAATTCAATTTATTTTGTCAACTTTGCCACAATTTTCAATATAAAATATCAAGAATCTGCCCTAAAGAACTTGTCAAAATTTATAGACAAAAATTTGTTAGTTCAAAATTAGTAATTTCTTCCATAGAAAGTCGCTATATATATTTTCTGCCAAAAAAGATCTTGCTAATATTAATAATTGGTGCAACTAATTTTAATTAAAAGCTATGGCCAAAATACAATAGCGGCCACGACTTTTAATATATATCTTAGATTTGGTATCTTCAACCGTTATTTTAAAGTCCTATTCAATGAATAAATTTTAAAAAATTGAAATAATATCAATATAATCTAACTTGCAGTATAATCATTGCAAATGATAATTAATATTAAAATTTAAAAATAAATTAGTATAATGAAACTCGATTTGTTGTAATAAATTAGATAATTGTAATAAATTGGATAATTGAATGTGGATACAAATTTTTGTATCGATCGATGTATCACTCTAGTTATAATTATATAATTATATTATAAAAGTCAACATTTGGAATTTCAAAATTAAGGCACTGAGATTTGATCCCTCCATTGTCACGCCCCGCACCGACGGGTCGCGGGCACGTGAGGGTGGGGCGGTATCATCTGCATCCATCCGTCGGCCCGTCAACCTACGTCGCAAGCACAAGGAAACAAACGGATGTCAGCTACAAAGCTCAATAACCGATTATTTAACAACGCAGCTTCTCTATATTAGTTAAGATAGCAAAATCAATCAAGATCGGATTAACCCACATATCAAAAAGTATATTTTACGGAGATAAACGGGTCTAGATCAGTCATATCAGTTATATCAGTCAGACATAAAGTTCCTCTCCTGTTTCGGGGATCATAACCAATTTCCCCTCCCCTGTCTCGGGGATCAGGGCTCAATTTCACATGCACAAACAAATTCAGTAATCCAGTTTCTAAACCTGATATCCCGCAAAACATACCACAAACGATCATACACATGCAAGCAAAGCCAAGCAGTAATCAAATCAAGCAATACGAAACTAAATATAGAGAAGTCCGGTTACTTGACTGAGCAATCCACAAGAACAAGCAAATTGGTACGACTTTCCGACATAACTGCGACGTAGAAATCGAATTCCAAACGGCCGATTATCCAAAGCCAAGACAGTATTCAAGAGTGGCTAGGGAGAAAGAGAGTGGGAGAGAGAATTGACGGAATGAAATGAATAAGGCTATGGGTTATTTATAGTGGAAGTCACGGCTGAAATGGTAAATATTATATTACTTAGTCACTAAGAAAGTAAATATTTATGGCTTAGGGGCTATTTTCGAAGATAGTTGTGGCTATTTTGAAAAATATTCTTGACTTAGTGGCTAAGAAAGTAAATATTTTTAATAGGATATTTTTATGTGGATAAGATCAAATAGATATTTTCAAATGGATAAGATCAAATGGATATTATATAATATCAAATGGATAAGATCAAATAGATATTTTCAAATGGATAAGATCAAGTGGATAAAAATAAATATTTTTCAAATAGGACCTTAGAATTTGAAGTATTGGAAACAGGTCCTAAAATTCAGGGATGTTACATTCATCCTGCAAATCGGTCACATTTGCGTATATTTTAATCCTGCCAACAAAGTCCCATGTGCACGATCTTCAACGTGCAACAGTCCGGCCACCATTTTTTGTTTTTAATTCGAATCGATAAGTTTGAATTTGATAATGTACTGCTCTCGCGTTGCATGAGTCCTGATTAAGAATTACCTAGCTCCCATGTCTCCCATCTCATAAACAGGAGCCAAGTTCAAGTAAGAAGAGAACAACAAAACTAAATGGACACGAACAATCTGCTAGCTCTTTCTAAATCGGAGATTTCTATAAAAAAAAAAATCATAAAAAACAAAAACTTATGCTTGATTTATAGCTATCTAATTATTTGATATTTGCTGCGTTCAACACAACGGGCAATAATAAAAGTTGTTATTCGCTTTTTCACTGCTAATAATTGGTAAAAACAACGGTCATTCGTAGTAAAAGTCATTACTATTGCCAATAAGATAAATATTAAGTTAAAAATAATTTAGGGCCTTAAGATAATTTTTTTTTGTTCAGGGTCTTTGTAGTATTAATTATTTAAATAAGTAATTCTAGCCCAATCTCTTAAACGCGAGATCATTATAATAATATCAACCAAGTCAACTTCCAGGTCCGGAGTCCCATAATGAAGGCACCAAGATTCGATCCTTCCATCGTGCAAACCGGTCACATTTGCGTATGTCTAGCAGGGGACTAATAATTACAAATTATAAGCAAATTTTTTTTTTTAGTAGTTCATATTTGTTGTACTGGTGATAACTGATCAATATGATTGAAGTGGAGAAATCCAATGCAGTTTGATAAAAAATATATATATATATAATGATTACTTTGAGCCATATAAACTAACTTATAAACCTTCCTGCCAACACAGTCACATGTGCGCAATTTTCAAAGTGCAACAATCTGTGCACTATTTTCGTTTCTTTAATTCAAAGCAATGAGTTGACTCGGATAATAAATCGCTCTCGCGTTGCATGAGGTCTGGACTCAGATAATATATTGCTCCCGCGTTGCATGAGGTCTGATAAT
This sequence comes from Rhynchospora tenuis, assembly GCA_027725995.1. Lineage (NCBI taxonomy): Eukaryota > Viridiplantae > Streptophyta > Magnoliopsida > Poales > Cyperaceae > Rhynchospora > Rhynchospora tenuis. The sequence goes on from CM050889.1 coordinate 81,301,105, forward strand.
TGAAGAATCACCTAGCTAGCTCCGATCTAATAAATAGGAGCCATGTTCAAGTAAGAAGAGCACACCAACAAAATTAATCTCATATATACAAACACTTCCAAGAACAATTGTACCAATTTCAAGTGGAGAAGAAAGCTGAGATCTTTCGATTGTGTAGCAACTGGGGTGCACTAGTTGCAACAGTTGAATCAATCAATCGGAAAATTATCCATGGCATTTAATAGGAGAAACCGGTTGAAGGTTGAATTATTCATTGCTTTTAATAGGAAAAACCGGTTGAAGGATGAATTACCCATGGCTTTTAATAGAAGAAATCGGTTCAAGGATGACGGTAGCTACAGTGGTCCCAAGCAAGCCCTTCTCCTGGCTCTAGTCTCAGTCTCTGCTGTTCTGTCCTTGACCTTTCCCTTCCTCCTCATGCAGCGAATCAAGGTAGATTCTATTCCTTCTTCATCTTCTCCTCCTTATAACACCTCTTCTGGAATCAATGACGACTCTATATTGGTACAATCAAATTTTAGTTTCAAACAAGAACTGTCTAAACAAAACGACCTATCACTATCTTTAAAGGAGAATAATTCCATTCCAGTACAATTAGATGTCAACCTCAACCAAGAACTACCTAAACAAAACAAACTATCACTATCTTTAGAAGAGACAAATCAACTTCCAAAAATTAAGAATGATTCTATTATAGTAGAATTAGATCCCAGTCTCAAACCAGAACTCTCTAAACAAAATGACCCATCACTATCTTTAGAAAAGAAAAACCAACTTTCAAAAATCGAGGATGATTCTAATTTGATGCAATCAGATTTCGGTTCCAAACCAGAATTACCTAAACAAAACGATCCATTGCTATCATTCAAAGAGAGAAACCGAGTTTCGAGGATCGAGGATGATTCCATATTGGTACAATCAGATTCCAATCTCAAATCAGAACTACCTAAACAAAATGACGCATCGCTATCTTTAGAAGAAAGAAATCGACTTCCAAGAATTGAGAATGATTCTATTTCGGAACAATCAAATTCTAGTCTTATTCCAAAACTGCCTAAACAAAATGACCCATCGCTATTTTTAGAAGAAAGAAACCGACTTCTAAGAATCGAGAATGATTCTATTTTGGAACAATCAGATTCTAGTCTCAAACTAGAACTGCCTAAACAAAATGACCCATCGTTATCTTTAGAAGAAAGAGACCAACTTCCAAGAATCGAGGATGATTCTATTTTGGTACAATCAGATCAAAGTCTCAAACCAGAACCACCAGAACAAAATGACCCATCGCTATCTTTAGAAGAAAGAGACAAACTTCCAAAAATCGAGGATGATTCTATTTTGGTACAATCAGATCTCAGTCTCAAACCAGAACAACCTGAACAACATGACCCATTATTATCTTTCGAAGAGAAAAATAAACTCCCAAGAATCGAGGATGATTTTATTTTGGTACAATTAGATCATAGTCTCGAAACAGAACTGCCTAAAGAAAATAATCCGTCGCTATTTTTAGAAGAGAGAAATCCACTTTCAAAAATCAAGAATGATTCTACTTTAGTACAATTAGATCACAGTCTCAAACCAAAACTACCTAAACAAGATGACCCATTGCTATCTTTAGAAGAAAGAAACCGACTTTCAAAAATCGAGAATGATGCTATTTTGATACAATTAGATCACAATCTCAATCCAGAAAAATCCAAACAAAACGACACCTCATTATCTCTAAAGGAGGAACACCAACTTTCTAAAATCAGGAATGATTCTATTTTGATACAATTAGATCCCAAAATTCTGCCTAAACAAAATAACCTATCCCTGTCTTCGGGAGGCGGAAATCCTACGATCAAGAATGATTCTATTTCGCTACAATTAAATCTTAGTTTTGAACCAAAATTACCTAAACAAAACTTGCTATCACTGTCTCTAGAAGAGAGAAATCGACTTCCTCCTAGAAACACCGACCTCTTTCCCTATCTTGCAAAAGACCATATAAAGATAGTGTTGTATGTTCACAATCGACCCAAATACCTTGACATTGTAGTCAAGAGCCTTTCTCAAGTTGATGGTATTGGTGAGACACTGTTGATAGTGAGCCATGATGGCTACTTCCCAGAGATGGATCACATTATCCAAGGCATTCGGTTTTGCCAAGTGAAGCAGATCTTCGCCCCGTATTCGCCGCACCTCTTCCCCGATAGTTTCCCTGGGGTGTCACCGGGTGACTGTAGAGATAAAGACAATCCCCTAGAGAAAAACTGCCGAGGAAACGCTGATCATTACGGCAACCACCGGTCACCAAGAATCGTGTCTTTAAAGCATCACTGGTGGTGGATGATGAACACGGTCTGGGATGGCTTGCCAGAGACTCATAATTTCAATGGTCATATTCTCTTCATAGAAGAGGACCATTTCATACTACCCAATGCTTATAGGAATCTCCAACTTCTTGTCAAATTGAAACAGCAGAAATGCCTCGAGTGTTACACAGCTAATCTGGCTCCATCAGATGTAAAATCAAGAGGCGAAGGCTGGGCAAATTTAACTGCAGAGAGAATGGGGAATATAGGATACACATTTAACCGTACGGTGTGGAGAAAGATTCATGGCAAGGCCAAGGAATTTTGCAATTTCGATGAATATAATTGGGATGCAACAATGGAGTCGGCGGTGTTTCCCTCATTTGGTGCACCAGTGTATACCCTGAGGGGATCAAGGGCTAGTGCAATGCATTTTGGGAAGTGTGGGTTACACCAGGGTCATGAGGATGGAGCTTCTGTTTGTATTGATGATGGAGAGCTCAAATTTCGGATAGAGGAAGCAGATAAGGTTTGTAACATAAATCCGGATTGGTCAGTGTTTTTTTTCCCCAGGCAAAGTGTGAGAGCAGATTTTAAAGGATGGGGTGGGTGGGGTGATGAGAGAGACCGCCGACTCTGTTTGAGTTTTGCATACATGTATCACCCAAACTATAGCCGTCAATAGCTTATTGTTTTCACGCGGCCATCATGGTATCAGTAGGTATGTCTGATTTTGTAATCATTATTGTTGTTATTTTGGCTCTGATTTATGTTGTTGTATATTTTGTAACACACAATTGATGTATTGCAGCTAACAGCGCTATCTGGTGAAAATAGTTTTGATTTACACGAGGATTAATAGCTGCAAAAAAATAGGTTCATTTTGTGCAAATAGTAGTATTAAGGTTTCAGTTTTCTCATTTTATCCAAAGTTAGCCCAAGCCCCACTTGTAATACAATCCCAAGAAAACAATCTAAAAATTGTATTATTAAAGCTACAAAAGTTTAAAGAAATAAAAAAGACAGCTTAAAACATTGATTGTACCAGTTCTTATACAAGACTGTCCTGGACCTAAACAGTATTGAAAAGTGTAATAAAATTCTTGAAACATCTTGACACCAGTCCTTGCGGTAAAAACTTGAAAAAAATATTCTTCTTTGTATTGTGCCCTCACTATCAAATTGACAGTGCTAAAATCAGTTGTTAAGGTTTTACATAGTGCATTTATTTACTACCATTTAGGTGAGAAGTTGCACCAGCACTTATCTAACGAGCTGCGAGCCTTTTTAAATGTTGTATACATTTTTAGGTTTGAGTTTGATTTGAAACTTTTTGTTTCTCTAATGTGGGGTTAAAATTGAGAAAATTTTAAGTTTACTTGCACAAGGATGATTTGAAAAATATTCCTGCTCAAATAGCAGAATTGGAATTCTGTTTTAATCTAACAAAGCCATATTGTCAAAATCCACGATTAAAAATTTGTCATTACTTCCTGGCCCTATCTAATCAAACTTTCACTGATTATATGGAGCCTACAGTACCGAACCTAGCTCATTGAACTGACCAAGTCTTAAGTAACTTTTTTTGTACCATAGACACTATTGAAACTTTGATTAACATAAAAATTAAGCTGCTTACAGATGCACAAGAATCAGCAAACCCCTGCCCAATCAATATACCCTAGTAAAGAGATCAATAAGAAAGTATCTTGCTGAAGGGTTTGATATCAGAAAGAGCATGTTCGGTCAAAAAGGTTCGCTTGAGTCAAAAAGTTTTGTAAAAGCAGTTTAGCAGTGCTATTTTCTGCACCAAATTATATTCTAGAATGCTAAAAAGCTGTAAACATGCAATGTCGTTGAATACTGGCACATCATTGTGCCAGTTTAGTTTTCTTCCATGACTGCTAAGGAATACGACCGTAGAACACCAAGGAATGTACGAAAGTATGAATAATATATTCTTGAAAAACATATGTTACTTTTTTCAAAGTTCAAGTAACATCGTAAATTTGGCTCTCCCTTCTTCAATTTCCACCAATAGCAAAGGCTTGTCAGAGGAGGGGGAGGAGGGCAATACAATTTTATTTACTTTTTGTATCTATCATGCTTCGCAATATTACACGTACGTTAGTTAATTCTGGATTTGTTTAGAGTAGAGCAACAGAAGGGGCCAGGCCCATCCCATCAACTGAAATTCTATAGCTTCTCTCTTCTATAAACCTTGCATACAAAATATATTCGGCTCACTAAACCTCCCAATTTTTTTTGACTCGCTATCTGGATTTACTTCTCCAAAGAGTGCCTTTTTTTTTTTTTTTGAATTTGCAGAGAGTGCTGTATCACGTATAGTATTCGTAGAGATGCCATTTTTCATACTGGTCTTCGTCATTTGATAAAAACACAAGTTTTGACCAAATGGCTTCCCAAATAAACCTCGGCTTTGCAATCCGTAGATATGTCACATCGCATTCCCAGTAGCGCGATGGATTCCCACTGCGATTTCATTTACCCTGATGTAATCACAAGCTTTAACTTGCACAATTCCAATCATACAACTCATATCATACCATATCGTTACTAATTATCATAATCTTTTACCATATTTATTTAATTTATACAGCCGGTTTGCACGAGTTGTGATAATTCGCAACATTTGTGGTAAATTAATCTTCAATTTTACTCGTGCTAACTGGCTTGTATCAAGCATATCTACACACGTCATCAATCTTGACATAATAATGGTAGCATAAAACACATCAATATTCAAGGCGCACATATGATGGTAGAGATATACACAACACACATATACAGATACATACATCAATTCAAAACACAACAATAACTATTGGCTAGTAGTGATAATAATACAGTATACTGATGGCCTACCACTTGCCGGACTCCGAACAAAAAGCCGTCTCAAAAACCTGGAAACCACAACAAAGCGAAATGGTGAGAAGCAAGTTGCAGTATATATAGAGTTCCAATACATGAACTTCAAGCTTTCACATTTCGGAATTAAATACACACAAAAAGGAAAACAACATTAATAATATATAAGTAGTGACAATTCAGATATGCAAATGATTAATACAAAAGCTGAGAGATATTAACAGAAATAACTTCAGATAACATACAAGTATCAACAAAGTCGGCATTAGTTTGATCGTGCTAAAATGCAAATACTAAGGCTGGTTTCCAGTTCAATTTAGTTTCATTTCCAATAGTCCTGTACCACACAAATAATGTAAAAATGGTATTATATATGTCTCGCAGATTTATCCCCCTCATAGCATAAACGCTTGCCACACAGCGTCTGTTAGGCCAGTAGCTAATCAACTTCCGAACGAACCTTGTAAATCAGGTACACCAGACATGTAGTATACACACATGCAACTCTCAAAAAATCAAGTGATTACCATGCAATTTGAGTTAAATTATCAATTACCAATATGATTTTACTACTGCAATCATGATATCAATTCCATTATGTGAGGCAAGATAAAATTATGAAACTGCCATATCAAAATGCAAGATCAAGTATGTTTTAAATACTATTGATAAAAATTTGAAGTTATGTGAACCCTCACCTCTACACGATAAGATACCAATAACTTGACACGACTATTCCACAAATGTAATGCAGCTGCACTTTGCTCTAAGTCTAAACCAAATTCACTAAGGCCCTGATCAAAATCCCTTTTTCTAAAATTGGGATTTCAGTTCATTTCATTACATTGGATAACTTTTTATCAAAATGAGCGGATTTGGTGTCATTGTTATAATTAATTTAATGTGGCCTATATATTTAATATGAACCGAATTTATCTAAAGGGTTCATCAGATTTTGATGGAAAATCTGATGGACCATGTTCGTTCAAAATCTGATCCCTTCAATTGCCTTAGTATTAATTCTAAAAATTCTGTCATTAGTGGCACCTTTTCCCATTATTTTCGTCCACTTAAGAAATAGACAGATTAAGGATAAACGCTATTATTCTGCCATCATTTGGACTAAGGCTAAATTGGAGAAGACCGGATTTCCGCATCACGCCATGTCTTCCCTACAGAATTGTAAGTTCTAAACTAATGATTTATTTATTTTATATGAATTACAAGATCATAAATTCTAACATTTGGTATCAGTTGTCGGGTTAGTAATTTCATATAAAAGAACTGATTTATTTTCCGTACGTATTTAATGGAATTTAATGAGTATTTTTCCATATAATTTCGGACTGAATTATTAGTTTAATTTGATTTTCAATACGATGCGTATGGCTCTGTGTGCGTTTCTGGAGATGAGAATTATTGTTCTTATTATTTTATTATGTCTATTATATCTCTCTATCTTGTACGCACAGAGACAGTGAGAGAGAGGGTCACATGCGCACCAATTATTTTTTGTTCTTTTCTCTTCTGGTCTGGATTAAATACAAGAAGCAAGTTCAACTTTGTGGTACAACTTCAATCTATGCCATTATTTGCGGCACTTACGTCCGAAGTTGCCAAATTTTTCAAAGTTTTCATTGGTAGGCTAGATATTAGTCAGGACATCATCTATATTGCAAAGATTGTAGAGAATCAAGGAGTAATTTTATTTCTTTCTCTGCATGCGCCCTTTCCCTCTGGTCCCACATATCTTAGTCACTGTATGCGCCCTTTAAAACATCTTGTGAATTTCCTTCTGGTCTCACTAGTCACTGACGAATTTGGGGCACAATACATAGATGAGTATTAGTTATTAATTTATTTAACTTTTCCTATTAAAGTATATACGTATATGTATATGGTAAAATGAAGTTTTCTTTATCATATGTATTTGCTATTTTTTTTCGTATATTGCCATATAATATATGGTTTTATATTATATATAATATTTAACCCAACGGAACTAAATTATATATAATTTATTACCATATAAACTTACTTTTAATATATGGTTGTTATCAATTTTACCAACTTTAATTGTGACTGCCATTTTATTAAAAGGAACTATGTTTTACATTATGTCTATTGTATTGCAATTATGTTATACGTTTCATAAATTATAGATGTCAATTTCACCAACTTTAATTGTCAAATATAATTTATTAAATGAAATTTCGTTCAATTTATTTCTGCCCAACGGTGATTTGAATTGATTCTTAATGAATCAACTATTAAACCTGAAATATTAATTGGCGTTTTATTATTTCAGATTAGTTAATTATTAGTCCCCTGATTATAGTTGATCTAATTTAATTTTATTATATGTCTGTGGATTAGTTAATAGTAAGCATTATGTTTGTCATGAATTTTCAGCATTGAACAATCTCAATAGTCAACTCAATGGAATAGCAACATTGAATGGCACTAATTTTTCAACTTGGAAAGAGCAAATTGAGATTGGTCTTGGTGTTCTTGAAATAGACCAAGCATTACGTATGGATAAACCTGAAAAACCAAAGGATGATGCTGCAGATCAACTCAAAACTGCTTATGAAAATTGGGAGCGTTCTAATCGCATGTCTCTCATGATTATGAAAAGCACCATCTCTTTGGCAATTCGGGGAGGCATTCCTGAAAAGAATGCTGCAGGTGAACTCTTTACTGCTAAGGAATATCTCACTTCTGTTGAGGAACAGTTTAAGAGTACATCTAAGGCTAATGCGAGTGCCCTCATAATGAAAATGCTCACTACCAAGTACAATGGGACTAGCGGTGTACGTGAACATATCATGATGATGAATGATATGGCCGCAAAATTGAATGGCATGGATATGGCAATTTCTGAAGGATTTCTGGTTCATTTCATTATGACTTCTCTTCCTGCTCAGTTTGGTCCTTTCAAGATCAATTACAACACGCAGAAAGAGAAGTGGAAGATGAGCGAATTGATTGCCATGTGTGTTCAAGAAGAAGAAAGGATTAAGACTGAAAAACCTGACTTTGCACATGCTGCCATTGAAAGTCCGAAACCGAAAAAGAACAATGGTAAAGGTAAAGATAAGGGTCAAACATCTGGTGTTAACAAGGCAAATGCGCCAAGTACAAAGCGTGGTCTTAAGTGCCGTCACTGCAAGAAACCTGGACACATGAGGAAGGAGTGTACCAAGTTTAGAGCATGGCTTGAAAAGAAGGGTAACGATTTAAATTATATGATTTGTGAATCTCTTTTAATTGATGTTCCCTTAAATACGTGGTGGGTTGACACTGGTGCCTCTGTGCACATTACGAACTCATTGCAGGGATTCCATTCCGTGACGATGCTGGAAAAGGGAAAAAGGAAGCTTAAAGTAGCTAATGGCTTAGAGGCTGAAGTGGAGGCCGTTGGAACTCTTCGTCTGGTCTTGAAGAGTGGCTTTATTCTCTACTTATATGATGTAGTTTATATTCCTAGTGTGATTAGGAATTTAATTTCTGTTTCTAGACTTGATGCTTGTGGTTTTATGTTTCAGTTTGGGAATAATGAGTTGAGACTATATCATAACTCTAAGTTTATTGGTTCTGGATTGTTATGTGATAATCTATATAAATTATGTTTGGATTCTTCCTTTTCTGATTCTTTATTATCCCTGAATGTTAATTGTGTTGATCATAAACGTGGCACAAAGAGAAATCGCGATGTTGGATATTCTTCCAAGTTATGGCATCGCAGATTGGGTCATATTTCAAGAGATAGAATGCAACGTCTCATTAAGAATGAAATTCTCCCAACATTAGATTTTTCTGATTTTGAAAATTGTGTTGAATGTGTTAAGGGAAAATTTGTTAAAGGAAACAAGAAAGGAGCCACTCAAAGTGGGGGACTGTTGGAATTAATTCACACCGATATATGCGGTCCTTTTTCCACTTCGAGTTTGAACGGACACAAATCATTCATTACTTTCATTGACGACTATTCTCGCTATGCTTATGTGTACTTAATTTTAAAAAATCTGAAGCACTAGACAAATTTAAAATCTTTAAGGCTGAAGTTGAAAATCAGCATAATGTTAAAATTAAAGTAGTGCGATCAGATAGAGGCGGTGAGTATTATGGTAGGCACACCGACTTGGGTCAAAGTCCAGGCCCGTTTGCTTTGTTTCTTCAAGAATGTGGTATTGTTCATCAGTTCTCAATGCCGGGAGATCCTCGGCAAAACGGAGTGGCTGAAAGGCGTAATCGTACTTTAATGGATATGGTACGAAGTATGATATGCAATACCACTTTGCCAGAATTTTTGTGGTCGGAGGCTTTAAAAACAGCCACACATGTTCTCAATCGAGTTCCTAGTAAATCTGTTCCAGCAACACCTTATGAATTGTGGACTGGAAGGAAACCGCAACTAGGATACTTACGTGTGTGGGGCTGTCCTGCTGAAGCAAAAGTCTATAATCCACACATTAAGAAACTAGATCCAAAAACCGTTAGTTGTTCTTTCATAGACTATCCAGAGAGGTCCAAAGGTTTTAGATTTTATTGTCCATCACATACCACTAGAATAGTTGAGACACGACATGCAGTATTTTTTGAGAATGGCAACATTAGTGGGAGTAATGAAAAACGAACTATAAACCTTGATGAAGAAGACCGAGTTTATGTTCCAACTTCGGTCATTTCGGAGGCTACAAGTTCTGTTTCTCCTTTATCACTAAAAGAAGGTATTAATGTTAATAACGTTCCTAACAATGAAGAAGTACCTTTGCTGCCACAAGATCAGCCTTTGCGCAAGTCGCAAAGAGAACGAAAATCTGCAATACCTGATGATTATGTTGTATACCTTACTGAAGAAGGTGGCGATATAGGTCATGGAGATGATCCTATTTCCTTTAAGGACGCCATGAAGAGTGATAAGTCATCTCAGTGGCTGGAAGCCATGAACGATGAGATGAACTCAATGCAACAAAATGATGTTTGGGACCTTGTTGAGTTACCAAAAGATGTTAAACCTGTAGGTTGTAAATGGGTTTACAAAACTAAAACTGATTCTCATGGTAACATTGAACGATACAAGGCCCGACTCGTTGCTAAAGGTTTTACGCAACAAGAAGGTATACATTATGATAATACTTTTTCTCCTGTCTCAAGGAAAGATTCATTAAGAATTGTTTTAGCTCTTGTAGCTCATTATGATCTAGAGCTGCATCAAATGGACGTTAAAACTGCATTCCTTAATGGTGACTTGCATGAAGAAATTTACATGAAACAACCTGAAGGTTTTGTTATCAAAGGCAAGGAACATATGGGCTGTCGGTTGAAACGATCAATTTATGGGTTAAAACAAGCTTCAAGGCAGTGGTATCTCAAGTTTGATGAGGTCATAACAGAATTTGGATTTAAAGAAAACACTTTTGATCAATGCATATATCTCAAGGTTAGTGGGAGCAGATTTATTATTCTCGTTTTGTATGTGGATGACATTTTATTAGCGAGCAGTGATTTAGACATGTTGTACGAGACTAAACGTTTTCTTTCAAAGAAATTTGAAATGAAGGATCTTGGTGAAGCCTCTTATGTCATAGGCATTGAAATTCACCGTGATCGGTCTCGTGGGGTCTTAGGTTTATCACAAAAGGCATACATTGAGAAAATGCTTAAGCGCTATAAAATGCCAAAATGTTCTCCAAGTGTTGCTCCCATTTTCAAAGGTGACAAATTCAGCAAGTCTCAATGTCCCAAAACTGACTTAGAACGTAAGCAGATGGAAGATAATGAGTATGCTTCGGTTGTTGGAAGCTTAATGTATGCTCAAGTTTGCACACGTCCTGATATTGCGTTTGTCGTTGGCATGCTAGGCCGATATCAATCCAATCCAGGTTTGGATCATTGGCGAGCTGCTAAGAAAGTTTTACGCTATTTGCAAGGGACTAAAGACTACATGCTTACTTACAGAAAGTCTGATAGCCTTGAGGTCATTGGTTATTCAGATTCGGACTTTGCTGGATGTGTAGACACAAGAAAATCCACATCAGGATACATATTCATGCTTGCAGGGGGACCAATTTCATGGAAGAGTGCCAAGCAGTCCTTAGTTGCATCTTCCACTATGCAAGCAGAATTTGTAGCGTGTTTTGAAGCTACTGGTCAAGCAGTTTGGTTGAAGAATTTCATACCTGAACTTCAAGTGATTGAGAGTATTGCAAGACCAATCACGTTATTTTGTGATAACGAGGCTGCTGTTTTCTTTTCGAAAAACAACAAGTCCAGCGGTGCTACTAAGTGGATCGACATCAAGTATCTTGTTGTTAGGAAGAAAGTCAAGAATAATATTATTGTCATACAACACATCAATACAAGAGCTATGTTAGCTGATTCTCTAACAAAAGCACTACCACCTAATCTCTTCAGAGAGCACGTAGCTAGCATGGGTTTGGTTAGTGACTTATGATGTTGTAATGAACAATAGTGTATTTAATTATGTTATGTATTGAAGCTTCATTTATGTATTGACTTTCTATGTTATAATGTTTGCTTATTTTTATGTTGCGCATTATTGTTTTTTAATATAAGCAAATATACTTATGAGGATCGAATGAATTTAATTAACCATTTGTTGGAAAGAATACCACTTCTATAATTAATAGGGATCAAATAACAATAATAGTTATTTTGATTATATTAGTTAAGTTTGGTATTTCTAACTGAACAAGGTTTAAGTTTTATTGGCCAATTCTGAATTTATGTTTCATTATGATATTTTATAGGCCAAGTGGGAGAATGTTATAATTAATTTAATGTGGCCTATATATTTAATATGAACCGAATTTATCTAAAGGGTTCATCAGATTTTGATGGAAAATCTGATGGACCATGTTCATTCAAAATCTGATCCCTTCAATTGCCTTAGTATTAATTCTAAAAATTCTGTCATTAGTGGCACCTTTTCCCATTATTTTCGTCCACTTAAGAAATAGACAGATTAAGGATAAACGCTATTTTTCTGCCATCATTTGGACTAAGGCTAAATTGGAGAAGACGGGATTTCCGCATCACGTCATGTCTTCCCTACAGAATTGTAAGTTCTAAACTAATGATTTATTTATTTTATATGAATTACAAGATCATAAATTCTAACAGTCATTTCATTGGAATTCCCATGTAATTTGATCTAACGAAATCAATTAAAATGAAATGAAATGAAATCCCACGTAAAAATAATTTTGATCAGGACCTAATTTAATAACCAAGAAACTCAAAATTCCATTTTCTGTCCAGGTCCGATTTTTATGCAAAATTAGGAGGCCCATACCAGAACTAAATTTGGGACGCCAACACTGAAAATTAGGTGAACAATTTGCCAAAATAAAGGATTTATATGCTGCTGACCTGGTTTGCTCATTTTATCAAAGATTGTGGCATTCCGACTCTTTTATTGCTGCACCTTCCGCTTGAGATATGCCTCAACTCGCTTGGCATGATTCATCAATACTTGTACTTTTTGCACCCTTGGATTGTCAACCACCATGGCAATTTCAGGTTGTAGACCATCTAAATAGTGTCGGCAGTATCGGTAGGGGTCCTTTCTGATATCAGGGACATAGCGGGACAGTTTTATAAAGAGGTAATTGTACTTGGCTACAGATTGGTCATACTGTCTGAGAGTCATGAACTGCCTCCTCAACGCCTCTTTTTGCAGAGTGGACAAGTACCTCCTGGTAAACTGCTGCTCAAACCACTCCCAAGTGATCCTCAACAGGTCTCCATGATACCCTTGTTTTGCGACTTCCCACCAGAACCTTGCAGAACTCTCCAAAAAGTGTGTAGCTAGCTCAACTTGGTCCGCCTTCGGTGCTCGGGAAATGCGCAACTTTTCCTTGATGTTAGCTAGCCACTCCTCCGCTGCCACATAACCACCCGTACCGTCAAACTTAGGTGGTCCGAGACGGTAAAAAAAATCAACGAGTCTCCGAAACTCCTCAGCCTCATTTACTTGTGGTGCAGCCGGAGTTGGTTGCTCCTGCATGGCTGCCTGGCGTCCTCGCTCATAAGCAGCAATGATTTGTTCATCGAATGTAGCATCTCTGGGATCCCAAGGGTCAGGCACTTCTCCACCAAGTCCATACTCCTCAGAACCCACTGTATTTGGCTCATGCCTCTGCACACAGCCACCCCCTCTGTGTCTGCCACCGCGGTCCATCTCCGCACTGAAAAAAAACACGCTACAACTTAACAATTAACCACGCAAAATGAAAGGTAACCTTAGCCTTCATCAGACAGTACCAACTGGCCCCACTCATACATCCTAACTGTCTGGTTTACATAAGATCATAAGATTAACATTTCTCTAATACCACCAAAAAAAAAAAAACTATCACACCTGGTCCACAGCAGCACGACAGATTCCCACCACGATTACATTAACCTTGTACTCGCAAGGCTTAACTTACACAATTCAACCATACAACTCATTATACCATATCACTGCTAATTAACATTATCAATTTTTTGTCCCCATTTTAAGCCTTCGTCCAAGGAATTATACATGTGGCGTTTCATCCAAACAATCTCAAAGAACAGGAGAAACCAAAATTTTCAATTTTCATTTTTTTCCATCAAACATTTCATAGAAATCAAAATTATAGGAGAAGAAAGGCACTGTTAAAATTGGTCCTAGTAACCCCCATCCTTTTTTTATGGCAGCAACAAAGATAAAATTGGGAACTATATACAAACAATTAAAAGAGAGAAGGTACCAACTCAAATTCCCTTATGATGTCCATATCACGACAACAGCAAATAGATTATAAAAAAGTCCACAAATTTGAAGTTAGGAAGAGAAAACTTACCAACACAGAATTCCAATCAAAGGGTAACTCGACTTCCCACACTCTCACACTACAATTGGCCTTCTCCTTCACTTTCTCCAAACCTGCTTTTTAATTTGAGAAGGGTAATGCGGGGAGAGGAGCAACCACGATTATTTCACCCAAGAAGCTAGAGAAATTCACAAGTTTGTTCTACAGGAAAAATTAAGCTTCGTATATGGAAAAGAGGTGGCGACGTTCACAAATCACAACCCACTCACAAGAGCAATTGAGTGAGTCGGTCCAGTGACCGACTGACCGCTTTGAGGAATAAAAATATGTTAAATAATTGGCCTTGATAGAGAACTAGTAAGGATCTCCCAACGTTGGTCTTCAATTCGATTTGGATTTTATATACGCATAAATAGATATGCAATTTAACATGTGCCACTTAAATGAAATGAAATGGTTATCATACTATTTCAAATAATTTACAAAATATATTATGAGCAAACAATATTTCTCCAATTGGATATATGCATTCTTCGATTTTAAATTTAAAACCCAAAAAAAAAAACCGTCGAATATCACAAAATCTACCAACCCACAAAATTAATGTCTACAATTTGGATAAATAATTCTTCCTTTTTTAGCGGTCATAATTGATAACAATTTAACATAAGAAGCGGAGGCAATGGCAATTTCTATAATCTCTACTGCACGCATTAAGTTTCCTTACAACATATACTGTATTATCAAAAATAAAAAATCAATATTATAAATAAAGATGTGTGGGTGTCGGGATCGTTTAGTTAAATGTAGTGCGACACTTCAAGCATTGTGAAATAATATTTTTTTCTAATTTCTATAACGTGATACTCTATAACTATTTGTGTGCAGGGTATAATTGCTCATAAAATTGATCTGATTCACCGACAGACAATAATTTGGCAACGCATTATTTTGTTTCTGATTTTTGTGACTCCTTCCTATTCTCATTTTCATTATATCTCCATCTCTCTTTTGTGTTACTCGGAGCTCTTTCCACCTTTTTCTTCTACTCCTTCGATAGCACTGTCTCATTCTCATGCCTTTCTTTTTTCGTCAATATGGCTCTACCATACTAAATTTAATTATATTCGTTTTATATATAACTTAATTAATTATAAAAACAAACTAATAATTAATACAATAAAAATTCATATATTGAGCGAAGTTCGATGAGAATCTCTAGTATAAATAAAGAAACGTGTACCATAGCAACTATTTCATGAAGTATTCCAGTACAACATATATGTCATATAAATGTTGTGACAAATAAATCGTGATTATATAAAACGAGTAGCATAGCTCCGAATTTTATAAAAATCTAACCTTTCTTTTTCTCAATTTCAAATCCCGTCACAACCTCTTCTCTTAAATCACTAGCGCAAACTTAATAGTACATCGAATTCTTTATCAAAATCTTTATATATAATATAGATTATTGATTTTTCTAAATTTGATTTAATCTGTAAATGATAATTTTTAAATATAAATTTATTTAATTATTGTATTTTTATCTAAATGAAAAAAAATATAAATTGATAAGTCATATTTTTAATGATGATAAATGAAAATATTTGAGGAAACTAAAAGATACTTAACTCTACTTAATCTCATGTCAATTCTTATAAAGTCCCCATTTTCTTTTACCCCTCATACAGTCCGATTTCATTTGCATTTTGTTTAATCATGGAAGTAGCAAAAACATGCATGAGCACATATTTGTTGGCATAACATTTCGTTGTTAACCCGAGTAGATCAACTATGGTTTCACAATGAAGAGCAAGAGTATTTGTGTATCGAATTCTTTCTCGATTATAATAAATGCATGGACTTACGTCGAGATCGGAGATGAGATGGTGAATGTAGAGATTGAGATTGGGAGGTCTAAAATCTAAATGAGGCGTATTATGAAGGGGTTTAGATGAGACGTATTATGAAGTTAATTATCAAATTTCTCTCATCTGGAAACAGAAAAAAAATACATTAATTCAAAACAAGTTGATCATTTATTCTTTTAGTTTTTTTAGAGCCGATAAAGTCTTCTCTTTTTAATTTTCGGTGAAACAATTTTAAATTTTTCTTTTTTTATGTACAAGCAGACAATAACAAGAAAAAAATTGCAGACTTCTAAAAATAAAAATAAATGTTTTTATAACGTTACCATCTAATAATACCAAAACTTGCTTAATAAGAAAGAGTAAACATCAAATACCTTATTGGCCAAGTATTAGAGATAGACGTAAGTATTAAATTCATATTAATTTGTGTTTTTTAGAGTCCCTCTCCATCTTAATTTCTCTTCATCACCGTTCTTAATTTCGGTTTAAAAAATATAAATTAAATTCATTCAATTGAAAATAGAAAAAAACATCAAATCTTTTATGATATATATTTTTTTATTTAAGTCATTTATAAACATATTACATTTCATGAATAATATCAACATAATATAAATCATATTAATCATATTATTTCAGAGAACTATAACTATATTTACACACATATAATTTTTTTCTTTAAATTGATCAAACTCTTTAAATTTAATCAAATTAAATTACCTACCATAACTAAACTATATTTCTAAAGATAAATGTATCTTAACCATATATCCAAAAATGAACACAATTAAATTATAGAAACATAATAATAATATTCTTATTATAGATATCTACATCGAGCAAATCTCGATATGCCCCTCTAGTACGTATATAATGTTGATGCAATTTCTTTATTATTTTTTGTCAATCATCCGTCAAATAATTTCTCAAAAACTAAATTTTTAGTATACCAAATTTTACAAAGGTTATACACAAATGATGAAAAACATTTTTTTATAATTTTTTATTTTGTCATCGACTGAAACGACCTTTTTAAGATAAAGTTGAATGCAATGAATGGAAGAGAGAATTTGAGAATAGATTACCTTGATAATCTTGACAATAACTTTTTGAATAGATTGAAAAATGAAGTCTGTTGGACTAAACAATTTAATCCGATATTTGTTGATTTGCAAACACCAAACCTAAATCTAACATCTCAATTTAAGTGATTTATAGTTAATTATTCAAAGAATTGCTCAAGACATGCGTTGCACAAGTTGTGGAGCTTCAAGAGATGTTTATAGGCCAGTTAGAGTCATTAGATTAAGGTTTATTTTATTCTAAACTAATCCCAATCAGTTTGCTGATTGAAATGCTCAATTTACTGGCCAGCGTTGCATAACGCCATCTAGCGTCACACAACGCAAGTTTAATTCGTTTGAAATTCGATTGAAATTGCAAAATTTCTGACAAGCAGTGAAACAGCGTTGCCTGACGCTGGATCGAAATTGCAAAATCTCTGACAAGCAGTGAAACAGCGTTGCATGAAGCTATCCAGCATCAGGCAACGCTGAGTCAATGCCTTCCCCAATCTAGTGTTGCACAACGCTCTCTAGTGTTTTACAACGATCCAAAATCCAAGAGTTGTATAACGTTTGCCTTTGTTATACGACGGATTAGCTCTGACTCTCTGGACGTTTTGGGGTTAAGTTAAGTTCAGATTTATTTAACGTTACATAATGTTGTATAAGTTTTGGTTTTGAACTGTTGCATTACATGTTGAAACGTTGTGCAACGCTTCTGCTCAGCGTTGTGTGATGGTGTCTGGCGTCATGTAACGCCAGACTTAGTTGGTCAAATCAGTCTGTCGTTTTATCTACCTTGGTTGACCAGCGTTGTGTAACTCTGTCCAGCGTTGCACAACACTCTGACAGTGACAGCTATCAGATTAGCTAGCCGTTGGAATTTATAACGGTAACTTGGGCGTTGCACAACGCTGTCTAGCGTTAGGCAACGCCCTAGAGAAAATTAGTTTGTTTTGGAGCTGTTTGTGTCCCCTATATATATCAGCCATTATTGAGCTGTTTTGACCTGTTGAATACACTGCAAAACACTTGTCTTTGAGCTCCAAACAGCTAGTTCTCATACTTGACTTGTTTGAGCATTGATTTAGCAAAATCATTGAGATTAGTTAGCCTCAATCAAACTCCATAAATATCCCAATTAATTAATCTCGTACGTACATAACATGTGCAAGAAAGGATCACAAACAATCCACAAATTAAAACTGCAATGACCTTCATTTATAATAACTACTACTATCACTATTTAAAGCTGGTAAGCTTGCAAATGATGTGTAACCAATCTTGATGCGAACTCAATAGTTTAATTTAATTAAAAATGAATGAAAGAAATATGCATAATGTAGTTTGTAAATCACCTCTAAATTTCTGCATTTGCAGCTTGAGCGAAAATAATAAATACCTAAACTGTTGTAAAATTAAAGAGAAAGGAGGAAGAGACAAGTAAAAGGGAGAGACAAATTTTTTTTCTGTATTCTTATTCTGAATTGTTGGATACCAGATACAATTTACAACTCTCTATTTATAAGCCGAAAACAAATCTCCTAATAAATGCTAAAGATCTGGTGTAATTAATGGGATTAAAGATGGACAACCATATATGATTCATAATTATTTATAACACTTCCCCTTGGTTGTTCATCTTCCATTATACACTATTAGTATGATACTTCAGGATCAATATTAATATGATACTTCTGGATCATTTATACTGCCTCATTAAAAACCTTACAAGGAAAACTCATTGGGATAAAAACTTGGATAAGGAAAAAAGAGTACAGCATGTATAATGCTTCCCCTCATTTTAATATTATTGGATATCCTTCGGTCGATGTAGACCTATCTTCATTCGAGTTGTTCAAAAATTCTTGTTGGCAAAGACTTCGTGAATAGATTAGCCAAGTTGTTGCATGATTTGATGATGCAGCAGTTAGAGTTTGTTTTGTCGATCGTCATGAAATCGCAGCTCCACTATAAGTAAATATGTATCATGATTGAGATCGTACTTTATGTGGGTCTGACAAATATCATGCATCTGCATATCCAACTAAATTAGATTTTATATCATTTTTCATAGTATATCCACATATCTCGAGTTCTGCAAAGATAACTACTTTAATTTATCTTGCATGGTATCTTTCTATTTAGATCAAACATTTCTTTGCCTACATTCTTCTATGGTTTTTGGTACATTATCATTTTTGCTTATAACATCACTAGCTACAGTGAATACAAAAATTTCATCAGCTTGAGTTTCATCCCTATTCAACGTTATACCATTTTTCACATAATTTATAGAAATCTCATGATCATTTTGTATTTTCAGTTTCTATAGGAACTCTATCATCCTCTTTTGGGGTTTGAGTTTCTTTTGGGATGTTATTAATCTCTTATGGGATTTTATCAACTTCTTCAGGAGTTTTAAAAGTATTTTCTTTTGTCATTGTACCAGCTGCTTTATTCTGCTCTTTTCTTTTACGTGGATTTATATCCTTAGAACCAATTGGTCTTCCACATTTCTACGCTCGTGAGATTCATTTGATATTTTTGTAATATCTATTCGAGCAGGTGCATTTATAGCTGGAATATGTGATTTAGTGACTCTATTTATATATGTGAATGCATCAGGCAATTCATTTGCAATTTTTTGTAAATTTATAATCTTTTCAACTTCAAGTTCACATTGACCACTTCTGGGATCAAGATAAGATAATGATGAATTCCAAGTCACTTGTTTATCCAGTTTTTATTTTTCTTTCCCTAAATTTAGGAATATTGATTCATTAAAATGACAATCAGCAAATCTTGCTGTAAAAACATCTCCTGTTAATAGTTCTAAATATTTAACAATAGAAGGAGAGTTAAAACCAATATAAATTCCCAACTTTCTTTGAGGTCCCATTTTTTTGCGTTGTGGAGGAGAAGTTGGAACATATATTGCACAACCAAATATCTTTAAATGGGATAAATTTTGTTCTCTTTCGGAGACCAATTGTAATGGGAAATACTTATGATCAGCAGTTGGCCTTAATCTAATTAGTGCAGCAGCATGTAATATGACATGTCCCCATACAGAAGATGGTAAACTAGATTTCATAAGTAATGGTCTAGCTATCAATTGTAACCTTTTAATAAACGATTTTGCTATACCATTTTGTGTATGAACATGTGTCACTGAATGTTCTACAGTAATCCCAATAGACATGCAATAATCACTAAAAGCTTGGGATGTAAATTCTCATGCATTATCAAGTTGGATTCTTTTAATTTGATAATCCGGAAAGTTAGCTCTCAATTGGATAATTTGTGCTAATAATCTAGCAAATGCAACATTTCTTGTTGCTAACAAACACACATGTGACTAACTTGTTAATGCGTCAACTAAGACCATAAAATATATAAATGGTCCACATTGTGGTGTAGTAGGTCCACGTATATCTCCTTGAATTCGTTCTAAAAATGATGGAGCTTTAGGTCCAACTTTATTTGGAGATGGCCTGGTAATTAGTTTTCCAAAAAAGCATGCTTGACATGTTAATTCTTTAGATAATAGGATCTTCAGGTCCTTTAGGGGATGCCCATTTGCACTTTCAATTATTCTCCTCATCATTATATTTCCAGGATGACCTAATCTGTCATGCCATAATGTAAATAAATTTGGATCAACTAACTTCTGGTTAGTCACCATATTTAATTCTATTGTACTTATATATGTACCGTATAGTCCATTAGACAATGCTTGCATTTTCTCCATAATATTTTTTCTGGCCATTTTTAATAGATATGATATGAAGATATTCACAATTTCTCTCATTTATAGTTTCAATATGATAACCATTTTTTTTCGAATATATCTTTAAAACTTAGTAGATTTCTTCAGGATCTACTCGAATATAATGCATCATCTATTGTAAATTTTGTTCCTTCATGTAACGAAATACAAGCTCTTCCGGAGCCTTCAATGATATTACTTGAGCCAGATATAGTTTGGATATTAGTCTCACCAAGATGCAATTGTAAAAAATATTTCTTATTTTTCAATATTGTATTTGTAGTTCTGCTGTCTACTAGACATGAATCTTTTTTATTTGTCATTGCATCAGTCATTTTCTTGAAATAAATAAATGAAATAAAATAAATAAAATGAAAATTGAAACAAAATGACTTTATTTTATTCCTGTTCACGAAAGAGGAAAAAAATTCATTAATTAACCTTTATTCCCGTACACGAAATTAAAGGGACTTTATTCATTCATTAATTTCATATCCGTACCAAAAGACTTAAAAAGAAAATTAAAAAGAAAATTAACCTTCTTTATTCCTAACTTCCCATACACGGAATAATAAAAAAAAAAGGGAAGTAAACTAAATAAATCAACTAATTTTATTATGTTCGCATATGTCGCAAACCGGAATTGCTTACCATCATCCTATAAGATTCTATCATCCCATCATTCCAGCGACACGTTTAATGCTTTCCATTTTCGGAAAGAATATATCCAGTGTTCCCATCCCCATAAACGAAAAGTATTAAACGCGTTGCTCTTCTCATCCAGAGTCTACGCTCTTCTCCCTCATCCCATCTTTCCTTTTCTGTTCACATCTACGCTCTTCTCATCTCAACCCTCATATGCTAAGTATTGTAGTTGGAATATTAAAAATTAGTTTAGTATATTCCATAGAAATAGTGTTAGTTTCAATAGTTAGTTTTATATCTTCAATAGTTAACTTAGTATTTTCAACAACAATAGTTTTAGCTTCAATAGTTAGTTTTATATCTTCAATAGTTAGCTTAGTAAATTCAATGGTAATAGTTTCAACTTCAATAGTTAACTTAGTAACTTCAACGATAATAATTTCAACTTCAATAATTAGTTTTGAAGTTAATAGGCTAACTGTTGAAGTTGAAACTATTACTCTTGAAGTTAATAAGCTAACTATTGAAGTTACTGAGCTAACTGTTGAAGTTACTAGGCTAACTGTTGAAGTTGAAACTATTACTTGAAGTTGAAACTATTACACTTGAAGTTACTAGGCTAACTGTTGAAATTACTAGGCTAACTGTTGAAATTACTAGGCTAACTATTGAAGTTACTAAGCTAACTGTTGAAGTTACTAGGTTAATCGCTGAAGTTGAAACTATTACCCTTGAAATTACTAAGCTAACTGTTGATCTTCAACAAAAATAGTTTTAAATTCAACAGCTAGAGGATGACGCTGAGCAGAATGGAAAGGGCGCGAGTAAACAGGGAAAGCAAGAAGAAGGGGGAAAGCGCGGACCAGAATGGAAAGGACGCTAGGAATCACGGGGATGATTCACGCGTTTTAATTAAGATTCCCAGGGAATGATGGGGATGATGGATCTTGGGGATGATCCTTATCAGCCCCGGTCACAAACGTCTTCAAACATTTTTCATTTTCATTACAAAAATTAATGTGACCATGTCAACGTCATCTATATTAAATCACATTCGCTTCAGGAAATGAATTTTCACGTGAACTGTATTTATTGATTAATTCATTAGAAACTCGTTATGTTATTTTGCATTAACTTGGAGTATCTTTTGCTACTACAGGAGCAAATTTGAGACATGAATTATGAAAAATTATACTCACAACCATATTTGAAAATCATGTAATCTCACATGTTATAACAAGCTTTTGATTCTAGTGGTCACATTTTTCTTTGAATAACTATTTAGGAGTACTAACATATTTTATCATAACTTCATATTATTAGTATTGTAACTTCAGGTTATGATAAATAAATGAAGATAAATAAATGAAGATAAATAAATAAACAAGTAAATAAATAAAAGGAGTAAATAAAATAAACATACAATAACTATAATTATATCTTCAAGTTATTTTTCATCTTGTATCCAATAATAACTTCTGGTTATTATGTTATAGAACTTCTAGTTCTTTGATAAAAATTTCAGCTTTCAATAATAACTACTTGTAATTTATAGTGTTCCATAACTTCTGGTTATGTTAAATTTCTAATAGAACTTCAGGTTCTAAGCAAATAAATTCAAAAATTAAGAACTTCAAGTTCTAAACAAATTACTTCAAAAGTGTCGAGAACTTCAGGTTCTAAATAATTTTAATAAAAACAATAAACTTCAAGTTTTAAACAAATAAATCAAATATTAAGAACTTCAGGTTCTAAACAAATTATTTCAACAATCAAGAACTTCGGGTTCTAAATAACTTTAAATCGAGATATAAACTTCAGATTCTTCATGTAATAAGAATTTTAGATTCTTGTTAAACTTTCAAATTTGAATAATATCATTAAATAATTATTTTTTAACATCCTTCACTTTGGGGAATGATTCTCGTAAATATAACAACAACAAAAAACAGATTTAAATGTCTTAAAAAAAACGAAACTAATAATGTCAGATCTTTTACCTATACGCAACTTAGCAATTGTTTAATCAAACAAATCATATATATGAGAAAGTTACGAACCCAAAAATAAAAAATAAAATAACTTGGAGACAAGTTATTGTGAGCCAGAATAGAAAAAAAAATTGAGGGTAGATGTCCGAAGAAACCCACGATTAATCAAATCTTTTACTCCGATTACCTTTTGCAAAATTTCTTTGATTCCTCCAAAGCAATTCGTGCTGATAACGTGTTGCAAAATTAAAGAGAAAGAAGGAAGAGACAAGTAAAAGGGAGAGATAAATTTCTCTTCTGTATTTTTATTCTAAATTGTTGGATACAATGTTTGGAACGGGTGCGAACAAGAGTGTTCGTGAACAAGATTTGTTCGCCGTTGCCAAACACCCATCGCAAACAGCGAACAGGCTAGTTCGGGGCCTAATCCTTGTTCCTGCGATTTGTTGGGACAAGTGAACAAGAACAACACGAACAAGAGAAAATAATAAAAAATAGAGAGAAGAAATGATTTTTTATTGTTGCCCAAGCCCAAATGGCCGGATGGGAACAAGGAAAAAAATAATATTTTATTGTTGCCCATTAATCCTCAGGGCTGATAACTGCAATCAAGCAGTCAGGCAATCAAGCAATCACATACTAAAAACGGAAAAAAAGCGCTGTCCAAAAAAGGAAAATATATTTCTCTCACCTCGCGTAGTTATCACCCTGCCTCACCCCCTCACGCGCATCCCTCCATCCGTACCTTCTCTCGCATCCCGTCGCCGTCAGTTCTTCCGCCATCGCGCCTTCCCGTCGCCGTCGCCGTCAGCCGTCACGTCTTTCCATCATCGTCCGCTGTCAGCTATCGCGCCCTGCCGTCGCCGTCAGCTGTCGCACCCTCCCGTCGCCATCCCACACTCCGTCAGCACCTTCTCTCTCGTCCGTCACCGTCAGCCCTCGCGTCGCGCCCTCCCGTCGTCGTCAACCCTCCCGTCGCCGTCAGACCTCCATTCTTTATAACAAAAAAATTATCAGAATCAGAGATGAATATTATTTACTCCCTTACATATATTAAATACACCCTTACTGCTAATTATGTACTCCCTTATAGGTATTTAGTTGCTCCCAAACAACAGTAGAATCAGTTCTAAATTTTATTGACTCCCTTATGAATATTAGATACTCCCTCATGCTAGTTATTTACTCCCTTATAGCTATTTAGTTACTCCCAAATAACAACAGAATCATATATAAATGTTATGTACTCCCTTATACATATTAGATACTCTCTTATACTGATTAAGTTCCTCCCTTATAGTAATTTAATTACTCCCAAAAAACAACAAAATCAGATATGAATGTTATTTACTCCCTTATAGATATTAGATACTCCCTTATACTGATTAAGTTCATTCCTTATAGGAATTTAGTTACTCCCAAAAAAAGCAGAATCATATATGAATTTTATTTACTCCCTTATATATATTAGATACTCCTTTATGCTGATTAAGTTCATCCTTTATAGTAATTTAGTTACTCCCAAAAAACGACAGAATCAGATATGAATATTATTTACTCCCTTATAGATATTAGATACTCCCTTATACTGATTAATTTCATCCCTTATAATAATTTAGTTACTCCCAAATTGTAACAGAACTAGATCTAATTTTCTTTTCTCTTCTTACCCTTCTCGACCTCTACTTCTTTCTTCCTCAACCAGATCTGATTGGTATAGGACATGGAGCAGTGTGGGGAGGGAAGATGGAGGAGAGGAGAGGTGGAGGAAAGGCTGAGGTGAGGTGGAGGAGAGACTAAGGGAGGTGAGGCGGAGGAGAGGCTGAGGTGAAGGTGAGGCGGAGAGGAGGCTGAAGTGAGGCGGATGGGAGGTGAGACGGATGGGAGGTGAGACGGAGGAGAGGACAGGTGGAAGATAGGCTCAGGTGAGTCGGAGGCGGAGGAGAGGAGAGGCGAACGAGAGGCTGAGGTGAGACGGAGAAGATGAGAGGCGGAGAAGAGACGTGAGGAGAGGCGGAGGATATGAGGCGTGAGGAGGGAAGCAGTGAGGGGAGACGGAATTAAATCGCACGTGAGGGGTGTGTGAGGGTGAGGGTGAGAATAACAATCCTGATTGCGTGATTGCACAAGAGTGTGATTGTCTTAAGTAATTCTCATTAACCCTCCATCCTTATCCGTCTCCTTATTATAATATTAATTAATATGATTATTAGTTCATTGTTAATTATTATTAATCATTGTTCGCCGCTAATTATTTTGTTAATATTATTATTTTATATTAAAATATAAAGGAGTATTAAGAAAATAAATCATTATTATACTCTTTTATACTAGTTCTTGTTCTCAACAAACCATCCAAACAACATCTCCTTGTTCATGAACAATTATTCATTCGAGTTCTTGTTTCTTATTCTTGTTCACGAACAAACTATTCATCCTTGTTCACAACACTTCCAAACACACCCATAATATACAACTCTCTATTTATAAGCCGAAAATAAATCTCCTAATAAATACTAAAGATCTAATGTAATTAATGGGATTAAAGATGAACAATCATATATGATTCATAATCATTTATAACATAAACCTACTTTCCTAGTACTTGTCAAACAATCTGAAAAGCTGATGAATTTTTTTTTAATTAGAAGCACATAAGAATTTAGAAATGATTGTTTATGGAGTTTGGCTTGTTTAAATTATACATATTTATTTTAATAAAAACCCCGACACTTACCTCGGGTTAACTCCCGGCACGATTGTGTTTTCTTTAAACCCTAGCGTCAGGTTGGATTCGCGCCTTTTCCTTTCTCTCTGGTCGGGGGTTCCCGCTTCTCCTAATCGCCTTCTTCTCAGGTCGGATTCGCGCCTTCTCCTTTCTCTCTGTACTGGGTTCCTAAAAACTTACGCATTTTCGCTGTATTTAATTAGAAGAAAGTAAAGAAAATTCGTTTTATTGCTTCCTTTGCTTTGGACAGTGTTCTGCGCACTGCGCACCAAATTTGCTATGTTGGTTACTGGCCCAATTTCAAGTTCCACCGAATTTTAGCTTATTTCATCAACTCATATTAAATTTGGTAAACAAACCATCTTTTGAATTTTTCTGATTATTTGGTTTGTACCAACTTTTTTTAGATGGGGGGAGATGGTAGCTCACCAGCAATCAAGCCCATAAACAAGGCAGTGATACACCGAATTTGTTCAGGACAAGTCATATTGGATCTCTCCTCAGCTGTCAAGGAACTTGTAGAGAATAGCCTGGATGCGGGGTCCACTGTTATAGAGATAAGTCTCAAGGAGTATGGCGAGGACCAATTCAAGGTTATAGACAATGGTTGTGGCATTTCTCCCAACAACTTTCAGGTTTAATTTTTGAGAAGTTATATGTTTATTTTATTAGTTGTTTATTTTCTTGATGTTTCTCTAGTTTCTCTCATATCAAGTTTACTCTGAATCTCTCAACATTTACTGCCTTGCTGCTTCTCAATACCCCAAAATTTGTTTGTTTGTTACTTATTACTGGCCTTATTCTCATGGATGAACATCAAATTTGTTAGGTAGTAAGGTCATATTGGAAAATCATATTTCTTGCACGCCTTTTGCTGGAATACACCAGTGCCTTTAGTAGTGTAATATACCAGTCTCTGATAGATACTACAATTAAACAATATTAAAATTTTCAGCATAGCAATCAAATGGATGCATGTGGTACTGGCAGGAGCATACCTGTAACTGAATCGAACAGTTGATCTTGACTATCCACATAATCTTATATATCTTATGCTTCTTTTTCAGTCACTTGCACTCAAGCACCACACATCAAAGATATCAGATTTCATGGATCTCCACTGTCTTACGACATTTGGATTCAGAGGAGAGGCTTTGAGTTCTCTTTGTGCATTGGGTTGTCTCTCTGTGGAGACTCGTACAAAAAATGAGTCAATTGGGACCCATCTCACCTTTGACCATTCAGGAGCAGTGATTAAGGATAAAAAAACAGCTCGGCAAGTGGGGACCACTGTGACGGTTGAGAAGCTATTCTCTCCTTTGCCTGTCAGATGCAAAGAATTTAGCAGGAATATAAAGAGGGAATACGGAAAACTGATTACTCTATTAAATGTAAGTCAAGCTTCTTTGTTGCTTTCGTATAATTGTTGGGCTTCTTAACACAAATAACAATAAAGGAAAATTGGAATGGATAACTTCTAGTTGGTTTTGTAATATATGAATTTATGGATTTCTTTAGAAATTGTAAATTATGGGTTTCTCCATTTGCTGTATAGTTCAATAGTGGTGCATTTATAGGCCTAGAAACTGGTTTAAACTTTAAAATGTTTTGCCACAGTCACAGTGGTGATCCGCATCCAAGTCAATTTGGCTTGCTTAAATTCTTCCCATCTTTTGTTTTGTTTTTTTTTTTTTAAATTATTTATTGTTTCTGGCTTTTGCCACCCTTAAATATAACTACTTGAACAACAGTTTATGCCAATTTGATATTTTTGAATATTTTTCTTTGTGAGTACATCAACTAACAGATAAATAAATTCTGTTTATCTTCTCCCAGGCTTATGCATTAATTGCTAAAGGGGTGCGGCTACTATGCACCAACACCACAAGCAAGGGTTCCAAATCAGTTGTACTAAAAACCCAAGGAAGCAGTTCTTTAAAAGACAATATCATAAATGTATTTGGTCTGAACACATTCCAATGCTTGACCCCGTTGCACCTCACCTTGTCAGATGGCTGTTCAATTGAAGGGTTTCTCTCAAAACCTGGCAATGGAAATGGCCGTAATTCCGGGGACAGGCAGTTCTTCTATGTCAACAATCGACCTGTTGACATGCCCAAGGTCAGCAAAATGATAAATGAGCTGTACAGGGGATCAAATTCAAAACAATATCCTATTGCTATTTTAAACTTCAGCTTGCCAACTGATTCATATGACGTGAATGTGACTCCTGATAAGAGGAAGGTCTTTTTCTCAACGGAGGGTTCTCTGATGGTGTCTCTGAGAGAAGAGTTGGAGAAGGTATACTCCCCTGACCAGTGTGTCTATTCTGTTAGCCAAGTTGAAAACCCTAGAAGTGAAGGAATTGATGATATGGATGTGGACGAGGATGATATGGCAGAGGAACCTGTAGCACCTTTGAAAGTATTATCTCGTAAAAAGGATGCCTTATCAAAGGAAATTAACCCATTGACCCCAGAGGGGAGGAGATCTGAACAGCTTTCTGCATACCGGTTTGTTGACTTGAAAACAGATTCAGGCTCAACTGAGGAGGTTGACAGGGATGGGAGTTCTTCTAGAAGGTTGGGCATTGTACAATCTTCTCTCACTAAGTTTGTGACGGTGAATAAGAGGAAGCATGAAGATGAAGCAGCATGCAATCCACTTTCTGAAGTTCCTGTGCTTAGGAGAACAACTTGCTTGGAATTTTGTGAAAATGAGGTTAAAGAGGATGATTCAGCTTCAGAAAGTGGTAGAAAGCGGCTCCAAACTGGTATGTTAGAAAGAGAAGGCAGATCTCTAATGAGATCTAGTTGTGTTAAATCAGATTCTGATGTTGTTGTGGAGGATGATTTAATTTCAAGAAGTGGGACAAAGCTCTTCCACTCTAATACAAAGGGAAAACCTGAAGAATTTGAAATGGTACCTAAAAGCAGTACCAAGTTTCAATCAAGTTTTGGAAGTGAAGTTGATAATTCTGTTATAGGAAACAGGAGAAGGCACTCCCCATTTGGTACTGAAAAAAGTGAGGGACCTCTATTAGCTCGATGTAATAATGATAGAGATCCTGATATGGTAAATTTATGCTGAAACCTTATATTTCTGATTGTTCATCCCTTTAGATATACTAAGTGCACACCCTCTATTTTATGTTTTATTACTTTTTGTGCAACATCTTTTGTAGTTTATTAGCGTAGCAGGGTGCATGATTTTTAAGGGAAAATTCATTAGTATTCCTAAAAACTGCAAATATCTTACAGACTCCCTAATTGGTACTCCGGAAAGCGATTTTTCTCTTACACTTCCTCACTTCCTATTCTTTTGTGGAGTGCCCAAACTACCCCTCTGCCAGAGCTGAGTATTGTAAAAACCACATTGTTGATCTGGGTTCACAGACAAGCAACAGAGCAGTCTAAGACCTCAAGATTATCTATGGCATGTCATGATGTTCATTGCACTTTTTTATTTTGTATTGGGCCTGGCCTTTCAGGATTGTCCTACACTGCAGAAGTCATCTGACTTGCAGTGCACCCACCCATTGCCACATGCAATTGTAATGAGCAATGTCTAAGCTTTAGTACATGTCTGCAGCGCATTTTAATTGTTAAAATACATTTGGTTTCTCCAACACTACTTAGAGCTTCTTGCTGATAAACAAGGAGAAAGGAGGGTGGTTAGGTTATTGCATGTTTTACGGTGTCCTCATACTTGTAATTTTGTCTTCTTGTTACAGAAAATGATGACCAGGTACTGTTTTACAGTCTGGTATGGTTGATGTGTACTAAACTTGTATAACCATGAACAGCACAGTATGCAACTGACAACTGCTACTATTGCCTTGTAGGAGGGAATGCAAGAAACAAGATGTGGTTCTAGTGCTAAAGATACTCAATTAGACCAAGGAAGTAATCCAACTTCTCGTTTAGTGCACGATGATTTGTTCGGAGGAGATGCTAAGGCACCAAGACCTAGTAGTATTATGGTAACTTATCCTCCCACATGTTTTTCTATGAATGAAATGAAAAGAAGAAGGGAACACAGGCTCTCAGTGATTCTTGCAAACAAATCTTCTTCTCTTCTGAAGAGAAGAGCTCCAAGGTTATTTGATTTTTTGTTGCTTTTGTAAGTTTTCACTTGTTTTCTAGACTGGTATCTTGTTTTAGATAGTTACATACGTTGGAGTTGCTGATGCAATGTACCAAACCAGGATTGTAGTTGTCCACCGATTGCATCATGAAGCTCCCATCAAGGGATAGTGATGACATTAACACATTTTAGCTTCAACTTAATTGGTTTTTATAGTTCGGTGTAGACAAAGATGGAACGCTGATTGAGTCCAAATACTTTGTTATGAGGTGATTTTGGTCTCAGCCAGTACCTGACTATCCAGTTTCTGAGAACAGCCCCAATTGGCCTTCAGTTATGTAATTATGATATTTTCCTCAATTCCTTGATTGACATAAAATCAAATTAGCCTTAGTTGATCTCTAATTACGCTTAACCTCAATTTAGTCAAAATTAGCCTTACTGTATTGTTAGTTGCTAAATTGAGCTCCGAAGAAAGCCTAGAGAGAAAGAATACAACAGCAACAACAACTAAGCCTTTTGTCCCATAATAATAATAGTAGTAGTAGTAGTAGTAAAACCTACATCCCCACAGTAAGCTAAAACCTATGACTCTCATTTATGAAGAAGGAATGAAGCCAAAATATGGCAACAATTGGTCAAACTGTTACTAGGATGACTAGGTTGTATATAGGTCTGATTGAGGTGCTGAGCCTAATTGAAATAGACAAGATCCTAAAATTTATAATTTGCAATTCTTACCTGTAAGACACAATTTGAAATCTCAAGTGAGCAAATTTTTTTTAATCATTTAGTTACCCTTTTGCTTGTGTAGGAATTATACAGTTGCAACAATGGAAGAATCTCAGCCGGAAGACGAGGAGGGAAAGGAACGCTCCCTGGCTGAAGCTATAGTTGAACTGGAGAGGTTCTTCAACAAAGAGGATTTTGCACGTATGCAGGTAGTTTGTATTATTTGTTAGGGTAAGCTTCAGACATGCACCTACAAGCCATTAAATTTGCTACTTCTGTCCTCAAATGGTAAGAGAAATCTATGTCCCTTAATATGGACATGGACAATATTTTGACATCACCTCCCCTTCTACTTCTTCCTGGAGAAAGAAGGGCTATGTTGGACATTTAGAAGTAAAGGAGCTTAGGGTGTAATGATAACTTATGCATATACAAGGATACATCACAGATCTACGATATTAGTGGAATCTACCGATAATAATGGAACCCAAGCATTTAGATTACACACTGCTTGCACTGAATATGAGAGATATTTTTCATTTCATAAGGTTATCGGGCAGTTCAATCTTGGCTTCATCATTGGGAAGATCAA
This sequence comes from Rhynchospora tenuis, assembly GCA_027725995.1. Classification (NCBI taxonomy): domain Eukaryota; kingdom Viridiplantae; phylum Streptophyta; class Magnoliopsida; order Poales; family Cyperaceae; genus Rhynchospora; species Rhynchospora tenuis. Next base: position 81,332,609 of record CM050889.1, read on the forward strand.
ACAAGATTTATTTATTATTGATCAGGTAATAATGGTACAAATGATTCAACTTCTTTATGTTTATTGATCAACTTCAAGTGTTGCAAACAGTGTTTATATTATTATATATTTCTGGAATTAGCTGCCTTGAAATTGGAATGCAATTTGTAAATTATATTTCAATATCCGATGAAAATTTTAATTCCTTTGACACCTCTCTTTTTTGTTTGTTGGTATTCTTATAGCATGCAGCAGATGAAAAGTACAACTTTGAGCGCCTATCGCAATCTACAACATTTAACCTACAACCCCTACTTCAGTGAGTAAGAAGTTCCTGTTTGTGTAACATTTCCCATTATTTGTATACTTGTTTTGGTGTATTTTTCCCTATTGCAGTTGAGTTTCAAAAGCAGGTAGAACTAGGGTGCCCTTTTTTTAAAATTTAATTGTCTTTTCTCACTGACAGGTTCTTTTTGACAGGCCAATAAGGATGGAACTTTCCCCAGAAGACGAAGTGGTAGCTTCTATGCACATGGACCTTATCAGGTTGAAGTAACAACCTTGTGGTACAAAATATCAAGTTAACAAAAAAAAAAAAAGTAGTGATTAAAAATAATTATTTCTGTTTTATCTTTATTGAATTGGATTTTATATCTGATATCTTTATTTTCTCAAAATTATAATAGGAAAAATGGTTTTGTCGTAGCACAGGATGCTAATACCCCACCTGGCCATCAGTTTCTACTGAAAGCAGTTCCCTTCAGCAAAAACATCACATTTGGTGCAGAAGGTTATCACCATTAATTTTACATTATTCTAAAATTTCTATAGGAACCAACCGTGAGGATAACTAATTAAGTCAAACTAGTATGATTATATAGATTTTTTTTTTTCTCTATCCTGCTTCTGTTAAAAAAGAAAAATCAATATATTTGTGTTTCAAATAATAGCAAACTTATGCTTGGGAAATGCTTAGAAGTGTTTGGTGAAGGCATGACATTTTCAGATGGTATATCCCAAGGAACCCAACTGAATGCTTGCATCTAAAGCTATAAACAAATGCCTTATTTGCATGTGTTCAGAAATCATTGGTGAATGCATAGCTTCGGATGGTATTTTGCGAGGAACACAGAAGGATCTGAATGTTTGCATCTAAAGAACTGAATATATGCGTTCAGGCAAAACTTCTAAAAGCAGTTGCCTGAATGCATGTGTCCAAATTCCCAGCATAGTTTCTCTATTTTCAGGAAGAGGGATATTATTGCTATTTTATACCAAAGGGGATAATATAAAATGAAGTCTGATTTATGGGTTCAAAACTTCAAATGGATATGCCAAGTGACGCATTCAATATGTTTGCTTAACTTTAGTTTTTTTTATTTTTTGTATTTGAGTGGGATCCTTTGACAATGGTTAATTCGACAATCTTGTTTCTGAATATAGTATTGTTTACGTGACAGATTGATTGTGTATCAAATTTCATGCAAATTAAATGCTATTTGATATGTCATGCAAGGCTATTAAATCTGGATTGTTATAAAATTCAAATCAGTTGATGAACGGTGATTCACTTATCAAATTTTTATCATATTTTTTTTTTCTATATGCATGTTATATGTAGAGTATAATCACATTCTCAGATGTCAGATTCCAAAATTAAGTTTACTTTTGTGATTATCAAAGAATCCCATCCTTTCTATTTTGGTTTTTGATCGTGGAGTTTAGACATTATGTAGTGGTGATAGGCTTAATTAATACAGTATACTGGTCTGTTACTAGTGCCTTCAACATGATTTTTGCATACATTACCTAATTTTCCCTGCATGAACCTTAATTGTGAAGCAAGTAACAAAAAAAGGATGTGAAAAGATTGCTTTCATGGAAGAACCAAACCTCATAAAGCATTTTAAAATAGAATATGCTAATCAAGAGGAGTTGATTACTATGTGCTTGTAGATCTCAAGGAGCTGATCTCTTCCCTTGTTGATGGTAAAGGGGATTGTACAATTATAAGCAGTTACAAGTTAGATACTAGTGACTCCTTGTGTCCATCAAGGGTTCGTGCCATGCTGGCATCCCGGGCATGCCGCACGTCTTGCATGGTTGGTGATGCCTTGACAAAAACTGAGATGCAAAGGGTAATACTATTAATATCATTGACCTGGTCTGCCTTTTATTTTAGAGGCATTTTAGAAGCCAAAGGACTTCTTCTTACGGTCCAGAGCCCAAATTTTAAAGCACGGATTTAAAAAGATGTTTCTATTGGATGTCTTTGTAGCTGAAATGAAATATCCAGTAAAACAAGATGTTGGTTTTGCATGTGCAATGGAAGAGTATGTCTTGTGGGATGTATAGTAAGGTACAAGAAATGGACTTTTTTATGTAAAACTGAAAGAAGCTTCAGTTAAGCTTTCTGCTCCTTTCTATATACATGGATGGGATGGGTGTTGATGCACTCTTTAATTTGTGTACCCAGTAGTTGACCTCATTAGCTTTAGTTTGGAAAACAACCTTTGGCTGGAATACATTGTTGTGTCTGTCTGTCTCTCTCTCTCTCTCTCTCTCTCAAAGCTTAGAAACTGCATTTATTTTCCCTTCTTAATGTTTGGTTTAGTTGTCTTGATATCTTCTGACGATCTTACTTTTTCAGATACTTGCTAATCTTGCAGCCTTGAGGTCCCCTTGGAACTGCCCGCATGGCCGGCCAACAATGCGCCACCTTGTGGATCTGGCTACAGTACGGAAGGAAGGTCAGTACGCACCTTAACAGGTTTCTGGATTTCTAATGTTTGACCTCTCATGTTAACTGTGTTAATGTATTTCTTTCAAGCATAATTTTAATGTCATTATAGGTGATTCATGATTATACTTGTTTTGTTTGTTTGAGGGCAATATAAGAGGAATATTCTCAAATAGGGACCGTAGAACCATGATCATGAACTCTGTAAGAAAAACTGTAAAGAAATGATGATCACCTTCTTAGGATGATTTAATTGTTGGATTTTCCTTATTTCATTTTGAAGTGTACTTGATTTACTTTGATCCTAGTTTGCCAAGAGCCAGAAAGTCCCCACCCCCACCCATCTTTGAGGTCATTATTAATTTATGTTATTGGGTGCCTGTTATGTTTTCTTTTGAATTAAAGGCACTGAACTTTGTAGTTTCTTCTTTCAAATTTTTATTGTTCTTGAAATGGTCTCTCTTTTTTTATGTAGAAATGGAGGTATCTTGAGAACAAGTGATGTTTAGCTTGTCCAGTCCATGATGCAGGTTAAGAGTGTTTCATTTTGCTCCTTTAATACTATATTGTTCCATTTCAATTTTTTTCTTGGGTGGAATAAAACTTTTGGGTCTCATCAATGGTATGGTGTTAAGTAAGCCAATAAACCAAATTACTTTACAAAATACCCTATGTCAATTAAGTTCTTTTGGTTTTTCTTTGTTATATAGATTTTTTGTTACTTTGGATTGGGTACAAAATTTTTCTTTAGTAAATTTAACCAAAAACTTCACATGTGCAACACCTATTAACTCTTAGTTAATTTGTGGCCTCTCTTTTTCTGAGATTCTTATTATATCAATTCATGTGGAACTTTTTGCACTTTGACAATTTTCTAGTCTTTTGGCAGAATTTTTGGTACCACTGCGATATTGTGATCGCATATATATCCACTTAACTCTGCATAAAGTACTAAGCTTTTTATTTTCTATCTAGAGAAATGTTCACTCCTGAACTACTTTGTGAGTACATCAGCTAATAGAATTTTGGATGCCATCAAATTCTACCAAGAGTCCATATTAGATACTCAATATTGATATGGGACTGGTATATAGGACAGTTATTTATGGTACTGGAAACCTTTCATTGGAGCCTTCTTTTGGTACCTGTGGGGCATTGTAAAAGAGCACTGGTTTTTGCTTGTCTGTGTCTATTTGTTTAATTCTCTCGTCCTTTTTTTTTTTTTTGATATAAATTTTCTCTCATTCTTTTACAGGTACAATTGGTAGGCACTCCTCTTTAGCTAAAGACGTGACAGCACTAGCTGTTAGGTGCCACTCTTTAATTTTGTGCCTCAGAGCTACACATAAACTGCTCTTTTTGTTCAGTTTATTTATGCATAGAGAAAGATAGGAAGTGATTAGGCTTGTTGATATTCAGTGATAGGTAAGTCTTGTAATACTAGCTAAATTTTTTTAATTTAATTTGATCCGAAGTTTGGCAATGTTATCGGGCTGCAAAGTCACCACTTAAGTTGTGGACCTTTTTGTTCCCCAGCTATATTACCTGTTAGGTACTATCATCCTTTATATGATGCATCAATAGTTTTGGTTACTACACATGAAGACAAAATTCTATCAACGTGAACAACTTTTGCATCTAATTTTTTATCTTCTTCTTAGTGGGTGACAAAACAAATTGCATTTCGTACGCTTAAGAGATAGGGATTTGGATCCTAATAATTTTGATTGCATTTAATAAATTATTAAAAACTTGAGATAGACACGAAAAACTGAGGTATGGCCCGTATGGCCGTATGGGAGATCTCTTTTCTACGTTGAACTGGCACAATCTATAGACAAGCGGCTGAGCATATGGCTTTGTCTCTCTTTGCTCCGGCATTGTAGTAATGCTATTTTCTATCCATTACTAGCGCACTCATATACATGCCAATAATAAGCAATAACCTTTTAATGAATTTATCTCGTAACACAAGATAATAAAAAATAGTGTATGAGAGCATTAAATTATAATATTGTCTCATCAGCTTATAAAACAATATATTCTTCTTATACTAAGGGACAAGGGATAAGGATAATGTGGTGATTGGACAGTTTTGTTTTTTATTTAAACTAGAAGGGTAAATCGAGCGAATTTGACATAGTAATAAAAATTAAATATGTTATCATTTAATAAATGTTGATTGTAATTAGGTTGTTATGTTTTTATAATTAATTTAAAGTGTAATAACTGGTAGTATAGAAATAATAAATTATATCTTCATATGTTGAAATATTTTATAATTAACTATCACAGATAAAAAACGTTTTTCTATCATTTCTCATAGAAGCAACTAAGAGAGGTTGAAATAAATTATGTGACAAAAATGACGCAATTATAATCAAAATGGATCTCAATAATGTAACATAAAGAAAACACAACTCTAAGCAACACATATGACAACACAATAAGTAGCACATAAAAAATTAACATACATCTAAAGAAACGGACCAGATTAAGTCGGAGCAGAAAAATCAATGATCTTGATAGCATGTTGCATTAATACTAACTAAAACAGAAACCGACACCCACACATCGTTATTTATAATATTGATGCAACGTGCTTTTACCTCTCTGTCTCTCTCCTACGGGAGATTTATCAAAAAAAAAAAAAAAAAAAAAAAAAAAAAAAAAAAAAAAAAAAAAAACCTCTGTCTCTCTACATTCAAGGCAGGAACTGCGTAGAAGTTTGAAGACTGAGATGTGACGCTCAACAAACTGGAAGATTCTACACCAAAATGAAAATGATGTCACAAATTATAATAGAAGAATCAAGAATTTGCTTCAATTTTTTTTTTTTTTGGATAGAAATTTGCTTCAAACTTTCAATGCTGTGCAGCAGAAAGATGTCTCTGTCAACATTATATTTTTGGTCAATGCAACCAAAATAGTAACTATTCATTCATTAAAATAAAATAAAGGGTGTATTAGTTAAATTACATATTGTAATATAACACTACAAGTCAGTAATAGAAGTTGCGCAGTCCAAATAAACTGGCTTACTCTTGCGTGTCAAAATATATAACAAGTTTATCATTCTAAACAATTGATGCTAAATATTTCCGAGCTCAATCAATTCTTTCAATTATGAATTTCTTAGTCACTATCACTCAGACCCACTCTGCTGAAATTCTGTCCTTGCATCCTGGTCCAGGTCTTATTCACTCTTTCTGCACCAAGTGCAGTTATCATTCTACCAACGGTACTAATTGCCAATCTCATTAATTGTCTATCCATCCATTATATTCGAGGATAAGCGGATAACTTAATCCAAAAAAAAAAAAAACGGATAACTATAGATATAAATAGAAGATGTCAAGACTTTACGACTTCCTACCTAAAGAGCAACAAATAAATATATAGTATATATATCAGTAAGACAGTAAACATAATTTCGTTATTAAAGATAATAATTCCTCTTGAACGGACAATAACAAAAGAGAAGCCACCTGTCACTTTTATTATTCCTTAATTTCCTCTTCACAGAACACAACACAAGAGAGACACAGAGAGAGAGAGAGAGAGAGAGAGAGATGGCAGAGACGGGATCAGAGAACACGGCGAACATGGAGGCCGGAGCGGGAGCGGGAGTGGAGAAAACGGCGATGGTGGTTGGGATAGACGAGAGCGATCACAGCTTCTATGCTCTCCAGTGGACTCTGCGCCATTTCTTCTCCATTCCTGTTCCCTTGTTCAAGCTTGTAGTGGTTAACGCTAAACCCACTCCAAGCTCCGTCGTAGGCCTCGCTGGACCTGGTAATCTTGTCTCTTCTAGTTCAAATTAGTTCCTTGATTTTGTTTGCAATTTCAATTTTACAAGCTGGAGCTTTCTTTGTTGAGAATTACAAAATTGTGGTGGGTTTTGAAGGGAAGGATACTATGTTAGAGGAATTTGAGGTATATGTGTGTTTATTTATATAATATATATTGATTGATGAAATATTGAAGTGTCATTTATAGGAGCTGCTGACGTCATACCATTTGTGGAATCTGATTTGAGGAGGTCCTCTCTTAGGGTTATTGAAAAAGCCAAGGAACTCTGCAACTCACACTCAGTATGTGTCTTTTTGTATTCTACTATGTTGAATATTTAATGTACCTGTGCTTAATGAAATAAAAATTGACTGGTTTATTGGTGCTGACACTATTTGCTTGAGTTCAAGGATGGCAAATTCAGACAGTAACAAAATGATTGCAATACATGGTACATACAGGGTTGGGTACTATTTTGGTTCCTGCTATTTCCACAACAGTCGACATGCTACTTGTGCATTTACTCAATTCTAATTTGATAATGACTTGTTTTTTTTTCTGTTTCTTTTTCTGATACATCCTTTTTTTCTTAATTAAAGTTCTTTGAAACCTCAATTATTGCTTAAGCATCAAAAGGGCCAAATAGTAGACAAGGTTTTCCTTAGAAACACTCTCAATTGAAATGTTAGTTTAACAACTATTGCCTCACTGAACTGCAAATTTCGGTCATTCTATAGGTGAGTGATGTAGTGTATGAAATACATGAAGGAGATGCAAGGAATGTTCTTTGTGAGGCAGTTGAAAAGCACCATGCCGACATGCTAGTTGTTGGAAGTCATGGTTATGGCGCAATTAAAAGGTTTTTTCTCTTTTCTTATTTTAAATTCAAAATAAGATTAGTTTTACAGGTGCTATAGTTAATATTGATGCAGCCCACAGCATATATAAACCAGTTATAAATTGGACCAAAGTTTCCCTCTTTTGTTCTGTTTTGTTATCTACTGGTTTGCTTGGTATAAAATTGAAGGTACCCTTTTTAGTGCTATTAAAAGTTTAGCCATAGAGCTATGTTGCAGAACTAAGTAATTCAGCACAAAGTTGCGCTAGAGCAAGTTTTACTTACAATTATGGATTAACCATTCATTGGGTTTTGTTAGGCTGTAAGATACTGTGTTGCATACCAGTTCACTGTGGCTAAGAATTAATTTCTTTAATCTTATCTAATTTCATTTCATCCTATCATTTTTATAGGGCTGTGCTGGGAAGTGTCAGTGACTATTGTGCGCACCATGCGCATTGCACTGTGATGATTGTAAAGAAGCCCAAGCAGCACAAGCACTAAATATATTTTAAAATGGGGACCTAATTAAGATTCCTTGGAATAAATTGAATTAGAGAATTTGCAAAACTCTTCTTTTCTTTTGTCCCTCAAAAGATGTTAAATAGTGAGTGCTTGCATATATGTGTCAGTGTGATTGCATGGATTGGATCGAATAAACATTTGTAAGTTATTTGGCATACCTGATGCATTGCTTGCTTTTCACTCTTTAATCTTTTCATTTCCTTTTCTTTGTGATGATAGTATTATAGCTTATCATCTATAGCGCATGCAAGCTGTTCAGCATTATTACTGGTAGGAACATTAACAAATAACAATATACCAAGCGAATAAGATGCTAGAAAAGAATGAAGTAGAGCTTCTGATAAAATAAAATAACGGCTATGTGTAATATATAATCCTTCGCACAAAAATATTTTAATTAAATCAAATACTTCAAACAAGCTCAAAATATCATGAGCTAAAAATTATTCACGGTATATACTATTCACTTATCAAAACAAGCTCAAAATATCGTAATTTTGTACTACTGCATAAAGCAAATAATGTAGATCACAAAAAGCAATTTTATATCAAGTTTTCTGAAGATGTCCAGAAAACAGAACTATCCTCTAAAATGCTATTTAAACTGTGAAGTGTTATGAAAATCTGCAGCTTTTCATTGGAAACGAGTGTCTTCTACCATGAGCCCATAAGAGATATCAATAAAAATAAGAACCCAAGCATCATGTTAATCAAGCGAAATAACACGAACATGGCAGTGAAACAAAGCAACCCCTTGGCTTCTAGATGCGATAAGATAGGACAACACATTCTTCCATTTATACTGTGTTTCTGACTTTCAAATCGAACTTTGAACTGGTAACGAACATTAAAGCCCAGATTTGACTTTATTTTAGTAGATCCTTGCACAATCTGGAAGTAAATAACATAACAAGGGCGTTGGAGTTGCATTCTGTTAACTAAGAACTGATGCATTGCAGATGTCTGCTTAAGTATTGTTATTCTAGCATACTGCACTTGTTGTATACCATTGTTATAAGCTTTTAGTTAATTTATTTATCATGAAAGCTGATGTAAACAAGTACTATCAACTAAAATGTGAACCCCTCACAAAATTAGCAATTACGAGGTAATTAATATCAAGTCCTACTGCAATAGTTCTTTCTACTAAGATTTTAGAATGAGCAAACCTCAGTTAATTCTCTTCATTGTCTTCACATCTCTTCTCATTGGGTTAAACTAACATATTGTCGAAAATACCACAACCAAGTCCCATTATCTCCACAACAGAAGGCAACATAAAACCAAACACAATAAATAATAAATAATCAATCTGATACTAAAACTGTCTCATCAAAAACAGGATACAGTGCACAAAACCATCCAAACTAAAAAAAACTTATTAAACTAGGGAACAGCATTGCACGTCTTGCCAAACATTCGAGAACGATAATATGGACTAGAGAACTCAGCACAACATATAACAGAGACGACAGATCTTTTGCATCCTTAGCACTTCATCTCCTCAAGGCCATAGGCAAAATACAAAAAGGTTGGGTCAGTGGCATTCTCTTTGTAATAGGCAAACACCAAGCTGGCATCATCATGCATGCTCTCGCCCACAAAGCTACATTACATAGTTAATATTAGAAAACAAAATACCAGGGTGCACATGTATTTTGAGAGGATTGTTACCATATCATCCTTAAAAGTCCAGCCATACTAACTGGAACAATCATTTTATCCAGAGAAGAAAAATTTTGGGACCAACGCAACCTTCTTTCCAGATAGATATGGTAATTTCAACCAAAGTTTACAGCCTAATAGTACCATGTTATAAAGGTTCTTAAATCATACGAGGTATGGCACGATACTCGCAACCAATAAGATTAACTCATTAACATAATAAATATATATCTACCCTTTTCTTTGTTGGTTGGAGGTGGGGATGAGATGGGATAAAAGAGACTTACAATTGAAGATCCTTGAGCTTGGAGAGAAGGAACTTGGTGGCACCCTCAATGTGCTTCTTGAACTCATCTGCCTTTTCAGGCGGAAGCTTTCCAGTGAGATTCTTAATATAGCGCTTCATGAAAGTCACAAACTGCTTCTTGTCAAACGACGGTTGCTCCTGTCAAAACACAAACAAACCTTACTCAGCATCTGGAATCTGGAATTACAGGAAATGAAATAGAAGTACCAATATTGCACATTCAAAGAAACCTCACACAGGAAAACAACTAACACTTCATAGCAACTTTAAAGATACAAGTTGTGACTAAACCTGAAGACGGAATGTGTCGACAATATCGACAACCTTGACGGCCTGATCATCAACACCCTCGTCTTCACCTCCCCCCTCTGCTGATGGGTTTGCACCGATGTCAACATCGACAGCACCTTGAACTACCCACTGTTGACCCGATAAAATAAGGAAAAAAAACATTAGTTTGTTTGTTCAAAAGCACGGTGAAAGAAGATTATTAGAGAAAGTGCTATATATTCATTATCATTTCCTGAGAGGCAAATGAGATGCAGTTTTAATAGAAAAGAATCATATCCTCTAGGGCACCACTGTATATAGGTATTCAATTATTATACATCTCGGGACCAAGCTAAGTTTGTTTGGACAAAGTAAAAAGGGGGGAAACAAAAGGGGCAGAAATCAACATGTCAAGTACTCAATTTAATCAATGATTGTGTACCAGTATCTTTCTCCACTGGTTCTAACTCCACAAACTATTATGCCCTGTTTTATTTTAATAAATATATCAACTGCTCCTTTTGATAAATACTGGTTTAACAATATCTTTCTCAACTCGTTCTGGTTCCACAAAAACCATATGACTCGCGTTTCACAAAAACCTGTTCTGGCTCTTCTCTTCACTTACAAGAAAACAAACTGAATCATAAAATATGAAAAATCCTGCACACAGATCACATTTACTTCTTGAAAGAAGAGAAACAAAACTAACAAACCTTTCCTTCCACCTCCCAGAGCATGCCATTCTCAATCTCCTTGTAGGGGAAGGAGTCAGAGAGAAGCTCGTCACCTACAAATAGAAGCAACACAAACTTGATCAGGAAATTTCAAAAGATAACTTCAAAATAATTATATAGCTATATGATATAATTAATCAGCAGAACGTTAAAAGTTTCTGCAATATAAATTATTTCATACCAAAACAATTGTTAAGCCAATGTTCTAAATTAAACGTGTCTATAATTATAGGAACCAGAGTAGATAAATATTTAGTTTTTTGCGCTGCTCCACAATTTAACCGAGTTGTAATGAGCTTACATGTAGAATTTGAACAGATCAATGAGTCTAAAACAGTAAAACTTCATCAAATACAGAATAATAAATAGAATTGAGATTGAGGTCGTGAAACCATCACAAACAGCTCAGATCCTGGTACGCAACCATTAAATAGGAACCAAATAAGCACCAGTTCCTACTTTATATTTAAAATTTCAATATCAAATTCAGGAGATTCTAGCAAACATGCAACTAAGCGAATTTTACATCCAAAGACGCTTCGGAGATAGGAAATAAAAAAAAGGTCAAATTCAAGGTTTCAGATCAAATCTAGTAGCAAAATTCAACAATTATTGCACTAGCAACAAAAACCTAACATCCAACGCAAACAACAATAGAATAACGAAAGATCTGAGAACTAACCGCTGAGGAGATCCTTGTAGACCAACATGATTTCTCTCCGAAACTTAGATCTTGGATCGGATTAAACCTAAACGGAGATGGAGAGAGAAGCACGAGGCGGCGGATCGAAAGAGGGTTTAGGCAACTACAGACCCGATTTATTTATAGAGATTGGCCTTCCATTATGGCGGTGTGATATCTCGCGGCGCATAAATAGAACAAATCTCTGTCTGGATTCGGTCTATTAACTAGTTAATGGACCATTTCACTGGTTAAGCACATAAGCCCTGAGAGGCTGAAACGTACGCTTTGTCTGTATAGTTAATTTTAGACCGAGTGTATGTCATGCTTATTCTATAATGGGAAGGGTGTTAAGTTAGACGCGCATCCAACTCAAAACCTTGCAATCAACAGTCCGATTTGGAGAATAAATCTGGTATTATACCGCACGGACGGCTGCGATTAATTGCTCCCGAGATTTTTTGGGGACGGTGACGGCCTGAACCGGCAGTAAGATTAGAAGGCTCTAAACTGGTTGTGTCGTGGTAGCCGACTAAAGTTATTTATAAGATTTTAAATAAATACTAAGTGCTTATTGATATCAAACCAAAAATATTTTTTATTCTATTTTTTTTTTATTTCCTTAAAGTGTTACCGGGCAAAAATCAGATGCATGGACCTGATTTCAGCGCCCCAGAAAAGTAAGATGTAATTATTTCTCCTAATAATACTAAAATGTAACTACAGTTGCACTTGGGACGTTAATCAAAGTTTGCAAATTGCAATGTTTGTACTATATCAAACCACTTGTTGAATGTGAGGACAAAAAAATAATAAATAAATAAAGAAGAACAGCAGGTTGACCGGGAACTACTATTGGATCCAGATCCACTCGTCACTGAAAACCAAATTTTAATATTTGTGGAATATTTAAAGATTTTCAAGTTAATTGATAAATTCTTTCTTGTTCGTCCAGTCATTACTAATTTTATTTATTTTTTCTTTTTTGGTGTTTGTGGGTGGTGGAACCAAAATTAGAGTATAGGGTAGGCCGAATTGTCGAGACAACTTCAATTAGATTTTAGTAACTTGGGCTTTCATATATTAGAGTAAGTCGGACACATCAGATAACTATATTAGCATTTTATTTTTCAATTTTTTACATTAAAAAAAAATTCGCCGTAGGTCTGGTCTATGAGCCGCCCGGGGGAGTGGGGTTGTTCTTAGTGAATCAGTGTTTTGCTTTAGTAGATAGAATCCAGAATGTATTACAAAATTTGGAAAGAAAGTATCAAGCAAACTCCAGTACAATGTGGCAATGTACAACGGCAGCGGGTTAAAATCATGAATATTATAAAAGGGCAAAAAAAGGTACTTCATAAAAAAAGTTATATTAGATCAGCTCAAAGCAAGGTACCGATTAAATAATAAAAGATGCAAATTTAAAAAGTCATTATCTGTTTTCTTTTTAGCCTGAATAGTGGGGAGCACCGAAAGAAGAAGAAAGCTGGACACACGGAAGTGGGTACCATGTTCCAAATTGCATTAATTCATTATTACTACTGCTTGCGCGATTTTTGTGCACGAAAATAGTTTAGAATGAATTGGTTTACGAAATAGTACGTTTATCAAGAGACGATTTTAAAGATACATTTCTGTTTTTTTTTTTTAGAGTAAATCGGAGACTCAACCTGGTCTAATAACGGTATTGATTTACTTGGAAGGGTCAAATTTACCACCTCGCCTAGTAAATTGCAATCCTTGATATTTATAATTAAAAATAATGATATTGTATATTTATATGCATTATATTACTTAATAAAAGGAAATTTAATATGCACTATGATGCATAGGCTATTCTAGTATTAAATTTAAATTGCAGTCCTTGATATTTTTTCGCATTTTTTAAAACCTATCATTTCTGGAATATTCTAAATAGTAGTTTGCTTCCAAAAATAATAGGTTTAAAAAAATAAAAAAATTGTAATAAAATTTCAAAAATGATAAAATTTTGTTTGTTAGGAGATTTAAATAAGTAGATTAGATTGATTTTTTCGCATTTTTTAAAACCTATCATTTTTGGAATATTCTAAATAGTAGTTTGCCCCCAAAAATAATAGGTTTAAAAAAATAAAAAAATTGTAATAAAATTTCAAAAATGATAAAATTTTGTTTGTTAGGAGATTTAAATAAGTAGATTAGATTGATTAAATTAAATTTTGTTAATTTGTAAAAATACCGACGAAAAAGGCCATGATGCATAGAAAGACCTATTCATCATAGTACATATTAAACTTCCTCTATTTAATAAATAATAACGTGAGCATTTTGATTAAATGCTAATAGTTAAAGTCGTATTCTTCTTAATCTGATGGTAAATTCAAGCGTTAAAATGAACGGATTTGGTTTGGTCGGAATTTCCCATATAATTAGAGCCTACAAAATCAATTTAATTGAAACGAAATGAAATGAAATCCCACGTAAAAAAACATTTTAATCAGGGCCTAAGAGTTAAAGGTTTTATAACTGCTTACGGCTTATATCGCTCTTCTTTTGCAAATTCTAAAGGAGGCACATTTGAAAATACCGAAGCTCTCATTTCCTTGTTTTTGTTTACATAATTAGCTCATCGAATTTAAACAAAAACACAGCCGCAATGCAATGTTAAGCCAAGAAAAAGAGAGCAAATAATAACTGGTGCTCCGTAGTACAAAAAATAATCTGGAAATCCTTAAATCAACTTTTCTCACCAAACTAGTGTAGTGCACAGCTTATTCTCCACGCTACTTTATTCTCTAAGCCATGGTGCTTGAGCCGGGACCCATTCACATATTTCCCCTTCTTTGAACCAGAGAGCTGTCAAAGTATAAACCATAGACTTTATAGAGAAACTAAAGAACAATAAAGAAGCTCAAAAAGTCATTAAAGCATTGTCCGTGCTTACAAAGGAATTTGATCAGTGTTCATAAATTTTAGCATTCAATCGTTGGTAAAATTTTCACAATTATAATTATTTCATCTTGAATCCCCTTCTTTTTAAATAATAGGTACCAGTCATGACATATACTGATTTGACCAGATATGTGACCTTAATTGGTCTGCTTGCAACTGAAAAAAGTTGGAAAGGATACCTATCTCACGCTTGCCATTCTCAGGGCTATCACTTCCATGAACTACATTTCTGCAAGAGAAGCAAATCATTAAATAAATAGGAGGCAAAGGTCATAGTGTATATGCTTTTCTTCTTGATCACCCACTATTTTCATCAATTTTTGCAAGACAACATTTTCATATAGCAAAAGAGTATCACTATTAATTGTATTATTTGCAAGTAAGCTAACAAACTGAAGGTACGCTCCCCCCAGAACATCTAAAAATAAAAAAATAAAAAAATACACTACCTAAAGCACATCTATGTACCAGCAGAAAGAGAGCAAGTTTGCTAAGTATTAATTATAGTTCATGAATCTTTTTCTCAAAAGTCATACACATTTGAAGAATAAACTGTCCATAATATGCAGGATACACATTTGCAAATTAGACCCACCATTTGTGCATTTGCAATCATCAAGCAGGTTTGAATTTTTCCAGAAAGCACCGAATCAAAAAATGTTGTAGTAATCAAGGCCAAAAGCAAAGTTAATTTTGCCCTGAGTTTTGTGGATAATTCCACACCTAGTCAAGTCATAAAAAGCTAACATATGATTTCCTTTTTAGTGAAAATAGTCAACATTTGACAGAGTGTACCTTCTATTATCATCTATATACAAGGTAGAATGCTAATAGTATCTTACAAAAAGTTTTGGATGGCAGTTGCAAATGTAAAAGAAGTCGGGTGCCTTTCATAAAAGAGTTAACCTAAAGGTGTTATTGCAAAGATTATAAAATGAAGAAGGGAAGAGGAAAGAAAATGAAATATGAAATATACCTCCCTGTTTGAACAGCTAAATCGCCCCTAATTGTTCCTGGTTCTGCTTGTAAAGGGTTAGTTGCCCCAATAAGCTTCCGAGCTGATGCAACCACACCTGCCCCCTCCCATGCCTTCCCTCAGAAGAAAAAATACAACAACAAAGCCTTAAGTCCCAAACAAGTTGGGGTAGGCTACTCAAAAGAACATATCACAACAAAATTTACAGCTAAATTGGAATCCCCGGCCAAACGACCATTTTTCATTGTAAAAGGTGGGTCAGGACGTTTTACCTCTCATTACAAAGTTTACTCATTGCAAAATCAATGGGGTCAAAGTAAACACATGCTTTCTCTATTATAAAAGTTTCATTTGGTCAAATGAGGTGCACAAAATTTATGATTTAAGGGTCTGACTAGAAATATGAATTGACATGAAATAAGGTTTTTCAACCAGAAAAAAAAAAGGACTCCAGCGGTCCTGCCATTTAGGCCTGCTATCAATGTATACCAGATTGTTCTGAGAATTTAACTCAGGCTTAACAGATAATCAATGGGGTCAAAGTAAGCACAGTAGCAATAAATATCGCCATTATAATAGTGTCAGTACAAGGACACCTAAAACAGCCCATAACGTAAATCAGATGCTTTACAGTTAGTTCAAATGCATACCATGCAAACAACAGGACCTGAAGTAATATATTCTATGAGCTTGGGGAAAAAGGGCTTCTCTTTCAAATCCTTGTAATGCTCCTGTTGGTTACAAAAAGAGAGTTAAACGAAGAAAAACAAAAGAAACAGGCAAATTGCTTGTTACAGTCAGCTGATGATAATACGATAAACTATTGGTCCAACAGGAAAAGATGAAGCTAAGAACAAAGAAGCATCTCCAAACTACGGCCAGATGTCAAAGGATCCTGACTGACAATTACAGGTGCCAAAGCTGCTCACCCTAACAAATCTAGCAGTGCTTATATCAAAAGGTCCTGATCAGTTTGTCTTCCTATTCCATAGCTTAGGGTACCCAGAAGAAACAGACCAATATACCACTTCAGACAACATACGTTTGACTTTGTTTGGTCAAGTGAGCTGGAATACATTCTTTCAGTCCGATATTCAATTATACTGTTTTTTTTTTGGACCAAGCATACAATCCTGACTCATTCATAGTCATATACTTTATTTAATTTAATTTATCGACTTCAAACTTTATTTAAAGTGCACTCAACATTAATTTCAATTCTTAAAACACAGTTAAGTTGGTTAAGAATAGTGAACCAACGCTGGTGTAGGAAAGATGTACATACTGGGGTTCTTATTATTGGTGATATAGGCATGCATATATTTTTTTGTCAATGTCTTTGTAACAGTAAACAAGTACCGTGATCCTCTTTCTTTCTTTCTTCTTTTTCTCAAAAAAAATGGATTTTATCCACTGATTAAATTAACCTGAGATTATTGAGATACGGGGTATCTAATAGAGTACCAATTGTACAAATTTTATTTCACACAAACTAATGCAAAATCCTATGCTACCCTTCACCTTCCACCACAGAACACCTCCCTGATCTAAGTTCATTTCCTCCCCACTCTGCTTGATGTGCAGAAAGGCTGGTCAGATATACTGTGATCCTAAGTCCATAAGAAACATACCTCAGCTAAATCCTTGGGGCATTTGAAAAGTTTCAAACCCTTGAGCAAAAATCCCTTCTTCTCAAAGCGGGAAATTATTTCTCCAACCTATAATATTTAAAAAACAAATCCAGTTCAAATTCCCATGCAAATGAAGAATAATTACAATTTCTATTTTTTAACTATACGTCAATGCTATGAAAAGAAAAGTACCAGGCCACGCTGAACGCCGTCAGGTTTGACCATGATATAGCTTTCTTCAGGTCCTTCCTTTTTAGTTATGAACATTTAAATGAAACAATAACTGAGTATATAAATAGGAAACTGAATTAACTAATATACCATACTAAAAATAGTAATTTTAACCGGCATAGTATCCAATTGGGACAATATAGCACTTTTTCAGTTTCTTTTTCTTTATCTTTGTGTGTTTTGTGTGCTCTTATGCATAATTTTCTTTTTCTTTTTCTCCTTTTCATTAAGTTTCCTTTGGAAAGGTAGGTAATTATAGGCCAAAGAAAATTACAGAACAAACATAAAAAAGAGTTAAATTGGTACTCAGCTGGTACCATATTTACCTATACATACACTAAATTGCACCGTTGAGCTATAAGTTTAGTCCACAAAATTACATAAACGACAAATTATACCCGAAATTACTCAAATTCAACCGAATTGAAATAAGAAAACAAGACAAAAGGTTCACAACGGTAATTATCCGTAAACCCAATACTTGCAACAGAAAAAAGAGCAAAATCTAACCAATGAAGCAACGAGTCTAGGGAGAAAAATGCGCCTCCTAGAGGTGTTCCTTCGAGTGAGAGAGTGAGAAATGGCGTATCCATGGCTTGTGGAGAGAGACCGAAGAGAAGGGAAGGAATTTGCTGAGGCGACAATGGCGGCGCGACGAGAGAAGCTCAAATTTGTTCTGGCGGCGATGTGAAGAGACGATGGTAGGAGCGGTTTGGGGAGAACAGTGCTATCCATTGTTTGTCTTCTCTCTCTTCTCTCTCTCTCTCTCTCTCTCTCTCTTTATTTCTAGTGCAAAAGAAAATGGAAACAAGCGACTATGGGAGTGACGTTATCTGACCGCTATCTCCCTCAAGACTCCCCGACTGGGATCCTCAACGACTGCTGGGGCAGCCGTTAATGTTTTTTTGTTAATAATAAAATTTTTTAAAATTCAAATGACAAATCCAAACCGTTCATCTCGTTGAATTTTACGGGCGATGTATTTTCATATTAATTTTATAAAATTTGGGATTGATTTGGTATGTGATTAAGTGATTAATAAATGAACGAACCTGATTTGATTAATTCTAATATGTTCATAATTAAAGCACTTAATCAAGTATCAAATCAATTTCAAATTTTATAAAACTTATATGAAAATGCATCACCCGTAAAATTCAACAAGATGAACGGTTTGGATTTGTCATTTGAATTTTAAAAAATTTTAATATTAATAAAAATGTTGAACGGCTGCCCCAGCAGTCGTTTAAAACGACTGCTGAGGATCCCAGTCACAAGACTCCCCGAGTCTCTAATATTTTTCATTAACTAGCAAAAGATTAATATGCGGGCAAATAAAAAAAAATAAAATTTTGATATTATTTTCATTTCATATAAAACTTTACATGTTAGACAATAAAGATACGGTAAAATCAATAATTTAGTCTTTCCTTTTAAATAAATAGCTAATTTAGTAGTAACTTAATTTTTTCAATAAAAAGTCTGACCTTAATCTAGACCACTGATCAAATCAAATTACACAAATCAATGGTCCATAATTGACATAAGAATTATTTAACACCCTTTTATATGACATGTTTACTCCTTTTATATATGAATTGTTTACACCCTTCGTATGCATGCATTTATAAGTAGTAGAGATTAAATTAAATAAATAAACAATATACAATTGTCACTTAAAAAAAAATGAAACTCTGGAGTTCAATATGTTGGATGGATATATTCTCATGTTTCAAATTTTAAATGATTTATCCGAACTATTCAATATGTTCTCTATATTGAAAATTTACAAGAAACAAATTTTTACTTTCTTTTTGAATTTTTTTACTATCTTTTTTTTATTTTAAAAAATCGTTGTTATTGGACGATCCATAACTTTTATATTATGAATTTTCTGTAATACGAAACAAGTAAAAATATTTTAGGAAAAATATAAAAATTGGTTTTTTATAAGTTTTCAATAAGAAAAATATATTGAAGTATTGAACAGTTCAGATCGATTTTCTGAAATTTGAAACGTGAGAACGATCGTATTGGACACTAACGTTTCTCCATAAAAAAAATGTTAGAAAGATACAGATTTCAAATTTCGGTCCTTCAAATATTTCCGAACATAAACGTCCAAAATACTATTATTTTTGTTACTAAGGTCGTAATTCTAAATTTTGACTTTCACATGAGCTGTTGGGAGTCAAAAGATTCGAATTTTTCTGGTAACACTACTATATTCAAATGATTACTTTTTAGTTAAGGCCGAAATTATGTGAATAATATGCGTAAACTAGGTGCATTATTTAGATTGTTTATTTCAAATAGATTAATTCAGATCAAATTTTATTTCAAGTAATTAGACAGGCTAAGCAGTGAACACTAGGGATGGGCAAAAAAATCGTAACTCATGAATTACTCGAACTCGCCTCGAAAAAAATTCGGATATAACTCGATTTAACATAAATCGAGTTGCCACAACTCGAGTTAGGTCTAACTCGATCGACACTAACTCGAGTAATCAGTACAGCCCAAAAAAATAATCTCGACTCAGATACATCAAAGTGCAGCTGCTCAAAAATTACTTCCAAACATTTTCACTTATATATCAGTATATTGTATAGTAATATCTCAAGCTAAGTTTAACTTTGGTGTCTACACAGTAATATTATGATGAATAATAAGCACTATACTAGTGTACTACATAGTAATATATTAGTTTTGCATAATAGCTAAATCCAATTTCGAATAGAAATGTCGAGTCACGAGTTAACTCACGAGTTAACTCGAGTTGTCACGAGTTGATTTCGAGTAAGTCAAGTGAACTCGAAAGTGTGTCACGATCAACTCGCGAGTTAACTCGAAATGTAATGACTTGATTTCGAGTTGATACTAACTCGATCATAACTCGACTTGAAACCACCCCAGTCATTCGATCGTAGCCATTTTGAACGGTAAGATTTGAAACAAATGATACAAATGATCCAATTCGGAATCATCAATCAATTCCACAAAAAGATGAAAAAAAAATACTAGAAACATAAAGAAATCTTAAAGCACATTCTCATTGGAAAAAAAAAGGAATGCCAAAACAATCTCAAAAAATAAATAAATAAATAAAAGGGGAAAGAATGACAGAACAATCTGATCCTCTGTTTTCATTAAATAGAGTTGTCCTTAACTAATATGAACCTAAGTTGGCATGCCTCATTTATGTAGTTCTTTTTAAAATTTTTAGTATTTTGATAATTCTCATATATGCCCGTAGGATATCGTTGATGGCATCAACATGATCAACATAGTTGCTGGATCTGATGACGTGGCCAGCCAATATAGGTTTTGTTCCCTTGCCGGAATATTCAAATTAAAATTCGCCAAAAAAATTTTTCTAATTAAAACTGATTTCTTAATATTCAATTCAAGCCAAAAAAAAAAAAAAGGGCGTCCAGTGTATATAACATGTTTATTTCAAATCAAATGATTCATATAAAATCTAATTTTCAAGTAGTAAAACATGGTACAAATCGATATTGAATAGCCAAGGCAGACCTGTTTTGATCCGTAGTATTTGAAATAATTTGTCCAGTTTCAAGCTCACCATTATTTATTTATTTATTTATTAAATATTTTTGATAAAAATCATTCACAACCGCTTTGGATTTGGACCAAAATAGCTCAATTTTTACATTTAAAAACGAAAAATCAGTCCTATACCTCTCAAATCTTCTCTAATTGAATATTCCCCCTCTATTTTTTTATTTTGGAAATTTACCCCTAATTATGATTCGTATAGATATTTATCATTTTAAATAATTGTAATGATATTTTAATTTTGAAAAAAAAAATTAAATTTTATGTATAGAATACCCTCAAGTCGGCAATCATCTTCTCCAGCCTAATTTCTAAACATACAACGCAGAACACGACATAAGAAGGATGAAAAGAAATTAAGAGAAACGATAGTTAGGATACTTTAGAGTCACTAATATGCTAGTATCTGTTTATCCAAACTTGCTCGAACAATTCGGACCCGTTTAGGCCGAAAGATGAGACAGGAGCAAAACTTGTTCCATCGATCGAAATCTCCTTTTTGCGCCTCCCTCCCCCCGAGCAAAATTCACTGGACGTTTTTGGATAAAGCCGTTCGATTTGATCTCGACGGTTAATTTTTTTTGGGCCTATCAATTCTGGTATTACGCACGGGACATCCTTAATCGTTGGATTAAATCAGACGGTCTAGATCAAAAAACGATTAGAGGATCTCGCCCCCCCCCTCCCCCCCCCCCCCAAAAAAAAAAAAAAAAGAAAAAAATGGCCCCAAACCCCAACCCAAAAAAAAAAAAAATGCGATTTGATTAACGATTTGAGCTCTGTCCAAGTTTCACAATTTTACCCAATCAAAGAAGAACGAATAATGAACATGCATAATTTGGTATTAAAAGTCGAGCATTTGAGTAATTGCTTGTTGCTCTGAGATATAATTTCTGATTACTTTCTTTACTGGGTGAAAATAGATTAGCTATTTGGGTAAATTCCATTCCTTATTTGCTCTAATATGAATCTTTAGAATTTCGTATCTGTTCTGATAAGCAAAAGAAATTTGTGATTATGATTCATTGGTGGGAAGACTGGGAAGAAGATCGTCAAAGAGGGCCAAAGGGGCATTTTAGACATAAAACTTAGAAGTTAGAAATGATATTTTCAGAATTAAAATATCATTAGAATAATTCAAAAAGGTAATTTTTCATATTAATCATGATTAGAGGGGTTAATTTCCAAAATCAAATATTAGAGGGGATAAATATTCAATTAGAGAAAAATTTGAGAGGTATATGTCTGATTTTCCTAAAAAAAATAGCTCAGCTAATTGGAATGGAAGTGGGACCCGAATGTCGAACCACAATTCTAATATACTTCCTATCAGGGACATATTTGCCAAAAAAAAATAATAATAAAATCAGGGACATCAAATAACGAAACAAAAATAAATAAATAAATAAATCATGAAACAGGGAAAATGTGTCGTCATCATGGTTTAAGCATGAATATTGAAATGTGGATCCATCTAAGAGCCTCATTTTATAAATATTTTCTCAAAAAAAAAAATCAAGTGGTAAGTACGTGAATCTAAGATATTACTTTGAGCTTAGCAATAATAGTTTGAAAGAAATAAAAACATATTTAAATAAGTTATTGGAGGAAATTAATTGAAAAAAAATGAAAATATATGCATTAACTAAAAAACTATGATTTCTATTTGTTCGCTTCCTTTGTGGTTTTCCAATAAAATGATAAAACATTAAGAAATTGAATGAATTGTGTTTTTCGACGAGCACCTACCTAGCCTCACTGCAGTGCTCGTCTCAATTCATCCCTTCGAACATATCATTCACAACTAAATCTTTGTCCATCCTCAAGTCTTGTGCC
This sequence comes from Rhynchospora tenuis, assembly GCA_027725995.1. Taxonomy (NCBI): domain Eukaryota; kingdom Viridiplantae; phylum Streptophyta; class Magnoliopsida; order Poales; family Cyperaceae; genus Rhynchospora; species Rhynchospora tenuis. Next base: position 81,355,328 of record CM050889.1, read on the forward strand.
CATCCTCGATTGCCCAGATCTCTATGTGATGATCGTGTTTGATACTCATGTTGAAAATAAAAAGCATGCGAAATAGATATACGTTTAAAGATTAAAATTGAGAGCTTGATTAATTAGAATTTTACGTGGCCCTCGATCCAGCGTTGGAGAGTATAGAATAACTTTGTAAATGCCATTTATTTTAAATTCTAGTTTTGACCGATTTTTTTTTCAATTCTAATGAGAGTCATATTAGATTGCTCATCATGTAATTTTGCTATACGATATTTATTAGAATTAGAATTCGAATTCGGATTACAACATTACCATGACTTTATTGTTCATTATAATATTTAAAGTTCATTTAATACTGATCGACAGATTGAAGAGTAGCAAACGAATAAAAAAATTATAGTTAAAATTATAGTTCATATAATATTAATCTATTGTAGTTAATTAGATTTGTTCATTTTCAACCTCTTGTTAAAATAGCAAACGAATAAAAAATTATAAATTTTATAGCGACGTTTCGATCGTTAAAATGAACAAGATCAACAGTATAAATCACACATTTATTTTTTAAATTTTAAAATAAAAAAATTAGAAAGTAAAATGCGATATTTGTAGCACAATAAAAACTAAAATGAGACATGCCAAATTCTCATTTTGTATAAACTCTTTATTTCTCTCTATAGTTCCTTTCCGTCTCCTATTTCCATGACTCCCTCCCTATTTGCCTCTCGCTATTGCACAATTTGAGATTTTAGGATTTATTAAATTCAATAAATAAGTTAGGTGAGTAAATTTTTTTAGAGGTCACTAAAGTTTGTACATAGTCCAATTTTAGTCACTTTAATTACAGAAATAAATAAATAAAAAATAATAAAAAAATTTTAATTTGTCTTTCACTAAATTTTGATTTTGTCCATTTTAGTCACTCTGTCAAAATTCCATTTAATTCTGTCAAATTGATTAAATTGGGTTCAAAATGGAGATTTTAATCAAATGTTCCATCTCCTCTCTCTCCCGCAGAGCTTCTCCCTTTGATAAGGCTACTCCATTTCTCCCTCTGAACTCGTAACTGTTCCGTTTCTCTCTGCCAAACCATACCTCCAACTTAGTACTCTCTCTCTCAAAGTTCGAGGTAATAAGGACGACGAATACGAGAATATTCACTTAAATCTATTATTATATCACACTAATTTGAATGTTTTTTAATTGAGAGCTTTTTGATGTGCGTACGCGCACAGTAAGCATCTAAAGGGCAAAATTGAAGTAGAATCTAAGGCCTTGCTCCAGAAATCAGCATATAATGGAATGAAATGGGAAAAGAGAGGAGAACTAAATCCTAACCCTCAAATTTGGGATGACAAAATCTTACTAAAATTTGAAGAGAGTTTCTCCCTTTTCCCTCCTTTCACTCTGGTTTACACTGGAATTTTTGAGTTCTGGAGCAAGTTAAAACCTTGGGCAGAGTTAGGGCAGCTGATCTCGTCTCCCATTCACCCTCTCTACACCTCTCTGGAGCAGACCCTAAGGCTAATGGGTATTTTAATGTTTATATGGCCAATTTGAACTAGCAAAAAATTTTCAACTTTTTCATTCTTTATGTTTTTTGAATTTACAATGGCAGTGTGTACGGCAAAAGAGAGATTTTAGTTACATATGTTTAATGGGTTTTAATCTTTCGTTTTTTTTTTTTTTTTTTTTTTTTTTCCATACACGGTAGGCATTTGCTAAAATGCTTAGCTGGGCGCGCAATTATGAGTTTTCAAAGATGCACATTTCTTATGTACTTCTTATACCAACAACTGTGTAGATAAATATACATAAATTTGCTAAAATTACTTCGAAATTTGTAAAATAATAAAATATACATAAATTCTCATCATTTTTATAAACAATATATGCACTATGTATTTCGTATTACAAATGTCAAGTGAATTAATTTTTTTTCCTTTTTAATTATAAAATCAGTTACACTGGTTCAAATGACCTCTCCTCCAGAATCAATGCTTGAAACAAACTATGGTAAGCGTAGCTTGCATTACTTTATCATTAGCAGTGGCCAGTGGGTAGTTACACCTTAATAATTCATATATAACGAAGGAGCTAGCTACACCTTAGTTACATTTAGCTGCTTTTCTTTCATGTTCAGTGACGCAAATTTGGGATTACATTCAAAACCTGACAATGTTGTTGCAAATTCAACGTATATCTTGAAGGAAAGTATGGCTTGATTTGCCTTGTATCTAACTTGATCTTTTAGTTCATTTGCATATTTACCTGGCATATTGCTCTACAAATCACGGAAAAGATAAAGTTTACAAGGTAGAGGAATACAAACTTTATAAAACAGAATGCAAATCTTTACGCCATGGCAAGAAGTAGAGAGAGGCGAAGGAGGTTGGTAGAGACAGACGAAGGAGGAGAATTATAGAGTGCTTTTTAAAGGAGAGATCGAGAGGACATCGAGAGAGAGAGAGAGAGATGGAGTCAACAGTATAGGACACAGAAACAATGAGCCTGATCCTGATGAGATGCTATGGGAACCGGATCCTCAGCAGTCGTTTAAAACGACGGCTGAGCGGTCGTTTCCATTTTTTTTTTTGTTTTTTTTATTTTAAAATTTAAATGGAGAATCCAAACCGTTCAACTTGTTAAATTTTACTGGCAATGCGTTTTCATATAAGTTTTATAAAATTTGAAGTTGATTTGATACTAGATTAAGCGGTGAACAAATGAACGTATTAGAATTAATCTAACCAGGTCCGTTCATTTGTTGACCGCTTAATCTAGTATCAAATCAACTTCAAATTTTATAAAACTTATATGAAAACGCATCGCCGGTAAAATTTAACAAGTTGAACGGTTTGGATTCTCCATTTAAATTTTAAAATAAAAAAAAACAAAAAAAAAATAAAACGACCGCTCAGCAGTCGTTTTAAACGACTGCTGAGGATCTCGTTCAAGATGCTATGTGGGAAAGGAGGATGCAATATTTGATTCAAATCTCCATTTTGAACCCAATTTAATCGATTTGACAGAATTAAATAGAATTTTTGACGGAGTGACTAAAACCGGATAAAATTAAAGTTTAGTGGCTTTGGAATAACAAATTAAAGTTCAGTGATTAATTTGGACTATGTACAAATTTTAGTGACCTCAAAAAAAATTTACTCTAGGTTAGGTGAAGGAACTTCATTCTATAAAATGACCACACAGCAAAGAGCCTATCAGAGAAAGAGTATGCATTTATATATTTTGATGCATGCAAGTTTCTTTATTGCAATTTTACTAGTTCAAATTTCCAGCTTTTTTTTTTTTTTTTTTTGAACTGATCAAATTTCCAGTTAATTTGCCGATGTATCCTTTTTGTTAGCGGAATTCAATTGCATTCAAGTTGATCAACTCTAAAATTTTAAATAAATGGTCCAATTTAGAATCATCATTGAATCATCTTCCACAAGAAGAGGAGCCGAATTCCCCAATTGAACACGGAGAATAGAAACAAATAAATAGTTTTGCCAAAGGAAAAAAAATAGAAACAAATAGCATTTAAGTAAATGACAATTGGCATCCGATAAATTTATTCAAATATAAGTTGGCAGCCAATAAATTTTGAACGCAACAAAAATAACTTTAGTTGTGACCATATTAGTTTTAGTAATATTTGAATGAGAATGTGTTGCAAACTATAATAAATAAGAGATGCTTTCGCACAAAAAAATCAGTGAACTGGACGTATTGTTGGAGTTCAGGAGCGAAAAAATAAAATAAAATAAATACATAGAAGAAAGTAAATTTCTCTCTTGTTGATTCAAACAAATTACATTTATTTGCTTATTAGTAGTATCAAGGGAAAACAAAATAACTAAACCCCTAAACAATAAACAGGCCAACATAACATGAATCATGATACATCTTAATGATCTTATAAAAAGAATTAAACACATATATATATGTATTTAATTCTTATGTTTTTTCAGGTCAATCCGTAGACCACAGAGTTCTCTTTATTTAATGCTGAATGGTCAATAATATTCAATACTTTTGCTCACTGAATATTGAATAGAATTTGACAACATATAAAAAAGTTTGGCTGTTTTTTGATGGGATATTAGGTCGACCGAGTAAAGTAATTAGCGATTCATGGTTAAAAATAAAAAAAGTAAAAAATGATTATATGGTGTATATTTTCGTCGCTGACCGTCAGTCAACACAGCTGAAGTATTCCCCTCCCTTTTAGAGCTCATGGATTTGAAACAATATATAAACCTGGTCTATCATTCGGCATGGTACGGAAACATAACTAAACAGAGGCCCAGTACTAGCCCGCTAATCATATCCTAGTCAATGGTGTATACGTCGTACACCGAGTGTATGGAGGTTATATTTTTACTCCCGGGTTCCGATTTAGGCGAGGGTCTAGCTAGTGACATGGAGATCGTGGGTTAGTAAATCTGGGTTAATAACTGGGGTAAAGTAACTCAATGTAAATAAACCTGGTTTTGTAAATAAAGCTAAGATAGGCACAATGGAATGTGGGACCAATCGTCAAACCACAATTGTAGTCTATCCCTTATTCCTGCTCCGAGTATACGCAAATAATGATTTGTCAATCCACGCTGGCTTAAATAGGATTTGCTTCTTCCCGTCTATGCAGTGCAAATGTTCAATAGAGTTTAGTGAACTCCGAGAGGAAAAGAGAGAACCTCATCGAAGAGAGAAAGCAAGAGGGAGGGAGAGGGAGAGAAAGAGGAGTAGACAAGAGACGAAAGAAGGAGAGAATTAAGGGGAGAGAAGGGAGGAAAGGCAATTAATGGAGAGCATCTGGGAAGAGATGTTAATGGAGAGTTGGTTGGAAGAGGCGGAGTACTGGTGGTGCGATTTCATGGAGTGCCAAGATTACTTAGGCGACACCATCATGATCGACATGGAGGGTTTCTACACGAGAGACAGGTGATAATAGATAAAGAGTTCTTTTCTCTTCTTTCTTGCTTGTTTCTTGTCTTTTTTTTTTTTCGTTCGTTTCTGTGGAGATGTATGGTTTTCTTCAAGAATTCAAGTCTGAACAGAGGTTCTTTGGTTCTTGTATTGATCCCTGTAGATTTGTTGTCTCTGTTGTTATCTCTGTATACTGGGTAGTTCTTGATTCATATATAGTAGCTAGTTGAAAAGGTTTTATAAAATTGTATGGGATTTTCGGAAGCTTTGATCATTGTTGGTTCTTGTGTTGACTTGATATCTCAACTTTTTGTTGTTGTTAGTATAAAACAAAATCGCTTGTATGTAATTTACAATCTTGCAATTTGGTCCCCTTTCTATTTTTCAGGTTTTCATTGGGTGAGCTCACTTATTGTTTCATGGACTGTGAGGATGTTCATGGTGATGTCATCATAGTGTAGGAGGCTAGAAAGTAGAATATCATATTTTATTAGATTCAATTCACATGTAGAAAAATATGTTGATCTTTTTTTTTAATCTTTGATTTTCTCTCTTTTTCCCCCTTTCTGGCAAGTTACCTATAGGTTAGATTCATTAGAATAGGCAGTAATCTGTTACATAAAATTCATGCATTTCTTCAAATTTAAAAAAAAATTAAGCTTTCGACACCCTGTTTGCTCTCTTGTCTCTTTGATTTAAGTGAGGCCAATTTATTGTTTTTCTTTTTTTTTTGTTGGGTATAAACAAATGATAACGAAAAGAAAAAAAAAAAAATCTATGTCAAAACTCGATTCTTGAAAGAAAGTAAACCTAAAAATATCTGTTCTTGGCCAGGCAAGAAATGCTCTATATGTTACTTGGTGCAGTTTAATTTTTTAATCATCCGTCGAATTATTTATCAATAAATGTTTCCAGAGGATGCCAAATTTTACACAGTTCGACCCTTCAGATAAAATTTGGCATATTTATCAATAAAATTTGCCAAATTTGGCATATTTATCAATAAATGTTTCCAGAGGATGCCAAATTAATAAAATATTTTATTAATTTTTTTCCTTTGTAATTCATTTGCACAACATGGTTGGCATATTCAGCAGCTAAAGTGAAAACAGTTATTAACATTGGCATATGCATCTCCATATTTAAGAATACTTTGTTTCTTTTTCTTTTTAACTTTTGTCTCCTGCAATTACCTTGAGTTAACAATTGCCACTTTCATTTGAGCTAAGTAACATCTTGAGAACAAAAATGTAACACGCAGTTTACTTTATCGGAAATTTATACGACACATCATATTCACTATAAATTCAGGATATAAAAAACCTCATATAATTATGAGCACCAGTCAGATAATTATGAAGAAGAAATTTTGAAGTTGCCTGGAAATTCTCTCCCTAACTAAGAAAGGCTTCGAGTGACCCGAATTTTCAGATCAATACACCATCAATTGATTATTTTTTTTTTTTTTTGAAAAAAGTAGAGCTTTTGATGCTCCACCACTTTCATTAATGAAAGCTAAACAAAACATACAAAGTCTTAATACAAAAACAGTAGAGTTTAATCGAATAACCCTACCCCAAGTTGCACGGTTACCGGCATACGATACCAATGCTCCCTTTTATTATCCCCTAATGTCCAAACCTTGGACCTAGCAATCTCATAATCCCAAGGAACAGACTCAAAACACAAATAATCTAAAACAAACAACACGATAAATAGATCAAATATAAATAAAATATTTTATTCCTCGACACCCCTTTTCCTGCTAGATCAATTGATTATTTTGTTTCAATTCAGTTGAAAAACTATCAGCTTTTTGCCTTTTGGTTTCTAGTTGAACTTTGCTAATTAGAAACCAAACAAAACAAATCCAAGGAAGCAAATTGGAAAATTTAGCAATAACTGAGTTATTTGACGATACACTTAGCCTATAAATGAAACCAAATTAAGTCGATTTGTTAGTTTTGTTCAATTCAGCTCAAACAGATCAACATGGATACTGCTAATCGGGGTGATATTTCTGATTATAAAATATTATATTAATTACCTTATATTTGGAATTCTAACTCTATATTACTATGTTTATAAACGTGCAAAACATTGTAGGCTTATAGAATCACTTAACAGATGATCGATAATTACATATAGTTACGAATTTACGATCAGCAAAGCAAAATGTATTTCTTTAAACTACTAAAGTTCTCATGTAAGGAGGACGAAAATGAGAAAAATGCTACACTATTAGAACACCTGTGAATGTACTAATTATACAAAAAGTTCCTGACCCTCACAAAGAATTAAATATTGGCCTTCAAATTATCCATGCAATGCGTCAGCATATTATTTGTAGCCTCAGGAAGCAACTTCTGCAATTTCAATTATAAAATGAAAACTAAACATGAAAATCTATTCCTCATAATAAGCAAAAGAAGATATAATTCCTATATTTTATTTTTTATTTCAATATGCAAAATTTAATCCTACAATAGTTGTATTTATTCAAATGCCTGGAAAACCATGTTGAAATAGCTAATGGATACTAGGATATGGTACCAGGGCTGTTTGATACAAACATATCAGTACCATTCTGGGGTACTTTTCTCCCCTAATTAATTTATAGTTAGTTTACATGAAGTTTTCGAAAAAAAAAATAGTTAGTTTACATGGACATTACATTACATACACTTAGCTGCACCTGCATTAGATCACAATTATGGGCTTATGGCACAGTACAGGCCTCTTACATCTAATAGGTACCTCATAAACCACCATGAGAGTTAATTATTCAATTATTTAATCAAACTGCTAAAGAATATAGGTACCAAAAAACTATCCACCTCCTTGGGCTTATAAAGAGTTTCTCTTTATTTTCTCAATATATAATATATGTAGGAGAAACCTTGAACATGCAACAGAAATTCCTTTTTCTACTACTCACAATTCTGAAACAGTATGGGGTCTAAGCTGCCAAAACTGAGAAACATTCAGTGTTGCTTGGAATGCAATAAAATATTAAAACAATAAAAAAGGAGGTACAAATGAACACACCAGCACTCAATTATGAAGATGCTGCAGACCCCACACCAAGAGCCTGGAGCCTCCCGCTGAGCAATTTCTCAACATACTTCCCGAGAATATCCACTTCGAGGTTGACCTTATCACCGACCTTCTTTGTCGGCAACACAATCTTCTGTTGGGTGTAGGCGACCAGCATGAAGTCGAAGCTGCTCTCTTCCTCGTACACACCAACTACTGTCAGGCTCGTCCCATCAACAGCAATGAACCCCTTTGGCACGATCAGACGAAGAAGATCTGGATCAGTTCGAACTGTAACCCAGAGAGAGCCCCCCTCAGGAGAGAATTTTACAATCTCTCCTGTGCCATCCACATGCCCCTAGAAATGCAATCTGTTAAGGTTAGTTAACCGACCTCATAACCGTATTAGTCCAGTATAGGAAGTTAATCAAGTTTCAGACTTAAAAAGGGGAACTGCATACAGATTGATTCAAGCTCGAACAGTGACAAATTTCTAATTGAGCATTTGAACATAACTAATATGTCATCAAAAGCTCTAACATTGTTTAAAAGTAAAAAGGTAGCATGATAATTGACCTTCAACAAGTACCAGACTGAAATGAGCACTGTTATTGCTATGGTAGCTATAAGTGCCCTATGCAAGTGGTACAAGTATCAACTTGATTGCATACTATTTGTAGTTTTACAACCTAGCAGGCACTTCAGTTATTTGCCTGACTTTGACTATTGTATTTGTACCCTGTGTTTGCTCAAGTTATATTCAAGAAACTTTAGTAATTCATTCTTGGTCGAAATGGACGAGTTATACAATGAACAATAAAAAATTATTGTTAGAACTTAGAAGGCTACCAAAGCAACAGAAAAAACTACTCTACCTGCCAGAAATAGATACATCATCTTCATAGTTTTAGCAACAAGTTTTTTAAATGCAAATTACAAGAACACAAAAATTATGAATTAACTAATTTAACCTTCCCCAAGAATAGATTCTAAAAAGGGTACTGTTTGTACATTTCAACCCAATTATTCTTCTCAAATCCAACCAACAATCAAAATTGCAACAGAAACCAAACCTGAACAAAATGGCCACCCATTCTGGTTTCGGGCGTAAGCGCCCGCTCCAAATTAACCGGCGAACCAGGCCCGAGACCACCAAGCGAGGTTCTCCTAAGCGTCTCTGGCGAGAGCCCCACCGAAAAGCGGGACCCAGCCGAATCAATATCAGTGACAGTCAAACAAGTTCCGTTGACCGCAATACTATCCCCCAAGCGTGTCCCACCTAGCACAACCTCCGCACCTATCCTCATCTCGAACCCACCATCGTCGCCACCGTCAGAGTTGGGTCCCACCTGATCGATGTGGCCGATCTCCTCCACGATGCCAGTGAAGAGAGAGGTAACGAGTCTGGAGAAACGGGGGTTCGGTTTGAACTGGAGCTTCTGGAAGGAGAGATTGGAGGAGGAGGGTTTGAGAGGAGAGGAGAAACGGAGGAGAGGGTTTTTGTGAAGAGATGGAGAGGTGGCGGAGAAAAGAGAGGCCATGGAGACGGCGGCTGTCGGAGCTAAGCTAAGCTACCAGTGAGGACTGAGGAGAGAGGATGTTTGAGTTTCCGAATTTCAGGGATGGAGACCAGACGAGACAATGTGCACTAGAAAATAGAAAATATTTATTTGGGTCTATCTTAGTGGGATTTATTAGGGTTATTAAATGGGCCCGACTAATCAACCCAAATATTTTATTTTGGGCCACCAATGCAAGATGTGTATTACTATCCGAAAAAATTATAACTAACTTTAATTAATTACGAAATTATAAAATAATCCGTTTTTAATCTAATTTTTAAAACTGACTGCGCAGTTTCGGAATCTGAAATTTCGAAACTAATTCTCCTTAGTTTCAGAATCTCAATTTCCGAAACTAGCTAGTTTTGGAATTCCAGATTCCGAAAATAGTAGTTTCGAAAATTGAGATTCCGAAACTAGAATTTCGCTTTCTATATATACGCGGACCCCCTCTCCCCCACTTCTCACTATGCTGAAAGCGACCCCTCTCTCTCCGCGCCGCGCGAAAGAGAAAAGATATGGTTTTTTTTATTTTTTAATTATTTAATTAATTTATTTTATTTAGTTAAATTAGGATAATAAATAAAAAAAATAGGAATAATATTCAAAAAATATCAAAAAAAATTTAAAAAAATCAGATTAAATTTTATTCATTAGGATAAATATATTTTAGCAAATTTTATATTTTTTTACATGTTATAATAGTAGAAAATTTGTTAAAAAACTAGGTTAATATTAGAAAAAAATAGGAAAAATATTTAAAAAATATCTCAAAAAAATTTAAAAATCATATTAAATTCTATTCATTAGGAAAAAAATATTTTAGCAAATTTTATATTTTTTACATCTTATAATAATAAAAAATTATTTAAATAATTAGGTTAATAACAGAAAAAATAGGAAAAATATTCCAAAAATATTAAAAAATCATATTAAATTATATTATTTGTTATGTTAATTAATAATATATATTTTGATATTTGTACATATTATAATAACATAAAATTATTTTAAAAATTAGGAAAATCAATAGAAAAATTAGAAAAATTAGTAAAATTAATAGAAAAATTAGACAATTCTTATAGGTTGATATATTGTTTTGGTTTTCAATGTGCAGAAAATTTCAAACAAGATTCAAGATTCGAATTTCCTATTCCAGCAGCAGTTGTCGATCGAGGTGAGTATTTTTTATTCATTAATTTATTTATTTTGCATAGTTAATGTATGTAATTTAGAATAGTTTATTGCTTGGTATGATATGATATGATAGTTTATGATTTTGAATATTGAATATGATTGTCGATTGTGATATGATATGATATGATATGATTGCTTGGTTTGAAATGGATTTATTTAGGGGGGATTTGGGTAAAGAAATTTTCGGAAACCCTCCTGGTACAGGGGAGATGCTGCCGAAATTTTGTTAGATTTATGACATTTAATTTTTTTTATTAAGTGAAAATGTCCCCGAGAAGAAGAACGTCTCCAGGTTCACATAGATCTACGAGGCTACAGACCGATCCTCATGCTTCTACTTCAGACGTGCCTGAGACTACGGACGTCGTTTCCTCTGGTGTTGCTGATGCCGGCGCTTCTACCTCAGCCGGCGCTTCTACCTCAGTCAGCCCTTCTTCTTCCCCTCCTCCTCCTCTTGTTGCTGGTGCTGATCGTCTGTTGCATTTGCAACAAGACCAGCTTCGTGGCGCTGAAGTATGTTATTTTGTTTTTTTCATTACTATTTAAAAATTAATTTTAAACCAATATAGTCTTTAATTTTTTTCTGATAAATAAAGAAATGGCATCCACTGGTGCACAAGCCGATGATGGCTAGGACTCCTCAGGTGGACCAGCATCTGACGACACTTGGGTTGATCCACGTCGTTCAGCTTGGTCATATTCCTGTGGATCATACGCTTGTGCAGGGTTTGGCCTTGTTCTGGAGGCCGGAGACCCACACGTTTCACTTTCCGCATGTCGACGAGATGACTGTTAGTCTAGAGGTACGTGACATTTTATAAGTAAATTTCATGTTACTTGTGTTATGATTTATATGTATACTAATAGTATTTGAACTATCATGCAGGATGTGGCATTTTTATATGGTTTACCCGTCTTGACTGGCCGAGTCGTGACGGGTCGTTGTGATTTCGATTACCTCCAGCTTCTTTCGACATATGCGTTGCCGCGGGACACATCGCAGGCGGAAGTTGAAAATTGCTTCCGAGAAAAAAATAAAACGTAAGAAAATTATAAAACTTATTGTGTACTTTATAATAAACTTAATGTTTTGTTCCGACAATAAAGTTGAAATGCAGGAAAAAACATTGCGTTAAATTTACGAAGCTGCGAAAGATTTGGAAGGATGTTGTCCTCGACGATGAGGATCAGATTGATAGATACACACGGGCATTCGTGCTAGAGCTTATTGGTTGCACGTTATTTTCGGATGCCACGGGGGACTCTGTTCCGGCTTTTTATCTCGATCTTTTGCGGGTTAGTAGATTTTTATAAAATCTTTATGAGTTCTGTTAATTATTATAATTTGTACATTTGTTTTGCCATAATTGACTGCCTGACATAAATAAAATTTGTAAATATTTCTAGGATCTTCGTACTACTCCCTCTCAATGAGTGTACAATTGGGGTGCGGCCACACTTGCTGCTTTATACAGAGGTTTGGACACTGCAGTAATAAATAACAGTGTCAACATCGGGGCTCCGTGGTTGCTTCTGCAGTTCTGGTCGTATGCGCGATTGACTTTGTGTCAGCCGACGATCACGGAGGATTTTAGCGACTGGGGTCTACCATCTATTGATACATGTCCACCTTACGGGAGGTATGTTCATTGTATTTGAAATTAAATTTTTAAAGGCATTTGAATATTTGCAGGAGATGTTCAAACATGTTGAAATATTTGCATTTAAAAATAAGATAACTAAACAAACATGTTCAAATATTGGCAGGAGATGGACTACACGTCCAAAATCTAAGAAGTATCAAGGCCCTGCTAACGCATCCGGAATGGATTATGCTCGGGACCTTCTCATGAAGATCAGACCGAGCACGTCGTTTGGAGGCCTTATGACCATATTAGGGCACTCATGCCTCGTTATGCTCAGGTTTGCAATAAATATATTATTCTTTTACATGTTATAATAATAGAAAATTTATTAAAAAATTAGGTTAATAATAGAAAAAATAGGGAAAATATTGGAAAAATATTGAAAAATTTTGAAAAATTCTGAAAAAATTATTTTATATGTTATGTATAATAATAGTATAATTTTTTATTATTTTACATGATATAATAGTAGAAAATTGCATAATAAATTAGGTTAATATTAGAAAAAATAGAAAAAATATTGTAAATATTTGAAAAAATCAGAAAAAATTCTTTTATATGTTATGTATAATAATAATATATTTTTTTATTTTTTTAAATTCATCCCTTTTATGCTCAGGTTGATCCGAGCTTGTTTGTTGTCCGTATCCCGTGCATTCATTACTGGATGGTGATGTGGCACTACGCCGATCGTGTCATGCACCAGTTCATGCTGTACCAGACAGTGCCGCCACCTCGACCTGAGGTACAATAAAATATATTTTCCACTACTATATTTACTTAGTATTACTTAATATATTTACGTAATATATTTTCTAAATAAAACATGCTTGGCATCGCAGCTGATGGGATACATGTTCACCACCTACCGAGCCAGAGACTGGCGTGGTGTTTTCCAGACGGAGAATGACATGCAGGGTGACATGGCACGGGCTAGGGTCAGGGAGGAGCGGCCGTGGAGCGCTGCTATCAAGGCCACGTATCTACGTTGGCTGAGGGTACATGGGGTTGCGTATGTCGTACATATTCCGGAGGAGACAGAGACAGCTCCGGTTATCGATATGTCGTACCTTCGCGACAGTCCTGCACACGTGCTTTTGGTGAGTTCATTTTGATGCAATAACCATTCACAATAACTGATTTCAAATATAATTTGATGGCTAACATTGGTTAAACAGGCTAATAATTTGATGGATTTTCAGATTCCGAAACTAGCTAGATTCCCGCTCAAACGTCAGAAAATGTAAATTTTATTACTCTACTTTATTTTTATTATACTTTACTACTTTTACTACTTTATTACTTTTATTTTACTACTTTTACTATAATATTTTTAGAAAATTTGAAAATAATAACAAATATTATTTATTAAAACAACTATTATTAATTTTTCAAATACTTTCAAATAATAATAAATATTACTATTATTAATTTTTCAAATACTTTAAAATATTAACAAATATTATTTATTAAAATAACTATTATTTATTTTAAAATTACTTTCAAATAATAACAAATATTATTAATGTTTTACTAAAATATTCCTTTATTACTTTTAATTTACTATTTTGATGTCTGAAAAGTTAAGCGTGCTTTGATGAATTCTGAAAAGTTAAGCGTGCTCTGATGAATTCTGAAAAGTTAAGCGTGCTCTGATGAGCTCTGAAAAGTTAAGCGTGCTCTGATGAGCTCTGAAAAGTTAAGCGTGCTCTGATGAGCTCTGAAAAGTTAAGCGTGATCTGATAAGTTCTGAAAAAGTGTCACGTGAATGAGCGTAAATTATCTTCCAATTCATCTCTATAAAACCACTAAGGTTCAGGCACACTATGAAACCTCCATTTTTCCTCTAAAAGAAGTTCAAAATCATGGAGAAAGGAAATAGCTCCAACTCCAACAATAATAACTCTGCTCCTCAAACAAATTTCAACGTTACTGAGTGTTGGAATTCATTCCTCCATTATACTGGTAACGGCCAACAAAAAGAAAGAGGAGAATGGTGCGCAACCTGTCAAAAATGCTCACAGACTTTTCAATACAATGTGTTTGAAGAGTGGTATGACTTGGAGTTAAAATTCCACTACAACTGGCACATAAGTGGCGCGGAGGAAAGAGAACGGAAGGAAAGAGAAAGGCGCAACCGTCCAAAGCGATACGACTGGTCAGAATATTTGCCACGTAAACCGAGCACCGAACAACAGACATGGACACCAATACCAACACCATGAGCTGCTGTTGAAAGAATAATAAATTATCGTGGAGATCACACAGTAGACTGTATAAGGTGTGAAAAAGTTTTCAATTTCAAAGAAAACATCTTTCGCGAACACTACGATGACCACGAGCGCCGTGACTGGGAAGAAAAAAAAGCTCAGGAAAAAGAGAAAAAAGAATTAAGGAAGAAAAAGAAGAAGAAGAGTGCCGTCAGTGGGAGCTAAGATATGCAGAAGAGTATCGTAAAAGAAAGCTAAAGGAAGAAGATGCGACGAGGAGAAGGAAAAAAGAACTTGACGAATTGGAGAGAATGCGTAGGAAGTATGAGGAAGATTTAGCAAGAGCTAAAGCAAATGCAGAAATGTGTATGGCAGAGATAGAAAAGTAAGAGGCTGAGGCAGCTTTCTGGAACGAAGCCGCTCAGTGCGCTGACTGTTGGAGTTATGTCCTAGAAGTCAATATTTAATGACTTAATTATTTAGTTTATGTTATTGATGATATTTGATCATTTGTTCCTGGATTTTATTATTGACAGTTCATTCAGGTTGAGGATCTGAATTGTGGATCACTGTGTTTCATTTAATAATAAATGACAATAATAGATCGAAACTGTCCATAGTCTTGATAATTAACAAGGAACATTAATTATCATATAAGACTAGTATGCAAGTTAAGCGATGATTAAGTTCTACAAATCATAAGTAAGGAGTTACTAACTTAATTGCATATGTATATGTTACTAGAACATAGTACATGACATGACCCCGATGAAATAAATATATGGATTGTGTTAAGTGTCATTATTTATTTTATCAGTGTTTGATTCCAAGTTTGAGATGGTTCAGTTTTTTCACATGAGGATAGGTTCTATAAATATCGTCTACCGCTGATTCCTGATAAGGGCTGCTATACGGATTTTATTTATGTTCACTTGAATTGTGCGGGGAAAAACTGTTCATCAAGACAACCGTATGTCCCTCATTAGTTCAACTGATGAGCGATGATATCTACTGGGTCCCTTGATGGAGATGGATTGCTTGCTAGCAACTTGTGCGATCATCTCTAGATCAAGAAACGTATAATCTGCAAGAATGACACATTCCTATCTTGGATTATACAAGGATATCATGTGACATAAGAATCAAAACAATAAGAAACTCATTTCTTATGCAGGATTAAATGATTGTATTAGTACATTATTCATTTATGCGAATTGGGAATCATAACGTGTTGCTAGATACCGCTTATGATTATTGGAAATAAATAGCGATTTATTTTCATAGCCAACGTAGCATAAATCCTCAAAGGGTCACACAAATAGGACTTTAACCATACGTGCATTATTTGTTTATTTGTAGTAGCGAGTACTGCGAAAATATGATAAGTTGATTAATTGATTGTATACCGTTATGAACCGTTATAATTAATTAACTCAAATGGATCATATAGAAACAATATAATGCATATGCTAATTCCAAATTAATTATTAATATGTTAATAATTAAATTCGTTCAACATATATTTATTATACTGAGCTAGTCGGTCTTTTATTAAATCAGTTAATTAAAAGCCTGATTTGAGATTAATTAATGGAGTTGATTAAGAGGCTAATATAATATGTTATATAGCCTATAATCATACACAAAATTTCTGCAATGAAGGGATATTTTTGTCAAGACAAAATTATGGAAAGAGAGCAAAGTTTAGAAATAACATAATATGGCAACGTTGTTTATGAAAACACCGAGCCCTAGATCTTTTGCCTCTCTCTTCTTATTCTCTTGCGCAAGAAATAAAAGAGCAGAATTTTTTCTGCCCTAGGTGCCTCCATCTCTCTCTCAATAGCTCATGTGTTGAGCGTTAATTTTTTTCTTCCATGAAAAATAGTTAATTGTGCGAAGAAAAATCAAAAGGGAATTAGCTATCGTCTCAAAACAAGCTAGCACTTGTTTACAGACTTTGGTTAATCTTCTAGGTGTACTAGAGGCAGCGAAGGTGCGCATCCATCGATTCCTAAGCAAAGGTCGAGCCTTCTAGTTACGATACTAGAAGAGGTATAATCTCCTACACGTTCTCTTTTATATATTAACTGCTTGAATAACTAGATCCGTTAATCGTGCATGTTAATTGCTTATTAAATGTTAATAAAAATTAAAATTGCATAAGGACTTGAGTTCCTAACAGTGGTATCAGAGCGCTGGTCGTTATTCGAGTTTTTAATATTTTAAAATCGAGAATTAGTAATTAATTAAGTTAATTAGTGATGTGCATGCTTGCTGTTTTGGAAAAAGCTGTTTTTCTGTCTTGTTGCTTATTTTTCGTATTGAAAAACTTTCTGAAAATTTTTTATTTTTCATAGAGGTTGTATATCTTTGAGTCGTGGTTCTTTTGGCGCTAGTTTCACTATTTTCTAAGCAGTTATGAATTTTTAGTGATTTAAACGGTGACGGTGCGCAGATCTGGAATTCTGCTACATGGTTCTGTTTGTATGGCAAAAAAGGACGTATTTTACAAAATAACTACCTATATCTTTTTCGCTAGGTTATTCTAAATTTGATGCTCTTTCTGGATATGTGTAATTTGTTGCCTATTTCGGATTTTTGGGACGTTCAAATGTGAAAAGAATCGAAGTCGTCAGATCTGTCTTGCTGAACAAGTTAGTAGTTTTTGGGCAAACTGAATTTATTGAAGGACTTTTTTAGAAAAGTATTTAAATACATTTGTTCTATTTCGAATTAGAATTCTGTGAAAATTAGTTTCATAATTTTTCAATAAAGTTTGATGCTTCAACTGGGTCAAATAGTTCCGGTCATCAGTCTGTTTCAGAACAGGGCTTCTTGTTTATTTGCCTTTTAACTTGATGATCTTGAATAGACCTTGGTATTTTTCTTTCCATGGTTAGATAGACAACTGCATATGCTATTTTTTCTATGTAAATTGTTTGCATGAAAATTGCATGTAAGATGATCCTACAGACCAAAAGATTGAGATGAAAAATAGAAAATCTGATATCGGTGCTTCACGCATGAAATCTGGATTTGTCTTTTTTGATTCTCCCTGATGGTAAGTGATCTCTTCCTGAAATTTTTACTGGTAGTTAGACTCATGATGAGGAGTTTGCATGATTTATTTCATAATTTTTGGAAACCGAAAAATTTTGATTTTTCTCGAGTCCCGTTTAATATTCTAATTAGTTAAAATATTATTTCTAATTAATCAATTGGTTGAAATGTTAATTAGAATACTCCTTATATAACCTCGAATTCTGTTTTGAATTGTTGAATTAAATTTCAAAGGTTTAAACAAATAGTTGTAATGTTAAACTTCTTTGCATTTGGAAAAACGAGCGACAAGCATACACAAAGATTATAATTAATGAAATTAATTAAGAACAAGTGAACCATGTATATTGTATATGTGCTAACTCATTTTTGTAGGAGGATCGTGGGTTTCGTATGGCTCAAGATTTCAATGCTTTGTGGTTTGTAATTGTATGCATGTGTGAATGTGTGTAATGCGGCCTTTGGTGCCATTAATTAATTTTGATTAATTTTAATGTAACTTGTGAGGCTTGCATGCCCCTAAGGCCTAGGAGGGAATTAGGATTTTTCTACATGTATTTATTTCCATTAATTATAGGATATGATCAATATAATTGGTGGGAGAGCTTGATTTAGATTAGTCTTGCTACATGGAGATGCAGCGAAGACTGATATGCAAGCTGGAGCCATACAAACCCACAACAATGCTTGTGTTTGAGATGCTAATTATGTGAATGTTTGTATGCTATGAAATGTCATAGCATAGGTATGGGTGTATGCTAACACGACCACCAAACAAGAGTCACATAATTGAATAGTCCCAATTAATTTGATTAAGCCGACCGCCCTCCTTCTCTCTATCCCCTTCACGTCGTTTGTCTTCTCATGGCGCGGTCTGCCATAGCGGACGTCATGGTTGCCACTCGGAAGTCGGGGTACAAATAAGATTTGTTATGAGCAAATAGAGAAAGGTTGCTGATCGATGGACCCAACAAGTTTCTTGGACATCGGGGTGAAGTTCGCGTTGCGAACCAAGAATCATAAAATTGTATGATTGGTTAGAGAACCTACCTTGTCTAGTTAAGTAGGGTGACGTGCCATAGCAGGCTCTACTTGATGAAAGTGGGGATCTTGGAAAACCAACTACATTTGAGACATTAAATAAATGTAGCAGGCTCTACTCAACGACCGCGTTAGGAGACCGAATCTTTTCGATTTTCGAAATTTAACCATTTTCTCTGCTTTTTCGCTTCGTCGTCTTCAAGAGAGAGAGAGAAATAGAGAGACGGAGAAAGAAGAGAGAAAAGACAGGAAAAAAAAGAAAGAAAGAAGAGAGAAAAAAGTGGAAAAAAAAGAAAAGAAGGAGGAGAGAAAGAGAAAGAGGAAGAAGGAGAGAAGGAGAAAGAGGAAGAATGAGGAAGAAGGAGGAAGGAGGAAGAAGGAGAGAACGGCCAACGTCGGAGTAAGAAGGAGGAGGAAGGAGGAGACGGCTGATTTTCGACGATTTCGAGTTCGATCGATTTCCGGCGATTTGTAGAGGTAAGTTTTTTTTAATTTCATTTTTTAGAATTTAATTAGAGTATTTTTGATATATTATAATTGTTGGAAATAAATAGGAAATTGTGGTATATTGCAAATAAATAGGAAATTGTGGTAAATAGAAAATGTGTATGATTTATGTGTAGGAATTTTGTAGAAATTGTGTAGAAATTTTTGTGTAGGAATTGTGTAGGATTTATGATTTGAAAATGTGTATGACTTATGATTTATTTGATTGGATGAAAAAATTAGGAAAATGAAGATTTGATGGAAAATGAAATTTTTGTGTAGTAATTGTGTAGAAATTTTTGTGTAGGATTTATGATTTAAAAATGTGTATGGATAATGTTGCAAATAAAAATGTGATGCAATATTGAAAATGTTTATGGATATTGTGGTATATTGTGATTGAAATTATTTGTGTAGAAATTGAGAAAATTATGAATTATATTAATATTAAATATGTTATATTTAATTATTATGAATTATGTAATATTAATTATGTTATATTTAATTATTATGAATTATATTAATATTAATATGTTATATTTGATTATTATGAATTATGTTAATATTAAATATGTTATATTTAATTATTATGAATTATGTAATATTAATTATGTTATATTTAATTATTATGAATTATATTAATATTAATATGTTATATTTAATTATTATGAATTATGTTAATATTAAATATGTTATATTTAATTATTATGAATTATGTAATATTAATTATGTTATATTTAATTATTATGAATTATGTTAATATTAAATATGTTATATTTAATTATTATGAATTATGTTAATATTAAATATGTTATATTTAATTATTACAATAGATGAGTTCTCCACACGACGAGGCTGGTCCATCCAGTCCTACACACGACGCTCCGATTGATCCAGCCCCACGTGTTAGACGGCGGATGCGTCGCACCGGTCGTTCGAATCCGTACAACGTGAACCCTGTGGAGCGAGCACAAGACGTTGACGGACAGATATTGTTCCTTACTAAATTTGACTATAATAAAATTTAATAAAATCAAATAGATGAGTTTATTAAAAATTTAATAAAATCAAATTTAATAAAAATTAAATACATGATTTCGTTGTTTAATTAAAGTTTGTTTATTTTAATTATTGCCTTTAATAAATTTGACTATAATAATTGTACATGTGATATTAATGTATAGTCTGAATGTATAGCCCTGTGACATCTTCAAATAGGACAAACGTGCTCTGAGAATAGAACAGGCGTGCTCTGAGAAAGCATTATGATGGTCTGAAAAAGCTACGCGTGCTCTGAAAAAGTTGGTTGTGCTCTGAGAAAGAATTATGATGGTCTGAAAAAGTTTGACGTAGTCTGAAAAAGTTTGAAAAGTATCACGTGGAATTTAATTCAGACTTTTGGTACAGTACACCAGAACTCCATCTATATAGAACTCCCCAGGTTCAGCCAGACAAAATAATCTCCAACTTCTTCGTAAAAACTTTACCACCATGGAAAAAAGAAATAGCTCAAACTCCAACAATACCAACAAAATTAATCCAAGTGAAATTGTGAAAGAGCTCTGGGGATCATTCTTCCATTCTACTCTCAACGACCAACAAAAATAAAGAGGGGAATGGACCGCAATGTGTCGTCAATGTTCTCAAACTTGCCAATACAATGTGCATGAACCGTACTATGACTTGCCCTTAAAATGGCATTACCTCGAGCACGCAAAAGAACAGAAGGAAAGAGAAAGGCCGAAGCGTTATGACTGGTCAGAGTACTTACCACCTAAACCGATACCCCAAGAACAACAAACATGGTAGCCATCACCCTTCTCTTTGGTTGAATCCATTTTTAATTTTCGTGGAGACCACACAGTCATATGTACAAAGTGTGGTGACATTTTCAATTACCAAGAAACCATCATGCGTGAGCACTACTCTGACCACAATCGCCGTGAAACGGAAGAAACGAAAGCTCGGTACAGAGAGGCCGAAAGAAAAAAGAGGGAAGAACATGACAAACTTGTATCTGAGTATTGGAGTAGGAGAATAGAAGAGTCACGAAAAAAAAAACTAAAAGAAGAAGAGGAGAAGGAGAAATGGCGAAAACAAATTCAGAACATGCAGATGCGCCATAGACTTCAAAAGGCAAAAAGAGAGGAAGAAAGAAGAAATGCAGCAAGATGTATGGCAGAGATAGAAAAACAAGAGGCTGATGCAGCTTTCAGGAACGAAGCCGCTCATATGGCTGACAACGGCGGTGCCGGTAATCAACAAGACAAGGAAAATGAAGAGGAGGAACCATGGTGGGATGAAATTCTGCAATATGTAGATAGTCAAAATCTATAAATAGATTTATTTTTAATTTTCATGTATTTTACTATTATAGTTTAGTAACTTAGCTATGTGTCGTTATAATGAATGATTTGCGGTTGTTATTATTATTAGCTACGTGTCATTGTAATGTTTTATTTTTATGGTTTACTAAGTTTTAATTTAAGTTTACTTTTGTGTATTAATTTTAAATATAAAATCATTAAGTAAATTTTCCTTCAATAAACATACAACAAAAACATATAGGATTAATTTTAAACAATAAATACCAAAACACATGATAACAAAATAATTAATATTAAAGTTGTATTATAAAAATTATAAAAATAATATAATACAATATATTATAAAAATACATTAAAGATAATAATTGTATATTTGATGAAAGATAGAGTATAAAAATTAAAATATAAAAATTAAAGATAAAAGATGAAAGATACTAAACACGGTCTGCAATTTTGAAAAAAAATTAAACAAGTGTTCTGCCTCCTAACGCGGTCGTTGACTGCGTTAGGGCCCTCTAACGCGTTCATTAACAGCGTTAGGAGCCAGAAACCATACGCGGTCCAATATCGCGTTGGGACTTTTTTCTTATTAAAAAAAATATTTTTTCTTTTTCCTTATTAAAATTTCTGAGTAAATAATTTGTTTTATTAAAAATAACACCAGTTCTAGTTTCGGAATCTCCCAGATTCCGAAACTAGCTAGTTTCGGAAATTAAGATTCCGAAACTAAGCAGAATTAGTTTCGGAATTTCAGATTCCGAAACTGCACAGTCAGTTTTAAAAATTAGATAAAAACGGATTATTTTATAATTTCGTATTAATTAAAGTTATTTATAATTTTTTCGGTATTACTATTGTAGACTGATGAGTAATGACTAATGGGCTAATGGCAGAAGAAACAAGACAACCGATAGAAAAGAGTAAAAGTTTACAAATTACAACATTCCACGTCTCGAAATTAGATCCTCCCAAGATGCATAAACACTATACTATATTGTTCAAGTAACAAAAAAAAAAAAAAAAAGCCTAACGAAGTTAAATGTCAAGATAAAGAATCGAAAAAGAGGAAACAAAGCTCATCTCTTGTGTTTGGAAATATGTAATGGGGACGAGATATCGACAAAAAAAAAAATAATAATAAATAAAAAACAAAACAAAGAGAAAAACAAAAAGAAAATCCTCTCAAATTTTACTGACTCGTGGTTTTGTTTTTTAATATTTTTGTTTGTTTGTTTTGGTGTGTTTAGAAAAGAGTCTTAGTAATGAGAACAGTACCGTTTTAACGTATTTCATATTTAACAGTTATATTTGACCTAAAAAGATAGTCGTTAACTTAAGTTACTGCTGCTACAGTAATCAAAGGTTTGAGATAATATCGTCTGAAAAAAAAGAAAAGAAAAAACACTGGACACTCCACGTAGTTAGCCACATGGGATCGCCACAGCATCAGAACTCATGTAATGGCTGCATGGTCTGGATTCTTTTAAATTTCTCAATTGTCAAAGCAATTAGCGCGTGGACGGCACAAGGTAATAATTTTAATTTGCACGAGAATTAAAGCGGTGATTGTTTGATTAGTAAACTTAGTCAACAATCAAAAACCATGGGGAATTAGGTACTGATCATGCGCTGTTTAATGGTTTCATCTCTTTGTAAGTGGAAATCACGTAGGCAAAAGAATAAATGCTGATATATGAAACTTCATTCCTACGTATTATTTAGAATGTATTTGAGCTTACGATTTCCTGTTTTGATTACAGGTAGTTAAGGCAATATCCCATTTTATTATAGTTGTTGGGGTTAAACAATGTGATTTGTCAGTTTGATTCATTCCAATGTCAAACTCAAAATTAAGACTGAATATATATTATATATATAATTTAGTACCATTAATTACAATATGAGTGGACCCCCAAAAGAATTATAAATTGAGTGGATTTAAATAAATATTATGTCTCGAACTTTCATATCTTAAGTAGAATAATTTTTATGTTTGAATACCAAAATAAATACATTAATAGATTAATATCGAACATTTTTAAACCATTACTTCACCAAACCCAAGGGGCAGGTAGCCACCAAACACCGGCCTCAAATATCCGTACACAATAAGAAGGCTTTTTTTTTTTTTATTATTCAAACACATGTATTGCACTCATTTTATTGGCATTATAGGCAATGCATTTGTGCCCAGGCTTACATGACTAATTGTCTATATATGTGGAAAGAAAAGTACGGCTTAACGTATTGGTACTTATTGTATAGACAATTGACAAAATAATAAGACTGAAAGAATTATATCCTGACGTGATACCTAACATCTCGTTGAGATTACGTTACACATTATGTCACGTCATAAACTTCCCCAACTGCTACTTAATTAATAAAGAGATATATTTTATTACGACAAAAAATTAAAGAATCTCATGAAATTTTTTACTTAAGATTGTCACGCTCCTTAAAAAAAGTAGGTTTCTTTGTTTTTGGTACTAAAAGTTTGAGCTCAACTACAGTAAAAAGTCAATTAGATTTTCACATGAAAGTTGAAAGTTTATAAATCGAAATGAAATCTTTCGTGGATATTTAAGGTTAAGACAATTTAATCTCTTTTTCATCTAAACAAATTAATTTGATAATTTGATGGAATTTTCAACTATCAATTTTTTAGTTGATTTGTTTTATATATAATCGTTATTATTAATTTTATTTATTTATTTGGTAATGAAAAGGCTCCTAGGCACTGTTGGCCATGTTTGGCAGGAACTTATGTTGTTTCTTAAGTTAAGAATTTGTAACTAGTTAAGTCATCTTACTCCACCAATGTTTTAGTTGTGTTTGGTATGGATTTAAGAATTTGTAACAGGATGTAAGGGTGGCTCGTATGCCAGTTAGGTTATGGTGGGGTTTGATTTAGCTAGTATTAGTTTGATGCTAGTACGGATATAAACTTTTTAGGAGTTTATATTTTCTTTTTGTTGTTCATACCGGTTTTGATACTGGTGTATGTTTTAATTATTTTTGTAAACTTTTTTTTTAATGAATAAATCTGTCAGCAAAATGCTGGCCCTCAAAAAAAAAAAAAAAAATTTGTAACAGATGAGATAATATTTTTATATTTATACATGAATTGTTAGTTGTCAAAAACCAAAATACCCCATACAATTCCTAATTAAGAAAACTAATATATTTTATCACTCTGTCGTTATATCAAGCCATATTATAACAGAAACAAAACAGAAATGAAATATCAAACATAAATAAATCTTAAGAACAATAAGATAGCAAACAAATTTATGAGCACCAGTACCAATACAAGTAATTCCAAATTATTACTTCATGAAAATAATTAGTTTTAACTAACTTACATTAAACATGATTATTGAACTTGTCGGATTCTGATTAATTAAACCAGAAGTAATGTACCTCGGATTCCTAAGTCCTTTTTGTCTCCTGGCCTACGCATGGCATGGGCATGGCGGATAATATACACAATGAAACATTGATGAGGATAATATACAAATTGAAGAAGTCACATGAAAGATGAAACTTCTCTTACAATACTGACATCATTCCGTCCTATTCGGTTTTACTATATTGGCACTTCTTTCTTGCAACCTCCAAATACCAAGAAAATTCCCAGAATTCCTCGCGGTCGGTAGAAGTACAAACAATTTTAATATATAGTAAAAAATTATATTAAATAGGATGAAGAATCTATTAATTGCTTCTTTTGTAATTTTCTTGGATTCTCTGGTATTTTAGTGGTTCTGGTGGTTATTTGATTGGTCTGTAATAATCTGGCATCTGTGTTGCTTTGGTACTTTGTTTGTAACAGGGTAAATAGACGGGGGTATAGCCGTATAGATAGGTACAGTGCAGTGGTACACTTTAGTGCCAGGTACCAGTGCGTAGCCTTACTGGTTTTGTTGTTTGGGTTTCTCATCCAGGAAATGTGAGGATACAGTATGTTGTGTAATTTTTCGGCTTTCTACTATTAGAAAGTGGCAGGAGTTATCCTGGTTGTTTAATATATATATATATATATAAAATTAAATAGGATATCAATGTAATAATTACATTGTTAGATTTTTGTTTCTAAGAAACTATACATTGTTAAATTGTAATTCTAGAGGTCAATAATAAAATGTTTTCTATTTTTTAAAATGACAGATAAGAACCACAATCTAATAGTAATAAAAAAATATTTTTATATGTTTTTCGTTTACAATCCTTTTATAACTAGCATGTACTGTTAAAATGCATCTGGCTGATATATGTTAACATTTCCAATGCCATACGGTCCATAACCTCCCGTCAGTCAACCCTATTAGCTGTGCAGAACTTTTTTTAACATTTTCATTGCAACAATTTTATTTATTTATATTTTATTTTTATTTTTATTTTTATTTTTTGCGCTTCATGATCTTGTTTTTCTCTGTTTGGAATGTCAGAGGATCTAGTTTTTAAATAAAATAATAAATGTGGACAGGTTTATACCATTCTTAAAAAAAAAAAAATACAATTATCGGTCCAGTACAAAAAAAAAAAAAAAGAACACTTTGTCAGCCTGTCTCTTTCCCACTCACTCCAACTATAAAAATACACATCAGCCCACACATAAAAAAAATAAGCCTTACAGAAATATCAACCTCTTCATTGAATTATTCGCGAACTTTTCTTTGGACCAATTAGTACTTAGAAGATTCATTATGCATAATAAATATTAAAAATTTGTTAAGGATTCATGTCCAGCATGTATTTACAATTCAAAAATGATATATTTTCTTCACCTTATCCATGAATGGGTATTGTACTAAGGAAATTTGTAGAAATCTGAAAGACATTATTTTCTTTTTATATATGTAGAAACAATATATTTCTTTTTATATATGTAACTGTGTTGTCCCCTTCCATTTTATCAAATCGAGATTTTGATTTGAACAAAATAACAAGTATGTGAATAGATCAATTATTTTTAAAACTAAATACAAAATTGGCACGATAAATATTAGCTAGTGATCCTTGCGGGAAAACATATTTAACATACAATGTCTTTATAAATGAAATGGCAAACATTAAAAATTTAACAAATTAAATAAGAGAAATACGAATTAATATGATGATAATGACATTTTTATGGAAATTGGTGGTATATAACTTTTTAGTTCTAGGCTTCCCCAGCTCGAACTATAAAAAAAATAATTCTAATGATCTATTTTCTATTATCAATAACGATCAGAATGAAACAATTCATTTTCAGCGAATAACATATTTAAAAGAAAAAAATGTGACGATATCGAAATTAATGTTAATTTTAATCCCGAAATACGTTTTCTACTAAACTAGTTTAATTTCGCTCGTTGTGTGGTCTTTTATTTGGAGCAATTTAAAGCCTTAAATGTACTAAATTACTAATATAAAATATTATTACCATAGTATTATCAATTAATATTATTATCGATATATTAGTATTATAAATACGTAATATTGACTAAAATAAATATTTGAAATCAGTTTAAAATGCTATGATATATTAATGTTAGACTTCTTTTTACTTTCTTATCATATATTAAAAACGTATGAATAATAATACGATAATACGCTACTAATGTATATAATTAAATTTATTATATTAATATTAATATTAATATTTACTTAGAATATTTATAATGAAAGTGTAAATATATTAATTATGATAATAATAATAATATAATACTATTTTATTATTCACATATATAATATGCTTCTCAACAAATTTGGACTAAAAAGAAAATTCAAAGGGAACAGGGACTTAAAGTTGTAAATGTAAAGCCCACCCACCCACCTGAACTCCCGGGTGATTAGTCAAGTAGGTATCTTGGTCTTCAGTGTCCAAAACATTGAAATGTTTCATGAATCGAGTTTTATTTATACGGGAAAATGAATCTTTGTAACCCGCTATAATTTTCGCATGCCTCAAAAATAATGAAAACCGCTGTTCCTCATGCTGTTCCGTTGCGGTTTGAGATACGTAAAAATAAAAGGGATAATTATTCACGTACTCCCAAAAACAAGGTCATTCCTTATTTGCTCCTTTGCCAACTCTTGGAAGCTCCATGAACCCCAAAAATGTCCCCAGAAGAAACCAGATGACTAAACAGAGGATATATTCAAGTTGTGGATAAATTATCTATAAACGGTATAATTGAACCCGAAATGCAAACCTAGAGTATTTAAAATAAAAAGTCATTTAGAAATTAAGAATAAACCCATAATAATTTGAAAAATATTCATAAGAATTAATTTTCTTTATGAGCGATTGGCGTTTAAGTGCAGAAAGTTCAGTATATAAGGAAGCACTTAAAGCAACAGAATCAATTCAGCAACCGGCAATCGGTTTTGTCAAGCCCCAAGAAATAACTTGTAAACCAACAGATATATTGATCAAACAAAATAATACTTCAATCCAGTTATTACTAAAACTCAACGAAGAAGTGCAGGATTTGAAAATTGCAGTACAACAGCTACGGACTAGCAAGGGCAAAGAGGCTGTTCCACAAGAAGATTTATCAGAATCTCTTGATCAAATCCAAAAACAGTTGCAAAAACTAAGCCTAGGAGAGCCCAGCAAGCCAGCAATCCAAAAGCCGAAGGGCAAACTCTTTGTGTTCAAAGACCCAAAGCTCATCTTCGACGCTGAGAAGAAGAAAGCAAAATGAGCAGAACACAGACACGGACGGAGCCAGTGGCCCCCAGACCATCAGTATCGGGCGGAGAAGACAACCGCACGCCAACCATAGAAGATCAGATTCGTGGCTACCGCCTCGGGTCTAGATTACGGTTTGAAGCTCAACGAAGACTCCCGGGAAGATTAGGGCGATATCAAAGAAGCCTTGAATCGCAAATGAACCCGGATGCTGAGTTAAGCATATCTCAGTATCGGCGGGCCCAACAGGTTCCTGCAGAAACACTTTATCAAGCAGGATGGTCAGAAAGTCGGCATCGTGTGTACCAACATTACTCGGACGAACGGGTATTGGTTACAGATGGCCAACAAGTGGAGTTACCTTTTATATCAGATGAAAGTTTCAATAGACTCTCACAAGAAGGACTCCAACACCTTCATATCGGACTAATAATGGTTCGGTTATACACGTTGCATAGGCGAAATGCAGGTGTCAACGCATTAGTGTTACTCAGAGACACTAGGTGGCGAGATGACAGAGCTATCATTAGCTCGATGGAAATTGATCTCACCTCTGGAACACAGTTATCATATACTGCCCCAGACATGACCATGAGCATTAGAGATTTCAGAAATCACTTACAACTGGTGATACAAACCCATGGTTACGAGAATTGGCAAGGAGGAGAGAGTAATATGCTACTCTCAAGATCACTAATTGGGCGATTATCCAACACAAGCCACACAAATTTCAGATATAATGTGCAAAATGTGGCAGATCACCTTGCAAGCCGAGGAGTTCGGGCCATCCCTGGCTCGATAAGGACAACAGAGGAACTCCAAGGCAGACAATGGATAGTGAGACCAGCACAAATCTCACAAATCCAGAATCCTCAGGCGGCAACAATCCGTTCCAGAACAGATGGCTCCTTATTAGTAAGGTTCTCGGGTTATGCAGCAACCCAACCATCTGAGGATGTTGTAAGAGGACAATATGATGAAGAAGATCTTGATCAAGAATTCATCAACCTGCTAACACCAGACGAGTACTGGCTATGGGATGAAGATGTTGATTTCCAATACATCACAGATGAGGAATTCCCAGAACCTGAAGAACACAGCGAGGCTGACAGTACAGAGCAAGATGATGAGTACATACTTGGCGCATGGTTTGTTGAAATGCTGAGAGCAGAGCAATCCGAACCGGCCATTGAAATGCTCGAACCTATGTATCCTTACATATGGGCAGATCAATTTGAAGACAGTGATCCAATAATCCAATTTATTTCGGACGAAATTAGTTGGTCAGATCTGATTGATAATGATAAATACTGGCATGATGAGCAGATCTTTATGATGACTTGTCATTGGGACGAGTCAACAGAAGAAGAAGAAGATGATTTTCTTAGCATCTTCTCCTGCTATAATCAACCAGAGCAAGAAGATTTGTTACATCTTCTTTCCAAAGGAGGTGAAGGGAGTAGCACAACTTTTTCCGAAACAATTTGGGATAAACCACCTCAAGATGAAACAATTCTGATGATGGAGGACATGGAGTACCCCATCATGCGAAAACTTAAGCAGGCGACAGAAACAACACTCTCAACAGCTGAATCATCAATGACGAGGCTACCACAAGAGCCTGTAATGGGTCCAGCAATGTACCCACCAGCAAGTAGTTCTAGGCAACCACAACAGTACAACGTGCCGGAAATCAAAGCACGCCTAGACAACATTCGCGGAGGATATGCACATCAGATGAATGAAAGATTCAATCTGCCAACCGCACAAGCCGGGCAAGGCGCAATTTTGGTGTTGCCTGAAGATATTGGCCTTTATTCAGAGGTAATCTCCAGATGGGAATCAATAACCCTCAACCTGCTGAATGAAAGAAATTGGGCTGATAACAAAGCCAAGGCCAATTATGTGGAGAATCTTCTTGGTGAGACAGAGAAGAAAACTTAGATTCAGTGGCGAATGGCATATCCCACTGAATATGATGAGTTGGTTAACATCTCCGACGACCCGCAGAATTTGCTATCTCAGGTCAGGAGAATGTTTCTGTTGGAAGACCCAACAACCGGGTCAACCGAGGTACAGGATCGAGCCTACAACGACCTAGAAAGGCTATCCTGTCATCATGTCAAGGACCCATTCGACTATATTAATGATTATAAGATCTTAGCAGCAAAATCAGGGCGGATGTATATATCGCCAGAGCTATCAGTGAAATTCTTTAGGAAGATGCCTCCTATCATTGGTAGTGAAATTGAAAAGGCATTCAATGAAAAATATCCAGGAGCTACTATAGGTGTAATTCCAAGAATACATTTCACCTATCAGTACCTAGCAGAACAATGCAAGCGAGCTGCACTCCAAAAAAGTCTCAAAGACCTATCCTTTTGCAGCCGCATACCAGTACCAGGGTATTACCAGAAGAACAAGAAGTATGGTCTCAAAAAATCTAAGACATACAGAGGCAAGCCACATGATACTCACATCAGAGTATTCAAGAAAAAGCACGCAGACAAAGTCCGAAAGTGCAAGTGCTTCATATGTGGTGAAGAAGGCCATTTCGCTCGAGAATACAGAAAACAGAAAGGTAACATTGCACGAGCAGCAATTGTGGATAACCTCGACCTAGATGATGACTGGGATGTACTCTCAGTTGATCAAAATGAACCAGATAGCGATGCAATCTGTTCATTTTCCGAGGGAGAGGGTGGAGGAGCAGGTCATTCCCTGACTGCCAGGCTCTCAGAAGTACCATATGAAAACATTTCGATGATGACCACATCTTCAGCTAATCCTGAGACAAATTCATGGAGAGTGGCTAAACAATTGCCACAAAATATGAAGGATTGCAAGCATCAGTGGCAGGACAATCAACCAGTCCCTACTGACTACATCAGATGTTGGTTCTGCCAGGAGCTAACTAACCCCAGCATGAGAGCACATTGTGGTCTTTGTCAGATCACAGTCTGTCCGATGTGCTCGAGGTTCGAACTTGGACGAAAACTTGTGATCAAGCGATCAACCCTACACTATGACAACAAAGATAAGTTGATCGAAGAGCTCACAGATTATGTGAAGTTTCTTTTAGCTGAGAATCAGCAGCTTAAGGAAAGAGTAGAAGAGCTCGAATTAGGGAGAGATCTCTCACTCTCTGATTTAAAAGAAAAGAGTCTTATGCAAGAAGAACCGATAGTTAGAAATGAAGACTCTGATTCTGATTTTGAGCCACAACCACAACATAACAACAAAGGGATCATTATCAAAATGATGAATGAAGAAGAAATTGTGTCAACCCAAGTACCAGATCCCAGACGTGGCAAGAGAGTCTTGAATAGGCTCTATAACATTGAACTAGTCATGGAAATTCCTGGAGTAACAAAGTTCAAAGTCCAAGCAATCCTGGACACGGGCGCAACAGTTTGCTGTATTGATGAACAAGCAATACCAGTAGAAGCAATGGAGCCAAGCGTCTACCCAATACAAATCAATAGAATTAATTCTCAACAAACCGCCGACAAGAAACTCAAAGGAGGTACGATATCCATTGAAGAAAACAAATTCCGAATCCCGTTTACATATGCATTTCCAATGCTCCAGAGGGATGGAATTCAAATGTTATTAGGTTGCAATTTCATCCGAGCCATGCAAGGAGGGCTCAGAATTGAGGGACAAATGGTGACATTCTACAAAAATGTCACAACAATTGCAACAAAAGTGGATGCTGAAGTAGCATCAATGGCAGAAATTGCAGAGCTAGATTTATCTGAGCTCGAGTATATGGAAATTCAAAGATCTACTCCCTATTCAATTGGAGATCAGTCTGAAAGCTTTAGAGAAAAATTCAAGCCATTGCTTGACAGACTGAGAGAACAGGGGTATATCGGAGACAATCCTCTCCAACATTGGTCAAAGAATTAAGTCACATGCAAACTTGACATCATCAACCCGGATGTCACAATTCAAGACAAACCGCTTAAGCATGTAACCCCTGCAATGAAGGAACAATTCGATAAACATGTGCAAGCATTATTAAAAATTGGAGTGATTCGACCAAGCAAAAGCCGACACAGGACAATGGCTATGATGGTAAATTCTGGTACATCCATAGACCCAAAAACTGGTACCGAGATCAAAGGCAAAGAACGTATGGTATTCAACTACCGTACTCTGAATGATAATACCCACAAAGACCAGTACAACCTCCCCGGCATCAATACCATCCTCAAAAAGGTCGGAAATAGTCAAATTTATTCAAAATTTGACTTGAAGAGTGGATTCCATCAGGTGGCAATGAATCCAGACTCAATCGAGTGGCCCGGCATCAATACCATCCTCAAAAAGGTCGGAAATAGTCAAATTTATTCAAAATTTGACTTGAAGAGTGGATTCCATCAGGTGGCAATGAATCCAGACTCAATCGAGTGGACGGCGTTCGTCGTGCCAAATAGGTTGTATGAATGGTTAGTAATGCCATTCGGGCTGAAGAATGCGCCAGCAATTTTTCAAAGAAAGATGGATAACTGCTTCAGGGGAACAGAAGAGTTCATAGCAGTGTACATCGACGACATACTGGTATTCTCAGAAAATGAAGAACAACATGCCAAGCATTTGCGGAAAATGCTTGAAATCTGTGAGAAATGGGGATTGGTATTATTCCACAACAAAAATGAAGATTGCTGTACAGGAAATCGAATTCTTGGGTGCAGTAATTGGCAACAGAAAAATCCGGCTTCAACCACACATAATCAAGAAGATAATCTCTTTTAATGAAGAGAAATTAAAAGAGAAATCCGGATTAAGATCATGGTTAGGAATCCTAAACTATGCAAGATCCTACATTCCAAAACTTGGTACTCTCCTAGGACCACTATATTCAAAAACCAGTGAGCATGGAGATAAAAGGCTCAAGAGTTCAGATTATGAAATAATCCGAAAGATCAAGGATGCAGTACAGAAGCTGCCAGATCTTGAGCTACCGCCAGAAGGATCATATATAATCTTGGAGACAGATGGTTGTATGGAAAGATGGGGTGGAGTATGCAAATGGAAGAAGGCGAAGTCTGACCCCAGAAGCACAGAAAGAGTTTGTGCTTATGCAAGTGGAAAATTCTCAACTCTGAAATCGACAATAGATGCGAAAATACACGCTTGCATGGAAACCATGAGTGCTCTAAAGATTCATTACTTGGACCAAAAGGAGATAACTTTGAGAACTGATTGCCAGGCAATAATCAGTTTTTACAACAAGTCGGCACAAAATAAGCCATCTCGGGTTAGATGGATTAACTTTGTTGATTTTGTTACAGGAACAGGAGTTCAAGTGCATTTTGAACATATTGATGGGAAACTGAATATCCTTGCGGATTCATTATCAAGATTAACAGCAAAAATGGTGAAAACCGTTAATTGTTGTTCAATTGAAGGATATTTAGAAGATTTAGAAGGTGCATTGAGAGAAATGTCTGGAGCACCTAAACCAACACAGCGAGAACTCATTGGGATTATTGATAATCTCAGTAATTTGTTCTAAGAATCCTTAGGAAGAAGATGAGCAGGCATAGTGGACTGCTGGAAAAACCCACTATAACCTTGTATCTTAGGAATTGTCTGATAGGGATCTACGGAAAACTGTTGACATTTTTAGATTTTGGTTATTTATGTAATTTTGCTGATTTTACTTTTCAGGAGCAATGGTGCTTAACTTCTTGCACAGCATGATTCATGGCGAGTCATCAACTTTTCCAGCAAGACCAAGTACTAGATTGGCGCTAGCACAAGCAAAGCGATGAGCTTCACTATGTGGCAGCAATGAATTACTAACTGATTATGAGATTGTTACTGTTGATTATCTGACAACATCTCCTATATCATTTCAGTTACAACAGGCCATGTATGCACAACTTCAGGAGAAATATGAAACCCAAGTCGCAAAAGCAATTGAAGAACTGGAGAGACTCATCGCAATGAGTTATATTAAAAAATTAAGGCTTGAACAGCAGGCAGGAGGAAGAGATAATTGGTTCAGAGATGCTCTTGGACCAGTGAATAATAAAATTCAACATCTTCTGGAACTCCACCAACAGCTCAATCAAGTGCGCCAAGGCTACTTTTACTAAGAGGTCCACAATCATATGGGCATCTTAGCTGTACTTTTACTTTCGGTGCAACTAACGGTTGGTGCGCACCACTTTAATTTGTTTGATTCCTTGCCTCGTGGGAGCAGGAATATTTCTTTTCCTTTTGTCGGGGAATTATTGTACTTTTGATTCCCGATAGTGTGTAAAAGAGAACCACTTGTGGCATTCCACTATTGCTAATGGACGATGGGGCCCAATGAGCACCCGCATAGCAATAATGAGATACCAACTGGTTTCTCTATATAATAGGAATTAGATGTTCGGGAGAAGGGCATCACCCATTCCACCAAACATCTCTTCTTTGTACAATTTCACAATATTAATAAAATTTTCAGTTCTCTCTCAGTATTCATAGTAATCAGTAGCGAGTTCTGAATTCCCTGGGTCACCAATCTATTCTGGTATCAGAGCAAGGTTTGTTTCTTAATATTATTTATGGCTTTTTTAATTTTATCTGTATTCTAGGTGAGCAGTTAGGGGAAGATTATACCAAAACATCAGTATGTTCATAACTTGAAACTACAATAAATAATTAATTACTCCAGAATTCCTAAAACCATAGCTAAACCAAAAGAATCATCCTGCCGTACAGTACCTAAGAAGAGGGAAAGATCGCGGGTAACACGATGGTGTGAGGCTACGCTAAAACATAGGAAAATATGGGAAATAATTAATTACCAGACTGGGTGCACAACTAGGGGTACACATATAGTAAATACTAGAGAATATTCCCTCCAAAGGGGTATATAAAGAATTCCCAACTTCTGAGGGGTATATAAATAATTGCCCCATAAATAAAAAGGTCGATCGTTAGAATAAGAAAATTTTTTAAAACAACATAGTTAAAAAAAAAAAAAAGAAAGGAGCCGCCCCAACACGTGGACTGTATTCAACTATTCATAGTTTCTTTCAATCCAGAAACATTTGTTATTAACTTATTGTCATTTTTTGAATGTATGTAATTTTAATTATTCTGTTCTGTGGTTTCGATAATTCGAATGGAAAAATGGAGTTTTGCATATAATGATATTTGCATTGCTATAAAGATATATTCTAAGTTCGGAATTTTTCAAGATAAAGTTTTCAGCGCGACTGTTTACATGGATGTAGTCAATTAATGCATGAATGTAGTACGAGAAGAAAGGTCGAAAAATCTCCATTCTTCGTTGCCTTTGCTATGTTTTCTATTTTCTTTAATTCCTCAAAAAAATGTAAAGTAAAATTGTCAGATATCATTATATTATTTTTATATGTACGCATAGAAAGATTTAGGATATTTCAATCTTGTTGTGAGCGACATTAAGGACTTGAAAATATTTTACCAATAGATCGAAATTTCTAATATTGACTTTTTTAGTTATTAATTTGCATTTAAAAGTAGAAA
This sequence comes from Rhynchospora tenuis, assembly GCA_027725995.1. Taxonomy (NCBI): domain Eukaryota; kingdom Viridiplantae; phylum Streptophyta; class Magnoliopsida; order Poales; family Cyperaceae; genus Rhynchospora; species Rhynchospora tenuis. The sequence goes on from CM050889.1 coordinate 81,391,022, forward strand.
ATTTAAAAGTTTTAAAATTTAATTGTTTGGATTTTATAATTTCTGTTTTTGAAGTTCCTAGAGTCTAAGTTCCATATAATTTCTGTTTTAGTTTGAATGATTATTCAAAAAATTGCCCAAATTTACGCGCTTGGATTGCCTGGTTTTCCAAGCATCAAGGTATGGAAGCCCCAAAACAAGGGACGGTAGTATCAGTGAATAGTTTTCAGGGTCAAGATGGAAATGCAAAACAGGGAAAGAGAACACTGAATTCAATATATTATCTCGGGTTTTGTTCCTGTTTGATTGAATAACCAAGTCCATGTGCAAGTTCATGCGCATGAATACATGATAAACCATTCTCTTTTCTCATGGAAAATTTTGCAACAAAAACCCGGTGTATCATTATGTACCTACTACTGTTAGGTCATATAGTTTTTCACTTGCCACTAACAAACAAATATTAATACAGAGTATAGTTATTATAATTATATATTATTAGATTTTTTTTTTCAATTGTTGCTACTACACTGAACTTTTTCCCTACAAATATTGTAGCATATTCAATATGAGAACAACACATCATATCTTAAATAATATGTATATGTAACTTGTGTTTTTGTAACTTCATTTTAAATATATTATTTGTAATTACAATTGAGTAATACTGACTAATTTACTGAATATGACATTGATTAGATTTGATATCACAATATGCGCCCTTCATTGATTGAGAAAATCCATACTGTTAGGATCAATAAAAATTTTATGTAAATAAAATAAAATGTGCAACATTTTTTATTTTTAGTATAGTAATATTTAGCTTTAGCATTTAGAACAATTTCCATTTCCGTTGAATCCAATAATTCATCTTAAACTTCTATTTATTTTCATATTAGCTCGTGAAATAGTATCTTAATTTGAGCTAAACATATTATAACATTAATGGTAATTTTGTGGTAATTATAACAATAATCATTGTAATGCCAATTTTTTCATATAATCTCATTTTATATTCAGATATTTAGCTTTCATATAAAGACATTATGGAGACAATGTGAATCACAAATTGAACTTTACTATCTTAAACCAACAAGTCCTGAGTAGCTAATTAACTATTATCTTGTAAAAGAAAATGATTTTTACCTAATAGACCGTGTATATGTGCTCTTTATATATATTTATATATATATATAGAGTTTTGCTATGGTGAGTCGCGACTCACAGATCCTTCCGTGAGTCACGATCAAAACTCTTAGATCTGATTCAAAATGACCGATCCAAACCGTCCAATACGATCTCCATATTGAAATCTCCTTCCATACCAAATTTTATATTTTTTCGAAATTTTTAAGTATTTTTTTCAGATTTTTAAAAACTGCTGTTTTTGAACGGTACATAATTAATTAGATTAGCGATTTTCTAAAATTTCAAAAAAATACTTAAAAATTTCAAAAAAATATAAAATTTGGTCTGCTAGGAGATTTAAATATGGAGATCATATTGGACGGTTTGGATCGGCCATTTTGAATCAGATCCAAGAGCTTTGATCGCGACTCACGGAAGGCTCTGTGAGTCGCGACTCACCATAGCAAAACTCTAAATATATATATATATATATATATATATATTTAAATCTTCTAATAACACGATACATATTAATTTGTAGACCAAGTGTAGCTAAACTGATCCATTGAGGCATATTTTTGCAATACATAAATCCTACGTGGTGGGCCGGGTCATGAGACAACCAAATGGGCGCCCCTGGGATTTGCCATCTTTCCCTTTGACTTAGAAATTCTTTCACCATCTCCCAATTCTTAACCAATTAACAAAATTCATTTCCGTATATATGTACATGACGACTCCTTAGTGGGACTAAGCAACTCATAAGCTTGTATCCATATCTCTGCTTCTCTCTATACATATATTTTTTCTCCATCTTTGCTATTGTTCTCGGGGGAAAAAATACAAGAAAAATAAGCTATTGGAACTAATTGAGGTAAGAGGCAAGCTACATTTGTTTCTTAAAGCATCTAGTTATTTATCATTATCTTAATTTCTTCTGCATTTTCTCAAAAATGTGTTTTCAGACGGAATTATAGGTGAACACTAACTTGTATTCCTTTCTCAATTGTTTTTCTTGAGAACAGAGGTGGCACTCCTAAACCATTTGAAGCAACTCCAACCAAGTTCATAGTCCAAATTAATGGACTCAAGCTACAGATATGATGAACCCTCAAGTAAAAACACAAGCAAGAGAACCACACATTTTAGTGACCAGGATGAGTATGTTGAGGTAACTCTTGATATTAACGATGACCATGTGGCCATTCACGGAGCAGAACGTGCTCTTCTTGGTGGGTCCTATGTGCGGGCCCCACCGGCAACATCTGGAATGCATGGCGCAGGTGGCGGTGGAGGTCTAGCTTCCAAGCTAAAGCAGGTATGTTCTGCAATATGTATATATATCCTGGTTCCTCTTAACCGGGTTGCAATAATCTGATTCTGAAATATTATTTTTTTATAGATTTAATTAATTAGTTGGTTGTCTGTTCATTTTCTTAATGATTTCCGACAGGTTGGGACTGAGCTGAGGAAGATAACTTCCACGAAACGAGGGGAAATGGCCCCTGCCCCGCCTCCACCGGGGAGAAAGCTGGACCGGAGCATGACGACTGCAGCAAAGGCACTGAAGGGAATGCAATTCCTTTCTGACAACATGGTCACACAGGGCTGGCCAGAGGTCGAGAAGCGCTTTGAGAAACTCGCTGTTGATGGTGTCCTTCTGCGTTCTCGGTTCGGGCAATGCATTGGTCAGTTTACATTTCAAAGTTAAATTCATATACTATCTGGTAGTAGTTTTGGTGCATTTGTATAATTGGGGATTTATATGTCAAGTGAGAGAATGGAAAAAGGGTAACAGAAAAGGAATGTGATGAATAAATTATAGAGCTAAAATTTCTATCAGTAAAAACTCCGAATTTGATATATCCACATGTGCTGGTCAGTATGCAATAACTTTATGTAAATAACTTGCACTATACTGCCTAAATCAAAAATCACACAAGGAATTGTGTTATATCAATGATAACAGGAATGACTGGGTCTGACGAGTTTGCCGGGCAAGTATTTGATGCACTAGCACGGCGCAGGGGTATCTCAGCACAACTGCTCACAAAGGATCAGGTGCGCGAGTTCTGGCAGCAGCTCATGGACCGTGGTTTTGATGCAAGGCTACAAACATTCTTTGACATGTACGAATCTTGTTCTGTAGTTAGTTTAATTTAATTATAAATTAGAAGTGCTGATTTGGGGATTCTCTGGTGATAGTAAAAAATGAAGAACAGATAAAATCAGAAAATGTAATGAAGCACGAAGTTGCATTAATTAATTTACTACTTTTGTTACAGTTCAACCTAATTAGAAATTATCTTGTGGAATAATTAAATTTGATTCAAACATATTATAAATCAAACAAAAGTGAGAGTTTAATTTTAATGTTATCTCTTTCACAAAAATTAGGGTGGACAAGAATGCAGACGGCCGTATCACAGAGGAGGAAGTCAAAGAGGTCAGTTGGAAATGAAAATTAAAAAAAAAAAAAAAAACTTGGTTACAATATATGCACAGTGCGACATAATATAATAATTGTACTGATACTTCTTTTTTCAGATCCTTACTTTAACTGCATCTGCAAACAAACTTACTAAGATCCTTGAAAGGGTTGATGAATACACTGCTCTGATCATGGAAGAATTAGATCCAAACCATTTAGGTTACATTGAGGTACCTATGTCTGAGCTTTCTTAGTTTAATAATATTTTAGTCCATATTTAATACTTCAGAATGTCAAAAAGCATTGTTTGAAACATAGGTAGACAGACTCAAAGAAGAGTCCGTTTTACCTATCATCCTTTGATTTACATAGAATTTAATCAAAGAAATAAAAAGAGTCAGGACAACCAAAAAGTCTGACCTTGGCTCAGGAAGGATTTGTTTTGTTCTTGGGTTAAGCTCTTGATAATTAACAATTAATCAATTAATCAAATCATGTAAACATATTTTTTTGTTACTGAATCAAACATATATTTTTCTATCACTATCGGTCTTATACAGTCTCGGAGTCTCCACTAATTTATATTTTTCCCTATATAACAGCTGGAAAATCTTGAGATGCTACTGCTACAACCACAGGTACAGACAGCAAAGCTCACACACAACAGCTCGAATATAAGCCAGCTGATAAGTCAAAAACTCGTACCGACCCGTGACAGAAACCCGCTTCGACGACTATGGAAGTGGTTCAAGTACTTCATGGAGGACAACTGGAAGCGTGTTTGGGTGATGGGTCTTTGGCTCACCATTTGTGTCGGCCTTTTTACTTGGAAATTCATTTATTACAAAAGCAATCCCACCTTCCAGGTCATGGGCTATTGTGTTTGTATTGCTAAAGGAGGTGCTGAGACTACCAAGTTGAACATGGCTATCGTGCTTCTTCCTGTGTGTCGGAATCTTGTTACTTGGCTCAGGTCCAAGACAAAGCTTGGGACAGTCGTGCCATTCAATGACAACCTAAACTTCCACAAGGTAGGCTTTGTTGAACCAAATCAAGGATGACTCTACTCATCTCATGTAACAAAAACCAGAACAGCATTGTAGTAAGCATTTGTACAATCTTTTGCCAGTATTGACATCATATGTCATGAAACACTTATTGGTATCATATGCTACTGAGGTATCAAATCATTCTACTCAAAATAAGGTAACAATTTCTTTATTTGACAATTCAGACGATCGCATGGGGTGTAGCAGTAGGTGCAGGTCTCCACATCATTCCACACTTGATATGTGATTTCCCAAGGATCCTGCATGAAACAGACTATCAGTACTACACATACTTGGCACAATTCTTCGGGCCCAAACGTCCTCCAAACTACTGGTGGTTTGTAAAAGGCGTTGAAGGAGTGACGGGATTGATAATTACAATTTTAATGGTGATAGCTTATATTTTCGCACAGCCTTGGTTCAGGAGGAGCAAGATGCAGGAGGGTAGCGTGCTGTGGAAACTTTCTGGTTTCAACACGTTTTGGTACTCACATCATCTTTTTGTCATAGTGTACATTGTTTTCATTTGGCATGGTGAGACGCTCTACATCAACCGCAAGTTTAAAAATAAAACGGTGAGTTTTTCGAACATTGCATAGTTTTATTCTAAATCAATTTATTCAGTTTAGTGGAATAGATATTAAACATTTTTATTAGCATACTTAACATCGAGGCTTCAGAAAGCAATCTTTGATTTTATTATTAATCTTATACCCTTCTTACAGACTTGGATGTACCTTCTGATACCATTGACTTTATATGTCGGAGAACGTATTTTGAGAGCGTTGAGGTCTGGATACAAGCCTGTTAAAATTCAGAAAGTTGCAGTTTATCCAGGAAATGTGATCGCAATTTATATGCACAAGCCTCACAATTTCAAGTATAAAAGTGGCCAATACATGTTTGTAAATTGTTCCGCGATTTCTCCATTTGAGTGGTGAGATACAAATTACTATCTTAATTTATTACAAGTATTCCATGGTTCATTACAAAAAGAAAAATTAAGATATATATAATTTTTTCTTTTTGCAGGCATCCTTTTACAATTACATCAGCACCGGGAGAGGATAACCTCAGCATGCACATCCGTTGTCGGGGTGACTGGACATCCTCACTAAGATCCATCTTTGCTGAGGTATTGTTCTTGCTTTTTCAGGGTTTACTTTTCGTTAATATATCCTATAAAGTAAGACTTCTGTACAAAAAAAAAAAAAAAGTTGGAACAATTTTGATTGAATACAGGTTCATTGTTTTTTTTTTTCCTTTTAGGTAAAAAAAAAAACACTTAGTATTATGTTGTAATTGACAACTAACTCCACCTTTGATTTGCATATATAGAAGTGCCGACCTCCTGCTCAAGGCCAAAGTGGTCTCCTCAGAGCTGATGTCATGACAACGGAAAGAACTGCAGCGTACATATCTACCCCTTTTTATATATAGCATGTTCCCGTGCTTCTTTTTTTTTTTTTAACACTTCATTACAAGCTTCCATTCATGCATTCCAATTAACACTAAAATAATAATTCTTTCAGGTTTCCAAACCTCCTGATTGATGGTCCCTACGGTGCACCTGCACAAGATTACTGGAAGTACAATGTACTTCTTCTCATCGGTTTGGGTATTGGGGCAACCCCCCTGATCAGCATCATGAAAGATGTGCTCAACAACACACAAAAGCAAAGAGACGGCTCAATGAGCCTGGCCGAATTGGAGAGGAAGAGCAAAACATTCATGACAGAACGGGTCTACTTCTATTGGGTGACACGTGAAGAGGGATCTTTCGAGTGGTTTCGAGGGGTCATGAATGAGGTGGCAGAAAAAGACAAGGATGGAGTGATCGAGTTGCATAACCATTGCACAAGTGTGTACGAGGAGGGAGATGCAAGGTCAGCACTGATTATCATGTTACAAGCTCTCAACCATGCCAAACATGGTGTTGATATTGTGTCAGGGACACGTGTCAAGACACATTTTGCCAGGCCGAACTGGCGTACTGTGTTCAAGCATGTCGCAGTCAATCATGAAAAACAGCGTGTCGGTGAGTATTCTGTATATTTTGATCCTTTGCACTTTCTTAGAGAGTCCGAACCAACTTTTGCTTATCATGTACCAGTAATTGAAGATCATCAAGTACCAATTGTTGTCTGATACTTAATTTACAAAATGGAAGCATTGAAAAACAAAAAATTAATAGAAAGTCTGTACTTCATTCTTTTGAATAACTAAATTCCATAATTACAGAGTACTAATTAATATTTTTTTTGCTCTAATTAGGGGTTTTCTATTGTGGTGACCAAACATTAACGCCTGAGCTGAGGAAGCTATCACAAGACTTCACGCATAAAACATCTACAAAGTTTGTCTTCCACAAGGAGAATTTCTAATTATGATGTAATTTGTATAAAAATGACTGGCTTCAATTTTCTTTTCTTTCCACATAATTTCGTGGTTTCAGAAAATCTGTTTCGTTTTCATAGAGAGGGACTTAGTGTGAAGGTAACAGTTTTACATCTTTGGTGAAAGAATTATAATTTATGTCATTATACATTTTGGAGTTATGATTAGGGACAAAGAAAAAGGAAATGTAGATGTTTCATGTGTAAGTATACAATAAAATGATAAAAGAAGAAGTTCGGAATAGTTACATTTGTTTATTTACATGACTTGATTAATTTATTCTTCTCTCCTCAAATAGTTACATCAATATCAAAAATATAGATAAAGATGTGTGGGTGTCAGGTTAAAATTTTTAATCGCTAACGACACGTTAAGCTGTTTCTGTATTGGTTAATCTGCCTTGATTAAAATATTTCCGATTTTGTAACAGCAAATCTGTATACAATTGTGATGCTGCAGCCTACAATCATTTGTATGACCCGTTTCATGAGGTGCACAATAGTTCTGAACTTTATATTTCTTGCGTCCTTTTTTTATTTTTCGTTTTGGTCTGATGAAAAAAAAAACGAAGGAAGCCCTCCCTTTCACTTTTCTAATTTCTCCCAAAAAATTGGCGACAAAATTCCTTCCTTCCGCCTCCTTGGATCCGTCCAGTTGCGAGATGATTCCGAAGGCTGCGGCCATGGCTGAATGTCGGCAGTTCGATTCTCCGCCCCAGCCGGTCGATTGGAGGTCCCGTCTATTATGTGCTGCTCGAAAACGCTCTTTCGCTATTCCTTCTCTTCTAATTGCATCGCCCTCAGGCGCTTCATTTCTCGTCAAGTTGGCCCACCTCATATCTCCGATAGTCAATCTTTCTCCTCTGGTATAACAGTGAATCTGAGGTTTGACAATTCCGTGTGCCAATGATCCTGTACTGGTAAGAACCACACATGCTTATTACTTAATTAGTTGCTAATTGACATCAAAATTGAGGCATGAAATCCATGAAAAGATGCACAATACGAAGTTATCTGTAAGCTTCCTATATGAAATTACTATGATTTTCCTTTTGCTGATATTTTTTTCATGTTTTTATGTAAATTTAAGATTATTGAAAATTTATGGCTGGTTTCTAAATTATCTTAATTTCTACCCGATTTACAAATTTTTATTTACAAATTAATTTATTTAGATTTTAGCTCGTGATAAGTACGAAAATTTTCTCAGTTTTTTTTTTTATGATTATCAATCCCACGATATCAAATATCTTTTTACTGGCTTTATACATCCATTAATCCTAAACATATATGATTTGAAATTATTGATTATCCTATTTTGGTATTTTAAATGAGTTTAAAGAACTTTGCATTACATATGTGTAACTTGAGAAGAATTGTTATACATATATATGGTAATCTTCTAAAAACCATTATAGACGCCTGAACTAGAGATGAATATTATTAAAGATTTCTGGGTATAGCATAAAGGCATTAAATTTCTGTCAATAAAGGCATCCAATATAGGCATAAAGGCATTAAATTTCTAATTATAAGGAAATTAAGATTTCATTCAATCTGTGTGATTTTTATTACAGGTTGTGAACGGTCTAAGGCCATTAATTTTTTTAAATACATTTAATTTTGTAATTAATACAGAATGATTTCAGTTACTTTGGGTTATGTTATATGCCACCTCCGTGCATTTTTCTTGAGACTAGGGGCTCTACCATTAAGGGTCTGTAATACCTCCATACCAGTAGCTTCAAACACTGGTAAGCCTTTCAAAGCTTAATTTTGTTTTATATGCTGCTATTTACCTTATTCCATACATAAAGGGTATTATTGGAAATAGGGTGGATATGAAATTCAGATGTTAATACTTCAAGGATTCATTTTTTTTCTTATTAGGCATCATATTATTGTTAATCAAAGAAAATATGGATTAATTTCTTAATTATCGCTAGGATCTATTATCCCAAAAGGATGGAGAATTTACATTTTCGCTGGAGAAAGCAACGACAATATAGAGACCTATTCTAGACCATTGCAATTCAATCCGTGAAGATGGGCTGGTCAGTATAGACTATAGACAGTGAAAAATCTATTGTAAGATCCATATATTTATTCATTGAAAACATTAACAATTAATTGATTTTGATCAACGATTGTTTAAATTTGTCTTGATCAGGATAATAGCCTAGAGTCGCAATAGCACTTCATGTTATTTGGGAGCTTAAGTCGAATTTCTCATCGTAAGGAAAACGATACTGTCGAAAAATCACATTTTCTTCACTACATGGTTACTAGATACTGGTATCTTCTTCACTTTTGAATCTAAAGTAGAAATCCTAACTACCATAATTGCCAATTTATCGGGGCTGAGATTCAATTAGGTGGATTATCTTTGTCTAATCTTTGATAAAAAAAATAAACAAAAGAAAAAAAGAAAAAAAAAAAAAGAAAAACAGAGAGACAACCTTCTTATTTAATTTCTTTGTATGGAAAATCATTGACTATTATAATGGACCTATCAAAGTTTTATATGATGTTGTTGGTGGCATGCATGATATAGCCATATAGGAAGGAGGTAGGAAAGAACACCCTGATGAAGTTTTCAAGAGTACAAGCATTGAATGGGATATATTTCCACCTCAATGAATAGGAGAAATTTGATGTGCTGTATCAAAATAACGCTTAACTGAAGTGTATAATGTGTGTAAACCTTCCAAGAGAGAATCTCTGGAAGTGTTTAGAATTTATTAGGGGGATTAAAACGCTCCTTTATTTCTTTATTTATTGATGTGCATCAATGTAATGATATTTCTTTGGGTGATTCAAATTTAGGGAACTGGTATACCATATTCTACTTTTGAGATACCTGAAATTATTAATAATGTATTTGTCATCATGTGTAGACACCAGTGCAAAGGAAAATAAATTACATTTTCAAGCATCTTTCCCACGTTGTGTTTTCGCATAGTAATTACTGGGCACTGATTTACATATATAAGATCAAATTGTGCTTTGTTTTTTTTCATACTTTGAGAATTCAATATAGCTCAAGCGCACTGTTATAGAACATTGTTGTGTTTGTACCAATAGAAACATGGTCAATAATAGTTTGATATTGTTTTCCTTTCTTTACCTCTTATTAAGTACTTTTTTTATTTTTTAATGAATTATTTTTTTTAAAGGTAGAGGAGGAAATGCAGACGTACCACACCTTGGTAAACAATGCAGATTGTGTTCTCGATAATATTAATGTTTGTCTGACAAGTTGGGCATACTAGATCCATGGCTGGAGTGCTGAAGAGAATAGGCATGACTATTTGTTGAATAAGTATCTATTTGTCAGGCTGAGTGGACATATAGATGATTGAGAAGATAATTCAATATCTGATTGGCTTTGGGATGGTAAGCAATTATGTAACATTTTATATCTCTTATGTTGGTTGTTAATCACCAGCAACCGATTTTGGTAGAGATGGTTCATACCAGTATTACTGGTACAGGTCATTGGTTTAGTGAAACTTCAATCTGCCTTCCAGGTGTCTGTGGCTCCATTCGAACAACTTGCAACAATAGAACCTCAGAAGGGGAATGAGCTCATAAACATAATCAAGCATTAGAATTTATATACCTATGAAAATTTATTGTAATAGATTTAAGTTACAAGCATAAATTGATTTGAACGTCATGGTTGCAAAATTATCATGCAACTAAACAGATGTAGTGTCCTGACTTTTTACTTAAATTATCTTAAGTTTTATGTTTTGATTGTAACAATGCGATGGTAGAGAACAAACTATACAAACGTTTCATATGTAGGTATATACATTATTATAAGAAAGAGCAACCTTCATTTCTCATGGAAACACTTGGCCATCTTGCCAAGAAGTACGGGGCTCCCGAGATAAAAATATATATATATATTGGAGAATGGCTATACTACTATTCATATGTAAATTGGTTTTGTAGGCTAGACTTTTGGACTGTTGGATTCATTCAAGATCCGTGCGAAGATCTGAGAGAACGGTTTAGATACAGGCGCTGATCCCTCCTTCACTTTTTAAGTTTTTCCGTTTTTCTCTCTGTTAAACTTCCGTCTCTCTCGTGATCTAAGTCGCCCCTCTAAAAAAGAAAGGTGCTCGGCTGAATGCTACGGTTTCTCCGCCCCGCCTCCGCCTCCGCCTCCTCTCGTTACAACTCGATCAGCACCTCTGAGAGCAACTTGATCAGCCTCCTTCGATCAGACTTCTACGCCTCTCTCTCCACCAGAAGGGTACAAATTGAAGGTTACAGCCAAATCCTAACCTCAGAATCTGTCTTTCTATTCTTTCAGCGAAAAATTGAAGGTTGGCAGAGCTCTCTCTTACTCTCTCGTTGAAATTTCAGATTCGTTTTTTTCTAGTAACAAAATGCGATTTTGAGAGAAATTTGTTTTCCATCCTTTCAGTTTGATAGTTAGTTTACTTTCATAGCCTCGATTTGTTTTAATTTGAGTTAATTTTTACTTTCTTAGAGCCTGGAGTCAATTTGAGTTAATTTCATAGCCTAGATAGTTTGTTTAATTTGGGTTAATTTCATAGCCTGAAGTTAATTTGAGTGAATGTATTTAAGGTCAAAATCTCATAGCCCGGTACCATGCTTGCTACTTTGGCTGGTACCAATAAGTACCATGCTTGCTACTTGTCCATGTGCCACCGTCAACTAGCGAGCAGAATTCCATGTATGCTTGTTTGAGTTATTTAGTGTCTGCTTATATATTGTTTTTGTGCTGTACCATGCGTTCAATTTAAGCTCACAGTAATGCTTGTACCATATTCAGTACACAGACTCTGAATGCTTGTAACATATCCACTCATCTCTGAATTGCACCAAATTGAGCCAAATTTAGGAAACTTATGTGGGCTTAACTTGATTAACTTTGAAAATAATGTGCAGTACATTCTTAATTTCTTACAATTAATTTCACATTTCTATTTTTGGACTATTTTTTCTATTTTACAATTAACTTTTTTTTTTCAGCTGAAGAAAATGAAGGGAAAGGATAAAGAGAATAGTGGACTTTTAGATGAAGCCTATGAAGACTTATCTCGATGAATCTTTGAGAATTTACTTAGTTAGCTGTTTTTTTTTTTTTTAATTCAGTGTTTGAAGAGGATAGTGGACTTTTGTCTAATTCAGTGTTTAACTTACTGGTTTCATCATGCATAACGTATATGTTTTTTTTTTTTTGTTTTTTTTTTATGGAGATTATATGTATCATAAATGAAAATTTTATGTTCTTTCTCCAGCTATTTTTTTTTGTTGTATCATAAACGCCACTTTAGATTGTTATAGTTTGATAAAAGGTATAGTTGCCAGTGCTGCTAAATAGGTGCTTGGAATTTGGCTTCAAAGGTGTGTTGGCACCGGTACAGGTACAGAAACTTCACATTTCATTTTGTAGACTAGTTTCAATATGCAGTTTCATACGTTGGTTCATTGCACCAGAACTTCATGGAAACTATACTGAATATCAGACTATGGTAGCATTTAAATCACTATACTGAATATTACACTGGTGCATTGCGCTTAATTAAATTGACCAACGCATGGTACAAGTATTGAGAGATTATAAGGCATGGTACAAGCATACAAGTACAGTAAATATCAAAATACAGTAACTAAATCTCAAAACAGTAAATCAATTAATTCAAAGTTAATACAAACTAAATCTAAATTACAGTAACTCAAGCATCCGTAATATCAAGTACAGTAAGTCAAGCATCCATTACAATCAAGGAAAGAAACATCCATTACAAATTAAGTAGCATGCATACAACAAGTGAAACCAGCTGCTGATCTTGTCTCTTTGAGAGCATTTTAAACTAAACAACACTACAAATTAAGTGGCATCCATTCACTTAACAACACTAAAACAACAAAAACCAGCTAACTCTTAAACCATAGTAACAACATCGAAACAAGTAAAATAACTGAATTTACAATGAGAATTTTTCCTTTCCAAATCATCCAATCAACTAATAAGCCCATTAATTACTACCTTTGCTCTCTCTTGGAGGGGTGCATCACACCAATTAATAAGCTTGTATCAGCATCTATCGAGAAATCATGTATTTACCAGTAAGCATTAACAAGCATGTATCAGCATGTATCAAAAATTAACTCAATTAGGCTTCAAGTTTAGAAAACAAAGGATCGAGAACTCAAAAATTACCTAGGTTTTAGGCTCCAAGTTCAAAACTCAGCCCCCAATTTAAGAACGCAAAAATTATCTCTCCAGATCGAGGAAACAAAGGATCCAGACTCAATCGAAGCTAGAGTTTAGGTTTCGTTGCACCGATCTGGCCACAATCGATTCTAGGGTTTCGGTTTGGTCTCAACCAATCTGGCCTCAATCTGTCGAGTACCAACTGAGCGAAGCGAAGCGGAGGAAGGGCAAGGAAAGGCGAGCTAAGGCAAGGGGAGGCGAGTTCTTCAAACTGTCGAGATCGAGGGTCGAGACTCGAGAGTGTGAGAGAGAGATAGGTGTAGAAACTTTTTTACAAATCACCTCTCTTCAATTTATGGAGACGGAGAGAAAAATGTAGAAACGGAGAGAAGGAGACGGAATAGAAGAAGAAAACGGAAAATTTAAGAGCTCGTCGCCTTTATCTGAGCCGCTAAATCAGATCTTCGCACGGATCTGCTAGGAATCCAACGGCCCAAAAGTCTAGCCTACAAAGCAAATTTACATATGAATAGTAGTATAGCCATTCTCTATATATAGACTCTGTTTTAATTTTGCTTTTTTCTATTAGATTTTTATATCATGTTTTACCATTAAATTATACAAATTGTTCTAAAATTTACTGTGTGTTTGTCCTGTATTTTACTTATTATTGTTCCGTTCTAAATTAAACAAATTTATTCTTTATTGTTACAGTATACTATTACTTATACATAAATGTTGTCATCTTACAATAAAACCACTATATAAATTAAAAATATCTTTAGAAACAAATATCAAATATTTATAAACTATGTCATCAATATCGAGCGAAGCTCGATGTGCCCTCTAGTTATAAATAAAGATGTGTGGGTGTCGGGATCGTTTAGTTAAATGTAGTTCGACACTCCAAGTATTGTGAAAGAGCATTTTTCCTATTTCTGTAACATGATAATCTATAACTATTTGTGTACTGGGTATTATTCCTCATAAAATTGACCCGCTTCACCGGCAGACAATAATATGGCAGTACATTATTTTGTTTCTGATTTTTTTGACCCCTTCCTATTTTCATTTTCATTGTCAATTTGTAATAGTTAAGCTAAAAATATTGTAAATTATGTTGGACATATATTTGGAAAACTCAAAATTCATTCTATGAGATAATATTGTTGGACATATTATTTTAATATATTCATATCTTATTGATATGATTGTGATATTTATTCAAAATAATATGTCCAACATAAATTTTGGACTAAGAGTACATATATATATATGGTGCTTTATTTTGTCGCCAAATATCATTTCTTAAAACATACCATGTTGCAATCATATTTTTCTCTTTTATTTTTTAATGTTGATATGCTGATGTTGATCGATTGATATGTATAATTTATAATTGGGTTAGCTTTTTTTCCTCAGATATAAACTGCAAATATTTCCTTTTAAAACATAGTATATTTAGAAAATATTGTATTTTTCTTTTGAAACATACATGATTTTTTGAGGATAATATTTTTTTTCCATGCCTTCTCTCTATATATTATATATTTTATTGCTGATCAATGATTATAATGGTGTGCCATCTCATTGTTCCTTGGTAATATCTCAGTTAAAATTTTAGTTTATGTGCAATCTCATTTTTCCTTTCGGCTTAAATTAAAGTTTATTACTTCATTAGTATTTTTCTATCATTTATAATATTAATACAATAAAAATTCATGTACCGAGCGAAACTCGATGATCCACTCTAGTTTGTATTCGATTGCGTAAAGTTTTTAATTGATCGTAAATTGGTTTGAAAGAACTTGATCCAAACGTACCATAAGTTTCTCTAGCCAAATTCAACGCATTTTGTGTTTTATTCAGGTATGTAAAATTCAAACATGATGTTAAACAAAAGGAGCATCACAAATATCCAAAAAGATAAGACCTTGCATGACGATGAGCCGATGACTATGGTTTCCAATGTATAATTCACACATAATCTAAATTTGGTATTTTTTTTCATTATTTTGTTTAGTTACCTCGTGAAACCAAAATAATATGCTGCTGCAGCAGCAGCAGCAGCAATAAGTGTAATTCACACATAATCTAAATTTGGTATCTTTTCATTATTTTGTTTAGTTATCTCGTGAAACCAAAATAATATGCCACAGCAGCAGCAACAACAACAACAATAATCACTGACTGTTTGATTTATCAGCAAATGTTGCTAATCAGTAAGCAGTGTCATTCTTTTACTGACTGTTAACAGAATTTGGTTACCTCGTCAGTACATTTTCCCCCTTTTATTTTAAAATTTAAAGTTATCTGAATACTGTAAACTAAAATACAGAATACATGAATATCTCTATATTGTATATGTTTTTCCTTCTTATATATTTATTCGTTTCATGAGTCTATTAACACAATTCTATTTATAAACTTAATAAAATTGCAAGATAAAATTAATTGTTTAATATTCGAAGGGACGCGCAATAAACCCAAATAAACAATGAACAAGCAAAAGGACGACAACTATATATTACGTGTTGACCTGCAGAATTAACCGACCATCATTGTCAAAAACCATGTACGGATATATCGTTTAAATAAATTTGTGTAGCAGTCACGTCGTGCTAATCACTAAACATTTAAAGGAGCCCGAAGATATGGTCCAATGATACATGCTTATATAATTTTTTTTTTTTCAAGTGACTGCCCGCAGGCAAGATCATCGATTCATCATACAGCAGTAATTATATTGAACAAAACAATACTACATACCAATTCTTCGGCTCTGTGGTGGTGTAAATCTCAGGTGTAGCGGTTCTATCTGGGTCAAAATTACAGAAGAAACGACACTTGCTGCAAAAGTATAGCAAAGTTTTGTGTGTCGAAACTCGAAACTGTCTACCAGATAAAAAAAAAAAAACGAAAAGCAGGGGCACGTTGGTCGAGTGGGTGACTCTCCGAACTTTTAACAATTAAGCCCCTTTAATTGTTGTTATTGAAACTAAATTAGTACATATCGTTATGGATTTTCCTCTTTCATCCCTGAAATTATAAAATTGTTGAGAACCCCATAATTTCATATTTGAGAATCTGAGGATTCCAATTACAGTCTGAAGTGGTACAAGCACATAATAATTCCTATCATAATTGGCATAACAAGTATTACGTGTGCTGATGGACATGATATATAGAACAAAAGATGCTTCAGATTATATTAAGAAACGGTAATTTACATAAAGAAATTAACATAAGTAAAAAATAAAGCTCAACTAACGATGCAATTTTCTAATGACTTCTGCATTACTTTTTTTTTTGGCAAATTTAAACGAGTAAAAACGTCGACAGTGCGACAAACCTGTAAAATTTTCTAATGCGGGTGTCATGAGCTTGAACTTGAAGTGCTACTCAACTGTTTTCTAAGATGAAGACAATTTGATGTAGTTCATGTTTAATTTATTTATTTGAAACAAGTAGGACGGAGTCCTACCACTTCAAAATTTTGCTGTGCTAATAGGTTTTCCATCTAACCATTTCAAACTAGGATTAACCTTCTCCACCAAAACCCTAAATGTCTCATTGGTAACTGGATTTCCTTGCAAGTCCAGTTGCACCAATTGCAAGGATTTCAACAATAAAATAGCCTCCCAAAAGTTCCAAATTTGAATATTCTCCCTTGCAACCTCCTCCATGATTTCAGTTACGTCAGAGGTGTAACAGGTGTTTGACAAGGGAGAGGAACAGAGATACCAAGTAGTATCCACTAGGTGAGACCCAATTTCATTGAAAGATAGATCGAGAACTTTCAGTGATTGTAAACATTTTATGGGCTCAAGTGCCGTGAAACTCATTATTTGGTTGTGACTCAGGTTTAGGCAAACCAGCAGTTGTAAGGCCTCCAATCCTGGAAACAGGAAGAATTAACTAACCATTATCACACACACACACACACACACACAAATGACAGATCAGGCCAATTTATTTCAGAAATTTGGCTACAAGTACCCATCCCAAATTTGGGTTAGCCCCAGTTTTATTCAAGTCATACATATTCTGTTGTAATTTCATCAATCTACGCCTTCTGTTAAAGGCGGGACCTCTTATGTATCTATTTAACTGCTCATTAAAAGGCTAAATGAGCTCCTTGATTCTTAATCATCAGAAAGTATCAACAAAAATCTAAACCTATCCTAAAATTCAGGTCTGGAACTGATCATGTACCATTATGGAGCTGTAGCAATTTGCTTGGTACAAACTTACCTGATATAGATGTGAGATTGTTGTGGCTAAGATCAAGTATCTGGACCCATAAGAGCCGTTCTACAAACCCGACTCGGCTCAAATTTAGTCCCGAAAAACGTATGCACAACTGTGGATCAATATAGCTGTAGCTGGAATTTTCACATCTACTGCAATACTTCACCAGTGAAACTTTGCTAGAAGTTAACTGTGCATAAGATAGAAAATACTTTCAACTCTTATATAGTACTTTCGCCATATACAACTGGTTAGTTTACCATATTTATAACAACAAAAGTGGAGTCATTCCAAAACAACGCCCAAAGTTGGTTTTTAGATTACTCTATTGTAATATGAAGGGATAACTGCAACTCAAAAAAATGTGATTTTTACTAATTAGGGATTAAAAATGAAGTTTTACACATTTGAAGGAAAAAAAGAAAGAAAGACAAAACAATATACACCATTGAAGTAGGGATCGTAACAGCCAAAGTGTAGCTTACCAATTTATTGTAATGACAAAAATCGTTTATATATAAAATCACAGGGGCAATTTAGAACGTACTATGATTATAGTACTAAACACATTAATAGTACACATTATTAACATACACAATTTGTTCAAAATTTGGCAATTTTATTTAACTAAATATTTGCAGCAATAGGTATATGCTACCTGATCCAATAAAACAAGGCTTCTTTCCTCTCTGTAGTAATTACTGTGGGGTGCATCCAGCTTTATTAAGTCATCGTATAGCTTTAATGTCTCCTCAAAATAAGAACTCCAACCAGATTTTACTGAATTTTGTGCACCCAATAATCTAGCCAATGTCAGCTTCCCAAATTTACTAAAATAAAGGAAAACAGGAAAAAAAAAAAATAATTAAGATGCCAGATCCATTTATAGTTGACTATTTCCTATTCTTGAATTGTTCATAAATATAACAGCTTACTGAATTGAAGGTTAACTCAAGCACCCTACAGGAAGTTCTAATTTTGTTGCTGAGAATTCGTAATGTTCTGGTTTGGACTGGCATATCCCATTTAGGGAGCACATATTGTACAATAGCATATACTGAGTGCTGCAACTTACGGAAATGTTGGCACTTCAGTACGTTTAGCATGAAAACATTAAAACTTTAAAAAAACATGTGGTACTAATATGAACCTTTCGTTGCATTCCGACAACAGCTTCTTAATATGTGTAATCTCAGCAGACAGAGTATCCAAATGCCACTTTGTGTCTTCTTCCATATTCTCATTTCTCACCCTCCACTGATCAAAAGAAACAAAATCAGGACAGGTTTCTTGTAAATTTTGACATTTCTCAGTGCAGTCCCATAAAAACAGCTCCTCAAAACCATTTCCATTCTTCCCTTGATCCTTACAACTTAATTTCATAACAAAGTTCAAATGCACAATAGTCCCACAAAAGTGTGCACTAATTTCAACATAAAGAGGTTCTGAATTCTCATAATTTTCATTGAAAATTTCCAAAAAGGCCACCCAAATTTTCGACTTTCTGGAATTATTTGCTGAGAGAGGTTTCCAAGTGATGTGTTGACCAGACACTAACTTTGAATTAATTGTCGCTGTGGCCAAATATACACCATCAACTTGTTGGTTGAAGTATAAGATGATCGGGAACTTTTTGCACTTCTCCTTGAACTGTGAAGAAGTTTCAATATTTGATTTGTCAAAAGGCCATGAAGAAAGTACATATGGTTTAGGAGGGGTTGAGGTCTGTTGGAGAAGACATAAATGATAAAACCAGCCAGTTTGGTCACTTGGGTCAGTAAAAAGAGCATCTCTGACTTTTTCAAACTCGTCTGAAACAATATTTCTTTCTTCCTGGAAGCCCTTCGCCTTTTTCCTTAGTAGTTTGGAAAGAAGCATGCTGTATTTACAAAAAAAAAAATAACAAATTATATGAAGTTTTTGGGGCTCGCAAAATGCAAATTTTTTTTTCATCTAATATGACAAAAAGAAAAATGTTCTTATAAGTGTATTAATAGATTGCTCCTTCTTATTAATTAACTGGTAAATAGTGATGCAAAATTTGCAGGTGTTTCTCTTTTGTACTTATAACTTGACTTCCTTTAACTCATAATGCAAATTCATACTCGAAGGAACCTTGCTTTACACCTTGTTTGGATAGAGGATAGAGATTTGGTTGGATATTCAGTAAACGGTTAAGGTTAAGGTTAATGGAGGTTTTCAATTGATCTCTTGACTCCTAGAGCTTAAAGTTTATTATTCCCCAAATAGAGGTGTAACAAAGGGAAACAAAATGGATCTAACATGAGGATAAAAAGATGTAATAATCTCCCTTCCCATCCCCTCATACTCTTCAGCTCCCTTTCCCTTTCTGTCCCGTGAACCTAACAGGGTGTTAGGGATATCTTTAACACCAACCTATGGGTGCAATGTGCTGCTTCAAATGAATTTATAGGTTACTTGCAATTTCAACAACAAAAGTGCACTCTAAATATTGATGTAAAATTTTCTGATGTATAATCTCTGACCTTCTGTAGTGCCATGCTGAGTAATTACTAAAATTACTCAAAATATTTTTCCAGGTAAATTCGTGCTCTTCTTCCTCTGACATATCCTTCAATGTTGCAATAAACCTGAACAGAAAAAAAAAAAAATAACTATCACAAGATAGAAAATCTTGGGTTATCCTTGACAATCCTTAACATTTACCATCCTTACCAACAACAGAAGAAAAACACATGCTCAAAACCCCTCTTCATACATTTTTTTTAATATACCCAATTTTCCCTTCATCCTCAAATTTTACCTCAACAGAGGTAAAAATCAAAGACAGCTTTCAGGCAAGAAGCCAGGAACAACGACTCCCCAGTGCATTGGATCATCTCGCAACAAACTCTTTACAGGAAGCACTGCCGTAATTAGTTTAGAGTGTGTTTAGGGGTTTCTTTTTTTTTATTTTCTTTTCTTTTTTTTTTTCACTTGGTAGCCACTATCAAGTACTCCTTAAAAAAAAAAGAAAGGTCTGATAATGCCCGTGTGAGAACAGAAAAATACGATACATTGTTGCTTAAGAAATTAACAAATTTTGATTTAAAAAAGCCGCAAACCGACTAGATAATTCCGATTCCGAGCTGGCTATGGTTAAAATGTCAGTCACGCAGCAGCGTTACCCTTTTTGGTAAGAAGGGTAGCAATTCATTAAAACGAAACGGATGGGTCGAATTGAACACCAATGGAGGTTATAGCATGGGTGGAACTACAAATTCGAGACGAAAGGGCAGAGAATTATTTTTCAACTCGCAATATAAGATGTTATTTAAAGTTGAAAGAAATGAGGTTATAATTTTTAGATTTTTGAGGGTGAATTTAGAATTATGGGGGGACAATTTTTTTTTTATTATTTTTTTTAGTAAAGCCCGTGGGCATAAAAATTTGATCAGATTCCTTAATAAAATGACGTCAAGGGATCAATTCAATTAGAAAACAGTAACACCCAAGTAGAAAAGAATTTTGTGATTTAAAAAAAAAAATCATAGAAGATAATAGAGACCTAGTTGAGTTTGTTGCTCATTTTTTTATGTAAACAATTCATCGTTAAAGTAATAATAAAATAATAATAATAATAATAAATAATAAATAGAAAAAGATGTACTAGATTGACTAGGACCAGGCCCCACCATACGTCAGTACAAACATTGGAAGTCTTAACCCACATCGGCAGGGCACATGCATTAGTGTTGTCTTAACGGGTCAAGCTAAAACCCGATATCCGTCAGAAAACTGTAGCGCATATGTTGAGGGTGTGTTTGGATCAAACCGGATAAGGAATAGGAATAAGGATAGAGGGCCGGATCTCGATTGGAGTGTCAATCCTTATTCCTAATTCCTATACCAAGGTTTTGTTGGTATAGGAATAAGGGCCGGAATTAGCCCATATTCCTTATTCCCATGGTGTTTGGTTTGACACCGGAATAAGGAATAGGCCTCTATTCCTTATCCACCCGTCATTTGGAAAACCTAAGAATAAGGAATTAGACCCTTATTCCTTATTCTCTCCCGTAACCAAACACACCCTCAATGATTAATGCGAGGGTTAACGGGTCTGTCGGACTCTGGAATCCGTCAAAATTCCAACACAACAGATTAATTGAGTATTTTATAAAGCAAGTCGGCAAAAAATATATATGTAAAATAAGAGCGGGTTCTATTTGAGTAATGAATTATAATTTATACAAAAAAAATTTGTATTGTATTTTTTGAATTTTTTATAAATAAGCTTAGAAAATTGATTTGAATTTGTTTTTGAAATGCTTTTCAAAACATACACTGCAGACACTATTCGTTTATCATATATATATCCACATACCGCTTGTGCACTATACAACGGCTACATAATTTCGTTGACATTTTCTTTGACAGCCAAATAGATTTAAGAAATCGGGTAGCAAATACTATAGAATCTCACCCGATTCATTTGTCGGATTCGGGTGTTATTAATAATAGGGTTTCATTGATTTGTTCTCTAACAACAAAAAGAAGAGGAGAACCCGAACTTTGCTACGCGGCTACGGCGTGAGAGAGAAGATAAAAAAAACAAAATATCACAGAAAGCAAAGAAAAGGCGAAATTTGGAGAAAAAACAAAGATTCTCGCTACCAAAAAAAGAGAGAGATGGCTGAGGCACCGAGCAAGATCGAATCGATCAGGAAGTGGGTTGTCGAGCACAAGCTCCGTACTGTTGGTAATAACAGATCTTCGTTCGATCCGATTTTGAATCGTTTGAATTCGATTGGTTTTCCTCACCTTATCAATTTTTTTTTTCTTTTTTTTTTTGTTGGATTAAGGGTGTCTCTGGCTTAGTGGAATTACTGGTTCAATCGCGTACAATTGGTCTCAGCCGAATATGAAGACTAGCGTCAAAATCATTCATGCCAGGTTTGTTTTTCTTTTTTATTTTCTTCTTTTTTTTGTTTACAATTGTGAAAGGGAATTCGGTGATTCAATGTGGGTATCGATTAGGTATTATTTAGAATACTAATTCTTTAGTATTCATCCATTTTATGGGGAAATAAGAATACTATTTCTGTTGTATTTTCTTTTTAAATCTTAAGGGATTAATTGTCATGGCCATGCTGAAAACTTAGTTGCAATCCCTTCACATTAGAATATATTGCATTGTCCTACAAGCAAGTTAGGCGTCTGGAACTCTGGATACTTGATTTACTCCAAAATGGAACAAGAATTGCATACATGAAACTCTTAATGTCGATCAGACCCACTTCTGTATTTCCTGTTTGTTCCTTGTTACGTGATTCCTTGGATTAATAACGGACATGAGGATTAGGCCAAATAATACTTTATGAAACATTGTATCGATGTATATAAACATTGGTGGATATGACAATTTTTAGTTTTGTTAGAAGGATTGGAGGTCATCAATTTGACAATTTCTAGTCTTGTCTATAGTCCTAGACTCCTAGGAAGAGGGGTGCATAGTGAATCCACTCTGTATGATTTTTTCTTTTTTTTTAATCCTAGGGGAGGGGCGGGCTAATTGAATCGTCTCTATAGTTATATGTATTTATAGACAATGGGTCATTAATGTATCTGACATGTCTTCAAGCCTAACATAACCTCACTTGAGTTGAAAACTGTGGGGAAAATACTGAAAGGTAATTGGCCATTTTGAGTTTTGGGGGGTTGGGATGTGGTGCAAGACAGGTATAGTTTTCTATAGTTAAGTGTTCTGCAACAAAGGTATGGAAAATTAACATGGATTGCTGATATTAGCCCTGGATAGTGGACTAGGATTATATCACAAGCAGTAACTGAATTAGAACTGATCTTAAATAAGTTCTGTTCATAATTCGTTTAGCAATATTTCCTGGTTATTTTTACTGTTGCATATCAATACCTTCAAAAATCTATGTTTCTGTAAACATTTTTTTTTGGCAAACCCAGATTGTTTTCCTCATCCTTGATTAGAAGTCTTCTTTTCCTAATATGATGAAATGTTTTGTGGACTCCTGTAAAGTTTATGACATTGTCTATGTATTCTGTAGGTTGCATGCTCAAGCTTTGACATTGGCTGCATTAGCTGGAGCTGCGATGGTGGAGTACTATGACCACCACTTTGAGACAGCTCCTAAGACTGACAACCATCTGTTGCCGCATTCTCACAAGGATCATTAAATTTCAGCTGACTATAAATCAGATCTTTTCTGTTTATTCAATTTTGGATGTAGTAGTGGTTCATAATCGGCAATATATTGTTGATGACATGAAAAAGTAGATGCTCCTCTGTGAGAGTTTATGTAGAGGTTTTGATATTCACATACTATCCTTGCCAATAAAGACGTCCTTATCTTACATAGAATCATTTTATGTATGTATGTTTTAGTGGCTTGATTATTTTGTTTTTTCTTATTTCAAAATGCTTGTTTTGTTTAAAAAATAGCAGGAAGACTACAGCCGGAGCCGGGATTTTTTTTCTACATAATTTTTGCACTATTCGCAGTTATCGGACCTTCCACTTTGAGTATAAAATTTGTTTTGTTTTGTTTTGCTTTTTTTTTTTTTTGAACTACAAGCCTTTTCTAAAAAATAAAAAATTGCATTATCCTCGTCAACTGTGCATCTGAGTCAATTAACTATCTCTTTATCTATTCACTTATCGTTACGAAATAAACATTACTTACAAAGAACTAAAATGGAGTAAAATAGAAGTTCCGCTTATATTCTGGGAACTGAGATATTGGATTCTTGTGCCTGACACAGTGACACCAATTTACAGTAAATTTTACGAACTGCTGAACAAAAGAAAAAAATTTAAATCAGTAAAATTTTTTAAAATATCATACTGTTAATTTATTAATTATGTGGCCCAATCCAAAGATATTGCAAACTACAGAAAATTATACAATTTGCTTGTATTTCTTTTTCATTTCTTTTCCAATAGTGGCTTTTGAAAGAAATAAGACAGAATGGTACTTACAAACAAAAGCACCAATGCACCATGGAATTCCAACCCAAGTAGACCTAATAAAATGACACTGTAAATCTGTCCAGGCCGATCCATGTACAGACCTGAAATAGCCCATCTAGCAGCATGGGTCCAACCGTCCAACAAGTAACCCTTCCTTCTCTACTTTTCGGTTTCCAAGCGAAAGTTAGTCCCACATGGAAATATTTAGTTTCATCTTAGCAATTTATAAAGGTCTTTGTAAACGTCAAGGTTGTCTCTCCGGAGACATCCGATAAAATTGGAACGATACAGAGAAGATTAGCATGGCCCCTGCGCAAGGATGACACGCACAAATCGAGAAATGGTCCAAATTTTTTTTGCTCTTTTTTTTCTTTTTACCCCCGCTTACTTTTGTTCTGGATCTGATTTCCCCATCGCTCGTATCCTGTTTCGACTCTGAGATTTTTGGCTGTTGAATCCTTCTAAGTTCTTTTTCCACACTGTTTTTTTCCCCATTTTAATGGGGATCTAGTTTCGACTCGAAATTTAGTTGTTGAACCTGTCAAGTTCGTTTTCCTATTATTCTTCTGATCTATGACTCGAAATTAAGTTGTTGAATTTGTGGAGTTTGTTTTTCTATTATTCTTCTGATCTTTGAGCTGATCTCTTTTTCTCGCTTCTTTAATTGATTGTTATTCCATTGCTTCCAAATTTTATGGTTTTTTTAAAAACTTATTAATTACTGTTTTCTCGAGAACGAATATTCAACCTCACGGATTGTAATCTGAAATAATGGGAGGTGCTTGATTTCTGTACCTGATATATCCAGAAAGAATGTTCCATTTTTCTCTGGTTCATCAATAGTTGTATTTTTCAAGCGTTTTTTTTGGATTCATCGAGCTTTTAGCATGATTTTTTTGTCATATTTTTAACTCACCGAAGGGGAAAAAAAAAAAAAAACGACGCAATCATCTGAAATCATAGAAGCTGGTTGATTCTTTCGTCTTATGCATCTGAGAGAACTTAATGAGTCCTTTATTTTTTTTCTTCTTCAAATTTAGAATTTCACTGAACGACTTTTCTAATTCTATGATGTTTCCATCAATTAAGAAAAAAGGTAGTTCTCTCATATTCAAAGTAAATGATATTTCTGCTGTGAATTTATATCCGTATCAGTGGACTCTGATTAATAGCACAGTAGGCAGTAATTGTGGTTATCTACTAAGTAAGGTTAAATTAGGAATACTTTTAGCTGATGCTTGCTAAAGATTTGCACGGGCAACAGTCCCAAACTCATACAAGGGTAACTTTTCCGATCATGAAGCCACCTATTTCATTTTGGGTTGCGAACAATACAACTCAGAGAGTTAATAGTGGAATCGAAAAAGGAACATTGTCTTTCAGTTTTGTTTTAGGATTATATCAGCGTAACGGTTACGCAGGCTAATAATAGAGGTATTGAAATTTGCTCTATAGGTGTTAGTAGTATCATATTATTTGTATAAGTTGATGATTTCCCAACTCCATCTGAGAACACTTTGAACGATAACTTTTACCAGCTATTCATTCATTCACTTGTGCAGTCAAGAACTAGTGCAGATGAATTAGGAAAAAACAGAAGCAATAAGATAAATTTCAGTCGTGGAAAGCTTAGTTATTTGGTGCAACTTAGACAACATCTTGTTCCCAACCCCCAGACCTTGGTTATTTAATATACGATGATTTCTTTCTTCTTTCTTTGTTAATTGCTTTTCTTTCCTCTGTGTGTTTTGGGGGCCAGTCGTTGAGAAAATGGTCAACCAATTATTCTGATTTCATAAAAAGTATAACATAACTACTGCGTATGAACTCGGAAGGAGCAAATTACGAGTATCATATAAAAATCCAAGACACCAAAAGTGTACATATCTGATAACTAGGAAAGAAATCTCTAAATTCAAACATGTTGTAAATTAATAACAATATACAATTAGAATTTATCACTCTTCCATGGCATCGCCACCTACAGTCTCAACCTTTGGTTGAATAGGTGTTATCTTTGTAGAGAGTACCTCTGCAAAACAAGCACAATATACAATTTAAGCTCAGCACAAACTTCCAAGTTAAAAATATTCTTCATTTATTAGCAGGATATTGCATAGTTAGCCAGTGCATTGAGTACCCAAATAGTACGGTACAGCACAGATCTCCCAGAAGTATTATAAGCAGAAAAACAAAACCTCAATGAAAGTTGACCTAATCATGCAACTAAACAAAGGTAACTAAGGCCCCAGTTAATTCTGTATTGCCATCCATTAACCCTCAATTGGAAAATTGTCCAAAAGGAAGCAATTCTATTCCTTGAACTCATGAAATCAACACTTAAGCTAGAATATCATGCAAGTAAAACAACATGACAACTCTGGTTAGAATCACTTTGCCTGGCACACAAATTAGGAAAATTAATGTAGAAGTCCTACCAGTCTGGCCCTTGACAAAGGAGTAACCCTTGGAGCTAATGTAGGTCCTGGGATTTGGCAATTGGTAGTTCCTCAAGTACTCTGTTTGACCCTGCTTGCAAAATTATTGAAATGTTAGATCATGACATAATTTAACCGTACTTTCTTGACAATTTAATAACTTACATTGCATGATTATCCACTAAAAACAATCTAGCAGTTAAATAATGTAATTCCAGCAACCATTTTCTTTGAAGTAGTTATTTCATTACTTAGTTTACTTGAATCAGTCTTAAAAACATAAGTGCAAATTTCATCCTTTTCCAGAAGGCCAGCTCAACCCAAACCTGACCAAGCATCCTTCTTTCATGATAAAATTGAACAGAACTGTGACCTTCAGGCTGGGTACCCACTGGTTGGATAAATTTATTTGGGATGGAAATAGAAATATCCAATTTGCCAGGTTTCGGGTAATTCACATTGAGGTTCTAGCGATTTCATTACTTTCAACAAAATTTAAGGAGCATTCATTTTCAGTCTATTTATAGAGATAATAATAATCTATGATAAATTTCTCAGCTAAATTTGTTAACTAAATTTCTCAGCTAAGGATATATTTTATTCAATGCAGTTTTAAAATATAACACAATTTGTTCATAGGCTGGCCACATCCGGTTTCTCATGCAGAGTGGAGGGTATACTCAGCTTGGCCCAGTATCTCAAGCCAGTTGATCAGCCTGTCACCTTTTCCCACTCTAACCAAGTTTTAGACAGTTGAAGTTATCAAAGTAACAAAAGAATGCACAAATTGGGTTGAAATAATCAGAAACATGGATGCTGTTTGTAAACAATGTTATCTGCATGCTAGCAATAGAAAAACCACTAATAAAAAGCAAAAAATGATGAAATTTTTTTGTACCTTGGTAATAACACAAACATCAACATTGCTTCCACTGCCCAAGTCATTGAAGATACCAGCACATATTGCCTCGGCAACTAGTTCTATACCCTCTTCTCTCTGAGACAAAGGACCAAAATGGTACTTATCATAACAAGCAATATTAAGTCAATAGTTTACTAGTTTGGCGCAGGTCAACACCCAGAACATTTCACCTATTTCATTCGCCTTTGAAGTAAAAAAGGACCCAAAATGGAAATACAAAACGTAGCTGAACTTATCTTTCCATGTAAACAAAAGAATCAAAATTGATAAGGTCGGCCTTACAGTTAGGCCTTCTCTGTACTTGGACTCAAACACAGACATAGCAGCCAAAGAGCCAGAACCCATGGTTGCGAAAGGAAGAGTGTCGGTTGATCCATGTGGGTAAACCTACATCCAATAAAAACACATTACATCTTGCAAACATGAGAAATCTTGCAAACCTGCAGAATTTTGCAACAATAACTTCATTATTTACAAAAATATAAAAAGGCACCAACTTCCTTTCCTTTTCCCTTTTAACTAATCCAGGCTTTATTTCTTTAAAAGCATATTGGAAGTGGAATATACATCAGACGAAAATTTCATTGATTGTGGGTTACATGAGAACAGCTGTCATATTCTGTAATGTAGGACAAACCACATTTCTCATTTTGGAAGAATAAAAGTGCAAAGATATTATTTTTTATTACGATACTTAACTGTGTGGAGATGAGGTCCTGTAACATCAACCCCACCAAGAATTAGTGCGGCACTGACATGACCCTGGTAGCTGCAATAGAAGTCAATATAAGATTAGACACTACATTTGGTTTTCAAATAGAGGTTCCTTTGCAAATGAAGTCCTTTATTATTAGTTTCTATTCCGAATTAGTGGTTGAAACAAGGATCAGGACAAAAACATATTCCAGGCAAAAGCTTAACTAGAAAGAAAACAAACCAAAGACAAAAGAAAAGAAAGCAACGCTCATCTTAAAGGTGACCGAATCACTAATTCATACCAGTACATGCCTAAAATTTGGGACTCAATGGCCCACTAATTCATATCAGCAATGATGGGTAAAAAGGTACAAACTCAAACAAAAAAGTGCCTGAATAGATGTGATTTGAGGAGAGTAAGAGCAGTGACAACTCTTGACTCGCGGCCTGTGGCATATCGGTGAAGCTGCAGCTGTGAGCTGACCATGTCTAGATAAAAAGAAAAAGACGATGAATAATAAATTTATACTTATATATAAAGTTTTGGTTTAAAACATGTAAAGCACAGATTGCAGTAAAACATTAAAGAACGGTACTGGTTGGTATGGTTGCTTCAAACCAGCCAACAAACTTCTCTGTTTCTTCCTTCAGTTTATACATGCCCAACTATGGAAAATGGCACTCTTTTGAATGGATTAAAGCAAAACAATACATATATTTGCTGTTTGACCAAATTCAGAAGGAATAAACAAAAGGTACAAGATGCTAACAAGGGATATGAAATAAATGTGTTGGGGGGTGGGGGAGGATTTGGATGTATGGGGATAGACGAGTTAATTTATGCACGAACCAGTAACCGCCTCGGTATCAGCAGCAGTGCCAGCACCACAACAGTAAATGTTAGAAGCCATGAAATGTATCTTCTCGCAATTTTTATCAGCCACAATTGGTCCCTCTGTTGCCCTGGTATCTGCTCCTAGTACAACTCCATCCTAATAGTAACAATCACATAGAAAGAAGTTGTGAAACGAACAGAAATTTGGATATTCAGATAGCAAAGGACACAAAAAGCAGCATCAAGGTGCGGCTTTTTTGGCTCACCATTTTGTGTTATAACATGGTACTTGCATCCTTATTTAATAAATAATCAGCCAAAAACATTATAAAGCAGTTTTGCGTTTTACTCAATTTAACTAAGCACAAATCAGTTTAGTCATGTCTCAATTAAGCTTCAATATCCTAACCAGTCCTCAATTTAACACAATTTCAGCATTTAGGTATTTCCAGTTGTTAAAATGTTCCTTAAGAAAACCTCAGTGCAACACATTGAACCTCATCTTATCCTTCATTTTGTTATGAAGTCAGAATGATCAAAGTAACAAAATCTTATCAGTTTGTACCATTACTCCATCTAAACTAAGACCTATAAGTTGTGCTCTATATCCTTAATATTAGTTAACATACAATGAAGATATAATTTATCAAACAAAGGCAAACCTGAAAAACCAGACCAACAATGGTTGTACCAGTCTTTCTAAAAGGGGGCATCTGTAAGCCTTTTTCTAACAACATTTGATTCCTCGTGCACAGATCAAAGCTGAAGCCACCTTTTATTGGTAAATCTGTCATCTTCACCATTCTACAAAGAAAAAAACAACCAAAAAAAATTTGATCAATACAAAAGGTTATCTACTTATCTCACAGAACAGCCCTGAACTTTTTTAAACAACAACATTTTGCTAACCAGTTATGTGCAGATAAGAGTAAATAAGTTCTGTTAAAGTTAAAATCAGTTATTTTGATAAAAATACCAAAAATGCTCTCTTCAATTGGCATCATTCACATTTACATGCATAAAAGGACAACCCAGAAAAAAACTTAAACATCTTAACCCTTCCCAAACAAAGATTATTCAAATGTGCATATTGTCAAAACGCGTAATTGTGCGTACGTACAGAAAAATAGTCCTAAATCAATGTCACTGGATAGAAACTCCGTATCAGTTAAATAAAGGACTTCTTTAATCTCGTAATCATACAGGAACTAGAATTCAGCGAAAATAGGACAGCATTAATTGCGATACCTGACGCCTCCTTTGGCGATAGAAGCTCGGTTGAGGTTCTAATCGAAGAAAAATTGGTGTATTTCTCGGATCGAAGAGAGAGAGAGCTCTTTGCTTGCGAGAGGGACTATACAAACTAAAAATGAGACTCTGATACCAGTCTAGTTTTACTTGAAGAAATGATCCTGGACAAAACGGGCCGAGTTATTGGTCTGGGCCGAAATTATTAATGCCTACATTTGTAGTTTTTTCAATCTGTAAGGCTCCGCTCCAGACGAAAGAATCGGAGCTAAGGAAAGGAAGGAGAGGGGCGAATCGACGGATAAGCTCGGTTACCCCCAAAATCGGAGGGTACTGAGGTTCCGCTCCAGAGTCCCCCTCTCCCGAGTACTCCCGAGTACTCCCCTCTGGAGCGGAGCCTAAATTAATTCAATACGACACCAGCAACTTTTGATCTTTGGTTGCTGTGTGCAGGATTGAGTTGGAGCTTTTTGTTATTTTGAGTATTAAGTCGTTGAAGAGGTTATAGTCAGTAGTCAGGAATAAGAGTGTGTGAGAGGTAGTTTTCTTACGTGATTGATGTAATCTTGTAATAATTGTTACTTTTCGAAATGAAAAGTGGTAAGCTCATTGGGCTTACTTATTTCAAAAAAAAAAAAAAAATTCAATACGTACACAAAACAGTCAACATATCTCAACTCTCGAGTTCTCCACTCAAATCTTACGGAATCGTATCAGAGTGCCTACCTAACGTTCGGAGCGTTGGATTAGATCTAACGGCGCAGAGTGAGATGGAGAAAAATCGCTGTCTCTCTCGACCCTGCCCTGTCCGAGTCTCCATTTCCGTGTAATAAAAAAAAAAGTCTCTGACTGCCCATAATACAACAAAACCATTTTGGGTTCTTTTCTTCTCATGTAATTTTCTGCTTCTTTATTTTTTTCCCGTAACAATTTGTCTAGATTGCTCGTTGATCAAAAAAGGTTGCGTCTATACTAATCCTTCCATTTTCCTTCTTTCAATTGAAGGTATAAAGCGCATTTATGTCTCCGTTCTCCTTGATATTTGCAAAGAAAAATTGAAATTAATTATTTGTTTATTTTTATTCGGCATTCTTGTGATAAGATATCTCAAAATTGCTAAAAAAGAATAAGTCGGCCGTACGGAAGAGACGAAGAGAAATCCAAGTACCCAACACAGGCCAGAAGCCAGAGACATTTCAAATTTGATTTCGAAGTACTTGGATTTAAGCAAGGAGGAGAGTGATTCTCTTTCTGTCTTTCAGCCATCCTATATTCCCATTGTTTGATTTCGATGCTATTCATATTTCATTTAGAATTGCCTTTCTCTTTTTTTTTTTTCTTTTTCTTTCGACTATATGGAAGAAACGAAGCATAACTGCGGAGATTTTTTTTTAAGATGAATTGGAGAAGAGGGGCAGTTCGGGCAGGGAAAGATTTCACAGATCTATCTCTATTTGTGAGCACACCTTACGGAATCGTATCCTCTGCTCACCTTTAAAAGTGAGCAGAGTGCCTACCTAACGTTCGGAGCGTTGGATTAGATCCAACGGCGCAGAGTGAGATGGAGAAAATTCGCTGTCTCTCTCGACCCTGCCCTGTCCGAGTCTCCATTTCCGTGTAATAAAAAAAGTCTCCGACTGCCCATAATACAACAAAACCATTTTGGGTTCTTTTCTTCTCCTGTAATTTTCTCCATCTTTATTTTTTTCCCCATAACAATTTTTCTAGATTGCTCGTTGATCGAAAAAGGTTGCGTCTATACTAATCCTTCCATTTTCCTTCTTTCAATTGAAGGTATAAAGCGCATTTATGTCTCCGTTCTCCTTGATATTTGCAACAAAAAATTGAAATTAATCATTTGTTTATTTTTATTCGGCATTCTTGTGATCAGATATCTCAAAATTGCTAAAAAAAAATAAGTCGGCCGTACGGAAGAGACGAAGAGAAACCCAAGTACCCAACACAGGCCAGACGCTAGAGACATTTCAAATTTGATTTCAAAGTACTTGTGTTTAAGCAAGGAGGAGAGTGATTCTCTTTCTGTCTTTCAGCCATCCTATATTCCCATTGTTTGATTTCGATGCTATTCATATTTCATTTAGAATCACCTGTCTCTTTTTTTTTTTTCTTTTTCTTTCGACTATACGGAAGAGACGAAGCATAACTGCGGAGATTTTTTTTAAGATGAACTGGAGAAGAGGGGCAGTTCAGGCAGGAAAAGATTTCACAGATCTATCTCTATTTGTGAGCACACCACCGTTGGATTAAGATCTAAGCGTCCAAAAGAGAGGTAGGCACCCTGCTCACTCAGGCATGGCAATCACCAAACCAAGCTCCTGCACAGCAGCATCTGCATCAACAGGCGTGGCAGCACGTAACTTCACAAAGTTCATGTGATATGACTCTGACATCAATTGCCCAGCAACCTAGCGCAAGCAATAGCACCAACTGCAATTCTGCTAATGGGGGCACATCTCCCAGCAGTGCTCAAAGGCAGGCCAATTGCAATTTTGCTGTTGCAGGATGTATGATAGATAATCAAAATATGGGTAAAGGTAAAGAAATTAAGGAAGGTATGGCTCTTACTCTCTCTCACAAAAAGGATTGGATAATTGATTCTGGAGCTCCGTTTAAGAGGAGATATCACGCTTTTAATACCGTATTTAGCCTACAACATAATCATTTTCACAAGTGAGGAGAGTAGCTCTATAGATCATTGTAATGATTTGTAATTTTGTATAGATTGGACAAGTTTAATATTGTGGCCGTTATCTACACTACAAATAATTCAAACTAATACATGTCTTTTCACTTTCTCTACACAAAACATGTTATAATCCCAGCTATTTTATTGGATTCGTGATTTTTGTTCGCTTCTTTTTTGTTTCCTCTTTCTCCTCTTTTTTTTTTTTTTTTGTTGGAGGAGTAGTAGTAAGATTTGGGAATCGTATCCTCTGCTCACCTTTAAAAGGTGTGCATACTGATGCTGTTGTCCGGCAACAACTAGTGCACCCATGCCCTTTCTATTTTGCACATCCTGATTGATTGGTGGTTTTTTAGGACCTGTCCACCATGCTGGGTATCCAATGACCCGATAACACCCTTCTTTGGAATGCTTGGCTCCTGGACAGTGTGGACAATTTCCGCTCTTTTGTTTACCTTGCATCTGATCTGTACGAGACAGACCCCCGTCAGCTTGCTTGTACCTTGACACCATCGCAAACGATCCCGGCTCAGCCACTGCTCCTCCTTTAATCATCACACCCTGGCGATTAGACTCGTGCCTGACATAGCCATAGGCTTCTTCTACCGTTGGGAATGGTTTGATTTGCAGAACTTGGGCTCGAATGGCATCAAACCGATCATTGAGTCCATCCAGAAAAATATATACTCGATGCTTTTGAATGAAGAGATTAAACTTATCAATATCACCTAGAGTATCCATAGGATTGGGACATCGAAAGTCAATCTCTTGCCACAAAGCTTGGAGCTCATCATAAAATTCCTCAACTGTCTTGTCTTCTTGCCTGAGTCGTGTAACCTTCCGGTTTAGTGCAAATATTTGTGATTCATCACTGCCATCATAATACGTTGTTGCCAACGCCTTCCAAACACCTCTTGCAGTCGGGTGCCGGATGTACTTGCTTCGTAGTCGTGGCTCTAGGGAGTTGATGAGCCATCCTTTGACTACCACATCATTAACTTCCCACTTCTTGAACTCTGGAGTATCTTCTGGGGGTGGTGCAGGATCGCTGGTCAAGTGATGCATCCTTTCTCGGCCTTTGACATGCATCTCTACAGCCTGACTCCAATAGCTGTAGTTTGTGCCGTCCATCTTCACATCAATAGGGTTCGGTTGAATGATTCCCTCAACCGCCGCTGGTGTATTTTTGATGAGAAGGGTTGTGGAGATTGTCGATATCTGCTGTTGTTGAAGGGTCACCAATTTGGTGAGTTGTTCTAACACGGCTGCCATGCTCACCGGATCCTCGGGTTGTTTAGGCGTTGTGCCACTCATCTCCTCAGGTTCTTAATGCTCTGATACCATGAAAAACTAACGAAGATTAAAGAGAAAACACAGAACATCACACTCCCGTAAAGCTCCCTCCCACCCTATATTTCATTGATTGTATAAATGTGTCGATACACCGATACAAAAACTGCTGCTATATAAAGACTTACAAGACAGCAATGCTAACTAAGGAAAATAATCTTCATAGCGAAAAAACTATTTCCTGAATGCTATTGCCTTATGTGTGAATCAATCACATCTTTCACAAATAGAAACAATCATTCAATACATAATTAGAGATGCTGCAAATTAATCTTCATATCTTGCGCCTCTGATGTATCTATGTACGTGCACACTTGTATCTTCTCACATATATATCTTCGTAAACAAATGATCAACTATCCAAACTTCTTTTTTCTTTGTTCTCCTTTATAACAAATCGAAAATTGACAGCGACTGTCAAAAGAAAAAAAGAAAAAGACTAAAAAAGATATAAAAAAAAAAAAACAAAAGAAACTATCAGCTCCTGTAGAAATTATTCGCCTCTTCTCTAATTCATTGTGCCAGTATGTGTAACAACCTCGCTGAAAATTCTGCTATTCCGCTCCAGCCAAGTATTCCAGAGAATTGAAGCCGCAATTGTCGCCCTCTGTTGATCTGATCGCACAAGACTAAGAAGAGCAGCTAGTGTATCCACCAAGGAGCCTGCTACCAGGAAGGAATTTATGGGAATGTGTCCCATAGCTGTGCAGAGTGAGAGCAAGTGAAAAAAAAATAATAATAATAAAATAAAAAAAATCTTCTTCTTACGATTTCATGATCATCATACAGATTCATCTTGCTATCCCAAATAGTTTAATTTCTGAAAAGGATCTAATGCATCCTAATTAATTTATTCTCGATCGAACAGAGGGTGGCTTAATTTGCTGTTTGGAATTGAGACCTCAAATTAAAATATCAAATCTGAACTTGTTTTCTTCTACTTTTCTGTTTTTCCCCCCCAAAATTTAAGCAAAGTATTTAAGTATAAGAACAGTTTATTCCATTCCGATTTATTTACTCGATAGAAAAGCAAGCATGCATTGTGTAAAACTACAAATTACACAAGGGTTTAAAATTTAAATGCTGGATTTATAACTATCTAATTATTTTATGCTACGATCAACACCATGGGTAATGTAAAGTTTTTTTTTTTTTGGAGATGCTAGACAGCGACTGTCTAGTTGAATGGGTAATGTAAAGTTGTCATCCACTTTTTCACTATTTTTATAGCGTACTGATAATTGGCAAAAACAACGGTCATAGATAGTAAAAAAAAAAAAAAATCATTACTTTTTGTCCATTACCAATGATATAAAAACTAATTAAAATAATTTAAGGGCCTTACGATAATTTTGTTATGCAGGCGCCAACTAGTATTAAATAAGTAATTCTCACCCAAACTCACGGAATGAGAGACCATTATAATTATATTAAATAAGTCAACATCTGGAGTTCCAATTAATAAAGACACTGAGATCCGATCCTTCTATCGTGCAAATCGGTCACATTAGCGTATACTAGCTGGGGACTAACAATTACAAATCATGATATATAAGCAATTTTTTTATTGTTAGGTACCTAGAAAGCCGCTATCCAGTATATCTATTTTTTTATTATTAGCACTTCATATTTTTTAGTATACTGATGATCATAAATATAATTCAACCTCAGAAATATTCCAATTCGGTTCGATATTTTTGAAATTATAATGATTAATTAATATGAATTTAATCTAATTTGAAGTAGAAGGATTAAAAATTCGTACTCAAATTGAACGCTCAAAATCCATATAAACTAACTTATAATCCGTCCTGCAGCCAACGAAGGAACATGTGCACGATCTTCAAAGTGTAACAATCTGGCTTCCATTTTTTATTTTATCTTTAATTCGAAGGGTTGTTGACTCATATAATATATTGCTCTCGCGCTGCATGAGTTCTGATTAATATATAATCACCTAGCTCCATCTTATAAATAGGAGCCGTGTTCAAGTCAGAAGACCACACCAACAAAACTAATTAGTCTTCTCATACATATATAGAAACACATCGATGGAGTACCAAATAGCCATGAACAATAATCTGCTCCTTCTAATCGCACTTCTGGGGATCGTTGTAACTGCTGTTAAGTCTCATGAAGCAACTGCATCTGGATATGTGTTTTGTGAAGACAAATGCTACGTCGATCCAATAGGTGACCCAATTGAAGGTAAGTACGCGACTTACCATGATAATCAATCAACCCTTCTAATCTAGAAAGAAATTTATAGATCACGATGGATGCATATGATCTTTTATAAGTTGTGAGCTTATTTCTCGAATTTATTGTGAAATAATAAATGTAATTTTAATTTAATCTCTATATTCAAATTTCACAGCAAACTAGCTAGATTCAGATTTTTTAATATTTTTTTTAATTTTTTCTGTTTCTTAAATCTTATTATTTTTAAAAAAAATAATAATAACATTTTTGAACAAGGATAAAATTTGATTTTTATGAAACTTTAATATTATAGATTAAAATGATTAAATTAAATTTGCGAAAATATTAATTGAAAAATAACATCTTGCTTCGCCATAGTATTAATTATTCATATTAATGACGGACTATCCAAATATACGAATTAATAAATGCTTAGCACAGAGGTTGATTACGGTGTCTTATAGGGGACCATTTATACTACATATATACACTATATTAATTTGTTCGTTTATACATGAATAATTTAAATAATCTTCTGCCGCTTGAATGCAGATGCTACTGTGCAACTAGACTGCGGTTCTGGAGTAACCAAGAATGCAACTACAAACGAAAATGGCTATTTCAAAATGGACATACCTGACCCTGTTTCTTTGGGCGTCATACATTTGGCACGCTGCAAGCTGAAAGTGCTCACCCCTCTGTCGAAATGCAACACAAAATACACAGATTATGGATTACTTGTGTCACGCGTACACGACATTGGTATCGGGAAGTTTGAACCAGTGTGCTTCTCGTCTGAACCTGTAATAATTAGACTATGAGTATGTGCTTAATTCCATAGTCTCCGGAACAATTTCATTCTTGACTTTGAAATGGGGTCGAAACAATTAAATCAATTTTAATTGTTTTATGTATATATACAGTGCTGTGCATCAGTAAGGTTGATAGTTGATACAGTGATACTATATGTGTCGATCTCTTCTGTCTCCTTGATGAACTTTAATTAATTTATGTACAGCCGTACAGGAAGGAATGCATTTTTTTTTTCTTCTTTCAAAAAATCATGAAAAAAAAAGAATTAAAGGATGTTCCTAAGTCTTGGATTGAATAGACGAGAGACAGTGCGCTTTGCTAGAGGGACTAATTAAATCGGTTAAAAGGAGAGTCTGACACCGGCTTACTTCTTAAGAAATGACCCTGGACTCCTGGAGTCCTCGACCCAAACGGGCCTATTAAGGTCAGAAGAAGTCCAGAATAATTCTATTTTGAGTTCTCAGCTGAATTCTAACTGCTGCAGAAAAACAAATCCATAAGCAATTTTTTTTTTTTTTGGGCAGTAGTTCATATTTATTTGCAGTACTGGCCGGTCATAAATATGATTATAGCCGAGAATTCAATTCAGTTTGATATTTTAGAAAAAAAAAATAATTACAATGATGAATCTGAATCCTATCTAATCTAAAGTCGACCGATTTTTGGAAGTGAAACTCGATCTAACGAAAATTTGAACGCTCAAAATCCTTAAGTAGTTGAGTGATTATAAATTAACTATAATCCTGCAATTCATTGCATGAGGCGAGGTGCGCTATTTGATTTCAAATTGCAACAATCTGGGCGATTTTTTTTGGGAATTGATTGAGACAATCCTCTAGATTGTCATCCCTGTCATCCGATGGACCTAAGTGGGCCTGGGCTTCTAAGCTAGTAATTATATACTTCTCACAGTCTCTCACTCATTTCTCTTCTCACGTGGCAAACAATCACCTCCTTCCTCACTCCGACGACGCTTTTCCTCCTCCTAAACCTCATCATCGCCACCACCGTTCTCTCCTCCCGCCACCACCACAACCGCCGCGACCCCGATACTCCCTTCCGCCACTTCCGCTGGAGCTTACCACTTCTCTCTCCTTCACACCACCTCTCCAGTGCTAGTTAACCTCCGCTCCTTCACGGTCCACTGATTCTGCTCCGGCGATCTTCCCGTCGACGTCGACCATCTCACATCTTGTCTGACCTCAATTAAAAAGTAATTTTTTTTATTTTCCAACTATCTTTTGAATTTCCTGGTGTTTTTTTAATTTTCGAACTAGATCTGCACTCTTCCTCCTAGATCTGGTGTGTTTTTTCAATGAATGCGGAGCAGGTTGGCTAGATCTAGTTTGTTTTTTAAAATTTTTGGTTCGAAGGATCTGTCTACCATTCTCGATATGAGAATTATAGGTTCTCTGTGTGTGGACTTTGATTTAATCAAGATCGTTTTTTAACTGCACAAGTATTTTGCATGAAAAAGAACAAGCATTAATTTTAGATGTTAGTTTGTTATCGATCTAAGAAATAGATTTTATAATTGATTAATTGGTTTTAATGTTTTGAGTTGATTTTGGAAGATTAATTTAATTATAGACGCATGACCAATTCCAGATTTAAACTACTATCGTTACTTGTTGGTGTATGAAGAACATTAATTAAGATGATGTCTTTTGTAAGTTCTAGAAAAATTTTCGAGTAGATCCCGATCCTTAATTATAGATTTAAGATAAGAAATTCATGTAAAAGATAGTTTACCTGAGATATTAACCTAACATGATCCTAAACTTTCAGTTGGTGGATGATGAATATTTTCATCTGATCTTGCTTACCTGACTTTTAAAATAAAAAACTTAGAATCAAAATTCGAACTAAATGATCGGTTAATTCAAGTAACAGATTAGTTTATTTTAGGAAGAGATCAATTAATTACTATAAATGATCATTTTTATAAGTGATCGGTTAATTCGAGTAACACATTAGTTTATTTCAATAAGTGATCAGTTAATTACTATAAGTGATCAGTTTTAATATTATCATTGTTAACTATGATATCGGTTAATTCGAGTAAAGAATTAGTTTATTTCAATAAGGGATCAGTTAATTACTATAAGTAATCATCTTAATAAGAGATCGGTTTTAATATTATCATTGTTAACTGCATGATCGGTTAATTTGAGTAAAGGATTAGTTTATTTCAATAAGAGATCAATTAATTACTATAAGTGATCATTTTATAAGTGATTGGTTTTAATATTATCATTGTTAACTACATGATCGGTTAATTCAAATAATTGATTAGTTTATTTCAATAAGGGATCAGTTAATGGATATAAGTGATCATTTTAATAAGGAATTGTTTAGTTGTTATAACTGAAAATTTATTCTTTGTTATAATATTATCATTGTTAACTGCATGATGAAAATTTATTCTTTGTACTAATATTAGTGTTAACTACATGATCAGTTAATTCGAGTTACGAATTGGTTTATTTCAATAAGAGATTAGTTTATTTCAATAAGGGATTAGTTAATTACTATAAATGATCATTTTAATAAGTGATCATTGTAATAAGTGATTTGCCTTTTTCTAACACAATAAAATTCACCAAAATAAGTAAAAAGTGATTTATTCTGATACTAGTATATACCAGCTGATAAGAACCCGTATATGGTAGATCTGTCTTGTTCCTGTAGTGTCAGTTTAGGTTGGCGTGTAGTAGAAGCCCTCAATCAATAGCATAATTCATTTGGAGTTATGTTACCCTTTTTATATTTTTGAAAACCTTTTAATATTTTGGGATACATCTGATATTATTGATTTATTTTAATTTTATTGTGTATTTTCATCTTAATGTTTAGTGAACTATATTTATGTATCTTCTATTTTGTTTGCTCCAAAAGTTCGATTATCTAAATTGAGGGAGTAACAAGGGGCTTATGGAGCAGTTGCTTCCACTCTTCCAAATTCAATGGTCATTTTCTTTTTTTGAAACTGTATAGCCTCATTGTGTACCAATGTTACTACAAGCTGGATCCATACATGTGTCATGTCTAGCTAGCTGGTAAATATCCAGTTAACAATACATGTGTATTATTATGTTATTTTTCTACAGACAACAAGACAATAACTGATCTTTTACTAAACATAATCTAATATTTTACTAAAATAAACTTATCATTTACTGTTGTTGTTTGTGTGTGCTGATACCACTTATTTGTGTGTGCCAGTACTGTTGTTACTGACATTTTGTACTGAAATTTTAGGTATTTCTTATATTAAATAGTGTTATATGTTTATTTTTATGTGTTGTTACTATAAATGCTAAATGAATTATGAGTTAATTCTAGAAAATGATTAGATTATTTGAGTAAGAGATTACATGATGACTATACTTTATAATTTAGTTAATAACTATTATTGATGTTTTTGTAATCACTAAATTATCACCTAAAATTGCATTAAAGGTCAGTTTATTTAAGTAAGAAATCAGATAATTTTAGCAAGGGATCAAATAATTTCAATAAGGGATTTTTAATTAATATGGGATCATTTAATTGCTCTAAAGGATCAAATTGTATCATTGCATGAATTCCACACGTGTCAAAAAAAAATTTTGCTCCTGAAATTTTTAATTAATATAGGTCCTAGTGCCCAGCGAAGAAATTTTTGCGCTTCTGAAATTTTGGGCTTTCCCCAGCGTTGCCCCCAGCGCCCAAGGTTCCCAGCGCCTTAATGTGCGTTCAGCCCACCGGATGACAAGGATGACAAATCCGGGGATTACACTTATCACGTCCCATTTTTTTTTTCTAAGACAGAGACAGGTTGGCTCGGATAACATATATGCCCTCACGTTGCACGAGTTCTGATGAAAATCCCTAGCTGTATAGATATATGGGAGCCAAGTTCAAGGATAATATACTATCGATAAAAAAACAAGGATTACGTGAAACTGCAGATTACGCAAAGCTTTTAATGCTTTGATTTATATCTGTCTAGTTATTTGAGCTTTGCTCAACACCATGGGCAATGATAAAGATGCCATGTAGTTTTTTTTTTTTTTTTTTTCCACTGGTTAATTTACCATGTAATAATCCTTGATAAAACGGGTAAAAGTAACGAACCAACGGTCATGGACGGTTAAAGTCATTCCTATTGGTCTATTACCAATAATATAAATACTTATTATTGAGTATTATTTATGGGTCTTGATCACGACATTTTCTTATTCAGGGTAGTAGTAGTACTGTAGTAGTAAATTAGTAACTCTTACAAAAACTCTATGAAATGCTTGACCTCTATTATCTAGTACTATGTTTCATAAATCATTATTGAAATGCGATACCCTGCCATAAACCCCTATCAGTTCCAACTTTACTTTATTCTTTCTCTTACGGATATATATATATATATATATATATATATATATATATATATATATATATATATATATATATATATATATATATAGAATATCTATTGTGAACCTTGGTTCATTTAGGGCTCCGTGAACCATGACCGTTTGATAGATGGTTTTACAATTTGACAAATCTAAATTAACCAAACCAATATATATATTGAAATCTCATAGCAAACCAGAGTTTACAATTTTTAAAATTTTTTTTCTAATTTTTTCAAATTTTTTAAAGCTTGCCATTTTTGGACAATAATTAGTGAATTATCATCCAAAAATGGCAAGTTTTAAAAAATTCGAAAAAAATAGTAAAAAAATTTCAAAAATTGTAAAATCTGGTTTTCTATGAGGTTTCAATATATAGATTGGATTGGTAAATTTAAATTTGTCAATTTGTAAAATCACCAATCAAACGGTCATGGTTCACGGAAGGCTCTATGAACCAAGATCCACAATAGATATTCTCTCTCTATATATATATATATATATACTACACTCTTGAGTATATGGACCTCATACACTAATTTTATTAACCATCGGATCTCCTTAAAGTTCGTGCGGAGATTTTGATGAACGGATCAGATAGAGGCGCTGAGGTCTCCGATTTCTCTATAATACCACTGCTTCTACTTCATTGAATTCCTTCCGTCACTTCTATTTCTCCGTTAGTTTAAATTTTTCCGTCCCTTCATTGAATTCCTTCCGTCACTTCTCTATAATACCACTGCTTCTACTTCTTTCTCTCTCCCGTAGCAAAAGAAAGACCTAACTTCGCTCTCGAAGCACCACCGCACCTCCGCCTCCTCTCGAAGCCACGTGTTGAGAAAAATAAATAGATAAGACGGGAGATCTAGCACCCATTTGGTAACAATTTAGATCTCCTCTCGATGGCGACCGGTGCGTGGTCAGCTCAATTTCTCAAATTGCCAATCTCACCAACAACATTGTTTCATGTTAGAGGGTGCAATGGTGCTACTCTATAGTGCAACAAACTTTGTAAGGAGGTATCTCTCTATTCAGTCACATCCCTTTACTATTGACCTGTTTGTCCTTTCAATTAATCAAAATCAACAACACGAGTACATGACCGCACCTCCAGTTCCGCCTCCTCTCGAAGCACCTCTATCAGAACCTCCCCTTCCGCCTCCACCTCTGCCTCCGTTGTCTTGTCAAAACATCTGGATCAGCATCTCCGCCTCTGCTGCATCTCGTTGATTAACACCTCTGCCGCCGCGTTCCTCTCGAGCACCTCAGGCAACACCTCTCTCTTTCTTTTTTCTTCTTTAATTTTATTCATTTAGATAAATTTCTGGTTTAAGTTCTTCTCTAATTGTAAATTTGAGGGGTTGTGGGGGTATGATTGACGTGCTCTAGACGAATCGCGTAAGTGTTGATCAATATATAAGTGTTAACTCTGAGCACTCTGAGATTCTGATGGTTTAATGGAAATCTGATTTTACTTTTAATTCTTATTTGCCTAGTTCACTAGATGAGGCTTATGACATGTGGGCCCTCCAAGATAGGAGGGCTGATGGCTCTGGCACAAGGTTAACATGATACCAATACGCAGTTAATTTTTGTTTACATATGGTC
Organism: Rhynchospora tenuis; assembly: GCA_027725995.1. NCBI lineage: Eukaryota > Viridiplantae > Streptophyta > Magnoliopsida > Poales > Cyperaceae > Rhynchospora > Rhynchospora tenuis. The sequence continues at coordinate 81,434,629 of CM050889.1, forward strand.
TTAGCAATTTTATTATTGCTCTGATTTTGTGTTGATATGTAATAATTTGGGGATACGGGATTGAATGTCTAGTAATATAAGGGGATGGGAGTTATGATATACTAATCCTTTTAGGTAAGTTGGATTGCATTAGTTCCTGAAATACAATTATACAAGGAAACATGAATGAACTTTGAAACGACATGTGAGGCCGACGTAGCAGAATGTAGTTGAGAAGAGATGCAATTTGATAATGGTGGTGTTTATAGCCCGTTGTTATTTTATTAATTATCATTGACCAGTTCAGTTTGGGATATGCAATTCTTTTGTAATTTGAGATGTTAATTTGGCTAATATATGATTAAATTGGTTTTAATTTTAATTATGTTAATTAATTAAGCAACATGGACAAGTTATTTCAAGCTCTGCCTTGTACCAATGATTAGTATCGGCACCTTTATTTTGGGAACAGCTCATCCATTTTCTTAAGAGCTCATTGCTAGGTAATATTGTTTCATTGTTAAATGTATTTGGTTTTCCTGCTAGAGCTGTTTCATAGGGAAGTGAATTATCTAAAGAGCAGCGGTAAAATGATATGTTCATAAAGACAGTAAATGTAGATATCGTACGCTAGGTCAGTAATATAGTCAATAAGCTTTTACATATATTGCTTTCACAATAAGTTTTCATGCAATCAGCATTTGATAATTGAGAGCGCTAGTAGACAAAGAAGTAGTTTGATCGACAAAATAAAGTATAGTGGAGAGAAAAGATTTGAGAATGATAGCGCACAAATGAAGGTGGAGAAGGTTGCGAGTTGTGTTTTGAGGAGAGAGTTACGAGAAGAGAGAGAGACAGTGAGAAGCACAAAGTAGCAGCAGCGTCTCAGCCTAGATTATTCATTCGATTCGGAGGAGAGAGCTAAGGGGAGGTGTGATCAGAGGACTAGAGGAGATGGGAGTTGGACTATACGGAAGGAGTTGGTGTGGACATGCAATCGCTCACAGACGACGGAGAAGAGTTAACAGAGGGGAACAAAAAATAATAAACGAATGCATCTCTAAGCGACAAAAATCTGAGCCATGGGATCTCATCTATGCACCAAAAATTAAAGCGATCTGACGGTAGAAAGAATCAGTGTATGAGGCTTCTATACACTATATACTCCTCTCTCTCTCTATGTATATATATATATATATATAAAGGATTGCTAACGCGCCATCGATGACACGGAGGGTCCCGTGCCATCGAGTCGATTTTTCGAGATCCAAAATTCAAACGTTCAATCCGAACCGCTCAAGTTGATCACCATATTGAAATACCCTTGGAGACCAAATTTTACATTTTTTCGAATTTTTTTGCTATTTGTTATGATATTTTCAAAAACATTATAATCAGAGTATTTCAGACCCTCCAATTTGAACATATCATAATAAATAGCAAAAAAATTCCAAAAAATATAAAATTTGGTCTCTAAGGATATTTCAATATGATGATCAATTTGAACGGTTCGGATTGGCCGTTTGAATTTTGGATCTTGAAAAACGAGTGAATGAAAAATCGATGGCACGTGCCATCGATGGCGCGTTAGCAATCCTCTCTCTATATATATATTTGTCTCGTATATAAAGGGATTAGAAATTGCGCTTCGGTGTTGTCTGATTTATCCAGCGGAGGTAAAAATTGGAGCACAGTTTCTAGTTTTCTATAGCTCTTATTAATTTCTGGAGCGAATAGAGAGGGAGTGCTTTGCTTGGGATAGGGACCAAACCGGTAAAAAAAAAAAGACTTAAACAGTTAACACTGGACACTGGTCTACTTGACTACTTCTACATGTCTTCTTCACAAAAAACGATCCTGGACCAAACAGGCCGAATTGTCAGCCTGCACCAGAATTTATCTAGGCCTAAAATCATAGTTCTTCAATTACCGTCATAAATAAGGTTAATAATTAGCAATCGAAATCCCGAATCCGATATGCTCGTTTCAGTATCGGATCCGGGAAATTCCGGTAATACCGGAAATCGGAACAGAGACCGCAACGGCGGTATCCTATATTATGAGACAAAATACAAAAAATTTGGAAAAATACCGTATTTTGATCACCTGACCGGTAGAGATGCCGGTACGATATTAAAAACACTGGTTTCAGGCTGTCAGCATATTGGTCCCCTCTATTTCTACAGGAATTAGTCCTGGCGGGTGGGGCCTGGGGTCGCTACAAAATGGACCACACCGGACAGCTGTCCACTGAAATGACAACGTAATTTGTTTGTAAATCGCACCGCACAACCATCATTGGATGAATTCAGCACGTGAGATTACTTCTAGCACTGTACAACTCAAGATGTCAGTATGTTGGCCCCACAGGCCACGGTCCAAGGCCTAACGCACGTGGAAAAATGTTTTGGGAGCTATGCAAATGTCACCGTCAACACCAATAATGCACTTCAGATGTGCAAAGTTATTCATCAAAAAATACTATAATCCTGGGTATATTTTCTACAGTAACTGGGGTGACGTCATCAAATCGTCGGCGTTCTGCTTCGCGATCTCCGCAACGGACTTCTTCGATCTCTCCGCGCGCAGGTAGTCGCTCTCCTTTGTATCATCACTTTCCTTTCTTCGTTCTTCCAGGAAAAACAAAATTCATACCTCACCTCCTTCCTCAATAAACGAACAGAAAAAAAGAATTGACCTGGCTGCTTCCATTCCTTCCTTCCTCTTTCTCATTTAGCCTCTCTCTCAACGCTCTCTGCCATGTGGGACCTCAACGACTCCCCTGAGGAGAACACTACCACCAACAACACCCACTCCTCCGACACCTCCTCCTCCTCCTTCTCTGCCGACAACCTCCACCTCGTCACCCGCCAGTTCTTCCCCGCCGACCAACCTGACGATGAGGTCGCCCTCGCGCCTCCCTAGGCCCACTGGCTCGCCGTCCAGCTTCGTTCTCCCTCCACCCAAGACCTCATCGCCCCACCTCCTCCCACTCTTGCTTCAGCCTCTGCCTCTGCCTCCGCCTCCGCCTCCGGTCGCAAGAGCAGACGGGGCCCACGCTCCCGGAGCTCTCAGTATCGGGGTGTCACCTTCTACCGTCGCACCATTGAGAGGACGAGGTGGGTTGCTCGCCACTGCCGGGGGCAACACTGTCAAGCTCTAGGACGTTATTGCTGGAGGGAAACCAGTTTACTCCATGGAGACGCATAACAAAACTGTCACTGCTTTGACTCTAGCAAAAGTAAGGGATGATACCAGACTTCTCACTGTTTCAATTGATGGCTACTTAAAAAGCTTCGACTTTTCAAGGTTTAAGATAACACCCTCCCTCTCCCCAACCTCGCCTACTCCCCCTCCAATTACAAATTATTCCAATCAGAGCCTTAATGCTACTTGCTGAAAAATTGAAAAAAAAAAATTGTCTGCTGGGCTGATGGAGGACGGAGAGGTAGGCGCAATTGTGTGAATATGGGTTTCAAGCTTGATGGATTTACTACATACTCAACTTTTAAGGTGCCTTATTTCAACTTAATTTATTCTTTATTTCATCAACAACTTCACGTGTTCTGTAGAAGTGTAGATTTTCTGCAAATGAAGCGATGTAAATTCCATTCTTCTCCTTTGTTATTTAATTAATCAGTATTTGTAACTTTCAAAGAAATTATTATTTCGTTTAAATTTTTATCTTAGGAGAAAGGACTGGTGATCCAATGATATGTGCTTTTGTGTGTGCATTTGTGCTTGGGATCTTTCAAGAGAACTGCAGGTGAGGCATATCGTGCCATATATAGCAGTTTCAGTCAGGAAAAGTTGCTATAAAGGTGGTGCAGAATGCAAGACGAGGTAAATCTTCTACATATTATCTTAATGTGTATTTTAATTCTCTCCATATACTTCAAGGAATCCTTGGGAGATCCGATCGACAATTGAAGAGTTTTCGAGATACTGGTATGAATGTATTCTAGAGACTGAAGAGGTGATTGTGTGATTTTTTTTTTTTTGTCAATTGGTTGTAATTTGATAGAGATGTCATGGATACTGGTTGGCAATCACTTCAAAATCGATTGTCAATGCGATCAGTATAAAAACTAAGTTGATTTTTGAAGTAGGTTCAGAGGTACTGTTATGAATCTAATTTTTGTGCTAATTACTTCTATGTGCAAGTAGGATGAATAGGAACTGAGCAGGACTCCATAGCAGCCACCACTTCGGCACTGAACCTGTACAGCAGCAAGGATGTGCCTGGATATAGGACCATCTCCTCCTAATGAGGTTTTTATTGCTACTTCCTTATTTATGTTTTTTTTTCCCTTCTCTTTTATGCCTATGCCTCTATTTTTTTAGACTATTTGTTTTACAGTGTGTTTGGATTGTGGGAAACGGAAGGAAAATAACAAAGGGGAAGATTACCCTGTTTGGATTGCGAGTTTTTAGAAGGGAAATTTTTTACCGATGGAAATTAATTTCCTTTGTGATTTTCCTTTCTATTCAAAAAATTTACACCCCGATTTGGGGTGTAACAGACGGAAAGAAAATTGCAATATATTTTGTGGACAGCGATGCCCTCAAATTGGAATTTTCTCCTTCGTCAAAATTTTCTATCAATTAAGTCCTGTTATGAGCCGCACCTTCCTCCCTCCTGCAGCCCTGCATGATATTGCTCTTCATCTTCTCCTCAAAGTGCCCTCAGATGTGTCCGTACTCTGTTGATTCTTTAACCATATTCGAAAAAAAATAGTGATTTTCATAGCAAAAGTTTAAACAATTCGGCAGGCTTTGAAAATATATCATAGTAATTGAATTGCATCTTATCATTTCTTCCATGCTATTTACCGTATCCAAATACATACTATTGTCAGTGATTGACCTTTTTTGGGACCAATTGCTATGTGGAAGCAAATCTTTTGAGTGCAACTGTATGGGCACCAACAACCGTTGGTACCAGTGATAAGTTCTTCGCACGCATAGTGAGATGGTACTGCTAGTACTGTTAGCAATGTAGTGAGATTATAATTAGAATTGATTGCAAAAATTTAAATCTGCTTACTTTAGTTTTCAATCAAGATTTTTATACCAAGTCTGATTAGGCCCTCTTTTATTATTATATGTACTTTTGATATCAAAAGATTGCATTTCTCCTTTTAAGTTGGGAAAAAAAAACACGCATGTTATGCAATTAGATTTTTGAGTCTATAAGGCTGAAGGAGTTAAGGTCATAATGGTCATTTATTTTTGAATAGCTATATTTTACCTTCTTTTAATTTGATTACCCAAACAAGAAAAAAGAAGAGAAGGTTATTTTTTTTCTTTCTTTTCAATAATTATCCAAACAAACAAAAGTAAATATTTTTCCATTCCATTCCATCCCATCCAATTCCCTTTTATATTTTTCCTTCCTTTCCATTTCTTTCCTCAAAACCAAACACAGTGTTAGAGTATCCTAAATTTTGTTGTTTATTTAATTTTATTAGCAAATTAGTTTCGTACATGGTATTAGTTACCTATATATGTATAGAATCTGTGTAGCAAAGCTAGGTAAAGTTGTTGACCTACCATAGTATAACTTTATTTTACAAAATATAAACATTTGTTTCCATTGTTTCCAATAGAAGGGTAGAGTTCGGGTTGATTCAAGATGGTGTGCAAAGGCTATTTATGGCATATAATAAGATTTTCAAGGGACTGCCACTTTACCAGAAACGACTAATGTTGATATGATTTCAAAAAGTGCTTGGTAATTATTTCACTTTCCAAAATTTTTTTATATATGACTATTGATAATGTACGCTTTTTCTGAGGAATTGTGACTCTAGCTTATTGCTGTTTTTAAATTAATTCATATTGAATATATGTGTAGTTGTCGAAAAACTAAATTTTGGTCTCTTATGACTGATATCTTTTCCAAGGAGACAATTGGAAAGATAGAAACCTGCCAAGCGGGAAGTTGCAGCATGAGGTTTGGTGCTGACATCAATTACAAGTCACAAATATCAGGTAAAAGTGTAAAACTTTATAGACTTTAGATACTGCTGTGTAGAATCGGTCAATATATTTATTTGCAACAAAAATATTTATTTATCTGTTTTCTTGCAGCCTCTCTAAGTTATCACCGTTCTTCAATCTTGTAATAATCTTCTCAAATTTTTTTGCTTCAGATGATTCCAGAACAAACAAGGTCAACAAACAGTAAAAGGTAAAATGTTTTTGAAGATTGGTTGCCAGATAATAAAAATTGAGGGGATGCACCAGTGGAAGGTTTTAGAGAAGATTGCCAAAGAGAATCGGTTCAGTTTTTTTTTGTTTGCTTCATTCGGTTGTACAAAAGAGGATCACCATTGCCTAATAACAATCAGGTATCTTATTATATACTAAATAATTTTAGGTGTGATTCATAGATAAGATCTTGGTTTACTATGACAATTTCGTGATTTTCTTTTGTACTTTGGATTTATGTATAGGGTATAGAAATGGCTGGTACAGTTCATGTATATATGTTCATTTGTCATATTCAATTATCAGTATCACATTCCAAAAATTATTCTCTGAACTGCTTCAAACTATGTTGCCATGTACATCCAGACAGTATCTGGTACAAAATTTTATTCAAGTCTCTTCGAGTTTCGAAATGAACATCAAGAGATGTATATTTTTTTATCCCTTTATTTAGTTTCTACATAGTTTGGATTTGGAACCACAACTTCAATTTAGTTGTTGTTTGCTGTTGACCATAGGTTCAAAGTACTGTTTAGAACTCACTATGCATGCTTCTTTCAGTTCTTTTTTTTTTTTTTCAAATTCTTTGAAGAGTTGCTAACAAGCTTCAAGTAATAGTGAACTGCCAACTCCAATTGGCACATGATCCGTGCTTAATTTTGTTATAATTTCTATCTAATTCTTAAAAACAATTACATCAACAAACATTTAGTTTATTGTATCTGGAAAAAAATTTTGTTGATTTCAGTCCTCATATTTTTGAGGTTTATGTTAGGCCTAATTTTGCAGTGTTGACTTCAGTTTTTATATGGAATTTCAAATTGATTTTTTTGTTCAATTTATTATTTATGGTGTCAATAGTTTATCTGAAACTAAAATATATCCTTGCTTGGATTCCAGAATGTCTCCTGCCGGTGCAAGTTGGCACTAATGCAATAGCTAAGGTGAGTAGGCCATCGGTGTTGTACCAATGGTACTTACACTCTAGAGCTATTCCATGCAGACATGTATTGGGTCTAGCAGAAGATCAAATAGTTAAATTTAAACTATAAATTTTGGTTATTCAGCGGTTATTTCAGTTTGTGTGCTTTGGCTCAATTTATGTTATGTCATTAATTCCTTTCAAATGATATATCTTGATGGTGCCCTTGGCTGAAATTAATCAAAATTTGTATATGTTCAATGATTTTTTTGGAGTTTCAGGTTTGAAAATACTACAAGGAGGTGTGGTCGTACTATCAGTGTTGACTTAAATTTTCTAGGCATCCAATGCATAGGTATATCTATTTAGAAGTATACAACAAAATGCAGCTTTAGCCATTATTCTTATCTTTATTGGTTGTCTTTTAATTTTAGTAGAAAATTTAAAATTTAATTTAAGTTTTGTTGTTCCTAAATTCCTCCCATCAGGTTAATGATCTCTTTTTGTACCATCATAATATTGTTGGTTGTGGTTTTTTATTTTAACAAAAATTTAAAATTGAGTTTTAGTTGTGTTGTTAATGTATTATGTATATTATGTTAATTATTTCCTTTTGTACAGTCTTCTCACCAAGTAGGGGCATTTTTGCGTTACTACCCTATTCTCAACTTTCAGTAACCCGACCTTTACTGTTTAATTGGAAGAACAATGCGTGAGATTTAAGTTTTGTTGTTCCTAAATTCCTCCCATCAGGTTAATGATCTCTTTTTGTACCATCATAATATTGTTGGTTGTGGTTTTTTATTTTAACAAAAATTTAAAATTGAGTTTTAGTTGTGTTGTTAATGTATTATGTATATTATGTTAATTATTTCCTTTTGTACAGTCTTCTCACCAAGTAGGGGCATTTTTGCGTTACTACCCTATTCTCAACTTTCAGTAACCCGACCTTTACTGTTTAATTGGAAGAACAATGCCTCACGCGCGAAGCGCGTATGAAAAGCTAGTGTTGAATAACTTTGCCTTAACCCTACAAACAAATATCACCACAATTACGAAGAAAAAAAACTTAATTTGACAAATTCTAAAATATGGAGCTTATTATGCCCCAAAAAACTAAATTTGTCAAAAGATAGAAGCTAGAATTTCATTTTAAAAGATATGAGAAGATACATCATCAGTCACTTTTTAAGGCTGACTTAGATTGAAATTAAAAAAAATATATAACTACAAAAAATAATTAAATCATTTCTAGGGGGAGTGATAAGCATAATTCTCTAATTTGCTATCCTTATCATCCCCATCAAAAGTGGAAAGGACGCTGGAAGCACATTTTCCATTTTGAGCGCTCCCTCTTCTCCTAGAGGATGGCTACCCTCCCTTCCTCTCCGATCGCTCAACTTCCCAAACTGATCCCTTATGGTAACAATCTGTTCATTTATATTTATAAGATGATCACTTATTAAAATAATCTGATCTTTTATTATAACAATCTGATCCTTTATTATACAATCTGATCCCTTATTATACAATATGATCTTTTATTGTAACAATCTGATCCCTTATATACAATCTGATATCTTATTATACAATCTAATCTTTATTATAACAATCTGATCACTTATTATACAATCTGGTCACTTATTATAACAATCTGATCCCTTATTATACAATCTGATCATTTATGATTTTAAGATGATATCTTATAGTAACAATATGATATGATCATTTATATTTATAAGATAATTCCATATTTTAAATATAATATGATCATTTATATTTATAAGATCATCCCTTAATATAATAATCTGATCGTTTCCGCATATTGGTTGATCACTTATTATAATATCTTTAGGCCGGGAGATCAAAGGTCGGAGCGAAGGAGGGATGGAGAGAGGAGAGGAGGCTGAAGATCGAAGGTCGGAGCGAAGGAGGGAAGGAGGGAGGGAGGGCAGAGAGGATGTCAGAGGTCGGAGGTCGGACGAAGATGGAGGGAGAAAGAGAGAGAGTCGGGAGGGAGAGGGAGACAGAGGGAGACGAAAAGAGACGAAGAGAGAGAGATGGAGGATGTCGAACGAAGAGGGAGGGAGAAGGAGAGAGTCGGGAGGGAGAGGAAGAGGGAGGGAGACAGAGAGATCGGATGGAGAGGGATGGAGACTCTAAATGTTTAGTTACGTAACTTGTTTTAAGAGGGAGAGGGAGAGGGATTACACATGATTGTAATCTAAGCTGTCGTTTGGATAGCTTGGGAATAGGCCTATTCCCCGAATAGCCTATTCCTGGTAGAAAATTTTCATCCAAACACAATTACTAATTCTAGAAATAGCCAATTCCAGGAATAGCACTATTTCCAATAACACTCTTCCCAACAACACTTTTCTCTCTACTTTTCATCCCAATAACACTCTTCCCAACGCTATTCCTGATTCACCATCCAAACAACATTCCTATTCCCGGAATAACACTCTTCCCACGCTTCCCGAAATCTCACTTTTTCCTTAAATTTAGTCTCGAAATTGCTATTCCTAACATATTCCCTACCCATCCAAACGACCTCTAAGGGATTGCTCTAAGCAATTCCCAATAACTAATACATACATTAATGTGATAAAAATAGAAAATCAGATATTGCCTATCAGAAATTACGTATGTTTAAAGTAAAAAACAAATATTTGGTTTTCCGTTTTCTTCTTCTAGTTGGTTTGATCCAAATAGCCTTTAGCAACGTTCTTAATTAGCAGCACAATATAAAACCAACGAAGTTATATCTTCTTTGACAAATAAGATTAAAAGAAAGGACAGAAATCTGCGAAACAGTTATAATTAAGCATCCAGTAAATTATTATGTAGTTAGTTAATATGATGCATGAAAACGAGATATCTTCATTTAATATATTCCGTATATATAGTTTGAGGTTAATGACAAGACATTCAATTTCATTTTTAAAATTATATAACAAAGTATTGCCTATGTTATAGATACTACTAATATACTAAAGATAAAATAATGTTATTCACTGAAAGAGGAATCAATGGACAATAGCAATACAGTCCGAGCTGCACATGAATTATTGAAAGGAATCTTTCAAAGAATTAGATTAATCGGCGATCTTAACAATTCAATGGAGATAATTGCAGAAAAGATTAAATAATCTCACGCCTTTTGCATGCATGAGAACGACTGATTGATGTCTTTTTAATTTAATAATGTGAGTGTGAGATTTGATGACGTTGGCGATTTCCTTTTCTGTCCGTTTTTTCCAATTTCCACGCATTACTTACTGTTTCTGCTTGATTTAAATTGAGAAGATTTTTTTTCTTCTTCGAAAGGATAGTGGTTTGAGAACCGAACTTGTTTTAACTTGGGTGGATATATGAATTTACTTATTAGTGATCAATCATGATAAAATAATAAAGTATATAAGAATGATTTACCGAATTAATGTTATGAGCTACTGAATTTACAAATTTAGTGTCACCTATTTGACATGTTTCAACACAATTAATAGTTATATATAATTTTCATTTAATTATCACAAATAAATTGGTATTATCTGTTGGTCATAAATTAAAAGGATGAAGTAAATACATATCTAGATTATATAACTACTTCTCTTTGCTGCCTGCATTAACGACGGAACATATTCTCAAACCACAGATAATGAATATAAAATTATGATAGGTAACCAAGATATTTATAACGGTATAGTTTGCTAGCAAAAATATCTTCTTCATGTATGCACGTCGGCTTCAATTAAAGACAAAACTAGGCATCACCGAGTGGGAACCTAAGCTTACCGAATATGGTAAAGGGTGTCTTTGCTTAAAAATGTAACGTCTCCGATAAAATTTCCTGACCAACGAGGCTTCGCTACAGAAAATTTTACAGACAATGATTGCAGCACAAAAAAAAGATAAAAATAATTATTATTCTCATTTTAGAAACTAGGAGAAAATTTTATTGTTTTTAATTCAGTGTATTTATTCTAGACAATCAATATGTGAATCTAACCGATCTTAAATCAGGTGAATGGTACGGTAATATGGACTGCTTCTTTTTCTAAAGAGAGAGAATAACATATACAAAATCCATGATTGTTCTTTTGTATTTTCTTTTACAAATGAATGCCGTTAATATATTTTAAATTTTCAAAATAAACATAAAAATATTGCGGTTTTTGAACTTCTCTCTTGTGCAGAGGTGTATTACTGGCAAGCAATTGCGTTGCCAGACTGCCAGGGTTTATTTTGGAAAAAATAAAATCAACAGAACCATGACAATGTCAGAATTCTTACCATAAATTCTGTAAAAGATGAAATTGGTATCCCCCCCCCCTTTTTTTCCTGAAATATTAGAAAAAGTTATCATTTAGAAGAATTTCTCTTATTATTATATTATCAATTTGCGACTGCGCACAAATACTTTTAATTTATTAAAAAAATGCGCAACGCAACGTGTCACTCTCAGCGGGAGCTATTATTTCCTCTACGAGAGGTCGACAGATCTAAATTATGTGTTCAGAACTTGAACACGCTATTTGTTTATTATCAATTACTAAATGTGGATTTCTCTGTTATTAAACTCCCAAAAGTATACCCGAAGGTGTAGTATGTAATACGTTCCAAGAATATATGAAGGGTGAATTTAAATTGTCGATTCAAGTAGGGTGCGAGGACCAGATCGCCTCAAAAACAGATCAGATTTATCAATGGACCCAAAATTCCAAACAAGTAGATAAAAATTTATGTTTATTACATATTCGTAGGATGTGATATTCTTATAGTCCTATTATATTGAACAAAATTTTCATATATGTCTATCTGCAAATACCAACAACTGCGTCTTAGTAAAATTGAAACAATAAATGATATTTTATCCCGTATCATGTCAATTTATTTAAATTTCTATAGACTAAATATTTTTTTATTTAATCATAAAATGTTACTAGTCAAATTTAATCCAAGCTATTGTCATGTCATAAAGTATCAAATTGCCGCTAAGTATAATAACAAAAAGGCTGATCGTCCATGCAGGAGTTAGCACCAGTGTATGTCAAAATCCTATTAGTTCAGTCCTTAACATTCAAATCGTTTTTAGAACTCGATATTTGATATAATTTTTCAGATTTTTTAAAAGATTTCAATTAATTTCCATCGCCTCAGTAGAACTTTTTATTAGAGTATATTTACTTCAGTATTTCTTAATCAATGTAATTTTTATGTATTTCCAATGGCTAACTTCGACATCAAAAAAATTGAATCAAGTACCGATTATTTCTTTTTAATATAAATTGGGGACAAGCCTAAGTACAGACTATTATTGAGCTGTTTAACTAGTCAGTTCAAACCAAGTTGTGTACAATTGGATACAAATTTAATTAAGATCTCTTTAATATTATCGATCCTCATACTCGTGCACAACCAATCTTATAAAACATAATTGATTCTTCCTCCAAATCCGAATTATTTTTTGATAAATAAAGAAAGAACAATTCCCTGGTAAACAAATGTACTTTTTAAAAAATACAAAATTTTATTTTATTAGAGACTAGCCAAAAATTCATCGAGGTTTATGATGTAGGAAGAAGACCAGTCACCACTATCGTTTATTTTGATGAGCTGCATAGGTTAGTCAGACGACAAAGCAAAGTCCTATCAAGCCAGTGGCAGGAATACTTTTGGGCGTCGCATTGCGGCGTTGCGAAACACAACCCGATCTTCCCAAAAATTAATCGAAAATTAAAAAAGCGAAAAGAACTAATAAGAAAAAGGTTGAACCATTTGAAGCAATAGAACAGCGTCGTTCTTTTCTTCTTCTTCCCAAATTTCTGGGGGATGCGCATCCCTCCTCTCTCAAATTGAACTTCCACCTCCTCGGTGCATTTTATACGATATACACCGGCCCTAGATCTCCGCTGAGGTGCTTGCATTCTCTTCTCCTCGTACTAATTTCCCATTCCTAAGTGTTGTTGTTTCCTGGAGAGAAAATGTTTTCATTTCTTTCTCTTTTTGTAATTTTGTATTCGGATTATTTGGATGAAATATTTAGTACGAGTGTGAAAGTGTGAGGTGCTTGCTAAAACTTGATGATGTATATATGTAATTATTGTGAAATGAGGTACTGAATGAAATGGAATTTAGCGAGGTGGTGTTTATTAAATTCAATTTCCATGCAAATGTCATTCTTTTTATGTTACATCTTGAGTTGAACTTTTTTCTTTGCATCAGTAATTTTGAGCACTATTATTAGTAGATTTGAGATCAGTGGCAATCAAATTTCAGAAAATTCAGGATATGATTTTTCATGTAGTCATGTGAAACCACTCAGTTCAGCATGTTTAGCCTTTGGTTTTGTATTTTCCCTCCTATGAGTCAAATTTAGTTTTTAATGTTGGATGGCAAAATTTTCTGTGTGAAATCCTTTTTTTTTTTAACAGATTCTACAGGAGATTTCATGTGGGAGATAATTTCTAATAGTCTAGGGGCCACAATGGAAATTACCTGTGATTCATACCTCCTCTTTCAGGGAGAAACAAACCTGTCAAACGGGACCCGTGCATTCCTCTACTTCCTTGGTCTAGCTTATTGTTTCATTGGCTTGTCAGCCATAACTTCCAAGTTCTTTCATTCAATGGAGAACATGATGAGGCAAACCAAGAAAGTTGTTTGGATAGACCCTGATACCAAACTGCCAGTGGTGAAGGAAGAGAAATGCTGGAATTATACAATTGCTGATATTTCTCTGTTGGCTTTTGGTACCAGCTTTCCTCAGATATCTCTTGCTACCATTGACGCCATAAGAAATATTGGTCAACTGACAGCTGGAGGTATATTCTTATTTTTAGCAGGTTGGATCCACAACAATTTGGGTTGAGCCTGATAAGAGTTCTATCATGTCTTTCTAGGATCATTTCCACATTGGCTTGTTTAATTGCATCCTCAGGCAAGAAAAAATGTGCACTGATAAAAGCTAAATTTGCAAAGTAAAAGAAAATCCTGTGGCTATATATGTGTAGATTGCATAAAAGCCGCTCTATGGTTGAAATTTGCAGCTCAATACTTTCCATTAGAATTCATGATTTAGCTTCATTTTTTACTTTAGCTTTAAGACCATCGAGCCAAAAACTAGAGAGGAGCTTTTTGAAATCTGAGAACACTGTAGGTTTATTTTGCAAACTAATTGGATAAAGGGAATCTCTTCCACCAGGATATGAATTGGTAAAGGTTTTCTGTAGAATAGTACATGCCTCAGCATGGTTAGACTTATTTACTGTTACATGGATAGTATTTGTCCTGTACCAAGTGCTGCATTGTGCTAATTCACTGCTTCAGTACTGTTATGCTTTGGTAACATACTGTTATACCTGGTCTCATTATGCTTCTATCAACGTATACAAAGTACTAGATTTAGTATATATTGCATCCCTTCTGGTACTATAATGAGCTTGGACTGGTTTGGTGATGAATCTGGATTATAATCTGGTTCCACACATAATTCCTTCAACAATCATCTCCATGTGCAGAATATCCTATGTAATTTATCTAATTTGGTAAACTCATAAACAACAGGATTGGGTCCTGGTACACTTGTGGGTTCTGCTGCTTTCGATTTATTCCCAATCCATGCCGTCTGTGTAGTGGTCCCCAGAGCTGGCAGTCTGAAAAAGATATCTGACTTGGGGGTCTGGATAGTTGAGCTATTTTGGTCCTTCTGGGCATACATTTGGCTCTATATAATTTTGGAGGTAACTTTCAAAGGAATTATCCACTTATCAATGGCTTCAGAAATGCATTTACATGACAAAAGAAACTTGATTACAAAAATACTGCATAACCACAAACAGTATATACAAATCTATATCTAGAATAATGAGTGATCTGGTTTGCATACATGTCAGGTGTGGACACCAAATATTATCACACTTTGGGAGGCCTTATTGACAGTTCTTCAATTTGGGCTTCTGCTTTTTCATGCATATGCACAAGACAAGCGCTGGCCATATCTCTCTTTTCCCTTGTATGTTTATATGGTCAAAGAACCTCTATATTTATATTTTAGGAAATTAAATACAAGATTCCGGTGCAATTGCATTCAGGTCATGTACTTTGCTGGTATGTAGCATGACTGTGCTGACATTGCTTTATTTTCTAAATTTTTTTTTTAAATGAATGGTATTGTGGTGCTTGATGCATAACAGACTAAATTACGTACCCAAATGTAAAATTTTCAGTTTCACTATTGATATGAAGTTGAACGGTGGACCTTTTGAGAAATTTAGGCTTAATTACAATTAAGGCATAATTGTGGCTTAATTTGACTGTATTGAGGCATAGCCCAAAACTCACGGGATTCAGTTTCAAACAATTCTTCCAAAAAAAACAAGGCAACTCTTTAAATAACCTCAACAAGTACTTGACTTCAGATAGAATAGCCTAAAAGCTTATCAAATGATATGAGAGAAAGCTGTGTTTTTCCTCAGTTCTGAAGTTGATGTATGAAGTAGTAATTTCCTCCTTTTTTCTGTTATTTTTTTGGGGTACCAGTGAAAGAAGTGAGAGGCCTGAGGACTGGGTCCCACAAGCAAGTGCCTATAATGAAGGAACTGTGTCTAATGACAGTTGTGAGGTACTTGAAGTTGGCCAAAACTCTGATGAGAATATTGTTGATATATTCTCTGTACATGCTAGTGCCAGTGGTATGACCTCTATTTGCAAGATCTTCCGATTACTTTAGGCAAGCAATCATAGGCATACATGCAAACCTTCAAATTTATGACCCTTTCTGCCATTGTGAGTAATACCCCAAACCAACCTTCCATCCTTGGTTGACATTAAATATAATGAAATGCAAAGAGGGATTTTTCAGCCTTTTCTTGAAGAAAAATGTTTATGCATGAAATAGGATATGTACCATATAGCTTGGGGAAAACATGGAAGTATACCCCAAGCTGCCAGTCTCCTCTATGATTTAAAAAATTATAAATAAAAGACCCAAACTACCCTTCCCTTATGCAATATTCATGTAGGAATGGTAATGAGGGTATAGGTAGCTTTGTCATCTTTGAAGAAGATAAATAAGTTGGAGTTGAAGTGGACATTTTCATTCTTTTTAATGTACACGAGATAATTATGGCATGGTCTTTTGGATGTTAGCGGGGGCACAAAACAAAACTTCGCCTCATTTATATTTTCTAGATTGCTTTTAATCTGCAGGTGCCATCTATCAAAATGTGCCGGGCAGTGATACAGAAGAACCTACTAAAGGGAAAATCGTTGAACAAGATCTTGATATCCTCTCTATTTGGAAGCTGCAATTCATCAATGCATTAATGGTACTATTATATACTTTTTTATATCATAGATTCATAGTTGATATATTTACATTTTAAAAATATTATATCCTGGATAAACACTTTTTAACTATAGGGTTCACTATGCCTGATGTAAGCATGATCCAAGACTAACTAAAATGTACTGATTTTTTTTCCCAAGTATGTAGACTATTGGGTCTTTCCCTATTTTTTTTTCTTTTTGTTTTCCTTGCTTGCTGCCTTGTTATACTTTTGTCCTTGGAACCATACTTATTTGATCCACTGTGCCTATATTTCTGCCAGCATGAACCAGTATATTTTGATACAGTAACTATTGGAAAATACTTCAAAATTTTGAACTGTTTATTTATTTATTTATGTTTGAGACAGTTGGGGCGTGCTGAATTTAAGATGGAAAGTGTCTATATAAGAGCTCTTAGAATAATTTGGGAATTGATGCTGTTTCCTTGGAGAATGCTTTTTGCATTTGTTCCCCCGTACCAGATTGCTCATGGATGGATTGCTTTCATATGCTCTCTTGTGTTTATCAGTGGGATTGCTTATGTGGTCACCAAACTCACTGATCAGATCAGCTGTGTCACAGGTTTGGATAAATCTCAAACCATCACTATCGGAGTTTTTCCACTTTCAAGTAGCAATTTATTAACTTAAAAATTCATTAATTATTCTTATTAAAATTATTTTTTAAATAGGAATCAACCCTTATGTAATTGCCTTTACGGCATTGGCGAGCGGCACATCTTGGCCAGATCTAGTTGCCAGCAAGATTGCAGCTGAGCGACAAGTTACTGCAGATTCAGCTATTGCCAATATTACTTGCAGGTTAACACATTTTTTGTTTCGTTCATGACCTTTAGCATGTAAAATGATTCCTTTATGGTGGTTAGTTTTAAAATTTTTCAAAAGTTGATCCTTATGGTGTCATGATCTATGAGCATTTTCACATTACTACACAGAACTCAAATAAGCACCAGTAACCCAGCAATGTGATGCATCGATCATATCAAGGGTATTAACTTTATTGGTATGAATTAATGCAGACCAAAATCTGAATTAAATCTCGGGATGTAAATTTGCTTATAATTTATTTTCTTTCTTTCTTCCTTTTTTTTTTTTTTGTCTGCAGCAACTCAGTTAACATATATGTTGGCATTGGTGTGCCGTGGCTGATAGACACAGTATACAACTATTTTGTACTCCGAGAGCCGCTCTACATTAACAATGCTGAGGGGCTCAGCTTCTCTCTTCTTGTGTTCTTTGCCACGTCAGCTGGTTGTATCACAGTTTTGGTATTACGCCGCCTGATCCTTGGTGCCGAGCTAGGCGGGCCCAGACTATGGGCTTGGGTCACCTCTATTTATTTTATGCTGCTTTGGGTTGTTTTCGTGGTTCTCTCGTCTCTGCGAGTTTCAGGCATTATATGAATTCTTTGCCTTTAGGTACAGCGTCGTTTATGTATTTTTATTCATTTTTTAAGATTTCGTGGAAGGATGGTTTAGATTGATAGTGTGCCAATGTCCTTGATAGGTGTAGTTTCAGCATTCAATATAAATTGTTATCTTTATTCTTGTATAGTGCAGATTATTATAGCCTGTATAGGCATATTTTTGTTCAGAAGAAATTTCATGGAAAGAATTCAGATACTAGTTGTATGTAGTTAAGTTTTATACAAATGGAATGTACATGTTTTCTGGTTGCTCCTACTTATTTCAGTACACTGAAGGAGTGCATCTGAGAAAAAAAAAAAAAAGAAGTGTTCAATGTATATATTTTCTGTGTCAGCAAATTTGATGCTAGAATTATCTGCTGCAGAAGTTTCAGACATTTTATCAGTACTTGGTATTCAGAAAATCTTCTAAAACTTTTGCCAAGAATAGCTTGTGCTATGCTGGATAGCACTTAAGATGCAATTTATCAAGAACTAATAGCGAGATCAATCATTGGTAGTTCGTTGATCAGTATATAAGTATATATATTTATGTTTGAAAAAAAGGTCACTTAAAAGAGCACAAAAAAATTGAATGGATGAGTCCGGAAAGAAATAAGAAATGTTCAACCAAAATGGTCCTGGCTCAAATATGTTCGCCAGCAATTAAGCACTCTTCATGTCTAAAACATGGATCTGTATAAGCTGTCATTTACAGACAATTCATAGTTCCTCAGAAATGCAAATAGGAAACTGAAAGAAAGTTAGTCCTATTGTTTTGTTATTTGAAGCTGGGCCGGGTTCAATTTATAATTTAAACCCGATTTGTCAAGCTAGGCGGACAAGTAACACAAAGCCAGTCAACGGGTCAGATCTTCTTAGTTCTTAGTTCTCTGGAGAGTTTGATTCTGACCAGCGGGACCCACTTAACCAAGCGTTTGTAAATCGTAATCGTCGCCTCGTTTGGAAATGTTCGACTACGGTGCACCGCGGACCGTGCGGCAGAGGGTGTGAAGAAGCGACTATCACCTCTCCTCTTCAAACAAACGCAGCTCGATGAAATCGCTCTCTCTTTCGCCTCCGCTTCTTGCTTTTGTCGTCTTCAATCTACTCATCCCATCTTCCTTTGGTACTCTCTCTCTCTATCCCTGGTCAAATAAATCTCGATTAAGTCATCATGTTCAATTAGAAAACATTTATTATTCAGAGAACATATATATAATAAGAAAGGGATCTTATTGTGAAACAAAATTGTAATTCGGTATATTTACCATGATGTGTGCTTTTGGGCATCTTGCTAATCCTGGAGTATTGTTGATCCCACTTCGTAATGACATTGTTTTGGAGGGAAAAGCAAGATAAATTAGTTTACTTTTTGAATTAATATGATGCAAAATGTTTGAGTAATTGAATTGACTTGTTAAACTTGGCCTATCAACAGTGTAAACTGGTCCATTAGTATGGCATACAGATGAAATTTTTATTTGTGCTTTCTGGGACTTTGTATGGGTTTTTGTTGCTAGACTATTGAGATCCAATACCTGAATGGGGGCTCAATGAAGCTCTTGTTTATAATTTTGGTCTAATTCCTGATTTCCGAAGCCAACTGTATCTAGGTTTCTCACCTGTACATACCTCGAAGTGCAAAATAAATCTCTTTGATGCTCTTAATATAGGAAAACAAGAGAATGGATTGTGCATCTCTCAAGGAGGCCGGTTTCCTCCATTTTTAATTGAAGGTCAGAAACCTAGAAAAGCTCCAAAGGGACCAAGGGACTTGACCCTTTGTAGGGTTTTTAGACATAACACCTGTTGTGACATAACCCAGACCTACCCAGCCTCAGTAAGTGTCAGAAAGCTTGCCTCCACTGGAGAGGGGGCCAGGGAATGCCTCCATCTTTGGGAGCTATTGGAATGCTCCATTTGTGACCCAACTGTAGGCACCCGTTCTGGCCCACCCCAGATATGCGCGTCATTTTGCAACATGGTTTTCGATGCATGCTCTAGTGCATATTTCTCTCTGGATATGAAGACACAGGTGCAGATCTTTATGTGCATATGTGCGTGCTTCCGTATGTGTTTTATGCTTTTTTAGAGGATAAGTAAAGTGTTACAAGCTAGCCAATATGCGCTGGTACACTGGTACCAGGACACTTTATGAGTAAATTTTGCTAGTCTTGTTTGGTGAGTCATGTATTTGATCTATTGTTTAGCAACTATGTTACATTATTTGCAAGACTATAAGCACCAGTCAGGACCAGTTTGGGTTAAGTGGTCATTTCTAGTCTGATATTTACATGTCTCCTGATTCTTATTAAAAGTTGCAACTTTTTGTAAGTTAAAGAAAAGTAAAGCCACCTGTACAAGTAAGATTACCACTTTTTTCTGTAAGGGTAAGGTATCACTTTTGTTTGAGCTACTCTAAATTGGTGCATCTAATAGATACCAAGAGGATAAACACCAGATTTCAATAAGATTCCAAACCAATTGAATTGGAGACAAGGATCTGAATGGTCTGGTACCAATTTTAGTGATTTTTAACTCTTCTCTTGGTCTAAACTGAAGTTCCAATGGGTTAAAATGAGGACTGGTAAATTGAGCCTTAATTAGTAAAATTGAATCATACTTGAGATTTTGTGGAACTTCATTTCTTGATTTATGCATTTATTGTGCAGATTTTATCTCCATGTGGCTTAAATGACATTGTGTGTGGAAAACTAAACAAATGGGCTTTAAATGGCACTGAGCTGTGTCATCTCACAGGATTTTCTGTACACAATGATAGCATAACATCTGATGAGGGTGGTCCTGTGCAATTTTGCTATGGGGGTAAGGAGAGCCTTGATTCAATTGCCAATTCATGGAAGTTCTCTGAACACGGTTCAGCATTTGATGCACAACATTCTTCCTTCTGGGGACTTGAGAGGGTCTCTTGGGCGATTGGAGGCATGGTGCTTACAGCTGGACTTGTTTATATCAGGTTAGGAAACTAATCACATAGACCCTTGCAAAAATGCTGTGCAGTGAAGATATTTTACATGTAATTGGAAACATCATGCATTGTCCTAACTCCTAAACATTGAATATTTCTTCATTTTCCATCTATTCAGCTTTTCTCATTTTTTTTTTTTTAAAAAAAGAAACAATTATACCTCATCTTCATTGGTCCCTCGCTAATAATTGCTCAAGAAAGGAAGGGGTAATTTTGATATATCTGAGAAAAGAGATAGATCTTGAATAAGGTAGAGGTATTAATTTTCATGCTATGTACCATTTGACATTTCTGAGGTCATGTTGGGATTATTAAAGAGGTTAGGGAGCTTAACAAGGTAGGTTGTTTAGTTTCATGCTATGAGGTGGTAGATTTGATATTTGACATTTTGAATGTTATGTTGGCATGATGAATTTTTTGTCAGAAGTGCATAGTAGTGATGTCAGGTTAATTTAATTTACCTTTTGTTCAAGTGCTCAGTTTGGTTTCATCATGTATGATTGTGTACACTACAGAAACATAACCACAAATGACCAACCCTGCTCCATTGTTCTCAATGTACAATTTATATTTTATAGCCATTTAATTTTCCTGAAGCTTTATATATTTCGTGTCCTGGAGTTTTCTGTTGAATTCGTTGTAGCAGGCCCGATTGCATGGGCACTGTGTTACACTTGCTGTGTTCATCCAAATAGCCAATTGAGCCTAGATAGGGCCTACTAACTTCAACTTTTGTAACAGTTAGTTACTCTTGCATGAAAATCAGCACAATGCAGTCGAGCATATGTTTGCAACTAAAAGTTTCTTTTTATATCCTTATTGATGCAGTAAAAGGAAGAGCTACAGCCGGAGGCAGAGACAGGCAGCAACTATTCGCACTGCAACTCGAAGAAGATAGGTTTATTTTACTACTAAATGTAGTTTTTTAAGTTTTTATCTTTTATATTTTCTCTTTCTACTTGATATTTTGGAAGCACACAAAACATTTTTTTTTTTTTTTTTTTTTTGCTTTCCTTTCTTTGCTGTGCTTGTAGGCTATGTATTTAGCTCTGTTGTTTAGAAGATATTTAATCTTAGATGCAGATGGATCATTTTTGTCGGGTGTATAATGAATAAGCCTGGAGCTACTGGATTGATTATAGTCAATTGTAGTATATCTTAGATTATGAAAATTTAGATGTATGATTATACTGTGTGGACTATCATCATTAATCTATGCTT
This sequence comes from Rhynchospora tenuis, assembly GCA_027725995.1. Taxonomy (NCBI): domain Eukaryota; kingdom Viridiplantae; phylum Streptophyta; class Magnoliopsida; order Poales; family Cyperaceae; genus Rhynchospora; species Rhynchospora tenuis. The sequence goes on from CM050889.1 coordinate 81,456,714, forward strand.
TCAGCATGACGCAACAAGATTACAGTTTAAAAGAAAAATGAAGAGTTATAGTGCTTGAATTAAAATATTCAAGTCGGATAATATTTGTATATTTTTTTTTTTTCACATGATAGTACTTTCACTCTGATAATAAAAGCATTTTGGAAGATAACTTTCCATGTTATAAAAACAAGTAATAAATATTCAAATGTACATATCCACGAAATCTGGAACCATCTTTTGACTTATTATCAATGTATTTCCTCTAACACACTGATTTACCGTCGGTATCTTCCTCAGGTTTATGAATATAACCATTCCTTATTCCTTATTTCATTGACTAAGTTCTTCATCATTGCATGATATATCACTATTTCACATATTAAATAAGAATACCAAAATCTATTCCTTTATCCCGTCCAGCAAAAAGAAAAAAAAGAAAAGATAATCGATAAAGAGAAATAAATACAGTTAACAAATCGTTTTATGTTACCAATAATCATTGCACGAACAGTTTCCATCCCTAAAATGATGAAACCGGCTTACATCCCGAACAATAATTTCTCTCGAGACAATCTTGGAAATAAACTTCAAAGCAACATGACAATCTTTACAAATCCTAATATTCTTCTTCACCCTTATTGGCGATCCCTCTGGGGTACTAATTAGCCCAAAAGCAACAGCGAGCCTTTCGCTATGCTGAGAGAGAAGCTCCTCTTTCTCTTTCCTTCCCAAATCATGCAACACCTCCTCAACCATAGGGACATAACCCATTTTTGCCATCTCCTCACCCAATTCCTCCAACTTGGCATAAATCTCTCTTGACCTCGCATGACTCCTGTCTCCAACAATAAATGTATGCACCTCATTTTTCGTCTCTATCCAACTCATTGCAGGTTCCTTTTTAATCCCCCATTTTCGCATCAACTGCCTGGTATGTGAAACACTGTCCCACATGCCAGACGAGGCATAGAGGTTTGCCAAGAGAATATGTGATCCTGACTTGTCAGGCTCGACATAAGATAACTGCTGAGCTGCCAGCTCGCCGAGCAGAGGATCCCCATGGAGCCTTGCGGCACCTAAAAGGGATCCCCATATCTTTGCATTGGCCTTGAATGGCATTTTATTCACTAATTCCTTTGATTCGCTTAGTTTTCCTGCGCGGCCAAGGAGATCAACCATGCAAGCGTAGTGCTCTTGGGTTTGTTCTATCCCATATGTTTCTCTCATGGATTCAAAATATTTCTTCCCTTCATCTACAAGCCCTGTGTGGCTACACGCATAAAGGACACTTGTCATTGTCACATGATTTGGCATGATCCCTTGATGAACCATTTTTTGAAATAATTCTAGTGCGGTTTTGCCTTGGCCATGTTGTGCAAGGGCACCTATCATTGCTGACCAAGAAACAACACCTTTTTCAGGTACATAATCAAAGGCTGAGGTTGCCTCTTCTATGCTTCCACACTTTGCATACATATCAAGTAATGCATTTCCCACAAATGTATCATCCATAAAACATGTTTTGACTACAAGTGCGTGTATTATTCTTCCCTGCTCATAAGCTGATAAACTTGAGCAGGCATCTAAAAGACTACTGAACACAAATGTATCAGGTCTGACATTTTTCCTAAGCATATTCAAGAATATTCTTATTGCTTCCTCACCCTGACCCCCTTGAGATAAAGTGCTTATCATAGAAGTAAATGCCATAACATCATCAATCAGGCATTCGTCAAAATTTTGAGCCGCATCCTTTAAAACATTGCATTTTCCATACGAATTGATCAAACCATTCACAACATGTGGATCAGTTAAAAAACCTAATTTCATTGCAAGAGAATGGATCACTTTGGTGTTGATTATTGCCTCTAATGCAGCCGTTGATTTGAGAATGGCTGACAATGTTGTACGATTAATATCACAATTATCTTCTCGCATTTTACAAAAGTATGATAATGTCTCCTCATGCTTATCATTATGTGAACATCCAGAGATTAAGGCATTCCATGTAATCAAATCCCTGTCTTCCATTGAATCAAATGCCTGAATTGAATCCTCAAAGTGCCCACTTTTTGCATACAAATCAACTAGCCCAGAACCAGCATACAGATTCAGACTGAGATCGGTTTTGATCAAATAACAATGTATTTGTCGGCCCAAATACACATCCCCATAACCAGCACAAGCTTTCAGAATACTGGATAAGGTCAAGAAATTTGGTATAATGCCACATATTCTCATATTTTTTAATAGCTGCAAAGCCCTAGAGGTTTGCTCATGAAGCACACACCCAGCAATCATCACATTCCATGAAATAATATCTGGTTTAGCCAAATTTTCAAAAATAATTTCAGCAGCACATAAATCACCGAACTTAGCATACATGTTAAGCAATGAATTGACAGTATATGGGTCAGAGTCATACCCGAGCTGGATGATGAACCCATGAATTGCCAACCCTGACTCAAGATCTCCAAAATCTGTGCATGCATTTATCAGACAAGAAAACCCATGTTCATTTGGTTTAAGCCCTTCTATAATCATATCTCTGAATAAATTTATGGCTTCCTCAAATTTTCCATTGCCAACGTAACCAGCAAGCAACCCATTCCAAGAAATGATATTTCTCTCGGGCATGTCATCGAATAACCTCCTTGAAAGATTCAGCAACCCAAAGCCAGCATACATTGTAATTAGGGAATTTGCCACATACACGTTTAAGTCTAACCCTGCAACAGTTGCAATTGCATGGATTTGGGTTCCCATGAGGAGGTCGGTAGAGGCGGTACTTGATTTGACTAATGTTGGAAGTGTGAAGTGGTTGAATCTGACAGATTGGTCCCGCATAAACCGGAATGAAAAAAATGCATCTCGGTGGAGGTGGTTCTGTGTGTAACATGAGATTAGAGAGGTAAAGGATATTATATCTGGTTCAGTAATTTCATCGAACAGGTTACGGGCGTGCAGAGGAACGTGGTGTTTGGAGTAAAGAGTGATTAGTTGGTTGCAGTGGGGTGGGGTGTTGGAGATGCCCAGTTTGGTTAAGTAGCCATGGAGTTGGGTTGTTAAACGGAGATCTAAATTTGGCGACAAAGATGGCAAAGGTGTGAAACGAGGTTTAAGGTTGGAGTTATCAATTGGCTCGTCTGGAAGTGAAAGAGCAATGGAGGAGAAGTGAGAGGCGAAAGAGCGGCGTTTGAAATGAGAGAGAGGGGAAAATGCGAGGCGACAAACCTTCATCTAAGATATTCCCATTGGAAATTGGTTACCCCGTTCCTTCCGTCGGAACTGACCGTTGCTAGGAGGGAAGGAGGAGTCCGTTTATTACCTTTGTATCTTTTGAAAAAGTTTAAAACAAAAGAGTTTATGAAATGACAAAACTGACGGAGGAATAATTAAGTTAAAACAGCAGTATGTTATGGGATAAGGGACATTTCTGATACTTTTATGAAAAAAGGATATAAATTTTTTTATACAATGTATATAATTAATAATAATTATATAAAAAGTAGAATTTATAATTAATAAAAATCATTGATAAAATTATGATTCAATTTTTATGGAATTCGGAGTACTATGCAAATGTATTTATGGGGGGCAAATAAATAAATAAATAAATAAGGAACTACATCCTTTATTTATTTTATTTATTTTGTTTTTAAATTAATAATCTGATGCGCGTATTAATATATTATGTAAAGCTATGTTATCGTGTTAACCCATATCCAATTTTTAAGTGCACAGCCTTGTTTGGTTACCATCTGATGGAAATATCAATATTAAAGAACTTCAATAAAGATGAAATCAATAAAATTCATTGAGTGTTGAAAATTGTTTGATCGAATTGAGATAGTTAAGAGGGGGAAAAAAAAAAAAGTTGTTTTCGAAACACGCTAAAAAAAATCTGAGCCTTTTGGAGTACGACCAGTCTTGAAAATTGATAAAATATCAGTCATAATTTCGAAACACTTTTCAAAGATTTCCATTTCTGTTGTACTGGAATAATAAGATCAGTTTGGAGCATTTGGAGATTAATGCTATCGGATGATGAATCCCATAAATTTTCACTTTTCAGAAATTCATTCTCTAAGTCTACAAATTTTTTTTTGTGACTTGTGTGTATCTGACTGACTCGTTATAAAATTGATAAGTATCCGCTTTCCGAAGGATGGCCGTAATCAAACTCCTATTCATTCGCAAGAGATGCTACTGGACCCAGGTGGTTAGCAGCCGGTCAATGAGGTTTGGATATGGGCTTTGGAATATTCTGTTCTTAAAACTTTACAATCTACCTATAGAAAATTTCAAAAGTGTGTATTACGGTATATCTTAAGATAGTGTCACGCCCCGCACCGACGGGTCGCGGGTACGTGAGGGTGGGGCGGTATCATCTGCATCCATCCGTCGGCCCGTCAACCTACGTCGCAAACACAAGAAAACAAACGGATGTCAGCTACAAAGCTCAGTAACCGGTTATTTAACGACGCAGCTTCTCTATATTAGTTAAGATAGCAAAATCAATCATGATCGGATTAATCCACATAACAAAAATATATTTCACGGAGATAAACGGGTCTAGATCAGTCATATCAGTCAGGCATAAGGTTCCTCCCCGGTCCCTGAGGGATCAGAACCAGTTTCCCCTCCCCTGCCTCGGGGATCAGGGCTCAAATTCACATGCAATTTCCCCTCCCCTGTCTCGGGGATCAGGGCACAAAATCCACATGCACATACAAATTCAGTAATCCAGTTTCTAAACCCGATATTTCGCAAAACATACCACATACGAGCATACACATGCAAGCAAAGCCAAGCGGTAATCAAATCAAACAATACGAAACTAAATATAGAGAAGTCCGGTTACCTGATTAACGGTTTAGAATTCACAGATAAATCAGGACAACTATCCAACATGATTGCGACGTAGCACTCGAATCCCAAACGGCCGACTAAGCAAAGCCAAGACGGTATTCAATGGTAGCTGGAGAGAGAAAAATAGTGGGAGAGAGAAATCCGAAATGAAATGGAATGAGGCTAGGTTCTATTTATAGTGGAGGTTTCTTAGTGGCTAAGAAAGTAGATATAAAGTTACTTAATGGCTAAGAAAGTAGAAATATATTTCTTATAACTATTTCTGAAAATATTTTGAGCCTATTTATAAAGATATTAATTATTGGAAACTATTTATATAAATATCCATTACTTAGCTACTAAAAATATGGATAAGATCAAATAGATATTTTCAAATGGATAAGATCAAATGAATATTATATAATATCAAATGGATAAGAATGAACATTTTTCAAATAGGACCTTAAGATTTGAAGTATTGCAAACAGGTCCTAAAATTTAGGGATGTTACAGATAGGTTATTCATAATTATGAAAAACTACTATAAAATATAACAAATGATAGTTCTCTTCTCTTTGATTTGACAAATTATTCTGAATTAATTTTTAAATATTGAAGAAATTGATCAACCACACATTTATGAGACATGGTAAGAGTGGCCGGATGTTACAAATTCCTTGGGTTCATTAGGATTTTTTTTTTTTTCTGAGTAATATTGTGTCAGAGAACCATTAGATAACGACATATTTTGTATTTTCTATCTAAGTATCACTACGTATTTGACAAGTGTTTCTTTTATTGTGTATGTTCTTACCACTCATTATTGTTATAACATATCAAAAGAATGAGTATAATAATTTATTTTGATCTATTTGTACTCTTGGATTTGTGTTTTATATATTTTATACATTTTTTAATTTTTAATTATGTAAAATTTTAAGAACTTCGTTTAATTTTTAAAACTTTTAGTACAATATTGTAAGTAATAGTTTGATTTATTAATTACAATAGTTAAGTATCAATATTTGTAATTGAACTCATTCATTCATCCATGAGAAGTAATAACTCAATTATTACATTTAAGTGTGTACTGATTTCTTTCTTTCCTTTTCTTTTTGTTCATTGTTGGAGAATAAAATGTGCAACCAAAAAAAAAAAAACCGGAGGACAAAACTGAATTTTTAAATTTAGAAAATTCATTTTTTTTTCTCATAAAACAAAATTAGGGGACATAATCGAAAAAGTTGATTATACCATAAAAGAAAACAAAACTGCGGGCTAGAAGCAAAACATCTTGTAAGGAAGAAACATTCTAGAAAGGTTGCTACTCTTCTAGGGAAGCAACATCTCGGGAACAACCTTTACCTGTTACCCAAACCGGAAGTCCGAAACGGTTCTGTACTTGGGAAGGTACGCTCACCACGTGTACACATCTCCCATCTTTCCCAAAACACCCCCAACGAATCTCCGCCATCCCTTTCAAAAACATTCCCTTCCCAAGGGCAAATTCGTCATTTCCCACTCAATCAGGTGATAACTTCACCTAGTGAAGGCCGTTTCCCGACCGGCCCTCTCTCTCTCCTCACTCTTCTCGCTTGTTCTCTGATCTCTGTAACCATCTCTTTTTTCTTCCTTGAGCACCAAACAGCTTATCGTGTGCCCGTGCTCAAAGAAATTATTAAAATAATCGACCGATCGTTTGTCGTGGCCAATAAGATGCGCGCGTTGAGGGAAGAAGCGTTGATCCGCAGGAACACCAGATCCGACCTTCCCTTACCTGAGTTACCTCTCCACCTCCCTCTTTTCTTTCTCTTCATCCCTACCTGAGATAAGCACTCAATCTCTCTACCAGTTCCTTTCTGCCAGATCAGCATCCGTACAATCTCACCAGACCTTATAAACTCTTCATTAACTCTCACTTAAAGGAACCTATTCTCCACTCTCCGTACAATCGGAGGTTGATCTCCGTCAATTTATCATCGCTTGTAGCCGCCGCGTTTTCCATTTCTGAGATGTGTGATATAACGGCTGTTTTGTCTGTTGATCTGCTGGCGCAAGTGCTGGACTGGTTGCATGACTCGAGGGACTTGAAGTCGTGCCGGTTGGTTAGCCGAGCCTTTTTACAGGCGGAGCGCATGCACAGAAGAGCCATTCGGCCACTGCGCCTCGGTCCGTTGCCTGTCCTGCTCCGTCGATATGTTGGGTCGTTGCTTTCCTTGGATCTTTCCAGTTGTCCCTCGCTTGATGATTCGGCACTCTCACTTTCAATTCCCTGCCCAAATAACTTGCGATCAGTGTCTCTTTCCCGGGCCACTGGCATTACATGGCGTGGTCTGGTAATGACAGTTATCCTTTTATAAAGAGTTAGGTTCTTGTGTTGTATTGTATCCAGTGTTGTGTATATTTACAGTTCGCAGCACTGCTCAATTATGTAGTTAACACCTGCCAGTATTTGGGTAACATGGGAAAAAATAATACCGAACTGGAAAACCATGATTAAGCAAACCAGAAAATGGCTGAGCTATCCCTAACTTCTAACATATCTATTTGGGCAATGTACACTATTTTATACCTGCTTGGAACCATTACATCAATCTTTGCTTGATTTAAGCTTAATCTGGCATAGGATAAGTTGGCAAATTAAAGGTTTATGCTTTATAACAATCTCCTCACACGAAGAGGAATGGTCATTTCATGGATATTATCTGCTAGTATTTGGGAAAAAAAATTGGTTAAAATTGGTTCTGGATGGTAATTTCAAGTGGGCTAGTTACTTTGGTTGCAAATGCACAAGAAAAACGTGTTTTGAAAATGAGTATATTCTCTAAAATCAATTGCATGGCTACTTGCTTGTCCATCTCTATGTCCTAATTGGCCCATTATTTCTCAGGAAGTATTGGTGTCAGTATGCCCAAAGATAGAGGCAATTGACATCTCGCATTGTGTTGGGTTTGGCGACAGGGAGGCTGCTGCAGTTGCAAAAGCATGTTGGTTGAAGGAACTTAGGATTGACAAGTGTTTGAAAGTGACTGATGTTGGACTAGCTAAAGTAGCAGTTGGTTGTAGTCGCTTGGAGAAGCTTGGGATCAAATGGTGCTTCGAGATAAGTGACATTGGCATTGATTTGCTTGTAAAAAAGTGCCTTGAATTGAGAGAGCTTGATATCTCCTACCTCAAGGTATACTGTTAATTGTGCATAAAATAACCGTCTTGTGTTGTAGTTTTTTGCATTGGCAACTTCATACAAATATTTCTTAGTGGTTTTATTAGTACTAATGTATGGGATGGCAGTTAAGGAGGTTTTAATAATTCTCAGTTAAAGTCTGGTGAATAAATATGTAAAAGGAAATCAGAGAAGAGCAGAATATAAAACGGACGATTGCTGGATAGATAATCCAAACAGACACAAAAGCAAAAGGAAAAAGTTATATGGTTATACCCACCATGTGGTAAGTGATCAAAGGTAGAGCATTTCCCAATTCCACTCTCGATGCACCAAACAGATGCGATGTAAGATGGAGTAATGGGAGTAAGTTGAAGCACCACCTGAGGCGAATAAAGTTAAAGCACCACAGAGTAAAGTTGCTGCACCAATTCCTTAACTTTTGACATGTTTTACCCTTGTGACTTCACTCGCTAATAGTTTGAGGCAATTTGATCTTTTCGTTCATTATTACTTTATCTATTTATTTGAGTACTACCAAACACAAATGCATTAAGGTAATCTAGTATTAATCTTCTTAAAATTTCCTTCAATTACCAAACGCCCCCATAGTTTGTATTTACTTCCCTTTATACTATCAATTTATCAAATATAGCCTCTTCATTCTCGTATAAGCTGCGAATTGTAAATTGTAATGTACTGAATGTTATGAGCGTCTTTTTTTCTTAGGATTATATGAAATTGCATGTCCATTAATTTTTAGAAGAGAAAGGAATCTCACTTTTTGTCCTTTAATTATCAGGTCGGAAATGAATCTCTAAGATCAATAGCATCTCTGCCAAAGCTTGAAGATTTGGCATTGGTTGGATGTGAGTACATAGATGATGAAGGCTTGTACTTTCTTAGCAATGGAAATAGCTCACTGCAGGTGATCTATTGTTAATATTATCATCATTATTAGCTCCCTTTCTCTAAGTTTGGATTGACTGCATGACATGAATGGATTGCATTTGATCTCTGTACTTGACATTCCAGCCCGAAAAGTAAAATAAATTTTCAAAAGCATTTTTTTTTTCTTTTGACATTGTAAAATGTAAACCTCTTTGATGATCCTTTCCTTTAATGGCTTTCTTTTTGGTTGAGGAACTAAAAACAACTTATGGTCAAAGGTGAAATCAGTGCTGCATAGGAATTGAAATTTATTCTGTCCTGATCAGTTCCTTGCCATGAGTTGATTGTCATGGCTTGTACGATAGTGATTCAACAATAGTAAAAGCCTATAAGGGAGTTCCATTAAAAAAGAATTAGCAATAAGTGAATATATAAACAAAATTATGACTTCATTTATTAAACACAATTTCACATCACTAAAAGCCTAAAACGGAGAGAAAGGTACAAAATACTGTGTTCTTCAGGTATCTATCCTATAGACCTGCATCTACCTGCAAATCAATACTAATCACAAAATTAAAGAAGATATGGTTACACGATTAGATTTGTACGATTAACATTAATTGGAGTATCCATCACAGTTTTGTACAATAATCATTAACTGGATCATCTTTTTGTCTGTGATTAAGCAGCTTATCTATTTCTCTTTATTGTCAGAGCATTGATGTCTCCAGATGTTTAAATGTGACTTCTGTTGGGCTGACAACACTAGTCGAAGGGCAACAACGTCTCCGTAAGATCAATGCTGGCAACTGCAGCCCTGTGAGTCAAAAGTTACTATTCATTCTTCTTATTTCATATTTCTCGTCCAATTGTTTTTCAGTTTGAGGTCTTTGGTGGTGTAAATCCTAGAAGTTTACAAATGTTGTAGGTTGTACTAATTTTATCATTCTTAGTGTGACTTCTTTCCTTTTCTTATGTAAAATAAAAAATGAGCTTGCCACTTTTGGTTTAGCAGCCGAAATTGACGTTCATTGCTATACCTGTATTAATGTGATAATGAGTTGGTCTTTTTTCTTAATGTGAGTAACATGATGTATGAGCTATTCAAATGCCTATTTGTCCTTATGTTGAAATCTCATTTTTGATGTATTTTTTAGGTGCTTACCTCAACTTTTGTTTCTAAGTTGTGCACACTTGGTGACACCTTGATCATATTGAAACTTGATAAATTGCAAATCTCGGCTTCAGCTCTTGAGATAGTAGGGAAAAATTGTAGAAACCTATTGGAAATTGGGCTTAGCAAATGCAACGGTGTGACTGACGAAGGCATCTCTTGGCTCGTGGAAGGATGCACTCATTTATCAACAATTGACCTGACATGCTGCCTTTTGGTGACTGATAAGTCTTTATTTTCCATTGCGGCCTGCTGTAGGGGTGTCAAATGCCTTCGGCTTGAGTCTTGTGTCTTGATTTCAGAGAAGGGTCTTGATCAGATCGCCACCTGTTGTACGGATCTCAAGGAGATTGATCTCACTGATTGCAATGTTAATGACAACGGTAGGGTACTAATACTGAATACTGAAAATAAATATCTATTCCTTTATTTCTTTGCCTTGGTCCCTTCCTGATTGCCTTAGGCAGATTGAAAAATAATATTTATTGCACAGGGCAGGAATCCCTGCACACACATGGAAGAAACAAATGTTTGTTCTTTATTTATATATAACAAGCATTCCTATTTAAATGTAATTAATAGTTCCTGTTATTTCAAAATCTGTTATGTTCATCTTCTTCTGGTTTTTATGGATCTAACTGGAAATATGCATGTTATTTCTTCCGGGTGTGTTTGGATGGGGGGAGAATAGGGAATTTGAATAGGGATGGGTGTATTCCTTATTCCTTATTCTAATAGCAAGATTTTGTTAGAATATGAATAAGGGCCCGAATAAGCCCAAATTCCTTATTCTTGTGTTGTTTGGTTTTCACCCGAATAAGGAATAAGGGGCTTATTCCCTATTCTACTCCCATCCACACACATGGTCTAATATGCATAAATGCATAAGTAGGAAACTTATTAATTTTTTTGTGGCAATCAATAAATTTTATTTGATTGTATCTTTTGTTCTCAATTTTCAGCACTGAAGTGCTTGTCAAGATGCTCAGAGCTTCTCGTTTTGAAAATAGGCCTTTGCTCTGGAGTGTCTGACATAGGCCTTTCTTTTATTGGGAGTAACTGCTCAAAACTTCTAGAGCTTGATCTTTATCGGTTAGTCACATTTTCATCTGGTAGCTAATGTTTTTATCTGTTCTTTAAACAATTCAATTTCATTTGGTACATGTACTTATTAGACATTATTTATGAAAGCAGCTTAAAGTAGGTTGAAGTGCATGTGCAATGAAAATCCAACTTATTATAATTTAACCCTTAGTATGTACTTCTAATTAGAATTCTATCCAAGTTGAGCCAATTAATCTTAGCTCTGAAAACACCTCAAGTAAGCTTACTATAAGCCAAGCAACCAGTAGCTTAATTGATATGCTATTGTGCTGCTAAAATTCAAAAGGGTGGAGGAAAAAAAGAACAAAAATATTTGGTGCAACTTCCACTGGAATCACATCTACAGGAGAGCAAGCTGGTTACATATCTAATTATATATATCTCATTACAACGTTCATCTTTCTTGAATCAGGTGCACTGCTATTACAGATGACGGGCTAGCTGCCATATCCAATGGATGCAAGAGAATGAAAAAGTTAAACCTATGCTATTGCAACCAGATCTCTGACATTGGACTGGCTCATTTACAATTGGAGGAACTGTCAGATCTTGAGTTGAGAGGCATGGTTCGAATCACTAGCTCAGGCATCACAGCCATGGCCATGGGTTGTCGTGGCCTCACTCAATTGGACCTTAAGCGGTGCTATTCTGTTGATGACGCCGGCATATGGGCCCTTGCACAATACACTGAAAACCTTAGACAGGTTGTTGCAAATTTTCTGGAATAGGACATGACTAGGTTTGGTTGGGGAGAGGGTACTGCTTCTCATCTTAAAGTGGAGTATTGATTTTGGGATTGTGGGGTTAATTGTATGTTTCTTTGTGCATGAACTGAGCACGTCCCTAATTTAAACTATTGATAACATAACAGGATAATGATACAGAAACCAAATAAATGAACCGGGCTTAGCTCATCCCTGAAGGACTCTTAGGTGATATATAATGATACTGAAATGGTTACAAAGTAGTCTGACGTGTTATATCCTTGCAATGCACCAGCATTTTCTCATGACAGCTTCAATATCTAACATCTAAAGCCTTCTGTCCATGCAGCTGACAATATCATACTGCACTGTCACGGGCCTGGGTCTGTGCCACATTCTTGGGTCACTGAGGTGCCTTCAAGATGTGAAGATGGTGCATTTGTCATGGGTCTCGATTGAAGGTTTTGAACTTGCACTGAGAGCCTCATGCGGAAAGCTCAAGAAGGTCAAGCTACTTGGCAAGTTGCAAGATGTGCTATCAACTGAGCTGCTCCAAAACCTTCAAGCCCGGGGGTGCCGCATCCGTTGGGTCAACAAGCCCCTTGTTTTCAAAGGTTAAGGTATTGTGTTTTTTTTTTGGTTTGGATTGCTTTTTTGCTGCTTTTCTCCAATGTTTGGTCCGTTGAGATTTGATGGTTTGTATCTTTTTTGTTATTTTTATTTTTGCGTTTTGGTTCAGTTCTTTTTTGTCTGGGTTGGTTGGTCAAAGTGGGCCTAAACCCACTGACCGCTAGATAAATGGATACTTTCTAGCAACCTTTATAAAACTGCTTCTCTCTAATACAAGGTGTTTAAATAAATAATCTGTACCTGGGCCATTACTATTGTGTTATTATGACATATAAGATGGTTTCATGATGAATTTTTGTGCTTGGATTGTAAGATCGACCTGTTACTTATCTTCCAATAATGTATGTCCTGGAGTACATGCTTTTTTTGTAAAAATACTTTATTAATGATGGTGTTCCAATAATAGGATGTAATGCTGATAAGTATGAGGTATGCGATTATCGTTTGTTGTTGTTGCTGCTGCTGTTGCGTTGATGATAATTAGTTTTAAATTGTAAGCAAACGGATGAGCTTTCGTTGTTGTTCCGGTTTGAGTATGATGATGATGGTAGCGTTGCAAAATTTTACGCTTCAATTCATAGCTACTAGCAAAAACGCCCACCCAATGTGTGGGCAAAGTTTTATTTGAAAAATATTGTTACACATAATGCAAAAATTCAACCAAAGTAACAAATGACACAAGTCATAAGCAAATCCAAGCATAACATGGATGGGAAGGATTCCTATTCCAAATTCAACCATAACTCTCATTGCAAACCAATAAATAAAAGTATAAATTAAAGCTATGTTTACATTGCTAACTAAAACGAAAAATATTTTATATTCTACAAGTTCATAATTTATTATTTTACATTTGAAAACCAGAAGAGAAAAAGAGAATTAAAAAGAAAAAAAATTCTTTCAATTCCTGATAATATTTTATTAGCTCAGGAATATATTTTATTCGTTTCCAGTAATAAAAAATAAAGATATTAACCAAATAACCAATAGAATTCCAGTGGGTGCTAGAAAAGTAATGTTCAAGCGAAGGATAAGAAAATAAATAATCAGGATAATATAAGAGAGAGGAACATAGAGTTGCAGTGGTCTTCAGCTCTCACGTACACATTTTTATCCTTACATGTAAATAGTTTTGGTCATTACATGATTAACAATATTGAAAAAACTATACTGCAGTACTAAGAAAACTATACTACAGCTCTCACCTATCCTGCTAGCCGCATTTTTTTTTGCCTCTTAGTATCACCTATCCTGCTTGCCGGCATACTTCATTTTGAACTACACATTCCAAATCATGATCCAGATCACCATTCATCATTGACAGCTCCTTGTTTATAAATGTAAGCTGCCAAACTAATTTTAAACAAATTAGCATGCTCCATTAAGATTAACAGTAGAATCAGTCAAACATTAAAGAGGAGTTTGTTGGTACCTGTCCATGTAATCAACAATCAAACCAGTATTCAAGGGTGTTGCAGATGTGTCACATTAATTTAAACATAGAGTATATAACAATTTAGATTTGCAATGCCAATTTAAAGTTCTTGTTTCACACTTGAGAAATCTAGTAGAAAGTGTAGCTTCTCGTTCTTCTTTTGCACTGATAAATTAGAATTCTAGGGAGTGAAATTAGATTAAATGGCATCAAATCAACAAAGCAAAAAATTTGTCAAGTCATATACCATTATTAGGTTTTGTGCAGAAGTTGTTAGTGAAAATGCGTGATCCAAAAGAATAAAACCAAAATAATAAACTGAAATAGCAGGTGTAGTTTTACACCTACCACACTTTGAGACAACCATATACAAATAAACTATCTCGTAGGATTTACTGATCTAAATTGGCACTCTAATTTCATAAATCTAGAAAATGACCTATCATGTGGTATTTACAAACATAAATTGGCACTTTAATTTCATAAATTTAGAAAATAGCACTGTTGCAAAGAAGGTTGTGGAAATGCCTACATGGGAAAAGGGCATGAACAAAACCAAACTTAATATCAGTATACATACCATCTTTGCATGATGTTGTAGTATGAGAAGGGGTGGGAGAGGGCAACAAAGACAATGGTAATTGAAATGTTAAAAGAATGATAAAAAAATTATCTTAATGGTACCAATCTTCAACCGATTTAAAGTAAAAAGTATTACAAAAATTATCAGTACCGATCTGACAAACAGAAAAAGATTTACCATGAAAAACCTAGAGAGAGAGTGTGTGTAACCAACGATATAGATAAGAATATGATTTTTCTTAAAATTTTCTCAAAAACATCATCAGAAAAGTTTTTTTTTCAAACTTAAATTTAGATGGAGCAAGATAAAATGCCATGATAAATCACACACATTGCAGCCCGCCTGAAGTATGGAACTCAGTATCAGCCAGTACATGGCATTCTTACAAATTGCAGCAGAAGTACCCATCCTAAATCATAGAAAGGTAGTGAAAAGTGAGGGACAGTCTGGGAATTTGAGCACACTTAATTTCTAGTGTCAACATAAATAGGGACCTCACAATAATTCCAGGTCACACTGGTTTACACATAAAATTAGCCTCAGTAATGCACAAGCAAGAGAATAAATTGAAAGTGAAAATCTCACCATCAACATCCAAGTGGTGTTCTCCACCTCCCTAAGATTTGACTTGACATATCTATGATTAAACGTACACCCACACTGTGCATATCCACCTTATGATTATCCCTCAGGTAAGCAACCAGGAAAGGGATGTCACCAATTATGGAGCACTAATATCCAGCGTAGGGGTAGTTGTATGGATGGAAGTTGCACTGGGAATATCTCTGGGCAGCCAAGTGTGGATTCTGCGACTTTCTCCAATGCCAAACAACGAATATCTCCAAGCACCTGTCAACAGGTCGGGCACCAGTTGTGCCCACAAGACTTGCATGTCGAACAGAGATTTACCTGCATCAGATAAGATACGGAAATGGATAATTTCCTTGTATAGTTGTCATACATAAAAAGTTCTTTCTGATGGCTATTTATGTCATTTAGTGCTTAATTTAATTATTTATTGAATTAAATTAAAAGGTAAGTATACTTTATAAGTCTGAAGGCCTAGAATTAGAAGCAAAGCTATAATTTTCATAAGAAATTTAAATATGAAAAATAAAGAACATGATCCTAAAGTATCTAAAGCCAACCAAATGTGAGAAAAAAGCACTACTGAACAATGTTTGACGAGAGTCAGCACTAAATCTTTTTTCATTTCAAATAAAAACTTAGTACCCTCCACCTAATAAAGGAAAGAAAACATAACATATTTACCTTTATTCACACACAGTACAATGTTTTCGCTTCTATATTGTGTTTCCAGTCCCCTCCTGTCTATCAGAATCTTCTGGTTATCTTCAAACATTAAGGGGGCAATGCCTTTGCTAAATACTGTTTCAAATGAAAGAGGAAAGAACAACATATGAAAAAAAAATAAACCATAAAATTGACCTTACACCGACCAAGAAAAAGCTTTTTAAGATTTGTCAGTTTATGAAATTTATTTCATTCTATCAATGAAATTGACAAATGTTTTGACTGTGTTGTCTATAAAAGGTATTGAAATTGAGGAATAATTATTGTGTAGGAAGAAATCTTACTAAAGCACAAGTATGGTTAATGTGATTCACTGGGTAGAACTCCTTTAACTTCTGCTATTCTCTCGCTTTCCAAACTGTATAATGCACAACGATAATTAGCAATAACAATTTGTTATCTATTCCATGCAAATATTTTCCTAATCAATATGATTTTTTTTCGTACATGAACTTCTGTATTGAATATGATTTCTGAAATTTTCCAAAAACTGGAAAGGAAGGAAACAAAATAGAATAAATAATTCAACACATCTCTTTCAAACAAAAACAACAGATATGAGAGAGGGATAGAGAGAGAGAGAGATGATATGCTACCAGGAAGGCACGGTGACACTATGGAAAAGACGGATTAAGTTGAGCCGACGCCGATGGAAACCCTAGATCTGAAGGGGTGGAGGCGAGACGGAGACCCTAGATTTCGAGGGGCGGATTCGAGAGGAAACCTGTGAGGCTGTGGAAGCGAGAATCATTGAGAGCCGAGAAAAGATGGACTGGTGGTGCGAGAAGGTCAGAAGGAGCGCCATGAGTTTGTGAGAAAGTGCGGTGGTGCGAGAAGGCACAGGGTGGACTGGTGGAGCCGGCGGAGTTGAAGCTAGCAGCATGCATGCCAGGAACAGATGCGGAGTAGAGAAGGTGGCATGGTGTGTCGGATCGGGTCGTGGTGGTACAACAAAGAGAGTAGTGAAGTTGCTGAGGCGGGATGTGGAGGCGAGGGTGGGTTTATTGGAAAAATAGGGAAAAAAAAGTAGGCGGAGGGAGAGGAGGATGGGAGGGAGAGCATCAATGGTGTAGAGATTGTTGGAGTGGTGCAGCCAGTACTCTCTCTACCGCTCTCTCCCTCTTTTCATTCAAATTTCAAAAAAAAAATTCAAACGCTGGCAATTCGGGAAGAATTGAAAGAGAGCGACGATGAAAAGATGCGAATGTAACAAAAAAACCTGCCAAAACATTTGATCGAACAAAAATTATATGTTTTAGCGGAGAATCGAACGATGTATATGTTTTAGCGAATGTAACAAAGGCAATCGCTTGGCTCTGTAAGCGCTAAATAATTTTTGCTCCGAACGAAAGGTCGAGGACAACATAACTCCTCGTTTGGCGACATCTGGTACACAAATGATACTATCAACGGTTCAGATTATAAATTGAATAGTTGGATACACTCTTGGTTTGAAGTCTTACACCCTTGGATCGATGCATTTATAAGTAGTATAGATAGACTAAACAATATCCGTGATAAGGACAAACATAAATGTAATGTGTATTATTTTCAATAAAATTAAAGTGATAAATTTCAAATTCTAAGATTTATCCTGGGATCTAAATTGAGTTTGAAACCTATTCAAACAGAACAAATTAACCCACACCAAAGTATATTCGTAGTTAATTTGTACTACACCGGTTTTATGAACAAAACACAAGTTTTTTTTTTTTGAAATAAAAGCCCGTAGGCATGAACAAAACACAAGTATTTTATGCCTGATGATCAACTATTTTTTTTTTTCAAAATGATGAAGAATATAATTAAAAATTAAAATTTATTAGAATTACTTTTCATTTTTTTTTTAAAAATCATTGATCTTTTATAGAACTAAAATTAAAACGTGAATTTGTGGTCAACAAAATTATGACGGATTATTTGAATTATACGATAATATTAACATTATAAACTTGTTGATCTCATTACAAATACTTTCTTGCTCTGTTATTGGCAGGGGGTATATACCAGGATTTAGAAATAATCTATGGCCCAGTTGCATGACTGAAGGGCATTTTGGACTTTTTTTTTTTTTTTTTTTTTTTTTTTGTCTCCTCTCGTGACTAGACAAGGATGAAGCAGAGTTCCCTTAATCCTTTCCTCGGGTAGTTTTATATTTTTAAAATTGCACCCAAGTGCTACATTTTTATAATTTTGCAAGTTTGAAATCCGACTATCCTTTTTTTTTTTTTTTCCTAAAAAAATATCAATCGCGACAGATTGCACTGTCTTTGAAGTGTATGACCATGGTTAATTGGTTATTTTAGCGCTAAACAAAAGTCAGTGAACATGCATCATTTATGGCAGACTTTATGCCTCATAAATTGGAGTATTTCATTTAGGTTTTGAAGTTTGAGGTAAGGTTTATTTTCCAATTCGGTTTTTATTGAGCTGTACCGTTTTTAGTTTTTGGCAAGTTTTTTTTTTAAATTTTATTCTTGGGATAGTTATAATATACGTGTGTATCAAAAAATTAATGTTGCGGCTGAATTTTCCTGGTTTACCAAATGAAAAAGGAATTTACGCATTATCGGGTATTTGCACGGACCAATCATAAAAAAAAAGGTAGAATGGAAAATCAGAATTTAGAACTTTGTAACATGAAGACAACATTTATTATACACAAACATAAGCTATAATTAGCGAACAAATAAGTTGACGAAAATAACATAAGAAAATAAAATTATCAATTATATATGGATCATTTAATTTATTCTTCTTTTTGTGTGAATGAAATAATACTTTATGGTCGAGTAAGCTGTGCCTCGAACCACTATCAGAAAATGATTCTTTCGATGCTGCTGCTAGGGCTGATTGT
Source organism: Rhynchospora tenuis (assembly GCA_027725995.1). Classification (NCBI taxonomy): domain Eukaryota; kingdom Viridiplantae; phylum Streptophyta; class Magnoliopsida; order Poales; family Cyperaceae; genus Rhynchospora; species Rhynchospora tenuis. The sequence goes on from CM050889.1 coordinate 81,475,405, forward strand.
AAGGGGCTCCAAAAATGGCTCTCACTTTTTACTCAAATTAGTCTCGGTGCACACACACCAGCAATCACTTTTGTTAAATCCAGCTTTAAAAAATTCGATAATATATCAAATATCTATTATAATAGATAATTATATTACTAATTGAAATATAATCTGATTCATGCAATAATTTTGTTGTTTCTTTATAATGGATGGATTCAAGTTTGATGTCAAAGACCAGGTCATTTATGCTTCTCTAAATAAGACCCATATATTAAGGAAATGACATCTTTATTTTATAGTGTGGGTATATATATATATATATTTATATATATAGAGGAATGATATACTAGAGTATATGGACCTCATACACTGATTTTATTAACCATCGGATCTCCTTAAAGTTCGTGCGGAGATTTTGATGAACAGATCAGATAGAGACGCTGAGGACTCCGATTTCTCCGTTAGTTTAAATTTTTCCGTCCCTTCCTTGTATTCCTTCCGTCCCTTCTCTATCATACCACTGCTTCTGCTTCTTCTTTCTCTCTCCCGTAGCAAAAGAAAAACCTAACTTCGCTCTCGAAGCACCACCGCACCTCCGCCTCCTCTCGAAGCCACACGATCGCACCTCCAGTTCCGCCTCCTCTCGAAGCACCTCTATCGGCACCTCTCCTTCCGCCTCCACCTCCGTCTCTGCCTCTTGTCAAAACATCTGGATCAGCACCTCCGCCTCTGCTGCATCTCGTTGATTAACACCTCCGCCGCCGCGTTCCTCTCGAGCACCTCAAGCAACACCTCTCTCTTTCTTTTTTCTTCTTTAATTTTATTCATTTAGATAAATTTCTGGTTTAAGCTCTTCTCTTATTGTAAATTTGTGGGGTTGTGGGGGTATGATTGACGTGCTCTAGACGAATCACGTAAGTGTTGATCAATATATAAGTGTTAACTCCGAGCACTCTGAGATTCTGATGGTTTATGGAAATTTGATTTTAATTTTAATTCTTATTTGCCTAGTTCACTAGATGAGGCTTATGACATGTGGGCCCCTCCAAGATAGGAGGGCTGATGGCGCTGGCACAAGGTTAACATGATACCTATGTGCAGTTAATTTTTGTTTACATATGGTCTTAGCAATTTTATTATTGCTTTGATTTTGTGTTGATATGTAATAATTTGGGGATATGGAATTGAATATCTAGTAACTAGTAATATAAGGGGATGGGACTTGGGAGTTATGATATACTAATCCTTTTTGGTAATTTCGATTGCATTAGTTCCTGGAAATTGGAATACAAGGAAACAGGAATGGACTTTGAAATGACATGTGAACCCAACATAGCAGAATGTAGCTGAGAAGAGATGCAATTTGATAATGGTGGCGTTTATAGACTACCGTTGTTATTTTGTTAATTATCATTGACTAGTTCAGTTTGGGATATGCAATTCTCTTGTAATTTTGCATATAATTTAAGTGCAAAAGAACAATTTTTTGAGTTGCCTTCTTGCATTCTTAATCATTCCTAAGCATTTTTAATTATTCGTTGTTTTAATTGGAGGCATTTTTAATTTGCCATGGAATGAATAACAACTAGGACTCCAGGAATAGGTTATTTGAGAATTGAGAGCGCTAGTAGACAAAGAAGTGGTTTGATCAGCAAAATAAAGGATAGTGGAGAAAAAGGATTTGAGAACGATAGCGCACAAATGAAGGCGGAGAAGGTTGCGAGTTGTGTTTTGAGGAGAGAGTTACGAGAAGAGAGAGAAAGAGAGACATCAGTGAGAAGCACAGGGTAGCAGCAGCGTCTCAGCCTAGGTTATTCTTTCATTCGATTCGGAGGGGAGAGCAAAGGGGAGGTGTGATCAGAAGACTAGAGGAGATGGGAGTTGGACTATCCGGAAGGAGTTGGTGCGGAGATGCAATCGCTCACAGACGGAGAAGAGTTAACAGATGGGAACGGAAAATAATAAACGAATCCATCTCTAAGCCACATAATCTGAGCCATGGGATCTCATCTATGCACCAAAAATTAAAGCAATCTGACGGTAGAAAGAATCAGTGTATGAGACTTCTATACACCAGAGTGTAGTATATCATTCCTCTCTCTCTCTATATATATATATATCCTCTATATATATAGTTTTGCTATGGTGAGTTGCAACTCACATAGCCTTCCGTGAGTCGCGATCAAAACTTTTGGATCTGATTCAAAATGATCGATCCAAACTGTCCAATCTGATCGTATATTGAAATCTCCTTGGAGACCAAATTTTATGTTTTTTTCGAATTTTTAAGTATTTTTTTTAGAATTTTAGAAAATTGCTAATCTAATTAATTATGTACCGTTCAAAAACATCAGTTTTTAAAAATCTGAAAAAAAATACTTAAAAATTTTTAAAAAATATAAAATTTGGTTTGCAAGGAGATTTCAATATGGAGATCATATTGGACGGTTTGGATCAATCATTTTGAATCAAATCCAAGAGTTTTGATCACACGGAAGGCTTCGTGAGTTGCAAGTTGCAACTCACTATAGCAAAACAAAACATATGATGCATACTAATGTACGAAAGCTTCAGTGCATACTGATCCAAACTCTTTGATCTACTTCAAAATGACTGATCCAAACCATCCAATATGTTCTCCCTATTGTAATCTCCTTGTAAACCAAAGTTTATTTATTTTTTGAATTTTTTACTATTTGTTGAAATTTTAGAAAATCGCTAATCTAATTTTTTCTGAACCGTTCAAAAATAGCAGTTTTTAAGAATATGAAAAAATACTTAAAAATTTTGAAAAAATGTAAAATTTGGTCGGCAAGGAGTTTTCAATAGAAAGATCATATTGAACGGTTTGGATGGGTCATTTTGATGCATATCGAAGAATTTGGATCAGTATGCACAAAAAGTTCCGTACATTAGTATGCACCATAGGTTTTATATATATATATATATATTATCACTATAATGAAAAACTTATATAAATAGATACCTAACAGAAACACATAATATTTTAATTAAAACTTAAAAGTGCGAATATATGTGTATTTTATGGATTGAGGAAAAAACACCTCTAACCACATGAACCGCATGTTAAGATTTAGTATTAGGCCATTGTTCAACACAGAGGAGCAAGTTTATTTCGTAACTCATGTTTTTATTTAATTTTGATTGAAGCTAACTCAAGTTGAACTCGCATTACATTTATGCCAACTCTTATTTTTAAGGTACTTAAATCACCACTAGTAAGTGTGCTAATATGATCGTCATTTAAGCATGTGGTGATATTACAAATTTATAAAGAAAAAAAATATATTGTATGGACGAACATCTGTAGAAAGTAAACCGTTGCAGAATTGTCGTTTCTAGAGAGCACGCGGACCAGAGGAATCAATTGTCCCTAGCTTTATTAAAAAAGAAAGAAAAGATAAACTGTCTGAAATCCCACCGTGATTAAAATAAAAGATATGATTATAAAATAAGACATGCTATTATATTCAATTGTGAAAGTATAGCAAAACATTGTTTTATATTTTGCACCATGTGATTGATACTAAACAGTGAAAACAAACTAAATCTATATATAACATGTTTCATTATGCAATATATCGTTTGTATTTTTTTTGATTTAAACTGAAAGAGTATGCTGCTTTAATTTGATTAACATTATCTAAACAAAGCTTGCTAGGTTGTAATAGACTTTAACATGCCTTCAATTAATGACCGGTAACAATAAATTGACATGAAATTGAAAATAACATTTTCATGTCCTTTTTCTTTTGAGAGTTAGAACGAATTCAATAACCGTGTCTTATTAGAAAATTTTGGAACTAGTTCACATTAGACTAAAACAGTCTAATACAAAAACTGTACATATTTTTATTGGCACAATGATTGAAATACATATATTATATTGAGAGTTGGCTATAAACTAACAAATGGCTAAGGTAATTAAAACTACGATACATTTATTGTGACTAGAAAGGCGACTATTTATCAGTAACAAGTGCTAATAAATTCAGCTGTAATAAGTACAGGAACAACTACTAGTAAGATCAAATAATAACTGATTGTAATTTGTAAAAGATATAAATAATAAATTAATTAGTAACTCTTTGAAACGTGGCGTAAGACATTTCTAAGCCATCTTAGATCGTCAATTGTCATGAAAAGACGTAGAATTCAGTTCAAAGGGCTACAAGTTCAAAGTTCAAACTCACGAGTGGTTAGCTTCACACCTTGAAATTTTGTTTTATAATTCACCAGGTGATATAAAGATAAAATTTCGCTTTCCCAGAGGTTTTTCTGCCATGGTTGATTTTGACACTCAATAAAGCGTACAAAATTAACCCTATAGTATTGTTATGGAACATTAGATCGACTTGCTGTAAGCGTCAAAAGATAATAATTTTTTTAATGGAAGTGGCTGGATAATTTACATCATTTTGGCATTGCCACCAAATTCCAATGATCAAGGAAATGGCTTTAATTGTCTTTTTTTTTTCAAAAAGCAAAAAAAAAATGATGCTCCTTGGATACTAAATAGTACCAAGTAAACAAGCGAAATTAGCCTTAATTATTTGTATACAACTTAATTTTTTTTTTTCCGACGGCGCTGTGACTTTTGATAAGTAATGTTGGTTGGTAATTAACAAATAATTAATTGAACAAACCTCAGAACCTTTCCATTACACGCTTATAAATAGTGTGGTCAATGGTGAGGTGTCTGGTGATGTAAATGGTGAGGTACCTGGATGAGTGTGACAGGACAAGGCTTAATTATGATGTAAATGGTGAGGTACCTGAATGAGTGTGACAGGATAAGGCTTAATTAATTGTGATACAATATAACATTCTGCTTCGTACACTGGATAAAAGAATGCAACCAAATTTTAGAATACATATCAATCGCTATACGAAATTGGTCCGGAATTGGTCTCTCAAGTCTATGTTTACAATGGAATGGAACAGGTCGTTACCAAATATTGTTTATGTCCTCTTTTTTTACTAAATTAGTTTTCTGTTACTAATTATTTTTGTGCCTCTTGTTAACAAGTTGACGTCTCTGTGTAATCTTATAATTAAACTATCCTTCAATGAAGTTTGAGGATTTAATCTCCATCTCTTTGATTAAAAAATGAATTAAAAAAATTACTATATGGGTATAAAGATTATCGCGGATATACACATAGGAATCGTTCGCAACTGGCCAGATATTTGTGGGGGAATGGGGATTGATTTGTGCTAACTAGTACAAATAGTGGGGAATATTTTATAATGGCAACATTAATTTAGTAATAATTAAAATAGCTTTCAGTTTAAAATTTAGATATTTTGAAATAACATCTATAATCTATATATATATCACATGCACACAAAAATGATGAAATTTAATGCCAACTGTTACTCAAAAGACTTAAAATTTGCAATCATCTAGATTGATAATGTTTTATGAAATACCAGTAATGTTTAAATTGTAAGATATCTGATACACAACTAGTGCATTAAATTAACAATTTGCGTACAATAATTGATTTGAAAATATAATGTCAAGATTATCAAAATTGTTAAGTTAACTTTTGAATAGATTTCAGGCAATGCTAAATAAATAGTTAAGGTTAAATAATTGATTGCAATTAATGAAACAGTGGCTTATTGTGTAACCAAATTAGTTAGTTCTTTATAACAGCACCGCTTAATTTCGGATTGCGAGGTAGTTTAAATCTGTTTAAAGAATATTCATAAAGATTTAAATATTTTTTAAAAATAAATATTAAAGTTTAGAGACTTAACTTTCTTGAGAATCAGCTCTTGTCAAATGACAAAGAACAATGCACTTTTAAGGAAAGATGTGAGTTCGAAATCTGACCGGAGAATCTTTTTGATATTTAGTTTCGAAATAAGTTAGAGAGTCTGAATCTTGTCTTAAAAAAAAAAAAACTTTAACTTTCTTTTTTTTTTAAACAAAAAATGTGTTATTGCCACGAGACGTTTCTAACCCGAACTCTTTCATTTTATAGATATAAAGAAAAATAAAAGACCGAAAAGTGACCAGTTATCTTTTGGCTGGAAAACAGTTGTAGTTTCGTCGGACTTTCCTTTTGTAATAATTAATCGAAGATGTCTGCATATAGTGGTTAGGTAATTAATATTGGTTAGGTAAAATTTCTTATCTATTGTTTGGATACAATTTCTTATCAAGATAGGGTGTGGGATCTCTTGGTTTAGTAATTTATCAGATAAAGAATTTCGATAAAAAAAAAACTATTTTATTATTATCTTATGAAATAGTTACTAAGGACTCAAATTTATTCATTAATGTGTTAATAATTCATGTAATGTAATTATCATATAATAATATTATTAATCTCCATTTGCATTATCTTGTAAAATATTTAGTTGTTAAAGGTAATTTTTTTTAGTGATAATACAAACAAATATGATGGAAGTATCCAATTGTTTATTCCTTCAGGCTATGTGTTCTAATTTTCTCGCCATTTTATTTTATATTTAACATCATTAGGTCATTTGATAGTCTTTTATCCGTTAAATTTAATAAAATTAAGGACAGAATACACATGAGATTGACTTTAACAAAAAAAAAAAGATAAAGATTATATGCGAATACTATTTGAACCACTTGTTTTCATCAATATATAGAAAAAAAAAATTCTAAGAACAAAAATACATTTATTTAAATTTCTTGGTATATTTTAGATGGAGAAACTATAATCGATTTGCAAACCTTTCAAGTTAATTAAATGAGACTTGAAATTGTAGGATTTGTAAGGCATCTAATCTGAGTTTCTGTTAACTACCAATGGTACCACGCAATGCGATTAATTAAATTCACGCAATTCATTATTAAATAGCAACGGTACTGAACATTTACATTGCGTGTGTTCAATCACTCTAATTCAAATGATTCGCTTGTTTCTAATTTTTTACTCCAAAAGTTCTGCTGTGTCATACGTCATGATGCTCAGTTCGACAATAAATTTTGCTCTGCTTTTGTGCCCTGATTCTTTTTCTGTTATCCATTTCTTTATGAAAAATATGCACTAGGTCTCCAGATTATGATTTTTTAAAAGAACAAACAGAGAAACGCTTACTAATCAACACGCTATTGCCATTATAAATTTGGTTAATCTTTCAATCTTATGTTGTATCCTACAATTAATTTGCTGAAGAGGCGAACCTAGCTAAAGATAACATGGGTAGCATGAGGGAGAATTCTGTTTTCAAGATTTTGGTTTATTACTTAAAATGCCTACCTCTCATGGAGCAACCAGCAAGAGTGAATGATGAAGAGGATGGCAACCGCCAAGTGCAAGAGAGGAAGCCTAGAGGATGGAAAACTATGCCTTATATTTTAGGTCTCTCTCTCTCTCTCTCTATGGATCTCTCATAATACCCAATGATTCACAATCATCTGATAGATATTAATTCATAAAATCAAAACTAAATGTGGCAATAAATTTGGATAAAAGCTTCTAGCCTTCTCTGGTTCATTACTCATCAAATTTTACATTATGTAGCAGCAACTTGTATCTACACATATATGGTTTCCTCCTTTCCCTCGATCTCTCTGTTCCATTTTTTTTTTTTTTTTTTTTTGTATTTATGTTCTTTTTTTTATCATTTGCAGCAAACGAAGCTGCCTCCAAGATAGCAACGTATGGTGTGACTGCAAATCTGACAATCTATATGAGTGACTATTTCAACATGTCATTACTAACTGCAAATAATGTAACGAGCATCTTCAATGGATTTTTCCAATTCGCCCCACTTGTCGGAGCCTTTCTCTCTGACTCTTACCTTGGTCAATTCCGAACCATCATATATTCCTCTTTTGTAAATTTACTGGTAATTAAGATGACGATATTATTATTTATCAATATTTTATTGAGTATCTTCAAATCAAATCGATACATTTGAGTCTCGATGATAGAACTTGTTGTCCGCAAACTGAAAGAACTCATAATATCTTAATTAAATTTCTTCGGTTGACTAAATGTTGATTGCCTAAGTTGCTAATATCAAGCTACAGAAAAAGACTAAAAGAAAAACAAGTATTAAATCAGAAAGTGACAAAATATATTAAAGGAATCAAACATCAAACAGAAGCTCTCAATAAATGGATTCTTATTATTAATCATCCTGTCTTTATGGTAACCTTTAAGTCTGATATATACGCATGTGTTTTCTTGGTGCAAGCCAAAAAGAACACTCAGTACATTATATGAACGATTCATTATATTTGAAATTCACACTTATTTTTCAATCTTCAGGGCATGGCTCTTCTCACACTGTCGGCTTCGGTGCCTGGTTTCAAGCCTCCGAAATGCAGCACATCAGATCAAGAACTTGGTAATTGTGTTGGAGCATCGACTTTTCAACATGCCATCCTTTATATGTCACTTGCTTTCTTAGCAATTGGATATGGTGGCACCGTCCCATGCAGTGTCCCTTTTGGGGCAGATCAGTTCGACAAGACAGATGAGCAACACGAGAAAGAAACAAAGAGTTATTATAACTGGTACTACGCCTTGATTGCCGTTGCTATTTTCATCGCCTACACTGTCATTGTGTATATACAGAGTGAAGTTAGCTGGCCTATAGGTTTCGGGGTTCCTACTGGATTGATGGCTTTTTCTATCGTCATCTTCTTTCTCGGCACTAAATTATATATTTATGTGGCCCCCGAAGGAAGCATATTCACGAATATTGCTCAGGTTTTGGTTGCATCAATTTTGAAGAGAAACCTCATGCTTCCATACCCCGATGAAGTGGATCAGCAGGAAAAAGAACTATATGATCCTCCAGTTAGCGCCGGCAAGTATAAACTTCGACTCACTAAGCAATTCAGGTTAGCTTCCCTCCAAATTATTTTTTAATTCTAGTCCCTTCCAATTTTTTTTAATTAATTCAAGAATTATATTATATTGTTGCATAAATCAGAAATAAAACTAAAGGACCAATTTTTGGTAGAATTTTACTTTTTAAGTTTCTAATATTAGAGTACAAAACCATACATCTAATAGTGAATTGGGTTCTAAGTTCTTTAAAATTGTGGTACTGATAATATTAGTCTGCATTAAATTTTAATTTCTCTCAGAACCAACAATTAATTAGTTTACTAGCCAAGGGTAGTACTTCTCAAATGGAGGTTACCGATAATCCAAATAGGGAGCTCTTCAAGGTATTTAGAATTAGAAATTTCTGCTCTAATTAATCTAAAAAAAAATATTTCTTAAATTATTGTTTATAGGTTCCTTAACAAAGCAGCTATCATCAGAGAAGGTGACATAAATCAAAGCGGTTCTCCTAAAAACAAGTGGGCTCTATGCAGCATACAGAGCGTTGAGGAACTAAAGTGCCTGATAAGAATAATACCAGTGTGGTTTTCAGGAGTGTTATACTTTCTTGTCCTGACACAACTATCCAATTTCACATACTTACAAGGAATTTCCATGTACCACAAGCTTGGGCCCCATTTCACCATTCCACCGGCCTCCATCTACGCCATATGCTACCTTGCTTTGACACTATTTATCCCTCTATACAGCATAATTCTTGTCCCTCTGGCTAGTAAAATCACAAAAATCGAAGGTGGCATCACCGTTTTACAGAGACAAGGCGTCGGAATATTCATTATTATCATAGCAAATGTGGTAGGAGCATTGGTGGCCAGAAAGATACAAGACTCGCCGCTATCTAGTGATGGGACATCATCTTTGTCGGTGTTTTGGCTTACACCACAACTTGTCTTGATTGGAGTTTCTGGGGCATTTAATGATGTGGGACAAATCGAGTTTTTTAACACTCAATTCCCAGAGCACATGTCCGCCTTATCTACAGCCGTCTTCTATGCCAGTATGGCGGTTGCGAACTATTTGTGCACACCCATGGTCAACATTGTAAACAGTGTCACTAGTAAGAATGGGAAAAGGGCTTGGTTAAATGACAATGAAATCCTCATCGGACGACTTGACCTCTTCTACTATGTCGTTGCCATCCTCGGAGTTGTGAATTTGCTCCAGTTTCTAGTTTCTGCTTATTTCTACCAATACAAGAATATGAATATTGATAGAGAACTCGGTGAATCAAATTATAGTGAAATAAGCAGCTCCGGCACCCGATAGGTTCCACCACAAGCTGCTGGGTGGTGGTACTTCCTCAGCACAATAAATATTTGTTTGAACAGATAACTTTTCTTCTATTTGGTTTATTACGTAGATCTATTTTTTTCTCTGTGTTCTAGCTTTGTTTTCTCTCTTTTTTTTTTTTTTTTTTTTTTTTTTGTTTCCCTGGTATTTTTGGCAAACTGATCTGTGACATCCATTTTAGTCCATAGTAATTTGTTTATATGATTGGTTGTTCTCATTTGCTTTAGTTTATTCTCGAAAGTATCGACTTGAACTTCCATCCATTTAAATTATATATATGAATTGAACGATAAAATCTGCAAATTTTAACTTTATAAATAAATTTTGTCATATGTACACTAAAGTTAACATGATTATTCTCGTAATCCAAAAAACAACAGTTAATTAAGTTGTCTAGAAAACTAAAATGATATTTTACCAAACAGAAGTTCCGTTTTAGTAGGTTCCTTACTTGACGTCTATCTTAATTATCCCAATTTTATACACTCGAGCCCATGGTGATCTAATTTGTGAAAACGGTAGCCGTTTCGACTATTTTTTCGTTTCGTTTCGTCCGAAACAGAACGAAACGGTTAAGAGATTTCGGTTTCGTTTTAAAAACGAAACAAATAACGCAAATAGAAACCAGTTTCGTCTTAGAACGAAACGGTTAACGAAACGTATGTGTTTCGTTATCGTTTTAAATTGTACGCTATTGTTATTAATCTGATTGCAGATGAGAGATGCGGAGATAACGAAGCCTGTTCGCGTAAAACCTAAGCTAATTGCGCCGCTTCTCATTGTCTCTTCCTCTCTTCTCCGATCTCCCTCCGTCTTCTCCGATCTCTCTATCTTCTTACCCCAACTTCCATCACCAATACCCTCCTCTCTTTTATCCTTCTTCCCTTTCACCCAGCTGAGCAACTACTCCTCCTGCTCCAATCGAAACCCCACAAATGAACTTCAGTTTCGCCGGTCCCCTCTCTCCTCTGACCACCTCTCCCCCACCTCTCCCTTTGCCCCTCTCTCACTCATCCCTCTTTCTTTCTCAAACCAAAAACCTAACTAAACACCCTCTCACTCACTGCCTCTCTCCCTCACTCTTGATTTTGTTCTCCTTCCTTTAAAGCTTGGATGACATCGATGAAGGCTGGTGGCGGAGCCGCGGAGGCACCACTCTTCTGTCACACGAGAGGAGTTGCTGTCATCAAGGCTGGTGGACATCGATAAAGGTTTTCTGTCATCGATGAAGGCTGGTTTGTTGTTAACTCAACAAGCAACTCAGAGGTCAGTTTACTCTTTTCTGGTTTATGATTGAATGCTAATTTTCTGCTGGATTTTTTATTGGTAAAGGTTTTCAAGAAAAAAAAAGTTTACTAGTAAGAACATATTTGAGATTGCTGGTTAAAATAAGGTTTGCTGGTAAAGATTTTCTGCTGGATTCTTTTTCTGCTGAGATTAGTTCTTGAAAGAATTTTTTTGATGGTTTTTTTTTTGTTTAATATGAGAGAGATTTTATACTGATAAGAACAACTGCTGCATTTTGTACTGGTTTTTGCTGCCATTACTTTCTATTTGGCTGAAAAGATATTGAATTATTATGGCTTGAAATGTGGATTAATTGATTAAAGGGATTGATGGCATTGCTATACGAGTATGCTTTCTGTTTGATGATATGGATGGTCAGTTTCTTTTTTTAACAGAAAAATGCGGCACAGTAAGATTAATTGCATATACAAGTATGCTTTATGTTTGATGATATGGCTCAAATATGTGGTACAGTAAGGATTAAAGATTTTAAGGTTTTAAGTTGTAATATGCATTTCTTTTTTTTTAACAAAAAATTCATGGCTTTAGGTGCATCAAGGAGTGAATGATTGAAGAAGGATGTTTATTTGGCTTTAGACAAATTTATTTATTTATGTATGATGTATTTTGTTGTGTAATATGCATTTCTCTATGTATGATGTTATAGCTTTAGTGTACGAAATTTGTGCAATCTGTTGTATTGAAAGTTTCTCTAATTAATTTTTTGTCTATTTAATAAAAATTGAAAATGATTAAACAGTTGAAACGGTTAAAACCATTTTGACCGTTATAGTGCACGAAACGAACGCAAAAAAATATCCTTGCGTTTAGAGGTTGGAACGATCAACGTAAGAAGAAAAAAAATTTCGTTCATAAATGAAACGATTAACTCAAATGATCAATTTCGTTATTGTTTTAGACGTTATGCACCCTAGATCTAATCAAAGAATCCCCAAAGATTTAGTGCCTCCAACAAAAGTCCTAATAAGTGGTAACAGTAAGTGCACTTCGCCTACGACGTTTATCGGCGCCGATTCTTGCAAACGGGCCCAACCAATAAACATTATTAAAAAAGCCCATTGAAACAGAGATTTTTTTTAAAAAAAAAAATTCTTGACAAATTACCAATTAAAAAAAGTGACATTTACCATATGTAAATAAGCAAGGAAATGAAACTCCTAGAGATTTTATCTAGAACTTTGCCCCAAGTTATAGGCATATTATTTTGAGATACATTACATTTACAGTTGGCTATATCTTGTTTGAATGGTTGGGAATAAGGAAAGAAGAACTATTTCAGGAAGAAAAATTGGGAAGAGTGTGAAGAGTATTATTCTAGAAAAAAGAAATATTATTTTGATGATGAGTTGAGAAGAAAAATGAAATAGATGAATTAAAATTAGGAAGAGTATTATTTCGGAAATTGTGGAAAGAGTGTTATTCTGGAAATAAGAAATGTTGTTTGGATGGATTCTTATTCCGGAAGAAGGCCTATTCCTACTCATCCAAATAAGGGATCGATAATTAATTATGTACCGTTCAAAATATATGTAAAATTTGATATGCAAGGAGGTTTCAAAATAAAGATCATATTGGATAGTTTGGATTGGTCATTTCAAAAAATAAACTTGTAGTTTGGAAATAAATTTTTACATGCCTCTAATCATGTCCTTTTCTTTTGAGAAATAGAGTGAATTCAATATCTGCGTCTTATTAGCCTGGAACTAACTTCGCACTGAATTAAATTAAAACACTCTAACACGAAAACTGTACATATTTTTTTTGGCACAATTAATGATTGAGATACATTACGCTGAGAGTTTGCTATATGTACTAATAAATGGTTAAAATCAAATTATGCTATATTTATTGCGATAAGAAAAGCCACTCTCGATCGGTAACTTGGTCCTTCCAGCAACAACTACTAGCAAGATAAAAAAATAACAGACTTTAATTTATAAAAGATGTTAATAGTAAATTAGTAACTCTTTCACACGTGGCATAAGACATTTTTTATCCATCTTAAATCATCAATTGTCATGAAAAGACTTGAAAATTCAGTTCAAGGGGCTGCTAGTTCAAAGTTCAAACTTGCAAGTGGTTGGGTTCACACAGTGGAACTGTGGAAGTATGCAACTGTCCATGTATATATAATATATGGATAAAATTTCGCTTTCCCAGAGGTTCTTTCTGGCATGATTGATTTTGACACACAATTAATTAATACAGCGTGCAAACTTGACCCTAGTATTAATTAATAACAAGCATACAAGAGAAATAAGTCCTCATTATTTGTACAAAATTACAGTTTTCTGACGGCGCTGTGACTTTTGACAAAATAATGTTGGTTGGTAATTAACAAATATAATTAATTGAACACACCTTAAATCCTTTCTATTACGCGGTAGTAAGATTTTCCCGGTCTTCGGTGATGTAAATGATGAGGTAGCCGGACAAATGTGACAGGACAAGGTTTAATTGGTATACATTTTAACATTCTTCTTCGTACACTGGATTAAATAATGCAACCAAATTTTCGAAAATAGACCAATCGCTATCAGCAGCTGAAATTTGAAATTGGTCTTAAATTAGCGCTCAATTCTATGTTAAAATGTAACAGCGTTACATAATCTTCCTCTCTCTTGATGACAGCAATGCTGTTGCTTGAAAACGGACCGCTAACGGAAACTTTTCCACCTCTAGTGCGTATCATCTCTTCTCTAACACCTGAATCATCTCGAGGTCCTATCCTTCCTTCTGGAAAATTAAAGCTCCGTCGAGAATAACATTTTTCCTCTCGCTATTGCTCTGAGACAGAGCCGGAGTCTGAATTTCGTCTTCGTCTTAGGAGGGTTGGAGTTCGAAAGCGTAAATATCGAAAGAAATATGCCAAAAAAAATATATTATTTTACTATATAATAATAATTTTTTATATTAATTGTATCAAATACATCATAGAGAAGTGTTTTTTTCTTAAAAAATAATAATCTAAGAATTTCATATTGAGGAACATTTAATTTTTAATTTTTCATTTTATGATTTTTCTTTAAGAGAGACAAAAAATAATCACTAAACAAGTTATGACAAATAATAAACTTGACTAAATTATTTTTAGCTATCTATTGCATTTGAACCTTTCTATTTATTAGGGATAGAAAGAGGTACAAGATATTATTTATTAATCAAATTTAGCATAAAATTCAAAAGTTCTTACTACCATTACAAAAATCTTAGGGGGGCCAAGTGCCTTTTGTCCCCCTACTCCCTCCGCCCTTGCCTTAGACCGACTATTAATACAAGAGAACCTCCTTGCTAAATTCGCAATTGAAGTGTGGACTTTGATTCAAATTTGCTTCAAACTTCCTTGCCTCGACTTCACAAAAGGCATTTCAAACATTTGGTATATACTCTAAGATTTACGTTTCAAAGTCTAGAACATCATCTGGGCAGCAACCACATAGAATATTGAAGGACTTCTGCAATTGCATCAACTCTTGGATTAAGCATGCTTAGGACTTCTCTGTCTATTTTCCTTTTAGTTTGTCTTTTTTTTTCCCTCTTTTTTTTTTCATTCCTGTAATCCTTTTTATTTTTTTATTAATAATAACAGTCGGCGCGGTGATAGCCACACCTTACCAAAAAAATAAAACACATAATTTTCCTCTTCTTTTACTAGTTAATTTTATTTTACTCTAGTATACATGCATGTTCACGTCTCTGCGTCGATCTTATAATTAGATTCCCTTCATTGAAGTTTGAGGATTTAATCTCTCTTTGATATAAAAAAAAAGGATTTTAAAAAAATATTATTAGAGTCAATCGAGGATTATACATTGGTATCGTTTGCAACAAGAAGTATAATAGTAGGAAATCTTTTATATATAATGCTCACATTAATTTGGTAATAATTTAAAATAGTTTTCAGTTTTGAATTTTGATATCTTGAAATAACATTTATACTCTATATATACCATGCACACAAAAGTGATAAAATTTGATACCAACTGTTACTCAAAAGACTTAAATTTTGCAATCGTCTAGATTTCAGTACTGTTGAAATTGTACGATATCTGATACACAACTGGTGCATTAAACCAACAATTTGTCTAACAAATAGTTTAAATTGATTTGAAAGAACAATGTCACAATTATCAAAATGTTAAGTTAACATTTTGAATAGATTTCAGAAAATGCTAAATGAATAGTTAATATTAAATAATTACAAGAAGATAGTGGCTAATTGTATAACCAAACTAGTTAGTTGTTTATAACAACACTCCTTAAATTACTGGTTGCGAGGTAGTTCAAAATCTATGCAGAGAATATTTTATGAAGATCCAAATATTGAAGTTTAGAGACTTAACTTTTTTTTTTTTAACAAAAATTGTGTAATCGGGCCACGAGACGTTTCTAACCCGAACTCTAGTAATTTATAAATATAAATATAAAGACAAAGAAAAACCGAAAAGTGACCAGTTATCTTTTGGCTGGAGCACAGTTGTAGTTTCGTCGGACTTTCCTCTTTGTAATAATTAAACGAAGATGGATGGCTACATATAGTGGAAGAGTGTGCAACTAACTAGCTAGATAATTAATATTGGTTAGGTAAAATTTCTTATCTATTGTTTGGATACAATTTCTTATCAAGAAAGGGTGTGGGTTCTCTTGGTATAGTAATTCATCGGATAAATATTATCGATAATTTTTTTTATCGTTATTTTATGAAATAGTTACTAATAAAAGACTCAAATTTATGCAGCAATTTTTTTTTAATTATTCTAATAATATTATTAATCACGATTTGCTAATTATCTTATATAATAATCAACTTATAGTTAGTTGTTTAAGGATTTTTAAAGTGATAAGTCAAACAAATATGATGGATGTATCCAATTTTTTATTCCTTCCGGCTCTGTGTTATAAATGTCATTTTATTTTATATTTTACATCATTAGGTCATTTGATCGTCTTTTATCCATTAAATTTAATACAATTAAGGACAGAATACAGATGAGAATAAATTTAACAATATATTAATAAATAAATGATTTTTGCGATACTATTTGAACCACTTAATTTTATTATATATCGACAATTTTGTAAGAACAAAATTTGAATTATTTAAATTTCTTGCTATATTTTAATGGACAAACTATCATCGATTTAGAAAACCTTTCAAGTTAAATGAGACTTGAAATTGTAGGATTTGCAAGGCATCTAATCTGAGCTTCTGGTTGAGTTCAAGGTAAAAATGCATCTCTTAAAAAATAACCTGCTACCACAATATTATTTAAAAATTTTGATGCTCCTGGACAAATGAAAACACCTTTGCAATATTTCAATATATATGCAATTGTTTCCTTGCTAAATGCATATTCATGCGAATATACCTAGAGTCGGAGATGCGAACGCAAATATTTAATTAGAGATTTATTAAATGTAAATCCTTAGAGATTATAGTTGAAAAATGAGATACCAGTGAAATCGTATATTTATAAAATAATGGAAACATAATCCAATTTTATATATCTAACTAGCTGAAAATTTTGAACACTAAAATTTAATATTACATTATATATATATACCCTTCACATGCGTAAGTGGTGCATGCATTACATTTTAAAACGATACACATCTGCTGTCTCTTTATTAAATAGCAACTATTGGTACAGAACATTCAAGTTGTGTGTTAACGAAATTTCTGCAACTACCATTCTAGATGGAGAAAGTTAAATCACTGTAATTTTAGATGTTTCACTTGTTTCTAATTTTTTACTCCATAAGTTTTACTGTGTCATACATCAAGATGATCAGTTCGACAATAAATTTTGCTCTGCTGTTGTGCCCTGATTCTTTTTTCTGTTTTTATTTTGTTTATGAAAGTATGGTTTACATCTACACTTCTCCAGATTATGTTTTTTTTTTTCAAAAGAACAAACAGTGAACGCTTACTTATCAACACGCTATTGCTAATATAAATTTTGTTAATCTTTCAATCATATTTTGTATCCTACAATTATTTTGCTGAAGAGGTGAAACTAGTTAGGATAACATGGGTAGAATAAGGAGACCCTAAAAAAACAAGGGTAGAATAAGGAGAAATTCAGATTTAAATATTTTGGTTAATTACTTAAAGTGCCTATCTTTCATGGAGCAAACAAGAATGATGGATGAAGAGGATGTCAACGGCCAAGTGCAAGAGAGGAAGCCTGGAGGATGGAAAACCATGCCTTATATTTTAGGTCTCTCTCTCCCCTCATCCCCCCCACACACCCCCCCCCCCCCCCCCCCCCCCCCCCTCTCTGGATCTCTCAAGGTACACAATAATTGACAGTCAAGCTTCTAGCCTTCTACTGGCTCATTACATATCAAATTTTACAATATGTAGCATCAACTTGCATCTAACTTGCACTGTTAGACATATATGGTTTCCTCCTTTACCTCAATCTCTCTCTGTTTCATTTGTTTGTGGTTATGTTCTTTTTATCATTTGCAGCAAATGAAGCAGCCTCCAAGATAGCAATATATGGTGTGACTGCAAATCTGACTATCTATATGAGTAACTACTTCAACATGACATTACTTGCTGCAAATAATGTATCGAGCATCTTCAGTGGATTTTTCCAATTCTCCCCACTTGTCGGAGCCTTTCTCTCTGACTCTTACCTTGGTCAATTCCGAACCATCATATATTCCTCTTTTGTAAATTTTATGGTAACTAAAATGAAGATAATACCATTTTACGAATATTTTATATCAAGTACTTTCAAATCGAAACAATTAAGTGATAAAACTCATTGTGCTGAGGAGCAAACTGAAAGAACTCATAATATCTTAATTAAGTTTCGTCGGTTGACTAAATCTTGCATGCCTAATATATATGTTAGCACCAAACTACAGCAAAAGACTAAAAGAAAATCATGTTTATTAAATCAGAAAGTGACTAGAAATAAAGAAATCAAACATCAAAAAGAAGCTTTCATTCATTGGATGGTTATTATTAATCCTCTGTCTTTGTGGTAACCTTTGAGTTTGATATACTCAAGTTTGAAATTTACTCTATTTTTTAATCTTCAGGGCATGACTCTTCTCACACTGTCAGCTTCGTTGCCTGGTTTCAAGCCTCTGAAATGCAGTACATTAGATCAAGAACGTGGTAATTGTGTTGGACCGTCAACTTTTCAACAAGCCATCTTTTATATGTCGCTTGCTTTCTTAGCAATTGGATATGGTGGTACTGTACCATGTAGCGTGCCTTTCGGGGCAGATCAGTTCGACAAGACAGACGAGCAACATGAGAAAGAAACTAAGAGTTATTACAACTGGTACTATGCTTTGATCGCCGGTGCTATTTTCATCGCCTACACTGTCATTGTGTATATACAGAGTGAAGTTAGCTGGCCTATAGGTTTCGGGATTCCTGCTGGGTTGATGGCTTTTTCCATCGTCATCTTCTTTCTAGGCACTAAATTATATATTCATATGGTCCCCGAAGGAAGCATATTCACAAGTATTGCTCAGGTTTTGGTTGCATCAATTTTGAAGAGAAACCTTAGGCTTCCATATCCAGATGATGTTGATCAGCAAGAGAAACGACTATATGATCCTCCAATAAGTGTTGGAAAGTTCAAACTTCGACTCACTAAGCAGTTCAGGTTAGCTTCCCAATAAATTTTCCCATTAATTCTAGTCCCTTCCAAAAGTTTTTTTTCACTAGTTCAAGAAATATATTATATTATTGCATAAAAGGGAAATAAAAATAAAGGACCAATTTCGAGTACAAAACCATATTTCTTGCAGTGAATTGGGTTCTAAGTTCTTTAAAAATTGTACTACTGATAACAATCATCTGCATTAAATTTAAATTTCTTTATGACCCAACAATTATTTTATTAGTCAAGGGTAATATACTTCTCAAATGGAGGTTACGGATTCACAATCTAAATAGAAAGCTATTGAGTATATTCATAATTGGACAGTTTTACTGTAATTAATCTAAAAAAAATATTTCTTTATTGTTTGTAGGTTCCTTAATAAAGCAGCTATCATCAGAGATGGTGACATAAATCAAAACGGTTCTCCTAAAAACAAGTGGGCTTTGTGCAGCATACAGAGCATTGAGGAACTAAAGTGCCTGATAAGAATAATACCAGTGTGGTTTTCAGGAATGTTCTACTTTCTTCTGCTAACACAACTATTCAACTTCACAAACTTACAAGGAATTTCCATGTACCGCAAGCTTGGGCCTCATTTTACTATTCCCCCATCCTCCATCTATGCCATATGCTACCTTGCTTTAACACTCTTTATCCCTCTATATGACATAATTCTCGTCCCTCTGGCAAGTAAAATCACAAAAATTGAAGGCGGCATCACTGTTTTACAGAGACAAGGCATCGGAATATTTATCATTATCATAGCAAATGTGGTCGGTGCATTGGTGGCCAAAAAGGTACAAGACTCATCACTGTCCAGCGACGGGAGAACGTCTTTGTCAGTGTTTTGGCTTACACCACAACTTGTCTTAATTGGGGTTTCTCAGGCATTTAACGATGTGGGACAAATAGAGTTTTTTAACACACAATTTCCCGAACACATATCTGCCTTAGCTACAGCCGTCTTCTATGCCAGTATGGCAGTTGCAAACTACTTATGTACACCCATGGTCAACATTGTAAACAGTGTCACCAGTAAGAATGGGAATAGGGCTTGGTTAAATGACAAATCCTTGTCGGCCGACTTGACCTCTTCTACTATGTCTTAGCCATCCTTGGAGTCATGAATTTGCTCCTGTTTCTATTTTCTGCTCATTTCTACAAATATAAGGATATGAAGATTCGTAGAGAACTCGGTGATTCAAGTTATAGTGAGATGAGCAGCTCCGGCACCCGATAAGTCCCACCAAGAGCTGCAGTATTGATGGTGGTGCCTTAACTCAGTTTAGCACAATAAAAATTTGTTTGATCAAATAACTTATTTCTTCTATTTGGTTTATTAGGCAGAACAAATTCTTTTCTCTCTTTTCAAGCTTTCTTTTCTTTTTTTCCCCTGATATTATTGGCAAAGTGATTTGTAACATCTATTTTAGTCCTCAGTTATTTGTTTGTATTAGTTGTTCTGATTTGCTTTATTTTGTTCTCGAAAGTATCGAATTGAATGGTAATATGATAACATCTGCAAATTCATTCTTTAACTTTAATTAAAATTTATCATATGTAAACTACAGGTAACATGATTATTCCTGTAATTCAAAAAACAACAGTCAAGTTATCGAGAAAACCAAAAGGATTGTTTACCCAACAGAAGTTCCATTTTAGTAGGGTTCCTTCACGTCTATCTTAATTATCCCAATTTTAAATATACATATATACACACCTGAGCCCACGGTGATGGAATCAAAGAAGCCCCAAAAATTCAGTTTTTGGAGATCCTAGTAACAGTAATACGGTGTTTGGTTCGCAAGAGGGAAATGGAATGGGAAGGAAAATATAGAGAGGGAAGAAATGGAATAGGATGAAAAGGAAAATATTTTTACGTTTTCTATTTGGTTATATATTGAAGGGGAAAGATGAAATAAATTCCTTTCTTCCTATTCTCCTTTTTAGCTGAATTAATATAACAAAGGTGAAATAAAATAAGTGACAATTTTACCCTTGATATAAATAAGTTTCAACAGGCACAAATAAGTTTATACTATCATAATTATATCTCTGAAATTTTCATGCAACATACAAATTTCTCATCATATAATAATTGCCTCCATCAAGGAAGCATGCAATTAAGCTTGTACATTTATATAAAGCATACGTAACATTGACAATCAATAGCTTGAATTAGCAAAAGCTATTGAACTTACGAATAGGGCCACGCACAAAGCACAAGAGACAGGCCTTTCGAATTAAAAATATACGTATATGAACAAAGAGAGGAGACGTACCAAACTAAATATCAGAATCATTTCTATTTGTAATTGATACATCAATGATTTTGTTTTATAACTAGATAGGAGAAGGCTACTACATTGTACCAGGAAACCAACTAAATTATCATCTCAAATAATATCCAAACTAAAATATTAATTCATAGGGAGGGATCTAAAAAAGTATCAAATTGGTATACAGCACTTGTAGAAAGTCAGTGTACAGCAATCATTTGTTCAAAAACAAGCATTGCCGGTACACAAAATCTGAGAAAGGTTGAGACTAAAATATGAGAAAATTATAGACGTAAATCTGAGAAACTGGGTCAAACCAAAACAAAGGAAATGAATCAATTTTTACAGAACTAAATCCGAGAAATTGAATAAAAGAAAAACAGAGTACACAGAAGAAGCCAGATGAGACAAATTTTAGGTTCCAATAACTGTAAAAATCGTGCTCCATTTTTACCTCAAAGAAAAGGGGCAGATAGATAGGTGGAGAGCGTGCAGCAAGAGAGGGGGAGTAGATAAATATAGAGCATGAATCGTAAAAAGAACCGGATCTCGCGCCAAGAAAAAAGATAGCGCGCCAGGAGGGCATCACAGTCAATCGGCATCTCGACGATTTTCTTTCCCTCCGTTCTCCTTCAAACACTGTTTGGTTCGGAGGGATAGAGCGGAAAGGGAAGTGGTCAGAAGAGAAATTTACCATTCCCGTCATTTGGATGAAAGGAAATTTAGAAAGGGAAAAAGTTAGCGGGGGCTCCCAATTCTCTTCCAAATTTCCCTCGCGATTTTGTCCACCCCATATAGAAGGAGAACGGACATGAGTTGCATATATAAAATCATAATTTATTAACCTCCCTGAAGCATACTGACATGAGGTAGATGGATACTAGCACAAGCATAGAAGTGGTTGGCGGAGCTTTTTTTTTTTTTAAAAAAAAAAGTGAGCGCACTCACCACTTTTCCATTAAAATGAGAAAAGCAAATACAGACTTAAACCCCAGTATCCGACACCAACTTTTTCACTCTAACCTGCACTGGTACCCACATCTACGGGTACCAGTGCAGCCAATATTATCTATCAGTCAAACAGCACCTAGCTAAACCAGAATCAAAATCAAACAATATTACAATGATCAAAACACCAATATCTATAATTCAAACATAGAAGTGGTTGGCGCAGCTTGATAATTTAAAATTTTTTTACTACAATCTTGTAATTTGGCTTTGTCTATTTGCATTGTTGTTGCTGAGATAAAGAACTTTGGTCACAGTTAGAGGTGGGATAGCTTATAGGCTTTTAGCATGCAGAATGCAGGGAACATACATACTTTATGATTCTTTGTGAATTCTACTGTTACGGTACCTGTATGGAACGGTACAGGAAGACCATACACTAGTTGCACTTTGTACCTGTACGGTACTTTTTAGAGTTGCTTATTTCTTGAATTATGCACGCTTGGTGCAAATTGTTTGCTCAATAACGTAAATGGTGCAGGGGCAAATTAGTCAAAAAATTATATTTTCCTTCATTGAAATAATCTATCCATACAAGAGATACGAAGGAAAGGAAAATTAATTTACCTTCCATTCCATCCCTTTCCTTCCTTCTTTATATTTTCCTTTCCCTCCCATCCTTTACCACCGAACCAAACATAGTGTCAATTTGGAGGAAAATTTTTTTGTATATGAAAGAAAATTTGGAAGGAAATTTAGTCTTCGCCAATTTTTTCCCCTTCTGTTCCCTTCCATCCAAACAAATCCCAAACAACGGGGATTTAGAAATTTCCCTTCTCCCTCTATCCCCCCTACCAAACATATTATAAGCAGATTGAGTTTTGTCATCACTTATCGTTGCTTGAATAAAATGAACACATAAAATAGACAATGTGGACATACAAATGATCAAGGTGAACATATACAAAGAAACAAATTCAATAAAAATAAATTGAATATGCATAAAAAATCTGAACAAGGTATGACAAAATAACATATGGAAAGCAATGACAAAACTACAGATGACAAATCTTATTTATTTACTTATTCACTTTGTTCAAGCAATGACAAAACTGCAAATGGTAGTTATCATTTCTTAAACTTTACCTTTTTATGTGTTGGATTTTCATTTACCATCAGACATCTTAATAGAAGTTAATGGCTCATTAGTATTGCAACCATTAATTGAAAAAATCTCTTAATACAAATTAAAAAAATAATGTTTAATAGTAGAGCTAAATTAGCTCTCTAATTTTTTTTTTTCATAACCGTACTATGCTCATGCCATACCTTTTTTCACAGAAAGATTTATTATCAAAATTTATGAAGAAAACATGTGAAGAGTTTGAAAGTTCGGAGGGGTGTTTTAGTTATTTTAAAAAAATTGTTGTTGCTCCAAATGAAAAACATCTTGTCCAAATTACCTCCCCAATTGTCCTATGAAGACCTGGAAATTGAGTTCAAAGGGTAAAAGTAATTCAAAATTCAAACTTCCCAGATAAAAGTGGTTGACTTGACACAGTGCAAGTTTGCAACTGGCCAGGTGACATTTATGGATAGAATTTCGCTTTTCCCGATTTCTATTTTGCCCTGATGATTGGCAGATTGGGACATCAAATTAATAAAAAGCGTGCATATATTCTTCCCTAGTATCGTCATGGAAATAGTAGACTTGGTTTAGTAGCAAATAGCACATTTTTAATAAAAGTGGTTAATTAGATAATTTACAGCGTTTTGGTACAAATACTGATTCCCTATTAGTGTTAGTACAAAACTATATTGTAATGTTAATAGGTAATTAAAAAATAAATTAGGAATTCATTAAGTGGTTATAAGAGTTTTTCAATCGCCAGTGATGTAAATGGTGTAAATGGTGCGGTAACCGGATGAGTCTGACAGGACAAAACCAAATTTGGATGCAATTTTATATTCTGCCAATAGGGTGGGAGTAGGTTGGACAATTAGTATTAGTACAAAACCAATTTAATGTATTAATGTTGGTTGGTAATTGAAAAATAATTTAGGAAATAAGCCTTTAAGACCCTTCCACAACGCGGTTATAAAATATTTTCAGTCTTCAGTGATGTAAATGGTGAGGTAACTGGTTTTGAGTGTGACAGGACAAAATTGGGATACAATTTAATATTCTGCTTCGCACACTAGATAAAAGAATTCAACCGAAATTTAGAATGATTCAATCTCTGTCAGAAACTGAAATTTGAAATTAGTCCTGAATTAGTCGCCCAAGTTTATGTTTACAATGGAACAGCTCGTTACCTAATCTTGTTTATGTCCTCTGTATATATCATGCATAAAAAATGATGAAATTTAATGCCAACTAGAGGGACATATCGAGCTTCACTCGATATAGACATCTATAATAAGAATATTTTTATTATGTTTCTATAATTTAATTATGTTCATTTTTTGATATATTGTTAAGATATATTTATGTTTAGTTATTGTTATTGTTATTGTATGTACTTTGATTTGATTAAATTTAAAGAAAAAATTATATTTTCGTAAATATAGTTATAGTTGTATGAAATAATATGATTTATATCATGTTGATATAATTCATGAAATCTAATATGTTTATAAATGACTTTATATATATATATATATATATAGAAAGCTTTCAATCAAAGCGCTTTGACCGGAGTCCCAGTTAAACCCCGTCAGTTCTCAATTTTGAAAGTTTAAATGACCGATCCAAATTGCTCAATATAATCTCTATATTGAAATCTCCATGCACACCAAATTTTACATTTTTTTTGAAATTTTTAAGTATTTTTTTCGGATTTTAGAAAATCGTTAATCTAATTTGTTCTGAACCCTTCAAAAACTGCAGTTTTTAAAAATCCGAAAAAATACTTAAAAATTTTAAAAAAATGTAAAATTTGGTGTGTATGGAGATTTCAATATAGAGATCATATTGAGTGGTTTGGATTGGTCATTTAAACTTTCAAAATTGAGAACTGACGGGGTTTAACCGGGATTCCGGTCAAAGCGCTTGTATTGAATCCTTTCTCTCTCTCTCTCTCTCTCTCTCTATATATATATATATATATATAAAATAAAAAATTTGATGTTTTTTCTATTTTCAATTGAATGAATTTGATTTCTATATTGTAGATTAAAATTAAGAATGACGATTAAGAGAAAATAATTTGGAGAGGGACTCTCAGCAACAAAAAAAAAAAGATGGAGTCATGATGGAAATGAAAATAGGAATGAGTCACAAAAAATAAGAAACAAAATAATGTGTTGCTAAATTATTGTCTCTAGTGAATCGGGTCAATTTCATGAGCAATAATACCCGACACACAAATGGTTACAGAATATCACATTACATAAATCGGAAAAACGTTATCTCACAACTATTTCACAATGCTTGAAGTGTCGGATTACATTTAACTAAAGAATCCCGACACCCACACATCTTTATTTATAATATTGATTTCACTGTTACTAAAAAAAATTGAATTTTGCAATTGTATATATTTGATCAATTGATGATGTTTTCTGAAATGCCAGTAATGTTTAAATTGTATGATATATATATGCAATTCTTCCTTGCTAAATGCATGTGTATGCGAATATACCTACAGTTGGAGATGCGAACGTAAACCTTTAGACTTTAGAGATTTATTAAATGTAGATCCTCACAGAAAATTAAGATTATAATGCAACCTTATATCTATAAATATTTGAAACATTATTTTAATTTTAGTAATACTATAGTCAAATGTGTTCGGCGTTAAATGCAATACACGACTCAACTACCAAAATTTCAAATAACAGATCCGAATTGTTTTGTGTGGTCTTCATATTGAAATTGTCTCGGAGACCAAATTTTATATATTATCTAAATTTTCAATTAATTTTTCAGATTTTTTAAATTGGAGATTCTAAAACTAGTTAGAATGAAAATTTACAATTTTAAAAATATAGTAAAAAGTTAGAAAAAAGAAAAATTTTATTTTTATAAAAAATTTCATTATAGAGAACAAATTAAGTAGTTTGAGTTTACCTTTATGATCTCAAAAATTGAGATCCGACACACGTTTAAATCTAGCATGCACTTCAATTTTTTTTTGAAGAAAAACAAGGATCTAGCCCTTGTCTTTTGCATTAAACATAAAAGTTCAAAGTACATGTTATTTGCAGCAAGATGCTGGAAAAAGAAAAAAAGACAAAAGAGCATGTACTTAATTTTATGTATCTAACTAGCAGATTTTTTTTTCCAAACAAAAATTTACTATTAAATATGCATTGTTTGCCCTTCACACGCACACGCAGTGTAGCATGACAAGTTAAATCGATACACATCCATTGTTTATTTGTTAAATAACAATTAATGGTACTGAACAATCACATTGCGTGTTAACGTAATTTCTGTGACTACCCTTCTAGATAGGGCAAAGTTAAATCTCTCCAATTCAAGATGTTTAACTTGTCTTAAATTTTTTACTTCAAATTAAAAGTTTTACTGTGCCATATACATACGCGTCATGACATTTTTTTCTTTTGTTTATTAAAAGTATGGTCCAGATCTCTAGATAATGATTTTTTAAAACAGAGCTAGAACGCTTACTTATCAACACGGTATTACTAATATAAATTTGGTTAATTAGCAATCATTCGTTGTATCCTCCAATTAATTTGCTGAAGAGGAAACATATTGAGGATAACATGAGTAGCATAAGGAGGAATTCTTTTTTTCATATTTTTGTTTATTACTTAAAGTGCCTACCTTTCATGGAGTAACCAAGAGTGATGGATGAAGAGGATGGCAACCAAGTGCAAGAGAGGAAGCCTAGAGGATGGAAAACCATGCCTTATATTTTAGGTCTCTCTCTCTCCCTCTCTGTGCGCGTCCCTTATAGTAACCAGATTCACAGTCAAGTGATATATATTAATTCATATATCATTATCAATAACTAAATGTGGCAATAAAGTTGAACCTTTTAGGCTTGTTTTCATTCATTACGTATCAAATTTTAAAATATGCATCATCAACATGTATATATATAACTACCACATGTCCACATATATTGTTTCCTCTTTTTTTTTTTCATTTAATCTCTCTTTTTTATTTTTTTGTGTGGTTAATTATGTTCTTTTGATCATCATTTGGCAGCAAATGAAGCTGCCTCCAAGATAGCGATATATGGTGTGACTGCAAATCTGACTATCTATATGAGTGACTATTTCAACATGTCATTACTTACAGCAAATAATGTATCGAACATCTTCAATGGATTTTACAATTTCTCCCCGCTTGTGGGGGCCTTTCTCGCCGACTCTTACCTTGGTCAATTTCGAACCATCATATATTCGTCTTTTGTAAATTTCCTGGTAATTAAGATTACGACATTATCATTTTATGAATATTTTTTTAAGCACCATCAAATTGAAACTTTTGATTTTCAATGTAGTACTTATTGTGATAAGGAGCAAATTAACCGAAAGAAAGTGTGGTTGTTCAACTAAATTTTGCATCCCTAAGTTGTTAATATATATCAAGCTAAATCAATAGACTATAAAAAGAAAAAGTATTAAATCAGAAAATGATTAAATATAAAGGGAATAAAACATTAAATAGGAGCTTTCATTCATTGAATGGTTATTATAACATTCAGTACACAGTACACTATATGAAGCAATTTATCTACTTGTATTTGAAATTCACGCCTTATTTTTAATCGTCAGGGCATGGCTCTTCTCACACTGTCAGCTTCAATGCCTGGTTTCAAGCCACCAAAATGCAGTACATCAGATCAAGTTCTTGGTAATTGTGTTGGAGCATCGACTTTTCAACATGCCATCCTTTATATGTCACTTGCTTTCTTAGCAATTGGATATGGGGGAACCACACCATGCAGCATGCCATTCGGAGCAGATCAGTTCGACAAGACAAATGAGCAACATGAAAAAGAAATGAAGAGTTATTACAACTGGTACTATGCCCTGATTGCTGGTGCTTGTTTCATAGCCTACACTGTCATTGTGTATTTACAAAGTGAAGTTAGCCGGCCTATAGGTTTTGGTGTTCCAGCTGGGTTGATGGCTTTTTCCATCGTCATCTTCTTTCTCGGCACTAAATTGTATATTTATGTGGCCCCTGAAGGAAGCGTATTCAAGAGTATTGCTCAGGTTTTGGTTGCATCAACTTTTAAGAAAAACCTCAAGCTTCCATACCCCGATGACGTGGATCAGCAAGAGAATGAACTATATAATCCTCCTATTTGTGCCGGCAGGTTTAAACTTCGACTAACTAAGCATTTCAGGTTAGCTTCCCAACAAAATTTTCCGCTATTTCAAGTCCCTTCAACAGTAACTAAAGGGGGAAAAAATAACAGTAACTATTTCAGTAGAACATTACATAAAGACACTATAATACTATATTGACACATAATGGGGGAAAAAATAACAGTAACTATTTCAGTAGAACATTACAAATTTGAATTAAATTATTTGAATTCAACAGTATTTTCTTGTCGATATTTAAATTGGGAGGTTTATTACTTCACCATCTTAATTTTTTTTTTTTTGGTAGGTTCCTTAATAAAGCAGATATCATCAGAGAAGGTGACATAAATCAAAACGGTTCTCCTAAAAACAAGTGGGCTCTATGCAGCATACAGAGCGTTGAGGAACTAAAGTGCCTGATAAGAATAATACCAGTGTGGTTTTCTGGAACTTTATACTTTATTGTGCTAACACAGCTATTAAACTTCACATACTTACAAGCAATTTCCATGTACCGCAACCTAGGGTCCCATTTCACCATCCCTTCGGCCTCCATTTATGCCATAGCCTACCTTGCTTTAACACTATTCATTCCTCTATACGACATGATTCTCGTCCCACTAGTAAGTAAAATCACAAAAATCGAAGGTGGTATCACCGTTTTACAGAGACAAGGCGTCGGAATATTCTTCATCATCATAGCAAATGTGGTAGGAGCATTAGTGGCCAAAAAGGTACAAGACTCACCGCTGGCTAGCGACGGGACAACATCTTTGTCAGTGTTTTGGCTTACACCACAACTTGTCTTAGTTGGGGTTTCTTCGACATTTAACAATGTGGGACAGATCGAGTTTTTTAACACACAATTCCCCGAGCACATGGCTGCCTTAGCTACAGCCGTCTTCTATGCCAGTATGGCAGTTGCAAGCTACTTATGCACACCCATGGTCAACATTGTAAACAGTATCACTAGTAAAAATGGGAAAAGGGCTTGGTTAAATGACAATGAAATCCTTGTCAGTCGGCTTGACCTCTTCTACTATGTAGTAGCCATACTCGGAGTTGTGAATTTGCTCCTGTTTCTAATTGCTGCTCATTTCTACCGATACAAGGATATGAAGATTGGTAGAGAACTCAGTGATTCGAATCATAGCGAGATGAGCAGCTCCGGCACCCAGTAATGGAAATTACTATCTACCATCACTCAAGATATTATTCTGTACCATTGCATTTGTATTTTTTCACTTTATTCATTTAATTATATGTCGAGTTTGTTTATCTATGTCACTCTATTCAATTATGAATTAGATTTTATTTTTTGTATTGTTGTTCAGATTTTTATATGCATATTCAATTTTTTTTTTTTAGCATATTTCAATTCAGTTTAGCACAATAAAAATTTGTCCTATCAAATATTTTATTTCTTGTACGTGGTTTATTACGCAATTTTTTCTCTGTTCAAGTTTCTTTTTTTTTTTTTTTTTCTTTCCTGATATTGTTGGCAAACTGATCTGTTACATCCATTATAATCCTTTATCTTATTTGTCTTAGTTTGATCGATCTCATATAAATGTATCAACTTCACGTTCCGTCCATTTAAATTATACGAAATTGAACGGTAATTTCTGCAAATTTTGTAACTTTAAATAAAAGTTCTCTTTATGTAAAAAAAATGTTAACATGGTTATTCGTGTAATCCGAAAACCAACAATCAAGTCGTCAAGAAAACAAAAGGATGTTTTGTGAAAAAAAAATTCCATTTTAAAAGGATTCCTTCGTGTCTATCGTACCCCGATTATAGATATATATAAACAACCGAGCCCAAGGTTTTTTTTTTTTTTTTGAGAGTAATAAGCCCGTAGGCAAGTATTTATTTATAAAGTTTTACCGTGATACATTAAATTAAAAACAAACTAACTTAAGATAACCTATTACAATATACTAAAAAGATAAAAAAGAGAAATAAAATAAAAGGAGGGCTTTTTTGAAAGAAAGCCAGCGCCAATATAAGAGAACCCTTTCAGCTTCGAGCTCTCCGAAAAAACCTAATCTTCATTTCATTTCTGTTGCGGCGCCTCCAAAGCCCCAGATCTGAGAGAAATTTTCCCTTCTTCTTCAATCCATTTTCGTTGAGAGATTCAACCTGTCACTGAGAAACCTATTTCCATTAAATCTCACCATTTCTTGTACCGATGTGCGATACTCTTGTCCCAGAATCACTTTCCTTCCAGTTCCATTCTGTCAGCTCCTTTCGCTTGCTTACTCTCTCTTCCAGTATTTCCTTTCTACATCAGAGCTATCAGTTAGTTCGCTTGAAGCTTGAATCAAGTCTGTTGAAAGAAGTCGAAGCAAAAAGCAAGGTAATATCTGTTGTATTTATGCTTCCTGTTTTTTCCTTTTTTGCTGTTCTAGCTAATAGATCTGTTGTTGCTGTGTTTTCTCTTGGGCAGTACCGTAGAGAAATTTTCTCTCTGTGTTTTTGTAGCAAGCTTTTTATCTTTGCTAGGATAGAGTAGCTGTGCCAACAAGGCAACTGAGTAGGGATGGTATCTCTGAGATTTGTTGTGAGGTTTTTGCAATCAGTAAAAATGTATGTGTGACTCTGGTCTGTTTGATGTGTTTTTTCCAGTGTCTCTATGGCCAGTAACAAGGCTTTGGACTCGGCTGTAAAAGGTGAAGGTGCTTCTGTTGAGTGAGAAACTGCCCAAGTGAAGGCACCTTGACGATCATAACAGACTATGCCCAGACCTGTTTTTCTGTTTGTATTCCAAGGTGCATCTACCAAAATGACTCTTGCCCCCGATGATATTTCAGATAAGTTATTATTTATGTTCTGTCTTGGAGACGACTTTTTGGGTGTATTGTCACAACATAACATCTCAGCCTCATGTAGTATTTCCAACTGTTGAGGGATCTTGCCTCTAAATAGGAAATTGTTTCTAGCTTTCCAAATACACCATAATGTAGAACAGATTTTTGCAAAAGCCTTTTGGTCCTGATTTGCTATGATTTGAATAAAAGCCTCTAAGAACTGATCAGGTAGATACTCTGTTTTCAAACCAAGCTGTGACTGGAACCAAGTTGTCCTAGCCATTGGGCACTTAAAAAGAATATGACAGATAGTTTCAGTACTGTTACCACATATAGTGCATAACACTGTTACACTTGGCATGAATTTATTCAATTTTTCACTGGTTATCAGTCCATTGTGAATTGTCCTCCACAGAAAAACTTTAATTTTAGGAATGATAAAACTGCAATTCCATAGAATAGACCAATGGAAACTGATATTTTGTTGTGGTTGTACCTCAGAAATGAGAATCTCATAACCCTCCTTTGTAGAATAGCAACCTGATTTTGACCTGGACCAAATCAGTCTATCTTCAATTAATGCTCTTCTTTTTGGTGTAACAGCATTGGCCAAGATAGATCTACATTGCTTCACATTGAATAGCGATTGGAGGGTTTCCTGGCGCCAGCTGTTTGAATCTTCATCAAAGAGGTCAGCAACATGTATGTTCTGATTGTTGTCTTTTCTTGTTCTCAATTTCCAGAAATGATGCCAAGGTTGGTTTTGTGCCTGAACTGTCTTGCCATTTTGTAGGTCCCAACAGATTTCATCTTTGAAAAAACATTTTATGCTCTGAATGTCTTTCCATAACTGACTGCAATTTCTTGTTGTATTTGTTCCCCACAGGCCTCTTTCAT
Source organism: Rhynchospora tenuis (assembly GCA_027725995.1). Lineage (NCBI taxonomy): Eukaryota > Viridiplantae > Streptophyta > Magnoliopsida > Poales > Cyperaceae > Rhynchospora > Rhynchospora tenuis. Next base: position 81,507,721 of record CM050889.1, read on the forward strand.
GACAGTATTTTGCATTAAGTTGCTGTACCCATCCTGTTGGTTTATTAGAGGCCAATGCCCAAACATTCTTCAGCATCAAAGCTTTGTTAAAGGTATGTAAATCCCTTATTCCTAATCCTCCTTCTTCAAGGGAATTGAATGTTTTTTTCCATACAATCGGGGTTAAGAATTTATCTTGTTCTTTACCCCAGAAAAATTTCCTTAAGATTTTGTTTAAGGAGTTAATCATACCTTTATTAAACAGGGTAATGCTGAAGTAATGGACTGGCAGTGAAGTGAGGGTCGATTTTATTAGAGTCAGTCTTCTCGCATGCGACAACATATCTCTTTTCCAGCCCCCCAGTTTGGAATGTAATTTGTGTAAAATTAAATCTTTTGTAATTGTGTTGTAAGTTGGGGGCCGGGCAATTGAGATTCCAAGGTATAAATCTCTCTCTCTTCCTTCCATAGCTTTCCAATAATGTAACAATCTGGTTTGGGTTACTGCGGAGCAGTTTCTGCTAAACCAGATTTTTAATTTGTCGGGTTAATCATGAGACCCGATAGACAAGAGAACTCATCTATTAGGTTAAACCAGAGTCTAACTTGTTCTTGATCTGTTTTCCCAAAAAGAATAACATCATCGGCATAGATAGAGTGTGTTAACGGTGGTGAGGAAGAGGTCAGTGTTATACCTTTGAGTGATTTGTGAGATTGGAACCACTTAATCTGTCGAGATACACCTTCCATAGCAATTGCAAAAAGAATAGGAGATAAAGGGCATCCCTGTCTAAGGCCTCGTGTAGGTCTTATAAAACTTCCTTTTGAAATTTCCCCATTGATCTCAATTGTAATTGAACTGTTGGATTGACAGTTTAGGATGAGTGAAATGAGCTTTTCAGGAACCTTTAGAAAAGAGAGCATTCTTTTTAGGTAGGACCACCTAACCGTGTCAAAAGCCTTAGTTATGTCAGCTTTCAATAGGAAACTTTCTTCAGAATAATTGTAGGAGTCAAAAGAGTGCATAACTTCTCTAAGTAAGTGCACTATATCTAAAATACATCTACCTTTTATGAAAGCGGTTTGACATTCTGAGATTATATGTGGCATGTAGGACTTTAGGCGATGTGTGATTATCCTCATTAACAAGCGATATGTTATGTTTCCTATACTGACCGGTTTGTAATCTGCCGCCGTGTTGTTTGTTTCTTTTTTCCTTATCAGTACCATTCTACATTCTAACCAATTAGAAGGAGGTGAACAGTTTAGGAAACATTCCTGTATCGCGTTTGTTAAAGTATCTCCAATAGTGCCCCCACATTCTTTGGAGGAATTTAGCTGTAATCCCATTGGACCTGGTGCACTATCTGGTGCCATGGTTTTTAGTGTATCAAAAACCTCGGCTTTTGAAGGAATCTGATCTAGTGCATCAGCATAGGTGGTCTCAAAATTAGCATCATTCAAAGTCCCAAGTCTTTCAAAGAAAAAGTTGAGTGAAGTTGCATCTTCAGTAGGTATCCTAGCATTTGGTTCGGTATATAAATCTTTATAAAACCGAACAAATTCTTTTCTTATCTCTTGATTAGAGGTAAGTTGGGTACCTTCCTTGGAGAATAGTTCTGTGATGTTATTCTGTCTGCATCTCACAGTAGCAACTGTATGAAAGAACTTTGTGTTTCGGTCTCCGTCCTCAGCCCTTTTAACTCTTGATCTCTGTCGCCAAAATTCATTAAGTAATGATTCAGCTTGCCATATGTCTTGTAGCAATTGTCGTTCCACTTGAGGGTCCTGGTTGTGAGGATGTAAACATTGGAATTCTAGGATTTTGTTATCAATGGTTTGCAGAATTTTTTGTGGGGAAGTTTTTCCTTTTGCCCAATTTCTTATAGCACTTGTCAGCTTTCTTAAATTTGCATCCCAATTTGCTGTGGAAGAACTATCCCACTGTGAATTACAAAGTTTTTCAAAGTCCTGATCCTCAAACCACATATGTTCCATTCTGAATGGCTTCTTTTTAGGTTTAAATCCTTGTGTATTTAATAGGATAGGACAATGATCACTGTGTATTCTCGGTAAGTGTTTAATCATTATATTCGGGAACATTCCCAACCAAGAAGGAGTTACCAGGAATCTATCCAGTCTTTCAAAGATTGGGCTTGAAGTGTTTTGTCTTCCAATCCACGTATAGGCCGGACCAGAAAAATCTAGGTCTATCAATCCAGTGTCTGAAATGAAGGTTGAGAAATGAGAGTCATCTGATCGTAATGTCGAACTTCCTCCATACTTGTCTATTGATGATGTAATTGAATTGAAATCACCAGTTAAACAAGTTGGAGTATTCAACATTAAGATTTGTTTAATGTAAGCTTTGATTTTTCTGTTCTTTTTCCTTGTCGGATCCCCATAGACATTGATCAGGTACCAAGACTGTGCCAAAGGTGTTACAATTTTTGCCCAGATTATGTTTTTAGTCACCTCAAGAACCTGTAAATTGATATTATTTGACCAACATAACGCTAGACCGCCAGAAAGGCCACTTAAAGGTGGAAAAACATAATTGGGTAAAAGAAGATTAGGAAGAATCTGAGACATACGTGTGTGAGAGCCCTTAGTTTCAGAAAGGAAAATGATATCTGAATGTGTAGAACGGAGGAGATCATTGAGAAAAGTTTGTTTTCGTGGTCCCCCAATACCACGGCAATTCCAACTCATGACACTCATTGAGAACTTGGGGGCGTCTTAGGGCGCGCCGCCTCAACCCTTTTGGATGCATTGGAGTCAGAGTTGTTCACCAGATTTTCTGGGAGTCTCACTTTCTTCATCAGCGGAGGGGATGCCGTTTCTTCCATTGAACCACCAGCCTCCCCTCTAATTGTCTCACTGTAAGGCCCTCTCTTTCGGTGAAGTTCTTTTTTGCAGGAAGTTTTTGTGCCAGTTCCAATTTTGAGTGTTGTAGATTTTTTAGCGCCTCTCCCTTTTGGTTTTGGTTTGTCAATAAGGATTCCTTTTCCTTTCTGATCTGAGGGTTCAACTTCAGAGGAAAAAACAAATTTCTTTGGAATTTTAGAACCTTCAGATAACAAAGAATTTTTCAGAAGCTATCAATGAGCGATCCATATTCTGAGGGTGTTTCCGTTCTGCTTCCAGACGCAATTCATTGGTTCTCTCAGGACACTCAAAGTGATCGTGTCCTAGAATACCACAAAATTTGCAAATATGCTCTAATCTTTCATAAACCACCCTCACAATTATTTCTTCCAGATCTGGATGCTCAAGGGGAATTTCTTCAAATATGGGAGCATCAATGAGCATCCTAATTTTCTGTCTATAATAGCTTTTCCCTCCAGTAATGATGTTATTGAAATCAGTGAGTGGGTCTCCAATTGCATTAGTGAGAGAATTCATACCCGAATCTGTAAGAAAATCATGGGGGATATTATGAAATTGTACCCATACCTCCATGAAGTCCACCTTACGGGTTTCTAGGTCTTTCGCCTGTTCGACTCTTTTCAGCACCACCGGGTCGCCAAAGAAATTAAGAAGTCCCCTGTTTAGAGCTTTTGATTGATCTTCGTGAGAAGTGAATTGCACAACATATGTATTTTTGGTTGTTGTTTCCTTGATTGTTGTTGCATAATCCACTTTCCACGCATCAATCATAGACATTCGAAGTTTGGGCAGATCAACTCGCCGCTGGGTAACAACCCTTAAAAGTGCTTGCAGTGTCCAGTTAGTGGTCTTGGAATAATCTCTTGTTAGTTTGATGGGGATCTTGCGCCTGTTTCCTGTCGGAGTGAGACTAGCGAACTTGTGAATCAGTTCTTCATTCGGGTGTGACATCTGTCCAACACTAGGAACCGGTCCAAGTATAGAGGAAGATTGAGGTTGCGCACTATAGTTTGCAGTGAGAGAGAAAAGATTACTGTGTTTTTTGTTTTTTGGTTTCTTGCACAAAAGGTAGTCCTTCTCTTTCTTTAAGGAACAGCCCTTTTTAGCAAATGATTTCTTTTTTAAGGATAGGTCCAGAGTGTCGAAAAGGTGCGAAGTTACAGCAGCAGCCTTTTCAGAAGTGTATTTCTGATAGACCGGGTCTATGTAGGGTGAATTGAGCCACATCAAATTGATTGTTTGTGGCAAGTCAGAACTTTCAAGGTGTGGTGGATCACTGCTTTCACCCATTTGACTTATGGTGTCATCTTCTTGTATGTCCTCTGGTAATGAAGAAGTTTCTGTGTTTTGATTTGTTGCATCAGAATCTTGGTGTTGCTCAGGTTCATGTTCCATCTGATTGGCCGGTTGATGATCAGCCTGAATCAATGCCCTACGTGCTAAGATACGTTGGTGTATCTGCAGTAAGCGTTGAAGTGGTGGTAGATCTGGACCAAAATCCTCATCATCTGGATGAAACATCCAGCCATTAGGATGCCAATCTTCCACAGAAACTCTGCATAATGTCCATAATTCATCATATCCAAAAACCAAGTCATCAGGAATTGCAAAAGGATCACGGCAATTCACCCATAACAGAAGGGTTGATCTGTCCCTCTGTAGATTTCCTAGACAGACGCGAGATACAAAAGTACCAAAACCAGCAATAGATTTGCGAATACAATGTTCATCCCATACCCGTAATGGGTAATTTTGTATCTTGATCAAGATCATATAGGTTCTGTAAGGAAATGGTAGAACTGGATCAACATATGGAGAAAAGGCCAACCCATTTTCCGCCGCATCATCCATGTAATCTCTGATAAAACGGAATCGGCTGATTGATCTAAGTAATTGTATTAGAATCTGTGATGAAGACCAACGGTAAGCCGTTAATTCAGCAATTGGACGTCTTATCATGTCTCCAATAAATTGTTTGATCCGTCTAGCCGACCATGATATGTTAGGGTTAATTGTCTGAACCATTATCATTTGGTTAAGGTTTACTTGTTGTGAGTTATTGAGATCGTGGTCATCGAAGTGAACATGCAATCTCCTGACTCGATTCTGTAAGTAGGGATAGTCTAGAATAGGAACGTATTCCATTTTGTGAACAGTGAAGAGTGTAGAAGAGAGTTAGAAAGTGAGAGAGAGAGAACAGAAATTGGGTCGTGAGAAAGGGGTAGTCGAGAGAAAGGAATAGTGGAGAAAAAACAAATCTACCCGATTTAGTTAGATTTTTAATAAGGCTACAACCGAGCCCAAGGTGATCGAACCAAAGTAGCCCCAAAGATTCGGTACCTCCAACAAAAAATCCCAGTGACAGTTTGAGTTAGTGCACTTCGCAACGTCAAACTGTCTGTTTGCGACTTTTATCGACCCCAATTCTTGCAAACGGGCTCAACCAATTACCACAATCAAAACGAACCGAATCCTGTACCGCACGGCACGGTATAACGCAGGAGATCGGAGCCGTCCACCAAATCCAACGATTTAGGCATTTTTCCTCTCCGCTCCCAACTTATAACGTTTATCGGATAGGATCCGAAATAAAAGACGTGGATGCTGAAGTCCCTGTTAGATGATTTTTCGTTGAAGTCTCTGTGCTTTTTGGTTTTTTTTTTTTGAATAAAAGTATGGGTCAAGCCCGATACCTCTTTATTGAAATAAACTGAAGTTACAGCCCAACTAATTGCTGGTAAGAAGGAAAACAAACAGTTAACCTCTCCTGAAAGCAACCAATCGCAAAAAAGAACAAAAGAAAAACCACAACAAAATTTAAAATTCTAAAAACCTATAAACCTGAAAAATATTCTTGAAACAAACTGTTGAAAAAACCAAATAAAAAGAGCTTCTAAGGCTGCAAATGATGAAGGAAGCGGTTGAAAAAGTTCCATTCATCTCTCACTCTGTGTGCCACTGTGAGAGGAGTGGATGAGAGGTTGTTGAAAACTCTAAAGCATCTTTCTCTCCAAATAAAGTAGCAAGTGATTGCCAGCAGATTCTTGAACTTGGAGGGATCACTTGAGGTGAGAGAAACCTCAGTAGAGGAGAGGAGAAAGCATGGTGTGTTTGAGAAAGCAAGTACCTGATGCAATGTACTTCTAAAAAAGGGACAGAAAAAGAAACTATGAGAAACAGTTTCACAGTCATTGCGACATAAACAACACCAGTTGACTAAAGTCATCCCTCTCTTTTGTAAGTTATCGATTGTGGCCAATCTATCTTGGAGCAGGAGCCATATGAAAGTGGAGATCCTAGGTGCTTTTTGGTTTTTTACTCTCTGACGTGCTCCTGGCGACTCCGGCCATCGCGGCTGACGAGGAGAAGGTCTATAGCGCCGTGAGGGAATGGAGAAGACAATTGTAGGGCTGGTTTGAGTCGCATTCGTGCGATTTGGTGGGAGGACCACCTGGTTTGTACGGCCATGTCAATGGTTGGTACCGATGTGGTTTATAAAGATTGGGTTGTACAAGAAGATGGTCCTTTGGCATCGTGAGAGAGAAAAAGGGGATCATGGCTTTGATTTTCCTTGCGTTTGTTGGTTTTGATGGAATTATTTGGTGAAGAGAGATGGTGATTGGGGTCTTTCTTGGTTTTAGTTTATGTATATGTGTTTTTTTCTTTTTTTTTTTGGGCGTTTAAATATACATTGTGTTGTGTGGCCAGTGCCCTTAACGTGCAAAGGCGTTGTAGCATCACTAGGCCTGTTAACAATATAATTGTTATACGTTTCATCGTTTCGTTCCGTCGAAATGGAACGACAAACAGGAAATTCTGGTGTGTACCAATGGCAAATGAAATGAGTTGTCTGTTTCACACGTTTGACAGGCATAACCATGACATAATTATAAATTGATACACATCCATTTTTTCTTTATTAAATAACAATTAATGGTACCGAACATTCACATTGCGTGTTAACGTATTTCTATGGCTACCCTTCTAGATAGGAAAAAGTTAAATCACTCCAATTCAAGATGTTTAACTTTTTAAAATTGTTTACACTGCGCCACTTTTGATTATTAGAAACGGTTTTCTATATGTTTTTAGCATCGGTTTGGCAGCGGTGCTAAAAATAGGTGGTGCTAAAGATATATAAAAAACCGTTTCTAAAAATACTGTTTCCAAAAACAGATAGAAAAAGCTGATTATTATTTCTAAAAATACATTTTTAGATAATCAGAATTTTATTTTATTTTTTAATTTTTAAATTCTGATTATTTTTAGAAACGGTTTTTAGTTAAAAATCGTTTTTAAAAATAATCAGAATTTTCTTCATGTTTTTTTTTCCTGATTTTATTATAATGCAAAATACTTAACTATTTTATATTTTAAATTTCTGATTTTTTATTTAAATTACGAAAAATAATATTAAGTTGTAATTTTTATTAAATATATAATATAAAATAAATTATATACAATTTTTTGTGTTCTTTAATTTTTTTTAAAAAAAATAGGAATGATTTTTAGAAACGGATTTTAATTAAAAAACCGTTTCTAATAATCAATTTGAATTTATTCACTTGAATTTTTCTTCATGTTTTTATTTCTGATTTTATTATAATGCAAAATACTTAACTATTTTATATTTTAAATTTCTGATTTTTTATTAAAATTACGAAAAATAATATTAAGTTATAATTTTTATTAATTATATAATATAAATTAAATTATATACAATTTTATTGTGTTCTTTAAATTTATTTTTTAAAAAAAAAGGTACGATTTTCAGAAACGGTTTTTAATTAAAAAACCGTTTCTAATAATCAATTTGAATTTTTTCACTTGAATTTTTCTTCATGTTTTTTTTTTCTGATTTTATTATAATGCAAAATACTTAACAATTTTATATTTTAAATTTCTGATTTTTTATTACTATTACGAAAAATAATATTAAGTTATAATTTTTATTAAATATATAATATAAAATAAATTATATACAATTTTATTGTGTTCTTTAAATTTTTTTTTAAAAAAATAGGAATGATTTTTTGAAACGATTTTTAAATAAAAAACCATTTCCAATAATCAATTTGAATTTTTTCACTTGAATTTTTCTTCATATTTTTTTTTCTGATTTTATTATAATGCAAAATACTTAACTATTTTAGATTTTAAATTTCTGATTTTTATTAAAATTACGAAAAATAATATTAAGTTATAATTTTTATTAAATATATAATATAAAATAAATTAGATACAATTTTATTGTGTTCTTTAAATCTTTTTTTTTAAAAAAATAGGAATGATTTTTAGTAACGGTTTTTGATTAAAAAACCGTTTCTAATAATCAATTTGAATTTTTTCACTTGAATTTTTCTTCATGTTTTTTTTTTCTGATTTTATTATAATGCAAAATACTTAACTATTTTATATTTTAAATTTCTGATTTTTTATTAAAATTACGAAAAATAATATTAAGTTATAATTTTTATTAAATATATAATATAAAATAAATTATATACAATTTTATTGTGTTTTTTAATTTTTTTAAAAAAAATAGGAATAATTTTTAGAAACTGTTTTTAATTAAAAAATCATTTCTAATAATCCATTTGAATTTTTCACTTGAATTTTTCTTCATGTTTTTTTTTTCTAATTTTATTATAATGCAAAATACTTAACTATTTTATATTTTAAATTTCTGATTTTTTATTAAAATTATGAAAAATAATATTAAGTTATAATTTTTATTAAATATATAATATAAGATAAATTATATACAATTTTATTGTGTTCTTTAATTTTTTTTAAAAAAATAGGAATGATTTTTTGAAACGGCTTTTAATTAAAAAACCGTTTCTAATAATCAATCTGACTTTTTTCACTTGAATTTTTCTTCATGTTTTTTTTCTGATATTATTATAATGCAAAATACTTAATTATTTTATATTTATGTAACATAGTAGGAAAACCAAACTAATTTGAAACAATTAGGCTAATTTAAAATAATATTAGGTAATTTGAATTTATTAAAAATATAGCATTTTCTTAGAAATTAAATCAAAAGTAACATAAAAATCGACTCGAATTCGAAATCTTTGATTTTGTGTAATATCTATAATTAGTATAAAATATTCTAGCAAAATCAAAGCTTAATTAATCATGAAAATTAACATCAAATTAGTTAAATTTAAGAAAAATTTGTTATAAAATGAATTAAATGGAGTTGCAGCACACTTGGCCACAGGGTTTGCCACAAAGGATCAAGAAGGCTAATTTTTAATAAAAATCGAAAATCTCGCTGTCGACATCTCCTCTCTCCTTTCTTTCTTCTCTTTTCTCTCCGCTCCGTCCGATCCTTCTCTTCTCCCTTCTTCTCCGATGAAATACCACACGTAACCATGAGAGATTGATCGAGTGTAGCGGGCCAATAGTGCTCGGCCACAGCATCACCAGCGCCATCATTACTTGGTGCTTGATCTCATCCGAGAGAGCTTAAGCGCGTGAGAAGATAAGAATGAAAGCGGTGACTCGAACTGTGAGATTCGAGCTCACAATCCTCATCGTTGGGTTTTTGTCTCTTCCTTTCTTTCTCTGTTCCGTCTATAAATACTCCTTGGTTGGTCGATTTTTGGGTTGGCAGAAAGGTAGAAAAAAATTTTCCATAAAAATTTTAGAGAGAGAGATTGAGCGAAGGAAGAGAAAGGGGGGGGGACTTTACTAAAGATCGAAGGTATCTCTGTTTCTCTTGGTTTTTGTTCGTTTGAACCGATTTGATTAATTTCTGAAATTAGGGTTTGTGTAGAAATTGAGTTGTGTTCACTGTTCTTGGTCCTTAAACTTTGATGAATGAATTTATTGAGGCTAGATTAGTGAATTGAAGTAAGATTTGAGCTGTATTAACAGTTGAAATTGTGAAACTTTGGGTGCTTGATTCTGTTATGGAATAAACTGATCAAATAGAACCAAATCGATGGAAAACATGGGTTATTGTTATGACTGGGCATAGACAGGGGTTGTGTGAGTTCGTGGGGTTTGATTTGAGGCTTGGTACTAGTCTCTGGTACGTTGGTTACCTCTCTGGTACCGATCTGGTACGCGACGACTTATGTCAGGGACTGGGTTGTAAAGAAAAGTTATTCTGAGGGCTTGTTCGTAAAGGAAAAGGATTAGTTTGTAAAGAAAAAGGACTTATATAGAAATAAAAAGGACGGATATAGGAAATAAATTGATTCAGGGGCTTAAATGAAAAAGAGCAGTCGAGAAACTGGGTTGGATCTGGTTTCCTTAACGGATCCTGTCGGAGTCGATGCGGACCCGAAATGTCTGGCCCAGGTCAACTGGGTCAGGTTGACCTGGTTAGCCATGTTACGAGGTGGGCTTGTTTGGGCCAGTCTGGTTTGGGCTTCGGCTAAGAGAAGAAAAAAAAATAGGCTTGGACCTTTATGGACTTGGATTTTTAATTTTGTGGGCTAAAATTTAATAATGAAATACTTAATCAAAAGATTAAGATAATTTTAATTGTTGGCTTAAATAATTAATTAAAGAAAAAGCCACTTAACTGTCTAGTATTTCTTTAATTAGTCGGATTTTCGGGAGATGATGAGAATAGTCCGAGTGAGTCGAGAACAGATACGACGACAAAATCACCGACTTTCTGATCCCAATAACAAAATAAAATAATTTTGAGATTTTCGAATTTTGTTTTATGATTTTCTGATTTTGAATTTCGAATTTATATTATTGATGATTTAAATCTTTTTATATTAAAGAAATTAATTAAAATAAATACAAAGGAAATTAATTAAAATATGTTGAAATTAATTAAAGAAATATCATAAAAATAATTTAATAAAATATTATAATTAAAAATTAAAATATTTAAGTAAAAATTATAAACATAAATAAAACAAATTGATTAAAAATAATAAAAGTAATAAAAATAAATTAAGAGTTAAAATAAATAAACTAAACTAAAAATAAAATAAAATATTTAAAGTAAAATCATGAACATAATAATTAATTTATAAATTAAATAATTAAGAAATAAATTAAATAAATTAAGTTAAAAATAAAAGAAAAATAGAATAATAGTATTAAAAATTTCTGAAAACACAAGCAATTACTATAAAATAATTAGAAATGTCTGGTCAGTCTGGTAGCTTAAGCCGGACCACTTTTCTAGATTAAAATGACCGTTAATTAATTAATAACGGTTTTTACTAATTTCAGGAGATTGGACTGAGGAAACTTTCGATCCGAATACAGGTGTGGATATGTGGATCTCTATAGAAATCTAGTTTGGTAACTTTAAATTATTGCATGAGCATGTTGACGATTCTTTGAAATGCATTATGAATTTATCATGTTAGATTATAGGAACAGATATTACAACTCATGTTGAATTGATCTCATTTGCTTAAATAATCTGAACAGCCAAGCAAGTTTGTTCTTTCATTTGTAAAGATTGAGCTGAATCGTTCCAGCTCAGTTTAGTCTTGCTTGAAAAATGTGGAAAGTGATAGTACAAGGAAAAGTATTGATTGAGCTTAGTTTTGATTGTCGCTCTCCGGAGTCGGTCGGCCCCCGGATTCGGCCAGTTCGGTAACGTTACACGGATATGGAAATTCCCTTTTGCCTGCCAGGGTGAGAGATATGTCTCTTTTGCCTGCCCTGAGCGAGGGAAAGGTTTCCCTTTTGCTTGCCCAACCGGTTGGGTGAGGGAACCTGAGTGAACATTTGATTATATATTGAGATGATATGATTTGTGCTATGATTCTTCTAACTTGTTTATGTGCATATTATTACAGATGGTTGTGATAGGACCTTTTCTGCTTCGATGTTCGGTATGCAGCTGAATAGAGATTGCATTGCATTACTTCTATATTATCTTGATTGTGTTATTAAATAAATCTATATTATCTTGATTGTGTTATTTATTTATTTAATTATTCATTTATTATTATTCATGTTGATTATCACGGGAATTATTTCCAGATTAAGGTTTCGACCAGAAATCCATGTCTGGAACTAAAACCCGCACTGAGAAATTATTTCTCACTTGATTTTCTTACTTGCATGTTCCTCGACGGTTGGGGGTTCCAGAGAACGCATCGACCAGCGAGAGGACCATCGATTGCGGTGATTGACGGTTCCTTTTATCATCATCGTGTTTTTGTGCCGCACCTTAGGACCAGTGTCACCCACCATATATCTTTAGCCCCAGATGGGATATACTTATATTTTGAGTATGCAGATCCACCAGTTCAGCCTCCGGTTCCACTGCCAGCCCCTGAGCCAGCTGCACCACCACCTGTTATTATTATTAGTGACTCAGAGGAGGAGCCGGTGGAGGAGGTGGTGTAGTTTCTTTTAGTTTGTTTATGTGTATGTCGGAACTGTGGGTCAACTTTTGGTTTTGCACTAGTACTAGTCTTTGCTTGTATATACAGACTAGTCTAAGTGTTGTTTATAGACTGCAGTTCCTAGAGGTTTGTTAGTTTTGTGTTGTAAGCAAAGTTAGACAATACTTTATGTTTTAGATGTACATATTTATGTATAATAGAGTTTGTATATTATCTTTACAGTTTTGTTTTGTTATTTATTTCTACCATCGTCACATTGATAATATTCATTTATATTATCAAAAGAAAAAAAAATTATACGTCTTTTGTTACAATAATTATTGGTTTAAGCCTTACGATAGTACAATAATCTGTACTTTCGTGGCGGAAGTTGTCATATCAAGTTAGGGGATGTGACAATTTAAAAACAAAATAAAAAATCTTAAAAGTTCTATTAAATATTTAACTAGTCTTGCAAGGTCTAAAAAAAATAAAAAAGTATTAAAAATAATATCGCAAATTATGTTGACTCAATTTCCTTTCTTCTTTGGTGATTTTGGTCGATCTACCCACACGCCTTCGTCTTGGCGATCGGCACGCAAATTAGTTTCTAACTCTTCAGCTGGTAGCGGCGTTCCATCGATAGCTGTGAAAAATAATATTACGTATAATTAGGTGTAGGGTATCAAATTAATTCAATAATATTTGTAGAATTTCATGGAATTATTATAAATTATTGAATATACCTGTCGAGAATGGTGCTATTTCATCGAATTGGTCATATTCTTCTTCGTCTACGACATCTTCAACACCAACGATGCGTCTTTTCCCCTGAAGTACCACATGTCGTGAGACGTCGGCCGGATCGGCAATATAAAAAACTTGCATCGCTTGTTTGTTTGCAAGTATAAAGGAGTCGTATGCATATCCCAACTTTCTCAAATCAACGGTTGTCATTTGGAAATTTTTTTCTTTTCTAACTCCACTTTGTAGGATCCATTTACAATCAAACACAGGTATTCTAAATGCATTATAATCAAGTTCCCAGATTTCTTCAATCCACCCGTAATACGGCTCTGATAAGTTGCCATCACTTGATATTGCTTCTATTGTGACTCCACTGTTTTGTACTACGCTTTTGCCATCTTGTTTCTTTGTATACCAGGTAAATCCATTCAAGTCATACCCTTGATAGGTGTACATATTCGCATTTGGACCTTTTGCAAGGTATTTGACAGTTTCATTATCGGATGGGAATAGTCGCACTTTGTTTTTGAACCATTTTATAAAGCTTTTGTTGTGCTCCTTGGTGATCTAATTTTCATTTCTGTTAGGATTTTGTTCTCGCAACTCTGCTATGTGTTCTTCCACATAAGGGGCCATGACGGCGACTTGTTGTAGAATTTTAAGATGTGCTTTTTCTCTCCTTTCAAGGTCCACTGTAATTATTTTCTAACCAAGTATACCTTTCCCTAGGAGTCTAGCTTCGTGTCAATTTTTGGGCAAACCAATAGGTTTAAGTCCATCAATGTAATCAGTATAGAAATCGATAACCTCTTCGGCCACATATCCTTCGACTATGCTTCCTTCGGGTCGAGATCTGCTTCGGACTAACCTTTTCAATTGGCCCATTGCTCTTTCAAAAGGGTACATGTACCGCAAATATATCGGACCGCATGTCTGAATCTCCCTGACTAAATGAACAATCAAATGGACCATTATTTCAAATATATCGGACCGCACGTCTGCATCTCCAACTCGCATATGGTCTGATAAGCACCGGTTTCTAACTCTGTCAGTTTTTCAAGATTAATCACTTTGGAGCAAATTTCATTGAAGAAGAAGCACAACTTAGTGATGGAGTTACGAACTTTTTTCCTTAAAACATTCTCGAATTGCAATCGGGAGCAATTGGGTCAACAACACGTGATAATCGTGCGACTTCATTCCAATCAATTTCATATCCTTCATCGATACCTTCCTTGAGATATTCGAGGAATAACCCGTTGGAACCCTGATGTTCTTCAAGCAATTCAACGAACTGAGTTTCTCTTTTTTTGTCAAAGTATAAACTGCATCGGGTAACCAATCCCGTCTCTTATTACTATCTGGCTGTGCAGCTAGTTCTAGTCGAATCCCCATTTCCACCATGTCTTTCCTCACATTGGCATTGTCTACTTTTCCTTGAGCATTTAAAATCAAAGCAATCAAAGCTTCACATATGTTCTTAATGATGTGCATCGCATCCAGGCAATGCCTAACATCCAAATATTTCCAGTATTCTAGGTTCCAGAAAATAGACTTCTTCTTTCAAATGCCATCCGGGATTTTATTCGCAAATGGTTTGCCTAATGTTACTTTAATATCCTTCACCTCCTCATATACTTGCCTTCCATTTCTTGGGATCTGTGCCCTTCGAGTCTCGGTTTTTTCATCAAATTTATTTTTGTAATCAGCCCGACGGTAGGGGTGATGACGGCTAAGAAACCTACGATGTCCCAAGTAGACCATTTTTCTATAATTTGATAACCATTGATAATGTGCTTCCTCCTCGCAAATAGGACATGCTTTTTCTCCTTTATTCCGATAACCCGACAAGTTTCCGTATGCGGGGAAATCATTAATCGTGCAAAAAATCATCGCACATAGTGTAAAATAATTTTTCGAATAAGCATCGAATACCTCAACCCCTTTCTTCCACAACTCATCAAGGTCTTCTATTAACGGAACCAAATACACATCTATATCATTGCCCGGTTGTTTTGGACCAGAAATGAGCAACGACATCATCATATATCTTCTTTTCATGCATAACTAGGAAGGAAGGTTGTAAATAACCAATAAAACCGGCCATACGCTGCGATTGGTGCTCATGAGACTATAAGGATTCATCCCATCCGTGCATAGTCCTAATCTCAAATTCCTAGATTCATTGCCGAAATCCGGAAAATAACTGTCTATGTTCTTCCACTGGGTCGAGTCTGTGGGATGTCTGATCATTGTATCTTTCTTTCTTCCTTCGGCATGCCACCTCAGTAGTTTAGCATCTCTAGAACTACCGAAAAGACGCTCGAACCTTGGTATTATAGGCAGATACCATATTGTTTTCGCAGCTGGCCTCTTTGTACAACTCTCTTCATCATCCTCTAAATCATCGTCCCTTAGCCTGTACCGTGATGCATTGCAAATTGGACATTTATGAAGATTCTCGTACTCGTTCCGAAATAGTATGCAATCATTCGGACATGCTGAAATCTTCTTTATTCCCAAATTCAGAGGACATAGTAATTTCTTAGCCTTATAACATGTATCCGGCAATGTATTTTCTGCTGGAAGCATTTCTCTTAAAAGACCGAGCAAATATGTGAAACTTTTATTGCTCCAATTATTCTTAGCTTTTAAGTTATACAGTTTAAAAACAGTTTTAATTTTTGAGAATTTATCCTTATCACAACCGGGATATAAAGGTGCATTACAATTTTCATCAAACTCTTGAAAAATATCATGAACCTGATCATCAATAAAACCATCTGGTATTTCATTCATCAATTCATCCAAATCATTTTCTATATTATCATCATCACATTGTTGTTGACTTACATTTTCTCTATTTTCTATATTTTCACCCACAAATATATCATCACCCACAAATACATTCTCTACACTATTCTCCGAATCGGATGAATGAATGTTTTTCCTAACATCATCACGATCTTCTAACTTTTCTCCATGATAAATCCACCGTAGGTATTTAGGTGTTATCATCCATCCACGCTCAATCAAATGAGATCTGACAATTTTAGTATCATGTCTTTGCAAGTTAACACAACGCTTACAAGGACATAAAATTTTGGGTTTTCCAGTTAACTTCCGATGTTCTTCAGCACATTCTATGAACTCTTCAAGAACTTGACGAAAATCATCCGAAATCCGTGAACTAAACATGTACATCTTCCTCTGATCCATCTGTGAAGATCACAATACATATCCAAAAGTCAGGGTTTAATGTTATTAGGTTCAATTTATCACATCAAGTTTTCGGGCCGGTTACCATCCTAACCCACTCTTTGGATACTCTGTCTCATTAGCGAGCGTACGCTAGATGCAATCTAGTGTTTGAGAAAAATTCGACAGCATTTCCCCTTATGTTCCCTGAATACGCCAACACACAATTGCTCGTGCTGACGCATTCGTGGGAACATAAGGAGAAATGCTGTCGAATTTTTCTCAAACACTAGATTGCATCTAGCGTACCGCTCGCTATCCTAAATGAGACAGAATATCCAAAGAGCAGTCCCAAAAAATGGGGACTATCCGAGGTTAATACCTAATGGATTAATCTCGGACGGGCAGGACCTAAAATAGTTCAAATTCCGACATTTTGGTCCTATATGACAATACATCTAATATATGCACATGCCAAACAATTAATTAATTAACATGCATGCTACAAATTGATAATTTGAAATTATGGAGGGTTAAAATAGAAAATTACCGAAATTCTCATGAAAATGATGATTTTCTTGCTTCAATAGAATCACCTTCCCTTCCACTTCCTAATTTATCAATACAAAATAGAAAATATCAATTACAAATACAAAAAAATGGTTTAAAATATAAATAATAATTAAATCATAAAATTGATAAAAAAAAATATATCTCAAATGAAATTTTTTTAACTTCTATTTGCTCTCCTTTGCTTCCTCTATCTAATTTTCTATTTTTCAAAATTTTTTTATTTTTTTAGCTAATTTAAATAAGTGATTTTGGATTGGTAGCAAATACTCTCGGTTTTTGTGGGAAAAAAATATTGATGCAACAATAATGGCTGGTAGGTAGGGAAATGAAGATGAAGTAAAAAAATGTTTTATTTTTAGAAACGGTTTTTACAAAAAACCGTTTCTAATAAGTTGGAAAAAAAAAAAAGAAATCTGTTTGATTATTAGAAACGGTTTTCTACAAAAAACCATTTCTAATAATAAAAAAAATAATGAAATCTGTTTGATTATTAGAAACGATTTTTTACTAAAAACCATTTCTAAAATTACTATTTTTAGAAACGATTTTTAGTAAATCACCGTTTCTAATAATCAAACAAAAAAATGAAATATGTTTGATTATTAGAAACGGTTTTTAGTAAAAAACCGTTTCTAATAATCTACAGTGTTTTTTTTTTTTTTTTGCAAAAATTTTAGAAACGGTTCTGATAAAAAACCGTTTTTAAAAATTTCATCTGACAATTGCGAAAATGCCACTATCTATTTTTAGAAACGAATTTCTTAAAAACCGTTTCTAATTGAGTGTTTTCAAAAATCATTTATGTCGTAGTGTTACTTCAAAAGTTTTACTGTCATATGCGTCATATGATGGTCAGTTCGGCACTTAATTTGGCTCCCGTTTTTTGTACCCTGATTCTTTTTGTGTTTTCCTTTTGTTTATTAAAAATATGGTCTACATCTCAAGATTATAATTTTTCAAAACAGAGAACGCTTACTAATCAACACAGTTACACAGTATTGCTAATATAAATTTGGTTATTTTAGCAATCATTCTTGGTATCCACCGATTAATTTGCTTAAGAGGAAAACAAATTGAGGATAACATGGGTAGCATAAGGAGAAATTCTGTTTTTCATATTTTGGTTTATAACTTAAAGTGCCTACCTTTCATGGAGCAGCCAAGAGCGATGGATGAAGAGGATGGCAACCAAGTGCATGAGAGGAAGCCTAGAGGATGGAAAACCATGCCTTACATTTTAGGTCTCTCTCTCTGTCTGTCTCTCCCTCTCTCTGGATCCCTCATACTAACCAATGATTCACAGTCCAAGTGATATATATTAATTCATGCATCCATTACTAAATGTGGCAATAAAGTTGGAGAAAATCTTTTAGCTAAGCTTGTTTTGATTCATTACGTATCAAATTTTACAACATGCATCATCAACTTGTATCTAACTAGCTTTTGATACGCGCTTCGCGCGTGAGGCATTGTTCTTGTAGTAAAATAATAAATGTTGAGTAATTTAAAGTTGGGGGTAGGGTACCAATAGTAATTGTTTTAAGACCGATATAAAATTATAATATCATCCTACTTCCAAATAATATATATAAGCTTTTCTCAACTAAGACAAAAGGGTGACATCAAACCAAAATATGAAAATGTACAAATTAAAATTAGATGACATACCAGTGGTAGGGTTTACATCATACGGAACATCTATTAATGTCAACTATATGCTCAGCAATTTTTTTCTTATGAAAGTCAATCAAGTCTAAAACTTTCGTAAAAAGAAGGAAAATTAAATCTCAAATATTCAAGAGAAAGGATTGAAAAAATAGCAACAGGAATAAAATGCATAATTGCTGAGAAAAATCGCAGATAATATAAATCATCATGTGAATCTCGTGAAAGACAAAAAAAATACAGCTATAAAGTTCAAATCATAAATGCCAACTGAAAAACAAAAGTTAACACACATCAATTTAGTTTCTTAAAATGAAACTAACCTAGCTACCTAAATAATCAACGAAGCAAAACATTTGAGAAATTATGCTCTAAAGGAAAATGCATACTCAACTTAAATTTTAATCAGTACAGTATATGTATGATCGGAGCAAAGTATGTTGATGTGTTGAAGAAACAGAAGTAGAGGGGCAAAATTGGAAATTCAAAGAAACAACTCATTTCTCAATGTAGAAACTCTCATATTTGGATAACTCCTTTAGTTAAAATATTAAGGTATATAACTGTGGTCATTCTTTATGATAATGAATAAAAGCATTGATTTTTTTTCCTAATTATGCATACAATGATTCAAAAGTAAAAAGTTCATGCAAACAAAAATCAGACAATATGCTGGGGCAACACATGAAAAAAATTAGAGCATTATCTTAGAAATAATTAATATAAATTGGTGTATCCTCATCAATGAATGACATGAAAAATATAGTTCAACTACTACTGTTAGCAAAGATCTAACCAAAACTCCTCATAACCCTTTGCAAAAAGGAAAACTACTTGTTCAAAATAAAAGGTTAATCTTATAGAATGCTCATATAATGTTAATTTCTGCTAAGAACACAGTACTATAAGAGAACTCAAATACCTTTAATTTATTGATTCATTTGATAATGTCCGTCTCTTTCAGGGAAAACATTTTTTTCTTGACTTCTTTTTGCATGAACCATGAAACTGAAAAAAATAAATTAAAATCAGAAAGAAGCATCAGCAAAAAAAAAAATTTTAAATAAAGCCTTTTAAACTTTGTCATGGCTGTTGAACAAATTCGGACAGAGAAAAATCATATATTTGTACCATGAAAACATTCTATGGATAAAATCAGATTAAACCATCAGTCCTTCACCCTCCAGCCTTTCCGCCATATCCCATATTCTCCACCTGCAGCCATGAACAAAACCAAAATAAGAAGGTACAAATAGCTAAAATCAGTATTGAAAACAAAAAGCCAGAATATTTTCGTCAATGGTATATGCTATACTAAACTAAAATAGCACTTGATTTTCTTTTAATTTAAAATCTTTGGAGCCATCAGAGGGTTACTTGTATGCATGAAAATAACAATAATAAAAGATTCACTCCATTGCTGAAGTTGTAATAGGAAAAAAAAAAAACTGACCAAATGCAAAGAGAAATATGAAGCCTACTACTGATTTCATTATTCTGACGCAGAGTAGAGACCAAATTACTAAATCATTCGATCAAAGATAAGGTCAATAAGAGAGAATTCGTAAAAAACAAAACTAACAACAGTTATTTTATGTGTGTTATCTAAATATAGATTTTAAAGGAAAGGTAACTGAAGAGAGAATGGTACCTTCAGTGAGCCGTCCATAACTCTTCCTAGAAACAGCCAGAAAATAAGTCATAATAGCTGGACTTGTCACACTGTGTATTGGCATTAGAGACTCGAGAAAAAGGAACTCATCTCCATAAGGGACCTTGTAGAAAATCAGTGCAAACATTTTTTTCTATTAACATTTTCAAACTATCATCATGACCTCGAAAAAATACAACAAAAATAAATAATTTTGCTTCTGTAGCTCAGCATATTACTCCAATTTGAGTGAAATAACTGAAAAAATATAATTAATTCATTGAAAATTGCAAAGGTACCTTGTTTGCCTAAGTAAATATAGAGGATGCTGCATTTTATTTCCATTTCAGAATCACTCATGTAAAAGTTATTAGACTTTATGAATAGCAGAGATTAAAGTGAAATTAATGACCATTTTAAATTAAAATACATACTGCTGAAGCAAGGAATTGAACTCATGTGGCAAGTCATTTATTTATTGCTTTGATCACAATTTTTTTCAAAAAAATTAAGATAAAAAAATATTTGATATCATTTACAGTATAAATATGGCAAAAAAAATCAATTAAGTGGAAGGATCAAAGTTTTTTAATTATCTGTTCATTTTTATCCTACTTTCTTTCCAAGGACCAAAGTTAAGGTCTATGATAACATTTGATTAAACATCAAAAGTCAATTGACATAATTTACAGACTCATAGATATACCATTTGAGAGTCCAATCAGGCAACAGCAAACGTCACTCGTCATCTTCTTTTGACAGGTGCTGAAATCATTCCTACTGAAAAGAAAAAGCTCTTAGAAACATTGAGAAAAAACTCAAATTAGGATATAAAGAAAAAGAGTAGTTTTCTTTTAATAGGATCTTATTTTTAATATACGCATGTATCGGTGGTTAAGAAAAAAGCCCTTAGAGATGCATGTTAGTAACCCTTTCGATTATGTGTGGTTGTTCATGTGAATTTAAAAAATACACTTAATGATCGTCTTTCCATTATGTGCGGCTCTTCATTCGACGGAGGCTAAAGATATCTCAATGCTCTCCATACCAATTTATTTGAAGGATCTAGTTCAACAATCTCCTGCATATTTGACAAATAAGTTGAATTCAAAAAGTACACCCAATGATCATTTTGTTTTTTTTTTTTAAATTCGATTTCAGTGTTTTGATTTGATCGTTGATGATCACCACTTAGATGTAAGTCATGATATTTAATAATATGCATGTACCATCTATAAAGAAAATGACATGCTTAGAAAGAAATAAAACCAAAATGTATTCAATCCAGCACAACCTACTATTCTTATAACTACTGTCACTACACCTAAGTATCTAGCAATGCGGGAAAATATAATTATAATAAGTTACAATAAATAATAATAGGTAAATTTAAACCTAGAATGCAAAAATATAAATCAATAGAAGAAATAAAACTAACTTGAACAACACCTTCCACAGCTGGCATAATCCGAGGTTTGTTCCACAATCTGTTATTGCTTCTTTCAATCCATTCATTAATGACTCACTGCGCTATCAATTTAGGTCTAAACGCTTTGACCTGATAGCTAAAAAAGAAAAGAAACCAAATGTAGTTTTTTTATATACTTTTTATAGAAACAAATGTAGTAATAGAATTTCAGTATTATTCTGTTTTGGAAACATTAATTTCCAAATATATCTCACCGGGAATAAACTATAAAGACAATCAATATAGAAGGAGAATTTTTCATTTATCTAATAAACTTACCATGAAACTGCTATTGCTTCCATATTGTTTCATATTCTGATCAAATTTGTTCCAGTTTTACTAAATTAAGAGTCATCTCCTAAAAGAAACTCCAAGTGCCTTCTAGCTCAATAAATAACTGTTTCTTCAATCAGCACTTTCCAACCACATCTTCACCTCCTAGGATAGTAGCTCCAAATCAAATTAACTGCAGCCAGCATGACAATAATTAATCAGGAGATAAAACATGGACTAATATGAGTCTAAATCAACTGTTCTCTCCATGCAAAAATGACACACATGACAGAAAAGTGATTATACATAAAGTAAAGCTCCAGTGTTCTTAAATGACAGAAAATTGTAAAGATGAGTTATGCGGGAAAAGAACAATGGAACTTTCTTCTTCATCAGCATTAGGTGGTGGATCTGATTTTGTAGTTTTTCTGTACATAATGCATAGGCAAAATGCAATCAGCTGATAGGATTCAGTTTTCACACTTAAACATTTTTTTTAAAAAAAATCTAACATGGGCTAAATCAAAATGCAATTGCTAACTATGAACTATACTTGAATAATGATAACTTAAACAATTTTCTATCTACTGAGAGACATACTTCAATGATTCCATAGCTCCATATCTACAATATAAATATGATCGTGATCCATCCATCCATATCCAATATTACTAATGAAAATTGCAAAAAGACACCAGTATGATAGTACTAACCACACTGTCCACACAGGAGATAACTTGAAGAACAATCATGCAAGAGGGAATAAACCAGCACAGTCCATTTTACTTTTTGAAACTGAAAAAAAGTCACACAAATAGTCCATTAATCAAAATATATTTCTATTACAAAGCTAGGTCAGTCTAGGAAAAAATTTTATAAAAATCACGAACTACTTATGTCACCAAACCTGTCACCAGAAAAATCGAAGAGGCTCAAGCACCCTCTCAATTATAATTTTGGTCAGCTTGTTAGGAATATCCCTTTAATTTTTTTTCTAATAATATTTTTAATTAACTTGAAAATTCATTTAAATAATGGATGGAAATACCCAATCTATCTGACGATTGATCTGACAATAATCTCCCAACTCATTTTCTTCCTCTAACAGTGGAAAAAAGGATGGCATATGTGAGAAGCAAATTAGTGTACTGCTGCTTGATTTATTACTTCTTTGGCAATTGGTGTTGTTTGACATCTTGGGAATTTTATTTGTTGATTTCTTCAATAAGCTCTGCTGTACTGAAATCGTAGTAGCTTGATGCAGCTTTCAATTTTGTTCGCCTGCAGTAAATAATCCAAAATTCCAAATTACCAAACTTTAAAGTAGCGACACCATGCTACTTCCAAAAGATAAGTAAATGACATTACCTTTTCCATATAAGGAGATAGTAGTGCTTTGTCGAAGGTATAAGAATGGATACACGGATGCTTGCTCCATGATCTGTCACCAGAAAAATCGAAGAGGCTCAAGCACCCTCTCAAAAATTGATGAACTGTAGGAAGGGAAAAACTCAGCAGGTCAAATCCCACCTTCATAAACCGAGGAAGAAACGTAGAAACTGACCGAGAGAGGAAAAATTGACAATTTACCCATTTGAAAGAAGAGCGAATGAGGAAGGTGTACTTACAATCGATGCTAGAGGGCGTCGAGATCAGCGGTGAGGACTACCCCGGATCTCTCCTCAGGTTCTCTGTTCTGATCGCTGGAGGCTGGAGAAACCCTAGAGCGGAGAGGCAAGAATTAATCGAGTGTTCTGGAGTGCAAGTCATTGCAATTTACTCCGCCTCTGGTGCAAGCCAAGGTGCCTCCCAATCGACTCTTGTATATAAGGGGATAGTAGCGATGAGAAGAGATGAGAAGCAGAAGAGGCGAAGAGATCGAAGTCAATTGAAGAAGTAGAGCGAATATCTGCGCGGAGAGATCGAAGAAAGACTGAGGCAAAGATCGCGAAGTAGAGCGATGACGTCACGCAGGTTACTGTAGAAAAGGCTCCCGAAATTGTAGTATTTTTTGACTAGCACATGTACGTCCACATATATTGTTTCCTTTTTTTTTTTTCTTTTTTTTTTTCCTTTAATGTCTCTGTTTTTTTTTTTTTGGTTAATTATGTTCTTTTTATCATCAATTCCAGCAAATGAAGCTGCCTCCAAGATAGCAATATATGGTGTGACCGCAAATCTGACTATCTACATGAGTGACTATTTCAACATGACGTTACTTACAGCAAATAATGTATCGAACATCTTCAAGGGATTTTACAATTTTTCCCCGCTTGTGGGAGCCTTTCTCTCCGACTCTTACCTTGGTCAATTTCGAACCATCATATATTCCTCTTTTGTAAATTTCCTGGTAATTAATATTACGATATTATCATTTTATGAATATTTTATTAAGTACCATCAAATTAAAAATTTTGAATTCCAACTTAGACGTGGTAGTCGCAGCTACGCTATGTTTTTCAGATTAAAAAATAATTTAATATATTTCATCAAACTTGCCAAAATTTTCAATGTAAAATATAAAAAAAATTGTGCCTAAAAAACTTGTCAAAATTTATAGACAAAAATTTGTACGTTCAAAATTAGTAATTTCTTCCTTTAAAAAATCACTATATAAATTTGACATAAATTTTCTTCCCAAAAAATATCTTGCTAATGTTAATGATTAGTAATTTAGTACGAATATTTTTAATTAATTTTAAAAAATATATAAAAAGGAAACGATTGGATTTCAGTGTAAACGAACGAACGACTCAGATTACCGCAAATTATAGCGGCCACGGTTTTAACTAATACTATAGATGTAGTACTACTTATTGTAATGAGGAGCGAACCGAAAGAAAGTGTGGTTGTTCAACTAAATTTTGCATCCTTAAGTTGTTAATATCAAGCTAAATCAATAGACTAAAAGAAAAGTTATTAAATCAGAAAATGATTAAATATAAAGGAATGAAACATTAAATAGGGGCTTTCATTCATTGAAGGGTTATTATAAATCATCCTGTCTTTATGGTAATCTTTGAGTTTGATACACACATTTTTTTCATAGAAAGCTAAAAATGACATTCGGTACACTATTATATGAAGCAATTTATCTACTTGTATTTGAAATTCACACCGTATTTTTAATCGTCAGGGCATGGGTCTTCTCACACTGTCGACTTCAGTGCCTGGTTTCAAGCCACCAAAATGCAGTACATCAGATCAAGAACTTGGTAATTGTGTTGGAGCATCGACTTTTCAACATGCCATCCTTTATATGTCACTTGCTTTCTTAGCTATTGGATATGGGGGAACGACACCATGCAGTCTGCCATTCGGAGCAGATCAGTTCGACAAGACAAATGAGCAACATGAAAAAGAAATGAAGAGTTATTTCAACTGGTACAATGCCCTGTTTGCCAGAGCTTGTTTCATCGACTACACTGTCATTGTGTATATACAAAGTGAAGTTAGCTGGCCTATAGCTTTTGGTGTTCCTGCTGGGTTGATGGCTTTTTCCATCCTCATCTTCTTTCTCGGCACTAAATTGTATATTTATGTGGCCCCTGAAGGAAGCATATTCACGAGTATTGCTCAGGTTTTGGTTGCATCAACTTTTAAGAAAAATCTCAAACTTCCGTATCCCGATGACGTGGATCAGCAAGAGAAAGAACTATATAATCCTTCAATTTCTGCCGGCAGGTTTAAACTTCGACTCACTAAGCAATTCAGGTTAGCTTCCCTACAAAATTTTCCGTTATTTCAAGTCCCTTCCAAAAAGATTATTTTCTAACAGAAGAAATTAAGACACTATGTTGACACAAAAAGGGGGGGGGGGGGGGGGGGGGGGGGGGGGATAACAGTTCACGTGCGTCTAAATAAGTTGTGAACATTACAAATTTGAATTTCAGCTAGTTTCTTGTCGATATTTAAATTGGGAGGTTAATTTGACCATCTTAAAAATATATATATATTTTTATTGTAGGTTTCGTAATAAAGCAGCTATCATCAGAGAAGGTGACATAAATCGAAACGGTTCTCCTAAAAACAAGTGGTCTCTATGTAGCATACAGAGTGTTGAGGAACTAAAGTGCCTGATAAGAATAATACCAGTATGGTTTTCTGGAACTTTATACTTTATTTTGCTGATACAACTATTGAACTTCACATACTTACAAGCAATTTCCATGTTCCGCAATCTAGGGACCCATTTCACCATCCCTCCGGCCTCCATTGACGCCATAAACTACCTTGCTTTAACACTATTTATTCCTCTATATGACATGGTTCTCGTCCCACTAGTAAGTAAAATCACAAAAATCGAAGGAGGCATCACCGTTTTACAGAGACAAGGTGTCCGAATATTCATTATTATCATAGCAAATGTGGTAGGAGCATTGGTGGCCAAAAAGGTACAAGACTCACCGCTGGCTAGCGACGGGACATCGCCTTTGTCAGTGTTTTGGCTTACACCACAACTTGTCTTAATTGGGGTTTCTTCGGCATTTAACAATGTGGGACAAATTGAGTTTTTTAACACACAATTCCCGGAGCAAATGTCCGCCTTAGCTACAGCCGTCTTCTACGCCAGTATGGCAGTCGCAAGCTACTTATGCACACCCATGGTCAACATTGTAAACAGTATCACTAGTAAAAATGGGAAAAGGGCTTGGCTAAATGACAATGAAATCCTTGTCGGCTGACTTGACCTCTTCTACTATGTAGTAGCCATACTCGGAGTTGTGAATTTGCTCCTGTTTCTAGTTGCTGCTCATTTCTACCAATACAAGGGTATGAAGATTTGTAGAGAACTCGGTGATTCAAATTATAGTGGGATGCGCTGCTCCGGCACCCAGTAAGTCCCACCAAGAGCCACAGGATCACTACATGGTGGTATTATATTTCAATTGAGTTTAGCACAAGAAAAATTTGTCCGATCAATTGTTTTATTTCTTGTACGTGGTTTATTTTTCTTTTTTTAAATAAGTGGGTAATTCAATGAAAAACAATTACAAAACCACAAATTTGGCATCAATTAAAAAATAAAATACACTCCTTCAACTCTTCTAAAGACCATCTCAAAAACAACATTTATCATCTATCTCCATGTCAAACCACTTATTACAGAAAAAGAAAAATTTTAAAATAGTAGAATAAAAATGATCATCTTCCTTTTTATGCTATCCCACTCATCTAGTTGTATACTATTGGTAGAGACTCTATTTCTGGAAACATTTTCAAAACATGTATCTTTAGTTTCTCTGAGGACATGTTTGACCAATATAAAATGAGAGATTTTATTTTTGAACTCAGTGCTCTAATGGTTTTATCTTACCATTAGCAAAACAAATCTCATTCCCATATAAAGCAAAAAATAGCAGCACAGATTATCTTAAAAGCCGGTCTCAACATTTGTACGTGGTTTATTACGCAATTTTTTTCTCTCTGGTCAAGTTTCCCTCTTTTTTTATGTCCTGATATTGTTGGCAAACTGATCTGTTACATCTATTATAATCCTTAATCTTATTTTCCTTAGTTTGATCTCATATAAATGTACCGACTTCACCTTCCGTCCATTTAAATTATATGTAATTGCACGGTAGTTTCTGCAAATTCTGTAACTTTAAATAAAATTTCTCATATGTAAAAAAATGTTAACATGATTATTCGTGTAATCCTAAAACCAACAATCAAGTCGTTAAGGAAAAAAAAAAAGGATGTTTTATGAAAAAAAAAAAAGGTTCCATTCTAAAAGTATTCCTTCATCTCTATTTTCTTACCCCAATTATAAATATACATAGTTACATACACACCCGAGCCCAATTAGGTGATCGAATCAAAGCAGCCCCAAAGATTCAGTACCTCGAACAAAAATCCCAGTAACGATAAGTGCACGTCGCAACGTCAAACAAACTGTTGGTTTGCTACTTTTATCGGCCCCAATTCTTGCAAACGGGCTCAACCAATTACCACAATCGAAAGGGCCCACTGCCACAAAGACTATTTTTATTTATTTTTTTCCCTTTACAAATTACCCATAAAAAAGAAGTCAACATTACTTTCTTTTTATTACTATTTGGCAAGATAAGGGCGAGCTTTGTCCCAACTGTACACAGTTTTATAGGCACAATATTTTGTGATACATTAGATTGAGAGTTGGCTATATATGTAATGATAAGCGATTTTCATATATACATTCAAACTAGATTTAGGATTTAATTTCATAAATATATGTGTTTCTAACTAGTTAATTGTAATTTAGGGTAAAAACTAGGTGCTGTTATGGCTTCCTTTATTTTCTATGTGATGTGGCTACTCAAGACGGTGAAAAGACCAAGTTCTGATCATGATTGGCGACGCATTGAACACTTTGGCGATCCACAGAAGAGCACAGCGGGTAGCAGGTGAGACTGGCGACACAGAAGATTTTCAGCGGGCTGCTGAAAAGGTGAAACCGACATCCAGAAATAGATTAGCCAGTTCTGCACCTACCTCTACGCCGCCTTATCTATTTCTAGCGCCACAACTCACACGAAAATTCTGGAGTTTTCCACGCCTATATAAGCAGCAGAGCACATCAGAAACAAGAGAGGAGTGAGTTCGTGAGTTAAGAGAGCAATTCTGCTAATTTAGAGCGCAGCCAAGGGTTTTCAGCGGGTCGCTGGGAGCATCTGCGACCCGCTGGAATTGAGTAGCAGAGAGCAGAAAAAGGAACAGTCCTGGATACAACTGGTTGTAATCTGATTTCTTTTTTTATGTTCTTTAATTACTTAGATACCTTTGTTTGTTTTATGATATATACTCATGAGTAGTCGTTTATTAGGGGCTAAAGTAGTGAACATTTTTTGTTTATGATTGATAATATGCTTTGAGTTTATTTTCTTTGTTTGCATGTTGTGTTTTATGCTTTGATTGAATTGCTTAGATTACTTTTACTGAATTGCTTGCACCCGTTAAGTTAGACGTCGCTTAATCGTTAGGTGGTTAATTCCAAACGTTTTCAAGTAATAAGGTTAAAGTATGGTTAACACGAGAGTTGATACTGGAAGGTTAGACTAGGGTCAAGAAACGGAAGTTGAAGCCCTTCCCGATTACGGAAGTATAGGGAGTCGTAGGTCAAAAAGCATAAACTTGTATAACTTAAATCAAGAAACGGAAGTTGAAATCTAGGTTGTATTCGAGGGAATTAAGGTTAATTATAGGAAACCTGGCCTTAAACAGAAGTGGGATTGAGGAGCCTTAGTTAGAATTCGTTCCATACACAAAATAACATCTAAAATAATAAAAAAGTTGAGTCTACGCTAATCCTAGCGGGCCGCAGGAAGATCCAGCGGGTTGTCTGTGGCCCCTGCCTTTTCAGCGATCCACTTAAGGAGTCAGCGACCTGAGTTTCAGCGGGCCGTAGATAACCTCTACGGGCCGCTGATTCTTGAGTAAACTGAAAAGTATTAGCTGCTAATTAAACTCCTAATTCTTAATTAGTATTTTAAGTGTTTTTAACTCATTGAACTGTTAATTTAGGACTTTTACTTAACTGCAATCTTTACTTTTGATCTATTCCAAATAATATTTTTGTGTCCCAAATCTAGTTAGCCAAAGTTCAATAAACTTAATTAATTGAATAACCATCTCTATGGTTCGACCTCGATAATACTTAGACGATTATTGTACGCTTGCAACTGATTTTTTAGATATAATTGGATATAAATTAAAGAGCAGATCTAACCCATCATGTAATAAATGACCTAGGTCAAACTATGATATATTCATTGTGACAGGAAAAAGCCACTCTTCAGTAACTTGGTCCTTATGGTTTATTGTAAATTTGTAAAAGAAATATATAGTAAGTTAGTAACTCTGCTATATATGTCATAAGTCATTTTTGAGCCATATTGGATCGTCAATTGTCATGGTATGAAGACATAGAAATTTAATTCAAAGGGCAAGTGACTTGTTCAAAGTTCAAACTTCCCGGATAAAAGTGGTTGACTTATCACAGTGCAAGTTTGCAACTGGCCAGGTGATATATGGATAGAATTCGTTTTTCCCTGTATTCCTTTTTTTGCCGTGATAATTGATTGTGACACCCAATTAATTAAGCGTGAATATTGGCCCTAGTATTGTTATGACTTATGAGATTGGTTTAGTCGCGAAGATCACGCTTCTAATACAAGGGGTTAATTAGATAATTACAGCGTTTTGGTATGCCTCTAATTATGAAGAAATTGGTTTTAATTATCTATTTTTTTATTTTTAAGCCCAAGTAATGCTCCTTAAATACTAAATATTAAGGATACAAGCGAAATATATCACTATCATTAGTGAATATTAAGAATCATCACACACAACAGACTATTATCAGGAAATAGGGTGGGAGTAGGGTTGGCAATTAGTTTTGTACTAATACTAATTCCCAATTAGTACAAGTACAAAACTATATTATAATGTTGGTGGGTAATTGAAAAATAATTTAGGAAACAAACCTTTAAGACCCTTCCACAACGCGGTTATAAGATTTTTTCAGTCTTCAGTGATGTAAATGGTGAGGTAACAAGATGAGTGTGAGAGGACAAAATTGGGATACAATTTAATATTCTGCTTCGCAAACTAGATAAAAGAATGCAACCGAATTTTAGAATGATTCAATCGCTATCAACAACTGAAATTTGAAATTGGTCCGGAATTAGTCGCCAAGGTTATGTTTACAATGGAACAGCTCGTTACCTAATCTTGTTTCTGACCTCTATATATATCATGCACACAAAATTGATGAAATTTAATGCCAATTTCACTGTTACCCAAAAAATTAATTTTGCAATCTATAGATTTTATGATGTTTTGGGAAATGCCAGGAATGTTTAAATTGTACGATATATATGCAATTCTTCCTTGCTAAATGCATGTGTATGAGAATATACCCACAGTAGGAGATTCGAACATAAATCTTTAGAGATGTATTAAATGTAGATCCTCACAGATTTTATATGAAAATTTAGATTTTAATGCAACCTTGTAATTTATAAAAATCTGAAACATAATTTCTATTTTAATAATACTAGAATCAATTGTGTTTGACATCAAACACAATACCAGACTCAACTGTCGAAATTTCAAATAGTAGATCCGAATTGGTTTTTGTAGTATAAATATTGAAATTGTCTTGGAGACCAAATTTTTAATTATTTTTTCGAATTTTTTTAAATTGGAGGTTCCAAAACTAATTAGATTGAAGATTTTATAAAATTCAAAAAAATAGTAAAAAATTCAAAAAAATAAAATTTGATCTCCAAAAAATTTCATTATGGAGAACAAATTGACAAATTCGAATTCACCTTAATAATCTCGAAAATTGAGATCTGATCACACGTTTGACTTAGCATGTGCTTTTTTTTTTAATCTAACTAGCTGAATTTTTTTTTTTTGAAAACTAAAATTTATTATTAAATAATAAATATACATTGTGTGCCCTTTACATGCACAAGCGGTGTAGCATGACATTATTTTACTTCAAAAGTTTACTGTGCCATGTACGTCATGATGGTCAGTTCGACACTAAATTTTGCTCTGTTTTTGTGCCCTGATTCTTTTTATTTTTTTCCTTTTGTTTATTAAAAGTATGGTCTAGATCTCCAGATTATGTTTTTTTTCAAAATAGAGAACGCTTACTAAATCAACACGGTATTGCTAATATAAATTTGGTTAACTAGCAATCATTCGTTGTATCCTCCAATTAATTTGCTGAAGAGGAAACATATTGAGGATAACATGAGTAGCATAAGGAGGAATTCTTTTTTTCATATTTTTGTTTATTACTTAAAGTGCCTACCTTTCATGGAGCAACCAAGAGTGATGGATGAAGAGCATGGCAACCAAGTGCAAGAGAGGAAGTCTAGAGGATGGAAAACCATGCCTTATATTTTAGGTCTCTCTCTCTCTCTGGGTTCCTCGTAGTAACCAATGATTCACAATGAAATGATATATATTTATTCATAAATCCAATCTTAAATGTGGCAATAAAGTTGGGTAAAGCTTTTAGGCTTCTTTTGGTTCATTACGTATCAAATTCTACAATATGTATCACCAACTTGTATCTAACTAACACATGCCCACACATGTTGCTTTCCTCTTCCCCCCAACACCCCCCCACCCCCCCTTTTTAATCTCTCAGTTTTATTTATTTTTTTTGTTAATTATGTTCTTTTGATCATTTCCAGCAAATGAAGCTGCCTCCAAAATAGCAATAAGTGGTGTGACTGCAAATCTGACTATCTATATGAGTGACTATTTCAACATGACATTACTTACCGCAAACAATGTATCGAGCATCTTCAGTGGATTTTTCAATTTCTCCCCACTTCTGGGAGCCTTTCTCTCTGACTCTTACCTTGGTCAATATCCAACCATCTTATATTCCTCTTTTGTAAATTTGCTGGTAATTAAGATGTTATAATATCATTTTATAAATATTTTATTAAGTAGCTTCAATCGAAACATTTGAATCTCAATGAGGAGAAAACCAAAAGAAAGTTCTGTTGTTCCACTAAATTTTGATTAAATGGGCTTAAAGAAAAATGTATGAAATCGGAAAATGATTAAATATATAAATGAATCAAACATTAAACAGTACTTTCATTCATTGAATAGTTATTATATATAAATCATAATGTCTTTA
Source organism: Rhynchospora tenuis (assembly GCA_027725995.1). Lineage (NCBI taxonomy): Eukaryota > Viridiplantae > Streptophyta > Magnoliopsida > Poales > Cyperaceae > Rhynchospora > Rhynchospora tenuis. The sequence continues at coordinate 81,540,147 of CM050889.1, forward strand.
TGGTAACTTTTGAGGTTGATATACGCATGTTTTTCTTGCTGCAAGCTAAAAATAACATTCAGTACATTATACAATACTTATATATAGTCTTATAGTTGAAATTCACCCCTTATATTTATCGTCAGGGTATGGCTTTTCTCACACTGTCGGCTTCAGTGCCCTGTTTCAAGCCTCCAAAATGCAGTACATCAGATCAAGAAATTGGTAAATGTGTTGGAGCATCGACTTTTCAACAGGCAATCCTTTATATGTCACTTGCTTTCTTAGCAATTGGATATGGTGGAACCACACCATGTAGCGTGCCATTCGGAGCAGATCAGTTCGACAAGACAAATGAACAACATGAGAAAGAAACGAAGAGTTATTACAACTGGTACTATGCCTTACTTGCCAGTGCTATTTTCATCGCTTACACAATCATTGTGTATATACAAAGTGAAGTTAGCTGGCCTATAGGTTTCGGTGTTCCTGCTGGGTTGATGGCTTTTTCCATCGTCATCTTTTTACTCGGAACTAAATTGTACACATATGTGGCCCCTGAAGGAAGCATATTCACTAGTATTGCTCAGGTTTTGGTTGCATCAATTTTGAAGAGAAACCTCAAGCTTCCATACCCCATTGACGTGGATCAGCAAGTGAAAGAACTATATGATCCTCCAATTAGTACCGGCAAGTTTAAACTTCGACTTACTAAGCAATTCAGGTTAGATTCCCTACAAAATTTCCCCATAATTCAAGTCCCTCCCAAAAGATTATTTACTTATACAAGACACTATATTGACGCATAAAAAGGAAATAAAAAAAAAGAGTAAATTTTTCAGTAGGACATTATAAATTTGAAGTTCTGCTTGTATTTTCTTGTCAATATTTAAATTGGGAGGTTAATTTGACCATATATTAATCTTAAAATATATTATTTTTTTCTAGATTCCTTAATAAAGCAGCTATCATCAGAGAAGGTGACATAAATCAAAATGGTTCTCCAAGAAACAAGTGGGCTCTGTGCAGCATACAGAGCGTTGAGGAACTGAAATGCCTGATAAGAATAATACCAGTGTGGTTTTCTGGAACTTTCTACTTTCTTGTGCTGACGCAGCTATTCAACTTCACATACTTACAAGGAATTTCCATGTACCACAAGCTAGGGCCCCATTTCACCATCCCACCGGCCTCCATCTACTCCATAAGCTACCTTTCTTTGACACTATTTATTCCTCTATACGACATAATTCTCGTCCCACTAGCAAGTAAAATCACAAATATAGAAGGTGGCATCACCGTTTTACAAAGACAAGGCATCGGAATATTTATCATTATCATAGCAAATTTGGTAGGAGCTTTGGTGGCCAAAAAGATACAAGACTCGCCGCTATCTAGTGACGGGACATCATCTTTGTCAGTGTTTTGGCTTACACCACAACTTGTCTTGATTGGAGTTTCTGCGGCATTTAATGATGTGGGACAAATCGAGTTTTTTAACACTCAATTCCCAGAGCACATGTCCGCCTTATCTACAGCCGTCTTCTATGCCAGTATGGCGGTCGCAAACTATTTGTGCATACCCATGGTCAACATTGTAAACAGTGTCACTAGTAAGAATGGGAAAAGTGCTTGGTTAAATGATAATGAAATCCTCATCGGCCGACTTGACCTCTTCTACTATGTCGTAGCCATCCTAGGAGTTGTGAATTTGCTCCTGTTTCTAGTTTCTGCTCATTTCTACCAATACAGGGATCTGAAGATTCATAGAGAACCCAGTAATTCAAATTATAGTGAGATGAGCAGCTCCAGGATCGAGTAAATTCCACCACAAGCCGCAGGATCACTAGACAGTATTAAACTTCAACTCAGTTTCACATAATAAACATTTGTTTGATGAAATAACTTATTTCTTTTATGTTGTTTTTTACACAGATCTATTTTTTTGTTTAGCCTTTTTTCTTTTTTTTTTTTTCCCTTGATATTATTGGCAAACTGATATGTACTTAAATCTATTATAGATTTATAGTCCAAATTTATGTGTTTGTTCGGTTGGTCTCATTTCTCATTTGCCTTAGTTTGATCTCATATATGTATGTATCTAGTATAAACTTCATCTTCCATCCATTTAAATTTCATGAATTGAACGGTCGTTCCTGCAAAGTTTCTTTAACTTTAAATAAAACCATCTCACAATGTCAACAAAAAGGATACTTTACCAAACAAAAAAGTTCCATTTAGAAAGGGTTACTTCACATATACACCCTTGACCCCGGTGTTAAACCTTGGGGACTTAAATGTGAGATCGAGTCAAAGAAGCCCAAAAGATTATTTGTTTATTTATTTATTATTATCTATATATAGTATAACGTGGGTAGTAATTTCTACAGTAACAGGGCATGACGTCATTTTTTTTTTTTTGGGGGGAGGGGGGGCTGTGGTTAAGGTTTGATCGGCCCAGCTGGTTTTGGGTCGGAGTACAGATCAATGAATAATAAATTTTATATATTCTCAATGTTTCTTTTTATTATTTCTTCCTTATTGACAATTTTATATATGTTGAGGAGAACAAGTATATATACATCTAAGATTTACTAGGATCAGCTAAATATTTAGGCATTAGTTAATATAATTCTAGCTAGAAATCGCCTTCTTTTGTTTTCTTATGGGATAACTATCATCTAAAATTCAAATGATAAATTGATTTATTCTGATTTAACGAGTACGACTTCTCCATTCTTTATCTAATTAACGGCTTTCAACTTTCCACTCCTTACCTAATTAAAAAGTAATTATTGCATTTTTTTTTTTGATATTCTATTTCAAATATAATGTTAATATCAACGTATACAAATCATTGGCATACAATATAAATAAAAAAATATTGATAAGAACACAATTTCAATCAACAAATAAATAATAATTGTTGATAAATTAAAAGTGAAAAGAAGATCAAAAGATATGGAAGAAGGAGAGCCAGGCCTTATGTAACATTCCAAATTTTTCATAAAAATTATTTTGTAGAGATTAAAATTTTTAACGAAATATTTCCAACTAATTTGTAAAATATTATATTTTGGACCTATATTATAAAGTAAATTCTTATTTAATTTCAAACGACCGATTTGAACCGTTTGATGTCTCTTATTTTATACATGTTTTGACCATACTTAGCCCTTAATTATTGATCAAACCATTACAAATTGTCTCATAAATTGTTATGTTTTCCTAGATTTTGGTACTGCCGTGGCATTTGACTTGTTTTGTAGGAACTTGGTGGAACGGACATAATAATTGCATAAAAAGGAGAATTTTGGAGAAGCAAAATGACTAAATGGATCCATAGCACTGTAGAGCTCATCCTAAGCTTTCCAACGAACTTTGAATCACCTAAATCGGAGTCCGGATGAATAAATTATGGCCCAAATACTATTGGTGCGCTGTTCTGAAATTTTGGTCCGAAATGTACGGATTTCGGTGCGAAATGACTCCATTTCGGTGCGAAATGCACTTCTGGAAAGTGCGTTTTTGGTAATTTTCGAAGAAGGAAAGTGCAAACCGCCTCCCCTTTGCCCTAGCCGCCTCTTGGCCGCCTGGGATGACTTTATATGCACGTTTCTGCCTCCAGAGAGGGGATCCAAGCCTCCATACACCAAAATTTCACCTTTCCACCGCCATTCTCGCGCCGAAAGGCGCGGGTTTTCACCATTTCCAATAGATCACGACCTCACCAGCGACTTTGGAGCGATTTCTAGGTGCGACAGCGGTAGAAACAATCCAACCACGGCTCTGGACGTTCGGTATCTCGAGTTAGAAGCGATATTTGGTTTATTCCTTCTTTTTCTCTTGATATTTGATTTGATGGAGCTTGTATCTTATTTATCTTGCATGTTATGTTAGTTTATTTTGTCTTAGGGGTAGTTAGTAGATTAGTTTGGTATTTTGTGATGACTTGATGGATTTATGATATATTGTGTGATTTATTTAGTTGTGAATCGTTGTTTATGCTTAGTTAAATTACTTGTTTGATTGATGTTTACCTTTGAATGAATCGCGACGTCTTTAGGGCATTAAACTATAAACCAAACTTGTAATTGATTAAGTACTTGAGGTAAGCCAATCGCTCGAAAGAGGAGGTTAGTTTAACGACCGAAAGGTGGAACTTTTAATGATCTGAAAAGACTTTAAATACCTCTGGAAATCCAACTAAATATTCTTAAATTTCTAAATACCAAAACGCGACGGCTGAGGTTTAGTTATTTACGTGGTAAAAGCCGGTTCCAAACCAAACCAGAACTAAAACGCGACAGCTGAAGTTAGGGTTTAGGTTTGGTCGTCAAGTAACCTTCACATAGTATCCCATAAAAATATCAAGTCAGAACAGAAGGTCTAAGGCGAGTTTTGGGACGAAACAGCATGGATTTCGCACCGAAATCCATACATTTCGGTCCGAAATAGGCTTCTGTCTCGGTGAAAATCGTGGACAGAAGTGCTTTAGAGCCAAACTAATTGAACACGCAACCCTAGGACATTCATTTGCATTTGTTTGAGTCCAGAAAACCTTAAAAACCAACCAAAAATATTTCTTACTTGTTATTTATTTATTTGTGTTTTTAAACTACAAAACCCCAAAACAATTATCTTGTTCTAGCTTTCGTGAGGAAGTAGAGTCTAGTAATCAATTTAATCCGTCCCTGTGGGTTCGACCCTAAGCTTTACCAGAACGACTAGTGAGGTAAATCATAGGTATAAATTTATTTGACCTAGGTTTTAAGCCTTCATCACCGTTCAATATGTTTTCCATATAAAAAACTTAGAAGAAACCAATTTTTACATTTTTTCGAATTTTTTTACTTATTTTTTGGTATTTTAGAAAATCGTTGTTATTTGACGATCCAGAACTTCTATATCATGAATGTCAGTATGATGTTATCATTTCACTTTTTTTTTGGGTTTGGATTAAGACGTGGTTGGTGAGCTGCAAAGGTTTAAATAGCGCCAATTATCGGCGCAAAAGCGCTTCGTTAGCGATGTCATTAGCCATCCGCTACTGTCCTAAACAAATTTTTTCTGTTAGTGGAAGTATAGTGTACAAAGTAATATATTGGTTTTTCGGTTATTTATGCCAAATAAGAAAGCTAATAAGCCCATGTCCTATTGACTTTGGCAATCTAACCACCTCTCGCGTGCCAATTTGGTGTGCCCGTGAGTGAATTTTTTTTTTTTTTGTTTTTGAAACAAGTAAGTGCACTCACCACTTTTCCATTAAAATGAGAAATTTTTTTTTAATTTGTTGATTAGTTCAATAAAATGAAATATCAAGTACATACTCTATATATATACCTAAAGCTTAGATCATAATCAAATTCATTAATCTTTTTGTTTGATTAAGAACTTGTCTTCAAATGATTTGAACGGAGGAATAGATGCAACATTTGATAATCTCACATCAATTGGTGCTTTTGATCCATATTAAAAAACACTCAATATTCAAAATTTAAAGCATAGTTCATTAAAAAAAACTTTTGATAATGAACTTCTAGCCTCATGACATTTTATTTTTTAATACTGGACATAAGTCTTAAAACTTAGAAACATCTTAAAACAATTGGTTTTATCCAAGATGCACACATTTAGTTTTTGTTCTCATAATTCTAATATTTTTTATGTATTTGCACCTCCTTTAACCTTACGTTTCACAGAAAATTGGAAGGTATGATTATGGGTTTCCTTTACCTGACATGGACCTGAGAACAATTTAAAACTTAGATAATTGATATTTTGCTCGATGATGACAAATATAATGCAATTAATGCTTATGAGAGTCTTTACTATATATCGCCACCTGATCATATATTAATAGGAAGCCAGTCTTCACAAATTAATCCAACCACAGATTTTTCTTATAGTGTCATCATAGACACAATAGTTCTTTACTCTAATTACAACTTTCAATTACCCGACCTTTACTGTAGAACTGACAGAACAATGCCTCACGCGCGAAGCGCGTATGAAAAGCTAGTTATTATTATGCAGTACGCCCATAGGCAAATGTATTCAAAAAGCAATTTGAAAAGATACATCATACAGGTCCAACTGGTGCCAGGATCCAATCGGCTACTAAACTGAAATAAAAAAAGTCTTCTAAGAGAAAAACTGGTAAAGAACAAGAAACTACTAAAACTATTCTAGCACATGGAACCAACGAAAAGTGAAAGCTTAAACAAAACCACAAACAGCCTAAGAAAATTCAAAAACCAATTCAGGGACTTTGAGATGCCCGAAAGATTCATAACCTCCAAGTCTCCAACCAAAATCCTAGTAAGTAGTAACAGTAAGGGCACTTGGACGTCAAACTATCGGCCCCAATTGTTGCAAACGGGCCCAACCAATTCCCATGACCGAAAGGCCCACTACCACAAAAAGGAAACCGTCTTCGGATCCCCTACTCCGCTTTCCCTACATACATAGGAATGCTCCCTTCACTGACAAAGGACCACCCTAAGTGCGGGACCCACACGTCAGAGATACAGAAGAGAAACTGTTTGAGGAGAATAGAAAACAGAGGTTTTGTCGTTTCGTTTTAGATCCCTTTCTCTCTCGAAATCTTGTTCTCTTTCCTTTCGGCTTCCCTTCTCCTCTCCTCTTGCTCCTTGTATCCAACCTCTCTCTCCATTTCCAATTCAACAACTGCACCTATGCTTTCCCTTCTCTCTCTCCTTCTCCTCCTCCACCTCCTCCTCCTTCCCTCCGCCTCGTCTCTCCGCGCCGCCTCTCCTCCCGACCCGTACCAGACTCTAAAGGACCACGGCCTCCCGAGCGGCCTCTTCCCCAAGGGAATTTCCAACTTCACCCTCTCCGACGATGGCTACTTCGTCGCCTCCCTCAACCAGTCCTGCACCGCCAAGCTCGACAACGCCGTCAAGTACAACACCTCCATCGCCGGCGCGCTCTCCTACGGCCAGATCGGCTCCATCTCCGGCGTCGCAGCTCAGGATCTCTTCCTCTGGTTCCCTGTCCTCGGAATTCGCGTCGACAATACCACCTCAGGAGTGATTTGCTTCGATGTTGGTGTTGTCAATAAGAGGCTCGCCGTTTCCTCCTTCGACACGCCGCCTGATTGTTTGCCTGAGACGGATAGTGAGAATTCTGCGGATGTCTCTCAGATTTCCACGGTGTTTTCTCTGGTATGGATTGAACTTGTTGAATTCTTCCTTTTTTTTCTTTATTGATATATACATTGTTTGGTTTGTTAGGGTTATGATTATTTCAGTGGACTATGGAGTAATTGGGGTTCTTAGGTTGGCAATTAAACTAATTAGGATTGAGGTGAAAAAGGGTTTCAGGGATTGGGAGTATAATTTGGTTATTGACTTATTAGGAGAAATTCAGGATTAGGAATTGAGGAGAGGCTGGAATTAAATTAGGGGCGTTTAATAGGTTAAGTATACCTAGATAGTACTGGAAGAACTAAGAACTACAATTCTTAAATTGCTGTAAACTCTACTACACATTGTGGATTTTTCATCCAAGAATGAAGCAAGGGTTTGGTCAAAAAATTTATATTTGTTGGTTTAGTTCTGCTTGGGCAAGCTTTTATTTACATTTTTGGGGCTTGAATAGTGAGATTGAGGCCCTTGAATAGTGAAATTGAGGCAAAATCTCCTGTGTGTAGTCCAAATTTCTGTTTGCTGGATTAGCTAGGTGGATTTGGGATGTAAATGGGATGGCCTTGGTAAGGTTAGGTTGGGTCTAACTGAAATCATCTTTGAATATGATACCAACATCTTCTTTCCCTCTTAATATTAATAATTAGTAGGGGCAATGTAATATTATTAAAGAAGCACAATTCATCTCAAGTTTTTTTAAACCCACTATTACTATACTGGCGAATATTATGTTATGTTACCACTGCCTCGTACATAATTACCTAATGTATACTTTGAGACCAGGCCAGGTCTGTTATGGTTAACTTAAAAGTATTAACTACCAATAGTATTGAACCAGGTCAGGTTTGGTCAGTCATAAGTTTGACAAAACCCAGTTTGGCATACTGTATCGGGTTGTGTGGGTCCAGAAAGTGTTTGTTCTTATAAATCCTTAGACCATTTCCTTTAGGTTCTCTCAATCAGGTGGGTTCAGAAATTGTTTCATGCTGGCTGAATCAAGTTAATTTTGGTTGTCACTTTGCCAAAATTGATTTTTAGAGTTTTATTTGTGGGGTGGTCTCTTTTTCTCAGTGATTGTTTCAATCATAATGGACTTCCCTAAGTATGATAATTGTGGTTCTTGATTTGACCAATTCAGACTTCATAGAATCCATTTCTTTCATGTTTCTACCCTCAAATGTCATATTCTTTTTTTTTTATTTGTCATGATATGTTGATAATAACACTCTTCTTGGTAGCATACTAAACAAACTTATTTGCTCTTTAAATTTGCAAAATGTTAAAAACATTTAATACTAATAAACAACCCTTGTTTACAGAGCCAAAAAGAGAAGCTCCGGGAAAGAATTGATGGAGGTAATGGTGAAAGCTCTGCAATATGACTTGTATGTTGAAGTATCATACCAAAAACTAGCTAGAATAGTAGATATTTCGTCTGCTCTCAGTTGGTGTCTGGCGTGTCTATGCTATTATTGCATTGGCACATGTATTGTTAGGCAATTGATGTTTTAATATGTGGGAAGATATGCAACAAAGAGCAAGCTAGTCATAAGTGCTTGTGAAGCTCTATTGTATATGGATTGGAAAGGGAGATGAGGGTGTCATTTTCCTCTCTTAGATTTTTGTGTTTGGTATGTGCTTTATTGTCTAGTTGTGTAAGTATTTGTCTATGTCAGGGTTGAACTAGATGATAAATGCCAGTGGAGTTTTGTCCATACTTAGTTAATCATAATACCTATTTGTCAGTGCATGTTAATAGTCAGCATGTTCAGTATAGTTTATGTTTTTCTTATACCATGTGTTGGAAAGAGAGAATAAGGGATAAGGGATAAGTCATGCCAAACATGAGATAAATAGTGGTATAACCGTATAAGGCTCTTTATCCCTTATTCCTTATACCTCCAGATACATGGTATAAGAAAGAATGGGATAAATAGCGTCATCCCACTGTGTCTCCCATGTTTGTTATGGCTTATGCTTATCCCATGTTTGGTTCTTTTTTTTTTTTTAATATTTTTCAATGATTATCATCACCAAAGGTTGTTCTTGTCTTCTTGAGTTGCTTCCAATGTTGCTATCCCTAAATACAAACGCAACATAGCATCCTAGGTTTATTTTAGCCACAAATTCAAATTTTTTTTTTTTTTGGGTCTTCTTGTTCTTTCGAATGAAGGGATGCCTCCGTTGATTTTCATTGCATTTATTAAATTTTTTTACTAAAAGAATGGTAAGAAAGTGCCGACCCATTGCAGGCTAAATAAGCTAAATAATAAGAAAATGATAAATAATAAAAAAAAAAGGCTAGGTTCTGTCTATTATTTAGAATTTAAGTTTGGGTGAATACTTTTTTTCTAATATTATACTTGTACCTATACGTCTCAAATTTTTGATGACCAACTTTCTAAACGAATTAGTTGCAACAAAGATTAACGAAATGAACTTCCTCAAGGAACAATAAGTGATCATTCTAATAACTGTTTAAAATTGAAATAGTATGTACTATACTACTATGTGATATTCAAGTCTTCATTTTAACTACGCGAGGAACCACATGAGATTATTTAGGAGTGAGCTCATGTTTTCAAAACAAAAGAAATAGATTATCATCTTCGTTGCATATTATATTAAAAAAAAAAAAAACTACTAAATTTGCAAAGCTCGATCGCAAATTATATCTTACAGAAGCACCATGCATTTCATCACTGTCATAAGCAGTTCTACAAAACATTGAACAAATTTGCAATGCCCTATCCAAATTATATCCTATAGAAGCACCATGCATTCCATCACTGTCATAAGCGATTCTACGAAACAGTCAACAAATTTTCTTGAACTAGAAACTTTGTATAAGATTAACAATAAGTTACTCCCAGATTAACTTACAAACACAGTTAACGAGTTAGATCCTCTAAAACTGAATGCCAAAAGAAAAAAAAAGAATTTATTAGTTATCTTAATCTATTTGAATATATGTACAAAAAGGAATAGTCAAACAAATCTAATCCTTTTTAATTTGCTTAAAGCATTCTCATATGGCACAAGTCAGGCACATCTGACCCATCTGACTGTTTCTCATCTGCTTTTTGCTGATAATTTTTTTGGCCTCTTTTTGAAGTACACAGTTTACCATTTCTTTCGATTAAGGAAGGACAGTGCTTAACATGAACCCGATGCACAGAGCTATCAGTTGAGTTCTTCCCTGTTATATTTACTAACAATATCAATTCTTTATCCCTTGTGTCTTCACACCACCAATTTTGTACCATTCCATCAACAAATTCTTCTCTTTTTTCAAAAACGTCCTGCCGAATCATTACATCTATTGTTTGGTCATGTTTTATTACTCCTGTGGCTGGATGAACCTGGATGAGAGCAAACAAGTTATTAAATCTGAGTTCTATTTGAATAGTTTGGCCTAGTAAGAAAAGATAAAGCTGGTTTGAAGGCTTTCTGTGATAAGAAAACTAGACAGCCATATAACATTTCTTACCTCAAGCGAGAAAGGAAAGCCAAAGGCACTTCGAGCAGCGAGCTTCAACAAATCTCCATCCCAATTTGCACTTGATTGACCCTCACAAACAATCTTGAATGCAGCATTATCACTTGTGGATTTGTTTGTAATTTTTAGGACAGCATTTTCGTGGTTCTGCAATATGATACTATCTGTATTAACAGCAGTATCAGGTACAACACGGCACTCTTCTAGTAAAGATCGCACTTCTTCATTTGATTCAATAATATCTCCATATTCTTGTCTCTTTATTAGTTCATCTGCACGTGCGATCTCTATCTGGAATTTGCATCTCACTGGCTTATGGTCACTGTCTGTCACATCCATGCAAGCATCATAGCTAAAAGCAACCAAATGTACAAATGTTAGAAAGATGGCATGGTGATTTGTGCAATTAAAGCATGTGTATATTTGGCTTACTTTCCATTCTTTTATTTATTGGTGATTAAAAAATGTGATTGCATGCAAAATCAAAACTATAATAATTTACTGATCAAGCTTTTGCAGCAGGAGGGAGGTAATGGATCTCACTGTGTAATTGCAGCGACTACCGGGCACTCCAGTGAACATTCAGCAACAGAAATAGAACGACTATCGCGATACAGTATTCTATCACACCAGGCAGGAATGCGCTTTTTCTCCCCCGAATCATAACCTACACAATTTGTACTAATGAGTCTTAAAGTTGCAATATTCATCTCAATGTAGTGGCAAAATATGCACTTATTTTGACATTGGCCGGTACCATACAAGCAGGAACACAATCTTATTAGGGTGCTCCTCCTGATGCTGAAAATGTTACAGTGCAGCCTAAGCCATACAAGCAGGAACACACCCTTATTGGATTTTGTCTGTGTTTGTGTTTTGGTGGGCTTGGGTGGTTTCTTTGATAGACTCACGAAAGATGAACAAGTATCAATATTCTCGTCCGTTGAGTCTGCACTGGAACTTTTATAGCACTGTCAAGAATCTCAACATTGTTGCAGTGGAAAGTAGAATTTTATTATAGAGGAGAATCTTTTCTTATTTGCTCATTTGAAATAGCACAAAGGAAACACATTCCAAACACAGAACAGACAAAAATTGCTTGATAATATATTTCCATCCCAAATTATAATTGCACATCATTGTGCTGACAGGAACAATGACATGGATTTCCACCTCTTTCTGAGAACAAAGATAAGAGCAGAATGAATTCGTAGAAACTAAGTAATATAACAAAACGATACATTGGAAAAAAAAAAAATCTTAGGAAGAATCAAGACAATGATGATGCTTTAAGGATAAACTATGTAACTTTATATTTCCTAAAACATAAATGAAAAAAAGATATAGATAAATAGAGTACCTCCAAGACCAGGTACATGTCTTTGAAACTTATAGGTGGGAGGGAACTTAATTTGGGCCTCCCGCATCCCTTGAAAGACCTTGCCGGCCTTCATCTCAACTCGGAGCTGATCTCTGTCTCTTAACCAATCAAAGCATCTCTGAGAAACCATCTCCCTAGCTTCATCATATGTGATGCTGTGAAGTCGGTAATTGAAATCACCCAAAAAGACAATCATATCTGCCTCTGCCAGCTCAGGCATTGCTTCCTGCTCTGAATGGGCCCCATTTGTCTGTGTTCCAGAAAAATATTAGGCTATTTGAGTCGACTAATTAGATAAGAAATAGGAAACGTTTGAGTGGACCAATTAGGATTTTTTTTCTTTTGTTAAGAGCTAGGTGCGCAAACAGTATTCTTCCAATAAGATAAAATGAAAATGAGAGCAAAAGTACTTTGCATAATGCTAATCATCAGGTGCTCTTCTGTTGAAAGAATAAAAGAGAGAAATCACAGCTTTGTCTTTCTTTTGGATTAATAAGCCCAATTGAAACTTCTGCATTAGTAATTCTAGAAAAATATGTTCAGCTAGCTATTTTTTAAATGGAAGTACTCTCATTTGGCATAGGTTAGGCTGTAGATGTAACTAACTCCGAGAACAAAGTTGACTTATATCATTTCATTCCAATGAATTGCATTTGTCAAAATATATATATAAAGCAGATAAATGCAAAAGTAATAACCATTACACACTTACATTGACAGCTCGATGAAGTTGGACTGCTGTAGCACCCACTGTACAAAGTATTTCAAATCACAAGTTAGAGAGAGCTCCTTTGTCTAATGTTCTTCAAATCTTTTAGTGATACCAAAGCATAATAAACCACTAGGCAGTATATAATTTTATACCAAGTTATCAATATTTGTTAAGCAATATATTGTTAATCAGTAGGCTTGTTATAATACTTGGAGAGAGAATAAGGAATTATTTAGTCATGTCTCTCTATTGTTGTATAATGAAAGTTAAGACTTGATCATTCTGTATTTCACCCAGAAAAGAGAAAAATGTTATTTTTTTTTAGTGCTCTTCTTTAAGAACAAAACAACAAACCTTTTGCTCCATGAACTCCAGCAGACGGCCTGCTAAATGATAAGTTGCGATAAATAAAATCAAAATCAGCATTCCTTTTGTTAACCGCATCCAAATGTGCTGCAAAATGGCTGTTTACAAAGCACATTACTCGATCATACACCCTCATTCTTAGCCCTACAGCACCCTGTGATATTCAATTATCAGTATGTTCCTTAAATGGAAAAGGGGCTATTGCACATATATAAAAATATTCTCAACAGAGAACAATGTTAATTTATATTGAATATTATGTCAATAAAAAAATAATGGTAAGGCATACTACAATATAACATATTACCTTGTTACCAATTGCACGACCTATACCAGTTGCAATTGCTGCTGCATCTACATCACCTATGTGTGGTCGAAGGTTCTTTCTTGCCCTGTAAAAGACCACTTTAGTGGAACCAATACACTATATACCTTATGAGAAAGAAAACGTTTCATTATCCTTGCCTATAAAGTTAAGATTAAAATGAACTACATGGGAAGTCCTGTTCTTGCCTAATGTAGTTTCCTAAATTGAGATTGTTAAAAATGATAATTTCTAATAGAAAAAGTTAAAGAGTGAGAACCAGCAGCATACCATGCGCCAATAAGTAACCCAGCAAGCTGTCTAGACCCAACACGCTGGAAGGTCACCCCCTCGTCTAGGGTTCTTCCAATGGAATCCAACCACCAGTCTCCATTAGCACTTCCCTCTAGTCCCACCTAGAACCCATTATAACCCTTTTAATACATTAAAAGATACAAAAGAGTTGCAGTAGTTGAAACATAAGTGCATTTATTAAGTTTTATCTTTTATTCTAGAAAAAAAAAAAAAGCAGTATAGTGCTTTTCAATTGAACCTTGTAGTACAATCATTTTAGTGCTTTTCAAACTACAATTGAATCTAATGAAATGTTGGTGAAAGCAAATGCAAAAGTGATATTATTATCTCATCAACCTTGTATCACTTTTGCATTTGCTTTCACCAACATTTCATCAGATCCAATTGTAGTTTGTTTATCTCATTATTTTTTAATATGCCTCATCAAAATTGCAAGATTACCAGGCTAATTATTTGTAAATGTTCACATGTAATCTAGGAACTAAGTTTAGATGAACAATCACTCCCTTCATAAGGTATTTACCATTCATCAGCATTGTCAACAATTATTTGTAATGTCATGCCAAATTGTGATATTTATCAAATTTCTCAGATGCATAACCCCAAATGTAGGATAACATGACCGGAGGCTAGGATCTCTCCCTAATTTATTACCACAAGTTATCATTTGGAGATTACTAATCTTATATATATTTATTGTGCCAATAATCAGATATTAACACTAAAGTTACAGTTTCTCCTTAATATTGGACTATCTAATTGATTATTGAAATATCCACAGAAAAAATGGCTTACAGTTTCCTTGGCGGCAGAAATGGCAAGAAATCCTGCACCCATATCCACCTCTTGCAATCCAACTACTACTAACCCAACATCTGACACTGCAGTACCAAGCCATGATATAAGTGAGTCATGATTCGCTTTCTCCTGCCCCACATTCCATGTACCAGCCATGATCTTAATATTCTCCATTTTTGTATAAGCCAGCTCTCTCTTCATCAGATCATTCCTCAAGATATCATCAATAGGCCCTGGAGAGGCCAAGTGCCAACCACGGACCCCACCATGGTGTGCCAGAGTGAAGATATAGGATCCAGTTATGGTCATGTCCATCACTGGACAGCTGTGAGCAAGCCACTCACCAAGCAAGTTCCCTTCAAGGTCCATGAGTTGCACAACACCGCTGGCATACCCGACCCACAGCCGTTCACCGAATGGACAGAAGCACTGTACTGATGAGAAATGATGTTGGATCTCCTGTAAGCGGGCCCCATAAGTATCCCAACGGGCAATCGTCCCATTTGTGAACCCGGACCAGATGGTCCCATCCACTGATATTGTTATAGCTCCTATGCGACGGTTGTCTTCCACCAATGTTCCTTTGGTCGCAACCCTGTGGAAGGTGGTGTTAGTGAAATGGAGATTCTGCTTATAGGACAATAATTTTGAAGACCACATGAAATTTATACATGTTTTTGGTTGGAAATATCAACATATATTATTGGTCCGAGTAGAGAATATCAATTTAACAGTGGTACACAAGAAAAACACAAGCATTGTAGCAGTATTGTGGTACCATATGCCCTTTAGCCGGCTTGTTGGGTTGTATTTTAACATTGGAACTGATGGAGTCCTACAGGAAAAACTAAAACAATGTTCTCTGATGCTATGTCTGTCAGGAACATTATCAGAATTTTTGTTTTTTATTATAAAAATCTAAAATTTTCAGGGTTTAATTCAACAAATTTCAATTCCCAAGTAGAATGTTGTATCTCCAACAAAGAATTCTTTTGGTATACCTGCGCACTGCATCAGCAGCACCCATGATAGCATTTCGCGAACGTTGCAAAAAGGTGGATCCCGACTTCTCTTTCTTCGAACTGGAAACCTTTCCCTTGCCCTCATCCTCAGCTGGTGGTTGGGACTGGGAATCATGACCTGATGGTGGTGCCTCAACTCGTATCTCCATTTGCCCATCTATTCCAAAAACCTTTAATAGCTCCCTTGTGTGTGCATCCCTGAAAGAAATGCAATAAGACTGCTAGTAAATGATATGGTAATGGACTATCATAGTTTTGTCAGTACATTATAATTCAGGAGAGTATCTTATTTATCCAAGATCACATGTTTTAGAATCTCAGGTAAAAGTGTGAATCCATGAAAGTTAAGAAAGAAAAACTATAAGAGCACATGATGTAACTGAGACACAACAAGATGGTCCTGGTCTATAACGGTGTGGATCTCCTGAACAGTAATCCTTTTACAAATAGAACATGATATAGAATTTAAGCTTGCACACGTTGATGCCAACACATGCCATTGTTCAGTTGGAGATTCCTTTTCACCTTAAGCTATACACTACAGGACAATTTCCAAAAAAATTATTTGCACAGTACAATAAAATTTACCAAACTGCAAAGGTAAGGCTGGTGGCAGTCCAAACTTTGGATCTAGAATAATCAGCCGCCATATGCTTCACATCCGAGGCTGGCAAAGGGCACACACCATTTACTGTAACCTGGTTCTTCAAATCAACATAGGATCTCTCAACCAATAATGCAGCCATATGTTTCTCTTCAGCTGAGAGAGAGAGAGACTTCTGAATTGCATCCCAAGGCCAAGCCCTTATAGCTCCTCCCTCTGAACCAGTCCATATTTCACCTGTTTGCCAGAAACAAATAAAATTACATGCAATAGACATCTCTATTCCTATGCTAGAAAAGTTTCCAGTTACTTATGTTCAGATTGTCCCTATCCGAAAATTGCCCAAGGTCATGTGTTAAAACTTAAAACTTAATACTATGAGGAAAAAAAATATGCATAGCACAACAATTATTGCTTGTGCGGACTAGATAACAAGCATTTGAAATGTTGAAACTGGACTACAGAAAATTTGTTGCAATCTCCACAAAGCTTCCTCGACATATAATCAAGTCTACTTGGATTCTGTTATATTTTGTTTTCAGTATGCTGAAATTAAATTGCATTTTACCGATCCCTGTTTCTGAAAAGCAGAACTAAATATATAAGCTAGTATCAAGTTCGTAGGTTACAAGACCATTTGAAGTAAAATAACTAACCATATGAAGTGATCACCATGGATAGCACAGGTGCACGCGAATGAGCCTGCCAAGAAAGCCCCTCTTTGAAGTAACCACCATGGAGCCCACCACCACTGCCCAAATTGCACACCAATGGATCTGCATCCGGAGCCTTCTCTGCTCCCACTTCAATTTTCCAGGACCGTACCTTCCCATCCTTATGCCCACTCCAAACAACCCCACTTGCCTGGTCTACCTTCAAGCATATGACTGGTGAGGTCCGACCCGTCTCATAGAAAGGTGCACTGTTCTCATCTCCCCTCCTCACCATTCCACCAGGTGTATCATACTTTTCACAGAGCTTCCACATGCGCAAACCTGACTCAGATGCGGCCCATAACTGTGTACCATTAGCTGCCAGTGCACGAAGAAACGACCCAGCTTGAGTCTCTCTTAGGGGATGTGGACGGAGCTCTAGCGCAGGTGGCCGGGATGGGTGCATTGCTGCACGGAGCGGGACCTGGAAAATGCCTTCACCACCGCCGGCTCCACTAATTTCAGGAAGATTGCCAGGGTTTCCACCATACTCAGACATGGCCATTTCCAATGTAATGGCATCACTGCCTCCCATTGAATTGGAATCGCGAGAGTGGTGTTGAGGAGGGAGGCTGGGGTGGTGTTGGTAGAAGTAAGGAGGAGGAGAGTATTGAGGGTATAAGGAGAGAGACCGTTCATCTTCGAGACTGTGTTTGCGGTGCGGGGAGATACGGGTGGATCCAAAATACTGAGTGTTTTGCACAGAAAGAGGTTGGCTAAAGGAGATTGGCTTACGGTTGTGAGGTGGCTCAGGGGTAGCATCGACTGAGGTGGTGGCATCCGTAGAGGCAGGATCGCTGAGGGTGGCATTGTCTACTTCCCCTTCTCCTTCTCCCATGGTTGATCAATGGAGCAGGGAAGGTTTAATTTTTTTTTTTTTTTCCTTTGTGTTTCTAGATTTGTGGTGTGTTTTGGGAAAAATTGGTTTGAATGAATTGAAATGATGTTTGATGAGTTGTGAGCGGGGATGGCGGGTAAAGGGAGAGAGAGGAAGGGCAGGAATTTCGCGCCAATGAGATTTCTAGAGAAGGTGTACGTGTCATGTGTGCAGCTCTACTACGGTTTCGTTTGCCTGAATTAGAGGATTTTGAATTTGTAACTATTTGATGCTGATGTCTTAGATGAGTTGTAATTAGTGGTAGTCGTTAAATTTCATAATCTGTACTACGTGTCAAGGTCAAGGAGAGTGAATTGCATATAACTAATAAAAGAAAATTGATATATTTTTTTCCCCCTAATTTTGTGGTTGCTGGGTGTGTACACTAAATTGAGAGTCGAATATTTCGGGTATTTTTTTTCCCCCATAATATTTCTGTACTAGCTAGTTAGCATAATGAAATTGTTTATTTGTCGGATGAGGTGATTACATGACGTGAAGCCCAAATTCACTAAGGTTAAATTAGCATTTTCTTCTCATTTTTGGAGTACTTTTTTTTAAATTCGAAATCGATATATCTTTGTTTAGATTTTTTTTCTTCTCCTTTAATTTAACAATGAATCATTGATATATCTTTGTGATATTATGTAGTGCAGATTTATGATATTATTTAATGCTTGTCAATTAATTTTGATGATTATTTGACTTCGAGATCGAGCTGCCTGTATTGGTTCACATGTAGTTCCTATTGATATATTTTTTAAATTTAAAGCATATATGTCAGTATATTGAGTAAAGACATTATAAGACCCGTGTCAAGTACGACAAATAAATTACAGCATTCATTACATGTTGTATATTTTAATTTAGCACCAATTAATTTTTTGCATGTACATTAATGATGTTATGTGAGGTATATATGTTTGTTTTAGCGATAATATAATTGTAAATGTGATTCTAATTAAAAAAAAAACACATGAATAATCGCCCATTTTTTGGCAAATGAATAGAGCGTCGACTCTCCCTAAGCTATGTATTGTTTGATAGGATGTCACATATATAGCTTATTTAATTAATAGGATGTCTTTTAAATATGAGTCTATTTGATATAGTGGAGATAAGAGACATACTTAAAAACTGAAACTTGTCATTCAACACTTGATATTATCTTACAACCAGTTTTTTTCTAAGTTCTACACATCAGAAAATAACTCTTAAATGTATACATAGCTGTCATTAGTCTTCTCAACTAAATAATATAGTCTTCAAAACATTAAAGACTCTCATTTTTTCCTATACAACATAAAAACTACGAATTCACAATTATGGAAGCTCTAAGCAACTCGTAAACTCCATAAGACATTTAAACACTTTGTCCAAACAATAATTAATTAAATTTATTATTCCAACATTATTAAGCTCGCTGGCTCCTCCAAGTCATCTACCCGAAACTTGATCATTTCATTCTCCATAATTGTTTCCTCATATATATATCGATTTAATTTTAATTTTTTTTTTATATAGTTTCTTAAAAGTTACAAAATTAGATATAAATATATGATTTCTAGACTATTAGGAAAAAGAGTATATTGTGATTTTAGGAAATTAAAAGTATATATGCATATGTAGATACCGGTACCTGTATTCATACATCACTATATACATCACCATATTTATATGTTCGGTTCATTTCTAGTTTTCATAAACATGCAACATAAAACTTGGAAGAAATTAACATATCATTATGGAGCTTTTTGGCATGGTATGTTGGTAAGTCGTATCTGCTGTATTGAAAACCTCTGAGCTGATTGTAAGTTTGTAACAGGAATAAGGGTTTGCTAGCTCGTTTCATCTGTCTATTTCATACCAATATAGATGTACATGATCAGTACATTCAAGTTTTTGCGTACAAAAATACAAAGGCAAGTACATCCAAGTTTTGAATCGTCGAAACCATTTAGGTGTCATGTCCGATACTCTAGACTAAGATCTCTACGAAACATTATGACCGGATTGCCTCTTAAATAAACAATTTGTAAAAGAAAATTTGGTTCAAGCATTGCATCAGCTGCATATGGTAACAAGAGCAAGAATCTAAATATAAGAATTCATGGACCGTTTTAATTCTTGTACTAAATTATAATGCAAGTGCATCTATAAATGTTTCATCGTTCAAAACATGTAGATGCCATATCCGGCTAATTGATCTCTTGAAAAACATCAAGGAAAACAGTATCTAAAGAAAATTTTGTTCATTTATTGCAATAACCACATATAAGATGACATTGATAAAATAACAAATTCCATTAATAGAAAACATGCCACACTCGGACCATTCATAAACATATATATGTAGGCTACAATATTCCAACTTTTTTTTCAAATTCCTGCTTATTATTACTTAGTGGACAATTTTTTAAGAACCTTTCTGTTGAGATCCCTCTAAAAAATGATAATATTTTGAAATTGGCGGCACCGCAACCATACTGTTGTGATAGTAAAATACCCTAAAATTGCGGGTTGTTCGAATGAAACTCTTGGCAGTATTTGTCAGTTTTCCAGTCATCATATCACAGCACAACAACTCCTCCAAGTCGTTTTCGCAATCTTCGTTTGCGTCACTCTCTGAATCAGAGTAAAAATAGTCCTCGTCTATTTGTTCCATAAATGACAGAGCATCCTCGTTGAAGCCGATTCTCTTATTAGAGATTAACCAATTCTTCCTTTGACGCCACTCCTTCATGTTCACGGACAGATACATGTTTTTGCCATCAAATGCTAGAGGTGTCGCAAAGTCTGTGAGAATGCACCATGTTCCTATCTCATCACTACAGTGGGCAAAGCAGTGAGCATGCGAGGTCTCATGTATCAGTGTGTCCGAACAAAGTTCATACAATCTATGCCATTTAGTCCCACCTATCAGTCTCCAAACCTCAATATCCCCTTCAGAGGTAATGCACATACAAGCAAGCTCATCTTTAGAGACCTCAACCAACTGTCTTGCAGAGCCATAACAGTATGGCAGTGGTATTGTGCCAGCACGATCCTTCTCCGGATCAAACCAAAGAATATAATCTACACAAGACCAGTACACCAAACCCAGAGCATAAACTGGGTTAGACGGGGCATTTCGCGAAAAAGGCTTGAAAACCTTTTGCTTTGAGCGCATCCATTTACCAGTTTGTGATGAGAAAACATTAAAGGTATACGCTATACCTGCACTGCTTGCTTCGAATAATGGGTCAACCACAAAAATTTTGTCAAGGGAAACATGGGGGTTGAACACAAGGCCCATCTCTTTTGTGATACTCTCCTCAGGCTCTTCCTTCGGTAGAATCTTCGTCTCCATTGTCGCAGGGTTGCAGATACACAGAGAATTCACCCCGCCAAACAGATAGAATAGGAGAAGTCCATTTGCAGAAGCCAACAATTTCACATCTTGTAGGGATTTTACCATGAATTCTAGGGACGGGTCGGGGACACCAATATCTTCTTGGTCTGGCAAGAATGATAGGTTTCTCCCATTGACACATATGAAGCCGGTGGAAGAAGGAGAAGGGCTAAGGGATTGGAGAGTTGCAAAGTATGTTTTAGGGGAGATCATGGCGTGATAAGCCTTAGAGGTAACCTTGAAACGAGAAAGCAGCTTGCATGGGAGTCGAGGTAAGATATGCTGGCAAATCACATCATCTGGTAAGTTAGTTGTTTGATCTTGATAGGGAACTCTTTTATTAAGCACCATTGCAATTTTTTGGGAGAGAGAGAGAGAGGAGGGAGAAGGTGAGTTGGATTAAGGAATAAATGAAGGGAAAGGCGGCGTACGTCTATCAAGATATACAAACATAAAACCAGTATAGAAGGAATTAAATACAAGAGATTTTAGTTAATGAAACTCTAGTTAAAATTTGGAAAGTATTTGCTAGTAGGTGAAACTGTCGAAGATTTACTTGGAAAGTATTTTACTATTTTTAGAGCCGTTGGTTTCCGAATGAGAGGAGCGTGACTTTTTATGCTTTTGAAATCAGATCCTATATGACGGATGTAGATATTGCCTATTATTTTTGGGTGATTTTTTTTCGGTAGATATTACCTATTTTGACGTATTTCCTTTTATAGTACAGCTGGACTGCTGGAGCCTGGAGCCGTATGCAAGAAAGATACCACTGCTATATTTAAGGCCGTAGAAAATCTAAATCAGAGAAGGCTTAAGTGAAGTCATTTTTTTGCAAAAAGACACTACTGCTATGTTTTTCAATTGACACGTGCCTCTCTATCTTGAAGAAAAGATTTGGTTAAAGAAGAAAGTTAAATTAAATATTATTATTAAAATAGAAGAATTAGTAACCCGTAAATAGGAATAACAGGTTTTATATGTTCTAATAAATAAAATTTCGAAATAGAATTGAATTAATTAGTGGAACTGTGTCCCTAGTTTAATTTTTTTTAGTATCATTAAAAGGAATGTAGTTCTGATTTTTGGATGATATATCTCCGAACTTGGATAAATAGATAATACTCAATTATGGATTGTAGATATTAAGACAATAGTTGCATTCATGAGCGACACTTGAAGAACATATACAGATTATTACAGATTTAAAACTCAAATAGAAATTTTTTTTTTCTTATCTAAAGTCGGAAAACTTGAACCCATCTCAAAACAAGCTGAAAAAACATCTCAAACTAAGCGTGTTGGTTATTAATTCTAAATTCTTCAACCGAAACGTTATCAATTCTATTATCTATTATTATTGCCTCGAATAAAAACTTTTAAGTTATAATATTTCATATAGTTTTCTCAAAGTTACAAAAATAGATATGGATACATGATTTCTAACTTGTTAATTCTTCAACTGTTCAAAAGAAAATATTAATTTAGTGCTTAGTAGATATGGATATATCATATCATGTTCAATACGGTACACTCGTTTCCATAAATATGCAGCATAAAATTTGAGTAAATAACATATTATATATGCGATTTTTTTGCTTGGTGCAATTGCATTTAATGTATGGTCGTCAGCAGTACTTCAATTGTCACATGAAACTAGGGTTTCCTAGCTCGTTGCTTCTGTAATACATACCATTTTAGTGTGAGTAGTACATCCAAGGCGTCGAAACCATTTTGGTCCTTTTGGATATGTGCCTAAATTATCTCTCGAAAAAAAAAAATAAACCAAAATGTAAATGAAATTTGATTTGTGCATTGGATGATCAGCTACATATATGGTAATATAGCAAGACGAAGAAAACTAAATATAGAGTTGAAGAAAAAAGAGCTAAAGATATATAAGGTACATTGACTGTTTTAATGCTAGCGATTAATCAAACAGCATCTAAAGAAAATTTTGTTCATGCATTGCAATAACTACATAAAAATTAAACCATGAAATAACAAACTCCATTAATAGAAACAATACCACACTCAGACACATATGGAGGCTACAATATTCTACATTTTATTTAAAACCTGCATAGATATTGAGATCCTCTGTAAAGAAACTATTTTGAAATAGGCGGCACTGAAACCATGCTGTTGTGATAGTAAGAGATCCGAAAATTTGGGTTTGTTTGAATCACACTCTTGCCAGTATTTACCAATTTTCCAGTCACCATATCGCAGCACAACAACTCCTTCTCCAAGTTGGTCCCGAAATCATCGTTTGCGTCAAACTCTGTATCATAGAACAAAGAGCCATCCTCGTCTGCAGGATCCATAAAAGACAGAACATCTGTGCCAAAGTCGATGCTCTTAATAGACACTAACCAATCTTTCTCTAAACGCCATGCCTTCATGTTTACCACCAGATACATGTTTCTCCCATCAAATGCTAGAGGTACCGCATAATTTCCGAGAATGCACCTTGTTTCTGCCTCATCAATAGGGAGGCCATGGCAGAGATTAGGTGAGTTCTCATGTATCAACCTGTTCATACTAAGCTCATACAATCTATTCCATTTGGTCCCACCTGTCAATCTCCACACCTCAATTCCCCCTTCGAAGGTGGTGCACATGTAATTAAGCTCATCTTTAAAGGCCACAACTTCTCTCATATTTCCTAAGCCTATAGAATACGGCAGCAGTATTGTGCCAGCACGATCCTTATCTGGATCAAACCAGATAAGGTAATCAATGCAAGTCCAGTATACCAAACCCAGAGCATAAACAGGTCTAGTCGGTGGACAACCTTAAGCCAGGCATGAAAACCTTTGCCTTGAGCATGTCCATTCACCGGTTTGTGATGAAAAAACATTAAAGCTATACACATTACCTGCAGAACTGAATTTGAATAATGGATCAACAACAGCATATTTATTCGGAGACACAAAGGGGTCAAACACAAGCCCCATCGCCTTTCTGGTATTCTCCTCAGGTTCTTCCTTTGGTAGAACAGTGTTCTCCATTGTTGCGGGGTTGCAGATACACAGAGAATTCACCCCACCACGCAGATAGAAAAGGAGAAGCCCGTTCGCAGAAGCTAACAATTTCACATCTTTTAGAGATTTTACCATAAATTCTAGGGACGGATCGGGAACGCCAATGTTATCTTCGTCAGCCAAGAATGATAGCTTGCCATCGTTAATATATACAAATCCGATGGAAGCAGGAGAAGGGTTACGGGATTGGAGATTTGCAAAGCATGTATTAGAGGCGATCAAGGTATTATAACCCTTGGGGACAACCTTGAAACGAGAAAGTTGCTTGCATGGGAGTCGAGCTAAAATCCGATGGAAAATGATATCATCGAGTAAGTGGGCTGTTTCTTCATGGATAGTTTCGTTCTCATGCTCCATTGCAAGGTATGATTTTGCTCGAGAGAGAGAGAGAGAAGGGTGAGGTTGTATTAGGGAATGAAGAAGGGAAAGGTGTCTGTCAAAGAGAAAAACACAAACCAGTGTAGAAAGGGGATAAATACAGGGGATTTTGGTTAATGAAACCCTAGGTAAAATTTGGAAGGTATTGGCCAGTAGGTGAGAGCTTTTTAATTTAGAGCCGCTGGCTAAAGAATTAATGAGAGAAACGTGAGTTTATGCTTTATTAAATTGGGATCCAATATGACGGATAAATTGTTCCAAAATTATGTGACGTGTTATTTGCCTAGGTGGCTGAGAGCAGCATAAATTTATTATTGTATGGTCGATTCTAAAGTTTATAGTTTGGAGACGTAGGTAAGAAAGACACCACTGCATTTTTTTTTTTTTTTGAAAGGCCATAGAAAATCTAAATCAGATAGGGATGAAATGAACTCATTAATTTTTTGACACGTTTGTCTCTATCTCAAAGAAAAGATTTGGTTAGAGAAAAAATTGAATAAAATATGATAATTAATAGAAGAATTAGATTCGAATAGTAAAATAATAGAAATGGCAGGTCTTATGTGCTAATGAATGAAATTCCATATATAGTAGAATTGAAGACTTCAAGTGCATTGGACCTCTAGTTGTAATTTTCTCCTCGCATCTTTTCAACTGTACTGCCGGTTGCTTTGCTCACAAGAATAATTTTTTTTTTTAAAAAAAAAAAAAAAGAATAAGAATGTGTTGCTGGTTTTTTGAGATGTTAAATGATCCATCCTCTGGTGGATACCTCGATAAAACTCTATATTGTGGCATTGAGGATGAAGAGTTACGTTTTCGCATAGTTTACACTATAGTTTAACAGTAAACTGTACTAGAAAAAAATAGTAAAATTAAAAGAAATATTATTAACTAATTGCTAACGCACCATCGATGGCACGGAGGGTCCCGTGCCATCGAGTCGTTTTTCGAGATCCAAAATTCAAACGTTCAATCCGAATAGTTCAAATTGATCACTGTATTGAAATATCTTTGGAGACCAAATTTTACATTTTTTCGAATTTTTTTGCTATTTATTATGATATTTGCAAAAACATCATAATCGGAGTATTTCAGGCCCTCCAATTTGAAAATATCATAATAAATAGCAAAAAAATTCTAAAAAATATAAAATTTTGTCTCCAAGGATATTTCAATATGATGATCAATTTGAACGGTTCGGATTGGCCGTTTGAATTTTGAATCTTGAAAAAAAAGTGAATGAAAAATCGATGGCACAAATAAATTAGCAAATAGAAATTTAATTTATGTAGTCTCATCATCAACCAAGTAAAACTATGTACCAGTTGAGTAGCTGCATAAGCTACCCGCCTACCCGTGTTTTACAAGTCAACACAGAAATAAGTATTTTATGCGCTCCACGCATATTTATTTGAAAAGGGCATTTGTTTTAGACAGATTAAGACTGAAATCTATTTTCAAATATAGTAAGAACCTAGCTAAAAGATTAAAAACTCGGAAAAGATGAACAAAAGAGCCGGAGCCTTTTGGACAGAGTCAGTGGAGATGTCAGGCGATTTTCAGAAATATTTTTTTTGTAGTCATTCGTGTAGTGTAACCTTTGTATAACAAATCGACCCAAAATACCACTCACACGCTTGCAGCAGGACACGAATAAAATAAATTGGCTACTGTCGTACTGTAGTACTGCCAGATGAACAGTAACTTCTACTTTTAATATATTTAAGATTTTTTTTTTTTTTCCGCATCAGAAGCCCGTAGGCAATATATAACTAATATTTGACTGTTCTCGGACACGACGCTGTCTACAGGAGGCAAAGTAAAACGACTTTTATGAATTAGTAAAACGACTGTCTTTGTCAAAGTTCAATATTAATCTTTCCATATCACTTCCAATTTTTTGTTTCATACAGGCCCGGATCATAATGGCATTTTTTTTAAATAAGAATAGAAGTTATTAGACTCAACAAAATCTCATGAAATCAATTTTAATAAAATGAAATCACCCGCGTGAAAATCATTTTGATCATGGCCAAAATCTGTGCACTTCTTGAATTCATTTTATCATTGAGTCGTCGAGTATCCCACGATTTCATAAGTCAATGAATTTGTATCTACAGTATTAATTAAAAATTGTGGCCGCTATGGAAAACGGTCGAAAACAATTTTTAAATTTTTAAAATAAATTAAAAATAGTCTTATTTATCATTAATATTAGCAAGATATTTTAGGGCATAAAATTTACATCAAGTTTATATATCGACTTTCTATGAAAAAAATTATTAATTTTGAACTTATAAAGTTTTGTCTATATATTTTGACAAATTTTTTTACGACATTTTTATATTTTATATTAAAAAATTTTATATTTTATATAGCACAGCGAAGCTGCGACTGTCATATCTAATACAATATATATATAGCACATAACAACATTTTAAAAATAATTATCAATTAATTTCTTTCATTAGCTTTTACGCTTTATTGTTCCTACACTCTGACAAGTACAACAATTATGAAATCTATGGACTACCTTAAAATAGAACCCACACAAATAAATATGCATCAGATTTCTACATCTCTAAATCCTCTAATTCTGGCAATGGATACCGTAGGAGAGCTGCAATTCCAGTTAATTGAGCCAGCTCTACAAAAGGAATCAATAAATCAATAAATTAATAAGAATATAAAAATCAAATTTATTGGACGAAAGCTCAGGCAACAATTCTTTCTATTAGACTATTACTGCTTTATGTTTTGACATAATGAACACCAAAAAAGTACTAAGAGGACACAAGTTCGCAAATCTAAACTGAGTCACCCATACCAGCTGGGGGCAGATACCAGAGCAGGAGTAGAATTTTTAAAAAATATCGTTGCTCTCAAAATAAAGTGGCAATAAAGGCTCTCTAAACACTTGCTGAACAGCCAGTAAAACCTCATACAAGTTGGTAAATTAAATCTCTGTTTTACACTTACGCTCTCCAGAGGCGTGCATAGAAGAGAAAATGTGGACAGTTCCACCAGAATCTTTGACAGACTCCACCAATCGTACATACCTTTGCCTCTCAGCTATATCAGCATTACTGTATAAAATTCATTTATAATTAGAATACTTATAATTAATTGTTATAAGTTTACACCAACAGAAATTGTTTGGTGAAAAATGATATCGTTTTTACTTTTTTGATTTGTTGAGAGGACACTATTGTTTTAAGTAACAGATTTGCATTCATATAACCAAATGGTACAGTTACAAAGTTCATTAGTTTTCATAAACACGATAAACTTTTGGTTCCTGAATAATATAAGATTATCACAAATCATAGCAAGTGCTGACCCAAAAAAACTTTTTGTAGTTCAAAAATTGGGTGTCAATTTTTCAGTGTCAAAAGTCAAAACAAGACTGTCACGTCGTGTAAAAAAGTACTTAAATTTTGTAATTAAAAACTAAAAACAAATCATACCGAAAAAGATTATCAGTTATTAGAAGAGTCTGAATTGCCAATCTATCATGTGCAAACTCAACATGTCTAGGCCCATAACAAGCACGCGAAGAATCCTACAGTTATGCAATACAAGAATACAAGAAAAGCTTAAGATTTCTAACATCAGAAATTGCCGTGAGAAAAAATTTGCTTCAGCTGATTAAAAAAAATAAAATAAATAAAATAAAATAAAATAAAAAGAAAAAAGAAAAATTCTTACATTTGACAGCATAGTAAAAAAATCTTTCAAGGCTCGAACCTATAATTGAGACACAAAATACAAAAAGAATGTCAGCATGTTTAAAATCACATTGACCAATTATGATCAGACAAAATGAAGTTCAAAAACTTCATTTAAATGAATATACCTCTTGTGCTGCCTTCGTATCTTTTATTAGGTTCATTATATCTGGAGACTCTAACACATCTTTCAAACTATGCCTGTATATTTGCCAGCGGGTAAAAGAATTAACAAGCAGCGGAAAAGGTTCAGATGTAAATCAAGAATTATGTTAACAATTGCCTCCTGGCAACCATCAGCATTACACATTTTACTGTGTGGCAAACTTTGTAGCTGATCTCTTTATTACATAAACATCTGAACATCTCTTTGGTTCTTACTTCTTATTTCTAAAATAAAAGCAAAGCATAACAAAAGAGGAAAAAAAAGAAGAATAAAAATTTTGGTAAGATTTAAAGCAATAATTGTCATTCATACTTGATGTTAATTCTCAATTAAGTTTAAATGAGAAGCACAATATATGTTATCTAAAAACATGACAAGTTGCAAGCATTTAATGTTTAAGACCTCATTGTCAGAAACCGACATTTACTTTGCTCTGAATCTAGTCCATAAATTAATTAATGAAAGTGATAAGTGATAACATTAATGTAGCATTTGCCAATCCCTATGAACAACCCAATATAGTAGTATCACAAATAATCACAGTTCAAGAGTCAACATGCAGATAAGAAGACTCACTTGTAACCAGAAGTTGCATGTGCAAGGATTATTCGTGATTTGTTCTCAATTATTGTCCTTAAATCCCGTCTTTGTGCTTCCAAGAATAAGTAATCACGGAACTGGTCCTGTCAAATAACAAAAAAAAAATGCTATGAAATTATATAAGCTACAAACAAAGATCTGTGAATTTATGGGTAACAATAATTATATCTGACCTTTGTGAAACCCGGGCTTGCAATCACTACACACTGTACAATGCTGAAATCAATGTGCTTTAACCAAGCCTAATTTACCAGTCAAAATAGCATAAAATTAGCTTTTTCTTAAATAATTCACTTTTTTACATTGGAAAATTGCATACTTCTGCAAATATCTTATGTTCCCATTCAAAAATGGACTGGTTGCTATACTCTTCAACTCATAAACATATCCACCTGACCCACCTGCACTCACACTTGTATTAAAAACCCAACGAGCACCATTGCTTATTCAAAAAGGTTTGGTGATAGTTTCAAAAAAAATGCGGTTGGTTAAGAAATGATACATTTGGTAAATATTTTTAAAAATATAGGAGGAAGGTTTATAAGAATATCTCTTGCATTCAGCAAGGGTATCTATGAAGCTTCACTATTTAATTAGTGTGAAGAGAAACCTTGAAACTTAAAAACTTTCTAATTTTTCTGCTTGTACTAACCTGAAGAACATTCTCAAAGAATTTCTTGAGAGCCTACAGAATAGAAAAAAAAAAAAAGTAAAACTCAACATCAAATTTAGGAAGGCTATATCAAACAGCTGTTGACATCCATTTTTTTTTTTATTAACTGATTGGTATTTAAGTTCATCTATTTAAAACCTCTATTGATTTTCTTACCCACAGAACTCAAGGAATCAACTATTAATGTTAAATTATACAGTTTAACGATCAACAATATCAGCAGCGACATAAGGTCAGTCCCAGTAACTATACATACAGTATCAGAATTATTCTGGTACAGATAACAGTATCATATCCATCTGGGCTGTGATGAAATCTAACATACCGTTTCATAACCAGCAATGGCAGGCCCATGCTTCCTAGGGATGGATGTCTCTATACGTGACATCGCTGTTGTAATACTGTTGAAGTGCATTAAAAAATCGTTAAAAAAAAAAAAAAAACCAAATTGGGCCTTTTTCAAGAGGATGTGCATAAAGAACCATTTGAACTGCGCAAAAAAATAATTCTCATGACTTAAATAATTGGGATGGTCGAGACATGTCTTTTAAAATATTATTTGAATAACAGAAATGAGGAGAACAAAAGAAGGAAATAGGACAGGCATTCCTGTAAGAGGAATAGTAGCTTTGGCTGACAAGTGACAATTGAAGGTCTAATGGCTTTAGTTATATGCTGGGTTTATTAAAAAAACAGCTAATTAGTCATTTAAGTGCACCTAATAACCTATTAGTGATAACCTTAGCTGCTCCTTTTCTTTGCAAATTTGCTACAAAAACCAAATGCTTGATGCATTTTGCACGAGTACCCAAGATCACAAGTATCTTTTGCAAATATTAAAAATAATGATTGTTTTCTGGAAAAGTAACAAAATTATGGGGATTACTTGAACAGGATTAATATCTTGACAACTATACTGAATGATGTACGCATTTAATTTCAAAATAAAAGCACTTTGCAGGATTTTTTTTTTCTAATTTTCAACAATTTAGCATAATATATTACAGTCTCTTTCAGCAGCTCGGCTAATTCTATGCAAGAATGGTATAGGACTGCACCTGTTAAAAGTAAATACGAAATAGGATGGACAGTTGGGCTTGACTAATAGTTACATATTGGTCACCAAATTAGCAATTTCCTTCACCTTACTGGTACATTTGCAAACTACCAGTTTAAAATCAAGCCATAGTGCCATACTAAACTCACATATACAGCTTACCTCCGGCCAATCAGAAAGAGCTGCGCGAGGCCTTCTTGCATCAGAATAACAGAGAGATCAGCACTAGCTGAAGGATCTAGATTACAAGATTACATAATAAATATCAAACAAGGAAAAAAGTTTAAGAAATAACAGAAAATAAGTTGCTTGCCTATAAAGGTACTTATTACTACAATATAAGAACTCCCCAGAACACATAACACTGGTTCAGGCAGCACTTGTCTATTGGGTACTCAATTGATAAGTTATCTCTTTTTCTGTGCAATGGTTTCATAGTAAATCCTCAATAGAACACTGATTTATCTGTTCAACCACAAGTAAACAAAAACTGCACAAGAAAGGAAGATGCTCATCAAATATTAAAAGGTATTTGTGAATCATACCACATGCTTGATGGAGAATATCAAGTGCAATGGAATCCCAAATATCCTAACAAAAATTACAAAAGAAAAAGAATTCATTTAATAAATGTAGTACCCAAGACATTAAAAGCATCTAAAGATATTGTGAACAAATAAATTTAAAATATGTTTCGCTGACCAAATTTACAAAAAGAATAGTCATATACCAGCATGTATAGATATCAAGCTTGAAAGGTTGAATAAATAACCAGGATGATGGTGACTTTAGGTAAAATAAATGTGAAGCACGACCCCCGACCCCCGGCCCCCATCCCCCCCCAAAAAAAAATAATAATAATAATAAATAATAAAATTAAAATGAAATGAAAAAGAAACACACGCAAGCACACAATAAAGGTAATCTTTGCTATACAACCACGTTTCTTAATTGAATAGAACTTTTTGTACAATAAAAGCATATAGTAAGAGACATCAAGTTATACATATGAGCCTACTTTATGACATTAAAGGGTTTATTTATTCTATAACAACAACAACAACAACAAAAAAAAAAAAACTTCTTTTAAAACTATTCAAGACAAATCTGGAACATATTATGATCCAACCTTGGTTATTGCGAAAGGTCTATGTGGCTCAATCTCTAAAGTATGGAATTGTCCGATCTGCATCAAACATAAGACAATAGATACAAAATTAAACCTTCTAAAATTGTTTTGTTATAGTTGTCCATGTTAAGGACCAGAGGCCTGAAATTAAACAACAGCTTACGGCAGGGTGCAACCTAACCTTACAGTACTGTCCGTACCATGAACCTTCTTTCTAGGCTAGCGAAAATGAAATACACAATAAGCCAAGAAAAATCATGGAACAGACCAAAATTACAAGTTCGAGCAGCTCACAAACTTGTAAGGAGGTGCAAGCAGTACATGCCCATCCCTGTCTCATATATTCAAAACAAATAACCATGTGATATCCAGAAACATAACCAACTAACCTTGACATGGTCGTTCACTGTTAAATTCTTGCCTCGTACACGCAAAACTGAGCCCTCTTTATCATATTCTACAGCCTGTTTCACATGAGATACTAAACCATCAATACAAAGATGCAACTTAATTTGTGAGTTGTGAACAGGGCTTGAAAATGGTTGAGGAGGCACAGGTTTGGGTCCAGCCCAACCAGCCAACAGGTCGCAAAATAGTGAGCCTGGACCTTTGCAGTTAACCTATCAGCCTGTGAGAGGTTGGTCAATCCAATAGGGCAGGATTGCCAAATTGTCGTTTTGACTTGTTAAAGTGCAGATTGATTCTATTTTTTACTAGCTTTGTTGCTGACCAATCTAAATGTTACATAGGACTCAGTTAATCACGTTATGAGAACAACAAGCACGAAAGATAATGATAAAAAAAATTAAAAAAAACTATTGAGATATACTCTGGAATGTATTTTACCTCGACTCTGACTTCTAACTTTAACTTTACACGCTCTGCATCTCTTCCACCTGAAGCCATCTCCCTAAGCACCTTCCTGTCATACAAAGTAAAAGATTCTTTATATCAGGAGCTTCTGCCAGAAACGCAAACCATCCTTAATCTAAAAAACAGTAAACAAAATATTTTTCTGTTTTCTAATAGAACTTGTAGTATCTTGACAATTTTTAATCCTCCAATATGTTTGAACAAAACAGTATCATCCCATCTCTACTTTAAAAAAGAATTATTGGATCTAGTAGGTTTTTTTGCAACAAAGAGTAATAATAATAAGACAATCAAACACGAGCAAGCTGCAAGGGAACGGGCGGTTGAATGGGTTGAAGTAATGTTGTGCAAATGAAATTAGGACACATTGTTTGCTTTCGAAAGACCCATTTTGGGTATTGTTGCAAACTTACGACCAATAAGATTCTTGCAGAAGACAATAATATTGTTGGTGTTGCTATTAATATAATATTCTCCACAATTTTTAAAAAATCACCACCTCGCTGTTTAAATCTATGTCAACATGCTGAAATTTAGCAATTATATGCATGTATTAGTTTCACCATTTTTGTCTTTTCCTCTTTTCAGTTTGGTCACAAAAGATATTGAAGCCTCAATAGCAACCAAATAATCTTGATTAAGGAGTTGAACAATGTAAGATCAAATCTAAAACAATTATACTGGGGCTAAAACTACCAATCAGCAGTCATACCAACAAGAATCTAAAATTTTGTCTTGGCAGAGACAGTACCTTAAGCTCTCTTATCGCTATTAAAATTACAAA
Organism: Rhynchospora tenuis; assembly: GCA_027725995.1. Classification (NCBI taxonomy): domain Eukaryota; kingdom Viridiplantae; phylum Streptophyta; class Magnoliopsida; order Poales; family Cyperaceae; genus Rhynchospora; species Rhynchospora tenuis. The sequence continues at coordinate 81,573,715 of CM050889.1, forward strand.
AATCCATTATTGTGATAAGATTCCTCTTTTACCCAATAGTAATTTTCTGTGGAAATAAAGTATCATACCGAACAGTTGTGGCTTCAAGCTTGTCTCCTGTACAGATGAGGTTATAAGCATGCCACATATCATCATCTTCAACTGGTTTAAGCTGAATTAAAGGAGAAAGTTTTGAATTATAATAATTCAGTGCCTGATCACCTAATCAATTATGATTTATTCTAAGTTTAAGCAGAAAATAATTGAAGTCTAGTCTTTTACTTTTTGCAATAGGAAAAAAGTGTTTCTTCTGCTTTAGTTTTTCACTTCTTCATTAACAAGGAATTGAAAAAAATAGGAACTTATGTAAATTATTTTTTGTTTCATTATCTCCCTTCCACCTAAAGAACCCAGAATGGTAAAAATAAAAAATTAGTGCCGACCCATTAATTAATACAGGACATGAAGAACCCCTAGGTGAAATTTTTCTAAATACAAAACAATTTAGAGAGAGAGAGAGATACCTTGACGGTACCTGGTCCGCCAGGTACCAAATTCTTCCTGATTAGTTGCATCGCTGGAGAGGTTTTGAGAGATCCTCTCCTTGTCCTTGAGTGGAAAAAAGAACAATGGAGGTGGGAGGAGAGAGGCAAAAAGACTAGTGGGTAACCCTCAAAAAAAAAAAAGACTAGTGGGTTTCGGGTTAGATTCCCCGGATCCTTATATATCTTGGTATGGACCGACCTATTATTATTCCTCGTCTTTTATTTTCGGAAGTACGCAGTGTAGAAAAAGTCGAAATAAATGGATGGTTTTAGCCTTTTAGGTTTCCTTGTTTGGATGGTCGTAATATTTTCTGGGCTCTTTTTATTCGTTTGGATTTGGAAATAAAGTTGGAGAAAAATTAATGGATAGCTGAATGAGAGATAAAATTAGGCTATTCAAAACTGGTTTCCGGCATTGCGACAAAGATATACTGGACAGGAAGCTGCGACCCTGTTTTTTAGATAGAAAAATAATTCAATTTATTTCGTCAAATTTATTAAAATTTCTGATGTAAATTATAAAAAATCTCCTATAAAAAATTTGTTAAAATTTTAACACAAAAATTTATAAGTTCACAATTAATAATTTATGTCATAGAAAGTCATTATATAAATTTGGCATAAATTTTCTATCCAAAAAAAAAACTTACCAAAAGCAACTTCTTCCATAAATTTAGATTTCCAAATATATTTTACTTCTTAATTAAATAATGATTGGTATGATTATTTTAATTTATTTAAAAAATATATATTTAACAAATATAAATAAGTCATTGCGGTCACCATTGCATTGCGTTCACGCATCTTTATTGATAATATAGGTTTATGAATTATAGAATTGTTTTTTTTTTACTATACTGATTCATTTTTAGAGAAATTATTATTATATTAGTAATATAAATCTCTAAAACTTTTTTTAGTACTAATTGAATTCTTACTGTTAATATCTAATTTTAAATACAATTCAATTTAATTCAATAGAAAAAATATAGTCGATTTTAAAATATTTTTTTGTTGATCAGATTTAAAAATACAATTCAGTTTAATTCAATAGAAGAAAAAAATAGAATCGATTTTAAAATAACTTTTGTTGATCGGATTCATGATGAATCAAAATGAGTTCATCACATCACAATCGCTGATCGAACGCATGAACTCAATTCTCATCAAATTTCTTCTATACGAAAATTTAAAATAAAATTGCAATTTAACACTACTACAAATTTTGATTTTTTGCGGCGGATTTTATCTTCTAAATAGCGATGGTTGGTGAGGCCTTGTTAGTGAGGACGCCATAATCTATAGTCTATAGTATTAATTAATTAAAAATTGTGATTGTAATTTCTATAATTAAAATAAAATAGTTTTCTCCTTTTTTGTTAAATATATTAAAAATAGTCGTAATAATCATTATTTAATTTAAGAATTAAATATATTTGAAAATCTAAGATAGTTCATGCCTAACTGTTACTTGATAATTCAACTATTGCTTTAGATTCCTAGACAATAAATTTTATAAAATTGAAAAAAAAAAATCATATAATCTAACTTGCAATATAATCATTGAAAATGATAATCGATATTAAAATTTTAAGAAAATCTTCGTCTAATGAAACTCGATTTGTTGCAACAAGTTCAATAATTAAATATCACTAAGGCAGATTCTTTTTTTTTCATGACTGACGAAGACCTACTCTGTCGTTGTGTGAGAAGCCTTATCAAAAATACCGATTTATACTCTTATTCAACCACAAATATAACCTAATTAAGTATAGTCGGGTTATCGAATTCAGGGACGGATTTTTCAATTACTCAAGTTTTCAATTCAGATTCTTCAATCAAGTGAAACGAGGAGGGTTGGTTTCAAAATCAGGGTTCCAAATTATTTTAAACTAAATAATTAAAAATACTAAAGTATGGATTCAGGAAACTAAAGATAAAAACCGAATGAAATGCAAACTAGGGGTCAAAGTTGCTAACTTCTGATTCAGTTCTAGACACAAGTGACCCGACTACTTTCGTAGCGGTCCGCTTGTAGTCACTGGTCGATAGGACTTTGGTGATTCTGCTTGTTTCTAAGTTTGCACAGACAACAATCGAATAATCCAAGCGTCTTCCCTAATCCTAACGATAATTACACAAATGTGATTAGTTCTATTTGGCTTCCATGTAAATTAACTTGGCGAGTAATCGTACTTAATCCTAACTTTCGTATAGGTTAAGACTAACTAACTGTTATGATTAATTTCCTATCGATGCTAAGCGTCAACTTTCGTTTCTTAACTAAGGGTTGATAGATCTGATCTTTGGGTCTAGGATATCTCTCAACTCTCGTTTATTGAGATTAGACGTCATCGTTCTCGATTCATAGTCTAGGCTTTCATCTTTCGATTAATTGCCATCTAATAGTTTGGTGTAGTTGAATTGTTCTAAGTTTGGTTGGGTTTAAACTCCTAGAATCAAGTTTGGCCTTAACTCAACAGGAAAATACCAACTCTACTTGAAAACAAATCAAAACAACAATATGAAATAAAGCACAAAGATCAAAACTCGAAAGATCAAATAAAAACTAATTAGACATGCAAATTAAACCAAATCATAGGTTCACAACTATGCCCATAAATTGTATTAGCCTACATAAATCATCAACAAACCACAAGTATCAAACATCAGATATGGATAAAAATGAAAGATAAGAAAAGATTACAACAAATCAATTTAAATCCCTTCAGTTTTCTTCTGAGCATTAAGCGGCCAACCTAAAAGTCAAGCAAGTCGCGTGAAGTCTCAAAAATCGTCATCCTGGATCTCTTGTGGTGATTTTTCTCTCTCCTTTCCAGAACTCCTCTTTCAGTCGACTCTAGGCACTTATATAGTGTTGCTTTGTAACCTCCAGACTGTGAGATCGTGCACAGAAGCGGTTTTATCGAGTAAAGGCACTGTGAGGAAGTTATGCTGAGAATAACTGCTCTTCTGAAAATTGTCATAATCTCTTCCAGCGGTCCGCTTACTAGGCAAGCTGCCTACTTGGATCGTCTGCAGTTGTGTTCTTCAGCTGTCTCCTCTATCTGATCGCTCAAGTGCTTGTTTGGTCGCTTGAATGCTTTAAATTCGTGCAAAATCATCCAAATCTGAAGTTTATCCTAATGAAAACCAAAAGGACATAGAAGTACCTATAATATGAAGAAATGAGGTTAGAAACACATAAATTCAAGTATAATTTAGGGCCAAATTGAGTCAAAACCATAGTATGAAATCATCCTAACAATGACGTCATGATTTTTAATTAGTAACGGTTATTAATAACCGCCGCTAAAGGTTTAATTAAAAAAAAATCGACCAATTATGTGGCTAGTTCATTTTACCTGCCATAATTTTATAATATACATATCAAATGTTCGTTTGAGACATGACACCAATACAAAAAGCTCGCAATAAGATCCACAAAGATTATGGTGTTTGACCTTGTAATGATGATTTTCAAGGTTAAAAAATATTGTCTGAATCTCCAAAATCTACTTTAAATTTTTTTCAAGTTAACATTATATAAAATCTACTATAAATAATTTTTAATGAACACAAATTAGTTGTTAGACAAGAGAATGAGAATAGATCAAAGAAAGAGAGGGAGAGGTTAACCGAAGAGTGAACACGAGGTTAGAGGAGGGGAGCGCACGAAACGAAGAGAGAATAGTGTGTCGACAGAGATGGATAAGAGGAGAGGAGAGGAGAGAAACTTAGAAATGTTGCGAAAAAAATTCAAATCTATATAAGCTAAGAGCAGGTGTGAATCTAGAAAAGCCTGGTCTATTCCATGACCAACCCATAATTAAAGATTTTAATTTGAACTATGATAAAATAAAGTGTTAATTAAGTGTTTTGAAATATTTGGCCTGAGAAACCCGTCACGCCCCGCTGCCTAGGCATGACAGATTCCCGCCGTGACTGCACACACCGCATGCAGCCACAAGGCTCACCATCCAACTAATATTAAGTATTAGATAGCGACTAAGGCCCAGGACCAACACAAGTGCTTGTACATTATATAAAAAGAAAAATTCAACAGCACCTCACCTGTATTTACTTGCATCCAGCCATAAAGGCTCCCAATTCCCCTTTGTCCCGACTTTTTCCCAACACAAATACAAAGCAGAAAGATCACAGCAACAAGGCATGAGGTTTTACATAACATACAAGCACAAGTTACTTAGCAAAATAATGTACAAACAACACACAAAATTCAACAAGTCATGGCAACACACCGGCTTATCCTTTCCAGCTCTTGCCCCGCTCCAACCTGGAACCCATGCAACATGGAAACGGTGAGAAATGCAAAACATTTCTCAGTGCGGTATTTAGTTTCAGCCACACAAAAACCTAAAGCTTCATGCTGCGGAACTAAACACGCAACTGAAATACTTTAGAACATAGCTTTTCAAATACAAGTTGCATCAATGAAAATCATTTAAACATATCATGCAATACACCGGCCAGCCAAGCAATAAATGAGGCAATCAAATAACATAAGAGTATACAAAAGCCAGCCATGGTTGGACACCTAACCATGCAATCTACAAGGCTGGTTTTATGCCAACTCAAATCAATTCAATCCTCTGTAGCAACATAGACCGCGATTACCTATGATAAGGTTTGCCAACGGCCTTACCAATCGAATCAACCAACCATCTGTACTAATGCTGAGGACATTTACCCCCTCAATCAATGAGTCCCGGAACATAAGCGCTTATCTCACGGCCCTTGGAACAACGGTGTTAGGAAATGCTCATATTTTAATTTTAGATTAATTACAACTAATTAATCACCATTAACAACAAGCAAATCAATAGATCTAGTGCTAAAGCAATCACACATCAAAACAATGAGAACAAGTAGGAGAATTATACCTCTCTTTGTGTAGTAACAAAGAGGCTCGATTCCATGGCATGGGAGTCGATGGCGTGCTTGCACCGCCTCCTCCACCACCAATAGTCGCCTCTAGCCCACCAAGGACCCACCACCAAGCTCAAAGAGAATGCTAGTTCTCTTGAACCTCTTGCTAATCACCTTGCTTCTCTACTTAACTATTTAATGGAGAGGAAGAGAGGTGGGGTGCTCAACACATGAGCTTGGAAGAGAGAAAAAAGGGGCAGCTAGGAGGCGCATGGGATGGGAGAGAATGACGGCTAGGGTTTCCTCTTGGAGACCCCCTTTATATAGCCAACAACTCTCATCCACCTTTCATACTATTTACAAGTATGCCATCCACCCTAAAAGACCACCTAATGGGCTTTCTTGGGCCATCTTAATAAAAGGTCTTTATTCATTAATTCACCAATTAATGAATCCCCTTTAATTCTCTTTATTCTTCCTTAAATCGGGCCTTTAATTAACCAATTAAATAGAAGCCCAATTAGCTCAAACTAATTAAAGTAAGTTGAACATAATTAATTATTAACTCATTAATAATTAATCTATGATTAGCTAATGCATTAAATTGTTTCCATATGATCCTTTTAATTTAATTAATTATAACGGTTCATAACGGTATATAATTAATTAATTAACTTATCACATTTCACAATACACATTATTGTGAATAAACAATAAATGCACCAAGTGGTTAGAATCCTATTTGTGCGACCCTATTTGAGGATTTATACTATGTTGGCCATGGAAATAAATCGTTATTTATTTCCAATAATCATAAGCGGTATCTAGCAACACGTTATGATTCCCAATTCGTATAAATAATGTACCGTTACAATATCTCAATCCTGCATAAGAAATAAAAGTATTTCTTTGTCTGATTCTTATGTCACATGATATCTTTGTATAATCCAAGATAGGAATGTGTCATTCTTGCAGATTATACATTTCTTGATCTAGAGTTGATTGTACATGTTGGCCAACCAATCCAACTCCATCAAGGGGCCCAAACAGATATCATCACTCATTAAGTAAATTAATGAGGGACATACGGTTTTCTTGATGAACAACTTTTCCCCGCACAATTCAAGAGAACATAAATAAAATCCTTATAGCAGCCTTTATCAGGAATCAACGTTAGACGATATTTATTGAACCTATCCTCATGTGGAAAAGGTGAACATCTCAAACATAGAATCAAACTCATATGAAATAAACAATGACACTTAACACAATCCAAATGTTTATTTCATTGGGTCAAGTCCTGTACTATGTTCTACAACATATACATATGCAATTAAGTTGGTAACTCCTTACCTATGATTTGTAGAACTTAATCATCGCTTAACTTGCATACTAATCTTTTATGATAATTAATGTTCCTTGTTAATTATCAAGATTATGGACGATTTAGATTTATTATTGTCATTCTAATGAATGATCCACAGAGATCCACAATTCAGATCCTCAACCTGAATGATCTGTCAATAATAAACTCTAGGAACAAATGATCAAATATCATCATTAACATAAACTAAGAAAATAAGTCATTAAATATTGACTTCTAGGACATAACTCCAACAAACGGTTCATGACGCCGCTTTCCAAAGATGCAAATGCCATTCATCACACATATAACACAGCCTTACCAATTACCAATCCAATTTAGCCAACCAACCAACCAGAAAACCATCCAATATGCAAGTCATGCACTTACCAATTCCTTTCCTGTCCATAGTCATGTAATATAGCAATTCATATATGCAAATCATGCACAAACAACAATACAGCATGCATACATATAATAGTGTTTAGTTCCCAAAACATATACTTGAGGGCTCAGGTGGAATCCGCACCTTTACACCTAATTACCAATCCCAACGTCGCTCAGGCGTTGTCGTTGCCTCACTGCTCGGGTTCCCTTCTTCCTGTCCAGCGATGTATGGTTCACAAGTACAACACTTGTGGGTTATAAATATGCATAACCAATCCAAAAACTCATTCAGTTCTATGGGCAACTCACCAGACTTGCCACTGGTCGGGGCTGGTTTGCGGTGGAAGCACCATTTCTATCGTCACACAAGCCTTTGTTGCAAGTGGCCTGTTAAAGCATGGTCACAAGACCACGGTTTGCACAACAGCAGTGCTGCCTTGCACTGCCCAGCGTTGTTAAGGCCAGGTTCGGGTTGGCAGCCATGAACCATACTTGGCAGCAGCCCCTGCTACCATTTGCTTGGCCTGGTTTGGGTCGTTTGCAAGCAAAACCATGCACTATACCTTGCTCTCGACTGGCCCAACTATCCAACTATGGTCCCAGCTTGGTAAATCATGCACTACAACACTCAAACCTTGCTATTGCTGGTCAGTTTTGGGGCTGGTCATGGCCATACGAATTTTGATAAGGAGGTGACTTATGGCTGGGAGAGACAGCCTTAAGAGGTGGCCTAACAGGTGTCAACAAGCCTGGTTTCTCCCTGGTCCAACAGCTGCTTGCTGCCCCAATTCTATTGGCTGGTCACAAGTCAAGTTGGATTGTCCAACTGGACAACTCCATTGGCCTTACCACTGGACTGATCCATTGGTCCTAACCACTGGACTCTCCAGTACTTGCTGCCCAGACTGCTAAGTACCAAACACACCACTGGGCAAGTGGTCTAACCACCGCTCAGGCTTACAGTCCATACCGGTCAGCCGCTACAACACACTTTGGCCTATCTATCAGTCATAGTTTAAGGCACCGCTACAAATCATTTTCACCAGCAATTGGCCTATATTCATGATGCAATAAATGATGCACAACACAAAAGGGACGGTTTTGTTGGCAACCGTTGCAATAGCGGGACAAGCACCGCTATTGACCATGATTCACATGGCCAAAACACTGCCTAGACATTGGCTGGTCACTGCTTGGACTTGGTCATATGGCCAGCAACCTCTCAAAAATCACCACCCCCTAATAGGGCTGATGCAGTTTTTACCAACACCTAGTACTAAGATAGCCAACCCTGCAATTTCCCCTAGCCCATGGACTAGTTGCCTGGTTTACATGACTGTCCCACAAGGGCCAAAACTGCCGGGTGTCACATGGCCTACTCCGAAGATCTAAATTACTAAAGTTTAATTAATTTAACTTGACCTATCACATATTTCAATCCTGGTTCCGTCCTTGGCCAAGGGAAAGAGATATGGTCCTATAAAAATTAAGCAACGGAAGAGGAAAGAAGATGAAGTAAGCTTAGAAGAATGAAGTTATCATGCTCCAGATCTCTACAACCATTCATCCAAGGCAACAACTTTAATCTCCTTCTTGGACAATATTGCCCTTTAATTCAAATGGGGAGAGAGAGATGAGCATACAGTCAGTCAGAGAAAAAAAACGAAGAGCATTTTAGGTAAAACGTTAAATTTCTTGGTGTCTCTTCGTTACACTCCGATTTTGGGGGTAATCGATCTTCTCCGCAAATGGACTGTTCAGGGACTGTAGTTTAATGGAGTTTCCGTCAATTCATCCAGCGACAACGAGGGAGCATGATATCTCAGTTACGCTACATTTCCTGGTTCATCCATTTTGGAGCAGACTCTAATTAGAGATGTTTCATGGAGAGTTATTTTTGTTAGACTTAATTGAAACATGAGCTGATATAACACCTATGTTAATTGTCTCTTTTATTAAAAAATTGATTATAATGTTTTGACGAGAGATATAGAGTTCTAATGTGCAATTTTAATAAAAAAAATTACTGATTTTTTATCAAAAATTTTCTTTCCGATATTCTATTTTATATGTTTTTTTTTAATCTTCTCAACGTCGTTGTCTGTGATGATATTACAAGACAAGGACAACTGGGGTTGCCTTATTTGAGTGTTTCTGAATTGTGATAATATGGGTGAATCTAACACAGATTTTGCTCCTACCCAAAAAAAAAAAAAAAAAAAATTTGCCACACCACATCTCATTGTAATTTCGATATATTGGGTTGGATTTTCTTTTCAACACTGCTGCGTCTAAACCCATCACACCAATTGATATACAGAGTCGGTTTATGACAATCTTCAGTCGAACAGTCAACCAAGTGCAAATTTTAATGTGATCGAATGGTATGACGAGAAAATAAAAGGCGACATGGGCCCTCTTTTTCCTAGCGCCTAGCTTAAAAGCATGAGAGCATCACGAGTGTTGTTTATATTATGCTATCAACTAACTAATAATTCATTAACTTAATGGTGCTATCTGCGGGTGACTTGCTTGATTACAATTGTACTATCCAAAAAGTGAAAAATATTCACGTAAATTCAAATAATACGATTAAAATTAATTGTACGGAGGATATAATTAAATAGGAAATAATTTGTTTAATCGAAAGAATATCGACCTTGAGCAACATGCTTGTCAGTGCGTGACAGTTCAAAATATAAAATCATGCGTACATTCAAGTTTGTGTAGGATTCACTCGTATTCCTATACATGTATATAGTACTCTACATTTCTCATCATATTACTATTTGAATTTTAAAAAAAAGAACAGAATTGTGGTTTGTAACGTATACATATTGTAGCGTTAATAAAACATTCGTCTATGTCTTTGATCAAAGTGATTTTCATGCGGGATCTCATTTGATTAGATTTTGTAGGATTTTATCAGGTCTAATAACATAGAAATTCCGATCAAAAGAAATCAAATTCGTTAATTTTAGTAAGAAATTTCTAATCAAATAAAATCTCCGTGAAAAAAAAAAGAATTTATTCTAATCAGGACCCATCTGTTTTCTTAAAACAATATACAATTGTATAATTAATTTTTGAAAAAAAAAATAGATACCCCGAATTATATTGATTTATGTTGCCGAAATACGAAGCATATGCTGCTGAGTCATATCTGGACCGGGCGATCGGCAAAAAGAAGGAAAAGATAGAGGTACAAGAAAACAACAAAATAATAAAAATATACAATATTTTTTTACGCTTTAAACAGATATAATTTTGACAGGAAGTATGATTTTCTATTACGATTCTAATTCAGAAATGACACAATATGATGGATGTGGTTTACCGTTTACGGGGACGGACGTATGAACCCAAAGTCATCGAAGGCTCAAAGTTTACTTTGAATATTTTAGAAGTAATTTAGTTATTATTATTATCTATATAATCTATATAATATATAAATTTAGGAATCTTTTCTACAGTAATTTTGGTGATGTCAACATGACATCATCACTTTTGGGTAATTATCTCCATTTCACATCTCAATGAACCCTCCATTTCTAAATTTCAGACAAATATATTTTTACTTTTAAATTGTTAAGATGCTTTTAGAAATTCATTTGGCTATGAAAAATTATGTCCATGCTCAAAAAATAGATATGATTTAGTGATATAATTTTTTTTAATTATAGACATATAAAATTTTTTAAAACATTTTCTGAATCTCATAAAATTTAATTTTCACATGAGTTTTGTTTTTTAATTGTTTTGAAGCCTTGGAAAATTATTTGGCAATGACAATTTATGTGATTACTCAAAGATATATGAAAAATTTAATGATATAAAATTTCATCATTATAGACTTATAAAATATTTTAAATAATTTTCTGAATCTCATAAAATTGAATCTCCATAATTTCATAAATATCATTAGGTTTTTATTTATTCAAAGTAATTTATAAATTTATTTGTGCATTAAATTTTATATAAATGCTCCCAAAATTATAATATATCTGATCATGCCATGAAATTTTTTTAATCTAACCATATAATTTTGTGAAATATGGAATATGTTGTACTTTTAAAATTATTTGAGGGTATTTATTTATTAAATTGGCCATAAAAATTATACATTTCATTAAAAAAATATGACTCAATAATATAAAAATGAATAATTATAGAGTTCTAAAGTATTCTTTTCGAATTTCTAAATTGTCACACCCCGTATCCGAAATACGAGGCACGAGGTGATACAGTATCTTTCGCATCCATCCGACGGCCCGTCAACCTACGTCACAAGAAATAAAAGCAAACGGAGTCAGCTACAAAGCCGAGTAACCGGTTATTTAACGACGCAGCTTCTCTATAACCAATTTATATAATAAAAAATCAATCGATCGGATTAATCCACACATCAATAACAACAAATTAAATATATTTTACAGAGATCAACGGGTCTAGATTTTCTCAAATCCACTTTCTCATATCACTTTTCCACTAGTGCGAATTCCTCTTTAGGCGATTCCACTTCACATTCCATTTTCACTTTTCCACTTAAATTCAAATCACATTAGAGACCCGTTGACTCGCAAAATACATCAGTCACAATTCTCATATATCAATTCAATTCAATCAAATAAGCCAAACGATATTTAAATCAATCAATACGAAAATTAAATTATAGAGAAGTCCGGTTACCTGCATGAGCGATCCACAAGCACACACAAATCGGATCAGACTATCCAACAAGATTGCGACGTAGCACTCAAATTCCAAACGGCCGACTATCCAAGGTCAAGACGGTATTCAAAATTAAGTGGAGAGAGAAATAGTGGGAGAGAAAAATCTGAAATGAAATGGAATGAGGGTAGGTTCTATTTATAGTGGAGGTTTCTTAGTGGCTAAGAAAGTAAATATATTAAGTTACTTAATGGCTAAGTAAGTAAAAATGAATTACTTAGCTACTGTTTTTGAAAATATAGATTATTATTTTATGAAAATATGGATTACTTAACAGCTAAGAAATCAAATGGATAAGATCAAATAGATATTTTCAAATGGATAAGAATGAACATTTTTCAAATAGGAACTTAGGATTTGAAGTATTGTAAACAGGTCCTAAAATTCTAGAGTGTTACATTCCACCCCCCTTAAAAAGGAAATTTCTTCCACGAAATTTCTAAAGGACGGTAACAAGTCAATACGAATATATTAGAACCAAAATCCAAACGAAACGATAATGAACCCAAACACACAGTCCGAGGAACGAATGCTCTGATACCATCTGTCACACCCCGTATCCGAAATACGAGACGCGATGTGATACCGTATCTTTCGCATCCATCCGACGGCCCGTCAACCTACGTCACAAGAAATAAAAGCAAACGGAGTCAGCTACAAAGCCGAGTAACCGGTTATTTAACGACTCAGCTTCTCTATAACCAATTTATATAATCAAAAATCAATCGATCGGATTAATCCACACATCAATAACAAACAAATTAAATATATTTTACAGAGATCAACGGGTCTAGGTTTTCTCAAATCCACTTTCTCATATCACTTTTCCACTAGCGCGAATCCCTCTTTAGGCGATTCCGCTTCACATTCCATTCCACTATTTCATTTCCACTTTTCCACTTCAATTCAAATCACATTAGAGACCCGTTGACTCGCAAAATACATCAGTCACAATTCTCATATATCAATTCAATTCAATCAAATAAGCCAAACAATATTTAAATCAATCAATACGAAAATTAAATTATAGAGAAGTCTGTTACCTGCATGAGCGATCCACAAGCACACACAAATCGGAACGGACTATCCAACAAGATTGCGACGTAGCACTCAAATTCCAAACGGCCGACTATCCAAGGTCAAGACGGTATTCAAAATTAAGTGGAGAGAGAAATCTGAAATGAAATGGAATGAGGGTAGGTTCTATTTATAGTGGAGGTTTCTTAGTGGCTAAGAAAGTAAATATATTAAGGTACTTAATGGCTAAGTAAGTAAAAATGAATTACTTAGCTACTGTTTTTGAAAATATAGATTACTATTTATGAAAATATGGATTACTTAACAGCTAAGAAATCAAATGGATAAGATCAAATAGATATTTTCAAATGGATAAGAATGAACATTTTTCAAATAGGACCTTAGGATTTGAAATATTGTAAACAGGTCCTTAAATTCTAGAGTGTTACATAAATCTAATGGATTAATTCTATTATTTAAGATATATAATTTTATTTTTTGTTGTTTCCAAATCTTTCCGTAATTTCTTGATGTAAAATTTTATATACATAACAAAAATATTTATAATATATATATATAATAATACAAAATTTTTTAATTTTATAATTTCTTAATATTTTAGATAATTATTTACTTCTGTAATTTTTTATAATAGTATTTTAAATATTGGGTTATTGACAGAGCTTCCTAGATTTTATTTTTTTATTACATTTTATTTGTATGCTTACAAAATTATACATAATCCAGTGATATTGAATTTTTTTCCAATGTTTACAACAATTTTCATAGTTTTCGGATTTTATGAATTTCGTAAAATTACATTATAACTTTTAAATTATTTGACGATTTTTCAAATTACTTTTTCATCAAATTTTATATGAATGGTAAAATATTATGAGAAATCAATTGATGACAAGTATTTTAGATTATTTATCAGATTATATTCAATTTTATTGGTATTCAATTATAGATTATCCGCAATTGAGAAAAATTAAAAATTGATCAAATTTGTAAAACTTAGAAAAATCTTAATACAATTGGTTTTGCTCAAAATGCACACAGTTGGTTTTGTTCTCATAATTCTAAAACTTTTTAATTAATAATGACATGCCAACCTTAATACAGCCATTCAATTTCCATATATTGATAATGACAGAGGCAATTAAGGTCCCTTGAAAACAATCCAAAGCCCAAAAAAATAGTAATGACATAAATGACAAATGTAGTAAAAACAACACACATACCAAACTATTCAATTAATTATAACAAGAGATTAATTGTAAGATGGTTTGATATTTATTTAAATATCAACAATCATAATTTTGACAATTATTATAATTACACGTCAGGCTTAAGAAATCCGAGTTATTGTTTTTTTCGCGAAAGGAGTTTTTGTGAGAACGTGTCACCCTAAAAAATGTTTCAATACTTTTTTGGGACCAAAATATCCTTCATAAATTGAGAATATTTCAATGATAATATTTTTCTCTTAACAATACTAGCATATAAGATACCCTCATATGTGGGCAAATAAATAAACAAAATAATGTTAGATAATAAAAATATATTGTTCAATTTACGAGCGATATATATATATATTATTTTATTTATTTTTTTATTAGACGGAAAACGAAAACATATTGTTTCTTCGTCTAGCAATTGATAGTCAACCATAGATCAAATTGATCGAACGGTACAAACATATAATTTCGCGCTAGATATAGAGTGTAACACCTCTTGGATCCGTGCATTTATAAGGAGTAGAGAAGTAGAGATTATCAATCAATCATAGATGTTTCAGTGTAAACAACGAGTGTTGAATTAAATAGATTCTATTGAGGAAATTTTGTGCACAAATAATTATTTTATGTTAGAAAATGAAAAAAAAAACTTGTATAATGGTAACTAAGAAGAATAATCGCATAGTATTTCATTCCCCCCACCCCCCCCCCCCCCCCCCCCCCCAAAAAAAAAAAAAAAAAAAAAAAACTAAAAATTGCATATTAGTCGCATTATAAAAATATCCAGCATCTTAATCAAAATAAGTTAAGAATGTAGAAGTCTTCATCTTATAATATGATAAAATAAAGAGAGATATTATTTATTATCACATAAATAAAGATATAAATGGTTTACCCTTTTTTAGAAAGGTCGAAACTAACCATTCTTTATAAAGTATATATAAATATTTAATCTGCACCTTCTGAACTTCATCAGACGATCTGTATATCAACTGTATTCTGTTACACATTAACCTAGCAAGCTGCAAGTAGCAACCCTTGAGTTGATCTTTTATTAGGCGACTTATCATCATCAGATCTTAAAATAAAAAGCAAAGATGCTATCGGGTTAAACCGGGTCCAAACCCGTTATCTGATTTCTTCGTGAGGTGTGAAATCAGATACACTTCAAACTTTCAACCTTTACTCTTTCCAGACAAAATAAATTAAATAATTAATAGAAATAAAATTCTCGAGTAATTCGAACAATTCCTCGTCGTTTTTACCAAATCAAACTCTCCGCAAAGTAGAAATCGACGATTTGAGGTACTTCTCTTAATTAATTTTTCTCCTTTTTGACCTTAATTTTTATTTTTTTGTTGATTTTGTGGCCTTTCTGCTCTTTCTGTTCAATTTGATCCAAATTGATTGAAATTGGAGAATTAACCTAGAAAATATTAGAATCGAAACTTTATCGTCGACATAGAATCACTTTTGTTCAAGAGATTTCCGTTCTGAAGGTAAGTTAAGCGAACAGGAGAAGAGTTCAATTACGGCGATTTGGAAGGGAGAATTACTTAGTTGAATTAGTTCAAAGAGGTTCTGATCTGGCGATAATCATGTGCCAGTTTCAGAGATACGCAGAGTTCATCTGGAATTTTCTGAATCTCTACTAGATCTAATTGCTGTATGTACTAGTTCTGTCATTGACCTATCAAGTTATACCAGTATGGCTCCCATATTATATATTGTATATTTCTAGATTTACTGGTTTCTTATTACTGCTGCCAGCTTAATGCTAGATTTATAATTATCAAAGTGCAAGAGTTTGTTCTCTAAAGAAGATATTTTTGCTCTTATAATTAGGTCATATCAGATGCTGTGATGTGAATGGCAGACATGCAGAAGCCATCTGACAGATGCAATCAGACAAGTGAAATGGATGCATATATGCAGAATATATCAGAAGAGCACACCTGTACAAATAACAACAGTTTGTTGTTTACTACTGCTACTCCTTTGCTTAATCAGAAACCTGGTGCGTCTCTTTTGGCTTCTTTTTTTTTTTATTTTACTGAAGGGTGCTGTAAATTGAGGCTTCAACAGGCTTATGCGAGGAGTCAAACAAAGTTTTTGGGGAAAAATGAAGGAATAAAAAATCAACATAGTTATATTAATACTGTCTTACTGTTTAATCAACATTTCAGCATGTTCGAGTGACTCTTTTGAACATGAAATTGGGGGAATGAATATCACTGTGTTGTATATAATTGAGGCTTCAGTAGGCTTAAGAGATATGGAGGTGGATGAAAAAAGGGAAAAAAAAAAGCTTTATTAACACTATACTTTGGCAGGGTACCAGCTAGCTCTAATATCTGGTACATGGAAGTAAAAACTAAAGTGACTGCTATTATCCACTGCATTGTTATTTCTATTTGAATTTTAAGTATTTTTTTTCCCTTTTTGGGAGCAGTGAAAAAGCCAAGGCAGTGGGCTGCCTGGACAAGGCAAGAGGAGGAGAACTTTTTCAATGCTTTGAGACAAGTTGGCAAGGTACAATGTCCCTCTTGCATTGTATTAATGTAACTAAGCTCTCCAAATGAACCTTTGGTGACTCAGTTTTTCTTGGTCTCTTTTCCATGTTCAGAATTTTGAGAAGATCACACGCCGTGTCCAAAGCAAGAACAAGGATCAGGTACTAGCTTCGTTTTAATTCTAGGTTGTAATTGTTTGAAAGTATGCAAAGTTCTTAACAGAGAACACATTGTGTAACTTTCAATGTGATTGTGCTTCAGAAATCATTTACAGCATGAAATGTTGCGTAGAAGATCAATCATGAGCTTTACCATAACGGTTTGGCTTATAAGGAAATTTGTTCTAACCCTACCACAGACAACCCAAAGATATTGGAACCCCACTTCCTGGTGCTTTCTATCCTGTATCACTGCTGATTGCTTGTTTGGAGTTTTGAACTTGTGATGCATCAATGTCCTATGCTGTCATACATAGCTGATTATTAATATTTGGTTGAACTGGATTTTGCGCAGAATTTGTAGCTAAAATCTCCTCTTGATAAATATAGGTTCGGCATTATTATTACCGCCTCGTCAGACGGATGAACAAGCTTCTGGGCCCAGGCTACTGTCTCGATGCCAAAAATTCCAAAGATACCATTGCTGCAATGCTTCGATGGTAAATTTAAGAAGCATATTTTGGTTTTTTTCACCAGAGGTCACTGAACTATATTCCATGTCATTAAATCAGTCAACTTTTGTTGTCTCAGTAGAACTACTTGACTTCGTTGTGTTGATATTAGGCTTTCTGTTTTTTTAGACTGAAAACACGTAATAAAGTAACAATCAATTAGCAGATTATCAAATTCTTGCATTGTGTTGATATTTAGCTTTGTGGTTTTTTTAGACTGAAAACACGTAATAAAGTAACAATCAATTAGCAGATTATCAAATTCTTGCATTGTGTTGATATTTAGCTTTGTGGTGGAAATGCATGAGACACATGATTTGCATAGTTATATCATGAGATTCTTCTACTTTTCACAAATCAATTCCATGCAATTTTCGAGTCTGTGGGATTAGATAGATGAATCATGTCACGTTTTCTGCGTGTTGGATTTGAAACGTACATAGTGACCTATTTTAGACATGAGATTTGAGGGGATGTGATGAGGCAGATTTAAGTTGAGAAAAAAAATTCTGGGACATGGATTATAATTGAGTGACCTCCTTAGAATTCTACCTGCGCAATTTTTTATCTATAATTACACCCCACAAAATAGAAATATACTAATCGATGAACAAACAGGTGGGCTTTGCTTGAAAAATTCAGTTGCACGGCTTCAAAGTTGCGTCTTAAACCTCGAAGATTTAAGACATTTGTTGAAGCATTTGTATGTCATTTGTTTTTTCGTCTTTACTTTTACATGTTTCGTATTAATTTGTAACCAATTTCTTGAAGTGTGGTACAGGTGGTTTATTTGCAACCATGATGATGGTACCAAGTTGTGATGATAGTGGATTAATTGTTTCCCCTTACTATCCTATGATATTCTTTATGCATGTTTGTTTGTTTTACTTGGCGCCTAATGAATGGGCACTTCAAAGAACCATAAAACCAAACCACAACTGTAGTGCTATGCTTAGGCTTGTACAGTTATATTCTTGATAGTACTGAGAGTTATTGTATTGTTATTTTCAGTTCTAGCACTAAGCAGAACCAATGTTTGGGCAAATCTTTGCAGGAAAATCAACTCATAAAGGACCGAAACAAATCTAGAAGGAAACGACCACAGGGCGATATGGACACAGCTCCTGCATCGCCAAATTCAGGCAAGGGACTCGGGACAGGGAATAATGACCCTTGTCCAGGGGTTGACAATACAAATGGTATCAAATTACCACCTAAAGGGTCTTACAAGCGTGCTAGTGTGGATGGAACTGGAAACACAAAGGGGGACCTTACTGCCACAAGAACTGTGAAACAAAAACGTAGAGGGGGTAACTATTTCCAACTTATTTGTTTTTCATTTTCGATGTAATTTCCTGTACTCCCAAATTAGCATCCCTTATACATCTACAGGAAAACGTATATATATTATGTGCATCCTTCCACAAATATGATATATATAATATATCTCACATATAACTCCTTCATCTTGCACGCATCCTGAATTATCGAGGCGGTATGAAGGTGGTCAAGTACCTACTTGGTTTGGCAAGAAAAACTAGAATTATATTTTTGGTCCAATGGTCTGGTACGCATGTATAACTTTATCTGGAACAAAATAAGCAATCTGAATAGAGAAAAAAAAAAAAAGAACCAACTCCAGAAGGCAGTTCACTGGTATGGACCCAGTTTTAATCTACAGTGTCTTTGTAATCTTAGAAATTCTTGACAGTGGCTGCCAAATTTCACTTTCGTCATGTTATAATGTAGCATATAGCCTTGTTTAAGACGTGTAATTATCACTACTAATGCAGGCATGGTGGGATCCGCCGCATATAAGAAATGGGAAAAAGCTGCAATGGCAGGTGTCTCGCTTGTTGCTGATGCTGCTGAACAACTAGAGCGTGCCAATTTAAATAAAGATCGCTCCATTGCACATCATAATATGATGTGTTCTCACAATGGTAAGTACCCATTGAAGTACAATCATGACACCTAGGCTATAGTAAACCATAATGGTTACTTCAAGAATCTTTTTTCAAACTTTTATTTGTTTATATAAACACTTTATGTACTGTTGATTGGGATTGGCAGGTGCTTTTTGCAACTATACAAACGATGGAGGCACACAATCAATGATGAAACTTAAGTTACAATTATTTCCTATAAATGAGGCTACCCGAAAGGCACTTGAAAAGGTATAAATTCCCATACCAAAAATACAATAGGAAGCCCCCTCTCTCCTCCTCCAAATGACGACACTTTTCCTTCAGTTTCCCTCATGCCTTTTGTATGGACAGGACTCACACAACCCACACCTTGAACTCACCTTGAGTGGCCGCAAAAGAATAGCATCAGTGCTGGAGCATCTCAAGCGCAAATGGGGCAATTCTGATGTGGCACATGGTGAGCTTGTTCTGCTGCCCTACACTGCTAGCATTGGTGATTTGGGAAGTAGTCAGAGATGGACGATTAAAGACACTGTTGTTGCTGCGGATGTGTTTGTTTCTGTTGGCAGCCCATCTGTTTTTCGCTTAAGGTTCACTACTTCACTTACTCATGTGTTTGTTTCAGGCTATTTGTCTTTCCCGTCCTTGTCGGCCACTTTTTTGTTTAGTTGCAGACTGAGAACTATGCCTTAAAAACCCTGCCTTCAAGATATGCAAAATGAGAATTTTACATTGAACAATTTATATCAATGTAAATCCATACCTGTAGGAATTATTTTCTAATTTTTTTAACTATGGTAATTTGCCTGCCAACTCATCCTGTGTCCACCACTTCAATGCCTGGGTATTTTCGATAGAGAATATTAATCTATCTCTTACTTTATTGCATACTTTTCAAATTGAGTAAAATTACAAAGGCGTAATCTCATTCTTGTTTTCATAAGATATGGCTGGTTCACCAATACTGAAATCGCACAAGGCATTCAGACCGGGAACCATTTCCTATCACCTAATAGTAACCGTTGCCTTCAACAATCTATGGGCCGCTGCCTGGTATATTTAGCTCTCTTCTTACTCTATACGTTCTTATTCATGTGTGTTCCCACTAAATGAGATATTATGCTAGCTGCTCAGGAATTTTATATTAATACATCCCAATTCACAGATTGGACCAGATGCTGAAGAGGAAGTTTGTGGAAACCAAGAGAACAATGTGGTATATCCTGTATTTGTTTCTTTTCATTGTGCTACTATTTTCTACTACTTTTAATAGCAAGTATTCTATACGTTCTTTCTTATTGTATCATGAAGTAGTGTTCTTTCTTAATGGTATTCTTTTATGGGATGTGGTGCTATTTCTATAAGCTTACCTGACATACAAGAAATTTTGAATATAGTTACTGGGTTTAGGATCACTATTGATTGTTCTTTTGTTTTGAGAAATAGTTGGACTGGGTATTGACAAAACGTAATGAATTGAAGTTTTCATTTTAATTGTTATTGCTCAGAATGTGCACCCCTATTTACTAATTCAACTAATTTCTTGATCATTAGTTGTGAGTCAGGCTGTGAACCCCAATAAATGGGAGTTCCTGGTACAATTCTCTATATCAACACTGCTTGACTCTATAGTTCTATTCCAGGTATGCACAGGTGACTTGTCGACTAGGGAATGGGCTGACAGCTTGACGAACATCAGTGTCGGCTACTTATTTTCTGAAGCATCCCGTGCAGCCCACCTTGATTGTGCTGAATCATCTGTAAATAAAAACGCTCAAATTGAAGAGACTGCACACAGCATTGACTCATTCGATGCAACAATCGCTGCACATTTATCCTCTGCCAATAATGCATCACTATTTTGTTCTGAGGAGACACGTGATGGGTTTTCCTTTTTTTGTAATGCAAAGGATAACGAGGCAACTTGTACAAATAGTTTAGGGTTCCAAGGACTTCGGAAGGTTAGTTGTTTTTTGCTTTGGTGAAAAAATGGTGATAACAGTACCAGTTATGGGATAGGTGTTGGGTTACCTCAGACTTACTTTCACCATTCCCTGATCCTGAATTGTGATGGGATGAGTCTACCAATTTATTATATGAAATCTGGATCTTTATGCAAGGTATGTTCTTATGTTGTAAAGTTCATGATTTGATAGGGATTTTCTGGAAATATGGTTTCCAATGACATTGACTGTGCTATTAAGGAAGCAAATGATAATCATGAATCGGAGGCTAAAGATTCGTCTTCTGATGATAATAATGACAATACTCCAAATGATACAAGCTTTACCGATATCTACTGGGTAATTATCAATCCTTTCACACCACAGGTCTAGTTTGTTATTAGTAGGTCACCATAATACACCTGGCCAAATTGGTGTCAGCAGATCTCCTACTGGTTTTGCTTAGACAACCATCAATGAGAAACTTCAGTTATAATCAATTTATTTTTTTCTTTTTGTTTGGAAAATATTTTCTGCACTTATAATGTCTGTTTGAAACCAAAGATCAAGGTTTTATTGAGCCTTACTCGTTGAGTTCTTGATAAGTAAGGATTTCACTCAGTGGTGTTGTTACCATTCCAGTTTCCTCTGGTACTGATACAATGTTGGTACAACTGGCATATGGCATAAATCTTTGACTAGGATGTTCTGTAGATATATAACAAGTGTATTTCATTTTTTGGGTTGATAAATAGTATATATCCGTTGCCAAGTGGTATGGTAACATGATTGTAGCATTCACATGGTTTACTAAGCAAAATTTTTTGTTAAAGAATGCTCTGCATGTTCTAGAATAGCGTCTTTCCTTTTCTTTTTAAACCTTTCCTATGGTTGACCACCATATGTCAGGATTTCTTGCAGTAAATACTTGGCTAATCTATTCCTTTTTTCAGCCTGATTCTCTTGGACCATTGGATTTAGATGTGCCTTCATTCAGATACCAGGGTCCTGAACTTGGATTTAGCGACAGTTTAAATAGCCTAACACGTATGATGGCTAGTAGCTGTGATGCTTTTCGAAATTCGTCCTTCTTAGGCACCGCAGATAATTGATTAATAATAAAATGTAAGTGTCTAACCACAGAGAGACTTGTCTTCAGGTCGGTAGTTTGTACAATGTGTGAAGGACTAATGTAAAAAACAATTACGAGGCATAGTGGGGTCAGGGCTCGTTGTATTGTTGTTTTGGGATGGGGTTGGGAGGGGGTGGCTGAGTTTTGATGTGATGTGTACATACTTTGTACTTTATAATCATGTATGAGAAGAACTCTATGACAAAATAAGTTCGAGAAATGCTTGTGTATTATCTGGCATGAGTCCTGCTGTTACTGGATGCATTCATGGAGATCTCATTAAACTAATATGTTCCAGTTTTTTTTTTTTCTCCAACCCCCTGAAAACTGTGCTAAGTATGATTTCAAAGAAAAGATGAAAATAAAATAAATAATAAAATAAAAAATGGTAAAAGAGCATTTAAATGAATGAATTAGTGTGTGTTGGACTGTTGGTTGGTTTTCTGTAATTAGTAGTTGGTCTTGTATTTATGATTATACGGATTGTTAAATTATCTTTTGCGCGAGTTAAAAAGAACTAGTACAATCTTGAAGTTTGCTAGGTTGGCATATGAACCACTTGATCTGGTAAGTAGCTCATGTGCATTTAGCTCATGTGCAAATGCGTAAAGCAAACTAAAGTAGGCCGTCTTCTTTTTCCTTATAAAAACTGAAGAGAAATGCTAGAGTCCAATATATTTGATGGATGGGGTCTATTCAATACGATTGCGTTCACGCTTTTGAATTTCAAATAATCAATCTGAAGAGCAATGTTAGATTCCACTGTATTGGACGGATGAAGTCTGTTCAATATGATTGCGTTCATGTTTTTAAATTTTAAATGATCGATCTGAACCATTCAATATGTTCTTTATATTGAAAATTTATAAGAAATTATTTTTTATATTTTTTTCGAAAACTTTTAGTATTTTTTTGGAATTTTAGAAAATCATTGTTATTGGAAGATCCATAATTTTTATATCATGAATTTTTTAAAATATCAAAAAAAATAGTTAAAAAATTCAAAAATTTGGAAAAATTGATTTCTTATAAAGTTTTAATATGGAGAACATATTGAACGATTTTGATCGGTCGTTTAGAATTTGAAACATGAGAACAATCGTATTGGATAGACCCATCCTCCGATATATCATATATCGGACACTATCATTTCTCAAAACTTAAATGTTTTCGGCTAGCCTTGTCTTGCAAGATACAGATTTTCTTTTCCTTATTTTTTTTCTCTCTCTTTTCCCCAAAACTAGATTTTTTTTTTCTCATTATCCTTTTCCAGAGTGCTAACACTTAATGTAATAAGAAGAACTGTGGATACAAAAAAGCTTATTCGTTGTGACAATGGAAACACAGTCCAAAACGATAGGTAACGCAAACGCAAATTACATGTCGTCGTCGTCAGCTCATCATCATCATTTTGCAACTTGCATATCACATATATAAATATTAAGTGGACATCCACAAACTGAACAATTCGATGTTAGATCCGAAAATAAAGATTAAAAATAATAATATTTGTTCAAGGTTTAAATTCTCTTATCAAATAGAAAAGATTAATCGAGCGTTTTTATGTCGCTGTTCCAACTATAACTTTCCTTTTAATAATTTTGCATTCTGATTTTGATGATTTTGATCCTATACAAATTATACTTCGCTAGAATACGAACCCATTCAATGGTTGTACAAATAGATTACCAAATATATGTATCAGTTATCATATATGTCCGGCACTTTTTAGATGAAAAATCAATAGTTAATAATCTTTTATTTGATGTTATCATTTCTATACCACATATCAAATCAAATGTAAAAAATCAATGCTCCATATTTGATATAGAGGGTTGGATATATCCATTGTCCGAAAATATTTTACATCTTTTTAATGGATGATTTTGCAAATAGTAAGGATAGAACTTTTATGTGGCACCATTTGATTTCCAAGCTGGTAGTTATTTCACTGATTTTCTTATTCTGCATTATAAAATTTTCAATAAAATATAATATAAAAAGTTATCTCTACTATCTCTATCTCTATCTCTACTACTTGTAATCTCTACTACTTGTAAAAGCACCAATCCAAAGGTCTATCCAATTTTTGAACCCAAGGAGTGTTAAACTGTTAGACAACTTGTGATATGGACCATTGATTTTTTATGATCTGATTAGATCAGTGATCAGGATTTAATAATGAGTTGAAAGGTTTAAACCTTTGATTTAGACTTGTTAACATTGTTAACATTTGCGGAGTCGCGCTCTCGCTTGAGAGTGCACAGCACGAGTTCGATTCTCCGAAATAACACGAATTTTTTTCCTCATGCGCTTTATTTTTCCTCTGTGATTTCTTTTGGTATCGCGTCCCGCTCATCTTCTCATCCGAAAATTAACAAAATTGGAGACGCTCAGCTCCGAAAATTTCGGCCATAAAAGGAAAGCAAATTCCTACCGATGTGCTCCCCGATAGCAATTTTCATTTCTTACATTTGCACCTCCGATAGCATATCGCAGGATATCCGCCGCTGCCTCATATCAACGCTAGGGTTTGTTTTTAAACAAATTTCTCTCAGATTTTCTACTAATTTTGAAATTTCATTCGCTAACCCAAACAGAATCGCCGCTCTTTCTGATTCGGAAAGAAATCGCCTCCTTTAAGGCTTTAACCCTAATTCCGTAAGAAATCTGAACTATAAAGCTATCCTTTTGATTGCACCTCCATCCCAAAAACTCAGCGCCGCTAGGAGAAGAATGGCGATTATCATTACCAGAACCCAATCCAGTCTAAATCCTTCTCTTCTCTTCGTTCTGCCGCACCTCCACTTTCGATCTAGAGGCAAGGTGTTCAGCAAAGTCGAGCACAGTAACAGAGATGTCCCCATCAAGGTATTACTCAATTTTCTCTTTTCTTCTTTTTGTTTGATTGTTTGGTTTCGATTGATTAGACAACATTCAAATTTCTCTTGCGCTTGTTACTTTTTATTTTCCTAGCTTGGAGCATGGTTACATTTCATTGACTTTCCTCTATTCTACATCTTTATCAGATATTCTCTTTGATTCTTCATCCGATACATCTGATTTGCCGATTGATTTGTTGAGGTTGAGGCCAGAGTTACTAGAGGTGCGCCAAAGAAAAGAACTTGTACAGGGGAGTCAACCTCGATCAACTCCTAGACATATCCACTGACGAGGTCAACTTATTTCTTAATTAGTTTTCATTTTCTGTTTGCAAGGATGGAACCATAATACATGGTCGAAATGAAATTTTCTCATCCTACTAACGGCCGTACAACAAATTAACATTGGAACCTAAGTTGGCTGAGTACTTTCAAATAATTTATTAGAATTAGACGTTTTATTACTCGAATATCTTGCTTTCTGAGTTCAATTTTGTAATATAGTTATTATTTCTTTTATTTAGTGGGTAGATAGGATAGAAAGACCCCATTAATTCTTGCTTGCTCAAGAAGTGATTTGCGGGATGTGGCTGAGGTTTTGATTGAATTGGGCGCGGAATGCAATAATTTGAAATTAGGTTTTATCTATGGATCTGATTCAGGTTTGTGTTGTATGAATCAATTTTTAGGGCATTAATATCTTGTTCAATTTGCAATTTGTACCTCCAATAAAGGCTTCCTTAATATGACTACCTGTATACTCTATTATTGGTACCATACCAATTATATGTATTATGCCGCCTGGAATTAATGCATAATTGCTTTGTTCATACAATATACCTTTGTTGATATCTGGATTAGTATCTGGTTATATAACTATCAGGTGACATGAGTAGTCAGTACTTAAATAACAAATAATAATACTAACCTTTTTTATATAACTTCTGTCATATAATTTATTAAGTTCGGCTTGTTGCAGTAATTATATCGGCGATGACGGTGTGGTGAGATGACCTGGGAGCATTGATGAACATCATTTGATCCAGTCAATTTTGTAATGCTCGCAGCGGTTTTGTTGCTTTCAGGTGAACTCCAAACAACATTTTCTCTAATTTAATTTATTTCCTCCGTGATTTTGCGTCATTGTCATGAGTACAATTGTTTCCATTTTAATCATGAGTATAATTTATTTCCTTCATTTGGGTTCTCGGTTTCTGTTTTTTTTAGAGAAACTAGCCAGCGGCTGACTAAGAAAGGGAAAAAAGAAACTATCTAAAATAAATGAGCGATTAGCAGTATTTAGTATAGGAGGCTGCTTCTGATGAAATCCAGTCAGCCACAATTGCTGGCGGTCTATTGAGTTGTCTGAAAATTTTGTTGTTCTGCTTCAGCCAAGTACCCCAAAGTGCAGTTACCAGTAGAGTGTGCATCAATCCTGTTCTTAGGAAAAAGATGTAGCTAGAGATCTGTAAGGTGAAGTCCTGACTGTGGAGGCTCCAGTCGAAGTGTGTCCCAGATATGGAAGGTGTAGGGGCAATGAAAAAACAGATGCTCTGCTGTTTCCAAGAATTGTCGAAGAGAGAAAGCACAGCCGGGTTGTAGTAGAAGGCCCCTTTGATGGAGTTGTTGCTGAGTCAACAAACAATTGGGCTCTCAGTTTCTTGGAAATTCCAATTGATCTTTTTTTTTTTCTTCTTACCATGCTTTGCATCTTTTATCCAAATGAGTCGCAAGATGCTAATCAAATAACTGCTTTGGAAGAAATGGAAACTTTAGATTTTTTTCCTGTTTTGATGTTAAGAAATCTGAAAGAAAATTTATTCATGTATATCCAAGGGGATGGGAAATTCTAATGTATTTTTATGGCAGACATTTTGGAATTTGGAATTATCAGGAGATATTTTTAACAATTAACTAATACTGATGATATTTACTAAACCATGATATACATGTAATGAATAAAATGTTTAACATGAATAAAAGAACAGAATTTGTGCTTTCATGCAACTCACTGTACCTTCATGTAAGTGATTTTCTTTGACGTTTAAGACTTTCTAATAAAACTCATTTTGTCTTGAGTTCCCTTTTTGATAAGAGCATCTTTGTCTCAGCACTTTTAAAAAGAATTAAGTTGAGTATTATTTATTTCCTCTATTTCATGTTTCTAGCTGCTAGGTTTGTTGCTCTCAAGTAGTGGTTCAACAATCCAGTGGAAGGAACATTTGCAGGAACGCTGGCACCTATCATGTCATGAAATGTGTTTCTAAAATAGCAGTGATCTGATTATAGCAGTTGAACTCATTTGATGTAGAATGCATATATGCAGTTTTCATTTCAGTTGGTGATTTATACAAAGTACGTAGTTCAACCAAGCCATTATTTGCTTGTGTTATTAATTTGCAATATTCTGTAAAAGTGTTTCTTTTTATTTCATCACTCAGCATAGTAGCTCAATCTGGCCTCAGCGTAGTAGCTTGATCCACCAGAGAACCATACACGGGTCTGATAGATAAATAAAAGAGATTATTTTTTGGCACATTCAGCAGAAGTCTTCATGATATAATTTCCTTTTCACAGAATTTAGGACCGTAATTTTGATAGGCGAAAATTAGAGGAACAAAACCTATCCTAATCAATCAATCAATTTAATTAATTAATTATAGCAATGTATCTTTTTCAACGATTCAAAGGTAAAAATTTGAGGAACAAAACTTATCCTAATTAATCAATTATAGCAATGTATTTTTTTTCAACAAAATAAAGCCGCCAGTGACAATATGTTTTCCTTTTACTATATTTCATCCTGTTATTTATTCTTTTAATCGTTTAGACTTTTCTTTTGTTTATCTCATTAGTTTAGTTATTTGCTTTTCTTTGTTTCACACAGTTTCTTATTTGTGTGGTATCATGAAAATATCTTTACAATCATTAATCTCGCTATAAATAATATTCCGATTATTGCTATATCTCATTTGATTCTAAATTGTCAAATAAATTTTTACGGAATATGCTTCAACGCCAAATCACTTGTGTTTGTGACTTTGTATATATATGACTATGGAGCGTTTCAATACCTCATGACTATATAATATATAATTTATATTTTTATTGTAATAAATAAAGTTTTTAGTCATATGTGTTTCAATCAAAATAAGTCTTGTTTTGTAAAAGTCTGCCCGCACATTGGGCGGACACGATAATTTGTTTAAATCGATCAATATTTCTCCTACCTTCAGTATCGATCAAGCCATCGTTTATCTTAAATATTAAAAAAGGACAACATATTCATGTCAAATAATATTTTCAAAGAAATTAAAGTCCTCCCACACATTGGGTGGGCACTGCTGCTAGTATTTATAAATGCACCCAGCGAAATGTTTTAAACATTCATATAAAAGGAGTTAAACATTCATATAAAAGGTCAGGCTGGGAGATTATAATTTTTTTTCCTCTACCGTTCGATGGGTTTGATCTGTGGTTGGATGTGAATCGCCAGACGAATAAACACTATGGATTGGTTTCTCATCTAATATAGAAACAAATTGAATAACACATCTATTTGTAACGCTGATAAATTAAGAAATATATTTTTATTATCTCACATTATTTTATTTCTTTATTTGTCCACATATGAAGGCATCTTATGTAGTTATATTCTAATCCTCTCTAACTAGATAATAAAATTTTTGAAACTCGCATATTTCATGAACATCCAAAATTAACACTAGAGGTCCAAAGCTTTTTTTCCTCGGTGGGAATAGGATTCATATTTCCGATTTCATCAAACTTTTTTATCGAAATCGAGAACGACACAGAGGAGAATCGGATTTGACGTGACTTTTTAGGGGTCAGATCTCATTTGCAAATTCTTTCAAAAACGATGAAATTCGATGGGAATTTTATCAGCGCTTCATTTGATCCCTTCTTCAACGATGTATATCCTCTCTTCTCAACTCAAATTCTATCCTTTTCTTCTCTTTTCAAACAGCGACATGATTTGCGAAAACCAACTCTTCTCTTTCTCCTCCAATCAATTTAAATTCCCTTATTATTTTCTTTCATCTTTCCAATCATGGTGTAATGATTTTTCTGACGGTTATATATATTTTTTTATCCTAGTTAAGGTGGAGTGAATTTTTAATTAAAATTATTAAAGTCAATAAAAAATATCTATACTTTATACTTAAATTAGTTCTATTGTTGAAAAATCAATAAAATTTTTTAAAAATGTTTCTACATTTCCAAATTACAAAAAAATATAATTGATTTGTGAAATCATCGTAATACAGTTTCATCAGATTTGATAAAAATATGGTCGACATATAACATTATGTAGTTTAATTAACTTTCATATCCGCAATTTTATTGATGAACCAATCAGATCTAACTTAACAAATAAGAAAAACAATCGATTAATGAACCAATGGCTGCGGATTCAACGTTCCCATGACCACCGACTCCGACTCTCTTCGCCTCTTCGCCTATTCGGCCCAAGGCCGTATCTTACTTTTACCCCTCTTACGACACGACACAAGCTCACGGAAGAAAGCTCACGACACAAGGTTTCTTTAGGAGAGAACAGCCAGCGATTCTCTCCTCTCGGAACCCCCTTCTCTCTCACTCGCATACCTCTCATGTTGGAATTTAGGGTTTGCATAAAAGACAAAGGAATAACAATTCTAACAGATCAAATAGCAAACCACGATAACTGAATAACTCGTTGAACCAGCAATGGAACGGGCCGCCCCAGTCCTGAAACGGACCGTTCCAAAACACCGAAAAATAATCTTTAGAGCGGAAGCATACCTGAATCCATAGCTACGGCCAAGATCTTTGATGCAGAGCACGTCTTGCTTGATTGCTGAGATCCTTGATGACTCGAGAGAAGCACCAAGGTGGGAGGAGATCTTCCAAGGGTTCAAGACTTGCCCTTTGATGCCTTTAGCCTCAACAAAAGCACTATCTCTCTCTAATCGATGGAAGTATTAGGGAGAGGGGCAGAATTGCTGCTATCAACATATATATGCAGCAGAGATTCTTTTTCTTGTCTTGTCCCTTGGAGACCAATCCCATATATATAAGCCAAGGTAACTTGGCATGCACTCATCTTCTATATTCATCCATCACAAATATAGAACATGATTTCCCTAAATTAACCACTTATTAAAGGCTACACACTTTCTGTACAAAATCATACTTTTCCTTAACAGTCACGTTTAGTATATTACCATAATTAACAATATTCGTAATTAGAGAATCATTAAGCCATAATTAGCCCACCTTCTAGATTGTTTCTATTTCTGGCATGATTGGAACGGTCCGTTCTAATCCTAGAACGGTCCGTTCTAAACGTGTCCAGAGCAGTCGCCCCGACTTGGGACGGACTGGTCAGTCGACTGGTCATACCAGACCTTGGACTGTCCGTTCTGAATTTGGACTGTCCGTTCCGATCCTGGAACGGGTCGTTCCAACCAAGGCTCGTCAGCCTATTTGGCTAGAAATAATCCAACAATCTCCCACTTGGGCAATTATGCTTAATGTTATTTAATTACGCTTAACTTAAATGAGCTCCTGATTTATGGTAATAAATTTTGTACTCCAATTCCGTCCATCATTCATAATGATAAAGGACCAAGGAAGCTTTTGTCACATTATAGCTATTACAGGTTTCTAATCCTGTAAAGCCGTCGTAACTCAACCCACAATGATCTCAATATCACAATAAATGAATGACATTGAATTTAAATGTGTATAAGTGGTGTGGAAAATACACGTAAATGTGACTGTCACGTGTCTATTTTCCAACTTTATTGGTCACCCTGAAACTGAAGTGAGGTCAACTTAAATAGATTGAGAATGAAAACTGAAATCTGAAAACTGAAACTTTATTCATTTCTGCAGAAATTCTTTACATAATACACTGAAACTGAATAAACTGAAACCATTATCTAATCTAGCACTCCCACTGAACAAAACTCCCACTAAAGCCTAGAATCCTCAACTGAAATTACACCCATACTAGTTACATGTTTCAGAAACTGCTTGGGTATTAATGCTTTAGTGAGTGGATCCGCAATCATTGAGTTTGTTCCAATGTGCTCGATAGATAATTCGTCATTCTCAACCTTTTGCTTAACAGACAAAAACTTAATGTCGATGTGCTTCGAGTTGGCTGAGCTTCTGTTGTTGTTAGCATACATGACTGCTGAGTTATTGTCACAATAAATCTTTAGTGGAGTCTTGATAGAGTCCACTACACGCAGCGCTGTGACAAAATTTCGCAACCATGTCCCAAATAATGATGCCTCATAGCAAGCTATACATTCTGCTGCCATGGTTGAAGGTGCCACAAGGGATTGTTTGGCACTCTTCCATGAAACAGCTCCACCAGCCATCATAAAGATGAACCCCGTGGTTGACTTCAAGCTATCTCGACATCCCGCAAAATCGGAATCAGAATATCCTATGACCTCCAGCCTATCTGATCTCCGATATACTAGCATATAGTCTTTGGTTTTCTGAAGATATCTTAAAACTCGTTTTGCTGCCTGAATGTGCTGAACACCTGGATTATGCAAATATCTTCCTAGCATTCCTGTAATAAAGGCAATATCTGGACGTGTACACACTTGGGCATACATTATGCTTCCAACCATGGAAGAATACTTATTGTCCTTTACTTGCCCTTTTTCCAACTCTGTTTTAGGACATTGTTCAAGACTGAACTTGTCCCCTTTAGCAACAGGGGTCTCTGTTGGTTTGCATTTTTCCAAATCATACCGCTTGAGTACTTGATCGATATAGGCCTTTTGTGATAGACCTAAGATACCTCGAGAGCGATCTCTAATTATCTTTAGGCCTAACACGTATGATGCATCACCAAGATCTTTCATTTCAAAATGCCTAAATAGAAATTTCTTAGTCTCATGCAACATATCCTTATCATTCGTGGCAAGCAGTATATCATCTACATACAAAACCAAGAAAGAATATTTACTCCCACTGAACTTATGGTATATACAATCATCCGCCGGGTTACTCTCGAAACCAAATGAGAGAATCACTCGATGGAATTTATGATACCATTGTCGAGACGCTTGTTTGAGCCCATAAATGGATTTCTTAAGTTTGCAAACCATTTTCTTTGGATCATCCGATACAAAATGGGGTGGTTGCACCATATAAATGGTTTCATCAATGTCTCCATTGAGAAACGCAGTCTTAACATCCATTTGATGTAGCTCAAGATCTAAATGTGCCACAAGTGCCATGATTACTCTAAAAGAGTCTTTCGATGAAACTGGAGAGAAAGTCTCTTTGTGGTTGCACTATATAAATGGTTTCATCAATGTCTCCATTGAGAAACGCAGTCTTAACATCCATTTGATGTAGCTCAAGATCTAAATGTGCCACAAGTGCCATGATTACTCTAAAAGAGTCTTTCGATGAAACTGGAGAGAAAGTCTCTTTGTAATCAATACATTCCTTTTGAGTAAAGCCCTTAGCGACAAGACGTGCCTTATACCTTTCCACATTACCCTTAGAATCCTTTTTGGTTTTAAATATCCATTTGCAACCAATAGGTTTCTTTCCTTCTGGTAATGGTACTAAGTCTCATACATCATTGTCATACATTGACTTTATCTCCTCATTCATGGCTTCAATCCACTTTTGTGAGTTTTGACTATCCAAAGCAGAACGAAGATCATGAGGGTCTTCGTTCATTCCTATGTCATACTCATGTTCTTGGAGATAGACCACATAATCTTTAGGTATTGCTGGTCTTTTCTCTCTAGTGGATTTTCTACGCACATGTTCTTGAGTTGTTTGCAGTTGTTCAATGACATCATTATCTTCTACTTGATTATTTCCAACATCCAAGTCCATAGGATTTGGAACAGGATCTATTTCCTGAATCAAGTGATGATCCGTTTGAGTCCTCAATGGATCGCTATTATCTTTATTAACTGTTTGAAGATCAATAGTTTCCTCTTCGAAGATAATATCCTCCTGATGTGTCATTTCTCCCCCCACAACCAAAACATCCTCAAAGAACTTAGCTATAATCGTCTCAAAAATTATCCTATTAGTGGGATCGTAAAATTTGTAACCCCTGGATCGTTCGGCATATCCTATAAAATAACAACTAACTGTCCTTTCGTCCAATTTCTTCTCATTTGGCTTGTAAGGCCGAGCTTCAGCTGGACATCCCCAAATGCGACAATGTAATAAACTAGGTTTCTTACTAGTCCACATTTCATAGGGAGTTTTGTTGTTATTTGCTCTAGTTGGTACACGATTAAGTAAATAGGCTGCTGTTTTAAGCGCTTCTCCCCAAAGAGATAATGGAAGATTAGTATGACTAAGCATACTCCTAACCATGTCCTTCAATCATCTGTTTCGCCTTTCGGCTACTCCATTCATGCTAGGCGACCCTGGCATGGTATATTGAGGGACAATGCCATTTTCCTCTAGGAACTTAGCAAAAGGCCCTGGACGTTGTTCACCTGAACCGTCATATCTACCATAGTATTCACCACCACGGTCAGACTTGACTTGCTTAATCCTTTTGTTGAGTTGTAACTCAACTTCAGCTTTAAAAGATTTGAACGCGTCCAAAGCTTGCGCTTTTTCACTTAATAGATATAGATGACCAAACCTTGAATAATCGTCTATGAAACTGATAAAGTATGTTTGACCATTCCTAGCAGGTGTAGGAAATGGTCCACATATATCCGTATGAATCAGTTCTAAGACATCATTCGATCTAATGGCATCATATCTCTTTTGGTTGGTTTGTTTTCCTTTAACACAACTAATACATGGGCCTAAATCTGTCATGTCTAAAGGATCTAAAATTTCACTTTGCACAAGTCTTTCAATTCTCTTTTGAGAAATGTGACCTAATCGCTTATGCCAAAGTGCACCTGAATTCTCATGAGTTAATTTACGCTTAACACTTCTAGTACTTATATGCAAGTTTTCATTACTTGAAGCAATAATTTCCAAAGAATATAGATTGTCATACACAGAAAGAAAACCAGATCCAACACATTTAGAATTATGAGACAAACTAAATTTTCCATTTCCAAAAGAACAAGAGTAACCAAATTTGTCCAATACAGAAATAGAAACCAAATTTCGTCTAAAAGACGGTACAATAAAAGTCTCATACAAATCTAAATATAATCCAGTTTTTAATAACAATCTAAAATGCCCAATTGCTTCAACTTGTGCCTTCTTGCCATCGCCTACATAGATGTATTTTTCACCATCACTTGGCTTTCGGCAACTCAGGCAGCCCTGCATAGAGATACTTATGTGAGTTGTAGCACCTGAATCAACCCACCAAGTATCATTTTGTACTGCAGTTAAATTAACTTCTGAACAAACCAAAAAGAGAGACATACCTTTCTTCTTGCGCCAGGCTATATAACCTTCGCATTCAGACTTCTTATGTCCCTCCTCATTGCAGAAGAAACACCCATTTGGATTCCTAGCTTTCTTGCCAGTCTTCCCCTTATTGGGTTCTTTCTTTGCATCCGAATTAGCAGCCTTTTTCTTATTTTGTTTCTTCTTCCCTTGATTCTTGGAAGTGGATGCAACGTTAGCACTATGTGTCTTATCTAGCTTCAACCTTTCCTCTTCTTGAACTAGATGCGAAATCAGTTCATTCAGAGTCCACTTGTCCTTAGTGCAGTTATAAGTAACCTTGAAATGGTTATACTGACTAACGAGAGAGTTAAGCACTAGACACACTTGAATTTCTTCAGATATGTCTAACTTGAGGGCTTGTAATTTTGAAGCTAGATTTGACACTTCCAAAGTGTACTCACGAATGTTGCCTTTCCCATTATACTTCATAGAGGTGAGTTTAGCCATGAGTGTGCAAATCTACGATTTCTCACTCTTGGCAAATCTCTTCTCAATTTCTTCCAAGTAAACCTTAGCTGGATCGGAATCAGAAATGGTACCCCTGAATGCCTCTGGAATTGTTTTCTTAATGATCATAAGGACCATGCGATTGGAGCGATTCCACTGAGCAACATTTTGAATATGCTGTTGTGTGCTCTTAGCAACAATCTCAGATGGTTTATCCTCCCTTAATGCATAGTCTAGATCTAGACAACCGAGAACTATCAATAAGTTCTCTTTCCATTCCTTAAAGTTGGAACCATTTAGCATGGGTATGCTGTTAATGCTAGCTGGAATATTTGCTAAAATAAACCAAAGACAAAATACACTAATTAATAACTGAATTGTATAAGATAAATCATAAGAGAAATATAAAGGTCTTAATCCCATCTACTAGTCTTTATCCATTTGCAAGTGCTCTGAGAGATCTTCTTACAAACTTCAATCAACTAGGTGTAGTATCAAATGTAACGATTCATAACATATCAATTAATTAACCTTCCTTTGGGCCGATTAATTAATTATATGTAAAACCTTACAATCATTACCCATTTGATTCTACCCAAACATTGTACATGTAGCCTTTTAAATTATGTCCTTCCTTTGGGCCGAACCATAATTTAAAAGTCACATGCATCTTAATACACTTGTATTTGGGTTTTTGAGACAACCGTTAATGTGAGAGCCCATTAGTGGGATGACATTAGGGTTGGCCCAACTGCTCAAGTACAACTAAAGTTACCTTTATATTTGATTTAAAATATACCTTAATCTAGACTTTTCATTGTGCACATCAGTCTTAATATGAAAAGCCTAACCTAATACTGACCTAGAATGATATAGACTTAAGACCCAGTTGCAAACCTTAAGGTATACTTAACTTTGGATCGTATGATAATCATGCGAACCAACAAACTTGGAACGGACCGTTTTGGTGAGGGGACGGTCCGCCCTAAATAGACCAGAAAGGAACCAAAGAGACATGCAACTCATACAGTCCAGTATGATTTACATTAAGGTAAGAAAAGAATGCGATGGTATCCCGTTCAGCCAGCAGCCATTGAAATTACACCATGTCCAGGCAAGATTCCCAGAAAAGGTCAGGGTCATATGGACACTTACGCGCCGACCTTATTTTCTGCGACAGAACTTGTCCTCATGACAACTTGGTGTAACCCAACGCTTACAGCTCTTACTATTGAATACCATGGCAAAGATAAGAAGGGGAGGATGCATAAAAGTGTCATTTGTACCTAACCGGTACAAACAACACAAAAAAAAAACTACCCTAAATTCGGCTTAAATTTCTACCTAGTCTGGTTTGGAACGGACCGCCCTGGCATTGGAACGGACCGCCCTACTGGTCAATACCTAACAGTTTGTAACCAAAACTGAAGAGGAAACGGGCCGTCTCAGTCCAGAAACGCACCGCCCCAAAGTTGGAACGGACCGTCCCAGGATGGAACGATCCGCCTTGAAAACCGCAGAAAGAGTAGAAAGATGTCATCCTAATCTAGGTCGAGAAACCCTAATGATTTCTCTCCTATCCTGACAAACTACTCTAAATCTATATCATCCATTAGGTCAGATTTAACGATTTTGAAACTTTATAAAATCCTTAACTTAATTTTCAAAATCTTAACTTAATTTCTCAAGAAAATCCTTTTCAATTCAATTGAAATTTAAAGATTTTGAAATTCCTTAAAACATAACTGATTTTCAAAACCTTTTTCTCAAGAAAAAAACAAAACACAATCAGATCTGGCATAATCAATCAAACGAATAATAAACAGTTCAAAACAGTTCATAAACAATTGCCAGAAGAACGGAACGGTCCGTTCGAGCCATGAAACGGACCGCCCTAGATATGCCAGAAATCAAAAGCAATTCAGATCAATTCATAAATCACCAAATTCAAACAACAATTCTGAATTTTGTGTTATGCTGCTAGGCTCAAAACGAGTGGCTCTGATACCACTTGTTGGAATTTAGGGTTTGCATAAAAGACAAAGGAATAACAATTCTAACAGATCAAATAGCAAACCACGATAACTGAATAACTCGTTGAACCAGCAGTGGAACGGGCCGCCCCAGTCCTGAAACGGACCGTTCCAAAACACCGAAAAATAATCTTTAGAGCGGAAGCATACCTGAATCCATAACTACGGCCAAGATCTTTGATGCAGAGCACGTCTTGCTTGATTGCTGAGATCCTTGATGACTCGAGAGAAGCACCAAGGTGGGAGGAGATCTTCCAAGGGTTCAAGACTTGCCCTTTGATGCCTTTAGCCTCAACAAAAGCACTATCTATCTCTAATCGATGGAAGTATTAGGGAGAGGGGCAGAATTGCTGCTATCAACACATGTATGCAGCATAGATTCTTTTTCTTGTCTTGTCCCTTGGAGACCAATCCCATATATATAAGCCAAGGTAACTTGGCATGCACTCATCTTCTATATTCATCCATCACAAATATAGAACATGATTTCCCTAAATTAACCACTTATTAAAGGCTACACACTTTCTGTACAAAATCATACTTTTCCTTAACAGTCACGTTTAGTATATTACCATAATTAACAATATTCGTAATTAGAGAATCATTAAGCCATAATTAGCCCACCTTCTAGATTGTTTCTATTTCTGGCATGATTGGAACAGTCCGTTCTAATCCTAAAACGGTCCGTTCTAAACGTGTCCAGAGCAGTCGCCCCGACTTGGGACGGACTGGTCAGTCGACTGGTCATACCACACCTTGACTGTCCGTTCCGATCCTGGAACGGGTCCGTTACAGCCAAGGCTCGTCAGCCTATTTGTCTAGAAATAATCCAACATCTCACTCCTCTCGAAGAAAGTCCGCTGCTTTCTCTTCCCTCTCCTAGCTCTCGCCTAAAGCTCACGGCTAGAAAGGCGATGGATGTGAACAAGTCCACTGACACTTTGGAGCCGGAGTCTGAATTAAGCGGAGGCCTTTCTTTGCCTAACAAGGAGAGAGTTCTCTATCGTCCTCCTGAAAATCGATCCGTTCTAGGTTTCATCCCCTCTCTCTCATTACAATTATTTGAGGTTCTAGTAAACACCTGTCAGTAATAGAAGCTGTTTGTACCTCTATTAGTTTTCCACTAGGCCTTGTTTTCACCAATCCGGTTAAGAGACTTTTGCTTTATTAATTATAGAATTGAAATGGGGAACCACGGTTCTAGCTTAATGGGTGACTGGCATTAGTAGTAAAGTAAAGCATTTATGGAGAACTAATTTTGTGACATGTTGTCTTGTTAAAGGTTTGGATGTTCTGGCAAGCAAAAAGAGAGAGACTGACGGTGTATTTAAACCTCCTTCTGAGAGAACGATCTCAGCCATAAATTCTATTGAAGATGATGAGAAAGGGACATCTTTTGAAGCTGACAAGAGTTGCTCGCCTCGTGGCGAGCGGGGTCATGCATCCCGACGGTACCGTGGTGCCAATGCCAGCACTAACTTAAATTCAGGTTAGCTTTTTTTTTTTTTTAAAAAAAAATCTCATTTAAGTTAGTTGAGTCATATGGCAGCTTTCTTGACTAGAGAAAAACAGATATTGTAAGAAAATAAAAAAGTAGAAGAGGAGGGAAATAATTGATTTTGTATACGACCATTATAGAGCTCTGTATATTTGGTATGTAAGGTAACTTGGTAATTGTAGTCATTACTGGCATCTTTGTAGGTTTACATTTCACTAGTATTTCCATATTAATGTTTCTTATATTTCCAGAATCTAATATTACACATGAAGATGAAAATGGATATACCCCACGTGCAAGACATAACGATGACTCATCCAGGAGAGAGGTACTTGCTCTATTTATTTGTTTATTCTGTTGTAAACATCTATTTTTTTTTTTAATATAAAAAACTTTTCGAACCATTCAAATACAGGTGGTACTGGTATGTACCTCTTTACTGGTCTTTACCGGACCTGAATAGTCTGGTAAATGTCCGTACTGGCTTTTCAATCAATCAAAGAGTGAAGTATTAACATGAATTAAATTAATTTCATTGATTTCTGAAGTCATCAACTCCTAGAAGAAGTTCTTCAAGGCATCGTAGTCGTAGCCCAGACAGGTACGAGTACCGAAGTAGAAGGCATGGTGATTATAGTGACAGGGTTTCCCATAACAGACGAGACGAACGGGATCGTGAAAGATCTCTCTCAGTTTCATATCCTAGCAAGCGAAGCCGCCATGATCATTCATCAAGAATGCCTAGTACTTAAACATATATACTTTTATTTTGTTAATATTTTCATGTGTATAATTTGAACCTGCTTAATTTTTTCTAGACATTAGCTAGGAAAACTAAAGAATTTATTATTTATGTAATTTGAAATAGAGAAAATTAGCATTTAGATTGGATCTGCACATTTAGACAGTACCTGGTTCATACCAACACCGACCGGTATCTACTATCTTAATTATATGGGACCGGTATCTACCATCTTAATTATCTGGTACATACCAACACCAACCAGTATCTACCATCCTATCGAGTTTTGGAACTCGTACTGTGAAGTGAAATCGGTGTACCATGAAAGAAAATTAGCACTCACCATTATATTTCTCTTAAGCAGGTCGGTCAGAATGGGATGATGGGAGGTGGGAATGGGACGATACACCACGAAGAGATGACTATAGAGACAGCCGTCCTTCTTCATCAAGAAGGCATCATAATTCAAACCCATCACCATCTCCATTGCTGGCTGCAGCATCCCCAGATGCTCGCTTGGTATCCCCTTGGCATGGTGGTCGTACCCCGCGTGCTTCCCGTAAGTGCTCTTTTATTTTATTGAATTTTATCTTAGCAAATATGCATGGGATGCAGCGTTGGAAAGGCTTATTTTGTTGTCTCACTTGCAAATACTGGTAAAATCTTGGTTGAACAAAATTCTCTCTGATTTTGTTACTTCTATTTTGAGGTTTGGGAAAAGTGGGATTAATTCACTAAGTT
Organism: Rhynchospora tenuis; assembly: GCA_027725995.1. Taxonomy (NCBI): domain Eukaryota; kingdom Viridiplantae; phylum Streptophyta; class Magnoliopsida; order Poales; family Cyperaceae; genus Rhynchospora; species Rhynchospora tenuis. The sequence continues at coordinate 81,613,832 of CM050889.1, forward strand.
TTGTTTCTAATAAACCGTTGTTGTGAAAAAGGTGATTTCAAGTACCACTTGTTTGGGTTGATTTTTTTTCTGTAGACATTAGCTTTAGCATACTTGGACACTGTAATTTACTTCCCATAACTAGGTGCCTGTTTACCCACCGCCTGAACCAGTTGTATTTCCCAAGAGCAAAAAGTAAGAAAGAAAAAACACCTGCAGAATTTTTGTTCTTTTATCTCGCTTTATAAGAAAGGATATGTACTTTTTATAGTCATTTGCTGTTTTCCTCTGGACACACAATTTGGGTCCTAACAAAGTGGTATTGTGAAATTGGCAGCATCCCCATGGGATAGTGTTACTCCCTCTCCAGCTCCTATTAGGGCTTCAGGTGCTTCAAGAGGTTCTTCAAATTTGCGCCCCAGTGGAAGATCTCATCAACTAACATTTTCATCTTCAACAGATTCTAAGGTAAAATTTTGCCCTTTTTTGTGGGGAAAAAATGTAGATAAATTACCTTTTGCATTTGTTGATGCCTATATGATTGTTTATTGTATCAGGAAGCAGCCCTGGATAGAAGCCCCTATAGTTCAGATAGAAATCATGAAATTACTGAGGAAATGATGCAGGAGATGGACTATGATGCTGATCGTGCTTGGTATGCAATGTTGACCTCACAGCTATCTAATAGAATATGAGTATTACAAGTACACGACTGTCCGGATGGTGATGTCTAATGTTTTCCTTTATTTTGTTCATTAATGTCTGTCTTTATTTTTTATTTGCTCTCTAGGTATGACAGAGAAGAGCATAGTACAATGTTTGATGGGGACAGCTCCATGTACCTTGCTGATGAGAGTAGTTATCAGAAGAAAGAGGCCTCGCTTGCAAAGAAACTGGTCTCTCTCTCTCTCTCTCTCTTCACTCCTCCTCCCCTCTCCCAGTATATGTTGTTTTACTTTCCAAAATTACCCCAATCGCAAAAAGTGGGCTACTGTTCCAAAAAAGAAATCAATATTGCAAGTTTCCCTCAGTGTCGACCAATGCAAAAGGGATGGATCTGAGGACTTTTATTAAGGTGTATGGAATTAGGGAGTTGCCTGAGTGTTAAGTGTACATTGTGCATGTCTTATGCCTTTTTATGGCCGATGTTTGGTTTTCATGAAAATTCACGAGTTTATGCATTTGATTCATTACAGACGCGGAGAGATGGGAGCCTGATGACTCTGGCACAGAGCAAGAAGATGTCCCAACTAACACAGGACAATGCTCAGTGGGAGGATCGCCAGCTACTCCGGTCAGGAGCTGTTCGAGGCACAGAGGTTCAGACAGAATTTGATGATGAAGATGAGCGCAAAGTCATCCTTCTTGTTCATGGTATGCATGCTCCCTTTGTTTTAATTGGTCATATCTATGTGACTGCCCACTAGTTTTGTGGAAAAGGTTGACAGACTCGGAATTTTATTTGTAAATGCAGATACCAAACCTCCATTCTTGGATGGGCGTGTGGTGTTTACAAAGCAGGCCGAACCTGTTATGCCGGTCAAAGACCCAACATCCGATATGGCCATCATAGCAAGAAAAGGCTCGGCACTTGTAAGAGAGATACATGAGAAACAAAGTATGAACAAATCACGCCAGCGTTTCTGGGAGCTTGCTGGCTCCAAGCTCGGCGAAATCTTGGGTGTTGAGAAGTCAGCAGAACAGGTAGTTGCGATAGGAAGCAACCTCCATCTCCTCTCTTTTAATTTCATTGTGTTATTATTTGTATAGACCTAAAAGGGAAAGGATACCTGTTTTTCTGTGCCATTTATAGTACTATTTTGCAGTAACTGCAATTACAATTGGTATGTTGACATTTTATACAAAAAAAATTGAATACGAAAAAAATACCAATATGCACAGATATTATCCGAATGACTGAATATGTAATGGCAGGTATCAAGAAATTTTTGAATTGAATAACATGACGCTTGTACTGTTGTCCTTGATATACACAGCTGTGAGAAATTCTTTGTTTTATGTTAGCCATAGTCACGGCATTGTGGTACAATTGTACATTTCTTCTTAAGTATATTTGAGTTCACATTTAATACTGAGATTCTGCATTTTCAAATTTATAGATTGATGCTGATAAGGCTAAGGTTGGGGAAGAAGGTGAGGTCGATTTTAAAGAGGATGCAAAGTTTGCACAGCACATGAAAGAAAAGGCAGAAGCCGTAAGTGAATTTGCTAAGTCAAAATCACTAGCTCAGCAAAGGCAATACCTCCCCATTTTCTCAGTTCGAGATGAATTATTACAGGTGTGCCATTGATCTTCCTTTTTTTTTCCTTGTTCATTTATTTGCCTGCTGAATTTGGTGTTGACTGAACTTGGATGTGGTTGTACAGGTTGTGCGAGAAAACCAGGTTGTCGTGGTGGTTGGTGAAACTGGTTCAGGGAAGACAACTCAACTAACACAGGTTTCTTTCTTCCCAGTGGAAATCTATAGAAAGTTCTTATGTTTTGTTTTATCTTGAAATTCTTTTTTCTTTTTTATTTGATGGTATGAATAGGATTCTTTTTTTTTCTTTGTGCAAATTTCTTGAAAGGCAGTTGTCATTTCTCTCTCATCCTTTTTTTTTTTATTGCACGACCATTTTTCTTGTCATAAATTTTTTAACTGGCTAATTTGTGCATGTATGCTGATACAGTATCTACATGAAGATGGTTATACTGTTAATGGAATTGTGGGATGCACTCAGCCAAGGCGTGTGGCAGCCATGAGTGTGGCCAAGCGTGTAAGTGAAGAGATGGAAACAGAGCTGGGTGATAAAGTTGGATATGCTATTCGTTTTGAGGATGTAACTGGTCCAAATACTATCATTAAGGTGAGTCATTTTTCTTTATGGTAGGATTTGATGAAAACAACTTTACTGGTCTCGTGAATTCCAATGTAATTACAAATTTTATAAAAAATAATAATAAAGTTAATATATTCTGATAAAATTTTTCTTCTTTCACTGAACAGTACATGACTGATGGAGTTCTTCTGCGTGAAACATTGAAGGATGCTGATCTTGACAAATACAGGTATGATGATATAAGTGCATTATTTTAGCTTTACTGATTTGATTAGAAAAAATTGGCATATCACAACTGACTTTTTCTTTTTCTTATAGGGTGATAATAATGGATGAGGCACATGAGAGATCATTGAACACAGATGTTCTTTTTGGAATATTAAAGAAGGTAGTTGCAAGACGGCGTGATTTCAAGCTCATTGTCACTTCTGCTACTCTAAATGCTCAGAAATTTTCTAATTTCTTTGGAAGGTACATTATTTCTTTCACCAGATCATCTCATCAGTTGACAGATTTTAGTTCATTTTTATTTATGGATTGAACTTTGAAGGGTTTAAAAAAGCCAAGAATATGCTTAACAACCTGAACTAAGCTAGGAGTATATTTGGAAACTAAAGCACAAAAGTATTAATAAAAATATTAATTTAGATGAAGTAAGGGTAATTGATATTGTGATCCTACTAGTACCAGCCAAGATGCCAGTTTTTGAACTGTCTTCTTTGTTTAATTACATGAGTTTTACTTGATTATTGATTTTTAAATTATAGATAGTTAATTCTGATGACTTATCCTCTTTGAGCATGCAGTGTTCCTATATTTCACATACCAGGCCGTACCTTTCCAGTTAACATCATGTACAGCAAAACACCATGTGAAGATTATGTTGAAGCTGCAGTGAAACAAGCCATGGCCATCCACATAACATCTCCTCCAGGTGACATACTAATTTTCATGACAGGCCAAGAAGAAATTGAAGCAACGTGCTATGCCCTGGCAGAGCGAATGGAACACCTCATCTCATCTACCTCGAAAAATGTGCCGAAGCTCTCAATCTTGCCAATATACTCGCAACTCCCTGCTGACCTCCAGGCTAAGATATTTCAAAAAGCAGAGGATGGTGCCCGCAAATGCATTGTTGCGACAAACATTGCTGAGACCTCTCTCACAGTTGATGGCATATTTTATGTGATTGATACTGGGTATGGTAAGATGAAGGTGTATAACCCTAGAATGGGTATGGATGCATTGCAGGTGTTTCCTGTTAGTCGTGCTGCAGCTGATCAAAGGGCTGGCCGAGCAGGCCGTACTGGGCCTGGCACATGTTATAGGCTGTTTACTGAGTCAGCATATCAGAATGAGATGCTGCCGAACCCTGTTCCTGAAATTCAACGTACCAATTTGGGGAATGTGGTGCTTCTTCTCAAATCGCTCAAGGTGGAGAACTTGTTGGATTTTGACTTCATGGACCCACCTCCACAAGAGAATATACTCAACTCAATGTACCAGTTATGGGTTCTTGGGGCACTTAACAATGTTGGTGCGCTGACTGAAATTGGCTGGAAGATGGTTGAGTTTCCTCTCGACCCCACTTTGGCAAAGATGCTTCTCATGGGGGAGAAACTCGAGTGCATCAATGAGGTGCTGACAATTGTTTCCATGCTCTCGGTTCCATCAGTTTTCTTCAGGCCAAAGGACCGTGCTGAGGAAAGTGATGCTGCTAGAGAGAAATTTTTCGTACCCGAATCTGATCACCTAACCTTATTAAATGTTTACTTGCAATGGAAGAACAATAATTATCGGGGCGACTGGTGCAATGACCACTTTCTGCACGTGAAGGGGTTGCGCAAGGCACGTGAAGTTAGGTCACAGCTGCTTGACATTTTGAAAACACTTAAAATACCTCTTACCACATGTGGTTTAGATTGGGAGGTGGTGCGCAAAGCTATCTGTAGTGCTTATTTCCACAATGCGGCTCGATTAAAGGGTGTTGGAGAGTATGTCAACTGCAGAAATGGGATGCCGTGTCACCTCCACCCGAGCAGTGCATTGTATGGCCTGGGGTACACACCAGATCATGTGGTGTATCATGAACTTATTCTTACCACAAAAGAGTACATGCAATGTGTGACAGCTGTTGAGCCTCAGTGGCTTGCTGAGCTGGGGCCCATGTTTTTCTCAGTAAAGGATTCGGACACATCTTTAATTGAGCATAGGAAAAGGCAGAAGGAAGAGAAGACGGCCATGGAGGAAGAGATGGAGATGCTTAGAAAAGAACAAGCCGAAGCAGATAGGATTTCCAAGGAGAAGGAGAGGGAGAAGAGGGAGAAGCAACAGCAACAAGTGGCCATGCCCGGTGTGAAATTGAAACGTGGGGGAACTTACATTCGACCCAAAAAGATGGGATTGTAGACTAGATGCTAATTAAGCTTCTTTTTATTTAATTAATTGTGGGTATGTTTGGATAGAGGCCGGATAAGAATAGGAATAAGGAATAGGGGGCCGGATTTAGAATCTCGTGCCAATCCTTATTCCTAATTCCAATTCCAACATTTTGTTAGAATTAGAATTGGGCCGGGAATAGGCCTCTATTCCTTATTCCCATGGTGTTTGGTTTGGCACCGGAATAAGGAATAAGGGGCTTATTCCTTATTCCCTCCCCATCCCACCCCATCCAAACACACCCTGTATAGATATGAGATTGCTCTCGGTAATGCATGTAGATTAACCAAGAGGAGACCTAGGGATGTAATATACATTTCATTTTGTCAATTGATAATTTTCTCCAATTTTGAAAATTTCAGTGGGTTACATGAGATGATTGCAAAAAGTTTGTTGGAATCATTTTTAATCTGGATTAAAAAGATAATCAAAAGTCAAAACTTATGTTGCACTGGTTCGGGTTCGAGTACCGTACCCAGTACGGTACGGGTACGGGTACGGCGGTATGAAAATTTTCAAAAATCTCCGGTACGAGTACGACAATATAAAATTATTTTTTAAATTATTTAAATTATATTATTATTGAAAATTTTTATGCCATTTAATTTTACATATTTTTGTGAAAATATGTATAAAATTTGATGGGAAAATAAATTTTTAAAAGGCTTCCAATAATTTAATCTTAGGGTGTGTTTGGATGCTCACGAATTAGTATGAATAGGCCTTATTCAGAACAGGCCCTTATTCCATCGGAACCAAACAACATTTGAATAGGCTGAAATTCTAATTCTATGTCTTATTCTAATTCCTGCTAACCCACGGAACAAGGTGCTGGAATTAGGATCGCTGATTAAAAAAATTTTGGGGCGCAGTGCGCACGTGGGTTGGCATATAGCATGTGGGGCCTTCTTTTACCCCATCTGGCCATCTCTGCCATAAAGTTGGCATTTTGCCCAATGGCCATTCGCCAAAAAATGAAGTTAGCCATTTCAACGACACACCATCCAAAAAATCATTATTATATTGTTTCTTCTCTATTCTTATTCACAACACACCATCCAAACAACAACTCCTTATTCATGAATAGACCATTCTATCTAATTCTTATTCACATCTATTATTCACGAATATGCTATTCATTCTTATTCACTTTCACTTCCAAACACACCTTAAGCCTGAAAGGTAGAAAAAATGGACATGTCCCTTGTGATGTAATGGAGAACAAAGCAGAGAAGAGGTGAATGTTGTCCGGTTTGGTGAGGATTGTTAGTCCCACAATGGAACTCAAATCAAATATGTATACTATATATAGTTGGGAGTATGACCGAGATGAAAATGTGATGCCAGTGAAGGATTCAATGTCATTGGAGTAACGTGTGCTGCCCACGTGAAGCGTGCTGTGTGCGCACATGATTTTCTGTGGCGCAAGAAGACAATTTTCTATGGCCCAAGCAGACCGGTACTCGTACCAAAACGTACCGCTGACCGTACCGACAGGTTTGACTGATTAAAATATTCATGTGGAACCTGCCTGATTAAAATATTCACGTGGTGTACCGGTACCAGGGTAACATAGGTCAAAAGTTACCCAAAACACATTAGGAATAAAAATCTTAAAATATAGACAAAATCGGATATAAACTCCTCTCATTTGATTTTGTTTGGACATAAACCTTTTTTCATTAATTTTAATGATATTTTATTAAAAAAAATTAAGTTATGACTAAAATACCCCTAACTTGCACACCCTGATGTATATTGAGCATAAATGCCCATCTCAGCATAAATGCAAATACCTCTGGAAACAACACTTACATGGGGATTAGTGAAATCAACGTACCAGTATAAGAAAATTAGTGAAATCACACAAGAAATCTTTTGTCCTTAACAATTTGGAAAGAAAAGACAATCTTCAATTTAGATGAAGAATCGCTTGAGGGGAGAAAAAGAAAGAAAATAATTCATCATTGCCCAGTTGTCAAATTCTTAGGCAGGATTTTCCTTTAATAAATTGAGGGGAATCCGACTCCTCTTTGGTTGATTGCTTACGCACTATTAATTGTTTCTTATTAATTCGATGCATTAGTGACTGATACCTTTAAGGATTTCTCCATATGCAGCCACTCGTCTTTGTACCATTTACTCGTGACATGGTGTTTAGCAGCTCCCTTATGGACTAGGATTGAATCCTCCCTTTCGGTTATGAGACAGTACCTTTTAGGAGCCAGGAAGAAGCAAAGTACGTGTAGAGGGACATTTTAGTCATTACATTAATTTTCTATTTAAAATATGGTTAAAATTAATGAAAAGGGTTTATGTCCAAATAAAATCGAATTAGAGGGGTTTATAACTTTATATCTGAATAATGAAGATTAGAGGGGTTTATATCCGAATAATGAAGATTAGAGGGGTTTATATTCGATTTTGCCAAAATAGTATTTTGCATGTTGGATCATATAAAAATAGTACTCTAAAATCCTAACTTTTTTTAATTGTTTAGGAATAATATTTTTTACTCTGAATAATTAATTTTAATTTATTTTTATACGATTCAAAATATTTTTTACTCAGAATAATTATTTTTAATTTTATTTTTATACGATTCAAACGCACCCAAAATTTCGAAAACGTAAAATATTACAATGTACAAATTAATCTGGTCAGAGATTGAACCGACGGCCGGACATTCAAGATGCGTTCGAATTTGAAGGTTGACCCGACTTTGGAAGTCCGAGCTTTCATATTCCCTTTCTTTTTTTTTTGGTTCATCCAATGAACGCTCGACAGAAAACTTTTTAATTGTATTTGTTTGGTAATCGATCAACGGAGTCCAGCCAACATCCAACAGCCGCACATTGCAAGCATAATTAATTTCGTTATTTTCTTTTTCTCAGTATAAGAGAAGTCCCACATAAATTTAGTGCACTAAGACTTTGTCTGGCGAAAGGATAAATAGTGATAATAAAACGATCCTCGCTTCTTAAATAAGATATATAGTGTTATCCTTCAAGTCAATCATTTGCATGTAAGATTGTCCAAACATGCAACTCCAGATGGATAAAAAAAATCACATTCACCAAAAAAAAGAAAAAAAGAAAAAAAGAAAAAAAAAAGAAAAAAGACTAGTAATGACTATCATCGAAATAATTTGTATAGGGCGTATTTTATGTTCAGTGATAACAGTTTTAAGAGAGGAAATTTGGATTATGAATTGCTTAATTATTCATCACAAATGTACAGCGTTTATAATACAAGGATTAGCAATAAAAGGAAACATCACAAAATGGAAACTAATCTAATTCTAATCTACAGCTATTGTACAATAGATATGCTAATCTATACATATACGCTAACACCCCCTCAAACTGAAGATGCCTGAGAGGATTGCATATGAAGTTTGGAAGTAAGATAAGTGAAGCGAGCCCGTGGGTGGCTTTTGGTAAAAAGATCAGCTATCTGTTCAGATGAAGACAGATGAGGTAAAGTAATTGTATTCTCCTTGAGATGATGCCGAGTAAAGTGACAATCAATCTCAATATGTTTGGTCCGTTTGTGAAAAACATCATTGTGTGCAATCTGAATTGCACTCTTGCTATCACAATGTAGAGGTGTTGGATGTGAGAATTTAACATCTAAATCCTCGAGAAGCCATCGAAGAGAAACAATTTCAGAAGTAGCATGAGCGAGGGCTCTGTACTCAGCTTCAGCACTAGATCTTGATACCACAGTTTGTTTCTTGCTTTTCCATGCAATCAAAGATTCACCAAGAAAGATACAGAAACCTGTCGTAGATCGTCTGTCAGTGACATCACCTGCCCAATTAGCATCAGCATATGCACGTAGAACTAGATCAGAGGGACGAAACCAGAGTCCCTGATGCAATGTACCCTTGATATATCGCAGGATACAAAGAACTGCTGTATAGTGTACAGTACGCAGTGCTAATATGAACTGACTCACTATGTGTACTGCATGGCTAATATCTGGACGAGTAACTGTCAAATAATTAAGACTACCAACAAGTTGTCGGTAAAGTTTTGGATTAGAAAGAGGTTGTCCATCAGTCGGAGTGAGCTTACAGTTGGTTTCAAGAGGTGTTTCAGATGATGCTTGGTCTCAGCAATGCCCTTCATATCATCGCCTGTGAGAATCATATCATCCACATAGAGCAGAAGTATGACCATACCAGTAGGAGTTGACCGTATGAACATGGCAGTGTCATGATGACTCTGTTGAAATTTAAATCCAGTGATAGTGGATCTAAACTTCTCAAACCAGGCCCGAGGAGCTTGTTTGAGACCATACAGTGCTCTTTGAAGGTGACACACATGATTGGGATCATGTTCCAGACCTTGTGGAGGTGTCATGTACACTTCTTCAGAAAGATCGCCATTTAAAAAAGCATTCTTGACATCCATTTGGTGCAGTTCCCATTTTCTAGTTACTGCAACAGTTAAAAGAGTTTAGACAGTTGGCATGCGTGCAACAGGAGCAAAAGTTTCTTCATAATCAATGCCATACTCTTGTGTGAAACCTTTTGCTACAAGTCTGGCTTTGTACCGATCAACTGAGCCATCAGATTTGGTCTTGATCTTATAGACCTATTTGCATCCAACAATAGATTTTCCAGGTGGTAGATCAACAAGTTTCCAGGTTTTCGCTTTCTCCAAAGCAGCCAATTCCTCAGCCATAGCTTGTTTCCACTTCGGGTCTGAACTTGTTTCTTTATATGTATTAGGTTCATGAAGAGGCAGAATAGCAGATAAGAAACAATGATAGTTGTAACACTAGTGACTGTCGTATGGTAAACCAAGTCCCTGTGTGTCCGATAATAAATTTTCATAAAAATTATATTGATGGTATGGTCAAGGAATAAAGAAAATAAATAATTATAACAGTCAATTTTGCGGAAATTTCTGATCTGAGGACATAGAAACGTTCCTCATAATTTATAGAATTTTTCTGTATAATTGCCACTTTAATCTGACTTCTGAATAGATCTGATTTGATTGATTAAGAAAAATAATTATTTATATAAGAGCTTGTCAGTAGCTCGCTACTCGGTTAGCTGCACGATTTGTGCCACAGGAGATCAAGAGCTCATTTAATAAAATTAATACGGAGGAAGAGAGAGACTTCGTCTCTTCCGCCGAGCTGGTTTCGTCTGTTTCCTTTTTTTTCTCGATTTTCCTTTGAATTTCTTTCGAACTCTTTCAATCTCTCTGTCACTCTGTAATTGGTTGAGGTTGCGGCTGCCGTCGAGCCAGCCACTAGCAGTGATGCACCTCCTACTTGGTTGAGTCAGTGGCACGAGGATGCCCTCTTTTTCCCTCTACTCAAGCCTAATCTACCGCCACAAGCCGTAATTGGCGACGTGGTCAACTCCTCTCCACTGCCACGTTATCCCCTCTCTTCCCTTCTTGCCCAAGTCAGGTAATTTCTATAAAAAAGGGGACGAACTAGGGTTTGGGGATGAAGACAGAAGTTGGAGGAGAAGGAGAAGGGGAAAACGGAGGCATTGGAGCAGGGATGCTTGGAGCAACGCTTGTCTTAGTCTTGCTGGTCCCTAAGTTTTTCAGAGGCTTCGTTAGAAGCCAAGGGAGAGATATAACTCCTGTTAATTTCCTGTTCCTTGAGTTTAACATTAGTCTTGATGTTAATTGCCCTCGTTTATAATTAAGTAACTAATTTCTGTGGGTTAAGTAGAAGTAACAAAGTTTCTTTATCTGTATACTCTGAGGAGTTGGAATTCTGAGTCACGAGATATATTTAGGAAATGCATTTGAAGCATATTAATGTATATATGTGCATATCTGGTAGTAAATATTTCATGTTGATAATTATATCATTATACTTGGGACTATTTGGGATGTTAAGGTTAGGGTGAGTACTATTTATGGTTGGTCTAATCTGAGATGGAATAAGTTAGTATTAGTTTTGATTATGCCCTATGTTATATATATTCTCATATTTGATATTACAACCTGCATAACTATACTTAAGGGTATGTGAATATATGGGTTAAGGCTGAGTAGGCTCTGAGTGTGCATAAAGGGTAGTTACATTGCACCTATAATCATTATATGGGTGAGCTTATATTAATGCTGTTATAACATGAGTATATGATAAAGGTACATGTATATCATGTGAGTTATGAATGCACCCAAACTCATATCAGAAGCATATAAATTTATAGTCTGTTGTTTATATAGCCACTGTGTAATTAACATCTGAGTGTGGTTTAGAGGGACTCATATTTCATATACTCTGTACACACTTGATATAAGTAAACTATACTATTGGATTATATGTATAGCAGGGTGTATGTTAAATTTCATTTAGGAACTGTGAGTCTGAGTTCCATAGCATAGTATTGAGTATATCAGGTCTGAGGGGCATTGTGGTCCGTTTTAAACAATATTTGGGTGTAGATAGTATCTATATTTATATATATAAGCATATGTATATTATATGTAGATATAAATGATGTTATAACCTGTGTTGCAGAGAACAGGGGGTAGACATATGCATATTTAGTGAAAAATCAAAGTATTTGATTATAAGATCTATGGTAATACTTTGGCTCTGAGCAACTACTTCCTTCTAATAATTAACAGAAGCTTAAATATGAATATAGGGGTAATACTGTCACGTGAATACTTTGGGTCTGAGAGTGGTAATTCATGTTTAAAAAGGGGTGTTTGGAAATGCACAGGAGCATTTAGTAGTCATAAGCATGAATATGTATATAGATACAGTATAAAAATATGTATATATATATTCTATATCTTGTTGGTGTTATGTTTATATTTATATTAGCCAATAAAGAAAAATCATGGAACCAATTAGTTTACATATGAAATAGTGCAGATTTCATGTAATATATGGAGAGGAATTGGTATAGTTGAGTATCATAATTATAGAGGGAATTTCTATCATTCTAAGATTATGTGCTCTTGTACAATGCCTATACGTGCATATACAATGATTAGTAATTATAGATTCATCTATAATCTGTATCAAAACGTTTTTAGAAGGGCCAACAGTATAAATGTTTATTTTATAAAAGGTTCAGCATAGTTTGCTATAAAAACTATAGTTATAATATGATGATAGGAAGGCATGCTCATATCTGGTGTGTAATATTAGGTCTGTAGTTTACTAATATGCATATAATGTTTTATTAGGCTGAGAAGGAGCATAATAAAGGAAGTGTATGTGAAAACTTGTTTTATGCATATGATTTTATACAAAACCATGTATAAAGGAGGTATTCTAGTGTTTCCTATAAAGCTATATGTATGGTTGGGCATGTAGTATGCTCAGCAGTAAGTAATGAGGTACTTAAAGATTCTGTACTAGTTTTTGGTACACAAAAATGAGATCTGGTATAAATCTGATGGCTGTTGCGAGTTCAGGGGTATTTTCATAAAGAACATAAAATGTTCTGGACGTAAATGTAATTCTCGGAGGGTCTGTTTGTATCATGAACAGGTTTTGACGAGTTCTGTGGGCTTGGGTGTAAGTTGGAAGGGTCTGGAATTTTCTGTGGGCTGGAAAGAAAAATTTCCGAGCCTAACGGATCAGATCTGTTGGTCAGTTGGCGCTGGGTTTGTCGCTGGATGAGTTGAGCCATATTGGCGCTGAATTGGTTATGTTGTAGGCTGTCGTCGCTGGGTTTTGTTCGGTTGAACTAAAGGTGGCACTGAAAATTGTGTGGGCTGAAAGGAAAATAAGAGATGTGCTAAGTTTGCCGTGGGCTAAATAAAGGAAAATTGTGAGCTAGGAATTGCAGAATTTAATGATAAGCTTTTAATTAAGCTTATGGTTTAAATAAATCTAATGGTTCTGTTGAGTTTGATAATTAGTTAGGCTAAATGACTTGGAAACAATGTAATTAGCCTAGCGTTCGATTGACGGATTTTAGGGAGATGATGATTAACAGTCTGACTTTTTAAATGAACAGATACTGTGGCAATTAACTCAGACTTCTGATCCCGCAAAATAAACAAATAATTTTCTGATTTATATTTTGATATTTCTGATGTGATTTATTGAGTTTAAACGTTTCCTAATTTATCTGTCTGCTATTTCTGATTTCTGATTTTGGTTCTGATTTCGATATTAGGAAACGTAATTCAATATTAATTCTGATGATTGGAAAAGTAACTAAGTATAATTAACTAAATATTATCGCACAGTAAACAAGTATGGGACTTGGAACCAAACTGAACAGTCTAGTTACCGTTACATTACCAGACCTTATTAGTTACGGTTTACCGCCAGATTAAAGGAACCCGTTAAACAAATATTAACGGTACTTGATCTGTGAATTGTAAATAGGAATGGATTCGGAGCGAGCAAATAACGACTGAAGATGCGGATACGCGGTTTCTTTGTTAGAACACGGATTTCGGTATTTTTAAATTTATGCATATCATGTTGATCAATCATTGAAAATGCATTCTCTTGTGCATATAGGCAATAGAAGCCCTGAATAAATAATAAACTGCATGTTGAATCAAACTGTCCGTTTTGACCAGTTAAAAATAATAAGTCTGACATTGACATCCGTTTATTAATTGATTTGGACCGTCAGACTTATCAGAGGACTGGAATGGTTTCCGTAAACTGACTTGATTGCATGATCTTCTTTTGTGATAAGAAGAATCAGACTTGAATTAAATCGGACCATTCTTATTCAGTCTGCATAGCATAACAATATAATGAATTGTGGCACTCACTGGAGTGGGACTGATCTACCCGCCCGGTCGGAATTATTAGCGCTTTTAATTACTGGATTTCCCTCTGAGGATCTGTACCTAGGGTTGGACCTAGGTGTGGGAAGGGTTCTTTCTATTCTGATTTTGATTCTGATAGGCCGTTAAGAACCTGAGTGTATTGAACCACTGATAGTTATGCTTTTGAATCTGTTGCATATTGGCATGTTGAAATACGTCTGAAATTGAACCGTTTGCTTGATGCTTACGGTACTGGGATTCATTGGATTTCAAAATGTTTTTGTATTAAAGTTCATCTGGAATTTCAAAAGTATTTCTGTAAAATCTTGGAAAGTGATTTGTGTTCAGTTAATCAAAAAGGTTTTCCGCAATATAAAACTTTTGTAAAAGAACTTATGTGCATTAAGAAAATTGAACTCTCAAAAGAATTTAAATATAAGGGTCTTAATTCCGTTACCGGTTCGTACCAAGATCCGCGTACTGGAACTAAAACCCGCACTGAGATTTATTCTCATCCGTATATTTGTTTTGCATGTTTTCCTCAACGGTTGGGGGGTTCCAGATGAGTGAGAGTTGGGGAGATCTAAATCTTTAGGAACAGAAGGATGCTTTCAACTGAAAGACGAGATTCCCAGATTAAAATGTACTGCTACGATTCTGCGCACTTGCAACCAGGTAATTTAATTTATCCGTTAGTTGTGCATTCCTTGGGCCAAAATCAAGAAAATGGAATATAAAATGGGAAAAAAAATTTACACTATATGTCTGTAGCCTTACGGGAACGATTTGTCGCTCTCGTGGCGGAAGGGATGTCACGTCCAATCGGTCGGGGTGTGACAATAGTCTTGAAGATAGGCAGGTTGCCTCCGATCACGAGCGGGTCGTGATGTGATTGGATTATCATTAGGAGCCGGATGTTCAGAGAGTTCGTCGAGATGATCAATCGTTTCAGTTGGATTTGGTGGTGATTTTGGTTCAGTTTGGAATGGATCGATAAGTATTTTAGTTTCAGAGGTATGTGGTCTATGTTGTGGGAGAGTGAAAAAGGGCACATGTTTCCAAAAGTTGACATGACGAGAATCCTCAATTTCTTGGCATGTGGATCATAACAACAATATCCCATTTGTTGAGTCCCGTACCCAAGAAAGACACAAATTACATATTTCGAAGACAATTTATTTTATTCTCTTTTGGGTAGGAGAACAAAGCAAGTAGAGCCAAATATTTTCAAGTGGTTGTAATTTGGTGGATACTTATACAATCGTTCATAAAGTGAGACATTGTCAGTAGTGGGAGATGGAAGACGATTGATAAGATATAAAGATGTATGAACAGCTTCACCCCAAACTCTTTAGGAACAGAAGAGGATAACAGTAGGGTGCGAGCTGTTTCAATGATGTGTCTATGTTTTCGTTCAGATACACCGTTTTGTTGTGGAGTTTCGGTGCATGAAAGTTGCAAGATTGTGCCTTGAGATTTCAGAAAGTTCTGAAACTGATGAGAAATATATTCACCACCAGAATCAGATCGAAATATTCTGATTTTCTTAGAGAATTGAGTTTTAATCATTGTAGAGAACTCAGTGTAAGTTTGGTAGAAATCAGAACGACGATGTAAGAGATAAACTCAAGTATAACGAGTGTAATCATCAACAAAAACAACATAATATCTTGCACCCCCCATACTTTTGACTGGAGCAGGACCCCAAACATCAGAGTAAATTAAATCAAAGGCACTATTTATAGAGGACACTATTTATAGAGGAAGTACTTTTATTGAAAGGTAAAGCATGCTGTTTAGATAAATTGCAATGAATACAACCAGAATCTTTGATAACAAAAACATTTCCTAAGACACCTTTATTGATTATTTGACTTAACTTAGAAAAAGAAACATGACCTAAACGTTTATGCCAAGAAATAAAAGAGGACTCAGTGGTAGGCTATGAAGAGGTTGCGGCATAGCACTTGGATTTATTGGTAAGGTGGAGTTGTTCCAATTGAAAGAGTCGACCATCTCTACGTCCTCTCCCAACCTCCTTCCCCGTCAGACAATCCTGCACAACACAACCAGAAGAATTGAAAATTACAGTTAGCCCAGATTTACAAAGTTGTCCAACAGATAACAGATTCATGGATAACTTTGGAATGAACAAAACATTAGGAATATATAACTGTTTGCCTCTAAAATTCGGCAAATTTAAATGGGCCGACAGAAGACGTCAAGATACATGAGGGAACGCTCATATAGAGCCACTCGAATGAGATTGACGATATTCATTCGATAAGTTCAAATTAAATCAGTTGCAAACGATTTTGGACTTAACAAGTATATCAAAAGGGTTAATACCATAATGCTACAACATAAGTTGTTTGGTCGGGCCCACAAATCATACAAGTCCAAAAAAATATATATGTGTGAAGTACATGTGAAATACGTGCCAAATACGTGCGAAATACGTGTACAAAATCATGCATAACATACACAAATACATAAATACATAAATGAATAGGCCGAATTTATTTACAAAACAAATTACACACAAGAATTTCAGCCCACAGCGGCCCACGACAAACTCAGCCCAAAAATGGCTAATCGATTCGACCCAACCAAGTCAAGTTCTGACTCAATCCCGACTGAGTCTCAACTCAGACCCAACAGTGAACTCAGACTCAGCCCCGACACGGCTCCGACTGAGCCCAAATCAAGTTCAGACCCCCACACGTGTCACCACCCCATTGGATGCCACTGTGGTCCCACAGTTTCCGTTAATGGAAAACAAAAAAAAAAAAGAGAGAGAAGTACAGACCAAGAGAAGAAAGTCTCTTCTCCGACGAAGGTCAAATCTCCTCCGTCGCTACACTCAGCCTCTGCTCAAACAAATAGCACCACTGGGTAGGCGATGAACCCACGAGTACAACGACACCAGACTCGACTGGAAATGGTGCACGAAATCACCTGATTTCAGAAGAGAGGGGATCAGTACCCGACATAAATACAAGCAAAATTATGCGAAATTGAGGAAGAATTGACGAAGCTAAGTACCTGAGAAGCTTTCACTAGGCTCAGAGAAGATGCACGACGAGCAATTTGGATTCAATTCGACTTGAAGCAAGCTACTGCACCCATGGCCATGGCGGAGAAGCTCAGAGGCTCTCTATGTAGATAATGGGTGTCACTACAGCTCAAGTAGTGGATGGGAACAGCTTCACGACGGCGTGTAGGTGTTGCTCATGCATGAGAAATAGAAAGAATGAGGTTAGAGATGCTTATAAGCATAATTGGCTCTCGGAATGGAGGCATCCAGTAGAACTAATAACATGTAAATTAGTTAACTGGAGAAGAATTGAATTCCCCCAGGTTATAGGCCTGAAAAGAAGGCGCTAGCCCTGTGGAAGGCAGTGTACAATTACCTGCACAAGTTAATTGAGAGAAGAGAAGTTCACTGTGCCACTTAAAATCACCAAGTATTGATACAAAAGTGGTCCCTCTCCTTTCTACGAAAATTAAATGATATGCAGAGCCAAAGCATGATCCAGAAACATGCTACAATGCTAGGAAACATCATACCTTTATTACTTTCCAACTATAAAGAACATCCAGCCTTTCATTTGTGCATCAAATACAAAGAATGGCCAGATGTTAACCAATACACACAAGTTGTGCATCTGTATGCATAGAGGGTCAAGAAGGGAAAGGAAAGCATCAGATTGTACCCGGGAAAGCTTCTCATGCGTGTCATTCCTTGGCCCATGGGCAGATCAGGCATTTCCCACAAAAAAACAAGGGAATGTTGCTCATAAAACATTATAGGAAGTATGTTCAGTGACACATTTGCCCCTGGAATTGCCTCTCCAGAAGATTATACAGAAATCACACAGAGATTGGCAACTAAAATCAGCTGGTTTATATGCTGACCAAAGATCAAGTGTGCACGAAATCCATGGCACCTTGGTATCAGAAAAGCATCTAAGGCCTCAGATCAAATGACAAGGCAATAAGCTGCCCAGTTTAATTCATCACTGGCCATATGGGGGAGGCACCAAATTGGGACAAGTCACAGCCAATTACACTGCCAGAACCAACACAAATCACTTGACAGACCCAGTGTGAGCACACCTTGCCAAATAATTGGAAAGTGTTGACTCAAACACCAAATCTGCAAGCAACCAAGCCACAATTGCCCACAAAAATGCAATTCATACTCCAAAGAAAACCCAATTGAGCCTCATATCAAATCAATGACTCAATTAGCCATCACTAACCATCAATCATAGTTAATACAAGCTAGATGATTCAAGTGTGAACACCAAAGTGTCATATAACATGACAGGTGGCAACTCAAACACCAAAATCATCAAGTCCACAGCTACAGAAAATCCAGTAAAGCATACACTGAAGGAGAATGATACCTCATCAATCCTTCATCAGTGGGGAATGTACCCAAACCTCAGACATGTCCCCAGGCGCCTATGCCAAAACAGCCAACATCCAATGGCATCAATTAAATCATGCCACCTGGATCAAGCAAAGAAAACAAAATCAAATCAACTGGAGACAACAGATAAAATTGGAAGGATGGATAAGTAAAGAAATCAAACTTATCTTTTTCACACCTCAGCTGGATGCAGTGAAGCCACCCTGCTGACCCAGTGGGTCCCACAGGCAGCTACACCCTCCAGAAGCCACATCAACAAGTTACCAAATGCAAGCCACAGCTAATCCAAGGCCAAAACACCACTGGAGAGGTACATACACCCTCTGATGCACTGTCCAGCCTAGGAAATAGCCTCCACAGCTATACCAGCTGATGGAGATACCTTCACAAGAGTATCCAAACCATTGAGTCATCATAGACCATGGATGGATGCCAACTGTCCAAGCCATGTTTTGGCGCCAGATACAACCCCTCTCTCAATCCAGAAGGAGAAAGACACAAATGTCCCCAAATCAACATGACAAGTGGCCCCATGGCCCA
Source organism: Rhynchospora tenuis (assembly GCA_027725995.1). Taxonomy (NCBI): domain Eukaryota; kingdom Viridiplantae; phylum Streptophyta; class Magnoliopsida; order Poales; family Cyperaceae; genus Rhynchospora; species Rhynchospora tenuis. The sequence goes on from CM050889.1 coordinate 81,632,810, forward strand.
CCTGTCATGAAAGACATCAAACAACAAGTAAATTGAAGTAAACTAGAATGAACTGAGCCAATTCACCACTGCACCAACACCAATGCCAAGTGTCAAATGATGATTGGACAAGGTAAACAAGCAGTACAAGAAGAAAGTGAAAGAAGACTCACAAACTGAGGCGGCAAGCTCCACAAAGCATCTCAGCCCCTCATCCAAACCCAAAAATTCTGAGAAATTGCCATGTGGCAGCCTCAAACCAAACCCTAGAAAACCTCTACAGCTATAAAACAAGCTCTCCATCGACTGAAGAAGGAGAGGCAAAGTGCTATATTGAAACTCTGCCCAATTTTCAACTTAATTCGATTTCTGTAAAGCAAAAAGAAAAACTAGTTAGCTTTTTATACAAGGTAATTAGCAAAAATGTAATCCTATAGTTTGAAATAAAGCTTTTTATGTACATATCTATTTTACTTCTATGTTATTGTTATGATTATGCGTTTTACATCTTGTTCTTGCTGCATATGTTCAAACAGTACATCTATAGGCATGTTTATTTCACTAGTTAGTCTAATCATCTAAGTAAACACTTAAATAAACATATTAATATATCTGTAGTTGCATTTGCATGGAAAACAAACAAAAAACTAAACTAGGTAGCTTCTGTTAAATCCAATAAAAGTGCAAATAAAAGTGAAAAGTGCAATAATAAGGAAGTATACCTGCAAAAATCCCTTTCTTCTTCTCTATGCAGCAACCAGGTGGCAAAGATAGAGCAACCAGAGATGAAGTTTGAAGAGAAGAAGGGTACAAGTCCCTAAAACTTGCTGTATAAGGGGATGAGAGGGGTCAAACCAACAGGTGTGCTAGCCTTTGAGCAGTCACCTTTGATCTCTCTCTGAACCATGATTTTGAGCTCTCATTGGGGCATGGATTAGTCCTAATAGGTGTGTTTGCCTCTGAGCAGCCACTTAGGGGCTGGTCTATGTTCCAAAGTTTAGTGAATTACATGAATTCCTGTGATAACCAATTCCACATTCAATATATTACTCAAATCCCACAAATAAAAGCCAACTCCAGTGAAATAATTCCTCCTGACCCCAATACTGGTACTACATGAGCCCATCATACCACACCAGTGTAGCCAAACCTTTGCCAAAACCCTAATTGCCTAGTTATAATGCCAAAATTTCGCCAGAAATAACTAGAAAACCAAACACAGTCACAAACAAGAACATCAAATCCCAAACACAGTTCAATATACCCTATAAAGCCAAATTGAGACTATGAGGCCACCCACACACCTCTTCTTACACCATGTACTGACAGTCATAATGCCAAAATCCTATTAGAAATTACCCAATAACCAAGTCACAAAAGACAAATACCAAATACCCAGTCCAGTCAAATTAATCATTCCAAATGACCAAACTGAAGCCTCTCTGATCTCAATAGACAGTATCAAGGTCCTCTACTACAAAGCCTCATCACTAATTACCCTCTATATGGCCAATCCAGACCTAATTATCACAGGGAATCAAGTGAATCACGGCTCAAATTTATATAGCAAGTGTTAGGGACTTTTACCTTGAATTGGCTCTCAAATTGACCCAAGGTACCGCTCTGGTTGCTCAGGCAAGCCGCCGATTAGTTCCATAAGGGCTGATTTTGGTTGCAAGCGCCTCATCGGAAAATCCCAAATCAAGAATAGACACACCTCGACGCCTTCAATCAGCAAGAATCGACTCAATCGACCAGCTGAGGAGGGAAGAGGAGGACACGGCGACCTCAATGGTACCTCTCGCCGGCCAAACGGCTCTCACATCGCGGAGATCGAGTCGACCATGAAGGTTTGACTCAAGTCAACCTCTCGTCGAGAGAGACGAAGAAGAAAGAAAGAAAGAGAGACAGAAAAGAAGAGGGTTCGTTGAATGTTTGACCAACACGAATCTTGACGCAGATCGACGCCCCTCGCTCGTCTCCGACAGATCAAAAGAAAGTGCTCAATGAACATGGCGTACGGTACGCCTAGCCACCGACAGTGGGCCCCATAATGTCAGGATCCAGATCCGTCGGCGCACAGACGCGCGCGTGGACCAGCCGACTCAACCAACTCACCCCAGCGACCTGAGTGGATCCCCTGTGGCGCCTTGTGTGTAGCGAGTCCCTGACATCCAGAACACGAAACACGAAATTCTCTGGCCAATCAGAATTTTCTAAAATTGCTGAGACTTCAAAAATGCTTTAAAAATAACCAGAAGGGTCAGAAAATTACCAAAAAATACCAAAATGTTCAGAAAATTACAAGGAACATTTTTGTACGAGGCTTCAACACCAAATTCCAAAAGAAAAAGGGATTTTAATTCAATACCGTTAATTCCCCTTAGAAAAGGTCATTAAAAATATCTTAAAGACCAAGTTGACATTAAAAACACCAAATGCCTAAAAGTTTAAGTGTCTTAACCACTTGGACAACAGGTACACTCGGACAACAGGTACCTCAAGATGATTTGGACGGCAAGTACAATTAAAACGGCAATCACCGTAAAAAAATAAATTTCATGCGAAACTTCCGAGAAATCCGGGAATAAAATTCACAACCAACTCCAAACCCAAAACTCAAACTAAATCCAAAACTCAAACTCAAATTGAAATCCAAACCCAAATTCAAAACCCAGAAGCTCCAAACCCCAAGTTAAATCCAAATTAAATCCAAGTTCAAAAAAAAATACAAATCAAATCCAAAACCAGAAAATTCAAACTTCAGACCCGGACCTAAATCCGAAAGCAATACAAATCCAGAAACAAAATTCTATAATTATATGTAAACCTCCAGAATCCAGGGACCAAACTTTAAATACGTCTGAAAATCAGAATTTGGTAAATTCTAGAACATAAGAAGGCCAAAGTTTAAAATGTCCAAAGTGACCAGAATTTCTAAACACGCCTTAATACCAGAGTTTAAAACGTCTCATAACCTAACTCTTGCACGTCACAGGGCCAGAAATTCGACACGTCAATAGTTGACCAGAATCGGCACACGTTCAAGGACCGGAACCTCTATGTACTTTAATGCCAGAGTTTCCAGAAACGTCTGATAACTCTGATTCTAACACGTCAACAAACATACCAAAGTTTAAATACGTTGATATGTTGAAGTAGTTAAAGCTTTAATATATCAAAATACCTAAACTTTACACGTCTATGTCCGTTCTCTTTAGACTTACAATGCGTATGGTTTGAAGAGAATAAAACAAAGATTGTCAAATGTATAAAAATAGGGCCAAATAACCAAGCTCCAGAAAATCTGGGAATCTCAAATATGAACTAAATATCCTTGCATCATGTTTTGCGTGGTTATGATATCTGCTCCATTCATGTCACCTTTTGCATATGTCCTTCTAATGTCAAGTGTCTTTAGTAAAATGCTGAAATGCTAACGGTCATGCTTAGTATATTGATTATCCCGATCTAGAGGTTCTCTCGACTTGGTTCAGAGGTAATTAACAGTAGGGGCTTGCGCCTACTGGAAAAAAAGAACCTGCAGTAAACAATCAAACTCTCGAGAGGTTCGAAACCACGTCAATACCCACATTCCTTTTCAGGTGGGTGTCGATGTCTGAGTTTTGAAACGATCGAGGGGTATCTCGTCCGCAATATCTTTTTCCCCCGAGGAAGTATCCGGTCATTTCCCCCTTCCGAGGATCAGGGTCCAAAAAGGTGCGAGACAATAACTTCTCATTTAAGACAGAGCCTATATGGGTAGCAACTGTGGGTGACCAATCAGCTGTATATATCACAGATGGAGAAGTCATTGGTTGTGCTTGGCTGAGGTTTGCATAATCGAATGTCATGTGGTTTGATGCACCAGAATCTAAGAGCCAGTTACAATTTCTTATACATGGAAAAGCAGTGTTTGTTGAAGAGGCTGTGCCAGTGTTACATAGAGCCTGCTGAATCATGATCTGAACATCTTCAAGAGTAAAAGGCTTGGTAGACGCCGATGTGACAGTGACATGTTTTTGGTCCCCGCAGATTACAGTCTTTCCAAGCAGGTTTTGAAGATCTTCAACAGAGTGTTGTGAGGCCGAAAGAGTTTGTGATGCACCAGCAACAACATTTTGGTTTGAATTGCCCTTCCCGTTGGATGAGGGTTTTGGACAGTCTTTCACCATGTGCCCAAATTGTTTGCAATAATTGCATTGAATTTGAGACATATTTTTCGGCTTCCAGGATGGTGTGGCAAACACAGATGGTTCAGTAGCCTTTTGAGGACTCACTAAACCTTTACGAGTTTCTTCAGCAATCAATTCGGCAAGAGCCGAATCAACAGTAGGCAGAGGAGTACGGTAAAACATAGACCCACGTACTCCTTCAAAATCATCACGAAGTGCCATGAGAAATTGGACTAACCTGGTTTCCTCACGATACTGTTCATACAGGTTGACATCAATTGTCCACTTTGGCTCCATAAAAGCCAACTGGTCCCAAATAATAGTCATCTCAGCATCAAAATCAGAAACATATTGGCTCGATTGTTGCTTTAGATTTTTAATGTCCAATTCGAGCTTGTATTTTAGTGCAAAATTAGTTTGGTTGTACCGTTTGGACAGATAGTCCCAAATTGCTTTGGCAGTTTCAAACTTGCTAGATTGCAAACTAATTGAGGATTCTACAGTGTTTGCAATCCATGTCATTATTTTGTTGTTCTCAATTTCCCATTGGTCAACCTCTGTTTTCCATTTTTCCTTTTTGGCTGCAACAGTCAGGTCAGCATCAGAAATAGACGATACAGATTTATCACCAGTAATAAATTTCCACAAACCCCGACCTTTCAGAAAAATTTTCATATGATATGACCATTGTGCAAAATTTTTACCATCCAGAACAATGGAAATAGGCTGGGCTAGTTCAGATGTCATTGTAAATAACAAGAAGATAATGGCAAAGCAAATTTATAACTTTCTAGGGGCTATTTTGTAACTTTTCTTTTCTTCTTCTCAAATCAGAAACGGTAAATGAGTGAAGTTACCAAACCGAGAGAAAGAGAGAGATGGAGACAGAGCTCAGGCGGCGCCGGTGCAACGGGTCAAGCGGCGCCGGTGCGGCGGGTAGGCGGCACGAGTGCGTCGGGCAGGCGGCGCGAGTGCGGCGGACAGATCTGATGGCGGGTCGGATTCAGAGTTAGAGGTATGCGGTGACAGCAGATGTGCGGGGTCAGCAGAGGTGTGCGACGACAACAGTAGAAGACTAGGTTGAGCAGTCAGAGTAAAGACAGTGGCAGCGGTGGCGGCTACAGTGTCGGCGGCGAGATACAGTGCCGACTAGGGTTTCAGAACCACGGCTCTGGTACCATGATAACAGTTTTAAGAGAGAAAATTTGAATTATGAATTGCTTAATTATTCATCACAAATGTACCGCGTTTATAATACAAGGATTAGCAATAAAAGGAAACAGAACAAAATGGAAACTAATCTAATTCTAATCTACAACTATTGTACAATAGATATGCTAATCTATACATATACGATAACATTCAGTCCCATCCATCTCCCTCGCCGCTGTGGCCTAAATATTACGACATCACATTATACTAAAACCATTTTTTATAAACAATTATGCTTTCTCTTAATTATTATTCGTTTTTGGTTTTGGGCAAAAGCTGAATTTCAGATTGTGCAAACTGCAAAGGGTTTGGATCCGTTTGTTAAAGACAACTGGAAGTATTATGCTACGGCTCAACATACGACCCATTGGCGAGAGCCTTAGGCTGTGCTCCAGAACGCAACTATTAAAGGAACGGAGAGTAGAGGAGAGGAAGGTTGCCCGGTCTCGTTACCTCCCAAATCGGAAGGGAGAAACAGTAGAGTAAACTCTTCTTCGTATCACTCTATCTCTCCCACTACGCCACATTTTCCTTTCTGTAACGTTTTATAAAACGGATCTATGACGTTTATACCAACGTTACAGTACACCCTGTTACAGATTGGAAAAAACGTCATAAAAGGGTTGAGATTTTGTGACGTTTAATAACTTAAAAACGTCATAGAAGGTGAGAATCTGTGACGTTTTTTATTTAAAAAACGTCATAAAAGGTGGGAATCCGTGACGTTTTTTATTTAAAAAACGTCATAAATTTGACGTAACATTTGTATAACATTTTTCTGGAATATTTTTAATGACGTTTATTAACATAAAAAACGTCACTAAAGGGTTGATGTATGACGTTTACTTTCATAAAAAACGTCACAAAAGGTTGGAAAATTTTTTTTTTATATACGCCGTTTTATGTGGCTAGCCCATGTTGCTAGCCGTACCACTGGTACCAATATCGGTACCAGTCACATTATATCACATATTCACATTATATATATCACATGCATTTATATCAAACAAACAAACATATATATATCTCACATCAATTAACAAACACACATCAAAATAATAACAAAACGAGTCATATATTAAAAAACGATCCCAATTAATGTACAAGTCATGCAACCAATACAAGTCATGCAACCAATTTAATTATCCGAACAAATTACCATACATGAAGGCCATGACTTCATTCACGATATCTGTAATATCTTCTTTCTTGTATGGTTTTCCAACTGGATCTATTTTCTGCATTTCATTATAAATAAAACCAAAACATTACTATATCATAAATATTTACTAAACTATTTGATTATCAAATTTTAAACCATCGTATCGATTTTTAATATTTAAATATCAAATCCTAAACCCTACATCATATTTTTGGTATTGTAACCGCTATTAAATCGTAAATATCCGAAATAAAGCAATACCTTGGGTAACTCTCCGGTTTGTATTACATGATTTATTATGGCTCTCATGGCTAACATCGTGAAATATCCACACTCAGTAGATCCCTTTTGTTTCGGAGCCTACAATTACAATTCAAGAAAATATCTAGTTAGGATTTCGAAATAGTTTCAGAAATTCATATGAAAAAAATGTGTATAACCCTTTTATCAGAAGTTGCGTACCGGTAGTTCGAACCAATCGAATATCCGTGTTTTACGCACACTCTTCTTTTCCTTCTCCATCTTGTAATTTTTATATGCCCTACATTCAAATAAATTAGAATTATTCTCACAATCACTAATTGTCACTATTATTTTGTTGTTAATTTTAGAAAATGAGACTTACGTAGTTATGAACGGTTTAGGTGCTAATCTCTGTATACAATCTTCACGTGACAAGGAATCAATGAAGTAAATATTCTCCTTCTTGACATCAATGATAATGACCGTCCAATGATACCTGTAAATACATATTAAGGTTTATTTTGTTTGTAAAGGAAACTAACAAGTTTATTAATAATTGTTCATACATACCCCTGATTATACGGCAAAACAAAATAGTTGCACTCTGGATTCTCTAGGAACGACTTCTTCATATAATTCACGTTAAAACGGATGTTGTCCCCCACCCATTTAGCTTCAGGTAGAAATTCTGGATCCCATATGGTGATAAGTTTAGAGAACCCATTTCCTTTTGAAAGCTCCATCATCCAATACCTGCATTAATCCAATACTTCAATATGTTCAAAGTTTAATTCAATATTGCAAAATAAAAAAAAAATAAAGTTTGAAATATCATACCAAGAGTACATCTTGATGATCGATATGTTTAGGGGTTCTCTTTTGAAACATTCAACGACGTCCCAAACGTTGAAGAAGAAGTGCACCTCGTCGTGCGTGCCCCAAGGGTTGCAATGTGGTACCTCCATCAATTGTTCTTCTTTAGGCACAAACATCAGCAATGTGTATACTTTCCGTTCGACATCAGTAAGTCTGTCAACAAATTTCTTTTCGAGTAACTCAATTGGAGAACAAACGGATGCCTCATTCGCCACGTTCTTCCCCTTCCCCTTCTCTTTCTCCTTCTCCTTCTCCTTCTCCTTCTCCTTCTCCTTCGCCCTACCCTGCATTCAAAATTATCACTTAAGTCACAAGTTGAAATATTAAATAAAAAGTAGAAATTTGTGAAACGGATTGTGATACCTTTTGTCGTGGCTCCACATCCATTGACGGCCACGGAAATCGCCCCCCAAAATTAAGACCTAATTCTTCCTCTGTATTAGGGACATACCATGACCTAAACTCCTCCTCACACCCACAAAGTTTGATTAGAGTATAACCGTCATTTAGGGGGACATTGTGTACCAACATACCCACAAATAACGGAATAATCAACCCCTTGGCCGCATAAACTCGCCCTCGTTCTTTACAATGCAAGTAGAGATCGCATTCAACTTCTTCCTGAAATTTGCAAATAGATTAAGATGACATTTTTCTTCACAAAAAATATATCCAAATTCATTAACTTGATTAATTTGATAAAAAAAAATGAACCTGAATATTGCCAAACGGATCCGGAGGCATATAGTTCGAGGCAACCGGATCTCTAGGCATTGCTGAGTCTACTTCGACAGAAGCAACCTGAGGCGACGTATGTAAGAATTGCGGCGGTTGAATTTGAACTCCGTTCGTGGCAAGCCATTCATTCAACTCATGCCTCATTTCAACCCTACATCTTGCGGTCGCCGCATCCAACATTTCTGCAATCTGGCTCTGTGTAAAGTATCCTCCCTCGCCCTTTTTTCTCGGCTTTCTATCATACAAATCCGTCATGTTGGTCCATCCAGAGCTTCCTCTCGTTCTTCCATAATATTCTGGCCTCTCAACTGCATTACTCAAGACTTCTTTAGGATTGATTGACCCAGAACTGCATTCTTGAGTCAGATTAGGTAACCGACGACATGCTTCAATAGTCACGGTATCCTCTGGCTTGAATGTATAAGAACCTATATCAATATCACATATATATCAAATCACATTCAATATCAATATATTAAATTAGATTGATGGAATGTGTAACTACCTTCTGTCCTAGCAGGCACGGCTCTTCCCATAAAATACCGTTGACTCCTTTCTTCCAAGTCGCCAATAATTATGGTTACGGAATCGCTCCCATCGGGCTCATTGCCTGGGATGATCAGCTTGTCCGTTGGTTTGTACTTGTTTCTCTGTCCTCTATAGCCGCTTGAACCCATTCTATGAACCTCTTTCCAATTTTGTCTCATCAACGCCCCTTGTTTACTCTTTTCCACATATTCTTCGCTTGTTCGCTGACGGTAAAACTCTTCCCACTCCTTCTTTGAAAATGGATATATGTCCCACGGATCCTTGGTTTGGTTTGGATTAGGTTTTTTGATGAAAGTATCTGAAAGCCTACTCCTATAGGCCCTGTGATTTCTGCCCATCATTGAGATAACCCTCTTCTTGCCCTTTTCACCGTCGATATTGAAATTTTCCTGAAATACATTGTCCCAATAGTAAGAAGTTAGCAATGTTATCCATAAACACTCTAATTAGGGTTTCAGATTAAACAGTTATTTACCTTGACTTCCTGCCACAACTCAGTCTTCAATTCCTTTGAAACGTCTCTAAGCCAAGAATTAATTGTGATCGGCACTCTCAGCTTAGCTATATACGAGCAGAATGTACTAAATTTGGCGACCGATTGCTCATCACCGGTTGGCACTCCTTTTGAGTCAAATGTAATCTTGAATGGGTAATTATTCGCCTTCATTCGCCTAAATTCTTCCATATTTGTCCTACTTCTTTTCTGACTGCTCTCTCCATCATCGTTTTCTTCTCCTATGTCCATCGGTTCGTCCAAATCTCTTTCTTCTCCAGATGACATATCTATTAAATTGATATCAATTAACAATTTCAAGTAATTTCAAATAATGACATAAACAAGTTAATTAGATAAAGAAACCATAAAACAATTAATTAGATAAAGAAGTTCATAATTCATAATTCAAATCATACAACAAACCATACAATAATCCATACAACAATTCAAACCATACAACAATTCAAGTTCATTACCCTAAAGCAAAACAAACAGAATTCAACAAATCCTACAAGAAAAGAAACACAAACTCATCAAACACAAACCCTACGACCCTACTTTTCAGCCCCGTCCTCCTTCTTCTCACTTGAGCCCGCCTCCACCTCCTCCTCAATCGGCTCCTCCTCCTTCAGTTCCTCCTCCTTCTTCTCCCTGCCGCAACCTGGAGGCCAACGACGTACACAACTGATGCCCCTATTCTTAGGCTCAGGACCTCTCATTTTCCGTCCCTTAAAATACCACACATTCTCCTCCTTTTCCTTCTTATTTCCCACCTCCTTGTCATTCTCCACAACAATGTTCTTGTTCTTGTCCATCTATACCCAATTAATAATAAATTTCAATTTCAATCAAACCAATAACATTACCATTTAACAAATTAACTAATTGTACAATTTTTAGAAAATTTTGACATAAAATTAGATCAATTGTACCATTTAACAAATTAACTAATTGTACGATGCAATTCTTCTCCTCTTGAATGAGACCTAAAATTAGATCCAATAAAAAAATAATCATTAATTTAAACCATAAAAATAAAAGAAAAATCCAAATTAATATGACAAAAATAAAAAAATACAAAATAGCTCAAATTTGTACCTAATATGTATTTTTCATTTCTTTTGCTTTCCAATTATAATTTTTACATATTTTTTTGACATTTTTAAAGTAATTTAAAAAAACAAAATAAAAATGAGGACAAAAATGCCAAAAAATATATATTGCTCAAATATTATTTTTTTTACCTTCAATCTGCTCTCCTCCTTCTCTTTCTAATTATTATTTTTCTAGAATTTTTTGGAATTTTTTGCTATTTTTTTTAGTGAAAAAATGAATATGGAAATGAGGTGTTTAATGGAATTTGATGATTGGTGGTTGGCTTCGGCAGGAAGAAAATAATGGAGGAGAGAGAGGATCGGCAAGGAAAAAATATCTGTGAAATTTATGACGTTTATTACATTTAAAAACGTTATATATGAAAAATTCAATCTGTGACGTTTATTAAGCTAAAAAACGTCACGGATTGCAGGAGCTTTTATGACGTTTTTTTGTTTAAAAACGTCACAGATTGTCTGGCAGATTTTTTTTGTTTTGGAGGGAAAATCTATAACGTTTTTTATTTTAAAAAACGTCACAGAATGGCCTGACGTTTTTTTTCCCGCGCCTGGCTCTGCCAATCCATGACGTTTTTTTTTAAAACGTCACAGATGGCATGTTACAGAAGCCTCTTTGTGTGGTAGTGTCCCCTCCTCTTCTCTTCCTCTCCATCGCTAATTTTCAGATCTGGAGCGAGTAAACAACCGGGCAGAGTAAACTCGTCCGCTCTTTCCACTACCTTCCCTTCCTTTCCCTCCAAACTCGCGTTCTGGAGCACAGCCTTAAACTGATCATAGTCTAATTTCAATTCAAATCTAGATATGCACACTTGTTCGTTCAGGGGATCATCGACAAATAGAGGTGAAGATGGATCGAATAGTGCTCATACCATATCCATATTCATATCTTTTATCGGATTTGGATACAGATACAGATACGATTAGAATATTAAGCGGATACGGATATGTTGGGATATGAATAAAGTTCGAATATGATCAGATTCGAAAACGAATAGTATATATATACTTTCTCGGAGGTAGATCTCTTTTTAGAAAAATACATTATTGACGGACAATTAAAAAAAACTTCCATATCCATATATAAGAAAAAAAGAACTGGCGGATATCTATTTTTTGGTAAATTCCTCAAGAATAAGTGTGGTGATATATTCTAGAATTTATATTAAAAAAAATCAACTCAACATAGCATTAGTACATTTTAGAAAAAAAAATATTAATTGGCGGATATCTATTTATATAAAAATAGAGATATAGATAAATATATATATTCGTATCTGTATGCATGCACATCAATATTATTTATCATATCCATATCTATATCCATTTAAAAAAAAAAGTCTGTACTCGCATATATTACTATTTCAATCGGCTGGGGATCAGAGCAGATATTATCCGTCCCATTTTCATCTCTATCTACGTGTGAACTCCCAACAGTACTTCAAAAATACGCCATCTAATACACAAAATGAACATTCACCCATACTTTCATTTTTTTTCTTATTTAAGATATGCACGTCTACCAATCAATCATGTGCTTCTTTGAAACAAGACGGAAACGGCGTGACAAACATATGTCGCGGCATATCACATTCTGCATGGAACAGTTCATTCAGCATAGCATGTTCTCCTTTACCTCATATCTGATAGGCTTCTTGACGAGGCCCTTTTTCATTGACTCTAAGATTCTTTTTAGATATTCAACGTTGTAAAACATTTTAAAACATTTATTGTAACTCTTCTGCAGGTCAAAATTCAGATGAATTGTCCGCTTCCTTTTTTTCAGGCATCCAACCATGAGACTTCCATCTGCAAATGACCAATAAATTTATCTTCCATAAATTTTTTTTTTTCTCCCAAACGAATTAAGAATAAGGACGATTTAAGCAAGCTCATGTGCAAAAGTTTGCGATTTTCTTCATAAAAATTAAAATACCATTTTAACTTCCAAAAAGTTATCTCTAACATATGATCAGGGTTAGTCAGGTCCCTCCCAATTGTTGGTGAATACATATTTTTTCCGTTTTGGACCTATCAGTTTCGACACCAAATATCTATTAAGAAGGACTTCTGAAATTGCCGGTAGCATCCAGATTTATCATTATGTGATACCACTCAGCATTTAAAATTTTAAATGTGAATAATGATGGTATCGTCTGCACCATCCAAGATTCTGCATTACTCATGTGGACATACTAAATCCATCTTTGTCACGAGGAATGATAAAAGTCAGTTATAATATTATCAAATACTAAACTCGGAGTCCTAATCCACTTCATCCATTTTTTTTCTTTCACTAGCCTTTTTCATGGTCAGCCAACAATTGGTTGGCCCTCGACCCTGTTGAAGAATCCAAAACCAAATTTACAACTTTAGCCTATAATTTTGACCATTTGACCAACCCTTTCACACTTGTTCATGCCGACATGCCTCCTTTTTTTTTATTTAATTTGAGTTTAGCTCAACAAATTCCTCCCTTAAACTCAAATTTCTTCCGTCGATATGTTCTGGTATCTACTCGACATCCTCCCTCCAATGTTGAATGCTTCGCGCCGAGCTTCATTTGACTTGACATGCTGTTATAGTCGTCTATCTTGCTTCTATTTTCAGTATCTTTTGAATATTTCTTTTGCAATATGAGAGGTCGAATTATCTTCATGCTCGTAACTTTCTCTTTCTTATTTTTCGTTTGCTCTGATACCAATTTGTTGAAAATATATTGAAATTCCATTAAAAATCAGATTCCATTTAAATTCTATTTTCAACAGACCCCCTGGGAATGTGTAAATTTGAGAGCGAAGGTTTCCATCTACTTTTTACATGCATGGAAGCTAACAGTGGGACTACTTTATATATTGAACCTCAATAGATCAAAATGTAAACAATAACCTGAGGGATATGAGTGAGAGTGAACAATTAAATCACTCACTATTTTATTATTGTGATGTACTTAAATTCTTAATAGGCTCCTTTGATATTATCTGCGAGTTAGTTCTGTTTACAGAGATATAGAGGCAGGCTGTCTGTAACCATTACAAAGCTAATACTGTTATAAGAATAACAATAAAACATGGAGCTGACCTAAAGATAAACTTGACTGCATTATTCCTCTCTGCTGATACGCCATAGCAGAATAGAAAAACTCCACAGCTGATGCCACTTTTATCCATATTTTCTTAAACAAATCACCCTCTTCTTCATCTAGCATATGATTACCATCTAAAATGCCTATGTGTTCAAGGTCTTGCAAGATACCCCGTAAAATAGTGACATTTTCCTTTTTGTCTTTTTCAGAAAGCATAGTGCAGTCAGTTTGCGCATATTCATCAGGACACTCAAAGGAAGCTACATTCATGAATATATGTCGTTGGATGTTAAAATTCAAGTTAGGGACGCTATTTAAAAAGCTGTAATCATTGTAGTTGTTGCAGTAATCATAAGTATTCCCAGTTTTTAAGTGCCTTTTGTTTTGGCGGACTGGGGGGAGGGGGGAGGGGGGAGGTAGCTTACCGGAATTTGAAAGGGTTAATGTGTGTATCAACTCCCATTCAATTTCTCTATCAGCAATGCCTTCAGAATTACAAGACAAGATCTCATCTATCTCACTGATTGTTGTAGAGTATACAGAGAACAAGCGATAAATGTACTTCACAATTAGAATAGATTGATCAAAATCCGCAATATAATCGAGAAGATCCTTGTCAGAATTTTTGCAATGGAGTACAAATTCTTTGACCATATTTCGACAATTGTTCTTGTAGCATGGAAACAAGTTGTCTAAAGTCGAACTAATAGATAGTTTTGCCAGAATTTTTGATATGATGTCCATGCAGTGCTGCATTGAGTTGTCCACGACACCCAATATTTTATCATGGAAGAGGTAAGGCAGGTCCCCTAAGGCTGTGCTCCAGGAAGCGATTTTAGAGGGAGAGGAAAGGAAGGTAAGGGTCAGCGATGGTAGTTACTCGCTCCAGCGTGAAAAGCAAGAGGAACGGAAAGTGACCCAAGGTGCGCTGGTTCCATCGAAGAGCCGATTTTTGTTACCTCCCAAATCGGAGTGTACACGAGGTAAGAGTTGTTAAATTACATGAATGCCCTCCAAAAAATTAGCGCGAAATATCAGTTTTCACTCCCGCCAAAGAACATTTTTGCTCCCGCTAGTTTATTTGGCACGGTCTCTCTCTATATAAGCTGCTATTTCTCCTACTTATATCTTTTCTACTCAAAACAGAAAGAAGAAAAGGGGTTTTGCTGCCAGACTTCGCTCTTTGTGGCACCAGGAAGAAAGGTTCCTCTTTTTCTTGCAAATAATTAAATAAAATATGAGATTCTTTCTTACTTCTCAAATTCTTTTAGTTTCGCTTGCATTTGTTGTAATTTTCTTCTGATTTTCAGAGTTGGAGGTCATATATTGGGTAGGAAGGTAAACTGTTGCAGGTCATACTTATCTTTTTCTGAATGGAACCTTTATTTTATTTTATAATCATCTTTTTTTCAAGCCCATTTTCAAGCCCCAAAATTTAGTTTTCAGGCTGATTCTGCGATACCAGTGGTACAGCAAATGGTTAGGATTGTATTAGACAAGGTTTGCTATTTATCTTTCATATTCTGCAATATAGTCAAGTTTATAAAATATTCAATTTATATGCTGGACATAACTTGTTCCTTTCCTTACTGCAGTTCACATGCATTGGGTAGGATTTTTCACTCTCTAGGTTTTGTGTGCTGCTCCAATTTTCTTCTCTAGATTAACAACCCAGGTTTGTATTTTTATCTTTCTTTGTGTGTTTCATGTTATCTTCTTGTTTGTTAGTTGTACAACATAGTAAGAAGGAAAACCCCAAAAGACCAAAAACGTGTAACACTTTTACTGTTACTAATGGTTTATTTGTTTGCTTTACTAGTAATTATCATTGAGAAATATTGATAATTATCAGCAACTAGCATAATAATAGATTTATTTAAACTACTTGTATTTCTAGTTAAAAGGAAATTGTTGATGGACCAGCCACACAATAAAAGACTTGATGTATTACGTCGTCTCCATTACTTTGCTTTACTTCACTTTTTTATGCACTTGTTGTGGGTGACGTTTCAATTGGCGAATGAAACAATTAAAGATATTGAACGTGAGTTAAAGCTTGAGAGGGATCGTCAACGGGATAAAATACTCTATAGGCTTATCCACAGTGGGCACTGTCGTAACATAGTTAGAATGGATGCTAGGTCATTCTTGAATTTATGTGATGTGCTAGAAGAGAAAGGTGGTCTTGTTCCAACTAAACAAGTTGGTATTCATGAGTTGGTTGCGAGGTTTCTATATACAATTAGTCATAATGAAAAACACCATCCAATGGCATTCTTTTTTGAGCGTGGGAGAGCTACTATAAGTCGTGATTTCCATAAGGTCATGAATGCTATAATAGAGTTAGAAGAAGAGTACCTCAAACAACCTGATGGATCAATTGTTCCTCCCGAAATATTCCTCAATGACAAGTTTTTTCCCTATTTTAAGGTATTTGTTAATTCACTCAAATTTTATAAAATATAACAATTATACTATAACATGTCTTTATTTCACCTATATGAATCAAATTTAAATGACAGGATTGTGTTGGTGCAATTGATTGCACACACATTAGAGCAAAAGTTGAATCAAAAATAGCCACCAGGTATCGTGGTAGAAAAGACAACCCAACAATGAATGTATTGGCTGAGTGTACATTCGACCTAAAGTTCACATATGTTTTGGTTGGATGTGAGGGTACGGCATCAGATTCAAGAATCATAAAAAATGCATTAAGTAGAAGGTATTCGCTAAAAATACCAGAAGGTAATTGTATTAGTCAATAGTTTTAATTTCTTAATGAATATCATTATTTTTAGTAAAATAATGGTCACTTTTTTATTAGATACTATTAAACTTTTATAGGAAAATTTTATTTGGTAGATGTTGGATTCATGATAAGGAGTACCTTCATTACACCATATAGAGGAGAGTGGTATCACTTGAAGGAGTATTCACGGAGTAATCCCCCTCAAACAGAACGTGAATTGTTCAATCTCCGTCATTCCTCTCTAAGAAATGCAATTGAACGATGTTTTGGTGTCCTTAAAAAGCGATTTCCTATCATAAGAAGTACCACAGAACCGCATTACTCTACTAATACCCTGAAGAAGATCATATTATCATGTTGTATATTACATAATTACTTAGTAGATAAGGATAGCGACCTACCAGCTATGCTTGCTGAGGTTGATGCAGAAAATGAGAATCGTGCAATTGGGCGTCCTAGTCGACCGGCTAATCGAGCTGAAGAAGCCGACATGAGGAGAGGAGAAGCCATGAGAAAAGAAATGGCAACTAATATGTGGAGCAATTATGCTAGTAGAAATTTGGATTAGTTATATTTAGCTTGTTGTAACTTTTCTTTTTCTTTTCTGTTGGACTAAAGTGCTTTTGTTGTAACTTTTGAAATATTAGACATAATTAATGTTGTGTGTTGATTTAGTAATGCCTTCTTTCTAATATAACTGTATGGATGGATGTCTATTTTATCTTTATTAGTAATTTTTGAAATATAACTGTATGTTTTTATTATTTTACTCAGTAATGGATGGATGTCTATTTTATCTTTATTAGTAATTTCTTGTGCAGTTTCACAATGACGAACCAGCAAGGCAAAGCCAATAGGAATGTACCATTAATCTGGAATCAATCAATGGATCGTGTATTAATAAATGCATTTGTACACCAGCAAAATATTGGAAATAGAGTAAATGGTTCATTCACAAGCAAGGCACTTGAGAATGTTGTCAAGGAGGTTTCAGAAAAATTTCCTGGTGTTAAGCTTGACAAGGAGAAAGTAAAGGATCGCATCAAGTACATAAAAAGAGGATTTGCAGCTTGCTATGATTTATTCAAAAACTTAAGCGGTTTCAATTGGAAAGAAGATCTGAGCATGTGGCAAGCAGAGCCAGATGTGTGGGATGACTTAATAAAGGTATGTTTATTTGATTTTGTCTTCTATTTCCTTTTAAAGAAATTGGGAAGTAATTAGTCATCACTGGCCTACAAGAATTAACTAAGCTAGATCTGTAGACAAGATTTAGCCATCACTGACTTACCAGCTATGCTTACTGAGGTTGATGCAGAAAACTGAACCAACTCAAATTAAAATTGTGAGCTTAGCTGTAATATAATAGCATTGGGAATTTGGTGTCACTTTGAATTGATAATTCACCCAAGTGAAGTTTTTGAACCAGCAATTCACCCAAATTATAATAGCATTGGTAGTAGGCCACGTTATTATGGTGCTAGCAAATTGAACCAGTAATTATGGTAGTTATTTACCTTTTTTCTTTATATTAATATTAATATGTTATTTTCTTTACTTTTTTATTATTTGTAAGAAACATCCTCAAGCTGCTGCATGGAGGAACAAACCTATCCCCAATTATCACAACTTATGTATATTATATGGTGCTGATCGTGCAACATTAGAAGAGGCGGAAACCGCTAGAGAGATGAGAGACAGAATTAGAAGTGAACAAGAAGAAAGTCGTACTAATACAATTGAAGAAATTGATCATATGGTCTTGAATGATGAAGTAAGGTTGGAAGGCTATGACACACCGCCAAATGTCGAAGGCCGAAAAGGAGCAAAAAGAAAGCTTACATTGGCCGAGGAAGTTACTGCCGTGAAAAAATCATTTCAAACTGCTGCAGATGCTATTGCAAAAGCAGCTGCTGATATGGTGAAAATTCAAGCAGCTGCTGACACGGTGAAATCTCAAGAAAAGAGCCCAGTGTCGAAAAGTGAAATATGGAAGTTGTTGGAGGAATTGGATTTGAATATGGTGGAGCTGCACAAGGCATATATTTTCCTAATTAAGAATCCAGAAATGTTGGATGGTATTCTTAGTTGTCCATCCAGTGATCTAAGTGAACGAAAAGATCTTCTATTTGAAATGATGAAGTGAGGTTAGCTTAGTAGAGCCTATCTACCTTTTGTTTTGATGCCACTAGGCATCTTTTTGTGAATGCATGTTTTATAATCTGAATGGTTAGAATAGTTGATGGGAGTTGATTTGAGGAAATGTTTATATTTTGGGGAAACATTTATATTTTGTGAATGTTATATATTAATTCCAGGATTACAATTTATCTTTCATATTTTTGGTGGTTTAACAAATTGTGAAGTTATGATGATTTAATATGGTTGGTTTGGTGATTTTGAATCTGGTAAAATGCCAAGGTAGTAAGAGTAGGCTGACATTTGAAGATTTGGTTTTTGATGTCAGTTACAGGGTGCTTTTTTTTTAAAAACATATATGTGACATTTATGAACATGAAGCATTGCATTGAGGATTTAATAATATATGTTGTTCCCAGCCTTTAGAGTTATTTACAATGATTTTTTTTCATGTTTTTAAGAATTTTGTCCATACTGGTATGTACTAGTAGGATGTTAGGAAGGTAGATACAGTAGCTCAGTTTACTTTCATTTAGTATCTTTGTTTTCTTTAATTACTTGGTAATTTTGTAACGCATGGGGGGTTTGGAGCAGCTCGTACCAGTAAAGTGAAATGTGTCAGTGGCTTTGAGAAGGGAGTTTGAGCAAATGAAGGATTGCTCTTCATCTTTTTTTTTTTTATTTTAAAGAAGAGCTGTTGTAGAATGGGAAATTTTTGTGTTTTTGTTTATTATTTTAAACAAGAACTGTTGTAGAAGGGAGTTTGAGCAAATGAACGTGTCAGTAGGTTTGGAGCAGCTCATACAAGAACTGTTTTTTTTTTTTTCTTCTCTGTGTGTATTAACAATAGAATGGGAAATTCTTGTGTTTGTGATGTACTGCAATAATGTAGTGGGTAGTTGGATTAAGGGTTTAGATCGGTTAGGATAGTGAGGGAGGCACTGGTATTGGTTATGGAATTGTATCAGTGGTATACTTAAAAATATGAAATAGACAAGTATACTTAAAAACTATAAACATAGAGAATATGCCGTGTCATGTGGGCTGGTACATACTGGTACAACAAGGCCAGAGTGACATCTCATTTGTGCGGGTGGAATAGACAGAAAGAAACAAATCAAAAGCTTCTTCTAAAATCAGGTTTCAAGGGTAAAATGGTCAACTCCATCTATTATTCAATCCACATGTTAAATGTATTTTCTTCCTTTCCTCTCCCTTGTGTTCAGCGGTGGAGCAAGTAACCTGTCAACTTTAGTTTCTTTCTCTAACATTCCCTTCCTCTCCTGACCTCTCCTTCCCCTTCCCCTTCCCTTCCCTTCCTTTATTACATAGTTCTGGAGCACAGCCTAAGGGAAAGGGCACATTCTCCTTTTTATCCGCAAACATAACATTTCCTTAACATTGTAAAAGAGAAGTTAAGTACTTATAATCAAGGACAAAGCGACTGCCTTAGATTCTCACAAGAGGGGGGAAAAAGTGTATTGTATGACATCACAGTCATTTCTAGTGATTTATCTTTTACCTCAATCAAACTGATTACCTGATGATTCTTCTGAGACAGAAGGTGCTCCCCCATAATTTATAACAATGTGATACAACTTTTTTTCATCTATTTTAGGAGGTGATGCTGCCAAGTCCGATGACCATAGATCAACATTAGCTAACATAAACTTATTCTGGTAAAATGCCAAGTTGTGCTTTTCTTTATTCGAAGAATTTGCTGATGCCTTAAAATTGGGCTTCATACCCAGAAAGGGTTTAAGACAAAAACCTGGTTAAAATTCATAAATCTATTTTTATTAACCAATGCTTCTTGAATAATAGTTGGTTGTTGGTTTTTTGTTTGGTCATTTTAGTTCACTGGCCCATATACAAGCCTCAGCAATTAAATTTCATAGTTTATTCTTAAAGATGATGATGGTAGGCTGGTTAGTCTATTTTGGTCAAACTCACATTCAGGCACTTCATTTAACCAAACCTTGTTATGCAGTAACATAATGTTGTAATAAATAATACAGCCAATAAAGTCTAAAATGGCACGAGAAACCTGACAGAAACACAACATGACACCTTTTTTTTTTTTGCTTCTTTTTCTTTTACCAATGGCATCCAACCTGGGACGAATGCAACCTGAATTTTGAAAGATCTGAACCTGGACATCTTTTTAAACAAAATTGCCACAATGTAATGACGCTGCCTCAAACAATTTTTAACTCAAACCAGAAATGATCTGAACTCAACTACACCAAACGTCTATTGGCCAAGGTGCCACATTTAACATATTTACCGTTACTATTAGAAAGTAGAAACCTTAAAAAGTTAAAAGAAGAATTGCACAATAATGATGATTGACTTCACTTACCATTTCTTATATCCATATCGTTGAGATGTGATGAAATATCTTTCAACTGCCTGCTGAGTTCTTCAAGCTCCATGACATTAGAAAGTATAGTGAAGCGTGTCAAGTGATGAGACCCTATGTGCTCACAAAACAGTTCAGGTCCTGCAAAGAAAGCAAACAAGCAGAACAAAAGTTTGACTGTGCCTCTGGATGTAAGTTATTTAAAACAGAAGTCGATCTAACTATGACATGTTTAGAAGAATCACCTCTGTCCCTTAGTGTGTCATCAAGTGTAACTATCAGCCTAATATGATTCCTCATAACTTTATAATATCCTATTTAATTATCCCCTGGGGGGCTATAGAGGCGTCCATGTTCCAAATTCTTCAAGGCACTCAGGATTTCTCTCAACTTTTGCCTTCTTGTTTTTCCTCTTCTGTGACTATTAACGTTGGAACTTGAAGTGTGCATCATTGATATAAATTTTTCTTCATTATCTATTTTTGGAGAAGCACATAGAAAGGTTAAACATCTCAAGTGATAAAATATAATTGAGGCATCAATCTATCTTACAAAATTTTATTAAGATAAATACAAACAGAAGATTTTTAACTGTGCTACAACCAAAGAGATATTTCATATATAGTCCATTCAAGCCACTGGAATATCAAAGCAAGTGGACTTAAGCCTTAACCTTGATTATCGTTGTCCAATTAAATGCCGTAAAATATTCTACATTATCTATTCATTTTTTTTATACAGAGAAGAGATCGATATTAGTACTACAAATTGTGAATGCCCTATCTCATCGCGAATTATACTGCACTTGTCAGTTATGCAAGGCTAATTACTCAAAATACACAAGGCATTTTGTTGAATGCAGAAAATAGATAAGTAGTACCTTGTATTGGCCGATAAGATTCTTCATTGGAGTGCAAATTAACCAATTGACAGAGAGCTTTGTGGTAAAATATCTCCTGAGAAGGTGTCGGTATCGTATTACTTTCCAATTGAAGTTTCTCAACAATTTTATTGATGTAGGAAGCACGACTGATTTCGTCGTCTTCATCAATTGGTTCCTTATTAGAACACATTATGCTTTGCCGCTTACAAAATCTTCTTAACAGAAAGGGAAAATGAAGACGACAAAATGATAGTTGCATCAAAAGAGTACTAGCAAACAATCTATCTCATGATAATTTAAAACCAAACTAGAGGATGCACACCTTTTTGTTATGATATATGCGGAGCCACTTCAAGTAGAAACACTAGAGATCCACGCACAACGGAGAGCAAGACACAATGAATTGAGAGAAAATCGGCGACAAAAAGAAAAGAACAGCACCAGCTAGATTTTATTGCTTAATAAGGATTACAATTACGCATGAGAGATAATAACATGTGTGATACATGTGATGATGGGAGAGAGCCCCTCCTTATAAAGGCCATCCATGGCTAAAGATGTTCTACTAAATAATATACATATTTCCAAATAGTTATCCTAATCTGATTATGTAAGCCCCAATTTTAGGTCATGATACTCCTAATATACAACCATTATACCACAATTTTTTTCCATAATAATTAAATTTCCATGAATAACTTTTTTTGTTTTTCAAATTTAGAGTCATAAAAAATTCTAAATTAGCCTCTCCCAACACTGATGCTCTACATTAATTTGAGGTCCACATCTCCCGACAATGATGCCTCTTTGATACAAAGTATATTTTTGAAAAAAGAGGAGGGATTGCTTTGATGTTTTCACCGTGTATAACAGATTTGACAAAAGAATTACGATTTTAGGAGACTTAGCATGATTTAGCGTAATTATTAAACTGCACCTTATAATAAAAAGACGTAACAATAGAAAAAAGGAAAAAGAACTATAGGAAAACCAATCGATAGTCAAGTCATACCTAGTGAAGCTGTGATCGGTTGCTCTTGAACTGAAGAAAAAGAAGCGTTTCTTTGTTGATTGGCGTGGTGTGTGAATAACGCCGTCCGGGAGAGAACGAGAGTAAATTAAACGAATACAGAAGATGATCAATCGGATTCAGGGAATTATGCCCTCCAACTCCAAGCAGGAAATGCTTATTAAATAACCCAATTTTTTTCTGAAAAGTTGCATGCATGTTTTTTTTTTTTTTTGTGATAATTGCATGTATGGTTGGACCACCCTATAGAAATACTATTGCTCTTTAATTGTTTTTTTTTTGTAAAGCTAAGGTAAGGGGGTGACAAAAAAACCTCAACTCCTTAATTCATGCACTACCGAATTTTTTTTTTTTAGACAAATTTTCTCTCGTTATTAGGTTCGCAATCAAATACGTCGTTCCAATTATTCAATACTTATTTTAAGCCTATTCGATCGATAGAAATACTATTTCCTGAGGCTAATCCTTAAAATGTTCCAATTTTCAAAACTTGTTTTCTAAAATGAAGTGCAATATGAATATTTTTTCTTTGGTTGGTCTTGTGGTCAAATTAAAGTTATCACATATTCACATTGGTAAGGGACTTTTGTGAAGACCTAGGCCCAAAAGTTGTTACAGTCCAATAAAAAGTTCTAAGGCCTCAACTCCCATCCCGAACTCGCATCCTCGGCAGGACCGCCAAGGGCAGTCGTTTCTCTTTTTTTTTAATATTTAAAAATTTTAAAATTTAAATGTGGAATCCAAACTGTTGATCTTGTTCAATTTAACGGACGATGCGTTTTCATATAAGTTTTATAAAATTTGGAGTTGATTTGATATTTGATTAAGTGCTCAACAAATGAAATTTTATAAAACTTATATGAAAACACATCGTCCGTTAAATTGAACAAGATCAACGTTTGAATTCGACATTTGAATTTTAAAATTTTAAAATATCAAAAAAAATGACAAACGACTGCCCTCGGCAGTCCTTTTTTGACTGCCGAGGATGCGAGTCCATAATCAATATAATTAGACATTGTCACTTTAAAATATATGTATAATAACCGTTTTCCTATACATATTATCACACATAAATGCGAATCTGGTGTCAGAAAAATATAAGCCATTTTATTATCCTAGACAATAGTAGCTTCGCTGCACTATACTTTTAAGAGTGAAGAATAATTTAATTTATTTTGTCAAACTTGATCTGATGAAAAAATAAAACAAATCTTCCATAAAAACTTGTCAAAATTTAGAATTTCAAAATTAGTAATTTCTGTCATATAAAGTCACTATATAAATTGCTAAAAGTAATTTCTGGCATAAATTCAAATTGATTGATCAATGAAAATTGGAGGGCTTAAATCACATATGTAGGAGGGGATAACTTATTTTTTATATATATAGATTAAACATGAAATACCTTTATATTTCCAAATATATTTAATTTTAATAATTGATGTGATTATTTTTAATTTATTTTTAAGAACCAATAACTGCCACTGCTTTTTAATTAATAATATAGATATAGATATAGATTATAGATATCATGCCAATATAAGAAATGTAAATATAAGAATATTAAACATGGCGGTTTTTAATATGATCTAATATTTACTATTTGATCATATTATAGTACCACATGTACTATTTTATTGTATTAAAAACCGTGCGGTATCTTAGGAACTGTAATTTAGATTTTTAGATCAAATATTTTTGTGCTGACAAAAAATAATCTCCTCCTTTAGAAATTGAAAAATAGCGGTCAATTATAGAAAAAAAAGTCACAGCTTTTAATTAATATTAAAAGACTTTTAATTTATTTTTAAAAGTCAATAGAGACCATGACTTTTAATTAATAATATAAATTATTATTATTATCTATACATATTATCCCCTTCTCATTTCCACTTTTAAATTTTGAAAAATTCAAGAACCTATTTTTAAATTCAGTTTTCTTGTTTATTTGATGGCGAGATTGCAAATTAATATTTTTTTTTTTTTTTGAAAGGCAGTTGTCGTTTCTCTCGCATCCCTTTTTAGTTGCACGACCATTTTACTCGTCATAAATCTTTTAACTAGATAATCTGCCCATGTGTTCTGATTAGGCCTGTCAAACGTGGCGAAAAGCCACGGAATAGTCTTTTCCGTTAACCGTGCTGTTTAGATAAACGATACCGTATTTGATTTCGCAAGACGTTTCGTTTACGAAACGGCACAAAATACCATTCCGTTAACCATGCCACTTCATAAATACCACATAAAACGGGTTGAAACTGGACTGAAACGGTTGAAACGGCACATATCTGTATTTCGTTTACCGTTTCGTTTATGAAACGAAATGAATTTTGCTGCCGTTAACCGTTCCGTTCCACTTTAACGAAACGGAATAACGTGGTTTGGTCTTTCGTTGACAGGCCTAGTTCTGATACAGTATCTACATGAAGAAGGATATACTGTTACTGGAATTGTGGGATGTACTCAGCCAAGGCGTGTGGCAGCAATTAGTGTGGCTAAGCGTGTAAGTGAAGAGATGGAAACAGAGCAGCTGGGTGATAAAGTTGGCTGTGCTATTCGTTTTGAGGATGTAACTGGTCCAAATACTATCATTAAGGTGAGCCACATTTTTTTCGTTTTATGATAAACTTTGATGAGAACAACTTTACTAGTGTCTCGTAAATCCCAAGGTAAATTAATAATAAAGAAGATGTATTTTCTGATAAGTTTTTTCTATCTTTTACCGAACAGTACATGACTGATGGAGTTCTTCTGCGAGAAACATTAAAGGATGCCGATCTTGACAAATACCGGTATGATTTCCAATTGAGAATTTGAGATATAAATGCATTATTTTAGCTTTACTTATTTTATTAGAATTGGCATATCACAACTGACCTTTTCTTTTCTTATAGGGTGATAATAATGGATGAGGCACATGAGAGATCATTGAAAACGGATGTTCTTTTTGGAATATTAAAGAAGGTAGTTGCAAGACGGCGTGATTTCAAGCTCATTGTCACCTCTGCTACCCTAAATGCACAGAAAATTTCTAATTTCTTAGAAGGTACATTATTTCCTTCAGTTGACAGATTTTAGTTAATTTTTATTTCTGGATTGAAGGTTTAAAAAAGCCAAAAATTATGCTTAACAACCATAACTAAGCTAGGATTATACTTGGATACTATAAAGCACAAAAGTACTAAGAAAAATATTAATTTGGATGAACTAAGACTAATTGATCTTGTGATCCTACTAGTACCAGCCTCAAAATGCCAGCATTTGAACTGCCTTCTTTGGATAATCTCATAACATTTTACTTGATTATTGAATTAATATTATGGATAGTTATTTATGATGAGTTATGCTCTTTGAACATATAGTGTCCTGATATTTCACATACTAGGCCGTACCTTTCAGTTAACATCATGTACAGCAAAACACCATGTGAAGACTTTGTTGAAGCTGCAGTAAAACAAGCCATGGCCAGCCACATAACATCTCCTCCAGGTGACATACTAATTTTCATGACAGGCCAAGAAGAAATTGAAGCCACGTGCTATGCCCTGGCTGCTGGCAGAGCGCATGGAACACCTCATCTCATCCACCTCGAGAAATGTGCTGAAGCTCTCAATCTTGCCAATATATATACTCGCAACTCCCTGCTGACCTCCAGGCTAAGATATTTCAAAAAGCAGAGGATGGTGCCCGCAAATGCATTGTTGCGACAAATAATATTGCTGAGACCTCTCTCACAGTTGATGGCATATTTTATATGATTGATACTGGGTATGGTAAGATTAAGGTGTATAACCCTAGAATGGGTATGGATGCTTTGCAGGTGTTTCTTAGTCGGTGACAATTGAGAAGAAAATACGGGTGATAGTTTTGTTCGCCCGATGCGATGAAACTTCTTGGGAACAAGGCGGATTGCTGTAATATACATTTCATCTTGTCAATTGATAATCATCAAATCATCAATCATCAAACAATACTACAATTTGAGGAGCATTTTCTACAGTGCTCTTAGATGACGTCATCGATTAGATTTTTTTTCTCCCAAAAATCATGCACTGATATAATAAAGTTTTGAATATTTTATCAGAAGGCTGAACTGTTGACCTCAATATATTATAACCTGGAAAACTATATAAAATTGTTTCCTTTCCAATTAGTCAGAAAATATTTTTGGATCATGGTGAGCCACTATCCCCTTAACGATGTTTTTTTTTTTTTTTAATTATCCGCCGACATATTTGGTTGATAGTTTTTGTAACATGACATGAGAAAGTTTAGAAGGCCAACCAAGAAAATTATTACAAGTTATTATATAACAACAATATACCATATCTGCTGCCGTTGTTTGTTGTATGACTCAATATTTAACTTATTTTTTTTTAATTAACCATGTATACATGTTTAATCAAATAATTCATCGCATGTACGTAGTTTTTATGATCATAGTGATTATAGGCTAGAAATCCTTGCTGATCTAGATATAATATATTGAATAAAAGGACAGAATTGGCTAAATGAAGCATGAAGTTTCAAAATTACAATGGAATAATTTTTTTTTATTTCTCGAGTGAAATAATATAGCACTGTTAAGTAAGCATGCATTAACTCTACATAAGTAGTCATTTTATTATAATGGAATAATTAAAATAAAAACAGATTTGATCTCTTTACTTAAAATAATTAATGACCAGGATAAATAATAGCTTATCTGACTTCCACAATTTCTAGGCACCAGCTAAAAAAATCTCCCAGTTCATGAAAGAAAAGATAAATATTATATGCTTCTAAATTGGAGGTTTGTCAACGGCGCTTTGCTATTGATTCTTTTTATAAAGCTTCAACAAAAGCTAACAGAGGAAAATGAACACTCCGAATAAGCTTCTCTGTGCTTAAGGGCGTTTCTTCAAAAATAAAAGAATAAGCTTCTCTGAACTTCGTGATTCTTTTAATTAATATTATTAAAAAAAAAAGAGATGATGCACTTTTCCGAAATAAACAATGGTATTAAAACAAGATGCTCCTTTTTCAATCTATGCATCAATGCATGTCTCATAAAATAACAAGAGCTTCGTAGACAAAATTGTTAATGTTAATATTAATATTAATTGATATGATCGATTTTGTTACAGCTTTTTTCTTATCTACTATTATTTTTATTTTTTTATTATTATTATTAATTAACTAACAATTTATTTTTTTTTGAAAAAAAAAGGTATGTTCTATTAATTCAAATATTACGTTATTACAACTACCGTTAATACTACCAAAATATATAATCTTCTATATACTATACAATATGAGGAGCCTTTTCTACAGTAACATTAGTGATGTCAGCATGACATCGTCACTCCAGGTGCAAACTTCTCCATTTTTCATATTAATGGACCCTCCAATTCTAAATTTCAGATAAATAAAGTTTTGTTTTTAAATTGTTAATATGCTTTTAAAAATTATTTTGCTATGAAAAATTATGTGCATGCTCATAAAAATTTCTAGGATTTAGTGATATTTTTTAAATTATAGACTTATAAAATATTTTAAATAATTTTCTAAATCTCATAAATTTTAATTTACATGAGAGTTTTGTTTTTAAATTATTTTGAAGACTTGAAAAAATCATTTGACTATGACAATTTATGTGCATACTCAAAGATATATGAAGAATTTAGTGATATAATTTTTATAATTATAGACTTATAAAATATTTGCAATAATTTTCTGAATCTCATAAAATTAAATATCTAAAATTTCATAAATGTCATTAGGTTTTTATTTCTGCGAAGTAATTTATAATTTTATTTCTGCATGAAATATTATATAAATTATTCCAAAATTATAACAAATCTAATCACATCACACAACTTTTTTAAATCTAACCATATAATTTTGTGAAATATGAAATATGTAGTACTTTAGAAATTACTTGAGGATATTTATTACTTCAATTGGGTATAAATATTTTATATTTTTTATTTCAAAAATATGAAATACCCAGCAATATAAACTTTAATAATTATAGAGTTTTAAAATATTATTTTTGATTTTTTTAATCTGATGGTTTCATTCTATTATTTTAGAAATATAATTATATTTTTAATTGTTTCTAAATCTTTACGGAATTTGATAATGTATAAAATTTTATATGAGTAATAACAAAATTATAAAAAAATAATGATACAAACTTTTAAATTTTATGCTTTAAAATATTTTACATAATTTCTTACTAATTCTGTATCATTGCATTATAATTTTTAAATTATTTGACAGTTTGTTAGATTACTTTTTCATCAAATTTTATATAAAATGGTAACATATTATGAGAAATCCATTGATGCCAAGTATTTTATATTATTTGTAAGATTATATTCAGTTTTATTGGTATTCAATTATAGGTTATTGGCAATTGAAAAAATTAAAAGTTGATCAAATTTTTAAAACTTAGAAAACCTTAAGGCAATTGGTTTTGCCCAAGATGCACACAGTTTGTTTTGTTCTCCTAATTCTAAACTTTTTTTATAAAAAAAAAATTAATGATTACATCCTAACCTTAAGACAGTCCTTCACTTTCCATATACTAAAAATGTCAGAGACAATTAAGATCCCCTAAAAACAAATTAACTCCAAAAAAAATAGTAATGAAATAAATGACAAATATAGAAAATATGACACACATACCAAAATATTCAATTAATTATAAAAAGAGATCAATTGTAAGATAGTTTGGCATTTATTCAAATAACTACAATTATAATTCTAGCACTTATTATAATTATATGTCGATTTTAAAACAATTACCATTGATATCATACCCCCAACTTTAATTTACCCAATATTTACTGTTTAACTACAAGAACAATGCTTCATGCGCGAAGCGCGTATCAAAAGCTAGTTTTCTCCAATTTTGGAATTTTCAGTGGGTTACATTATGATGGGTGATGAGTTTGTTTCATAATAATAATTATATTGAAAATGATGCGATACGTGCTTCCTTTTGTTTTGGTACGAGTACCGAGGTCTGATGAATAGATTTGGGGTGGGGGGGGGGGGGGGGGGGTGCATTATTGGATGGCTATATCCTGACAACAAAAATTAATGTTCGGATGATGGAATGGTGCTAAACAGGCGAGCCTTAGGGGGTTATAATTTTACTCATAATCTGTATTGTATGAGGCAGGCTTTTTACATTAATGATTTCAATGTCAATGAGCACATATATGGTTTTTTTTTTTGTTAGTTTAGTGCATGAGGTAACACCCTTTACATTTGAACATTACTACATTAATAAATTATATTTTTGAAATTTAAAAAAAATACATGCATATTGTCTTCAGCAACATGTAGCATAACGTGATGCACCTGATGTGCTGCTTCCTAAGGTGGTACGGCGTTACAAATTATTGCATTCTTTGAACTTTGCTCTCTATTTACTTTCTAGCATGATTCTATGGGAACAAACGAACAGAGGATATTTCTTTACCTTTTTTAGTTGAGATTTCCCAAATTAATGATCTTTCACGAGCCTTGATTGTTCGACCATGTTTTGTTGTGCTCCCAAATCGGCGGCTTAAATTGAAAAAAAAAGAACAGACAGTAGCTGATCAGCCCAAGAGGATTGGAACCTGACCGTTATTTAAATCTAATTTAAGATTCAAAGGGCGCGAAGTAAAAAAAAATATTCCGTCAAAAGAAATTGGTCCCGGCTCTGTACAAATGAGTTACTTGGGTAGCTTGTTGACCTCGGTAAAATTATTTTAATTTAATTTAGTTTTAATCAGTGACCCGAATTTCAATATATAACTTTTTTCAATTTTAAATTTCATTTCTCAAAGTTTAATTTCATTATTTGCTTTTCTCAATATAAAAAGAGCTCCCGAATAAATTAGTGCTCTAAGACTTTGTTTGGAGAAAGGATAAGTCAGAATAAAATTATCATCGCTTCTTACATAGTTTTATACTTCACTGGTCAATCGTTTCACTGGTCAATCGTTCCAAAGGGATAAAATAAATCGCATTCACCAGAAAAATGGAAAAGAATTCGATCTTCACTCCGCTTTGACCTTAAAATTGCTAATATCACATTACACGAAAACCATTCCAGTAAACATTCTTATTTTCTTTCTCTTAAATATAATATTATATTTTATTTTTGGCAGAAGCCTACTTTCAAATTGTGAAAATGGTTATAATCCATTCATTTTAAGGCTGCTGGAAATTTCAAGCTTCGGTTCAACCCATAAACTGATCATATCCTAATTTCAAATATACTTATGTACATTCTGTTCGTGAATGGGACCAAAAATAAAATAAAATCATCTAGAAGTGAACTCCCAACAGTACATAAAAACACCAAGCTAATACAAAGAATGAACAGTCAATCACTTTCATCTTATTTTAGACATGCTCGGCTACCAATCAATGTGCTCTTTCGCAGCAAGAAGCAAACGGCGTCTCAGACAGTTGTCCCGGCATATCTGATATCTCATTCTGCATGGAACAGTTCATTGAGCATAACATGTTGGTATTTATACCTCCTGTCTGATAGGCTTCTTGATGAGGCCCTCTTTCATTGCCTCTAAGATAGTTTTTAAATATTCAACGTTGTAAAACATTTTAAAATATGTATTAAAAGCCTCCTCTAAATCATGACAGTTCCTGTTGAGATGACTGTTCAGCTTCCTCCTTTTCAGTCGTCCAACCTTTTGAGTACCATCTACGTACATAATGAAGAATAGATCATCTTCCACAAACATTTTTTATCAACAAATCGAGAAAAAGGACGATAATTTAACTAAGCTCATACGAAAAAGTTTTTTTTATTACTGTGATACTTAAATTCTTAATAGGTTTTAATACTATCTACGAGTTCTGTTTAAACTTTAAAGAGATTTAGAGGCTTTCTATAACCATTAAAAAACTAATACTCTATATATGGATGCGTTTGGATCACTTGAGAATAAAACTAGAATTAGTTATTTGGAATTAAAAATATTATCTCTAGATGGTTAAAATTTATAATCTAAATTTTTTTGTTTTTTAATTTGAATTAAAAGATTATTAGGGACCGCATTTTTAAATTAAAAATGATTCCAAACAAATGTAAATTAAAAAAAGCTATTTCGGATTCAGAACCCCTTAAAAATAACTCTTCATATAAAGTATATAGCTTATTTTTAATTATTTAGAAATAACATTTTAAATGACAAATAACTAATTTTAATTTTATTGTCAAGTAATCCAAAGGCACCGTATAAGTAAGAATAACAATAAAAAAACATGGAACTGACCTGAAGATAAACTTGGCTGCATTATTCCTCTCTGCTGATATGTTATAGCAGAGTAGAAAAATTCCATAGCTGAAGCCACTTTTGTCCATATTTTTTTAAGCAGATCAATTTCTTCTTCATAAAGCATACGATTAGCATCTAAAATGCCTATGTGTTCAAGGTTTTCCAGGATGCCCCGTAAAATAGTGACATTTTCAGTGCTGCCTTTTTCAGAAAGCTCAGTATAGCCCTCAGATTCCACATATTCATCACAATACTCGAAGTAAGCTACATTCATGAATGTATTCAGTCGCATGTTAAAATTCAAGTTAAAGATGCTAAGTAAAAACATGTAATCTTTGCAGCTGCAGTGATCATAAAATTTTCTTAAACTCTGAAAATATGTGGCCTTCTTTTGAACAACAAAATGTTATGTTGCAAATTGATCATTTAATAATATATTATAATTAAGTACCTGAGTTTTTTGAACAAAAGTGCTTTTGTGTGGGGTTTTTTTTTTTGGGTGGGGGGGGGGGGGGGGGGGGGTTAACTCACTATAAGTAGCAAAGGTTGCCTGTATCAACTCCCATTCAATTTCTCTAAGAACAACGCCTTTGGCAATAGAAGGCAATATCTCATCTATCTCACTAATTGCTGTAGAGCATGCACAGATTAAACGATAAATGTACTTCACAATTATAATATATTGATCAAAATCTGCAATATAATCAAGGGGATCCTTGTCGGATACTTCGCAATGATCTACGAATTCATTGACCATATTTCGACAATTTTTCTTGTAGCATCTATATAAGTTTTCTAATGTCGAACTAATAGACAGTTTTGCCAGAATTTTTGATATGATGTCCATGCAGTGTTCCATTGAGTTGTCCACGATACCCAATATTCTATCATGGAAGAGATAAGGCAGGTCCTCTAAGTGAAAGGGCACATTCTCCATATTATCTGAAAAGCATAACAATTTTCTTAACATAGTGAATAGCAGTTAAGTAATTAATTAAGGACAGAGCGGCTGACTTAGATCTCTAGGAAAAAGTATTGTATGACATCACAGTGATTTCTAGTGATTTTCTTTCTTCTTTTTTTTTTTTTTTTTTTTTTTTTTTTTTTTTTGAGGGTCAGGTGGCAATCACCACATCTACAGAAATCTTACTAATAAAAAGATATTTACAAGTAGTGATTTATCTTTCAACTCAATCAAACAGAGTACCTGATGATTCTTCTGAGACAGGAGGTGCTCCTCCGTAATTTATAACAAAGCCATACAACTTTTTCTCGTCTATTTTAGGAGGTGATGCTGCCAAGTCTGATGACCATAGATCCACATAAGCTAACATAAACTTATGCTGGTAAAATGCCAAGTTCCTCTTTTCCTTATTCAAAGAATTTACTGATGCCTTAAAATTGGGCTTCATACCCATAAAGGGTTTTAGACTAAAACCTGGTCAAAGTTAATAAATATGTTTTATTAACAAATGCTTCTTGAATAATGGTTGGTTACTGGCTTTTATTTGGTCGTTTCAGTTCGCAACCCCATACAGAAGCACCACCAATTAACCATAGTTTGTTCTTTATTGATGATGGTGGTAGGATGGTTAGTCTGTTTTGGTCAAACTCAGGCACTTCATTCAACCAACAAAACCTCTAACAAAATGTTGTAATAAATAATACAGCCCATAAAGTCTAACATAGCATGACAGAAACTCAACACGACACCTTATTTATTTATTTTTTCTTTTACCAATGACATCACACCCGGGATAAAAACAATCTGAATACAGTGCCTACGGGCTTTAATTTCAAAAAAAAAAAAAAAAACAATCTGAATACAGATCTCGAAAAAAAAAAAACAATCTGAATATAGAAAGATCTGAACCTGGTATGACTCACCTTTTAAAACGAAATTGCGACAATGTAATGACACTGCCTCAAAAAAATTTTAACTCAGACCATAAATGACTCGTACTCAATTACACCAAACGGTCCAAACCTGAAATGGCCAATGTGTCACATTTCACAAATTTACCATTATCTTTTTTTT
The DNA here is from genome assembly GCA_027725995.1 of Rhynchospora tenuis. NCBI lineage: Eukaryota > Viridiplantae > Streptophyta > Magnoliopsida > Poales > Cyperaceae > Rhynchospora > Rhynchospora tenuis. Next base: position 81,666,928 of record CM050889.1, read on the forward strand.
TTTTTTGAAAATAAATCGAGACTCAAGCATCCCAACTTATTTTTAAATTAAATGTTTATAAAAAACCATCCAACCGGGCTTCAAACTTACAACCTTTCACTCAAGATTCATTACTCTTTGCCACTAAACCAAAAGCTAATTCTCACATATTTACTATTTCTGTAAGAAACCTTTAAAAACATTAAAAAAATTACAAAATAAAATGATGGATTTCACTTACCATTTCTTATATCCATATAATTGAGATATGATGAAATATCTTTCAACTGTCTCCTGAGTTCTTCAAGCTTCATGACATTAGAAAGTATAAGGAAGCGTGTAACGTGATGAGACCCTATATGCTCACAAAACAGTTCGGATTCTGCAAAGAAAGCAAGCAAGCAGACAAAAGGTTGACTATGCAGCCTCATGATTAACCTCTGGACATAAATTTTTAAAACAGAAGCTGGTTTAACTATGACATGTTTAGAAGAATCACCTCTGTCCCTTAGTGTGTTACTATATGTAACTATCAGCCTAATTTGATTTCTCATAACGTGATAATATTCTATCTCATTATCTGCTGGGGGGCTATAGAGGCGTCCACGCTCCAAATTCTTCAAGGCACTCAGTATTTCCCTTAACATTTGTCTTCTTGTCTTTCCTCTGCTGTGGCTATTAACATTGGAGCTTGAAGTGTCCATCGTTGATATGATTTTTTCTTCATTATCTATTTTTGAAGAAGCATATAGAAAGGTTATATATCTCAAGTGATAAAATATAATTGAGGCATCAATCTATCTTAAAGACTTGTATTAAATACAACCAGGAGCTTTTAACTGTGGTAGAACTAAGAGATATTTCTGTAGTTGCAAAGCTTAGGCTTAATTACCTTAGTTATATTTTTTCCAATTATGTGCTGTAAATTATCCTATACTATTTTTCCACTCCTTTAAGAGAGGAAATAGTAGTACTACAAATTGTGAATGCCCTCTATCATCACTAGTTAGGCTGCACTTGTTATTTAAGCTAATTACTCAAAGACATCATGGTATTCTGTCAAAGCTAAAATTAGATGAGTAGTACCTCGTATTGGCCAATAAAATTCTTCATTGGAGTGCAAATTAACCAATTGATTGAGAGCTTTGTGGTAAAATAGCTCCTGAGAAGGTGTCGGTATTGTATAACTTTCTGATTGAAGTTTCTCAACAATTTTCTTGATGTAGGAAGCACGACTCATTTCATTGTCTTCATCAATTGGTTCCTCATTAGCACACATTATGCTTTGCCCCTGCTCGTGCAGAATCTTCTCAACAGTAAGTACTTGATTTCTTAAAGAGAAAATGAAGAGAACAAAACAACAGTTACATCACAAGAGCAATAGCAATCATTCTAATGATAATTGAAAAACTAATCTAGAGGTGTCTGCCTTATAGCTGTGATATATGCGGAACCACTTCAAGTAGAAATACTAGAGATCTTACAAAGGATATCCATAGCTAAATATATCCTACTACTTTAGCCACTGGCTAGACCTTGTACTTAACTTTTATTTATAAAGATGGAGACATAGATCTCCATTTTTACCTCAAAAAAATATATATCCTACTAAAAATATATAATACATATTCGCATTCGCAATGTATATGGTTATCCTGATCTGATTATGTAAGCCACAACTTCAGGTGATATTCCTAAAGTTCAACCATTACAATTTACAACACATATTTCCCTAATAATTATATTGTCATAATTAAATTTTTTATTTTTCAAATTAAGAGCCATATCTATATTAGCATTTTCCACGTAAGACAAGCTGTGTCATGTCAACATTGAGCTCCACATCTTTCAACACTTATGCCTTCATGCAAAGTATATTTTTGAAGAAAGGGGATAGTTTGCTGCTTTTGATATATATTTTTACCGTTAATAACAGATTTGATAAAAGAATTAGGAGACTTAGCATGATTTAACGTAATTATTAGATTGCATCTCAGCATAACAATAGTCAATAGAAGAAGGAAATGAATGATGAATGAAAACCAATCGATGAGCCAAGTCTTACCTGTTGAAGCTGTGATCGGTTGCTCTTGAACTTAGAGAGAGAAGGGTTTCGATCGTTAATTACCGGACGAAAACGAATGTAGAAGATGATGAATCGGATTCAAATATATTTATGCAGCGGGCCCTTCAATTTGAGTGGGGTCTACCTGAAGTCACACAACCGCGTCAGAAATCAGAAGATAAGCGAAACAATGAGGCCAGTCTGCCAACCAAATGCCACAGGTAAAGGCGTATAGCAAGGATTTCACAATGGATTTCATTTCATTAGAAACTTTTATATCAAAATAAACGAATTTCATTTTATTTAACGAAATGTTCATGTTATTAGATCCAACGAAATTTAAAACAAAAACAATTCTAATAAAATGTGACACCCCGCGACCTCGGCCAACGGTTATGCCACAGCCGTCGCGAGCGCACGCTATCAACCGTGCACCCGCAAGACTTAACCAACCAAAATATACAAAACAACATTCAATATCTTCAATTAGTGTACAATGTCAAGGTCTAATTTTACATATTTCAACTTGAAATATTATTAATCTAATTTAAAATACATAAGTAACCGTCTGGTTCACAAGTTATTGGACCCCAACCAAAAGTACGACGGTCTACTACTCGCCAAGCTTCCGCTGCGCCACTCTAATTCAAGACCTGGAACCCACAACCAATGTGGAAACAATGCAAAAAGCAAAGCATAAGATAATTATAAAATTATCTCAGTGCGGTATTCAGTTCCAGTCACACAAACCCGAAGGTACATGTTTAGGAACTAATTACCGACCAAGACGAAAACATAAATATATTATATATAATAATCAAATATACAATCCAAGTAAATCACATCTCATTATACAAACATGAATGCAATCTATGAGTCGAGTCGTCAAGTTAATTAATCAATTTCCAACCAATATCAAATGCTCGACTCATGCATTTGGCCAACTACCTTAATACAAGTCTGGTTAACATACCAAATCAAGTCAATCAAGAGTTCCTTGAACTCATAATCTGGTCGAGAGTATTGCGGTTGTTTTTTAGAGTTCTTTCGTTACTCACAAACGAATGTATACATATACCATTGGATTTTTCGGAACCCACAAACCACTTCCCGAAGGAAATTGAGTTTTATTTTACTTGGAATCTCACAATCCAAGCGTATGTTTCAACCACTCTCTAATTCAATTCCAATTCCAATTTCACAACAAGGATATTCAAAGTACCGCGAGTCTGCTCATTCGAGCGCTGCCAACGGTTGTTCATTCTTTGCAATCATTCACAAGACGGTAACCATTCATCATGCATAATAATAATATCATAATTATAGCCATATGATACAAGTGCAAATATGCATGCAAGAGAATAAGCAATTCAGATATGTAATGCATGTAATTAAATTCCTAACTCAAATATACATCTAGATTTGTGTGCATCCGCACCTGAAAGTGAAGCACTTCATAAGCAAGCAAGCAAGCAAGCAAGCAACAATCAACATCACGCATAGACAAACAATTGTAGTGCCCCATTTGTATCGGCTCCTTTGCTCCGATACGCCTATCCAATTCTAACAAACAAAGTCTATGTCTAAGTACTTACTTTAAATAAATCAAACAAGCAACAGTAGATACAAGCAATAAAGATCAATATAATCTCAAAATACGACACAATATGTGGACGGATTTGAGGTTAACACGACTTAGACACAAACAAACATGACACAAGTAAGTTCAAGGCATAAACCATACATTTCTAATCTGCAACACACCAAATAAGACTTAACAAGTTCTAGAGCTCTTTACAAGCTTTCCAATGGTCTTTGAATCACCTAAAACGGACTTCGGATAACAAAGTTATGGCCGAAATACTAAACAGGTGTAGTGTAGGAAATTCTTCGCGGACAGCATAGAACGGTCGCGGACCGCGGTGAATTCCCAGATTCTATATCCCTTTCGGTTCCAACACACAGAATAGGTTCGTGGGTCGCGGTAAGACTCCGTGGACCATGGCCAAGTTCATATTTTGTGGAATTAAACTGCGACCTTAGTACTCGACCAATTCCTTTGAGTTCTCATTCCGGTTTTCAACTAAACTCACTGTTGGTTATAGGTTTAGACTAGGATATAAACCTATATGCATATCTAACCTATGAAATAAACATAAAGGATTAGATATACCGCAGCGGAAGATGATCGAACGCCTAGACTCTTCTCGGAGTTCGGTTCTGCAGCGCCTTGTCTCTCTCCGTATGCAACCGGTGCACTACGACCTCAAGTTAGGGCCTAGCGCCACCTTTCACGATTCCAAGTGCCGATCTTGACTCGTGTGTGTGATCCGATTGCTCCAAGCAGTCGGATGGCTTCCTCCCTCTCAAACCCTAACCTCTCTCTTTGTTTCTGGACACAAAACACGAAAGGTCTCGAACCAAGAGGTCGGTTATAACAGAGGGGTATATATAGGAGTCGATCAGAACAGACAGAGTCGGTTCTGATCCTGACATTCCAGCGACCCGCAGGTCCAACCTGCGACCCGCTGGACATTTCGGCGACCCGCTGGCCCAGCCAGCGGCCCGCACAAAACGGCTCCACACACTTTTTCTAACATCTCCCTCTTGGAGACGTTTTCCAAACACTGAGCAAGACCTCATACGGCAAATGGAACGTGCGACCAGCGCATACACCTGTCAAGCGGGAGCTCAAAAGCCTAACCTAGAATTAATTCAAGGCCAGCAAGAGAGCATCTACCCTTTTATAAAAATAACAGTTAATTGTGCATACTAGTACCTTAGAAACACTCAAATCCGCACTAGATCAGACATTATCGACCGCTCAATGATACATGTCTTTTCCTTTTCAGTCTTAGTCTGCTGTATGTTCCCAATCTCAGTCTCTAAGACGAGTTTTGGTGGGCCCTGAACACCAACAGATCTATCGTTTGTGCAGGATGAGTCGAATCTTCCTTTCGTCTCATGAAACTCAAAATAAGATCAGTCGCTTGCCCAGCAATGCCCCGACAGGCGGAATATACATCACCATAGGGTACACACCAAAGTAGCTGCACTGACCCTATCTCTCATGACATAGTCAAAAGTCAAAGGGTACGTAATTATGGAACTCACACATGGGGAGTCAGACGGTCTTGATCCTGGAACCACTCAACCCACTTCCAAATGTCGCCTAGCACATGTGGTACAAACACATGTTACAATGAATTATCTGCTGAACAGACGTGTGATCACTTTCATTGTACGAGTCTAGATTTAGTTTGCAAACCAAGTGTCTATGGTCTAGACCACTTCTTATTGCAACTAATCCTGAGATTCTACCACTTAGACACTCCTCGAGTTCTAAGGAGATTCTCACCTCGGCTCATATTGAACTAGATGATCGTTTGGGGAACAATCATATCGGATCGCCTAAAAGAAGACAAGCCTCATTTCAATCCCAGACTGAAGCGACAATGAGTTTCGACCATCCCAGATGGCTCCTTAGTCCTCGACTAAGCGCACATAGCTCAATCTAGTCTCATCTCTACATGCCCCGGACATTAGAGGCGATTTCTCGTGTGAGCGAGACAACCTAAAGTTCAATGACACACTATCATCAGTGCTAACATGTACTTGATCAATAATAAACTCAATGTTCATTATCCAAATCCAAGTACATATAACTATGAGGATCTGACTATCATATGGACCACTACCATAATGTAACGGACCATGTGACATATCCATGAACTTGTCAAAAAGTTCTGAGTATCCTAAAACAGATCATAGGGTGTATGATGAACTGTTTCATGTAGGATCCACTCAATATCAGATCAACTCCCTTTGTACTATCATGTCTCCAAATATCTGAATCTGTTTGGTTTAGTCCACTATCCACATAGTAAGCTTCAAAGCTATACTATTACAATGAGTTATTATCGACTTCCCTAAAGTCACAACAACTACCAATTGTATGATGGGACCATCTCAACCAAACTCCCTCTTGACATAAGCACCAGTTATGTCAAGGTGCTCCATCTCACAAATGAGAGAGTTAGTATGATAATTAAAACATGCTATTGACTCCATCTCCACGATAAGAGAGTCACACTCAATCTCCACAATAAGAGAGCATTTCATTTACTCAATCTCCCACATGAGAGAGTAAATCATCTAGTTTCACAACGAAACTTCGCTATCAAGTCAACTTTATCCTCAAAGTATACTTGCATGCATATGAATAGTTTCACCATAAGCTAATCATTTGCAAGTATTTAGACTTGATAAATTTGCATGTTATTTATCATATGTTTATTCAGATATCTCAAAATCTATATGCCTTTGCAAATAGGTATTGGAATTGGCTTATCACGTATGTCAAACTCATAGCCTTGCTAGAATGACCTTATTTTATAATCTGCAATAGGGTTTGAAGTAGAATGTGCCATATGCACTAGTCTACTATGCTTCTAACTCAATATAGAAGCTCATGATTCCCAATATCTCATTTCCTAGCTATATACATAGGAAATCAAGCAAACCTCTCATCTTGCTTGTACTAGTTCTGTTGCTCCAAGCAACCAACTAGGAGATGTTTGTAATGGTTTATCAACACATTACAAATATACTATATGAGGTTCTGCAAACAAGTCTAGCTCAGTCCTAGCGGCCCGCTAGGCTTCCCTGCGGTCCACTCCATACGGAATCTGATAGAGCCCTTGTTCTCGAAGTCATCCCGGTCTAGGCGACCCGCTAGCCCAGCAAGCGGCCCGCTGAGATCATGCAGTTAAGAGTATGTTGCTAGTTGAGCTTCCTCTTCTTCAATAATATATGACCCCTGGTCAAATATATTGAGTTATGAAGGCATAGCTACATTCAGCATTTTCTCTCGAAAAACCTCAATATGCTTAGGAACTCATTTTCACTTCACTAATGGAAATAGATGTGTATTCTAGTGTGTATCAGTCCAAGCAGCCCGCTAGCCCAGCTAGCGACTCGCTAGGTCGTTCATTTTCAGCGACCCGCTGGCCCAGTCAGCGGCCCGCCCAAGAACGACTCATCACACTCATCTAATGTGCCACATTGCACAACATCCAGTAGTACTCAGTGAACCCTATTTTCATACAGATTGCTTTCTTTCTTAGACATGTGAATTCAAGCTTAGGAGCATCAATCTAGAAATTTAACAAGAATCATTTATCTCTATTCTTCAAGCCAATAGTGCACCACATGTGCAATGCTTATTTGACAACTAATTCTTGGACTATGTAACATATATTTTAGACAACAAACCAATTGGCTAAGCGTGCACTATTAGCCATAGATCAACTAAGTCAGCACCTCTTGTGCTCTTAGTTTTCCACTAATCAATCAGCGGAGTGATCCTTGTCTAAAACTGTTATATATCCATTTAGAATTGTTTCAACAAAAACATATCTATTGCTTAGAATGAGATCAGTAAAGGCAAACTCATCTCCAAGAGAGTTTCCTTACACAAGACTCCCTCTATTCTGGTGTATCACTTCAAACGGACTATACCGGAGCTTATGCTCTTGAAGTTCTCCCTCTGTTAAGTGCCATACAAACTGTTCAAAACTGAATCAGATTGTTTCACTTATTCAACAGAGTCTCTGTGCTGCGACATAGTGTCATACGGACCATTTGCACCTCAAACGGACCGTTCCACACATCCAGCAGAGAGATGCTTGATATCTCATATTTGATTACTCATCAAATCAAATAAGTCATGCATTAATCTTTCTTAATTACTCTATCTCATATTTAATTGTTCGAATAAATTCCTTTAGCAATGGAACTCAAAATGATCTCAACATCAATTTTATTTCAACATTGCTAATTTTGAGCAAACACTCCTCCTAACTCACAATTTTAAAAATCGGATATTAGGGCATTTGTGTCTTAATTGCTCAAAACGAGATTTAAACTCTATAGTATCTTTTCCTAAGCATAACTTCATTGAACTTGTGCGAGAATGTTGAGGAAGAACCTATTTCATTTCCCCCTCTTTTCCTCAGCATCCGAGTCAAGTTCATGAGAACTAAAGTAGCTTGTATAAGAAACTATAAGTTATCTATAAATCTCAACTTCACATGGAATTTATCAAGTGATTTAACAATATGGCATAATTATGGTTCTTCTCCATTAAATTTCCTCGAAATTAATGAGAATGTGCAATCAACATGCAACTTGAACCTATGGCTATATGAGAATCCTCCAAGGAATCTCTGGAAGCACATAGTTCAAACCATAAAAAATTTGGAGATTTCAGTCTGCCTCAGACTGAGTGCCAGCGGCCCGCTTAACAATCTAGCGGCCCACTGATTCCAACAGCGACCCGCTGGTCCTGCCAGCGGCCCGCTTGAACACTCAAGCAGAAATTCCACAATTGGAAATTCTCTTAGTGTTGTGCTTTTATCGATGCAAAAACGCATTACTAGTTTGTAGAACACAACAGCAAACACTTAGCTTTTGTAAGAACCATATCCATAATGGCACTTTATCATCATCATGCAACACAATTTGTCACACGATGTGAGAAATAGTGAATCATCGAACTATTTCTATCTTATCATAACTCATAAACTCGTACAACAAGTCCAAATGACTGCGACTCGTTTTAAGAGATTTCACACTTTTATGACTGAATTGAACCTAGTCATAAATATGATAAGAACCAAAAGCTTCAAGTGCAGTGTCCACATTAAATCTCCATAACTTGATCGCTTGTCCACAAGCATTCAAGTTTTCATATAATGCTTACTATGTCTCAAGTTGGAATAGATTAGTGATTATGACCTAAAAGTCAATCCCAGTCATTCAACCTCAACTTGCATAGTAAAGCGTGCCAAATAATCACCATTTATGAGATTATGTAATATTCAAAGAAAATGCATTGAAAGAAAGCTTACTTAGAACCACAAACCATAATGTTTTGGTACTAATATCATTACCATCCACATTTTTAATTATGAAATCCAACACCAAAGAAAAAATCACAAGTACTAATTATTGTCAAGCTTTGAAGCATATTAAAGTATCATCGAGCAATCATTTGTGCCCCCTCTTGGAACAACAAATCTGCATGTGTCAATCCCTTGAATTGCACCATTGCAATGATTCTCTACATAGATCACTTTACTTCATATTATGACAAACAAGCGATATCTGAACTTTAAGCCAAAATGCTATGTTACTTTACCAACATCAAGGTAGTAACATACAAGCAATTTGCAATTTCAGATTTCTTAGTACTTTTAGAAACATATCTTCTTGTATATTAAGTTCACAATATTAATCTCTTAGTATTTGTACAATTACTTGACTATGTCATCAAGTTTGACCAATTTGAGCAATATTCGTTAAGAAACGAACAGTCACAAGACAGTGAAGTTTACTTGCATATGCTCTCACTAATTAGAAAGCGAGCAAGTTAACTCTAACACTTATTGCTCAAATATCAACTTATGACTTTCTTTATGCAATTCAAAATTTATTTGACCTTATGTCAAGATGCAGCCCCAAGGCGCTTCTTGTACTTGTCAAAAATTTATTGACATTGCAAGTTATATAGTCAACAATTATCAATACTATCATCAGAGTTTAATTTAAGTTGTAACTTAATACAAGAAACAACAACTTCTGCTCAGCAACAAAATGCGAGTGGAATTGTTGTGGGTCCGTGATCGCAAGCGGCCCGCTGCCAAGTCAAGCGACCCGCTCCACTACCCGAAATATTATGTTTCTCACTTTTCACCAATTCTTTTAGGATTTCTCATCAGATGTGATGGTCTCAAGTCCATCCTGACAAGATAATGAGATTGTAATGCCCAGCAATACACATCCATCAATATCTTTCATAATCAGCGATGACCGTAAGCCAATGCCATATATAGAGACAAGCACATAAGTTAGCACTACACAATTAGTCTCACCGCACAATCCTTGAATCAATCCAAGGAATGATGCAAGACCTAGCAACGATAACCGAAAGATGACAACCAGGGCCACCAATCCTGTCTCATATACTAAGTGCACCACCCCCCAATCAACTCGATTGGCGCGAGATCCAGACATTGGACAAGAAATCCGATTCTTTTAGGTCCAAAGTCACCCTTTCTGTGCTGTCCAAGCATGCGAGTCAATGACCCCGGGCCATTACTCAAACATGCCAACAATAGTGAGAGGTATAAATACCTACCATCACTCTCTATGCAAGTATGCATATAATGAAGGTATAAACCATGTAACTATCTCTAGGATAGTTGTAAACACCATGCTGGATAATGAGGGAGGTCAAGAGTTGGTCAGATCTTATTCTGGTTGCAATACTGTCTCTGTCAATATCAGGTTCGGCGGCCCGCCGAAACCACCAGCGGCCCGCCGAAAGGTCCAGCGGGTCGCCGAAAAAGACAGCGGCCCGCCGAAAACTTCGGCTACCCACCGAAAATGACAGATTCTCGACTGGTCACAAATTTATATTCAGACGACCCGCAGGCCCAGCCAGCGATCATCTGAAAACCATACAGAACAACCTGATGTTGTCTGTGAGCACTGCAGTTTTCAGCGGCCCGCTGGCCCGGCCAGCGGCCCGCCGAAACTGACGGACTGAAACCCTAATTCTGGTATTCCCGCAACCGGGATGCGTCAGAGGGTTTTCTTGTACCAGAAGGGTTACTCTACCCTTGTTAGACTTTCTACCGTATATTACTACGAACTCCTATCGAGATCTAGCGTTAAAACACGTAGAATTCAAGTCTAGGGTTTCGTTGAGTAAAACCATAACAACCAAATATAGATCTACTGCAACCATGGTGTTCCTAAGGCTTAAACAGATCCAAAACTTCGAAAAGAAGCCTTGTGGCTCTGATACCAATGTTGGTTATAGGTTTAGACTAGGGTATAAACCTATATGCATATCTAACCTATGAAATAAACATAAAGGATTAGATATACCGCAGCGGAAGATGATCGAACGCCTAGACTCTTCTCGGAGTTCGGTTCTGCAGCGCCTTGTCTCTCTCCGTATGCAACCGGTGCACTACGACCTCAAGTTAGGGCCTAGCGCCACCTTTCACGATTCCAAGTGCCGATCTTGACTCGTGTGTGTGATCCGATTGCTCCAAGCAGTCGGATGGCTTCCTCCCTCTCAAACCCTAACCTCTCTCTTTGTTTCTGGACACAAAACACGAAAGGTCTCGAACCAAGAGGTCGGTTATAACAGAGGGGTATATATAGGAGTCGATCAGAACAGACAGAGTCGGTTCTGATCCTGACATTCCAGCGACCCGCAGGTCCAACCTGCGACCCGCTGGACATTTCGGCGACCCGCTGGCCCAGCCAGCGGCCCGCACAAAACGGCTCCACACACTTTTTCTAACACTCACTAAACCACACAACATAATCAAACAATAACAGTTCATGCAATAAGGTCTTACACTTTTAGCACTTATCAAACAACACAATAACATTTTAGAATTCATTTTAAGTACAATTCACTCAACAATTTCAGAAATTCATTTTAGTAACCAAAACTAGTGCATGCATGACCAAAATATAACCAAAATCTTATATAGTACTAAATATAGTCACAAATACTTTGCATGCAACTAAAAACAACATATTATTCCTTTATAAATTCATTTAAAGCTTAAACTTTTAGATTTGTTCGAAACCGAGATGATTAGTTGCAAAACTAAAATCTTACCAAAGCAAAGCTCAAACTGAAAATAGACACATTGCATGTTATCTCTCCTGCATCCTCTCTTTAATTCCTAATTTTGCAGAATTTTTCGAGATATTTAGCTATTTCTTTCAAGTAGAAATGGTGAGTCTTGGTTGAGAGTGAAAGAAGAGAGAAAGAGAAGAAAATGTGGCTGTGGGAAGGAAAGAGAAGAAGTAGGTTCAGCTGAAAATTAGAAGAAGGTAAGGGAGAGATTTAGTGGGTAGTGGTTTACTACAAGGTCCCCAACTTGTCCCCAAAAGCACACAAATTGTCAATTTTCAGATTAATGCAGAAATAAAAACTCTAGTCTTATAAAACTCAAGAAATCAGACTTAAACTTTTAAATTTTCATCTACTATAGTGAAAATACTTAAATGCATCCAATAGAATTAAACACACAATTGGGCAAAATTCTCAAAATTTTGAAACAGTAGAAAATAAACACACAAAAATAAGAATTTGAAAATACTGATATCACATAAAATAATATGAAATAGAACCTATTGTATGGAAAATACTTCAGGAAGAAATCCCGCGTAAAAATCATTTTTATCAAAATCTAAGTCTCCATAGCTCTTACTCCCAGACTTGTTTCCTTTAGTTTACTCACTGTACTTCTTTTGATTAACGAAATGTTGCCTTCGCTCTTTATTTTTTTATTTCAATTCTTCTCCATTTCTATGGAGGATCCCTTCATTCATTGAAATAATTTTTTATAGGTCAACAATGACCATCGGCGTTGGTTCCCTTTTTGAAAAAAAATAAAAAGATTAGAACAAATAGTTGACCTACAATGTCATTTTAATTTGGGAGATGGAACGAGTACTAGATTTTGGCTAGATAGATGGTGTGATGAGATACCTTTAAAGTTACTTTTTTTCCGACACTTTTTGAGATTTGTGTTAACAAAGATGTGAAGGTTGCTAATGTTTTAGGAAGAGCACTAAATTTACATTTTAATAGACAATTATCTATAAATCTTAGAAATGAATTGCGCAACTTACAACAGATAGTATCTTGTTTCGTTTTACAGTCCAAATCTAATTCAATATCGTGGGGGTAAGGGAGATGGTAAATTTTCAACAAAAAAGATGTATATTTGGTTAGACAATAATGGTGTTCAAGATAATACATATGCCTCCATTTGGAAAATCAAAGTGCCTCTTAAGATACAGATTTTTATATGGATAGTTTGTAGAAAGAGATTGTTAACCAAAGATAATCTAGCTATAAGGGGATGGGAAGGAGACTTAAGATGTGTTTATTGTCAAAACTTAGAATCAATTGATCACCTTTTTTTCAAGTGTACCCATCAAATGGTTATGTGGACATGGTTATTGGGTAAATTCCAAATATCGACATCTTTTAACTCGGTCGAGGATTTGGTAGTATGGATATCAAAATTAGATCACCAACAAAGTAAGATAGCTCAAATCATATGTTGTGGTGCGATGTGGTGTGTTTGGAAAGATAGAAATGAAAGATGTTTTCAAAATAAAATTTTTCAGTCGTTTAGATATCTAGCCTCACAGATATTGGCTTCGATAAACTATTGGTCAGGGCTATGGTCCGAGGAGATGAAGACCCAAGTGGCAGAGTGGTTACCTTCACTAGAGAAAATGTCATTGCAGATTGCTGGAGGCGAGCTTACGAGTAGCGGAGTCGAGGAGGAGGCATGGATTAATGAAATTGTTTGATCGCCATGCGACAAAAAGATGGGCAACTCGAGAGGCTATGCTTGTTATCTCTTGGGTTGAGGAAGGATTTTTTTTTTAATATTTATTTATGATGTTTGTTTGTTTGATGAATAATTTTATGAATAAGTTTATTATTGCAAAGAATAAAGAGAGATAGCGCTGGAGCACTGGTGCCTCACGATCTTGGTGCCAGTGCGTCAGCTTTTAGGGGTGAGGATTAAGGAAGAATTGTACTAAACTGCTTTTTTCGTTTTAATGAAAAAAGTGGTGAGCTTATAAGCTCACTTGTTTAAAAAAAAAAAAAAAAAAAAAAAAAAAAAAAAAAAAAAAAAAAAAAAAAACAATGACCATCGGCAAATATTGGCAGCATATTTTTTTATTCCAAGAGCTTGAATTCTAAAACCACTATCATTTTGAAGAGGCTAGGAAATCACATCTGCTCATTTTAAAATAAGAACCATAAAGCGTGGAATTAAATTAATAAATAGACAGAAAAAAAAATGCAAAATTAAAGGATCAGCCATGCGCGTCAGTCAAAACTCATACTTGCAATTAAAACAAAAGAACATCAATCAATCATTCTCATGCAAAAGGCGTGAGATTATTTTATCTTTTTTGTAATTATCTTCAATGACTTGTTAATATTGACGCGGGAAACATTTAATTCAATTATTCAAGAGCATCTCTGGCTGTATTTGTCTATTAATTCTCGTCCAGTAAATAAAATTATAATGTATTTTTAATATTTATATAACATTTCAACTCTGGATATACTTAATGAGTACTGTTTCGCATATTTTTGTCCTTTCTTTTAATTTTATTTGTCAAAGGAGTTTGTGTACTTGCTTTTTTTTTTTCCCATATTTTGTTGTGGAGCAGGTTCTGAAGATTATTTTGATCAAATCGACAAGAGAACAAATAAAGCAGATTGAATAAATTAACAGACATAATTCACTAAGGAAAAATTTGTTTTTCTATTTTAACTTCTTTACGGAGATCTTGTAAAACGTTATTTGACGCAACATCTAATGGTCTTGGACCCAAAAAAAAAAAAGATAGGTCCGAAACAACACTTCGAATATCTCTTATATATTATAATTTTTGGAAATATTTTGATAATTTTTCGTACTTATGTATTTTATTTTAATTCTATAATTGAGTCTATCTTAAAATGACCGATATATTTATGTATCCTTTCATTATCTTCCAAAATTAAATTCTACTGTCTATCTATCTTCTAAGAAGTTTTTATGCGAAAGAATCTATTAGTTAGCCTTTTCGCTCCGTTATATTATTACATTTTTTTTTTATTAATGAGTATTTTGCTTCATTAAAAGGCCCGTAGGCAATAATTTTATTTATCATTAAAAAAATTACATCAACGTGGAGGACTTGTACCAAACTAAATATTACAGCCTTTATTCATAAGCAGTTTACATAACTCAAAGCACCGATAGAAAATTCATTGGTATTGACAGTGTCTTTTTCATAATCCTGTTTCCTGAAGCAGCCTGCTTCATAAAGCCCATCATTGGTTCCCGGCCTTATGGGTGCCCAAAGTACGTCAGTATCTTTATAAGCTTTGTTGCATCGGAGGGGAGAGTGACAGAATTGGTTACTACCATCTCCTCTTTTTCCATCCATCCCATCCACAGGTCTTTAGTGGACTAATCCCAAGTCCTGCGATTTAGCCCACACCCCTTCGCGCTTGAAAGGAAATACAGAAATCATTGATCTCCTCTCCTCTCCACATAAAACGCAAGCTAAGATAATTACTTCAATGGCGACCACTTCTTTTCTCCTCCCTTCTCCACCTCACTCCGCCACCTTCCGCCGCCTCGCAACTCCTCTTTTCAGCCCGACCCATCACTCCTCTTCCTTTCTTCGTCGTCTTCCCGCTCTCTCTCTGTGCAAATCTCGTCGGACGGTGGTGTGCGCCGTCGCTGCCTCTTCACCACTCCATGCCTTAATCTTTGACTGTGACGGAGTGATACTAGAGTCGGAGCACCTCCATCGCCAGGTGTCGTTGCCACGCATACAACGATGCCTTTGCGCATTTCAATGTGAAGTGCCCTCCTTTTTCTTCTGAACCTCTCTACTGGGATGTTGAGTTATATGATGAGTTGCAAAATCAGGTTCGAGGTGGAAAACTCAAGATGAGATGGTAGTGTTAATCTCAATATGACAATCTAAGCTGTTATTATGCTCTAATTTTACTTTTCATCAGGTACGATGATTTTGGTTATCGAATTTGATTAGGTATTTTGGAAAGAATGGATGGCCTATTTCTTCTGTTTTCGAGACACCTCCTTCCACATATTCTGATAAAGAGAAATTGGTTGCTGTCAGGGATCTACTTGGTTGCTGTCTGAGTTCTACTTGTTTCAGTGTTTACTTATTGTATATGAATATTTCAATGTTTAGCTATTGTTTGGTACTTATTGTATATTTCAATATTTCAATATTTCAATGGATTAGTGTGTGAGATTTTTCGTCATTCTCGCTGAACAACGGGTTTCAACGGGATGGAAATACCCCACGAGATTCACCCTTCACGGAGCCGAATTCTAGCGCATAAATGCCTCTTGACAACAAGGGACATTAGCGAGAAATCGCCTCTATGAAGGTTTATTATTTGTGTATGGGTCCAACTTTCCAATGGGCGCAAGCCCCCATTGTTAATTACATCGGGACGAACCACGAAAACCTTTGATTAAAGGGCTAAAAGGAGAATATGCTAGGAAGGAAGTCGTAAAATGGCTTAAGTCGGACTCGATTGACGGTACCAGACCTAATTGACGGGATTGAATCGAGAACGCTTACTTGATAACACGATAAAACTCAACTTACAATTTTTGAAAATACTTATTTGAAAATAGGTAGTTGAAAATAGTCCCTTGAGTATAGTTTTTTTTTATATTGAAATTATTTAGCTTTTAGGTTTAGAAATCATATAGGAAAACTAACAAGTATTCAATATGTGTAATTTTGATTTAGGAAATTAGGTTTTATATTGGAAATATTTCAAAAATAGAAAAGAGGTAAATTTTGAAAGAATTTCATATGAAAGTATCAGTAAAACTAGATTCTACGGATTTTTAGGATTTTATCAATATATTATACGCATTTTTTGGAGCTTCCTACTATTTTTAATGAATTTCTAAAGTCTTAGCTTATTTCCTATTTTTCTATTGGGCCAACTAAGCTAATTGGGCTGACTGGGCTGCCATCTGGCGTTGACTGGTCTCCAGATTTCGTGTGGTGAGTGAGCGTGCTCGTCTCACCAGACTTACCGCAGCAGATCCGACAGGTTTTGGCGCTGGTTTCGTTGAAAGAGATGGAGATTTTACGACGGGGACCTTAAATTAACTTTATTTCTAATTCACCCCTACTAACGGAGTTCCGCTAATCCAGGTCGCCATTTTTCATGAGGTCAAGCTCACTGGGATCGTGAGGTCAAGGATAACACAGCGATGGTCTTTGTTTAGGTTGCGTCGTCGCTATTTTTCCTGAGGCTTAGTGATTTTAGCGCAACAGTTTAGGTTTTTTATTCGTTTTGGTCCCTAAAGTTTCTAATTTACGTCTTCCGACGATCGGAGAGGTCGCAGTCTGTCAAGTCTATCCCGTTAGACTCACGGGAGTAAGGAGAGTGTTAGAGTATACTCAATTTCCATTGCGTTTGACTAATTGAGTAGGTGGGTCTAGAGTTTGGGTACGGTACTAATACAAAGCGGCACTGAGGAACTCCAATCTCAAGCAGCTTAGATTGTATCAATTAAGCCTCTTTAATTTCTATATACCCGGCTATATGAAACCTACACAAAGGCTATTCAATTAAGAACTAACTTAAGTGAACCTGCTACAGAGTCATTTGCGCATATTAATCAATTAATTATTTAGCTAGAGAGGTCTCTATTTACATGTATTTCTATTTACACAAGACATATGGCATAAGCAGACTCGATTAATCTAAACCATTTTGTTAGTAAGACACAGCATCATAATAAAGTAAGGCTTTAAAAGACTTCTCCTAAAACTACTATATACGGCTTTAAATAGGCACATATATCATCTTAATTACTTTGCATGTTATTTTCATTTCCTATCATAAAGCAATTCTAGGAATTATGCAACATATATAGTCATATACTCGTATTTACACATGAAAGTCTAGTTGATGCTTAAAGAAAGGAGATTGGGTCAGTATTACTATGAAGTTTGCATCCTATGTTATCATGCTACAACTATACAGGACCAAGATTACCCATGTGAACTTCAAGAATGTGTATATTCACATCAATTAAAACTACAAAATCATCTTGAAACACGAGTATCTAAGCTATACCTTATGAGCTAATCCAGAAATTCAAAGAAGTACATTGCTCTACAAACAATTGGATACAGTTATATACGTAATTCATGTCATCATAAATGTATTTAATAGATTCAGAAGGATATCTATGACTTAATGCTTAAACAAAAATTCAAAGAAAGATAAAGAGAAAGGCAATGGTCAGCTCTTACGTTGCACACAGATCAAAGGAACTAAACAATTACATTTCCATGATTATAAGAATATTATCACTGAATCTCGAATCCATAACACCTTTAAACTGTACAGCTGAACAAACATTCACCTCGTGAAGCTCAGTGATGCATTTTAACCCCAGACACTAAAGAAATCATGAAAGATTCAATTCTAACAAAATTTCGGCATTATAACGGCTTAATTTTGGATAAATTGCGACAAGGCTTATCAGCCATGTCAGATCCAGAAAGGGCCTGAGAACTGGGTTCTCCGCTGGATCTTGAGTGAATTATCTCGATCAAGAACTGGGTTCTCGATCCGAAAGAAACATAGAACAAGAATTCTCTACATATTTGACATAATTAACAGAATATAACATCTAAAACTCATGCATACATGATCTACATTACAATTTAATCATCAAGAAACCATCAGGCACAGAGAACTGGGTTCCCTATGCCACACATCAAGATCCATTGCAAGAACAATACAAAAAAAAATCACGAGAAGATAGAAATCAGCAATTATCAATTCGAATCAACTCAAGATCGAAACTTTATCATCAAATTCATTACAATCTGTCACCTTTACCTTCATTATACCTTTATTACACAAGGAGGTTGCTCAATTGGAGCTCTTTCTTTCTTTTTATTCTAGCCTATCACCTGTTCGAGGAAATTCCTCAACTAAACTACCTCTCTCTCACTTGCCAATAGAGTGTTGATTGTGCGACAGAACTTTGCAACTGGGTTGCACTCTGCGTGTACACGTGAGAAGTGTGTTCTAGAAATTAGGGGATCAAGCTAAGAGGTCCTAATTGCTTGGAGGTGTCGTGTATTTATAGGCAGGGATTTGGGGGTTCCTTCTTGGGGAAGATTGAAGATAGCATTTGATCTCAGCCGTTGATTCGAGAGCACACGGATCACCAATGCATCCCACGGCTGAGAGGTGAGGTGTTTGTGTTTGTTTATCGTCGGTCAACACGAGAGGGGGAAGGTTTGACCGAGTTTGTTACAACAAATTGGGCGCAGTTTAGTCTCCTTCGCTGATCCTTGATGCTCTCGGATCCAGCGGCTGTGATTTCACCATGTGGGGGAAGTGAATTGAGCAGTCAACGAAGGTGTCGGAGTCGTTGACCAGGCGGTTACGCGCGGCTGCCATTTCTCTTCTCCTCTTCGAATGGTTTCTCTTTTCTGTTGGAGAAGAGAGATCCTTCATGCGGGGCCCAAATGTAAGGTTTAATGAGACACAAAGGCTGGAGACCCTTCCTCTGTTTTGGATGCACATATATCACCATACACCAATATGATTTAGTTTCCCATTTGTGCACGGCTCATGAAAAACAGATGCACACAATCCCTTTCCTGGGAAGGGAACTTTGAATTTCATTTTCCAATTCTCTCCATTTCTCTATGGCACGATGCTTCTCCATTTTCTTTATAAAATTGATTTCCTCATATGACTGATCGTAGAAAAATTAATTGAACCCCTTCTTGTTGGTATTTCTCCATGAAATTTTATATATAGCCTCACAAAAATGTGTAGTATCTGATGGAATCAAGAATTTCTTAAAAAGACCCTTTCCACTATTTTAGCTAATTTCTCCAAATTTATGGGCTTCTTCGCATAATAATGGGATCTCCACCACTTCTCTAATCATTTCAGGGGTACCATAATTTTCTCCATGCTCCACTGAATTTTTGGGTAATTTTTCATAATTTTTTAGAGCCCATTTGGCATTTTTCATGAAATTTCTAAACCCCTCGTATTTATTGCTCCATGAATTTATTCAATTATTTCCATGATTTTGGCACCATAAAATAGGGTCAAACAATTAGTTAGTCATCATATGTGTTCACTTTGTTTATTGTAAATGTTAACTATATTGTTATATGTGTTCACTTTGTATATTGAATATTTAATGTGTTCACTTTGTTTATTGTAATGTTAACTATATTGTTATATGTGTTCACTTTGTATATTGTAAATGTTAACTATGAAATCAAATTTCTGCAGCAACTAACTGAACAAATAAAACTTTTAGTTCAACCTTTGTCGTATTAAACTGAACACAAAAATACGAAAAGTTCCATTTTCAGATGCAACTAACTGAACAAATAAAACTTTTAGTTCAACCTTTGTCGCATTAAACTGAACACAAAAATACGAATATTTCATTTTCAGATACAACTAACTGAACACTTACAACTTTTAGTTCAACCTTTGATGTATTAAATTGAACAGAAAAATACGAAAATTCCATTTTCAGATGCAACTCACTGAACACTTACGACTTGTAATTCAACCCTTATGGCATCTAACTGAACAAATAAATCAGTACATTGATGACGTCAGCATTCAGAAATTTTCGAAAAAATTTCGCTGACGTCAGCGCGCGAAAAAATGAGACTAAGGCCCATTTCTGGCCTGTGGATGGGATGGATGGGAAAATTGTAGATGGTGTGTATCACACCTGGGAGAGTGAGATTCTCGGCAGTCAGTTTTTTGACCGCTCCAGGCAGCCACTTTCTTTTTCTTTTAATATTTAAAAATTTTAAAATTCAATTGTTGAATCCAAACCGTTGATTTTTTTGTTCAATTTTACAGACGATGCGTTTTCATATAAGTTTTATAAAATTTGGAGTTGACTTGATATTTGATTTAGTGCTCAAATTATGAACGTATTAGAATTAATCAAACCAGGTTCGTTGATTTGTTTAATACTTAATCAAGTATCAAATTAACTCCAAATTTTATAAAATTTATATGAAAATACATCGCCCGTAAAATTCAACAAAATCAACGGTTTGGATTTAACAATTTGTAACATAGTAGAAAATATTTGATTTGATTAAATTAATTGAGTTAATTCTAAAAACAAAATTAAGAAAATTAATCCATAAAAAAAATAGTAATATTCTAACGAAATAAATCTAAATTGACTTGGAAATCGATTCGAATTCGAAATGTTTGACCTTGTAGTGTCTAAAATTTATTTACATAATTATGACAAATCAAAATTTGATGTAATTTAACAATAACTTAAAGAAGGAAATAAATATAAATCAAAAGTAACATGAAAATTGACTCGAATTCGAAATCTCTGATTTTATGCAGTATCTATAATTAATACAAAATATTCTAGCAAAATCAAAGCTAAGTTAATTCTGAAATTTAGTATCAAATTGATTAAATCTTAATGAAATTGGTTATAAAATCATTTAATTTGAGTTACAGCACGATTGGCCGTATAGTCCTCGCCATAGAAAATCCCAGAGAGAAATTTTTTTAATAAAAATCCAATCACGCTGGCACCATCCCCTCCTTCTTTCTTTTCTTGCCTTCTTCTTCGATCCATCCGATCTTCACCCCTTTTCTCCGATGAGTGAAGCACGCATTTTGAAGATGGATGCAGTGCGGCTTGCCAATCTCTTCGTGCCACCGATAAGTTACCCTATTGAGCTGTCCTCCTCCGATTTGACCAGTGGGAGAATCGGATAAGGATGGAAATGGTGACCAAAACTGTAGGATTCGAGTTTTTGATCACCATCGTTGATTGTCCTCTCTCTTTCCTTCTCGTCTCTTCCTATAAATACTTCCGATTGAGGCAAAACGTCGGTTGGCGATTTTGGGTAAGAAATCCACAGAAAAAAATAATAATAATAATAATAATAATAAAGAAAAGTGGAGAAGGGGAGGTAGTGAAGGAGAGAAGGGAAAACGACGGTGAAGATCAAAGGTATAATTAGACATTTGTTATTTCCTTTTTGTTGGAAATTGTTTTGAACCGAGTTATGTGGATTGTTAAAAGTTAGGGTTAGGTTTAATTTCGGGTTTGAAGTTGGGTGTTGATATTTGGAACCGATGATGAGTTTGTTTAGTATAGTTACATGATTTGAAATGAATTCCAAGTGTGGCCAACTATTGGAAATGAAATTTTGAGAGTATATGGTTTGTTATATGAATATCAAACAAATAATTAGTGATTTTGGATTATGGAATTCGATTAGGATGCAAAGAAGTTGTTGGGGCTTGTTTTTGAGGTTTTGAGGGAGTGCGTACGGGGTGGTACCAGTCTTTAGTACGTGATTTACCCCTCTGGTACCATACGGAAGTGAGACAGGGGCTGATACGCGGAAAAAAAAAATGGTCTGAGGACCTGTCTGTAAGGAAAAAGGACTTAAGTGTAATAAAAAGGGCCTATGTATAAACAGAAAGGACTAAAGTGGGAAATAATTTGATTTAAGGTCCTTTTTGAAAAAACGGAAAAGGTTATCGGGTAGGATCTGAGTCTTGCTTATCGGATCATGTCGGTGAGGTATGTCGGACCCGTTAAGTCGGATCCAGTCAACTGGACCAGGTGTGGAAGTGGATTGGGCTTGCGGTTTTGGGCTGCGGCAGAAAAAAAAAATGATGAATGATGAGCTTTCTCCTTTGGCCCAATTCGGGAAGAAAAAAAAAAACGGGATGTTGATGATTGTTAGTGGGCTGTTCATTTGATCAACGTAGAAATTAATGAATCCAATTGGATTTTGGATTTAATGATAAATAATTAACAAAACTTAATCAATGATTAAGTTAATAAAATTGTGGGCTTAATAAAATATTTAATTAAAAGAAAGGCCACTTAAATGTCGGGTATTCTTTTAATTAGTCGGTTTTCGGGAGATGATGAGAATAGTCCGAGTGAGTCGAGAACAGATACGACGACCAAAATCACCGACTTTCTGATCCCAAATAATAACAAAATCAAATAACTTTTGGATTTTCGAATTCGTTTTATGATTTTTATAATTTTCTGAATTTTTGATTTTTGATTTCGGGTTTTTTTATTTAATATTTATTAATGACCTAAATTACTTAATAAATATAACAAATTAATATTAAGAGAAATATTTAAAATAATTACATAAACGAAAATAAATTAATTAGTGAATAAATGTTTAAAAAATTAACAAGAAAGAAAATATTAAGACTAATGTTATAAACATAAGACTAATTAATTAATTATATAAAGAAGTAAATAAATAAAATAAATAGTTAAGAAAACAAATTAATTAAAATAAAATAAAACAAAATAAATTAAGATGATAATAATTAATAATTAAATTTATGAAAACACAAGCAATTACTATAAAATAAATAATGAAGTACCGGTCAGTCTGGTAGCGTAAGCCGGACCACATTTAAGGACATTAAGTCAATTTACGAAACCGTTTAGCCAAATCTTAACGGTTCTTAACTAATGTACAGGAAACTTGGCGAAGACGGAATCTGATCCAACAACAGGTGCGGATATGTGGATTTTTTTATAGAAATCCGGTCTCGGTAACTTTAAATTATATGCATTGCATGTTGATAAATTTCTTGAATGCATTGTGAATTGATCATATTAGGTTATGGGAACAGATATTACAACTCATGCTGATTCATCTCCTTTGTTTAATTTGTTATATGAGATCAAGCAAGTTTGCATATTCATTGGTTATGATGAACTGAAATGTACCAGTTCATTCTATTCTTGCTTGATAGTCTGAAATATGGAATGTGATGATATATGAATGAATGTGGAAAGGAAAAGTGGATATGATATGATACGAATATCAAATCACCACTCCCCGAAGTCGGCTGATCCCCGGCTTCGGCCTGTTCGATAACGCTATACGGATAGTGAACTCCCTCTTGCCACCTAGACCAAGGGCTATGCCCTCTTGCCGGCTAGGTAAGGGAGGGGTTACCCTCTTGCCACCCAACCGGTTGGGTAAGGGAACCTGAGTGAGTATTTGAAGCATGTACTGGAATTCCCTCATGCCTGCCCAGGGTTAGGGACACGTCCCTCATGCCTGACCTGGGTTAGGGAAATGTTGAAAGAATGAGAATTTGGAATGTGATGCTTGTATGTGATATGTTCTGGGACAAGTTTCTGTTTTATAATTATTCATGATTATTTATAGGCATGTGAAAGTTCATGAGACTTAACTGAATTTCATTTCCGCTACGCTGCATTGAGTACAATATAAGATTGCATTGCACTGTCTTAAAGTATTTTGGTTATATTTATTGTTGGTTTATTTATTCAAGTTAAGATTTAATATTCATGTTGATTTTTACGGGTGTTATTCTAGACCTAGATTTCGACCAGAAATCCACGTCTGGAACTAAAACCCGCACTGAGAATTTATTCTCACTCCGTTTTTGTTTACATGTTCCTCGGCGGTTGGGGGTTCCAGGTGACATGCAAGTCAGACAGAAGACTCTCGCGGATGGCTTCTGACGGTTGTCACCTATGCATAGAGACGCTTATGCCATATCTAACCACCTATATGTCTTGTTCTACTTCTATGTACCAGACTTAGTTCAGAGGGTGGTATAGGTTGTAAATGATTAAGGTTAGCTTTTGAAATAAACTGTATGTTGTATAGGAACTCTAAACTTACAAGTCAAACAGTTGACTTGTACTGTACCTTCAGGTTATTATAGATAATAAGTGATACAGTTAAGAAAGTGAATGGGTGCTTGTCTTTTACTTTGTTTCTTTTCTTTATATTTTAGTCAGATAATATTCATTATATTATCTGTTGAAAAAAAAATCATGTTAAGCCTTACGGGAGTACAATTATCTGTACTTTCGTGGCGGGATTGTTACATCCTATGTGTCGGGATGTGACACAATTGAATTTTAAAAATTTTAAATATTTTAAAAAAAAAGGAAATGACTGCTTGAAGCAGTCAAAAAACTAACTGTCGAGGATCCCACGGGAGGGATGACCCACAGCTCGCAGGATCCCTTATTTAAGGCTTCTCGCAATGTATAATCATATACGGCTGTGTGGACTTTTTCGTCATTTCTCGAAGAATGATTGGGTTTCCTCAAGAACGAGAATAAGCCTTAGATTCACCCCTCACGAGTTTAAATTCAAGTTTAAAATGTATCTTGGCAACAAGAAAAACATTAACGAGAATCTATTCTCATGAGGGTTTATTAATTTTGTGGATCCTTTCCTTCCAATAGGCGCAAGCCCCTATTGTTAATTACCCCGTGACGAATCACGAGAACCTCTGATTAAGGGATTCGAGAAATTACATGTCGTAGGCTAGAAAAGTTGTTATTTCAATTTATTTTCGACTAAACTCAATTGATGGTACCAGACTTAGTTGACGGGGCACAATTGAGAATTTATTTCTTTTGGCTTAAACTTGGCTCAATTGACGGTACCAGTCCTAATTAACGGGACCCAATTGAGGACACTTAAGACTTGATTTTATTATTATTTTTATTTTTATTGATTTTCGTTTCTAAGACCTAAGCTTCAAAATATTTCTATATTTTTAGAAAATATCTATTTGAAAGTACTTAGTTGGAAAATAATCCTATTTTAATTTGTTTTGGTTTTGAAATTATTAGACTTTATTTTTTGAAATTCCATTGTAAAATATTTAATATGTTTATAGTTTTAATGAAATTTATTTTTTTTGTAACGAAAATACTTCAACAATATAAAAGTTTATTATTTTGAAAGATTTTTATATCAAAGTATCAGTAATAACTGGTTTCTACGGATTTTTAGGATTTTACGGATATTTTATTTGAGTTTTTCTGAGTAATCCACTATTTAAAATAAATTTTTAAAGTTCTAGCTGATGTATAATTTTGCTATTGGGCCAACTAAGTAGGAGGGCACTGATTGGGTTTGGCCTATGCGCTGATGTATCAATAGATGCAACAGGGGTCCGTTTGAACGCATGAACTTCGTGTGGTGGGTGGCGCCATTCGCCTCACATCATTCGTCACAAAAGATCTCGAAGAATACGGCGCTGAATTTTCATCGAAGGAGACGGGTTTGTTTTATTCTTAGCGGGCTCGTAAGTCTGCGGGTATAGACCCAATAACAATTCCGACCATCGCAGACCATAGAGAGAGTTCCTACGGCATCGTAACAGAGAGGAGAATCTAATAGTGGGTTCAGAGTTTGTTGCGTTGGCTTAATTTGATGGGAGAACCAGATGGTGGTACGATGGTACAGGAAAAGGTACCGGTGAAGCTTAGGAAAGTTTGAGGTACCAGAGACTAGTTCTTTGGCTTCGAAATAGTATGGAAAGAATACTTCACAAGTTAATTTATCGCTTATCTGTCTAATTTGAAGAAATTAATTAAGTAGTTGACACTGTGAATACAAAGTGAAGATACAAGCTTGGTATTACCATACGATTTCAGTAAGGCTTAAACATCATAAAATCAATGCATCTACTATATCTTTTATATTAAAGTCTATTTCGTAAAATCCAATTTGATCAATACCAAGAAGGGTTCCATGTACAGGGCATATTCCCAAGCAATGAATCACTTTTTGAATCGTGGTCAGGTTTAAGGAAACTTATATTGTTTACATAACTATAATACCTATTTTAACTATTCTACACCACCAGTTACCATTTCAGATGTGTTTACTTGTCATAACCCAAGTTACTTTTATATCGCTATGCATATTGTTATACTGACAAGTGACAATAAAGTAGCATATTTATAATTTTAGTTATATCATAACTACTCACTGTTATGGAAGTAAGTACAAAGACTTCAAGGGTATCCAAGAGTGTCAGTATTTGGTCATACATAACTTTCTATGCTTACAGTGAAGGTATCACTACTGAGACTACAAAACCAATTAAGCATTTGAGAAACATAAATAAGATAATAGTCAAGCCACGATCCCTGCTGTCTCAAGAGAATATAAGATTTCATCATCTAGAGTTATAACAGTTAATTGCTTTTGCAAATAAATCCATATATTTTTGTTATTACAAAATCTTGTTTTCAAGGAACATTAAACACCCAATCGGCACCTGTAAGTAAAGCTATCTAATCTGAACTACTTTGTGAAATTGCTTCTCACCTGGGCCTTTGGCTTTTCCAATAATCACATTTGGTTTTCATGTGAACTTTATATAGTGACCGTAAGCGATTAATTGGAGCACTGAAGGGAATTTGCTACACTTTTGGCTTATACATTAACTGTTCACAGAGGCAGCACTCAACAATTTGGTTTAACAAAGAGAAAGCTGGACCTTTTGTATCTAAATTATATCATTGCAATTAGTCTATGTCCTTTAATCAGCACACAAAATTCAGTCACAACGACAGCAATTAAAGTCATTAAGACAAATAATGGAGCTGTAAATTGACATGAGCAATAGACTTCACTTCGGTCCCTGTCATTCTAATAATTAATAATCATACTGAAAGAGCATGGCATGGTTTATTCTATCAAGATCATTAGTAAATGCAACTCGATTAAACATATAACAAACATGATACTCCATGTCAGCAATATGCTTAATCTAGTAGCAATTTCTTGTCTAGGCCTACCAAAGCTATGCTATGGAGGTGATCTAGACAAGTTTTGAAACTCTGATTTCACTTCTCAGGCGCTATGCGCCATTGAAGTGCAACCAGACAAAAGGGAGTATAATGCTCTTCTTTTCTTTATTTTGACTTCTCAAGCGCTAGGCGCAATCGAAGTCAAACTAAAATTTTGTTAAACTGACTCATTCATATCCCAATTAAGCATTTTTCATGCGCCACTGCGCAATCAAGAACTTAATTGATTCATGGATAAGTACAGGAAAAGCAATACTATGGATTCACTTATGAAAACCATGCCTATATTCTTTCGAAAAGGAGGAATTCTACACTACCAGAAGAGACAAGCAAATGTCAGAACTCAATTCAACATGAAACAAACGCACTTCTGCATTTCAATTAACATTATAACTTTACTAAGAAATCAAATTCCTTTTTAAACTTAGATCACTGAATCTTTATTAAGAACTATTCCTAATCAAGTTCACGTTCGATTGCTTTCTTCATGCGCTATGCGCGATCAGAGAACAAACAAAGATAAAGAATCGCCAAGTGTTTTGAAATGAACTTATGCTCAAATCCTTAATACGCTATGCGCATACTGGATTCAAATACAAGCTTGTTTCAAAGCCTGAGATCAAATATTCGATCAAAATCGTCGAACGCCAAGCGTTGTCAGATTTGACTTTATGGTCAACGATCAATCAAATTGAACACGAACTAGTGTCAATTGAAATGCAAACTCACATGAACTGATTAAATCAAGAAAGAATCAACAAAAGGAGAACAATTGATAGAGAACAAGATCTGATCAGGAGACTTACTAATGGATTCGAAATCACAAAAGGAAATTGATTTGATTTTTAACTCAAGAATTCAATTCTCATTCGAAAGAAATACATCAAATTCAAGTCACAAACCCCGAATCAAACTTACCTTTCACCTTCTTCTTGATTACAATTGCTCAATTAGCTTGGATTTCACCTAATTTTCTCTCTTCTACAATGCTTGACAACTGTTTGTGAAAATGCCTAGACTAACTATTCAACTAGAGTGTGTGTGATTTTTCTAATTCTTCTAAAAAGCAGCTAAGCGCTTCTTAGAAGAGTGTTGCTATCTGGAGAGTGAAGTGAAGATCCCTTCTTGCTTCTTTCTCGGGGTATATATAGACCCTCGTCGGCTCTAGAACCTTCAGCTGGGTTAACCGCCATCTTCAATCGCGTCCCTCCATTCTTCATGCTTACCAATCAAGATTTGATCCGACGGCTATCACTGTGTGATGCCGATGAAGTTTCTAGAAGGTCGGGGAGTGAGATTGAGGCTGCTAGCTGGCTCAAACGGCCGAGTTGTTGGGCAGTTACGCGCACGATTTCTTTCTCCCTTCTCATGTTTCTCTCTTTCCTTTCTGTTGGAGAAGAAAGGCTCTTCATGTGGGACCCAACTGTAAGATTAAATGAGACACATTCAATCAGCGCCTCTTCCTCTGCTTTGTCTATACACAGCTCATGGCACACCAATCAACATGAAACATTTTCTTGTGCATGGTGTATGAGAAACTGGTGCACCTCAATCCTTTCGCTGTGGGGGAAATTTAAATTTCGTCCATTTCCTTTTCTCCATTACCATATGCATTGTACTTCTCCATTTCGCCATGTAAATCAATTTTCTAAGCTGCTGATCCAAAAGAAATTGTTTGGGGCACCTCCCGTAGGTATTTTTCCATGAAATTTTTCACAATACTCCATAAAAATGTGTAGAATCTGATAGAATCAAGAATTTCTCAAAAATACTTTCCCTACTATTTTATATATTTTTTCTCCAAGTATAGGGTCTTCTTTGTATAAAATGGGTCCTCCATAACATTTTTTATAAATCCATGGGCTCCATAATATTCCTCATACTCCACTGAATTTTAGGTAATTTTTCATAATTTTGGGATCCCATTTGATATTCTCTGTGAATTTCTCAATCTCCTTGTATTTATTGCTCCATGAATTTATTCAATTATTTCATGAACTTGGCACCATAAAATATGGTCAAACAACGGCCATGTTGAATTTACCGTCTAAGTCTGTAACAACAGTAGTAGTTCTGGGTCTTCTACTTTCGCATTATAGCTGCACGGTAGCACCTGTGTTCATTCAAACGGCTGAAGAAGAAGTCATCATATTTTCAAATTATACATGTTTGTATGCATTGAACTAGTTAATTAAGACTAGCAGCTGAGATATAAGGGGGGGGGGGCTAATAGTATAGTGTTAAAATTATAAAATTTATATGAAAATGCATCGCCCGTAAAATTCAACAAAATCAACGGTTTGGATTCAACAATTGAATTTTAAAAATTTTAAATATTTAAAAAAAAAAGGAAATGACTGCTTGAAGCAGTCAAAAAACTGACTGCCGAGGATCCTCATTTGGGTAAATAGTTTGGTATGACCAATTGATGAAACCGGATTTTCAGAATTTCCCCAATGGTTTAACTAGGACAGATGTTTGACGGGAGGGATGACCCACATCTCGCAAGATCCCTTATTTAAGGCTTCTCGCAATGTATAATCATATACAGCCATGTTGAATTTACCGTCTAAGTCTGTACGTAACAGCAGTAGTAGTTCTGGATCTTCCACTACCGCAGTATAGCTGCACGGTAGCACCTGTGTTCATTCAAACGGCTGAAGAAGAAGTCATCATATTTTCAAATTATACATGTTTGTATGCATGAACTAGTTAATTAAGACTAGCAGCTGAGATATAAGAGGGGGAAAGCTAATAGTATAGTGTTAAAATTAAGTACGTTGTATTGAGAACATATTCAATCAAATGTATTTCACCGGATTTCAGATTCAATGTAATCTCTATATTGAAATTTCTTTGTAAATCAAATTATAAATATATTTTTAACATTATTTACTTTTTAAAAAATTTTAGAAAATCTTCAATCTAATTAATTATGATTATCTATAAAAAAGTTTTTTTAAGAAATATAAAATAATAGCTAAAAAATTTGAAAAAAAATATATAAAAAATTTCTTTTGCAAAGAGGTTACAACATATAGAAAACATTGAATGGTTTGAATTGGTTATTTGAACTTTCAAATTGAGATTTTTGCAGAATTTAATCGAAATTTCCACCAAATGCATCTGAATAAATTCATTATCATTATATAATTAATTAAAGTAATAAATATATGGTCAGATGGTCCTTGGCTCCAACTCTAATGAACAGACAACATTATTAACCTGCATGCTAAATTCATTTAGCATTATTAATACGAATATTGATTTTCACATATAAATAAATATTATTCTTATATTGATGTATTTAAGATTAGGGAGGATGTGTCCTTAATTTTAATAATTTTTTTGGAAAAACTGGTCAGTGACTGACAAGCTATAATTTTAATAATTACCAATAAATGGGTCGGGAAATAGTTGGTAGTCCTTAATTTTAATATTTACCTATAAATGGGTCGGGAAATGGTTGGTAGTTGCAATCAGTCCCACACTGCACATATCCAGTTATTGTCGCGAACGGTGGCTGGGACAGTGGGACTCGGCCGCGGCTGCAGTGACGCCAACAAGTACGACGAGAATGGTCAGCAGATTGTTCACGCCCATATTGGTACTCGATCGATCTATCTTATCGGTCGTTGTGTATATGTGTTTGTATGAGATGAGATCTAATTAGAATTAATTTTGTTGCGGTGTGCTCTTCTTACTTCAAGATGGCTCCTATTTATAGAAAGGAGCTTGGTTGTTAATTTATTCTTATTAAGCGCGACTCATGGAACGCGAGAGCAATTAATAATTTAATTTTGTATATTATCTGAGTCAACCAACTTATCGCTTTGAATTTTTTAAAATTAATACAGAACACGGTGCCCACATTGTTGCAATTAGAAAATCTCGCATATGTGACTCATTTATTGACAGGATTAATTATAGTTAGATCATTACTTAGCATTCTTTATATGGATTATGGATTACTTATTAAAAATGCTAGTTTTATATATGTGAGAGATAAAATCCGTCCAATACAATCATTCTCAAGGTTTAAATTTTAAACGACTGATTCGAATCGTTAAATGCTAGAATGATCGTATAGGATGAAACTTATATGTTTCATATATTGAACTCTAAGATTTCTAGATAATTATATTTGCATACGATTCACAATTATTATTATTAGCAAAATGGCAAATGTTATCCCATTTGCACAATGAATGAAAGGAGGGTGACCCCTAAATTATTTTAATTTCAATATTTAACTTACAAGTAATATAGTATACTAACTTTTAACTATCAATGTCCGTGATAATATTTTTTTATTTTAATTGTTACACGGTAAACCAAGTACATGACAACTTTATCATTGACCATGGTGTTGAACGGAGCAAGATATTATAATTAATTACATAGATATAATTAATCAAACATTAAAACCATTATGTAAGTGTCTTTTCTATCGAATGACTAAATAGAAATGGAATTAATAAACTATTTTTACTTACTGCGTTGCTTAAAAAAAAAAAAAAGAAAGGTATAATAAGACATTTCAGATTCGCTCGCCAACTAACCTTCTAAAAAAGAAAGACATGTTCAGATTTGAGTTTTACAATTTGAAGTCTCAACTCTTTTTGTACCTTTTTTTTGTGACCTAAACTTTTTCATACTTAATCGATAGCAAGTATATTTTTGTAGGTCAACAATGACCTCAGCAAACAGGTAATATTATTTTGTTCGTGATAATTAATTGAAAATTCTTATTATTCGAAAATATGTAACATTTGGACATTGAATTCAGTAGCTCGCTCACTAATTTGGTAAATAAGTTTTTTTTTTCTCTACTTTCATTTATCATCTTTGGTACTGATAAGTAAATTCATATATATAATCCACCCAAGTAAATAACTTCATTTGTTTAAAACTTATTAGCTGCATTTTATTCCAAGAGAACCACAATCCTTTAGAAGAGAAAAATATCTATACTCATTTTAAAATAAGAACCTAAAAGCGTTGAATTAAATAAAAAATAAAAAGAAAATTAAGGAATAATAAAAACATCGATCAATCAGTCATTCGCATGGAAAAGGCGTGACATTATAATTTATCTCGTTTACAGTTGTCTCCATAATATCGACGTGGGAAACCTTTATTTTTTTATTTTCGAAGCACATCCAGTAAATAAAATTATGAAGTATTTTTAGATTTATATAATATTTTTACTCTGAGTGCTTAATTATTGCTGTTTCGCGTATTTTTGTCCATTCTCTTACTTTCATTTGTTATTTTTTTTCATTAGGTTGCTGAAGATTATTTCGATCAACCCAACAAGAAGAAGTAAAGCAAGTTGAAAAAAAAATTAACAAAAATAATTTTTTAAAGAAAATTTCGATTTTAATTTTCTTTATTACGGAGATCTTGTAAAAAAATTATATATTGATTTTTGCATCAACCCATAAAAAAAAAGATTCTGACACAACCCTTCAAATATCGATTTTTTAATTTTAATTTTGGAAATATTTTGATTAATGTCCGTGCTTATGTATTTTTATTTCTAATTAAGTCAATCTTAAAAATGACTGATATATATATTATATATTTTTTCATTAATTTCATAAAATAAAATGCTAATATATATATGTCTATCTTTTAAGAAGTTTTCTTGCAAAATAAATAAATTAGCGCTCCTCGCGGCGTTATATAACAATTTATTTTCTTACTAAACTATTTTGCTTCATTAAATGGCCGGGAGCCGGAGGCAATAATTTTATTCATCATAGAAAATTACATCAGCATGGAGGACTTGTACCAAAATTACAACCTTTATTATAATTAAGTAGTTTAACTAAAGATAACTAATAAGGTATAAGGTTCTAAAAGACGTAAATTAGCACTAGTAGAATCTGCATTGGTGCTTTTTGAGCTGGTAGAAGTTTTAAAAACTTTTGACCTAATTAAACATGCTTTTGCCGTAGGTGTAGACGGTTCTTATAGATGGAATTGGTCAGTTGATGGACAATTCTCGGTGGCCAGCGCCTATAAGCGGTTCGCTCATACAAGCATTATTTCTATCTTTCATAAGTTCTTATGGAAGATCAAGGTTCCTTCAAAAGTCAGAACCTTCACATGGCTACTATTGCAAGATAGGTTACTCACACAAACCAATCTGCAACTGAGAGGATGGCCAGCTCTTCCCTGTTGTGTTCTCTGTCAAAATCAACTAGTTGAAGACTCTTATCACCTTTTTCACTCCTGCCAGTTCACTTCAAATGTCTGGCAATCTATTAGTCTGATGTTTAACTTAAGACTGCAATTACAAGCTCCTTCACCACAAGAATTCTGGTTGATAAACAGGAAGCTATTAAACCGAGAAAAGAGGAACTTTTGGGACTCGGTGTGGAGCGCGACCTGCTGGATCTTGTGGAAGCACCGCTGTAAAATCATCTTCGATAATGACAACCCGACTCTGCACAAAGTGCTTTTTGAGGTCGAATTACAAGTTCGCAACTGGGTTTCGCTGGGTTGTAACGCCCACACTTAATTTTTGTGTTTGGTTTTATTTCTCTTCAATTTACTTTGTAATTTATAGTTTAACTTTGTAAATATTTTTTTATTATTAATGCATTTGCTGTCGGCCCCTGGCCGTCCAGCCATCGAAAAAAAAGAATCTGCATTGGTGCTGAAGCAGCGTGCTTTGAAGTTGAACGGCCGACGCTCGTCCGCGTCGATGGGTGAAGTAAGTAATGGAAGATTTTTGAACTCTTTGCTGCATTGCGACAGAGGAGTGGTCACCGTCAGACTGTAGGATCTTGTAGAAAAGGAGTTCCACACAGCAGCGTCATCTATGGGCATGTTGAATTTACCATTTTCGTCTGTAGTAGCAGTAATGCTCTTGGTTGTCTTAGAACCGCAGTCTAGCCGCACGGTAGCACCTGCATGCATTCAAATAGAAGAAGAAGACATTCAAATTACATATGCATATATGTATGAAGGAATTAATTAATTAAATTATTTGGACTAGCAGCAGATGCTGCAGATCTAGGTAAAAGAAATTAAGAAAAGGTAATAATGTTGTGTAGTGTTAAAATTAAGTACTAACTAGCTTTTGATACGCGCTTCGCGCGTGAAGCATTGTTCTTGTAGTTAAACAATAAATGTTGGGTCATTTAAAGTCGGGGTTAGGGTATCAATGGTAATTATTTTAAGACCGACATACAATTATAATAAGTGCTAGAATTATAATTATAGTTATTTGAATAAATACAAAACTATCTTATAATTGATCTCTTGTTATAATTAATTGAATATTTTGGTATATGTGTCAGTTTTTCATATTTGCCATTTATGTCATTACTATTTTTTTTTGGCGTTAATTTATTTTTAAGGGATCTTAATTGTTTCTGAAATTTTTAGTATATGGAAAGTGAAGGATTGTCTTACGGTTAGGATGTAATCATTAAATTTTTTTTATAAAAAAAATGTTAGAATTATGAGAACAAAACAAACTGTGTGCATCTTGGACAAAACCAATTGCCTTAAGATTTTCTAAGTTTTAAGAATTTGATCAACTTTTAATTTTTTCAATTGTCAATAATCTATAATTGAATACTAATAAAACTGAATATAATCTAACAAATAATATAAAATACTTGGACCAAATTTTATATATTTTAAAAAATTTTAAGTATTTTTTTGGAATTTTAGAAAATTGCTAATCTAATTAATTATGTACCGTTCAAAAATAACAGTTTTTAAAAATCCAAAAAAATACTTAAAAATTTTGAAAAAATATAAAATTTTATCTGCAAGAAAATTTCAATATGGAGATCATATTAGACGGTTTGGATCGGTCATTTTGAACCAAATCCAAGAGTTTTGATCGCAACTCACGGAAGGCTCCGTGAGTTGTAACTCACCATAGCAAAACTATATATATATATATAGAGATAGGCTAAAGTGTACTCCAGTACATAGGAGGTCTGTGTACTCAAGTTTTTGAGCCGTCAGATCGATAATCTGAGGGTTCAGATTTAGGCGCTGGAGATGGATTGAACTCCCGTTTTCTCTCTGTACTTGCCGTTACTTCTCCTCCGTTAGCTATACGCCTCTCCTTCGTCTCTCTCACGCCACGCACAGAGAAAACAAAAAAACCTAGCTCCTGAATCCATCTTCTTCCCGATCAAAATCAAACCACAACTACCCTCCCTCTCACTTCGTCTCTCTCCCGATGCGCAGCTCCCACGAGCCAAGTCACGTGACTTTCTCCCGTTGCGCGCCTCTCAAGAGCGATGACAACACGTAGAAATTTGGTCGTGACGCCTCCGCCTCATATCCTCTAATAGACGGTTCTCTCCACCTCCTTAAACCCCAGAGGCTCGATCCCAGTAAGAAGTAGCTTTCCCCTCTGATTGTAAACCATAATTTTGCTATTCTTTTTATTAATTTAAGGTTACTGTGTGTGCTATTTGGGATTAAATTTTTTGCTACTCTTGTTAATTTTTGTTTAATTTATTCCTTAATTTGTTCCCTAATATTGCTATCTTGGTCAAACCAGCGTGATCAAATTGAGGACAATAAGGATACATGTCATGGAGATAGTTAGAGTAGCTCTTATATGTACCACTGTCATATATTTTCTGGTACACAATTAGTCGTTATAGACCCTGTTTAGTTAAGCTAATCATGTAATTAGATTAGTCAAGTTAGTTAGATCATATATCTGGTACGCTAGAGGTACCTTTTATGTCACAGCCTTGCTCTCTCTTTTTTTTTTTTTTTTTTTTGGGGGGGGGCGTTAAATTAGTGGAATTCAAGTAGAACCAGAGACATATAAAAGTTCCCCATCTTAGAATGTCTTAAATTAAAGTAATGCACAGTTCTGGCGAATCAGACACAGTATAACATGCCAATTAAAGTAATGTTTATTTTTACAGCTCAACACATGAAGTAAAAGCAAGAGAATGACAAACATAGTACAACTCAATACATGAAATTGGCATCCTCAGTACTGAATTTCATCTTTGTTTTTTATAGGTGCTGTAGCTCGAGCTCCTGAGGAACAACACAATAAGGGGATATTGTTTGATATATCGTGCTCAAAATTTAAGAAGATGCTATTAGCAGCTTTTTTTTAAAGGATTATTAGCAAAGCAAATTGTCAAGGGATTAGTTATTAGAAGTTGTTTCTATATGTCAGTCACTTATTTGTACAAAAGCAAACTGTTATTTAGTTGAATTGGTGTTTAATCTATGTTAAAAGGATTATTAGAATTCTTGTAATATATGACTGTTATTTAGTTGTAAATTGTGCTTGTAATCTATGTAATTTGGTAAATTTTGTTTGTACTATTTATTTTAATGCATGCTTGTAATCTATGCTTTTTTCATATGACATTTCTTGTTCATGTGCGTTAGTTAATAAGGGCTGTAACGTGCATGGTACCTGTGCTTGCTTTGCATTAGTTAATAACATGTGCATGGTACCGGTGCTTGCTTTGCATTTTTTAAAGAACATGTAATGGAAACAATTAGATTGTGTGTACCACGCGCATGGTACCTGTGCTTGTTTTGCATTTTTTAAAATGCGCATGGTATCAAGTATAAACCAGAAGCATATAACTAGTTGACAACAAGCATATTAAACCATGCACAAAACAAACATAAAATGCTTGTTTTGAATTTTAGAGGCAGTTTATAACCATAAGCACATAACCATTCTATAATCATTCCACAAAAAAAATAGAACCATTCTATATCAAAATATAGCAATTCTATATCCCTGGAACAAGTACAATTTACAACATAGCATAAAAAAATATTGACAAAAATAACATTGAACAAACAGCAATACTAAAATAGCATACAAATTGCAGATTTAAACATCAGATCTTAACAAACAGGAATCAGATATAAAATAAAGGATTTAACATAGGATCAGATTTTTAACATACATGAATCAATATTTCACTAAATAACAAAATATCTTTCCAAAATGTAACCTTTCCATACCCATTCTATACCAAAATATAACTTTTCTATACCAAAATATAACCATCTATATCAAAATGTAACCATTCTATACCAAAATATAACCATTCTAAAGATCATATCCGATTCCACATCTCAACTAGACAAGTCTTCATATTCATATGCATCATCCGATTCTGTGTCTTCAGTTTCTTGTGCACTATCAAGATCATCTTCTTCTTCTTTTTCTTTTTCTCTTTTGTTGCATTTTCTGTCCGTCCTCATCTGAAAATAAAACAATTAAGCATCGAATTAGAAACTCAAATTTAAGCTACTGTTGTAAAAAGTTAATTCAAATTGTTTAAGCAAAAGGAACTTTAATACCGGGCAAGTTCTTCTGTTATGCCCTCCTTGTGTACTTCCACATATGCCGCATTTTCTTGGTTTCTTTGGCTCTGATGGTGATTTAAACCTTTGAGGTTTCTTTCTCTTTCCTTTGCATTGTGATACTGGAGGATCCAATATCACATTGGAGGGTTTGCTTGCTGTTGTGCCAATCTCACTTGTCTGTCGTTCTTTGCTGCTACAAGTGCCAACCTCTTTGCTGCTACAAGTGCCAAGCAATTCATCTAGTTGTTGGTCTGCTGCTTTGAGTATTCCTTGGAGAGCCTTAAATGCATCACTAGACTTTGCTGCCTTGTTCAATAGTTGCATCATTTCTGGCTTTAGTTGTGAAATCCTCAATGCCTCTTGTTCTTGACTAGTCCCCAAGTCCATACACCTCTCCAATTTTGATCTTTTGACATTTATATTAGCATCTTTACACCATCGTTTCAAGATGTATCGAGTAGGAAGATGCTCCATATCCACATGGTGCATGACTTTGAGGGCATGTGAACAAAGTAGTCCCTCAAATTCAAATCCTTTACAGCTACAGCTAACTAATTCTTCCATCTTGTTAATGTGTACCTCATAGGTTTGTCGATTCAAATTCCCATAAGAAGGATGAAAGTTGATGCTAACTTCATATATGGCATCCTTTTCTATCTCAATAATCCGACCAAGTTGGGTATTTTTCAGATTATTCTTAAACTCTCCCATGACATTAGATGTGTAAAATTCAAAAGCATCTTTCTCATACCGAATGAGTGTTGACCACTTGTGTACTGCAGTTAGACTAGCAATATCCTCATCACTTTCTTGTTGCCATTTACCCTCCACCAACTTCTCAAGATGTAAGACAAGTCTATACATGGATGAATGACTATTTGTCCATATTTTCAAAGCAGCATTCATACTTTCACTTCTCTGACTTGATGACATTCCAGCAAAAAAATAATCTCTAAAGTATGCCGATACCCACTCGGACCTTGCCTCATACATGGTTTTTAGGTGCCGGTTCTGCATTAACTTGTGTTTATCAAGCATGACCCTCCATTTCTCCTCAAATTCAGACACCGTGTTGCTGCAATTAATAACCCTCTTTAGCTCTTTCTTAAAATCTGGCTTCAAGTTATAGATGGCTCCCAAGTGCTCCCTAGCCTTTCTCATCACATGCCACTGACAACATCGATGGAGACTATTAGGGAAGACTTCTTTGATAGCAATTCTCATTGCTGGATCTTGATCGGTGATGATGGCTCTTGGTTTCTTCCCATACATTGCTTTTACCCATGTTTTGAACAACCAAACAAACCCGGCTACATGCTCTGACCTTAACATTGCAATCCCAAAAAACACACACCTTCGATGATGATTGACACCAATGAATGGGGCAAGTGGCATAAAAAACCTAAATTGTAAATATCATGATACTTGAAGTCATTTGCATATCAGATTTCATTTACTGTCTTAACACAATAGCTTCGACTGAATACCATCACTTGGTTCTAACTACTGCCCACGAACCCCCTTTTTTTTTTACTAACAAG
Organism: Rhynchospora tenuis; assembly: GCA_027725995.1. Classification (NCBI taxonomy): domain Eukaryota; kingdom Viridiplantae; phylum Streptophyta; class Magnoliopsida; order Poales; family Cyperaceae; genus Rhynchospora; species Rhynchospora tenuis. The sequence goes on from CM050889.1 coordinate 81,706,185, forward strand.
TCCTACAATTTATCTTATTACAAAACACCATATCAGATTGTTATTACTCTATACGCCCTTGAAATATACATATAAATACAAATAGTGCACCTGAAAATGTGATAAATATTTTAGAGTAAAAAAATATACCTATTTGTTCGGTATGTCGTGTCAAATGTGACAACATCTCCAAATTCTTGGAATGCTCTTCTTGCTCTACCATCAACCCAAAATAAGTTCTTCAATTGACCACCCTCATCAACCTCTACCTCATAAAAAAATTCTAGATCTTCTTCTTGTTTCTTTTGGAAATACACTAATGTTGTTTCAACATTTTTATCAACCAATTGCTGATTTTCTGATGTTATCACATTAGTCACATCTTTCTTTTTGAACTTAAGGTTCTTCTTACCCCCATGTTCCCCCAAGAACTCGTGTATTTTTGCACTCTCAATATTTTGAGCATGCATAGCCTTTATAATTTCTTTATCTTCAGGGCCCATGGATCTATGAGAGCGTAGGCCCCGTTTCTTCGCTGGAGAAACAACCAACGGATGGTTATGAACATCTTCAAATACACTTACTTTCCAAACTCCTCCTTCAAATTTGATTCTAAAACGTGCCTTGCATCCAGTCCGAATGGGTGCTTTCTCCTTCTCAGGAGTTCTTTGACTAGTTGAGTTCTCTAGAGCTTTTTGAGCTTCTTTATAATTTTTTGAAAAGCCTTGATTTGAGCAAAACCACCTTACTAATGTCACCTCTCCCGACTTGGCAGATGTGTAGCCACCTGCTTCACGAATACTAAATCCCCTTCGATAGGCATATGAATTGTAGAACACTCTTGCATCATCTATTGTGATGAATTCTTTTCCAACATAGGGAGCCAACTCTAAATGTTCATGTGGGTCAATCTCCTCGTCAACTGTCGAAGGTGCATCTTCGTTGGCCTCTATTATGGTCACCATTCTTAGTTCTCTACATAATATACATATACAAATTAGCATCACAATGGCAATTATGGTTTTAATTGAATTATTTGGCTCTCGAAATGTTAAGGGCATAAGCAGTAAAATTAAATTCTTGGTCATTAAATGAACATCTGTCATATGAAGCTGTCCTCGTGACATTACCGAAAGGAACAAGGACTAAAAAACAAAAAACAAAAAAAGTGCAGTGTAACTTGTCAGATTTTTGAGAAATTCTACATTTACATGGAATTGATCCCTGTTGCTTATTCAAGTGAGCATGGTATGCATAATGTGTGACTAGAAATTAATTGAACTAACGTAAAGGAGAAATAAATTATGCGTGATATTTGAAATACATTTTCTTACAGATTTCAAGTCGATTGAGAGGCGTGATCTTTAATCTCTTCGTCAAGCTAGGGTTTCGAAGCGCGCAAGAGAGAGACACCGAGAGAGCGGAAGAGAGCAGGTTTGTTTTTTCTTTTTTTCCCTCAAATCGCTCACAGGTGGCTTGATTGATCGGGAAGAAGATGGATTTAGGAGGTAGGTTTTTTTCTTTGTGCGTGGCGTGAGAGAGACGAAGACAGAGGTCTCTTCGTTTTTTTTGTTTTATTTTCTGTCCGATCTATAACGGAAGGAGAGGCGTATAGCTAACGGAGGAGAAGTAACGGCAAGTACAGAGAGAAAACGGGAGTTCAATCCATCTCCAGCGCCTAAATCTGAACCCTCAGATTATCGATCTGACGGCTCAAAAACTTGAGTACACAGACCTCCTATGTACTGGAGTACACTTTAGCCTATCTCTATATATATATATAAATGCTATGGTGTATCGCGATGTATAGAGGATTTTGTACATCACGATCATATTTGTCGTAGTTTTATAACTTGATGAATCTAATTAAACAAATCCAATCTATATATTGAAATCTCATAATAAACCAAATTTCATATTTTTTTTACTATTTTTTCTGAATTTTTTAAAACCTGTCATTTTTTAAATTTCCTTATTATTAATAAAAAATGGAGGTGAAGGATAAATTTAGAAAAAAAAATAGAAAGCCACCAAACATCTTAAAATTAATAAATTTCTTAAATTATTGAAATAAAATACATTTCTTAAAATATTCTCAAAGCTCGTTTTTTTAAAAAAAAAGAACATTTCTGGTTGATGGTGTCATGGATGCTTATACATTTTTCATCAAATTAACTTAATTTATATTTTTAAGGCAATGAATTATTATTTTAAAGAATAAAGCAATATATTTGTTCACATTTTCTTTTTGTATTCAAAGTCTAAGTTATCAATGAAAAATGGTTTGAACGATATTTTGCATTTTAATGGTTTGAATTTATAAAAAAATTTTAATCAATCTAAAAAATTGTACAAAATATTTTTAACACTCAAAATATAAAACAATTGAATCATTGGAGCAATCATAAAATTTTATGCAAAAAATAAATCTAGAAAAACTCTCACAAAATGAGTTAAATTTGCAAATTTGTGAAAGTTTTAATATGTCAAACAATGTAAAATATTTTAAACACTAAAAAATTGATTTCATTGAATTTATTACAATATGAGAGCATACATATACAGTTCATGAAAAGTTGAATTTATGAAAGTTCACAAACAACCAAATATCTAACAAATATTTTTCAAATTTTATTCCAAAATAAATTTAGAGAGGGATTAAAATAATTAAGATGTTTTTTTTTTTTGCTAGAATTGGATAAATGGTATAAAAAAAAAAACTATGTATGTTGTGGTTAATTAGTCCCAAGTGGACCATAGGCGAGTCTATGTGTAAACAATGGGTGTCAATGTCACACATTTTTTTTTTCAAATAAACATTATTAGAGACTAATATTTGTAGTTAGCAAATATAATTTTGTCATAAATCTTATATGTTTGAACCCCATAAATGTTTGTGCAAGTTTTCATTGTTGGACCCATATATATATATTTTTTTCTATGGTAAAAATATTATGCTGCTATTTTTGGTTGTTGATTTTCGTTGTGGATTTTATCAATTAATTAAACGCTCCAAAATATAAATAGACCAAACCACCAAAATAGAAAGTATGAATTAATCTTATTTGATTTGCCTTGTGGCCTAAGCCCTTCACGTGTCAGAATCCAAAAAAGAAGGAAAAATATGAAGGATGCAAACCGAACAAATAAGAGAATTGTCATGAAAAAAAAAAAAAGATGACATCATCCTTTACTGTAGAAAATGTTCCCAAGGTTATACTATATATAGATTATTAAAGTAATTAATGGTCCCCGCCAGATCGGCTCTAATTAACTCTAATGAACAGACATCATTAATTTGTTTTCATGCTAAAAGTAATTAAGGTAATAATGAACATGTATGAGCATGAATAAAAAAAATTATGAACTTATCAAGTAAAAGTATTCATAAGAACTATTTTTTATCTTATTCTATCTATTAACAGTCCTACTTAATTACCTTTAAATGGATCGGGATATTTTGTGAAGTCGCAAGATAACCCACAATGCACTTCGCCATATATATTTGCAAATGCCAGCTGGGACTCAACTGCTGTAGCAGTGACCCCGAGAAGTACGACCACAATGAGCAGTTTATTCATGGCCATTTGGTACTCGAGCGATCGGTGGATGCGTAGGTACGTATGTATATGTGAGACTAATTAGTTTTGTTGGTGTGCTTAGGGCTGTCAAACGTGGCCGAAATGGACGGAACGGCCTGTTCCGTTTAGGAACACGGTATAAGATTTCAATATGTTAACCGTTTCGTTTTTGAAACGGTACCAAATTCCGTTTCGTTATTCGTTCCACTTCAGAAAATATAAAATGGTTTGAAATGAGGCTGAAACGATCGAAACGGTACAATCTGGTATTTCGTTTTCCATTTCGTTACTGAAACGAAATCAAAATTGGTATCATTATGCATTTCGTTTCAGTTACATGAAACAAAAACATGTGATGTTTCTGACCGTTGACAGCTCTAGGTGTGCTCCCCTTGCTTCAACAGTTGGCTCTTATTTATATAGATCGGAGCAAGGTTATTTTAATTATTCTTAAACACAACTCATGCTGTCATGCAACGCGAGAGCAATTAATAATATCTATACTTATTGTAATATTTTATATATTATCTGAGTCACCCAAGTTATCGCTTCGATTTTAAAGCAAAATGGTGCCCACGACGTTGTTGCACTTTGAAAACCGCGCACATGCGACTCGATCATGTGGTGGCAGGATATTAATTATAGTTGGGTCATTACTTAAATTTGATTATGTATATGGATTACTTATATTTGCATATACACGATTTGTAATTATTAGTTCCTACTCCCAACTAACACAGGCCAGTAAATGTGTTGCACAATGAAAGGAATCTCGGCGCATTCATTATTTGACTTAGATATATACAATTAATGGTCTCGCGTTTCAGGAGGTTGGGTGAGAATTACTTATTTAATACTACTAAGACGTAACGTAACCCTGAATAAGAAAATTATCACGAAGGAGGTCCCTTAATTATTTTAATGTTAGTATTTATCTTACATGTAATGTAATAGACTAATAGTAATGACTTTTAAGTTTTAACTATCAATGACCGTTAATTAGTCTCAACCAAATATTGTTAGACGCTAAACTAAAACCAGTGAACAAGTGGACCATTATCTAGCAAATAGGCTCCAACCACATATGATTCATCTTGTCAGTCATCTTCAAACGGCCTTTACAAAAGGACGAACTATAATGGAATCTTTCATGGTCATTAAAGAGTTCATCTCTTTTTACCATAAGAATAAAATCCCAGCCATCCTTTATAAAGTTGACTTTGCTAAAGCTTTTGACACAGTTTTTTGGACCTTTCTCACTAATGTTCTTATTGAGAGAGACTTTCCTCCAAGTTGGATCTCTTGGACTCTTCACATTCTTCGTTCTTCCTCTTCTGTGCTGAAAGTCAATGACGAGTTTTCCTCCTCTTTTCTTCACAAAAGAGGTCTCAGGCAAGGCGATCATTTATCGCCAATGTTGTTCATACTTGTTGCAGATGCACTACAATCCTTTTTCAACAATGTTGCTTCACTCATCTCAGGACCTATTGTAATTCCCCCTCGTACTTTGCAATATGCTGATGACACCATTATACTGATGGAAGCAAACCCTCGTTCAATGCTTATAATTTCAGAGATTCCCTCGAATTTTGCAGCATTATCTGGTCTTCAAGTTAATGATGCAAAATGTCTCTTTGTCCTGATTTCAATCCGAAAATCCAACATTCAGCACATTGCATCTATTCTCAAATGTCAGGCAAAAGAACTTCCTATTACATATCTGGGTCTGTCTCTTTCTATCCGTCGGCCAAAGAAAATCCATTTCCAACCTCTAATCTCAGCTTTTCAGCGAAAATTGGATGGTTGGAAAGCCAGATTTCTTTCAATAGGCGGACGCCTCACTCTGGTCAAATCTGTACTTACAGCTCTGCCCTTACACTACATGCAAGTACTTAAATTGCCACCTTGGCTTCTTAAGCACTTGGAGGGTATTAGGAGAAGATTCTTTTGGAAAGGAAAAGATAAGTGTCTCGGGGGTCACTGTCTTGTAAACTGGTCCAAATGTTGCCTCCCAAAAGATAATGGTGGTTTGGGTATACTTGATCTCCATAGGCAAAATATTTCACTATTGTTGAAATGGCTCTAGAAACTAAAGTTTGAACCAGCCTCTGTTTGGACGTCCACTATACATAGTCTCTATGGAATAGTGGATATCGATCTTCTGGATTCAAATAGAGTTTCTAATAGTTTCAATGATATTCTCCAACTAAGACTTTTCTTCAGAGCTTCTTCAATTCCTTCCAACGGAAACCCCCCCCCCCCCCCCCCATTATTTGGAAATGGACATCAGATGGAATTTTCACTTCAGTAAGTGCTTATAAATGTCTCTCCAATACTGTCATTCTTTCAAAATTTTACCATTTTATTTGGAAAATCAAGTGCCCTCCAAAAGTGAAAATTTTCCTTTGGCTTCTACTACAAGATCGGCTTCTGACACAGCAAAATCTTATCCTTAGAGGATGGCCATCTTCAGCTACCTGTGCCTGCAACATAGTTGAAACGACGCATCATCTCTTCCTACATTGCCATTATGCAATATCTGTTTGGTCTCATATATATACAGATACACTTCTCACTGCCTTTGCTAGATTTCACCCAAGATTTGAGCGAGTTCTGGCTATCTCTCAAGCATCTTGGCATAAATTCATGGGATATTATTTGGGCAGCTACTAACTGAAATTTATGGAAGGCTCAGAACAAATGAATATTCTCGAATTTGGACACCCCAACGGATTTTTTGCTAAAAGACATCTATTCTTGTATCGACTCTTGGAAGAAGCATGCTTAGTAGTTTTTCTTTTTTTCTTGTATAGTTAGGTTTTAGTTCTCTCCTTTTCTTCTTTTTATTTTTTTTGTATACATCTTCGTAAATATTTTTATTATTAATAAAATTGTCCGTGTAGTCTTTCCTACCTGACCTTCAAAAAATAAAAGTGGACCATTATCCCGTGCAGTTTATTTTTTAAACGTGCAGTGCAAGTCTTTTAGCGATGATTGTTCAGTCTAATCTCAACGTGCAGATGAAAGACTTGCACTGCAAGTTTTTAAAAAATCTGCAGAAAATTTCGTTCCGTGAACAAGTAGGTGAGTACAACTTATCGTTGCTCGTCCATGGTGTTGAACGCAGCAAAAGATTATATTGCTGGATAGATGTAAATCAAGCATTAAAACCCTTTCTTAAGTTGCTTTCCTATCGAGTGACTAAATAGGAAATAGCATATAATTTTATAGGATCAGCAAATCACAGGTGTCTTTTTTTCTTTTTCTTTTTTCTTTTTTCTTTTTTGAGGGATATCAAGATTTTATTAAATTTCATGTGTATGAGACAGATCTGTCCCCATTTCTAATACAACAAAACACCATACGTAGCTAGAAAATTAGGATAAAACTTATCGAATGAAGAAGGAACTTTACCTATTAATATTATATATAGGATTGTCATTATATTATCTCTAATCAGTTTATGATAGGTATTTTCTAAGGCTAATTAAATCCCTAAGTTGTCCAGTTATTTGACACTTATTTTTTCCTAAACTAAAGTGATATTTACTTCTTTTTTTTATCCTATGGACAATTAAAGTTGTGACACTGGTAACTAGTAATTGGTAAGGGTCCAAGGAACTGGTTCTAAATACCTAGGCCCAAAAGTGCGACAGTCAATAAAAGCCTACCTCCACCCAAGTTATACGAACATCAGAAAATGGCCAACGTACAGTCCAATCCCAAGAACAGCATTCAATGCCCATCAAAATGGCCGAGTATTCTACCAACACCAGTTGACAAATTAAGCGGGACTGATACACACCATCCAGGGATTTCCATCCATCCCATCCACAGGCCAAAAATGGGCCTCAGCCTCATTTTTTCGCACGCTGACGTCAGCGAAAATTTTTCTGAATTTTTTCGAAAATTTCTGGATGCTGACTTCATCAAATGTACTGATTTATTTGTTCAGTTAGATGACATAAGGGTTGAATTAAAAGTCGTAAGTGTTCAGTTAGTTGCATCTGAAAATAGATTTTCGTATTTTTGTGTTCAGTTTAATACGGCAAAGATTGAATTAAAAGTCGTAAGTGTTCAGTTAGTTGCATCTGAAAATAGAATTTTCGTATTTTTGTGTTCAGTTTAATACGACAAAGGTTGAACTAAAAGTTTTATTTGTTCAGTTAGTTGCATCTGAAAATGAAATTTTTGAATTTTTGTGTTCAATTTAATACGACAAAGGTTAAACTAAAAATTTTATTTGTTCAGTTAGTTGCATCTGAAAATGGAATTTTCCGTACTTTTGTGTTTAGTTTAATACGGCAAAGGTTGAACTAAACGTTTTATTTGTTCAGTTAGTTGCAGCAAAAATTTGATTTCGTAATTAACATTTACAACACACAAAGTGAACACATATAACAAAATAATTAACATTTACAATAAACAAAATGAACACATACAATATTCAATATACAAAGTGAACACATATAACAATATAGTTAACATTTACAATAACAAAGTGACCATATATGATGACTAACTAATCCATTAGAAAAACTAGATCACTCATAACAAATTACATATTATGGTTTGAATAAATGAAGAACTACTTTTGAGATGAGAAGATTGCTAGTCGTCTTGGTGCTTTCATTGGCAGGAATTCGTAAACATCTCTCCATTACATACAACCTATACGGGCTGGAGGTTCAAGGGGTTTGTCTATTCCCATTTCAGCCAGAGCTCTGTCTCTTCTAGCATCTGCAATCATCTTTTTCAAAGGCACTGCATATGGCTTCTTTTTGTTTTTGGGATGTGGAGCCGGAAGATCTACATTTTGTATATTCTCATAATTTTTCTTCTTTTTAAAGGGCTTTGAAGAAAATTCACCACAAGCACAGATAGTTCTCGCTTTAGGTTCTGTATGTTGTTTGTACAAAACAAGTTTGACCTGAAATGAAATTTGAGAGAGTGAGAGGTCACAATAACAACAACAAAATAATCAAATGAACAATAGAGATTCAAGGGTCTTGTGCTAAACTAGAATTTAACCAAAGCATCCAGGCCTGGTATACAGTACCAGATCAAAATAGCTGAAAATCTGGATTTTTTTTTTGTTCAAAGCTAAAACCAGACAAACCATTCCTTAATTGGATGAAAGCTTTTCAGTCCATTTATCTCTGGGAAGCTGAAAGAATTAACTGCACAAATGAGTGAGAAGAAAAATAAATGAGTACAGGAGCGACATGAGGAGGGAATGATTTGAAAGTTATGGAAATACAACAATTACCTCTAGTAGGAAGCGTCTCCATGAAAAATGCCAAGGTAATGACTGGTCAATCAGTTCCAATTACACACATTCAACTGCAATAGAAACAACCAATATCATGAATATTCTCACAATATCACGTTTATATCACTTCAAAACACTAGCATAATCCGTACGCCTTATGCATTCACATGTTTCTTTCCAATATGTGTCTGAGATATTTGTGTTCTCCGAGAAAAAGAAAGGCTGGAAAAGTACCGAACTGTGAAGAGATATTCGTGCAATTTGAAGATACTTCGGGGAGTGCCTTGTAATTGCGCCGTGAACGCTTAGGTGAAGGTGGGAGGATGCCGAAGGAAGAGCGCTTGCACTTATCAGAGCAGTCACAGTGAAGATAGCATGGCTTCCTCGTCGTGGTTGTCAATGGCACACGAATCAGAGAGAAAATCGGCCACGGGTCGTCGTCACGGGTCGCCGTCGGAGGTGGTGGTAGTGGTGGAGCGGCGAGCCCAGCGACAATCCATCAAAGCATCGGCATTGAGATCGAAAGAGATGAAACCAGAAACAAGGGAGGGAAATGAGGGATGCGGCTAGGGTTAGCAGGGGGATTTGAGGTATATATGGAGGTGGGCTAAATCGCAGGGCCTGGAACTGGTCCACTAAAGGCCTGTGGATGGGAAGGATGGGAAAAGAGGGGATTAAGTCGTTCCCTGAAAACTTTTGCAAGTTTAAATAGTTTTTGCCACAAAAAAGCCCACATGTACACTCCAGTTACGTAAGGATCCACACCAGATTGACAAGTGGCAAAAACCTAATTAATACTTAACTCAATCAAGGACCTCTACAGCGGCCCGTGACATCAAAATAGAATAGCTCACTCTTTGGATAAGTGGAGGGGAATGTAAAAGGAAGAGAAATGTTGGATGAAATGAAATGGGAAAAAAAGTTTTTATTTTTCTCCCTTTTTTCTCTTGTTTAGATATAAAATTATTTTTATTTTTATTATATTTTTATTCTTTGGTGATCTTCTTCTTGCTGGATTTCATTTCTAGCTTACTCCAACTTGTTTGGGACAAAAAAGACTTAGTTGTTGTTGTTGTTGTTTAGATATAAAATTATGAGAAGAGAAATTAACAAATAATCACAGATGACATTGATACTCTTGGCTCTTTCTAAGTGACTCTCTTCTATGATTTGGAGTTAAGAGTTTGGTGAACCAACTCCAGAGCTGCAAAGAACAAAGAAAAGAGTAAAACATTGAAACTTAATTACTTTTGGAAGATTGAGGTAGTATGCGGTGTTTGTTTCAGTCAAGCATTTTGGGGGAAAAAAATAGCACGTTTAGATTTGAACTCTGATTTTAATTTTAATTATTCTATACCCCAATTGAATGTTCCAGTTTGCACTAGCCACTCAGCCAGAAATCTGTCCAGGAAGAACATACCAGAAAAAGTGCATTTGCACATGAATCACTTGATCTGGGAACAAAACAGAAAAGTACGTTTGCACATGAATCACTTGATTTGGTCACTCAAACTAAACGTAGCAAACTACAAGTTTGTACTAGAAATTGATTTCGTGCAAAAGATAACTGAGCAATCTGACCTAGCTTGTAGCTAACTTTAGTACTATCAGACTCGGGTAATAATCATAAAATTTACTTTGACGTGGACATGAGTACAAATTTCTGATGGCTTGATGAAAATTATTCTACACAAAAATTGCATCGGAACAGGCATCTTCACCATTTGAAGAACCTATAACTGCTTATATTCCGAACATGTTTCAGTTCAACAGCATGTAAGGTGATGTCTATTTTATTATTATTATTATTATTATTATTATTTTATCAAGCAGATGATGCCTAGCTAGTTAGCTAGGAGTCTAGGACCATTTGAAGACGCTTTATTAAGGTGTCATATTTGACTTAAACAGTTTGCTCAGGATAAAAATTACTTGGTGAAAAATCCTAAAACAATTTTTTACAATGCCATGTATTTTTTAAAAGAAGAGGAACCTACCTTGCTAATCAAATTCGCTTGACAACAAATTCGTCCTGTTGCAATAAAACCAGCTCATATATCAATTTCATATAAAAAAATTAGTTTATAGCAACTTTTTCCAGCCATCTTTAAAGTCGCGCACTCTACTCTACATTTCCTTACTTTGACCTTCCCAGCCCAGTGGCAACACTAAGGACCAATTAGGCCCAATATTTGGAGTTGGTCCTATAAAGGTCCGAGAAAACCTGTCTATACCGTTCCTGGTGGTACAGTACTACTATATACCGGTCATGGTTATATAGATATTACAACAAAAAAAAAAGGTTTTCCCGTCCGAAGTTAGTGAAGTTGATATAATTTTTTTCTAGTACTGAAATTCGAGTTATTCACTTTTAGTCGCTGAAGCTCAATTTTTTTCAAAATTGACACTTCATTAACTTTTCCATCAAATTAATAACAGAATGTGACCAAATTTAATGGAAAATTTAGTGACCTCAGTGAAATAATTGGCTAAGTGATCAAATTTGAATATTTAATGAAATTTAGTGATTAAAGATAAATAATTCAACGTACAATGCCGAAATATAAATTTATTATTAAGTTTAGTAACATCCGATTATAATTACTCTATGGAAAGGAAAATGATGGAACTCTAACACTATGTTTGGTTCGATGGTATAGAGTGGGAAGAAAAGAAAAATATGAAGAGGAAAAGAAAGAGATGGGATAGAAAGTAAAATAATTTTACACTTCTTGTTTGGATGAATAATGAAAGGAAAGCAAAAATAATTTTTTTTTTTTTTACATCGAACATCTTTTCAATCATAATCTAAAACAAATCACTATATATTTTGGAATAGATTACTTTATCGTATCACACAAACTGACTTTCCTCATCCAAAAAAACACACACACACAAACTGCCTTTCCAACGGTTCTTTTATGAAAAAATTAGATATTTGCCATCCCAAAATTGAGTAATTAGAAATTTGCCACTCCAAAGTTAAGTCTTTGAAAATTGCCACTCCAAATTCAATTTACTTAGAAATTTGCCACTTTTCATTTTCAACCTTTGATATTGACAAAAATATCCTCATCCTTCTTTGTTGAAATTGGGGTTTCTACCGATTAAAAATATTTGCCTCACCAATTATTTAGAGAGTACGAAAATAAATTTGTGACTGATTAATTGAATCTTGTTAGTGAATCTCTCTCTCGATCTGAAAATTGGTACATATGTTGAGTTAAGACTAATTAAGATCTTATTATTAACGACAGGTTTTTTTTTATTTTGAGTAAAAAATGAAGGACAATTCCTATCTTTTCATTAAAGAAAAATTCCCAAAATGAACTTATTAGAGTCTTAAAACAAGAATTGCCAATGAAAAAAAATAAAAGATGGAATTGCATTCTGAATACTTTCCGTTAAGTGGTTCCACTTATTTACTACCAGTGCGCAAGATCAATTTGACTTGCAAACTTGAGACAAACTAAAAAGTATAGAATTGCAATTATCTCCTTATGAAACTTTGGATTTTTGGCCATCAAACAGAAAGCAACTTTTTTGAAATAAAAAATCGGCAAAAGCACTAGATAAGGGATTTCAAGTTTTTGACGAGGGAGATAGGAGGGAGACAAAGAAGAGGGTATTATGGTCAATATGAAAAGTTAAAAATAAAAAGTGGCAAATTTCTTAGTAAATTGAATTTAGGGTGGCAATTTTCAAAAACATTATTTTAGAGTGGCAAATTTCTAATTTCTCAATTTTGGAGTGGCACATATCTAATTTTCCCTTCTTTTATTTATGCAATTTTATTAAGTGGATACACAAATTTAATAGCCGAACTTACATTGACAAAAAAAAGGAAGTTAATCGATTATATGTCTGAATTTATACACACAAGAATTGAAGGTTGCTATTTTTGGAATTTCCTACCATTTGTTTGTATCCAAAATGGCAAGTACAAAAAATTTTGAAAAAAAAAATAACAGTAAAAACAAATTATATAAAAATTGATTTGCTATAAGATTGCGATATGTAGATTGTATTGTTTAAATTAAATTAGATTTGTCGATTTACGCAATACAACAATTTGGAAACTCGTAACTCTATTTTCATTGATCATGATCATTTTAAATTAACCTATAAAAAAAGTTTTATTTACTGCACCGTGGACAATTTTATTTAAAATTATAGTTCAGAATTTTACTATTAGGTTGTGCAATGTATTAAAAATATATATTTTTGTAATTGAAAGTGAACCTGTTTTTAAAATAAAGTGCAATATGTACTTTTCCATTTCGATACACCAGTGACATATATGCCATTGTTTTATGGCAGCACTTTTGGACTACATTTTATATGATTGCGTACATGAACCGCACTAAACACATGTCAAAATGGCAAGGTACCCTTCCAATACCTCTCAATTAACACACTTCACCGGTACACCAACACATTCCTTTCTTGCACCAATTGATAACATGTTTCCTAGAGCACCCACATGTCCAACTTACCACTTTAGCAAGCTCAATCTTTTATAACTCTAATTTTATATCCTAATTGATTGGGTTTGTAATCTAACTAGTGTGACTTTGAGGTCACTCATGTCCATGTCATAAATTCATAATTTCATATCCATCCTTTGTTTAGCTGGAAGGTGCCAAACCAGGCCGTTAGAGGGATTGCTACAGTGGGCCTCAGTTGTGAACCGTCCATTGGTTCAAATTAGTGACAGGTGGCCCCAAGTTAGTTAGGTCTTTCACCAAACTTTCATTAAATTATTGGAGAAACCCGAACCTTAAGGTCGTAAAGGTTCCCCTCCATTTTTTTGCAAACTGGAGAGGCAATTCACTTGATTGTGGATTGTAACGGAAAATAAAGTTTCATTAGTTATGAGAAACAGCCGTAAAACTGATTCTCTATGCTCTGTATTTTTTTTAATTAATGAAATACTTATGCTAATTGAGACTGTTGTTGGATTATGTTGATTACAATATGTTGTAAGTTTGTTTCGTGTCAATATAAGTCGCGCTTTCTTATTTTCCAATACATGTAGATGATTGTTTTACTTAAGAAGATATGATCATATAATATTTTATAAATTAAAAAAATTTTACCAAGGAATCTATAATCATGCTTATTCAGTAGTCTAAAAAGTTTTTGTTAAGATACATACTAATTGGTTTTTTTAAGGACCAGGTGGCAAGTACCACATACTAGTTGGTTAACATTAGTTAGAAAATTACTCAATCCCTTTATTGCATACATAGTCCTTTAGTATCAATAAAAGATTTTAAAAAAATCACATTTTTGTTAAAAAAACTATTTTAATTCCCGTGATAATAAAGGGACTTTTAAATTTTTTTGTTTGTTCGTTGGAGATTGTATAAATTCTCAAAAATTAAATAGCATAACATGATAGAAAAATAATGGTCAATTTGAAATATGTACAGATATCTAGTGGATGTGATTGTGAATGGGTAAGCAGGAAGGAAGGGGAAAGAGATGAAAAACAACAATTAAAATCACAAATTCACAATAAATCAAGTACTTTGCATAAATATAATAATTTAATTTTTAGTAATATATATTATAAACAAACGATAATTATAATATTAAACTATATTTAATATAAATGAAGCACTTTGCTTAATTTTAAGTTTGTAAGTTTAGAACTCTAATAAAAGGCATCAACCCTTGGCACATTGAGCATGTAGGAACTAGGAATACCCAAAAAAAAATGGACTCATCCGTTTCTACGAAACAGGAGACTTTTTGTTCACTTATTATTGTTCACAAATTATTTTTTATTACGAGCACGTAAATCATACTGCCGCCACTTTATGACATGAAGATGAAGGCAACGCTTTGTAAGTCAAAGCTTTAGTGGGCCCTATTCTATATCTAATTCACCAACCATTATCCTACACGTGGTCAGAAGTATGGTCCTTTGACATCCAAATTAATAACTGGTCGACACATCAGATTGTATTGCCATTATACCTCTCAATTTCTATGTGGCGCATTTCTTCAGACATCCGATGCATTTATGAAACCTTTTCTTAATGATTAAACATGGAAGGTGACACTTTTAGTTGTTAAAAGAGATCTTAGAGTTCAATTATCATCTATATATCTGTTCCTGGATAAACACTAGTACTAATCATCTAGTTGCTCAATTTTTCAAATTTTGCTTCCCATATAATATGCTACTGAAAGAAGTGAGCCAACGTCAAGTTTTGTAAAAATTTAAATTGATGAACGGGTATGTCTTGTTAGCCTATTTTACTAACAATCTCATAATTAAGTAGAAGAAAGGCACATGCTACGCCACTTGTTAGAACTATTGGGCTGAACGCTAACAGTAGAACTTTCTGCCGCTAATGTTGGCTTTGTTGCAAGAATTGAAGTTGTCATTTTTTTTTTTTTCACACTTGTCATACACTTATTAGCCTTAGGCTTTGCTCCACAATTTTGTTAGGAGGTAGTGGAAGAGAATGGAATGTAATGGAAGACGAAAGAATGGAAGAAACAAAATATCATCTTGCTCCAGATTTGAAAGAGTGGAAATGGATGTCACATTTCATCACCTCATTTTAATACATAAAATGACTATATGACCTTAGTTTGGTACAATGGAGAAAAATCTAACTTTTGGTGGGCCCAATGTTATAGAAGGGAAGGTTGAAGGATAAATTTTGAACAAAAAGTAGTTTCGCCATTGCCACCGGATACACCCCCAAAATCGGGGGTACCATTTTGTTTCCTGAAATCCCACTTTCTTGACCTCCTTTCCCATCGTGTCACTCCATAATGGAATCTGGAGCAGGTGAAATTTTGGTTCTCCCATTCCATTCCATTCATTACCTCCATCTGGAGCGCACCCTTAGGGGTGAATTTAAATCGAATAAATTGAATGAATTGTATGTAATTTCGTGGTTATACAGATAATTTTTTTTTAAATAAATAATGTATATGTCACTATGTGACCTCCATAAACCGGTGATTATAGTTCTATATTGTTGATTTTGACAATTATTCAATTAAAAAGATTTTTCTGAGAATTATTTTAACTTTTAGTTATTTTAGTGTACTCATTTGAAGAATTTATTTAAAAAAAAAAACTACCCAATGCATGATTAGTAGCAAACACATCTTCAAAATTGGTACATTTTTTCTATATATAAAAAAAGGTAAACCATTGACCAATTAGTTGTCCTAATATACATGCTACGAGATTAGGATGTGTCCAATTTTTTTTAAAAAAAACATGAAAATCTTTTGATTGAATAAATATTTAGCCAAAAAAGATACTAATCATTCACGGTGTAACACAACATAACATTTGCGCACTTCATCCATAACAGTAAATTCCAAAGTTACTTTGCAACAGCATAACAAGTGTCAAATACGTGGCTTAAAAAAAAAAGTAACCTAGAG
This sequence comes from Rhynchospora tenuis, assembly GCA_027725995.1. Taxonomy (NCBI): domain Eukaryota; kingdom Viridiplantae; phylum Streptophyta; class Magnoliopsida; order Poales; family Cyperaceae; genus Rhynchospora; species Rhynchospora tenuis. The sequence goes on from CM050889.1 coordinate 81,722,439, forward strand.
CTGGAATATCTAGGTGTTTGACTGCATAAGAATTATGTGGAGACCGAGTGATAGATAGAGTGGGCCATCGCCGTGGGAGCGGTTGAGATTGATCCTCAATTTATATTTTACTATTTATAACAAAACATGAATTGGTTATATTATCTTGTGTTGGAAAAGATGGGAAAAAATGGAAAAAAATCGTCACCTTACCACATTGATAGTCTACAATATGCATCCAATTATAGATAGTTAATCTATAGGTCGTATGATGCAACCAGACTATAAACGACAATTATTTCATTTGTTAATGATATCCAAGTGATTCTGTTATCAATTGCTGATGTATGTTATCCATATCATTGTAACGCATCGCCTTGTCATATAGATTTTTTTTTTCTGCAAGTTTTCTATTTTTTTTTCAATGACCGATAAGATATTATACACTGAGGAAAAAATTGTTGTATAAACATATAATTAAATAAAATTGTGCACATGAAGTACTTAACTAGAGGATACATCAAGCTTCGCTTGATTTTGAAATTCTTACTGACATTTAATTATCAAAAAAATATATAGCGGCCACTGCTTTTAATATATAATATACTATAAATGCGCTTACATAATAATGTTTATTTTTCTTGACATATTAATTAACAAACATTGTACATGTGAAAGGTGTCACAAAAGAGAGATTGAGACATGGTAAAAATAAAAATATGAAGGGGTCATAAAAATCAGAAATAAATAATGTGTTGTCAATTTATTTTATGTTGGTGAAGCGAGTCAATTTTATGAGCAATATTACCTGACATACAAATAATTATAGAGTATCATGTTACAAAATTAGGAAAAATACTATTTTCATAATGTTTGAAGTGCCAGACTATATTTAACCAAATGATTCCGACACCCACACATCTTTATTTATACTAGATCTATAAGTCGAGCTTTGCTCGACGATAAACAATATATAAAAATTACATGTTAATTCTTTTAAATTGATAGATGATTGTTTGACCCCATTTTATAAGTACCAAATTCATGAAATAATTGAATAAATTCATGGAGCAATAAATACAGGGGAGTTTGAGAAAATCCATGGAAAACACCAAACGGACTCCGAAAATTATGAAAAATTGCCCAAAAATCCCCTAGGAATTATGATGAATTATCATGATTTCAAAACCCCAAAATAATCAACAGAAATCCCACAATATGCAAATAAACCCCCAAAACTCATAAAATTACCAAAATAAATCCATGAGGAATTTTACAAAACCATTTGGACCATTAAATTCCTCATATTTTTCTAAATCTACCCATAAAATTTCATCCACAAATAACCAAGGAAAGGCCCTCAAATGATTTATTTTAATTGGGCAGCAAATATATATAAATGAATTATGGAAATTGAAAGAAAATCCCAGAAAAAATCAAAAAGCTTGGCGCGTGCAACCAACTGCAGCGGATCCGGGGGAATGCAGCGTGTCGCTGAGTTTAAATCCCTTCGCCCCGCCTCAATTTTGCTTACGCCCGGTGCATGGACCGAAGGCATGAGATCCTCTGATTCAGCGCTGGCTCACGACAGACCGGGCGCTCCTATATCCCTGTCTCTCATTAACCCTGACAGGCGGGTCCCGCGACGAAGCGATCGTCTCCTTCAACGAAACAGAAGAAAAATCGAAGGAAAGGAAAGAGGGGCGCAACCGTCAGCGTAACCGCCTGGTCAAACCTCATCGGTGCTCGTGGACTGTCCAATCGGACCCCACAAGGCCACGTCATCATAGCCCCCACAACAGAAAGCACGAAGAAGGCGTGAATTAGAAACAAACTTAACAGAATCGATGGGAACGAATTCAGTCAAACTTTCCTTCCCTCGAGTTGACCAACCTAAAAAGAAACACAAGCTCATGCTCTTTCCACCGTTGGATAGCCTGTCGATCCGTGTGCTCCTCAATTGGATGGCCAAGATCAATTGAAGCATCCTCCTCCTTGAACAAGCCACTGAAGATTGAAGGCTATAAATACCCCACGGCTTGCAGAAGAAAGGGGCTCTTCCCTGGTCCAACACACACATCTCAGAACTCCTAGAGAACTTCTCTAGTGACTTCTGAGCACACACTAGCACATAGGCTAGCCATTAGCAGAGCTTAGGTAGTTTCATTGTGTTAAGCATTTCGTCGAACAGTTGATAGACTTAGAAAGAAAGGTAAAGCGAAGAATAATTGAGCTTCTTTGAGCTGTTGTAATCAAAGAGTAAGTCAGAGGTAAGTGTAAAGAAAGGATTGTAACTTGATTTGTGAGATTTAAGTGAAATTCTATTTTGTTTGAATGATTTGCTCGGATCAAGGTTTTGCAACTGAATTTTATCAAAGATTTGTTTAATTTGTTCAATTGCTTCTCTTTCTCCCTTCTTTGGCCCGATTGTATGATAAATCTGAAGATTCTTCAGATTTTAGCCATTTCCTTGCTTTGATTGGAGTTTATCCAATTTTTAGCTTTTACTGCGGCTGGTGTTTCACCAATCCTGGTAGCATCTCCCTTTCCATGTTTTTAGCCAAGGGTAGGAGACCCCATTAAACATGGATAAGGGGGAGATGTTGCCGGATTCTTGACTGAAGATTCATGATTTTGATATTTAATTATCATGTGATAATGTTATTAAAAAACTGTCTTGAAATTTGAGTGCATATTTCACTCTTTAGTAATTGGTTTTACAGCAACTAGGTAATTCAAACGAGAATAATCCAAAACAGTGTTAAACTTCCTTAAAATTGAAAAGTAGAAATTGACAAAACGCAAACAAACCCAATCTCACTTGCTATACTGATTTGAGCACACAAAGCACACTTAATTGAACCTAATTCCAGCATCAAAATGATTCCTTTAGTTGTATAACAACTTACAAGCAAGTTAATAAAAAAATAGAAGCATTTAAAACATTGCCTCTTCTGCTCCATGCTTCTCCCATCAATTGGGGCCATCGCTAGACCAATCAACCATACCATTGTGCTCTTCCTAGTGCCACGAAGCCATACAACCTAATCCCATGGACTATGATGGTCCCAATGGCCGGAATTTCGCCGGAGAAACCCGACGGAAACCATGGAAGGGACTAAGAAAATTACCCCAAATTGAATAGCTAAAGGCCAAATTAAATACTCATTCCTCTTATTCTCTCCCTCGTGATTCTATTGAACTCATTTGGGACAACCAAAGCGACCTAGTTCGCCGGAAAACACGAAGACAGGAACTCCAGGGATTAAATTGAATAAAATCGTAACTCAGTCAAAAGGAATTAACATGCTCTTGATGAAATGGATGCGATTCCATCCAAACTAAGACCACCATCGTGTTCTCCACATTTTCGCGAGCACATAGGGCCCAACGTCGATGTCAACGGCGGCCTAGATCGCCGGAACGACGTCTTCAGAGGGCTCTTCTGGAAATAAAATAAGTTGAGGGACCGCGTCGCAAAAATCCCTCTCTTCAAAAGGAAATCCAGCGCCGAGCTCACCTGGATCTTCTGTGGCCAAACTACGTGAAGTGGATCCCTGACATGGCAGTGACCTGCCACACCTAGCCTCCAGAAACAAAAATAAACCTGACATCCGGGACCTACCTGTCAGAAAATAAAAATAAAAAAATAAATAAATTATGTGCCACGTGTCAGCATCAGGAATTCCCAGAAATTGTTCAAACTTCAAAAATTCATTAAAAATAGTAGGAAACTCAGAAAAATTCAAATAAAATATCTATAAAATTTTAAAAATTTGTAGAATCTAGATTCACTAATATTTTGGTATAAAATTATGTCAAAATGTGCTCCTTTGGTATTTTTAAAGTATTTTCACTATAAAAATTGAATTTTAAAAAAATAGTAAACATCACAAACATAATAAATCTTCTATAAAATTCTTAAACAAAATTTAAGCAATTTCAAAACATTCTCCAAAGGGTTATTTTCAATTAAGTACTTTCAAATTAGTATTTTCAAAAATGTAAAATGAATTCTAAACCTTTAGATTTATAAAAACAAAATAAAGGAAAAGTAATAAAATTACTAAAGCCCAAAGAGAAATATTAGAGAATTAAAAGTTCAAACACGATACCCAAAGTCAACACCGAAATTCCGTTAGTTGAGGAAAAGTCACTCCCTGAAATCAAGATCAACACCAATGCAAGGTCAAATCGTCTTTCCAGAAGCTAATTCCTACAGCGACTCACATAGTCCCAGGAATTAAATCCAAAAGTCTTACAAGTCACCAAATGACCAAGACCCAGTTCTTCCAAGCCGTCAAATGGCGAAGAACAACCAAATCAAACTCCAAAAGTCTTACAAGTCACTAAATGACCAAGACCCAGTTATTCCAAGCCGTCAAATGGCCAAGAACAACCAAATCAAACTCCTAAAGTCTTACAAGTCACCAAATGACCAAGACCCAGTTCTTCCAAGCCGTCAAATGGCCAAGAACAACCAAATCAAACTCCTAAAGTCTTACAAGTCACTAAATGACCAAGACCCGGTTCTTCCAAGCTACCAAATAGCCAAGAATCACCAAATCAAACTCTTCAAGTCTTACAAGTCACTAAATGACCAAGACCCGGTTCTTCCAAGCTACCAAATAGCCAAGAATCACCAAATCAAACTCTCCAAGTCTTATAAGTCACCAAATGACCAAGACCCAGTTCTTCCAAGCCGCCAAATTGCCAAGAACAACCAAATCAAGTTCTCTAGTCTTATGAGTCGCCAAATGACCAAGGCTTCGTTCTCTTAAGCCACTAAAATCAAATTATTTGAGTAGATTCAGTAAAGTTGTAGATAAGGTGTTCTCAATTAAGTCCTGTTAATTAGGTTTGGTACCATTAATTGAGTCCGATTTAAACCAAAAGAATTAGGTCTTTTATTTTCTCAATTGTGCCCCGTCACTTAGGATTGGTAACATCAATTGAGTTTAATTTAAGTCGAAATTAAATCAAGATAACAACTTTTCTAGCCTACGACATATAATTTCTCGAATCCCTTAATCAGAGGTTCTCGTGATTCGTCACGGGGTAATTAACAATAGGGGCTTGCGCCTATTGGAAGGAAAGGATCCACAAAATTAATAAACCCTCATGAGAATGGATTCTCGTTAATGTTTTTCTTGTTGCCAAGATGCATTTTAAACTTGAATTTAAACTCGTGAGGGGTGAATCTAAGGCTTATTCCCGTTCTTGAGGAAATCCAATCGTTCTTCGAGAAATGATGAAAAAGTCCACACAATGATTTTGAATAAATGGTTTTAATGGAAAGTATGTTATATTTTTAAAATATATTCTCTATATAAGACAATTTGACAAACTGATATTTTTATCATAAAAAATAATAACTATAAATTTGTAAATTCAATAGTGAAAATTGAATCAGTACAATGGAAACAACAAATACATTGAATAGTAATCAATTATATACTTTACACACTATATTGTTCATAAAATATTTACCTTACTATCTAATAGAATTAATTCATGCCCCATGTATATTCCGTTTTCGAATCTATACAGGCCAAATTTTTGTGACCCGTACATGTATCACGCCTAGATTTTTATTTGAGAGTGATGTGATATCTATTATGTTTGTCATTTTGTAAATTAAAAATGATTGATGAAAAATTGAATAAGGAAGATGCTAAATATTATTGATAATATGTTGGCACCATTTGGTGGCGGAGACATCCATTCGATTCTATCTTTTGGCATTACATATCTTCAATGGCACTCTATGGAATATATGTTAAAATAGACACATTTTCATTCTCACCCTTTGAGACATCTACTGGATTGCATCCATTGGCGAGGCATCTCTTAAATGGCACCGATGGAATATATGTTTGAATAAGCATCTTTTCAATCGCATCCTTTGAGACCATCCACGCATCTTTATTATATGTAATGTAATTATAAAATTGTAAATTCTAATGGATTGAAGTGAAAAGTGAATCAATAAAATGGGAAAAAATAATACATTGAATAGTAATTCTATTACGTATAAGGAATGTATTATATATATAATATGTTGGCACCTTTGGTGGAACATGTATCCACTCGATTGTATTTTTTTAGCGATACATCTCTTAAATGACACCCTATAGAATATATGTTAAAATAGACATCTTTTCAATCGCATCCTTTGAGGCAACTAATCAATTTCATTCTTTGGTGAGGCATCTCTTAAATGGAACCTATGGAATATATGTTAAAATAAACACATTTTCAATTGCATCTTTTGAGTCCATCCACGCATCTTTATTATATGTAAATATAATTATAAAATTATAAATTCTAATTGATAGAAGTGAAAAGTGAATCAATGAAATGGAAATAATAATACATTAAATAATAGTTCCATTACATATTTTACACACTATATTGTTCATTTTTTTATACAATTTTAAAAATTCTTTAAATGTAAAAATGAAATTTTTAAAATTTACCTTACTATGTAATAGAACAAAATTCATGGCCCATGTATCTTCCATCTTCGAAATTGTTGCGGACAAAAATTTTGCGAGCCACGTACTTCTCAAGCCTAGATTTCTATTTGAAAGTGATGTGATATTTATTATGTTTGGCATTTCGTAAATGAGAAATGATTGATAAAAAAAATTGAATAAGGGAGATACTATTTATAGATAATATGTTGGCACCTTTTGATGAAGGAGGCATCCACTCATTGCACCATTTAGCGAGAAACATCTTTTAAATGACACAATATGAAATATATGAAAAATAGACACCCTTTCAATCGCACCCTTGAGGCATCCACTTGATTGCATCTTTTGGAGAGACATCTCTTAAATGACCCCTATGAAATATATGTTAAATTAAGCACCTTTTCAATCCACTTTTGAGTCCATCCACGCATCTTTATTATATGTAAGATTATTGATTAGTTCCGTAAAGCATGATATCATGCTATGGAAAATTGGAGAATATATTTTTAACACAATAATTTTAAATATGATATCTATTATGCATACATTCATTTACAACCACAACGCATAAGCAGGTGGAAACATGTTCAGGATATATGGATAGTATATGCATGCTGATGTGTGATCTAAAAAAATATTTTAAAGCTTATAATTTCAGTGTATATTTTTTTAGAAATTTTAGTGGAAAGAAAAAAATTATAGTATATGTATATCAAACTTAGTATTTAGAAATTACTAACTGATAAACTCGATTATTCAAATTTACATGTCTAATTAGATGAAAACATTAAATCATTAATTTAAATCGATCGATTATTCAAATCATTGATGCATGTGATCTTATGTGGTTTATGCGGAGATAGGTTTAATCTGTGATCTTATGTGGTTTATGCGGAGATAGTTTTAATATGTGTATATCTTGCTTTGAGATTTCCAATCATGGTTAGTATTAGAAATCACAAAATTGCGTATTAAATAATGAATGCAAGTGACCAAATCATGTTTTTGGTTTGTTTATGTGCAATGATTATGAAAATAACCCATCATATTAAACAAACCAAACTAAAGTTTGTGGATACATGCAATCAGAATCCAAGCACACGCATTAGCAAAACTAAACTAGATATTCTTCTTCTTCTTCTTCTTCTTTTTTAAACATAATAATAATAATAATAATAATAATAATAATAATAATAATAATAATAATAATAATAATAATTCGTCTGTTGCTTGGCTACCCAACCGCTGTCCCAAGATAGATATTATTTTCTTTTAGCTCCCAAAATCAGATTTTTTTATTTTTTTTAACTTTCCTGTATGAAAACAAAATGAATCCGTAATTTGCAGAGGCAGAGCAGGATATCCTATTCCTTTTCTAGAATGCTAACACTAAGCTTATTTGTCCAACACTCATGTCTAAAGCAAAAAAGTGTGGATACAAAAAGTGTTTTGTCTTGTGACAATGAAAACACCAAGTACAACAAAATAAGCAATGCAAACACAAATTAAGGTTATTATCATCAATTAATCATCTAATCATCATCATGTTTTAAGTTTCCACCACAGATATAAATTTCAATCTCGACATTCACAAGTACAAATTCTGTAAAGATGGACAGTCCGAGGTTAGATCATGCAAGTTTCCAAGAAAGATTATTAGACATTTTGTTGTGGTCAAACCTCAATGTAAAGCACATTTTAAGGCGTTAAATGAACCAACAGTGACCCCAATGTATTCACCACATAAGTAAATGACTTTCCTTCTTTTATTTTTTTTCTTTCCTCTTTGTGGCTGGGGAGTCAGGTACGACCAGCTGACGTGTCTTAATTGGAGAATTTTGAAACTGTAATATTAGTTGAAAACTTCAAATAGGTACCATGTCAAAATACTTTATCATTCAATTATTAGCTTTCAAATTTTCTGTGTACATACCGGATAATTTACTCACTTTTTTCAACTATAAGAGCCTACAAAGCTTGTCTTGTCAACATACTAAAAATATTTTCAACGAATAATACAAGAGAAAGATCATGACTCCATTATTATCTTATCTAAAGCGTGTCTTTGTCAATTGTCTAATTGATCTATTTTTGAATCGGTGAAGGCTCCAAGCCTCCAAGTGTAAACGCACTCGACCTTTTAACTTTTTCCAAAGCTTATATGTGTCGAATATGATAACTTCATTTGAAGAACAAACAGAAATTTCAACCAAGCACCGACCAAAATTGGCGATTTCAAACGGAATGGTTTTTTTCCCCCGAATTCAATTCAGACATATAGTAGCTTCCCAAACGAATAAATACATTTTTATAATTAAAATACTGTCGTTTTTAGATTTTATTTCGAATTCCTTTTGTTGAACGTAGGCCTCTACCAAAAATAAATTTAAAATATCAATAAATGCATGCATTTTCGATGATAAATCTATAATATATACCAATTTATTTGTCTGATTCGAGCCCTATTCAATAAAAAATATTTATTATTTAATGATATGTTATTATTTGTTTGATAAAAAGTTCATATTAAAAAAATTGACCCACTATGAATTTTGCCGCACTTATACATATCTTCTTAGTTCGATTAATATAAGAAATTAATATCTACAATTTTGCTTTTTATTTCGGTAACTTTTGATCGGAAGTCATGGACGTCATATACATTTGATGCCAACATAACATATCCCATGTATCATAATAATTTTGGAAGAAAAAGATTTTTTGTTTTTTTAAAAAAAAACCATGACATTTTCTCCTATAAACATGGTAACTAAAAACTGGTTGCATAATGATGTTAAGTACACGCAAGTCAGATAAAATCTCAACTAGGAAAATAAAACCTTCTCGGTTTCTAAAAAAAAAATAAAAAATAAAAAATAAAACCTTCTCGAGTTTTAATTCTTAATTTATTAAGCATGAAACCTCAAATTGTTTGAATACATACAAATATAAAAAATGTATTAAGAAGTGTTAATTTATGTCAAAAATAGTTAAACCGTCTTAAATTATAAAAAAATAATCATAGTCCTAGCCATGATTATACTTACATCGTAATTTGGATCTGGATCTGTACTAGGATTCTTGCCTCCTCCTAGCCTCCTAGGCGCTAAAAAGCCTATGGCCTAAAACATATGGCCATACTAATTTCTAAAAATAAAAAAGATGATAATAAGTCCATAAGTCCATTGGCCGAAAAAAAAAAAAAAAAAAAAAAAAAGAAGGGGGAAAAGAACCGTCCAACTGCCCAAGCAATCCCAAAAAGGACCCGCGCAACCCCACCAAACAAACGAACTTTGTTATACCGGGTGCATAGATATCAAGTTTGTTAGACCTGGTGGAGATGCACTACAATTATTTTAACATTTGAGAGATTTGACGGGTGCTAGGAAGCACCGGGCTTCAAAAAATCGTCTGATTCACACTAAACGTAATAAATATATAGGTAGGTTATATTATTGAAGATGAACTGCATGTCCATAAGTGGACAATCCAAAGTTCCAAACGAATATTGCGTGTCCATAGAGAATTAATTTGGATTCCATGCGTTTATTTTATATACTCATGTTATATTAGAGTGTCAAAATAAATTAATTTTATTTTAAACTAATTTGAAAACAATATATTTAAATCATAATAGTTGCTAAATAGAACTACAAGAAATTAATTTATATAAGGTGTTTTCTTAAAATGTTATAATAGTTAAAACACTCATTAATATTCAACTTAAATTATTAGTAGTATATGCAGATATTTATTATATAAATATAAATTAAATTATATTTTGTTTTATGCTTTTTATGTTTTAAATTAAAAATACAAAAATTGCGTTTCATTCAATATAAGAAAATGGCTTGATTCGCATATTTATTTTACAAAAAAAAGACCATTAATTGTGTTTGTTTTTGTTGTGCACTAGGCTTCAAATATGCGCCCTTTGATGAGAAAACTAAGGTTTTAGCCAACTCTGGTATTCAAAATTGTTTATATTTTGTATCATGCCTTTTCTATAAATGGTTTCGAATTTAATTGCCATTAATTTTTTTCATATTTTATTGAAACTGTCTAGTATTCAATGATTTATTTGATATATTTATTATGACAAGTGACTTAAGCCTGTCAACATCTCAGTACATTTCAAGGTAGAAAATATCTGAAATATTTTTATTTCAAATCTAAATCAAATACCAAATGTATATATAAAACCAGAGATGGAAATGTACAAAGTTAGATAATTAAATTACATAATATATATTTTTTCAATTATCTTTGCTAGTTTTCCTTATCTAAAAATATATGTGTATGTCATAAGAAAACAATTTTAATGTTTAAATACTTACTTTTACGTAGTTTTATTCTTTTCTGAATCCCAATAAAAAAGAGATTAAATATATATATGTAACTCTCTCTCTGCATACTCATACACTCCTGCTGCTGCATAATTAGTACGTAATGACCTTGTCATAGGTTAAGTTTGAATTTACGACTAACGTCACACATCTTACATGTCACGTAAAATCTATGTTTCAATCATCTCTTCCTTATAATATTTTTTCTCTTCCAAAATCATGTTTCGGTGATTCAGACCAAAGTTGATGTGGATGGATTGCTGGCGAAGCACAATCCCGTCCTCGGCCTATATGTAATCCCTAGATCAGGTCTACGCAACACAGTTCTTGTTCCCTCGTCTAACGGGTGGACTGGAGGGTCCCTCTCTCTCTCTCTCTCTCCCGCGTAACTCCCATTCCCTCACCTCTCCTCCCTTCGTCGCTCCCCACTCGCAATCCCCAATTCCCTCCCTCCTTTGACCTCTTCCTTCCCTCCCCATCCCCCAATTCAAACCAAATCAAATCCCCATCCTTCCTTCCTTCCACGAATCATGGAAGAAGACGAATCCGACCGACGCGCCTCCTCCGTAACCACCACCTCCTCCACCGCCTCCGTGGGTCCCACTAATGCAAAGAATTCTAAAAATAGAAATAATAACACGATAAACAACGGTAACCCACCATCTCCGACTCCACCCAACCGCAAGGCTATATCTTACAGCCAACCTTTATCCAACTACAACCCCCCGGCTCTCGGCGCCAACCCGCGTCGCTCCTCGCACCGCAAACACAGCCTCGATGATGAACGCACGCTTTATTACCCGCACTACCTCACCTCTCCTCCCCCTTCTTACTTCCCCCAACACCCCAACCTCCCTCCCCTGCACCACCACAATATCAGCAGCAGTGGTGGATCGGTTACCTTGGAAAGGGTCATGTCTGAGTATGGCGGTGCACCGGGTACCCTTCCTGAGTTTACCGGGGGTGGTGGTAACACGGGGATTTTCCGGGTCCCGGTCCGTGCAGCGGTGCATCCGACCCGGCCGCCGGCTTTGGAAGTCCGCCCACACCCGTTGAGGGAGACCCAAGCCGGGTCGTTCCTGCGGGCTCTGGTGGGTAATGAGAACCAGCTGTGGGCTGCATCTGAGTCCGGCCTGCGCATGTGGAACCTTTCCGACATGTGGGGCAAACATGCCGGTGGCGTGAGGAGAGGTGATGAGGATAGTGCTCCATTTTATGAGACGAGTCGGACCTCCCCTGTTATTTGCTTGGCCGTGGACCAGGCCAGTGGTTTTATTTGGAGTGGGCACAAGGATGGTAAGATCCGGTCATGGAAAATAAATGCCGGGTTAGTACCAGAGTCTGCTTTTGAAGCAGGATCAAGTAATGAGAATGGTAGCAGTAGTTGTTTTACAGAGGGGCTTTCATGGCAGGCACATGCCCGGGAACCAGTGTTATCTATGGTGATCACATCATATGGTTAGTGCTCTGTTTTTACCAAATGCTCTGGTTTTTCAGTGGCTTGAACACATGAGTTAATTATTAATGCACTTGCTTGTGCTTGAGGATTTAATACTTGCATAGGAATAGAGGTGGTGATATAAAGGAACTCATAAGTTCCCCATTAATTTACTAAGAGCCAAAAGCAGTCTAAATCTCGTCAGGTACTCAAGATTATCTGCAATGGATATTATGTATAGACAATTGCCAAAATGCTACCCATAGCACAAATAATATGTTCCATGCTACACGTTCGTTTTCGAATTTTATGCTTCAAATTACCTATTCAAAATGCTCAACGTCATCTTCATATTGAAAAATTATAGGAAACCAAATTATATAAATTTTTTACTATTTTTCTAAAAATTTTAGAAATTTGTTGATCTAATTAGTTTGAGCCCTTTAATAATAACCGTTTTAAAAAAATTTTAATAAATAGTAAAATTTTTGAAAATAATAAGAAATTTGGTCTCGAAAGATATTTTAAAAAGAAGAATACATTGACTGTTGAGATCAATCATTTGAAGCATGATATTTGAGATTTCAATGCGGTGCTGCATGAGTCCATACGTGCTACGCGTACTCGCGTAGAACTCTAGCAATTCTCTTTGGGTATGTTTGGATGCACGTTGCGAACAAGGGATAAGGACATGTGACTAGAGACAGAGCTTGTCCTTGTTCTCAATTCTTGTTCGTGGAAATAGATGGGATTGGGAACAAGGTGATTTTTTGGATGACGTTTGGTTCGCGCGAACAAGGCTGTTCGCAGGATATCCAAACATAGCCTTTATATATATATGTTCATGTATAATGAACTCATTTCAAATTGTCAACTTGAGATTTTGTACTTAACTATATAATATTCTAGAATCTAAGGAAAATTTTCTTCCCTAACTTGGCTGTCCTGAAATAAACAAAAGATCAATTTTATCGACTCCATTTTTCAAAAAACAGGTGATTTATGGACGGGTTCAGAGGGAGGGTCTATAAGGGTGTGGCCTTGGGATGCCATAGTAAAATCTCTCTCTCTCACGGTGGAAGAGAGACACATGGCTGCATTATTGGTCGAAAGATCCTTCATCGACCTAAGGAACCAGGTCACTGTAAATGGTGTCTGTCCTTTACCTGCCTCAGCTATGAAGATCATGGTGGCGGATAAATGTAGATCCAAAGTCTGGACCTCCACCAGTCTTACTTTTGCACTTTGGTATGTTTCTCATGATTATCTCTGCATGGTTCATGGCTGAAAGGGCTCTGACAAACAAATGCTTTCTGATATTTTTTTTCAGGGATGCTCGTACCAGGGAGCTCCTGAAGGTGTTTAGCATAGATGGGCAGATTGAGACGAGGGTCGAGGCTCCGGCACCACCAACCCATGAACCTCAGCCAAATATCGAAGATGATATGAAGCTGAAGTTCATAGCAGGTTCTGCTTCAAGGAGGGAAAAATCAAAGGATAACTTCTTCCAGCGCTCTAGAAATGCTCTGATGGGTGCAGCTGATGCTGTACGCAGGTCAGTTTTTGAGGGGCTTATCTTGTCAATGAATTTATTTTTTCTATGTCTGATACTATAGTTTGGAGATATTAAGTAGATGAGTATCTGATGCTATATTTTTTTTCCTGCGTGCTAATGTATGCTACTTCAGGTTTATGATGATAACTGATAAGTATAATGGAGAAGTTAATTTTAATTTTTTCATGAACTACAGATTATTGTTTTTGCTGGTTGTACTGGCTTGGGAGTGAGTAGTGTACTTTTGTGGTTTTTTTTATGCAAAACACAACATTGTTAGTTCTAATGGAAGATTGGCTTGAAGGTATTGCGTGCAATAGGCAGGTTATTGTATGAGAAAAAAAAATTAGGGGGCTAATTGAATAAAGTGCATAGATCAGTGTTTCAATGTATTTCCTGTTTTCATAATTAACATTATGAATACTGGCCATATATAGGGTTGCAACTAAAGGTGCTTTTGTGGAAGATAACCGAAGAATTGGTGCAGTCTCAGTTGGGGCCGATGGGACAATCTGGACTGGGTTCACAAATGGATCTCTTGTCCAGTGGGATGGGTCAGGAGCCCGCTTGCTGGAGGTTCAACACCACACCTCTTCAGTCCAGTGCATCTGCCCCTTTGCTGATCGACTGTGGGTTGGGTATGCCAGCGGCACCATCCAAGTAATAGACCTGGTAGGGAATCTAATTGGCGAGTGGGTTGGGCACAGCTGTCCAGTGATTGCTATGGCCATAGCTGGATCATATATATTCTCTTTGGCCCACCATGGTGGGATCCGTGGATGGCATCTGACCTCGCCAGGTCCTATTGATGATATTTTGAGAAGTGAATTAGCAAAAAGGGAACTTGCATATACAAAAATGGAGAAAATTAAGATTTTAGCGGGTACCTGGAATGTGGGGCAGGAGAAGGCAGGACCTGACTCACTTATATCTTGGCTAGGTAGTGCAGTATCAGATGTTGGATTAGTTGTAGTTGGATTACAAGAAGTGGAGATGGGTGCTGGCTTTCTTGCCATGTCAGCTGCTAAAGAATCTGTAAGTTTTAGTTCCTTTTTTGCCTAGGATTGACGTGCTTAATGTAAATTTGTGACAGCCTGTTTTTCCAAATTGACCATTCTGCTCGACTCCTGAGCATTTTATTTCAAATATTTGATTTAGTTCTTGTTTGAATCATGTTGTTGATTTCGATGTTTGCAATTCTTGTAGTCAAACATCGAGGAGTGTATATGTCAGTAAAATCATACAGGTGCCTGCCTGAACATGGTCGATGTCGCTTGATTTGTAGTTTTGATATTAACAAAAATTAAGCTATTATATAATACTGGACATTTAGGTGCTTACCTTTTTATTCAGCAATGAAAGATATGACATCTTCATTTTGTCAGTCTGGCCCTTTTTATTATGAAACTAAGGCAACATATAGTTCCATAAATTATTATTCATTTATTAAATACTTAGGTAGGGCTTGAGGGCAGCAACAACGGGCAGTGGTGGTTAGATGCCATTGGAAAAACATTAGATGAGGGTGTGACATTCCAACGTGTTGGTTCTAGACAGCTTGCAGGATTAGTTATTGGTGCTTGGTACTTTCTCTCTCTAACAACATAGTTCAAAATGATCATGACATGTAAATTCTTATTCAGAACTTAAGTCACCAAGCTATTCCTTAATACTAGTAAGCAATGCATGGTAATTTGAGAATTTATTTGGATATTTAATTAGAACCATGACCATTTGAAGCATTTAATAACGCATCAATTTGATATACTCACGTGTCAAGCAAGTTGTGTAAGTGTTAATTTAGAAAACTGCACAAAACAAATGTACTCTAATTAGATGCCAATGTAAATTTGAAAAGATAACCATTAGTTTTAATTAATTGAGTTGACAACTTGATTATTCAATGAATGGACCTAAGACGTAATAGTATTATGAAAAAAAGTATGCTTCCTTATATCAGTATGACAACATTAAGTTAGAATTTTCTTAGCTAGCTAGGACATTCCAACAATCAAAGATGTTTTGTTTATATATGTGCCGTCAATTTTGAAACTTTTTGCAGGGCAAGAATGACTCTTCGGCCATATATTGGCGACGTTGATGCAGCTGCAATAGCAACTGGCGCTTTGGGCCGTACAATTGGTAATAAGGTACTTTACTCTATTTGATAAGCATGATCATAAAGGTATTCAAGTTGCTACCAGTCATATTGCACATGTGTACTAGTCAGTACCAGGTACATGCAAGTCTTGTCTTGTTCTTTTCCCAACTATGGTTTAATATAGAGAGCATAGCTTAATAGATGCATGAACGTAGCTGATTCTGAGACAACTAACAACTATACTAGTAGTTGGATTTACATATTTTAACATACCGGAAGTTAATTTAGTAATTCCAGTTAACAAATGCATTCCCTGTGTTCATTTCCTCTTTTCTTAGAAAAAGTTTTTTTTTTTTTGTTTATGCTAACAGCCCCATACCATTTTAGTCTGAGATGAGATGGTAATAAATATTCTCACTTGTGTACACAGGGAGCTGTAGGCCTGAGAATGAGAGTGTATGACCGAACAATGTGTTTTGTAAATAGCCATTTTGCGGCACATCTGGATGCGGTTAACAAAAGAAATGCCGATTTTGATTTCATATATCGTGGTTTATCCTTCAGCAGACCTTCTATTGGAGTTCAGGGAACGCAAGGTCTGTCATGTTACATCCAATTGGATTTGTTTGTTCTTTGAAATCTTTTATAGTGTTCATATTCCTGTGCACATTTTCGAGGAAAATTTCAAATGCAGAGTCATATATTTCCTGGTTGTACACTATACTGCCGTGATTTGTAGGATTGCATGGGATTTTGACTTAGATGACTAGACGACAAAATAAGTAGTTCTTCTTGTCATTGATATACAGATTGATCTAATGGTAACAAAATTAACAATGAAGATTTAAGAATACATTTGTCTAACTTGTTTCTCTTTTGTCTTGAACCTATACACAGCTGGTGCTACATCAGTACAATTGCATCGAGCAGTAAATGTAAGTACATCTGTTGATTTTTTACCTTGGAATACAACATGTATTGTGGTATATCAAATGATTAGGCACTATGAAATGGAAATTATAAAGTTAGCATCATTGGATAAAAAAGATTATTAGCAAGATGAAATTAGTATCTCTCAATATTGTTAGATTTTGCCAATTATCATTGCTCATAGATAGACAAGAGGCCTTACCAAGGAAACACCTGTAATTGTTCCTTTTGGAACGTGCACTCCAAAAAACCATGCAACACTCACATCCTAATAATTATTGCAACACAGACAAATGGGGCCCAATCAGAGACCATAGGAATACCCGAGCTGTCAGAGGCTGACCTGATTGTCTTCATGGGGGATTTCAACTATCGCCTCCACAGCATCACATACGATGAGGCAAGAGACATGGTTTCTCAGAGATGCTTTGATTGGTTGAGAGATAAGGATCAACTCCGGACTGAAATGAAGGCCGGGAGGGTTTTTCAAGGGATGCGCGAGGGCCAGATCTCCTTCCCACCTACCTACAAGTTTCAGAGAAACGTACCTGGTCTTGGAGGTGCGTTTTTTCGATTTATTTCTTCATATATTTTTTACTGGTGACCGTACTCCTGCCTTTTTCCTATGTATTTTGTTTGAACAAATTGGAGTGTCTAATCAATCAGCAGCTTTAAATATATGAGAGAATAGTTCCCCTAAATTGTAGACCTGGCAAATCAGGTAGTGTGTTTTCAGTGGGCATGATTAAGTTAGATTCAAATCATTCGAGTTCATATAAATGTTGGTTTTGGAAAATTAAAGTTTATATAGAGTTCAGTCCACTCTTCAATTCATGTAACTATTCAATCAGATAATTTGGGTCATAGTATCAGATTTTCGAGAGATTCAAAAACTTGTTAACTTGCATATCGATTTGGGTTCTGAGAATATTGTGCTACATACAATTTTAATTTCGGGGTTTCAAACGATTTTCAAATAATTTTACAAGCTTGTCCACAATATTATCTTTTGAGTTTTGTCCTTGACCTGGAACAATTCAATTTTGGTTAAATATCCCTCATTGGTTTGGGTAAAATGTAGTTTCAGATTCTTGAATATGAGATTGTGGCTATGGAGGTAATGAACTATTTGTCATGATGTAAACTGAAGGCTAATCTGTCATCATAATTCCTTCAGGATACGATTCAGGAGAGAAGAAGCGTATTCCAGCTTGGTGTGATAGAATATTGTATCGTGACAGCCGTTCTATTTCTGTGGCTGACTGCTCCTTAGAGTGCCCGGTGGTTGCTTCAATTACACAGTTAAATACTAAGCAACTCCATTTCTCTTTGCATATTGCACAAATGTATTCTCAAAATGGATTTTTTAATTTTTTTTGAAAAGTATGCATGTTAACTAGAAAAAAGAAAGTAAAGGCTAGAAAATAAAAAGAAGTTACAACTTACCAGCACTGATTGGACCCTAGAAGTTTAAAGGATTAATTTAAAGTGATATTGACTTGCTATACCAATTACAAATTTTCGCTATGCACTCTGTCTCATGTTCAATGCCTTAATTTTAAAATTATCTTTCCAGGTATGATGCATGCATGGATGTGACGGAAAGTGATCACAAACCTGTAAGGTGCAAATTTAATGTGGAGATTGCACGTATGGATGAATTAGTTAAGAGGCAAGAGTACGGGCAAATAATTGAATCAAATGAAAGGATTCATTCTTTGCTGCAAGACTTCCACGATGTGCCTGAAACAATTGTCAGCACAAATAATATTATTCTACAAAACAAAGGGACGACCATTCTCAGAATAACAAATAGAGACGGCAAAGGCATTGCCGTTTATAATATCATTTGTGTTGGCCAGGGGATTGTCAAAGGTGATGGAGATATCTCAGAGCTCTCTTCTAGGGGTTCCTTTGGATTTCCTTCCTGGCTGGAGGTATATAACTAGTTCAAACTACAGAACGAGCTATAATTTCATTTTTATAGCTATATATTGTCACCAGTCTAAATTTGATTCCAAATGTTGAGCAGATGCTGTATCTGAGATAATTAAGTCTTTGTTATTTGTTTATTATATCATCCTAAATATTTTAGTGACCTCTAACTACAGGTTTATCCAGCAACTGGTATAATAATGCCCAACCAGACAATAGAGGTGACGATCCATCACGAAGACTTCTACACAAAAGAAGAGTTTATTGATGGTATACCACAAAATTGGTGGTGTGAAGATACAAGAGATAAAGAAGTGTTACTTTCAGTAAATGTGACTGGAGCCAGCTCCACTGACACAACAATCCACCGGATCCATGTCAAGCACTGCTACACGCCTAAGGAATTGTGTAATGAAAGGAGTAATTCGAAAGGAGCTTCTGGAAAGAACCAGAGGAATCTTTTGCAAAGAACTGATATGAACCAGTTAGAGGGTTCAAAGCTGCCCCAGTTCAGCCCATTGAAAATGCTATGAAGGGAAGTAGAATGGAAGTGTAAATTCACAAAATTGTTCTTCTTTTATTCTTGTGTACATACTGACTATAGATGAAGATAAACAAACTCATATCTTAATGTAAAAGTATAACGTGAAAAATGGTACATAGAGAGAGCTGTGTATTCTGTTGTGATTTTTTAGGGGGCTGAACTCGTGTAGTGAGTGGGCTAATAGTTTTGTGGTTTAGTTTTGTATTTATTAATTTTACTAATAATACAGCATTAATAATTTTATGGTGTTGCATAAACTAATGCAAGTAATAATATTTTTTTTTAATTCTAGTGTAAAATTTGGATACTTTTTGCTTCAAAGTAGTGCATGTTTATGTTCTATTAGTAATCATATCCATGTGATGCGTGGACAAAATTTTATTTAAAAATTATTATAATTTTTTTGTTCTTAATCAATGACCAATAAGAAACTATAACGATAAAATAAAATGAAATGACATATGATATGTCTTGGTTTAAAAATTATTACAAAAATTTATCTTTGTTTTAATAAATATAGAAAGCATATTGATTAGCATATTTGACAAATGATTCTTTTATCTTCCACTAATATTGCTTTTCTTGCTATCTATTTTTAATAATTCATTATAGAAAAGATACTGCAATATTAAGCGACAAATTTCTTATATTGCAACAAATTTTTTTTATTTGAACTGAAGAGTCTATAAACTTATATATGTTGATAATAATCAGCTATAGATTTAAAACGATAAATGATTAAGAATGCATACCGTAAACTATTGTTTTGACCTTGGTCTAATTGTTGTAATTTGTGCGTGGCGCAGAAAGGTTATGCAATTCTTTTCAGAAAAACTTGAGCAAAACGGATAACAAATCCCTATCGTATTTTCCATTCCATAATAATAAAAATGGTTAATTAGATTTATGCCACTATGAAAATTTAAAATTAGTAAAATGTCATCATTAAATGACAAATTAGTTTTATGTCATTATAAAATAGCAAAAATTAGTTTACCACCGAAAATTGATTTGCCAATAAGTACTGACTCAAGCAAAAATGGCGCAGCTAATTTCACTCTTTTCCGGGTAATGAATATCCGATATCTGAATATTGGCGGATCCAATTATAGACCGGGTCAGCGAGGAAAACCCACGACCAAGTTGTCAAACCAGCTTGACGCCCAAGAAATCCACAGCCCAACTACCCAAAACCCGCGCCCAAGAAAGCTCCGGCCCAAGGAAACGCCTGGAGACAGAACTATATATCCGGACCGTTCGTTTGATCTAACGGTGTACGAACATCATCGTAAATATTAGGCGATTGGGTTGTGAAACTGCTCAGCTTGTAAATTTAACCCCCGCCCCCAGTTACCTTTCTCTATCATTCATTCCACAACCAAGCGCCTCCGTTAAACCTAAACCTAAAACCCTCTCTCTTGCTGTCCCTTGTTCTCTCTTTCTTTCGATCTCTCGTGCTTGGTTCAAATGGACCCCACTGAAGAAACCGCAGAGCAGCTCGCCGATCTGTCCACTGGCACCATTAGTAAGAAGTAAGCGTTCCTCCGTTAGTCCAATTTTGGGCTTAGTTGGAAATCTGAAAGAGGAGTGCTAATTTGATTCATATTTCGGCTAATGTAGTCATTTTGCATTTATATTTATGCAGTATCTTATTAGTTTGTTATTTTGTCAGGTATTAGGTATTATTAGGAATAAAAGGAAATAGATAATTCTTTTTGGAAGAACAAAGGAAATATATTATATGGAAATAATTTTATTTATATTTTTGTTTATTTATTACTACCATTGTGTAGAGGTCACCAGAGACCTAATTAAGGACGTCTATTATTGTTTCTTCTCCTCTCCATATTGTAATTGTTCCAGAATTACACAAAATCCCCAAAAGGGTTGTGACATATTTGAATCTGTTTAAATTAGTGCTCTGAAGAAGGAGCTGAAGAAGAAGCAGAAGGAGGAGGAGAAGAGACTCAAGGAAGAGGAGAAAAAGAATAAGGTTTGGATTTTGTAATCATATAAAAAGTCGTACTCTTTACCTTATTAATTAGTCATTAACTGTTGTTTTAATTTTAATTTTAGGCTGCTGCCATGGCCTCTTCTTCACAGAACCAGAAGCCTCCTGCTGATGACGAAGATATGGACCCCACGGTTTGCTGTTTTATCTTTCACGTTTATCTACTGTGGCATACACTTTCAAATCTTAATAAGAAAAAATAAATGAGCAACCGTTTTTGTGGTTATTCTGTTTGAATTTAAAAAATGTAGCCTCACATCCTGGCAAATGTGTGAATTACCACCTCTATTTTTTATGCCATATATGTCCTTTATCTCGTTCTCAGTAAATGAAAGAGTGGACTAGAATGAAAAGGGAAAATTATTGTATAAATGTCTTCAGGAATTAATTGAGAAGCTTCTCATAATCAGAAGACTATGTTAATTACCTACACTCTCGACATGTGTGTGTGTGTGTGTAGGGGTGGGGGTGTCCTTTCACCACAATTCTTTTGTTAATTTGCCACAATTATTGTAACAACATTACATTGTTTTGGTTTTCATTAATTTATGTCTTTTTACTTCTTTTCAGCAATATTATGAGAACAGGCTGAAAGCGCTAGCTGCACTGAAGGCCTCTGGGTTAAACCCGTACCCACATAAGTTTGAGGTTGGCATGCAAATTGCTGAGTACATTGATAAGTTTGGTAGTCTAGCTAATGGAGAGCGTTGTGCCGAAATAATTAGTGTGGCAGGTACATATAGTATTCTAATGTTTGTTCCTTTGTCAATCCAAATCAAATATTGAATTAAGCCAAAGATATGTTGCTTATGGTATGACATCTGTATGTCTTGGTACGAAGACTCATTTGTCTACTCCCAATTATCAAGCCTAAAATTAAAGATGAAAAAGTAGACTGCAATCTTTTTTTATACATTTTCTCATGGACCCAAACTGAACTGAGGTCCAAAGTTAGTCAAGTTGCGAACTAACCAAGGCCTCATGAAGTTGTCTCATCCCATGGCATGATCGTTAGAAATTCAGGAAAACAAACAGTCTAGAGGATCCATTAGAAGATTTAACCAGTTGTACTCTCACAGCTGTCAGAAACTTGTTCACTGAGTCCATGAGAAATGATTCTTATTTTAAAGGAAGATCATTAACTAATATTTTTCTTTTCTTATTTTAAAGGAAGAATTATGAGTAAGAGAAACTCCTCATCAAAGCTTTTCTTTTATGACCTCTATGGCGGCGGTGTCAAAATTCAAGTCATGGCCGATATTAGGTATCATAATATTTTAGCTATATGAAATTTAAAAATATATTATTTTAATTATTCCTTTATTATCGTAGCAAGTGAGGTTTCTTTACATTTTCTTACTATTATTATTATTTCTTGTTTAGAAATTTATGAAACAAAAGGTAAATAACTTAATCTATCTTTTGCTGAACTAGTATCTTTTATTGTAGTTACTGTTAGTCTACATAGTTTTAGCTCCTGTTGTCTTTGATATAAGATTGTAAGATGCATTTAATAGCAAAGATTAACTAATAAACCTGATTTTTGCAACTAGTGCATAAAATTTTGTAAAACATTTGAGGTATGCAAACTCATCACTTAGTTGTGTATTTTATTTCTTTTTGAAATAGACTGAACTGTGAAATTAAGATCATGGAAATTGTACTACTATATGACTATTTTTCTGTGAACCCTGATGAGTTTTTAACTGTAAAATGAATAAAAGATCAGGTTTAGTTCTAAGTTTGCAGCATGATTTGTTGGTGACCATTGTTTGTTAGTTCTATGCAGAAGTGCAAAATGTAAGAATTTCCCGCAGTCAATGAAATTACTATTGTGTTGTTTTTCCTTGTGATTCTAGAGATTCAGAAATGGATGAAATGGAATTCACAAGGTTTCACTCTAATGTGAAACGTGGTGATATTGTCGGTATCTGCGGCTACCCAGGTAATACTAACATAACTTCACTATTTTCTTTTTGCTGTGTTCATAGTTATTGGAATTGCAGGCGATTTGATGCCAATGAAAGGAGATTTTGATGTCTCAGGCACCCATATGTGATATATTGATTAATTTCACGTGCACACTTAACACCCAAAGTACCTTTATTTTCTTTCTCATGTAAATAGAGAAGGAATATGACAGAAACAAATGGGGGAAATGAAAAGTTGTTAATGATCTATTGCTGTTAAAATGACACAGGTAAGAGTAAGAAAGGTGAGCTAAGCATCTTCCCAATGAAGTTTCTGGTTCTCTCTCCTTGCCTTCACATGATGCCTCGCAATAGGCCGCCTCGCACTGCAGAAAAGGTGATTACTATAGTAAAAAGGAAATATAAATGTAATTTGAAATTGCAAGGCTGATTTGAATAATTACATCGGACTCGTAAATTTTGATTGTTATTGTTTGAAATTTGCTTCTTTGTGACATTCTTCAACTGTTGACAGAAAACTCCAGCGGAGGCATCTGAGAAAACTGAAGCGAAGGCAATGACTGAGCCTTGGACTCCAGGGATGCCAAGGAATCCAGAAGCATATGTTCTGAAGGATCAGGTTTTGATCAGTCTTTCACTTCTATTATGAGCTTGGAAGCAAGGAAAGGAATGACAGTTATTAAACTAGTTTGTACTATATTTTTGTGATCTGATACAGGAAACTAGGTACCGGCAGAGATACCTTGACCTTATGCTTAACCATGAAGTGAGGAATATATTCAAGACACGCTCCAAGATTATTAACTGTATCAGGGAATTTCTTAATGAGCGTGATTTTCTTGAGGTCAGTTGGTATTCTTGTATTAATTTCCTCTCTTGTAAACTCCATAAACTGATTTTATTGAGTTCAGTTGGCAAAATTGACTTTGGATGTAAGTCTCTCTCTGTCTAGAATGTGTGCAGTTTTACACTGCGTTAATTGCTTGCAAATCATGAAACATTTTTTTTTTTCAATCTTACACTATTAAGACACTTATGGTAACAGGGATACCAATTAGACCTTCAGTTTTTTATTTATATTCTGTAGTAATAAATAAAAGGAGACAATTAAACAATTTGTTACAGGTAGAGACCCCGATGATGAACATGATCGCTGGTGGTGCTGCCGCACGGCCCTTTGTGACCCACCACAATGAGCTTAATATGAGGTTGTTCATGCGCATTGCCCCTGAGCTATACCTCAAGGAGCTGGTTGTGGGTGGCCTAGACCGGGTGTATGAGATTGGCAAGCAGTTCAGAAACGAGGGCATCGACCTGACGCACAATCCTGAGTTCACCACTTGCGAGTTCTACATGGCATATGCTGATTATAATGATATCATGAAGCTTACTGAAGATCTTCTATCAGGTTTAATTGTTTAAATGAAATATGAACTCCAATACATGTGGATGTGATCTAAAGATAAGATATCCTTATGCAGCTTATGCACCTTAGGCTCCTATTTGTACAAAAGGGTTTGGTGTTTGGAGCTTGCCTTTATGTGCCCTTTTCCTCTAATACTAATTATTTGGACATAAATGAAGTGGAAAGGAAAAACTGTAGCTTTCTTGTTCAGTTTTTGTTCTTTTGAAGAGGAGGGAACCTCTCTCTGCAATCCCAGATTCCTTGCTCTCAAGTTATGGCCAATCTAAGGTTGTTGTGGGGAGTGCCAGAAATTTGGAAAGATTGAATGGTGCTGACAAATGCATTTTATTTTCACCTTTTACATGCTGTTAAAAACATTTATTGTTCCTTTCCCCCTCGGCATCTAATATGAAATTCTTAAGTTGTGGGGAGTGCCAGAAATTTGGAGAGATTTGAAGGGTGCTCACAAATGAATTTAATATTTTCACCTTTTACATACTGTTAAAAACATTTATTGTTCTTTTCCCCCCTCGGCATCTAATATGAAATTCTTAAGTTTACCTTTATTATAAAATCTATTATGCATAATATGAGGTTTAGATGGTATAAAGAAATTTTGAGAAATAATCTTTAGTTATTATCTCAGGTTCCCAGCTTAATACAAAAAGCTTGATACTTGATCCTGATGCATCGGTTTGTTATTTTTCAAAATGTTGTTATGTTTGATGAATTGTTGGTTGTTACTTTCCTTAATTTAGGTATTTTTTTATGCATGTTTGTTTGTGAAATACATGATGACATAATCAATCTATGAGATGCCCATTCATATTTTTCTGTATCTAAATTGTATTTTTATTTGTTTCGAACTTAACAGGAATGGTAAAGAAATTGACTGGAGGATACAAGATCAAGTACCATTCTAATGGTCTTGACAAGGATCCTATTGAGATTGATTTCACCCCTCCTTTTAGGTTTGTGGTTTTTTTTTTACCTTAATATTTTTGTTCATATTACTTGTTATATAAAAGCATTAAATTACTAAAAGAAAAAAATTGCTTTCATATTGATTACTGTCACAGACGCTTAGATATGATACAAGGATTGGAAGAAATGGCGAATCTGAACATACCAAAGGATCTTTCGAGTGAAGAGGCCAATAAGTATCTGTCAGATGCATGTGCTAAGTTTGATGTCAAGTGCCCACCACCTCAAACCACTGCAAGATTACTTGACAAGGTTTCTTATGTTTTCATCTATCTGTTTTATCATTAATACACCTTCAATTTGCCCTTATTACTGGTAATACTTAACGAGGTATATAATCTACTGATAGAAAGCCTATTACCTATATGTGGATAAATTAGTGTGTTACAAGAGGGAATACTGAAATTCTCTTTTCCACACTCATACACCCTCTGAAGCAAACTTTTGTTACTTACATATTATCTTTGTATTATTGGACTTGTTGCAGCTTGTCGGTCATTTTCTGGAAGAAACATGTGTGAACCCTACCTTTATTATCAACCATCCGGAGATAATGAGCCCATTGGCCAAGTACCATAGAGAACGGCCAGGCCTTACTGAGCGTTTTGAGCTTTTCATTAATAAGCACGAGGTACCAACTTCTGTTCTATTAATATGTGCTTTTAGAAAGATCATTCTCTTTATACTTATCTTTGCTTTATTTTGTTGCTGCCTTTCAGCTTTGCAACGCATACACAGAGTTGAATGATCCTGTCGTACAAAGGCAACGTTTTGAGGAACAGCTGAAGGTATAGCAAAATTTACATTTTTTTTTTTCCTGTAAAGCTCTTCCATGTGAAATGATGGAGTTGAGAACAAATTTAATTCTTCTTAATGAATGATGCTTCTGTTGTTATGTCTGTATCAATAACTGTTGCTTTAAATAAATTTAAGGATCGTCAATCGGGTGATGATGAAGCAATGGCATTGGATGAGACATTCTGCACTGCTTTGGAGTATGGTTTGCCACCAACTGGCGGGTGGGGCCTGGGCATTGATCGCCTTGCCATGATGTTAACTGATTCTCAGAATATCAAGGAGGTACTGCTATTCCCGGCTATGAAGCCACAAGATGAGCCTCCTGCTAAGCCCGCAGCTTGATTTGTTGGAGAAGGCATGTTACATTTGGGCGATGATTGGTCCTTTTTTAATTGAAGTTTTGGTTCTCTTTTTGTTTAGATTTGAAATGGAATTAATTTACTCTAAATTTTTGTACTGAGTGCGATGAATGAAAAAGGAAAAAAAAAACACACAGCAGTACCTGTTAATTGCAGTAAAAATGTTGTGATGGAAACTTTTGTTTTCAGTTTGTTTCGTATTCAGGTTATAACCTTTCTGACTTCTGACAAAATATCACATTATGGAGATCTCCATAAAAAAAATTCATTACATTTCAATTTCAAAAGTGGGAGTTGCTAGTGTCATACATATAGGAAACATGCACTCGTCCAACACGATAAAATTTCAATTTTTTAGATTACAATGGCCGATCCGAACCGTTCAAATTGTTGTTCATAATAAAATTTCCTTGGAAGCCAAATTTTATATTTTTTCAAAAATTTTTACTATTTTTTTAGAATTTTCTAATATGCTCAATCTAAAAAGTTATGAACCTTCCAATTTTGAAAATTCGAAATAAATAGTTAGAAAATTTGAAAAAAAAAATATAAAATTTGATTTTCAAGGATATTTAAATATAGAGATCATATTGAGCGGTTCGGATCGACCGTTTGAAATTTTAATAATTGATATTTAGATCGTGTTTGACGTTCTATATGTTTGATTCTAGCATTACTCTTCAAAAATAGTAAATTAAGAGACAACTTATTTATAACTTGATATGGGGAACAGTGAAGTTCTGACCTATATTTTAGTAAGGATTAGCATCTAATAAATTTAATTTGAGAGCGGTGCTAAAAAAAAAAAAAAATTGACATTCTTGTCGATAGGGAATGAACATTCTTGTCGAGAATTCGACGTATTGTAATGTGCAAGGGTTGAATTTCAAAAATATACAGGGGAAAAAATATTTGAATTTCAAAAATGTTTTGTAGTGGAAGCAGAGATATAAGATTTTGCTTGCGGCGTCGACGATGTCAAAAAAATAAAAAATAAGAGTCCCCAGATTCATAAATGTTTTTGAAAAATTACAATATTTGACCCCCAACCGCTAGGTACAAGACCTTTATCAATTTTTCGGCACTGTAACAGAAAAAAAGGTTACAAAGGATTCACTTGACAGCTGCTGTCAAGGTTTCGAAAAAAAAAATAGTTCATTTCTTACGTGTTATGGGATCATTTGAAATTTTATATTCTTCCCATCGAAACTTAAATATGTCTAATACATGATGAGAGATGAAAATGTTTGAAGTTCCCTGCAATCATTAATCCTCTGTTTGAAGTCACTATTTTACCGTAACCAGTCACCTCCCTAAATTTACTATATCCTATGGCCTCGAAACAAAAAAGCAAAATTATTTTATTTCAATGGTAAATTAAGAATAATATCGCAATTGAAGGTATAATAATGGTAATTTTTGGTATTCAACGTATTACGTATGGTTAATAATGAATCTTGTTAAGACAATTCTAATTAGTTGAAGAAAAGACCAAGCATGAAACTATTTGGTTTCAATAGAAAAATAAGAAATTTTAAAATTTTGACAGGAATGAAATTTTATGTAGTTTGATAGTCACAAAAGTGGACTCCTCTGAAATGTTCTCTCTACAATCTACTCTTCTTTCTCTCTCTTTTCTGGTAAAACCAAAACCTCTCGCATCTTGGCTCTTTTTCGCTTATTTCTATTTCTGCTCTCTAGCTCTTCCCGCCGTAAGCTTACCAGAGCAATTCTCATCCCCTAGCATCCCTTCGCCATCGCCATGGCGCCTAAAGTCCTTATGGTCTCTCTCTCTCTCTCTCTCTCTCTCTCTTTTTCTCCCGATCTCAGATGCAGTGGTTATTTGCACCTTCAGGTTTACAATATTTTTCTCTCCTCTCATTTTTCAGGTGGCTGAGAAACCTAGCATAGCTCTCTCAATTGCTTCTGTTCTTTCTGGTGGTCAGGTATTTGTCTTCCTCTATTTCACTTTTTAATTACTTCTTTGAGCTCGTTAATAATCATAACATAACACAGATGTCCACAAGGAAAGGCAGCACAGAAGTGCATGAATTTGAAGGCATGTTCAGGGGGACCCGCGTGCAATTTAAAGTGACATCTGTCATTGGTCATGTGTTTAGGTTCATTTTCTTCATCCATAATTTGTGTTTCAGAACAATTTGTACATATTATGCTTCTAGAAAAGTCAATTGGGATCTGATGTGGATTACCTTACTGGTTGGGCACTGTACTGTGTAACATGCCGGAGATCAGTAGTGCACTAGCATAGTATAATTGTGGAGTCTTCTGGCAACTTAGAAGTAAAATCGAGGGTACATTTATGTCAAAAATTAAAATGTTGGTCGATTGCAAACTGAGGGTTCTTACCAAAAAATTTGAAGAGTATTTGTTGCTAACTTGGAGACCTATGCAGTCTAAAAGCAGGCTCAGCTGGATTTTATTGAACATTTTTGGGAGCTATAGCCGTATATACTTGCCTATTCATGTTAATTTGAAAGGAGCAACTAGTTGTCTTATCTGATAGTAGTAGTTTCTTTTTTCGAGATAAGATTATACTACTTAGGTTACACAGTATGTAATGATAACTGTGATTGTATCCAGTGTCGATTTCCCACATGCGTTCCAAAGCTGGGAAGGAACTGATCCAATAGACCTGTTTGAAGCTCCAGTGTTAAAGTCTGAATGTAATCCCAAGGTATATATATATTTTTTTCTTACGCAGTTGACTGGTCGTACCTGGAATTAAGGTACTGGTATGGCTTTAGTATTGAGGATAAATTTCATAATTAAGGATAAGTTGATACCTATTGTATAGCTGAGGGTTAATGTGGTTAAATCTGTTAAAATGTAGATCAATTTTATAGTATGTGCCGAGTTTAATTGCATATTTCAAAGTTAATTGTAGTTCTCCATGCAATACAGGTGTGTAAATGATCCTTCTTTTTTGTTTTGTAAAGGCACATATATGTAGGCATCTTTCAAGTGAAGCTCGTGGCTGTACCTATTTTGTTCTCTGGCTGGATTGTGACCGTGAAGGAGAAAACATATGTTATGAAGGTACCAATTCTTTCCAATTTAAGCCATTACATGCTAGTTCATTATGTCCAAGTCTGACTTGTAAAGTACCAGACTGTCACGAAACTATCTTCAATCGGTCTGTTTTCTAATGAACTCTGGTTGGTGACTCTGCCATTTCCCTACAGGGAATAGATTTAAGCCCCGTGGGGTGCAAAAAGAGGAACTTGGTGTCACTGGGCCATGCCTCTCTAAATAAGGCTAACTATCCAAAAAAAAGAAAAAAAAAGAAAAAAAAGAAGGGTCTGTTTTTTTAGACCTTTTGCTAATTTAATAAGCTTCAGATCTTTAAAAGTAAACCTCAGTTAACCCTGATGTGTGTATTAACTTGAGAACTAAGGTAGCAATTTAGCCCAACTTAGGAGTTGACTTCTCATTGCAGTTGTGCTTCTTTTATTCAAACTGTGCTATTAAGCTTAAATTATAGTTTTTCCAACAAATTGATATCAAAACCATAATTCCAGCAATTAGGCACCATAAATTTCAGGATAAATCTAAGAATGAATAAAATGAATCATGGTTCTAATCAAACAGGTATTTAAACAAATATACCAATATCATTTCCAAATATTTAAATGTCTATTTTTTTTTTTGATACCTTAGTAATTGAGTCAACTGGAATCAATGAAAATGAAGCTGGGAAGAGGATTTTCCGTGCACGGTTTTCCTCTGTAACTGATAAAGATATAAGGACTGCCATGGATACCCTAACTGTACCCAACAAGGATGAGGCACTATCTGTAGATGCACGGCAGGAGATTGATTTGAAAGTGGGGGTAGCATTTACACGGTTTCAGACACGCTACTTCCAGGGGAAGTATGGGAATCTTGACTCTAGGGTCATTTCGTGAGTTCTATATGCCCTTTGCACTTCCTTTTTACTGTTTTGATGAAATCAAGCTATGAATTACAAAAGAGGAAGAATAAAATATATGCATATTTGACATTAAAAAAACAAAATACCAAACAAACCAAATCCTGACTGTAGAAAACGAAAATGAAAGACAATAATAATGACTAGGCTAAATTTACAACGAGTCATCAGTATGCTATTGCCCTGGTCTGACACATTTCGTCAATGGCCAGTTTTTTTTTTTCTAAGTGAAAATGGACGTAGCTTAATTTTTTACATTCAAATTTGGATTATCAATGGATTAACTGTAGTGTCATACTGGCTGCTACAGTCTAACTGATGCTAGGAACATTAACCGGTAACATTCAGTGAGGTGCTACAAGTATTTTTCTGTTATTTACTCATCAATTCATGTTCAATACCTTAATGCTTTTCTATTTCTAATTTGTGTGATTTATCTTTTCTAGGTATGGCCCATGCCAGACGCCTACACTTGGTTTTTGTGTACAACGTTCCATGCTAATAAGCACTTTTAAGCCAGAGAAATTTTGGTATATAAGTCCTGTTATTCTCAAGGACGGGTATGAACTGCAGCTGGACTGGGAGCGCAATCGGGTTTTTGATCTTAGTGTAAGTTTTACATTTAGGGGTTTTTGATCTTAGTGTAAGTTTTACATTTAGAATATGAATCTCTAATTCGCATAAGATCCTCTCTTTTAATATTTCATTAAGTCCACCAAGAGTACCACCTTTGCAATACTATTTGTCTGCTGAGCAGTTATCAGGGTTAATTTAAGTGCAAAATTTAGCTGCACAGTAAGTATTACCCCTAAAGAATGCATACTATTATCCAAACCTTTACACTTTGCATCTTTTTATTTGTGAGCTTTAATCTCTGCTAAACTGCAGATAAGTTTTAGAAACTTCAACAACTTCCACTGTTTCTGTTGATGTCCCGAAAATCTCAGGTCTTGTCAAATCTTTGTTGTACTACGTGGGTCGAAAATTATATTACAGTTTTATCTCTCTTGTATTTTAGGTTGCGACAATGTTTCAAAAGATGGTAGCTAATGATGGTACACTAAAAGTGACTGATGTGTCCATGAAAGAAGAGTCCAAGGGTCGTCCATCTGGCCTTAACACAGTTAATATGCTTAAGGTACCCACAGCATCTTCAGTCTCATTATATAGCAAATAATTAGTGCTTTGCATTGAGAGTTCTTGTACCAGTTGGACCTTGCTGGCACTCTGTAAACTCCACCCATTCTGCACTTTTTCTTCCTTACTGTAAGGCACCATTTATATTGTTATTGTCCAAATCGATTGCTACAAATTTATATTATCTTAAATATACAATTACTTTAAATAATGTGCTGAGCTAATGTTGTAAGATGTGCATCTGCGACACCAGACTATTGAACGAACACCTTAAGATGCTGGTGTAGTAACCTACACTGATTTTAGTTCCCTTTTTCTGTTTAGTTTATCAATTATGTCTTTAAAATTTTCCTTCAGGTTGCTTCGAGTGCTTTAGGGTTAGGACCACACATAGCCATGCACTTGGCAGAGCGATTGTACACGCAAGGATTTATCAGGTCAGAAAACCATATGCTTTCAGTTTTCTTTTTCATTAGGCAATATTGTTCTTATCCTATGCAATTAAAACATTGCAATATCACAGAATTATATTAAATACTCCCACATAAAATAGGTAACAACACTTGCACCACCTCAAAAACTAGAAAATGTGTTATATTCCCAATGTTCTTACTTTCAAGATTAACCAAACCACCCCTGAGGGGGAAGAGGTGAAGCATTGCCTTTAGTTGGATGATTGATTTCTTTAGCACTTTAAATTCTTCTTTGCTTGTCTGACACTCAGACTGAGTCTTCATACCAAAATAGTAAATGGCCTTTCTTCCTTCAAATTGACAGCTATCCGAGAACAGAAAGCACAGCCTATCCTGCGTCCTTTGATTTCAGAAGTGTTCTTGTCTCGCAACAAAATAACCCTATCTGGGGGCATGAAGTTAGGGTTTTGTTAGCTGATGGCTTTGCAAAGCCACGTCAGGGCCACGACGCAGGGGACCACCCTCCCATCACCCCAATGCAGCCTGCAACTGAAGATATGCTCGGAAATGATGCCTGGAGATTGTACCAATACATCTGTCAGCATTTTATTGGAAGTATGAGCCCTGATTGCCGTTATACAAGGTAAATATTATGCGGTTTTTTTCTAGAACAATTTACGGGAAATTTAGTGTTAAGGACCTCATAAATTCAAAAAAAAAAAAAAAAAGGGTTTGTGAGTTCAATAGAAACCCATTAAATCATGTTCACAGAAACCCATTCAATCATCTTCATGCAATAAATCCATCCGTTGATCATGATTTATGTACAGAACAATGCACTTTTGTGCCATATTAGTTTTACGAGTTCATTTTTTTGTAAAGATCAAGAGGTCAAAATTGATTGGAAAAAGTGAACACCAAAATAAGTTTCTCAACCTGTTCATCAAAAACTGAATGAAGTAAAAAATTGACAAAAGGAGGTGCTCGTTCATGAAGTAGTTTATGCTCATTACTGTGCTCTGTATGCCTAAAGGTAAAATGCCACAATTATTTTTAAGAAAGTTATTGTCTATGATGGTTTTATTTTATTTATTTGAGATTTTAAATTTTGTATATCGAGTTTTCAAAGGATTTATGAAGATTGCAGGAAAATCAAGTAATATATAAAGATTGGATTAATGGAATTATCTTGTTTCTTGCTTCCGTGTATAGGACAGTTGTTGAATTTATGTGTGGTGGAGAGACATTCAGATGTGCGGGCCAACATGTTAGCTCTAAAGGCTTTACATCCATCATGCCGTGGCTGGCTGTCAGTGAGAAAAATCTTCCCCAATTTAAAAAGGGTGAAAAAATAAATATTGCCAAGGTTGACCTTAGTGAGGTAATAAAATAGTATGTCTTGATTTGTTTGTTTATATATGAGGCCCTTGAGCTAACAAGGTTCCATAAAAAAAAAAGGGGCAAACTCTGTATTGAATTATTGACTTAGATATCGAATCATACAATGGTGCATTACAAGTTAAAGCAGTATGTTCCAGGTTAAAAAATATGCATTAGAACAAGAGACTACATAATTTGGAAAAATTAAAATTTTACCCAAAAAAATGTACAGAATGACTCACTAATGCATCAGTGCTAATATGAGGTATAAAAAGTGCACAACGGAAATTCAGAGGCTAAAATCATCTTACTTGTTAATAGAAAAGTTTGATAGATACTATCTAGTAAAGCTTGTCTACTGTTAATTATATAATAAGCATATTAAGACTGAAAATGTCCAATTTCTTGTTGAGTGCCTAAGATGTTTATCATGTCTTGTACCATGCATAGGGAAAGTTAAGGGGGGTGGCTTCTTTTTTATTTTTTATTTTATTTTTGAAGAAAATGAAGAATATAATAAGGTTAGGAACATCTCTTATGCTTGCATCATGTATATGTTGTTCCCTATGTTCATGGACGTTTAAATTACATTTGCCTATATAATATTAAAATTTGATCTTTTTCTTATTTGAATATTTGTCATTTTCTGTTTTGATAGGATCAAAAGTTTGCTTGTCTATATTTTCAATAGGGAAACACAAAGCCACCAGATTATCTTAGTGAGAGTGAATTGATATCCCTAATGGAAAAGCATGGAATTGGTACTGATGCTTCAATTCCAGTACACATTAACAACATATGTGAGCGCAATTATGTTCAGGTACCTTTCAATTTGATATTATTTTTATAATGTACTGTATTTTTTTAACAGTCACTTCCATATATGAAACACTATAGAAAATTTGGATAAGGTCAGCATTGTATTGTCTTTGACCTTATTCAAGTTCTTTGTGCCTTATTTTGATAATTAAACGTTTTTTCAGGTCAATTCAGGTAGGAAACTGGTACCAACAGCCCTGGGAACCACACTAATAAGAGGATATCAACGTATTGACCCCGACCTGTGTTTACCTGATATACGTGGTTTTATTGAGCATCAGATAACCCTTGTTGCCCAAGGGAAAGCCAACCACATGCAAGTAGTGCATCATGTATTGCAACAGTTCAAACAGAAGTTCTCTTACTTCTTTAGAAAGGTGTTATGCTACTTCTTTATTTCATATACGTGTATAACAGGATAGACTGACCTGCCACCTGATCCATAAATATTGGAATTTTTTATGTTAGTGTCTTAGCAACAGATAGGACATCACAAGCTTAGTCTTTTATTCTAACAAAACAAAATTATCTGAAATAAAATGATAGATATCTTAAGTATGACTGATGACTAGCAGATCCAGATCTCCTGACCTCTTCATTTATTGAACAGTTGGGGCACAAATAACTAGTTGGGTCCAGTCAACTGTTGTGATCAAACAATTATCTGTAGGATGTAGGATATGTATTTGTAGTCATTTTGTCAAGAACAGAGGCTTCAACTTTTAGTTATGCCATAGAGAATCAAATAATCACAAAGAGGCCTATAAAGTGAATAACATTTCAAGTTTTGAGTGCCAAATGGTCCACTGTATGCAAAGTGTAGCAGGGTCAATCATATCATCTAGACATCTTTTATATTGAAAATTAAGTACTGTCAGACTTACCCCATATACTAGTGGATCAGGAAAGACTGACCTGCACCTGATCCATTATTAAAATTGTTAAATCTGATTGGTTATGGTCTTATGGATATATATGGAATTTTTTTTAATTATTTTAAGGAGAGCCATTTAGGACATCACAAGCTTACTCTATTGTTTAAACAAAACAAAACAAGAAAATCTAAAATAAAATGTTAGATGCGCTAGTATTACTGGTGACAATAGCTATTCCTGATCTTTTAATCTCCATTTATTGAACAACTGGATCATGTCAACATGCTGTACCTATCCATAGTATGTAGGATATATATCTGAGGTCCTTTTGGCATGAGCGAGATGTTTTAACCTTAGTTATGCCACAGAGAATCAATTAAGCACAAAAAGAAGACCTTTAAAGTAATTACAAGTGGTATTCGGCCTGTGACAAGGTGTATTTGGTTTGCATTATAGTGTTTGATTTTTGGTTCATAAACAAGTGGGGCCAGCTGTGGTTTTAATGATTGTGGTCAGTCGATATTGGGGTCATGTGTACCAATATCATTTTACCTAAAACTTTCTGTTAATATTTAACATGTGCAGATAGAAAATATGGATGCACTGTTCGAAGCACAATTCTCCCCTCTGGCCAATTCGGGCCGATTGCTTAGCAAATGCGGAAAGTGCAACCGATACATGAAGTACATCTCCACTCAACCACCAAGATTATACTGCATTACTTGTGAGGAGGTTTACAACCTCCCTCAAAATGGCACTATTAAGGTATGTGTACTAGATTTTATACAGTTCCACAAGGTATCAAAATGCTACTGTTTCAATAGAACAAAAGGAATAAACAAGTTACCTTGCTTTCCCCAAACCATTCTATAGTTAGTATTGAAGGTGAGACGTCCATTGGAGGTCACCAAACTATGAATCATTTCACAGACTGGTCTATAAATTTTGATTTGTCCTTTGAAGTCTCAAGCTGCTGCATTTCATTTTGTTTCAATTGGGTTGATTTTTGTCTTTTGTATCAAAATAAGCAAACGATTGCTCTCAGATACAAAGACATTCTTGATGCAATATGTAAGATCATTAATAGCATATGACAGAAATTTTCTAATTTTGCTAGGCATTATTTACATATTAGGATGATTGGCCATTTTAAAATTATGGGCATTGTTTGCTATTGCCTCATTAACTTAATATCTTAATTTGTATATAATCAGCAGTGGATAATTCTTCATGCACAATAAATGGGGACATTGTTCCCCATGTTTTTCAAGTAATATATTTTGATAGGATCTTTAGCACTGCATTTGTAAATTTGTTAAGAAAATGGATAGTTGATCTCCATAGAAAATGTGATCATTGTTCCATCGTTGACGCCCATCAGCTACAAATCATATTTTTTATATAATTATTATAACGATATCAGTTTTTTTTTTAAAAAAAAAAAAATGTGTTTACCCCTCCCCATTCATAAATTTTTTTCTGGCTCCACTTATAGCTCTAGCTTTACCATATTCCGACTAATGGATGGGACTTCTCTATATATTTCTATTCAACATCAAATAAATCTTTTTCAAGATATCAGAAAAGCTGAGATAAATAAAGACATCATTGAAGCAGTCTGCAAATGTTTTTTAGAAAAAAAAAAAAACAACTGATAAGCTTCATTGTTGTTGAGGGATTTTCTTAATGTGCTGGTTCTCATATTTTTTTCAGCTATACAAAGAACTAATGTGCCCCTTAGATGGTTTTGAGCTGCTCCTATTCTCCATGGTGGGCCCCGATGCCAAGTCCTTCCCTCTGTGCCCCTTCTGCTACAGCAGTCCTCCATTTGAAGGCATTGACAATCTCTTTGCTTCCCTTAAACTCTATTCTAACCCTAACTCTAAAAAGGTCATCACTGGCATGCCTTGCTTCCTTTGCCCTCACCCCACATGTCGGCACTCAATGATAACCCAAGGGGTGTGCGCCTGTCCTGAGTGCGCTGGAACCCTAGTTCTTGATCCAGTAAGTGCCCCAAAATGGAGGCTCCATTGCAACTTATGCAATTGCCTGGTGCTACTTCCCCATGGGGCCCACAGGATCAGCACAACTGGTAAGAGGTGTGATTCGTGTGACTCAGCTATTATTGAGGTGGATTTTAACAAGAACAACACACCCCTCGGTGGTGGCGAGACATTGTATCAGGGTTGCATTTTGTGTGATGAGTTGCTTCATTCATTGGTGGAGGTGAAGCATGGGAAGTCATTTTCTGTAAGGGCAAGGGGGAGGGGAAGAGGCAGAGGGCGAGGAAGAGGACGGAGCCGGGGACGAGGAAGGGGGAAGAATATAGATCCAAAAATGAGTTTTAGGGACTTTTGATTGAGTAAAAATTGGTAGATTTTCTTGTCCTGTATTTCTTATTTCATCGTTGCTATGTTTCGTTCTTTGATAGATTGAAACGCATGTTATTTAGAATTAGTTGTATAAAGTTTTGAGTATAATGGTGGTGCACAACACTACAACTAAACAAGAAAAGTATTCTGCGAGTTTTTTTGTTTTGTAGGAACGCTCGTGCTCTGATTTAGCTCGGTACTGATCGCTTCTACCGTAGTTGAAACTAGAAGTATGGAACACTCGTGCTCAGTTATTATTTCTCTTTGCATTTATTTCACTTTTTTATTTGGTTAGCTAGTCTGGGCCTCACGAAAAAGCCAGTTAATATTAACTCAGACAAAAAGGAAAACGTATTATATGGCACCTGCCGGGGTACACGAAGTCAAATCCCCTTAAACCATCGAAATGTTAACGTAGGCCTCTTTTTATGACCTTGTCTTTTTTGTCAAACCAACATTCAAGGCCAATGTTAAACAATCTGCAGAGCTTATGTTGATGTCATTATGAGCAAATCACACTTTACAGCTGAACTAATCAATTGCTTTGGTTGCAGCTAATCTAAGTGGTAGGTAACTAACAACAGGAATTATCAAACCTTATGACGACAACAATATTAGAGAAGAAACGTGTCATCTCAAGTTCAAATTAGATGCTTAATATTTGAAGTATTTTGTTGGTCGGTTCTGAGGAGGCATTTAATTTTGATAGCCAGCTGTTGTGCAGCCGCAACTGTCTCTTTGACTAATACGGTGGAATCAATCACTTTCCGGTACCAAATGAAGACAGATAGATTGCAAGATCTATAATGAATTAAGGTTTGCGCAATAATTTTCTCCTGTATACTATTTCGGGATTGAAAATTTCTAAAGAAAAAAAAATCAGACGAATATTTTATATATCGTTCACACAAGTAGAGGTCCATTAGTTCTTAGCTAAAAAATAAAAAATCTTTGGTCCAAAAATATCATTTCAAAAAAAAAAAAAGAAAACTGAATTATAGAAAGTAATGCAAATGCCTTGTTGTTTAGAAGCTGAGAGCATTTTTTCTTCGAATTATCTAACCATTGTAGCAACGTGTGCCTTGTCTAGAAAATGATTGTGAAATGGGGTTGCCAAATAGATACTGCTTTATCTTTTCTTATTATTGCTGAAAGATCTAGAATGTATGAAAGTGTCTCCTCAGGAGACGTATAATATCTTTTTGTTTAATTATTATGTCCTTATTAAACAACTAGAAAGAAAACAATTATTGTGCTCTACTTTTTTTTTTAATTATATTTCTTAGGCCACACCAGCGGACACGAGCCTTGTCGTAGGTGCACTATCGTCCGACTAATTTGACCTCGTAGTGTGTACCTTTTTATTATTTTAGGTGAATGGAAACTATAAAATCATGCTGATAGAGTGATAGTGATGTGCATGCTTCAAGATTCATTGAAGAGTGGAGACTAGGATTTGTAAACAAACCAAACAGAAGTATTTGACCTACTTCATAAAAGGGATATTAACAAGCAGTATACTGGATATGATCATATGAATGAATCAGCATGTAAAGGTCGTTAGGCTTAAAGGATGTCCAAAAGAAGAGAAGTCATACATATGAAATTTGTTGACATTTATTACGTATGAAACTGATGAAATTTGAAATTATGTAATATCGATGAAGTCACGTAATAACTGAACTGTTATAAATTATTTAATGGGCGACCAATTCATTTTCATATTAAACTAGATTTCATATATAATTTATCTAAACTATGAAAGTTATTTTAGTTTATGTTTTTCATTTGATAATTCTTTTGTTAGTTGTCAAAATAAGTTTGTGGTCAAATATAATATCTTATGTACCACTGAACTGGTTTTAGAAATTGAGGATTTTCACGGGGAAAAAATGGACTAAATAGAAAAAGGTTGTTTTCTTGAGAAACCCCTAAAGTTATTCCGTGCTTAGATTAAGACATGCATAATGATTTTTGGGATTACGCCTTAAATGTGACAGCCATCTTTGTTTAAAGATGCATTGTCTTATCCCATAAGGCACTTGGGTTGGTGACATTTATTTTTTGCCAAACACAAACATACAATGAAAACGACTCAAACACTAATTCTTTGATGTTATGTATTGTGCTATCACTATGATGCAATTGATGATGCCAGTAACTGATGAACTATTCCTTTCGGAGAGCCCCCAAGTGAAAGGCAAAAATGAAAAGATATTGTCTTGGTGACATAGTGCAATATGTATACATTAATACATATAACTAAATACGAGATGGCGTGTTATATCATATATCTAAAATAAGTACTTAAAGCAAAAGTAAAGCAAATAAGGTTCCCCACTATATTGGGTGATATACCGCATCAAATGAAAAGCACAGAAAGCTCTGACGTAATATGAAAGGCAAAAAAAACAAATAGACAAATACCTGCAACCTTTTATAATCAAAAGTTTCATAATGTAGTCCTTCAATTTGGAAAAAAAAAAAATGACGATTGAACCAAAATTTAGAAGATTAGAAAAATCTCTTATATAAGAAACCTCGAATAGTCAATCTGTTCTATTGGCGTGATATATATGTTAGATCTTATAGACTAATTTCCACCTACAAAGGCTACAATATAATAGAATGTATTTTACTAAATCTGGAAATAAAATTTTTATGTTTTTTTATTAAACCTATACCATTGACCAGATTGTCTGTTAAAGTGTTAATTAAGATACCAGAGACAGAATCAGAAATTCATATACCAGAATAGATATCATTTTTTCCCTTTTCTAAAATGTGAACAGGAATTAGTTAAGAAACATCTAAGCATGTCTGAGTTCAAAAAACTTCAACAGGTACACATTTTTTCACTCCGTTGTATTCAGCTATTCATGATTTTAACATGAAAGACGTTAAGATCTTGTATCACAGGCACCACAATTTAAGTTGACCACACATACAGATACAGGTCAACCAGAGAATCGTGTGAATCACAAGCATATTAAAGCGCATGCAACTAGAAATTTTAAATAGCACGGACGACGTATATGCTTCTATTTATTTATTTATTTTCGTCATTCAGAAATAAAGTGAAGAAAAATCTATGTAGCATACCGCATCTACGATCTCATGCTTAGGTAAACTGATATTGACTTGAGGTACCTATTTTTGACATCCAATTATTTTCTCAACTGAATAGTTAGCTATAAACATCTCAAAATATATATAAAAAAAAAATACTGTTACGTAAGACTTGTACTTCATCATATATAATAAACTGCACAGCTACTTTTCTACAGTTCAAAAATCAATATTGATTACTTCAAACAACTCTTAGTTGAAAAAGTTACAATGGTACAACCTTTATTCTTTCCAGCAAGGTCTGAAAAGTTTGGTGCTTCAGTTGTTTGCCAAGTTTCCTAAATAAATCTTTATA
This sequence comes from Rhynchospora tenuis, assembly GCA_027725995.1. NCBI lineage: Eukaryota > Viridiplantae > Streptophyta > Magnoliopsida > Poales > Cyperaceae > Rhynchospora > Rhynchospora tenuis. The sequence goes on from CM050889.1 coordinate 81,763,603, forward strand.
ATTATTCAATAGGCTTCCCTACTGTTTGATTGTCAAGCTTAAATCAAATTGAAGTGGAACGTGGGAGTCCAGCACAGTACGTTATTCAGAGGTAACATGTTTAATTTCCGCCAGAAGCGGAAGAGGGATGAACTCTATTTAACAAAGTAGCCTGTGCCTCTATAAATAAATGGCCTTATTTCAAAAAAAAAAAAAAAAAAAAAAAATCAAATTGAAGTGTTTTATAGGAGTGAATCGGTCCACCAAACATTAAATTTCAAAATCAAACAGCGCAGACTTAGGCCCTTAGTTGATCAGTTTACTTATAATGAACACCTTACACTCTCTGCGCCAATTTTGAGATTAATTGTCAATCGGACTGCATAACTAACACTCGTGTGCCAGTGCCACACTACCAAACACACTTGCCAATGCATTGAGTCTTCATTATCTGAATGGGACCAGGACCATCTTTATATTAGAATAGGAATATCAATTATATCATGCGAATCCCGCCTGAAAGCACCAAAAAACAAAGAACAAATGACATCGCTTCTCTCTTTTTACAAGCCACTACTTTTGTTTCTTTTCTCCAACTAGGCCCATCAAGTTTAATTTTTATGTTAAAGTCTTTCTAGAAAGGAACAAGTTTGCTGTAACAGCATGTCTTTGGTCACAGGTCAAAATTTATAGACTGCTGGCCAATTTCACATTTGAAAGCTGTTACTATTTGACATATGGTGGAATTTTTCTCACTAAGTGATATAGAAAGGTGCGAAAAAAGAGATTTTATTTTGTGTGAAACTTTGAAAAGACTTTAATTAGCATCATTTAAGCCACACTGTTTTTGTTTGTCAATAACATAAGCCATAAGAAAAGAGAAAACTAAGGCCGAAAGAAAAGGATCAAATACTCCTTCCTAAGCCACTAGTTATGCTTTTTCTCTTTTCCTAGAGCAATGGTTGAAGCTACCGTTTTGTGGTAGTTAAACTCTCGCAGTACAGGTGTTGTCACTTTCTTTGTAAAACCCAGAAAAGAGTTATAATTACGAAACCTAGCAGCTGCTGCTATCCTTGATTGGTAGCACTACGCTAAGAGCAACCCAGTTTTCTGAAAGCTCAATTCTATTGCCATGTACAGAATACATCACACAAAACAACCATAGAAGAGAAATTATAACACATCCTATGTCAATACTATAAAACGTACCACTATAGCGTACTAGAAAGAAGGTAACAAGCCTAGAGAGCAACATATACACACAACAAGAAAATGCAATGCCAAGGGCCCGTATATTTCTCTGCATAAATAAAATTTCCAAAATGGAAAGAAAAGAAGCACCGGGAACCCAAAACATAAAATCGAACAAAATAGAAGATTTAGACCCCAAAAGGTTGTTGCACACTGGCATGGCCATTTGTGTACGTTTTCTGATCAGAACGTCGTCTTTTTAGCACGATACACCAAGTAATGGCTTCCAAAATAATCGCAATTCCGATCAAGACACAAATAACAGCGATGTATGCAGTGCGCCATTTGTCTCCGGCTTGGAGGATGGTGAGTCCCCGGAATATGTTGATTGCACCAAGAACAATTACACTGTACCCAACTGAGTGATGGTACACATTCCAGAATAACCGGTATTTGTGGTCCTTGTTTGGCCTCAAGAAGAGTGCAAAAATCTATTATTAAGAAAAAACAGAGATCATGTTACTGAATTTTTAATTTATCTAGAGAGTCATTGTGTTCTTTGTACCATATGGTAAAAAAAAATAAAATAATTGAAAAATATAAAGCAAAGAAACACTGGTCTTGGTCAAATAACAGTACTCTGGTAATTAAAATTTTTCATTATGTATATACAAAATTTGACAATTTACCATAATCTAAGACTTAAAATCAGGCACCATTGCTATTATACCAGCCCTACCAACTTAACAAGAATAAAAGCACAGGCAACAAAACACTATAGCAGCAAATCATAGTCATGCACAACAAGAAGTTTTTCCTAAGTTCATCTTCCTAAAAGATTTGGTAATGTTTCTCTATCATGTGCTGCATCACTAGACACAGAACAAAATTAATTTAAGCACTGTTCATATGGAAGCAAATCTAACCTGCAAAGTAGCAAGGGCAAAAATGGCAATCCCAATACTTCTATGGGTGGTATAGGTGATTCCTTTGGATTCTTTTCCCAGGTTGATGCCTGTGGCCCACCCGGCCACACCTATGGCATATCCCGTGAGTTGGCATGAGACGTGCATGTAGAACCATGCCGGGTCTGCGGCCTCAAACACCTTCACATACCTTGCTATGATTGCTCCGAGTGGGATTAGAATGCCCCAACTCACAGCATTCAGAATTCCATGCACCTGTAGATTTATGGACAAGAATAAAATAGAATCAGCATCAGATGGTTGTTCTGAGCACACAAGTAGTTACAAAGGTAGTAATGAGCACAGCGGTAGTTAAAGTGGGTAGTAAAACACATGGCCTGGGATGTGCTTTAATGGATGCAAAATATTATCTTACCAATGTATATAACTTAATTTATATTTTTCTGCAAGATGAGGAAATTAAATTAGTATATCTTCAAGCTTGAATAGAAGAGTAAGGCTACTAAATGAGAAGGCTCATAGATTCATTTTCAACAGAGAGGTAGGGTTCACTCACAGTCCAACTACAGAGAAAAATCTAGCCTAGTGGAAGACTTATTATATTATTATGTAACTTAAACAAGAATATCTCTGTCTACTCAAACGAAAACACTACAAGACGTCTAATTTACCCAAAGCAACAGAAAATCCAGTGAAAAATCCAGTTATAGTGCTTTGAGATAATTAAATTGGAGGACCACATTGTTTGGATTATCAATTCAGCGGAAGTTCAACTAAATTATCACTTCAAATTAGACATGAAATAGTTGTCAGGAGAATCGAGCTTCTCATTTGAAAGAAGTAAACACTATTAGTCAAAACAGTTGAATCACGAACATGGGAAGTTTAATATGTCTCAGTCTCATTACTAGTATGAGAACCGTCCAAAAAAATTTGACTTGTAACGTGCTACCTTCCCCAAGTTGAAATTATGAAAACCCCCTTGTTAATTCTAAATCCTTTTAAAAGCCCGGTACACTAACATAGTGAGGATTGTAGAACTGGTCAGACAACTTATGCCCATTTTCTAGCTTAATTTAAAATGTATTTTAACAAATTTCAAAAAAAGAATAAGTGAAATAAGAAATAAGAGGAATTCCACAGAACACTAGCTAGTTTTCAAAAAGGCATGTACCCAGAAAGAAAAAAAAATGAGGAGAGATTGGAAGGAGAACAACTAAAAGTACAAATTGGGGAGTATACTTACTTCAGGGTTCATATATAAAAATTAAAACAGAAGTAGTCTACTTAAGTCAACACACAAACTCACAGTAATACTGGCAATTAAACAAATAATTAAATAAAATAGGAGCACTCACATTTCTCTTGTTATCTGAAGAAGCGCCTGCGCTGGAATCCGTAGTACTGACTCCCTTGACAAGATCCAACTTCCCCATAGACGCCTTGTTATCGGATTTAAGATCGTGCTGATCGGGCACACCATTAGTGACTGACCCACCAACCTGCCAAACCTGGTTCAAACTCGTCGCACCTTTCCCAACAACAACCTTGGCAAACATGCGGATCTTCCCATCCGACCCGAATTCGGCCGAGAGATCACTCGTCTTGTACGCAATCGGGGATGCCTGAATCGCCGCATAGCTAGACACATTGAAGGTTTTGACCACCATGGCGCCATTGGATTGCTTGAAGGCAATCAATGCCTGAGATCCAATCATGCCGGTTCCGGTCGGGTTGATTGCCCATGAAACCCAACCCGAAGAGGAAGCTGGGGGGGAGACGAAGGCGAGAGAAAGAGTGCCACTTGCGCTGTCGTAGGAGAAGTGGAGAGAGGAGGAGAGATGAGGGAGGTCGTTGCATGTCGTGAAAACTTGGTTCTTGGAGAAGGTCTCGGAAGCGCAAGAGGAGGAGGCAGCGAAGGAAGAAGAAGGGAGAAGGAGGAAGGAGAGGAAGGCGAGAGAGAAGAGTAGAGGTGCCATTGTTGGAGTGTGGAAAGGAATTAATTAGAGGAAATGAAAGGGAAGGGAAGGGAAAGGGATTTTATAGTGGAAGGGAAAGGAATGAAGGGGACAGGTGGATGGGTTAGAGGAGATGCTTTGAACTTGAAGAAGAGAGATGGTTTAATTTAATTAATGGTTTTAGTTTCGTTTTGTTGGTATACCTGTTTTTTTTATTGATTATTCTATTAATTTTGTTTGGAATCGGGATTAGAATTTGGGTTAAGGTGGTTTAACCTTAAACACTTTATATAATTATTAAATGCCGCGTTTGTGCAGGTTGCCAGATGTTAGGCGCAGGCGCGCAGCTAGGTTCCTTTTTTTTTTTTGACAATGTGCCCCTTCTGTTTTATTTTTATTACACGTGTTGTTGGTTGATAGTGAATTTTAGCTCTAAATGTAGATATATATTAGACGCTGAAACTTTTTTAACAATCTTTTAGCAATCATTTATTGTATTGGAATTTTATATTCAATTTCATAGTTATATAAAAAAAAACTATTATTTATATATTATTGTGTTTATAATGACATTGTCTTTTTTATTTTTATCATCCAACTCTGCTACTGCTGATGATGAAAAAATTATATCACAGCAAGAAGGGAGACGAGTAAATGTTTTATGCAAATAAAAAATATTCAAGGGTATATTTGATAGATTTCCGATTTTATGGTGATTAGGTACACTTGAATTCATCTAAGCTCCAGCTCCCATCCGTATGGGTTTGGGAGAGACCACTACTGGAATCCAAGTTGTGGCACACGCTAGTATGTTATCCCTCTCCTGTTTTTGTCCATTTTAGGAATGGTAAAACAAGACTGCAACCAATATTTTGCAGGAAGGCAATTCATCCGGTGACTTCACGGTCGCCAAAGAAGCCCCAAGAAGCATCAAACATTTCCGATGAAATCCATGGAGCTATTCTGAGATAGCAAGCACTAGCTCCCGGTGCAACTTCATAAAAAGCAATAGTTGTATTACCAGATATTACTCATTTGCAAACAATTAAATCTTCTAGAAGCAAGACTAATGGTAGAATAGAATCTACTATTTGTCATGACTCATGACAAGAATATCATCTGACCTTGATGATAAATCTGTTAGAAAGTGTGAATTATGTCAATACATCGGCAACATTTAGGTATATTGAAAGCTTGAATTCTATTATTCAAATTTATGCAAATAAAATGTTGTCATATGCAAATTCACATATCAGAATTAAGTGTACACTTTATAGTTTTTATAAATTAGCAAAATATATTAAGTATGAATTATGTATAAATTTGAATTTGGGCATGACCATGTCTTCTTATGGATTATAAATCATGCATATATTATGGAAATGTGTGCTGGCAAATAGAAGGAATTAAATTATCTCAATTTGGTGCGCATTGGATGTTGTCACTTGTCAGTTAATATTACTCAAAACAGATGATTGCATATTTTGAAGGGAACCAACAATAAAAACGGTTTCGTTGAAGACTGAAGCTCTGACTGACTATTATAGTCTTGTAGAACATAAATCGTAAAAAATGATGGTTAGAAATAAATTTAGTACTAATAAAAGATTTGAAAGGAATACTTGCCCAGATGGATCGTTCAGTAATTTTCAGGCTCTCTGCCCTTAAAAATTGACATGGAGTGTATGGTGCCAACTAACAACTGTGCCTCTATCAAAATTTACCGAAATAAATTATTGAGCAGCTATTATCAGACTCTGCTTAGATCTAGATAGTGATAAACAAAAGAGAAAATAATTAATCTTATTGGGTTTATCCAAAAACTGCCTCAACAGCTAGTTATGAAGAGTTAAAAAAAATTAAAATAATTAAGAAATCTCGAGAAAATAGTAAAACAAAGAAAATTTTTTCTTATTAAATTATTTTCTATTACGGTGCATCGAACATAGATAATGTTTCAGTGACTGTCATAGTAGACTTCCTTCTTCTATTTATTTTTTGTGGTTTGTGCAAACAATCCATGTGTATTTGGTATAATATTAAACAAGAGATCTCGACAGCTATTTGTCTGGTTGTTACAATTCCAAAATCCATCAAACAGCGTCATGTACCAGTGATTTCTGTAAACATGAAAAAACATTAGTGTGCTTTCCCACCTGAAAATCGAAAGTTAAAACTAAAAGCGCAACTACACGTCTACACCTAACAGAAAAGGCAGGGACAATTGCTTTATCTCCCTTTTTGCTTTTTTTAAGGAAAATTGTAAAAGAAAAAAAAACACTTGTAATTTTATATATGTCGTATTTTTTAAAAGTAAAGATAAAGATATCGAATCATTTTTTACATTTGCTTATATTATTCATCGTTTTTTTTTTAATACTTTGTTACTAATACTGCGCCTTCTGTAACAGTGGCGGAGGGAAAGGGGGACCGGGCAGGGCAATTGGCTCCCTCTATTATTTGTTGTTATACACATATGATTATAGAATTTTATTAATTGGATTAATTAAATTGAGTGACTGGCCGCTACAAAGTTCAAAATACGTTTTTTTTAGACTTCTTGGCATAGGCTGCCAAGTTAAAAAAAAAAAAACAAAAAACATAGCGTCTTCAAATAAGTGAATACAACTACATTTGATTTCTTCGACACAAAAGCTACTTTCCAACTCAAATAATTATAGAAAATTTTAAGATTTTAGATTTAAGTTGATCTCGTTATTAAATAATTTTTATCTATTAGCAATTTAGTATTTAACTAATTTATTGTATTATATTTTAATGTCATTTTTAATTCAAGATTTAAGTTTTCGAATCTCGGTCCCCTTATAATTTAATCCTGTCCGCCACTAAATAGCACACATTTCATAACCTTTCCAAGTAATCATATATATTTTTTATTTTTTTGCTTAAAGATTGTCTGTAGGCCCGTAACGTTTTTATGTCGGCTAGCGATCGCGTGTCAGACTAATGCGAATAGGAGCGTTTGATTATGACAAAGATAGATGCATAAATTATGGCGTATAAGTGCTTAGTTATGGAATAGATAGATGCATAATTTATAATGGTGTAAATATTTATGCCAAGTTATGTAATGAATATTTAGTTGTGTAATAGATGGATGAATCACTTACTGTGACATAAGTTATTATTTTATAATTATATTAATAATTATTATGACAATATTAATAATATGATTATATTATAATTGTAATTATTTAATGTAATAGGGAGAGAATATTTTTATAATTATATTTTTATTCACTCTTCTTGATGGTACTGTCGAATTTTATTGATAATTAAATTTATAACAATAATAATAATAATAATAATAAATAAATAAATAAATAATCTAGTAATGTTTATAATTATTAAGCAGTAATCACAAATTTAATGGTAATAAAAATATAAAATAATAATAATTTCAGTTATATTAAGCTTAACCATAATATTAGTGAAACTTATTTTTAAAATATTTTTTCGTCGTGATGGTTTGAAAAATTATTATTTATTTATCATATTGTGTGTGGACCACTTTGACTTATGACACCTTTTTTATTGCAAAAGTTATCTGTATTATGCAATTTTATGCACCGAGTGTTTAGTTATTGATGCATAACTTAAGTTATGCATTTTCTATGTCATAACCAAACATCGCTTGAGCTATTATAAGAGCTATATATAAAAGTGTAATGTTTCTTTATTTGGTGCAATAAAATTACTGACCGGATCTTTTTTTGATGTAAATTTATGATATGCCAATTTCTGAACAGTTTTTTAATTATAACCTTTTTGAATTATCGCCAAATTGATTAAACATTTTCATTTTGTCAAAAACGGTAATAAGTTGACCTATCAAGTGTAGTGCCGGTCATTGTGTCTAATCCAACCTAACTGCGGTTTTAGTCAACTAGTCTTCTGTTTCGAACGAATTAATGAAGCCGTTGATCAACAGCATTTAGTTTTAGTCTTGAAGTAAACAGGCCGCCGAAGCTTCACGCGGTAAATGTGTGGGAATGCCAGAAAATTGGAAACATAAAAAAACAATTTCAACGGTGTCTGACCGCGTGAGTCTGCACAGGGGCGAATATTGGGCCCATATTTTACTGCTTGTACCGCACGCCACAATACTACTACTATACTGGAATAGAATACTAGTCTGAATAGTCAATGTTACTCATGGTGTAGGGAAAAAAATAGCGTGGACTTTGACTAGGGTCAAAGTCACGCTTTAGATTTTATTTTGGCTTTTAAGTTTTAATAACAATACTACAGTAGATCGTAAGAAATTTTTTTTTTTTCGAGAAATTAGATAGTAAGATTTGGTGAATGATTTCCTAGTCATGCCAGTTTGTCTCAGACAAAGCAAATTTAATTTGTATTTTTATCTTTTATCTAATTTACAATAGACGAACCACGCTATATCTTCCAAAAAATATTAAAACTATGGTATGGTGCTCTGACGAGATAGTTTGTATATTTCGATAAAACGGACATGATATATTGCACGGATACTAGCAAATACAAATTCATTTTTAAGCGTATGGACATTATATATGGGACCAAACGAGTTGTTATTGGTTTAGATGGACTATATGTTAGGAACTCAAGTTTTCGTACAATTTTAACTTTTATTACTAATTAATAATTAACTAAACATGCACAACAAATAGAATGTAGTATTAAGCATCAAAACACTCATGAGAAAAAAAGAGGAAGTTTCTACCTCTTCCAAACTCGCAATTGGAAGGCTCGATCCAACGTATTGAAGCAATGATTTCAATTTCCTACCGGCATCCTTACCGGCCAGATGGCAGTAATTCGAAATTTCTTGGTATTTTCCGAAAATTACCGGTATTTTGCCTCACAATACCGAAAACAGCCGTTTCGGTCACTGTTCCGGTACCCGGTATTACCGGAATTTTCCGGTAACCGGCAGGAATTTGAAAACACTGTATTGAAGTCCATGGCATGCCTCCAATCACCATAATCACGCCGGCCTCGAGTCCACCTAAAGTATTAACCAATTTGTAGAAATTTGTGCTAGCAAATTCTAGAACGAGGCTAGTTCCTTGTTGCCTTTCTTCACAAAATTAACTATTTAATTTGTGGCTAATATTCAACACATGAATTTCATATAAAAGAGCAAAGATATGAGAACAATGGATGAGAGAAAAACTTATTTTTCTGCCGAAAATTTCAGTCATATATAATGAGAAAGAGGCAATAAGTTAATCCTATAATAGGTAGTTAGGTTTCCTTAATTATCAGGCTATAATTAGAAATCCTAATATCTTCCTCTTTCTTTACTTAACATGGACAAAAACGCCCCTTACATGGCTGCCATCATCATGGATAAAATTAGGCCATTTTATTCTCATATTATCACATTAAATCAATTATTTAATGTTTCAATTAATTTGCTTTCTGATAGAGCTGAAATTAATTAATTCAACCAATTAAAATATGCTAAAATTAATTATCAACTTATTGATAATTATTTTAGAATTAGCAAATGTATTAATTTATTTCTATATGATTTGCTTGATTTAATTAATTATAATGGTTCATAACGGTATATAATTAATTAATCAACTTATCATATTTTTCATTGCATTTACTGCTGTGAATAAATAAACAATGCAATGTATGGTTAAGACTTTATTTGTGTGACCCTTTGAGGATTTATATTATGTTGGCCATGAAAATAAATCTCTATTTATTTCTAATAATCATAAGCGGTATCTAGCAACACGTTGTGATTCCCAATTAATATAAATAAATAACGTACTGTCACAGTATTTCAATCCTGCATAAGAAATGGAGTATCTTATTGTTTTGATTCCTATGTCACATGATATCATTGTATAATCCAAGATAGGAATGTGTCATTATTGCAGATTATACATTTCTTGATCTAGAGTTGATTGTACAATTTGCCGGAACACAATCCAACTCCATCAAGGGGCCCAATAGATATATCATCACTCACTAGGTATACTAATGAGGGACATACGATTTTCTTGATGAATAGTTTTTTCCCGCACAATTCAAGAGAACATAAATAAAGTCCGTATAGCAGCCGTTATTAGAAATCAACGTTAGACGATATTTATAGAACCAATCCTCATGTGGAAAAAACTGAACCATCTCAAACTTGAAATCAAACTCATATGAAATAAACTAGCTAATGCATCGCGCTTCGCGCGATGACAGTCGAGCCATAGTTTATTCTACCATTGTTCTCATGTATATCAGCAACTATGTATGAATTCTATGAGTTTCGCTTCACTGTACATTTATTAGGTTCATACAATACTATTGGCCATCGTTTGCAAAGAACCAAAATATGTTGAGTTAATTGCCCTTTTAAATTTCTTCACCTCATAGAGACCTTCCTTGATGGGTATACCAGCTCGTTCTTCCACAACTATGTATGAACTGAATCGTTTGATTCAGTATTCTTAGCAGTAGAGCGGATCTGCTTGGGTCTTTATTGCAAGCTCCCTAATTTTTCCGCCAATATGCGAGGACCTCTTCTTCCCTCTGTAGTTTAACAATGCTCGACAGATTCAAATAAAAAGTATAACATGAAATTATATAGATATTTGAAAAATCAGTATTTATTTTGTCATTATCTATTATTCCTTTTACCTGCAAGAAAGAAGCCTCAAGTTCTAGGGAGTCCCTCTTGCTGAATTGAAAGTAGTGACTTTTGTCGAACGATCTCTGTCCAAGGTAGTACTGCTGCAAGCTCTGCATGTATAAATGATAGTCATTAATTGCAGGTAAAACAAAAAATCAACCCGTTCATTTGCAGTACATATCATCAACAATAAAAAAATACAAAATATCCATAGCTATAAATTTATTGTGCTTATAGTAGCCTAAATATTCCTCAACTCATTTTGATCACCTGTTCAAGTCCGAGGCTTCGGGCGATTTAATTTTATTTTATAATATTTTGTTGATTTCAATATTATAGTACTATTTCTATGTGTCGAAAAATATATGAAAACAGAAGTAAATAGAAATGTACAATATCTTCAACATATTAATGCATGTCCTGATCCTATTCTAGTGTAGCTACTTTTGATCATCAATTAATATAAAGGAATAATCACAAAACGACTAATAATCAATACTAACCAATTACAAAACTTCATTGGTACAATGAAACATATGCAAGCAAATGAGTGAGCACAATATGATTTGGTTTTTTATAGAAGATTGTCACTAAAGTGCATATGCTGAAATATCACTTTACCTTGAACAAATGCACTTGTGGCAGCTTGAACCATCATCACCTCTAAAAGCTAAAACCATGCTCAACAAAACTATAAAAATTTTTGCATTATTAGCTTCAAATAACAATCTTGTGATCTAACACATGTACATAAATTGTTAGATTGTAAAATTTTTTTAAAACCGTTCAGTGTTAAGATCATGATATACTACTATAGTGTAAATACATATAATTATTTTTGTAGTTACCAAAAATGCCCCTTGCATTAGTTCCTTCATGCCTGTACCAATTAAGATTCTTACCAGTAGGCAACCCATCATTTTCTATTAGTTCTACATAAGGCATAAAGATTAAAAAAGGATCACTAAATAGATACTAAAATTCATTTCTAGAAGTGCAATAGAAGCAATATTTAACAACCAAGTCGAACAAAGTAGTTTACCAAGTCTCTGTTCTAAATTAGTCAAAAATTTTAAGAAAAAATCAGTCAAAAATTACCTTGTCCTGTGAAGCAGTATAGCGGCAAGAGGCAGTTTTTCCCTTTTTGTGGAGGCAAAAGCAACACAACCAAAAATAGGACGAGAAAGGAATACAAATCCTAAAAGAAAGAAGAAGAAAAAAAATCATATATTCACACCAGCACACAGATAAAGCCAGAAGAAGGAAAAGTACCTGGAACGGAGGATAGAAAGGAGAAGAGAGCGCCAAACGAAGAATGAAAATACCGGTCTCCACCAAGCATCTCGTCTAGGGTTAGCAAATAGGAGACAAAGAAGCTAAAACGAAAGAGGGAAAAAAGGCATGGAGTCGAGAGATGATGTTCTGCAAGCAGCGAGCTTGGAACCACATCCGGAACCGGAATGGAGAAGAGGCTTGGAGAAAATAGCCAAAAGCGGAGCATTCAGGGAGGAAGAGAAGAGAAGAACACTCCAGAATGTTGAGTGGAGATGACCTCACGGATGGGCTGCAGCATAATCGAGAGAGTGGACCCAGCGAAGAATTGAAATCGAGAGGCAGCGCAGAGAAGAATAATACGGAAGCAATGGTGAGAGGAAGACATAAAATCCAGAAGGAAACAGGGACGGAAGTTTTAGTGGAGGGCAACGGTGGGATGAACTCCATCGTAGCGATAGAAGAAAATGGACGGCTTGGATAATTGAACAGTAATTCTCAGGTTTGGATTGAAGTATATATAATAATGACACATAGCACAATCCATATATTTATTTCGTTGGGTTCCAATAACATACACATATGCAATTAAGTTGGTAACTCCTTACCTATGATTTGTAGAACTTAATCATCGTTTAACTTGCATATTATCTTTTACGATAATTAATGTTCCTTGTTAATTATCAAGATTATGGACGATTTAAGTTTATTATTGTCATTTAACAAAACAATACACAAAGATCCACAATTCAGATCCTCAACCTGAATGATCTGTCAATAATAAACTCAATGAACAAATGATCAAATATCATCAATAACATAAACTAAAATCAAGTCATTAAAATATTGACTTCTAGGACATAACTCCAACACTATTAAAGATATTAAGAATAATATTAAGAACTGATATTCAAGCATTAGGTAGACTGAAACCTTCACTGCTCGATAGAACTCTTTTTAATTATAGTGAAACCAGTACGAATTTAAATTCATAAAGAAGATGGTATATCAAAATTTGTAAACCATCAGATTAGGTTTGATCTGTCAAATGATGAATTAGAATTGTTGACTTCCAACTATTTAAACGAAATTATAGGCTGTATGTAGTTGATTATTTTTTTTTTATATGGACTGAAATCTGGATCATTAGTTCAGAATAATAAATGACTGTGATTGATTGTGAGTTGTAACTCGAATAAGATATGAAAACCGGCCGATGACATATTTTTCCTGATTTATAATCTCTTAATTTTAAAATAAAAAACTAATTAATTGTCAAAAACTCAATATGAAGGATTTCAAAATTAAGCTCGCAACTTTAAGGACATTAAACTCACGGCAAGTCCACTCAAAAGAAAGTGAATATAAAAGCTGGTCAGCTTCAATCCGTGAACTAAATCTGATTTTTAACATTTTTTTTCTCTGTTTTGAATATTATAAGAAAGCAACATTTGTGTTCTATTATTCTATTTCTTTCCAGCGATAGCAACAACTATGACATGGGTATCCAATAAATACGAATAAGAGTGGAATTTACCGAATTGGAAGTAAAGAAAAGTCTGGTCCCGTTGCAATTTGCGAGGATTGGAAATTAGGTAACTTAAATTTGATTCACAAGTCATCTGGTAGCCAATTTAATGTTGAAAATTTATAATTTTTTTTTTTTTTGAAGAAAGCAAGGGTCAAACCTCAAAACTTTTATAAATAAATAACGGTAGTTACAAGATACAAAGAGGAGAAATTTTATAACTCACAAGTCTTCTTGTTAGCAAATTTATTGACGGGGAATATGTATTGTACGTTTGTCTTTTTTTTTCTTAGATAAACTTTATTGTGTGTTTGTCAATCGACCGTAGATCGTAGTCGTCGGTAGGTGGCGATATATATGAAATTAATTATGGATAAGTTGCTCCGACACATTTAAGTATTAGAGTGCCTTGATCTTGTTAGTAAATCCCCAATGCCCTATAATCTTTAACAAACAAAAGGAGAAATATTATTATTGCAAGTGGGCATACGGTCGTTTTTCCTTTTGTAGAAGTTTGTAATTACACACTTCAAACACAGACAAATAAAATTTTAATTTATGCTCAAAATTTGACATATCATGATTAGTTCATACATACAATATTCGTTTCTCATTGTTAATTAGACAAACAACATAAGGTATGTATTTGCACAAATGTCAAACACTCATGATCTATGTTCTTCTTTCCAAACAAAATAAAATAAAATAATAAATAAAAAAAAGAAAGAGAAATTATTATTATCATATGAACTATATAGTTTTAGTTTAAAAAATTATCAGGAAATTAGTAAAACTCAATGCTTAGCAACTACACTAGCACAATTTCATTCTATCCTGTGCTTAATTAATAGAAGTGGGTTTTTAGTTACCTGCTAGCACGAATCTTAATACATACTAATATACTATGCATATAGATCTTGCACTCCAGCGTGGAAGAAAATTTCATTCCCAATTTATTGGTGTGTTTGCACTTGTTCTTTTCTACCAAAGACATAAATACATAACTAAAAAGAACTTGTTAGGCATACAGTTACTGATCCATAATAAAGTCAGATTAGATGACATAACCAATTAATTGAGTCAGATCCATTCGACCAACCTGTGTAGTCTTTTCGTTTTAACTACCAAGCATTCTGCATTTTTTACAAACCTACTTTTGTGTTGAACAAACACACCCAAAAGGTTAGTCTAAAATGAACTACTATTTTATACTTACAACAAAGTTAAATCAGCAAAATTTCAAATTTATTCAATGAATAATTAATTTATTTTCTTAACTTGCCAAATTAGATACATAATTTTCAACTATAAGGAACATATAATTTATTTGTTTTATTTCAGCGATTCTTTTGTTGATTGTTACAAGTATCAAATAAATTTTTTATTGATCTAACTTCTTAAAAATAGAAAACTCATTCAGATCAATTCATATCTGGCTTTCTAAATCGAACAAGCTACTTGTGATCGCTACATGCAGTAAGGAGCGTCTTGAAGTGATTGTCAAATAATAAAACAAATTGCATCATATTATTTTATTTTTTATGTCCATACTGTGTTATTGTAGATCAAATTGTCAATGATGAATTTAAAATAAATTTTAATATATATTCAATTGTTCAATGAGTCTAATCTACAGTACAATTTCAATGTTTGAAGGATTAAGATTTCCCCAGTGAACTAGTGTAAAGTGTTTGACACGCAAGCATATAAGTATTGTACAATTATATTTATGATGTAATCTGTCTTACTCTGCTTCAGACCTTCAGTGCATTTCGCCACAGCATAAGCCATAAAATGATCTTTTTGGCCTTTTCTGGCTAGAAAAAAAATTATATTAAATTGCATACAACGGTGGTTGGCCAGTTAGGTAGGTAAGGCAAGGAAGAAAGGTTGGCGCCACACCTCATCCTAGCGTCAAGGTGTCGTCATCTCAAGTTAATGATATTTTATACTTTTTTTATTACGAGTGGAACACATTTTATAATTTGTTTAGAAACATAGCTATTCATTTAGAGAGGTACATATACAGTTTGTTTTTCTTTTATTTTCAATAAAAATTGAATCTATTCCCTATGATTCTCTTTTATTTTTAATGAAATTTGAATCTATTCCCTATAAATAAATTAATACGAGAGTCAGCGACTATCTATGTTGCACTCCACATTTAAACACGCGCCACATGATTTTGCTTCAGTAAAACCTTTCAAATTGTGCTAGAAGCTGGAAAAGATTTTCAACAAATTATTTGTGTACATTCTTAAAATGAACTGGCGATTATAATATTTAAGACACTAAATAAATAAATATATATTTTGATCGCTCGGATCACATACCTTGAAGAGTGAAGAACGAAAAATAACATAAATAAAACTACAAATATCACAAGTGACAAGTCTAATGACAATTTACGTAAGTATTGAAATCAAATTATTGCATGGTCTTAAATGATGATTTTAAAATTATTATTCAATATAAAATAACTTACAATTTATTTAAAGGTCTTAACTGATGGCTTTATGATTATTATGAATATAAAATAACTCAGATACAACTCTTATGCCACTCAGCAAGTTACCACTTATTTCTCAAACAACATCAACCTTTATTATTACGGAAATTTTTCTTCAATTTCAAAACTTCAATCTGTGATACCAATATAATATATTTAATATATTTTTAAAATTTACATCATTGTAATTGGCTATTAGAAATCAATGAAAAATGCTAATATGACAATTAAGTTGCGAAAAGAGCAATCAAAATGACAAATGTTCCAATTGTAATGTCACATTTAGAATTAGTTTGCAAATAAACTGTACATGATATAATCAAACAAACTTCGTTGAAAAAGAAAACTAGAACAGAGAGTAGGGGTGCATAACGTCTAAAACAACCACGAAAATGGTCGGTTGCGTTAACCGTTTCGTTTTGAAAACGAAATTGATTACCATTTGCATTAACAGTTTCGTTTTGGACGAAACGATTGAATTCACGAAAATACCACGAAAATACATATGGACGAAATCATTTCAAAGTTTCGTTAACTGTTTCGTTTTTAAAACGCAACTAAAATCTTCAATCGTTTCGCTTCGTTTTGCACGAAACGAAATGAAAGAATGGTTAAAAAGTCACCGTTTTCACCTCTAACAGAGAGCATTGCGAATTTGCGATTTGCTAAGGCTAAATGTAATTGAAAGGCCCAATAGCTTGGAATTTGTTGCCTAAACAGTTCTCCAAGATTCCTACTGTTAAGTTAATTGGGCCCTCTTAAGGCCTCGTAACAATCATTTCATTTCTCTTTTTCTAGTTCTTGTTTTGCTCTTCTGCTCTTTTTTTTTTTTTTTTGTGCCGGCTTTTATTTTGAGAGCGTACAAAAGCATGTAGAAAATAATTCTGAAATTCTGATATTTTGAATTAGAAACAACACAGAAAAAAAAAAAACTTGGACCTTTTTTGAGATTGCACAAATCAGGTTGGATCTTTTTGAGATTGCACAAATCAGGTTCAGATTATTTTTGTTGATTGGTCTGATGTGAATACGACATAAAAATATCACTTTGTTCCCACCTGGCCGCCTCACAGTTATGAGTTATCTCTTTGGAAACGGTGAGTTTTCACATTATAAAAATGTTTTTACGTTCAAACTGGTTTTACATGGTCCACATGAAAAGCTGAAAATTATATTCGAATCTGCCGCACAAGATATGTCACATTTTTGTTGCATGTATCTTCTCTACTGTACGTATGGATTCGGCATCTTTGATTCGGAAAGTGTGTTTCAAGAAAAAAAAATTGATTATGAAGTTTCTTGGAAGCACTCTGATAAGTATGATCTAGTCATCCAATGGCCGAGATAATCTGACCACCAAAGAATCTTGACCCATGACTTCCTATGTTTTGGAGGAATAAAAACAGTGTTATTGTCAAGCATTTGGTGTATATATGCGATCAATTTCTTGCAGCGGAAGAGCTAGGAAAATAAATTGAGGAGGCTAATTTGTAATTTTTTTATTCATAAAGGGAGACAAAAATTTGTGAATGTCGCGTGTTTGAAATCCAATTAGAAGGTTACTTGTGACATTTAATTTCGAAATAAGTTGGAGAGCTTAATCCTATTTTATTTTAAAAAAATATAGCTAAATTAACTTAATAATTACAAGAAAACTAAAATCTTAGAAATCGAATCCTGCCCCTCTGTTAGCTCAGCCCTTGCGTTCTTTTGATAGGAGTAAAACGAGAGCTGGTTGACATGTTGATAATTTCACATAGAGATAGATTCCACTGCCACGATATTTTGGCCGCCACAAAATTTTAGCTATTGGATGCATTTTGGTAGATGGTTTTGATTGAATCTATCAACATTTGTTCTTAAGCTTTTAAATTTCACCGAAATAACACCGTTATGACCGAAATAATAAATTTTTGGAGCAAAACGAATTAACATTACAACAACCAAGCACGAAATAACAGTTATGTTATATTTCGGAAAAATCGGCGATATAATTTAAAATTGTTGCATTTAGCGGCGTAAAAACAGACGGGCATGTAACTTAAAAAAAAAAACTTTTTTCTGAATACAAATCCATAAAAAACACTAATTCATTTAGTTTTTAATACTTTGATTTTGTCTATTTTTCTTTTTGACTTGTTATCTTTTTATATTTTAAATTTTCAAGTAACTTATAAGATAGATTAGTTGTATATTGTCTTTTTATACACACTGTTTTTTTTCCGTTATATCACCGATATAATACCGAATCGCTGAATCAACCATGTACCGTCATACCGCAAATACCGCATTTTAAAACTTTGATTGTTCTATTTATTTTTTTCAAATGTCCAAGATACTTTGTGTCTTTCCCGATACAATAGATAACTACTAAGTTGTCTGCCTTTTCCTCTTAATCTTTGTCACTTAATCTTTTCCAAGAATATAAAAAGATCAAAATAGATAAGAACACGAACGTCAAAATTATCTCTATTTTGTTGAGGTTATAGAGATATATATACTGACAAGAACGAATATATTGATGTTGTGAGTTTCAGTAGAATTCAACATTGGCTGGGAACCATGCTGATGCAGGGCTATGTGCTTGACAAGGTAATTATTGTTTATGTTTTTTTTTTTCTATTATTTGGAATCCCAGTATTTTATAAGAAAATTTTGTTGAGAGTTTCATATGTCCAACGAAACTTGATAGTCAAATGGCTATTTACATTTTTCAATTTACAAATAATTCCATGGTTGATATGTTAGGAGGTGGTTATTTAAAAAGCAGAAATACCTAATAAGTTGACAGTCAAAAGTAAAATATATGGGATATACAGGTTTCGTTTGGATCATATGAGATTAAGGATATGATTAATTATTCAGGATCAAAATTTTTAAATCTAAATTGTTTAGAATAAGTTTATTCTCGTACTAAAACTTGTTGTTTGGATGATGAAAGGAAAGAATAATGAGCTATGGACCAAATGAGCTATTTCCCTCCCAAATTTTTAATCTCACTTTTTTATTCCAACATTTTGTTGGATTAGTTAATCTGACTCTAATTTAGAGTAAACTCTTAATCCTAAGCTGTTTGGATTGACTATTAATCCAAAATAGTTAGGATTAATATAGCTATTTACTCTAGAGTAATGTCTTATTCTTATTCATCCAAACGCACCTAAAGCCTAATATTTTTCCAAAATGTTGGAATATATTTTGGAAAATTTTAACGTTGTGCATAAATGATATCTTGTGAAGAACTAAGGCTCTGCTCCAGAGGGTGGGAGTCGGGGCAAAGGGAAGGAGAGTCGGTACCCTCCGATTTTGGAAGTAACTGATCTCTCCCTCTTTCTGTCTCTCTATTATCTTTCGTTTTCGTCGATTCTCTCCCTCTTGCTCAGAGAGCAAGGTAACCGATCTTTCCTGCCATTTCCTTCGTCCTGACTCCCTCCTCCGGAGCGGAGCCTAAGGCAAAATAGGGGGAGAGGGAACCGAGTAATGATGAAAAAAGTGAGACAGACTTGTAGAATTTATAATAGTGCATCGGAAAAGACCGAAGGTGCTTTGGGCAACAGCCTTTTTACTTAGAGCAACATTATTTTCTTTCAAATGACTAAACTACCCCTGAGTAAATGAAAATTATCTTTTATTCACCGCTAATTGTCGATATGCATGAAGTCAACGAAATAGTAAACGATATGCAAAATACAATCTACCGTTCCAAATTAGAAAGGGAAAGAAAAATAATTTAATCTCAAACCTAAAGAAGTTGATAGATTTCACTGCATATAGCAATGGAATTATACAAAAGGTACAAAAAGAGAAAGAGATCTGATTAAGTGAAAGGAGAGATGGATTCTGAGATGATAGATCGTTGAGATGAGGTGGGTGTGGAGATGACAGATCGTCGACAGAGGGGTTGAAGTTGGTGGCGAGATCTAATTTGTTTAGAGAAATATCAGAGGGTAAATTAGTCATTTCAAAATAATTTATGTTGCTCGGAGAAAAACTCCTGCTGCCCAAAGCACTTCCCGAAACGACAGTAGTAGTTTTAATAGCAAGTTTGCTGGCTGCCATAAACTATTTTTCATCCTATGGCTAGAATTTGGTTGCATTGGTGGCAGCAAAAAAAATATTTGTGCTAGCTGAACTTCAATACATCTAACTTCGCTGCTGCATCTATGTTGCATCTATGTTATGTAACCTAACTAAATCACCCGCTACACCAATTTCTCACAAAAAAATATTAATGTGTTCATACTCCGTACAAAACATGACAACAAATTGAATCACAGTAATTTTGAAAAAACAAGCACAGGCACCCCCATAAAATCAAGCCTAGGCATTTTGTTTAAACCATACTATCATCTTCAATTTTTCAAAATCTAGTCACTTTTTCAAAATCAAGTCTGGGTAGTTGAACTTTCCTTTCTAGATAGTACAAAAATATTTGTATGGCTCGGAATCCAAAAGATCTTGGCGCTCCATCTTAAAAGTTTGATTTGGGATATTAATAGCAATACGACTAGGTCATTTAGATAATCCAAAATTTAACGGTCTGGTGAATCCATCTGAAATCATCCTCCCATGAGCGCTGTGTCCGATACGGGGCGACAACGGTGCAGATGACGTGTCCGACACAGCATCCCATGCACAATACCGTTAGCAGAGAATCCGGAGTGCGTAAAGACCCCATGACGAGACCAATGACGTACTCCTGATATATGCACGACAGATAGATAGAGAAATGCATCGAATCTAGACTTATTTAGACGACTTTAGAGTCTTAGACTAGTGAGAGGTGAAGATTGAAGACCCGTTAATACCGCTGGACGCGGAATCAGAAAAAAGCAAGACTCAGAGTCAGACACCGTGCTTTGCGGATCAGGGTCCAAAATTCAAAGTCCAAAGTCCAAATGGGCAGAGGAGGAGGTTGTGAAATGTGAACTTCCATGCGCCTGCCCAACTCTTTCTTACACCATTCTCAACCTTTCTTTCAATAAAATAGAAAGCGTATTATATATGACAAGTGATGGAGTGAAATGTTGTTCGGCCGAAGTAGAGATAAGAAATTTGAGTGAGTGAGAATTGTTGTTTATTGGTGGGGTGTGGTGTTCCGATTATATGATGCGGATGGTTGTTCTGAATTTTTTTTATTGAAATAAAGATTTTCAAAGGAGATTTTTTAATATAAAGGTTGGATAAGTGAAAAATATATGGTTGGCTTTTTTTGTGTGTGTGAAATTTAGTGGACAAAATTTTGAGAATGTGGACAGCAGAACGTGGCAGATTTGACCTTTTGGAAATTTATCAGATAAACACGTGCATTGCAATGATCTCTCTTTTGCAGTTAGCATAGGCTTTTTTATTTTTATAATTTTATGATGTTGTCCGTCTAATTAATTTTAATATAAAGGGGCCTTTAGATGTTAGATTTTTCATGTACGCCGCCTAGAAGCTAAGAGAAGCTGTAATATTGAATATTGAATATTGAATTCCTTTCCTCCATTTCTATGTTTATGTATACTTTAAAAAAAAAAAATTATCTACATGTGTAATTGTAATCATATACACGTGTCTTAAGCAAAATTGAAGTCAACTTGTGGAATATGACGACCATGATGATAAATAGTTCCTAAATTGTTAGTGCTTAATTGACGGAACCCAGTAATCTACTAATTACCAAAAATATAATTAAAAGGAACTCACAGAGTCGGTTGAATCCACCAATTAGTTATCTTTTTGTTCGGTATAATTTTGGAATAAATGAACATACTTTTTTTTTTTAATGATGCCAGTATATTTCCCTCTAAACCATGTCTCGGCTAACTTGTAGAATGGGCCGGTACAAGGCCTTTTCTGGTCAGAAATAATTAATACCTTGAACATGTTCTTTCTAGAATGTTTGATAAAATACCACCTTCCCCATCCGGTCATTAATTTTGCATAGGTCTTTATGGAACTTTCTTTCCATAGTTTGTCATTGATGAGAACAGATGTAGAAAATTAGCATCATTATAGTATCATGTTTATGCCATATTTCAAGAGATATAAAAAGGAAGAGCAAATTCAAGTATTTTCATCACTCCGGGTGTTATTAAATATATATGTCATGATTTAAGTTTAAATTATCTGGCATGCTACGTGTTTCTAATTATGTGAAAATGTTTTGATTAATGGAACAATTAAACAAATATGTTATCATTCAAGAACTTATATGCTCTTCTTCATTAGAGAATTTCCCTTCATGTACTTTTCTTCTTCTTCTTGTTGTTTTTTTTTTATTTTAATGGATTCTCTTTCATGAATTAGTTCATTAAACTTGTGTTGTGCTCTACCACCATCTCCTAGGTGTGGATGTACAATTTTTTTTTCTCCTGACGACTTGACCTGCCAACGTTCAACAAAAGCATATATTTTGCCCTTTTTCCTTTTGGGGTTGGTTCTTTTCCATCAAAACAGCACCACACTATAATTATTAAAATCGAAAGAGTTTGCACGGTACAATTAATTCATTTGTAGTCGACACTATGGTTTTTTTTTCTTTTTTTTTTTTCCATTAATACAATATCGCGTATGTACGGATAAGTGACGGATCAAATAGAAATGATGTTATGTCACTTTGTCAAGTTTAATCTAATTCATATTTTATCATTATCCTCGCTTTGTTTTACTATGGCATATTGCCATCGGTGCCTTCTACCATAAGTGATGATAAGCCCATGCACACATATATACAATTGTTTAATTCAATTTAGTGGACAGCCGGGCACAACACTTTATAATATGATAGGAAATTTGATTAGATATTAACCGTTTAATTACAACAGAATATGCTTGAGAAAAGATAAAAGCACCTACGTACCGACATAATAGCAATAATTATATGTAAATCTGAAATCATAAAACATGAACAAAGCCTGATTTCCTCTTTTTTTTTTTTTTTAATCATTTCAAAGGACCGGCGCCAGACGTTATTAAAAAATTTCTCACCTACCAACCAAAGTTTGCTGGAATGTTCATTCCAAAGTGCATGTATCAGTTTTTAAAAAATTACCCTCGACTAGTAGATGGATTAAATAATGTATAAATTATATGTTAAAACAATCCGATGGTATTCTTCAGATTTTTTCATTACATGTGGAATAAGGAAAGGACTAGATTAAGGTCATAATTAAGATTTTAGAAAGGATCGATCTAATTATTTGCATTATGAGCATTTGTGCTCAAGAACACGTGGTGTCCAGTCGGGATTGCCAATAACCATGTTAGGTGGTGTTCAATTCAAAACTATATTTCAAATAATATTCTGAACTAAATAGAAATAATAAAATAGTTAAATGAGAACTAAGAGAAAAAAATATAGTTAATCTTTACTAAAGTTTACGTGCATTATAATAGAAATGATAAAATAATAACTAATTAAATACATGCGGTGTAGTAGTCAAATGGTAAAAACGCTATGCTGGACTCGAAAAGATCGTGAATTTAAATCCCGCATTTTTAATTTCATAAAAAAGTTGATGATTTAAAACTTAATAGTTGTAAATTTCAAGTCTAGACCAATTTGGCCTAATCCATTGAATGTATTATCAGAGTGATTTAGTTATCAGTCATGACAAGATTGGAATATTGGTCTAGTTTAATCGGGACTAACATCTGTATACATTTATATATGCATGAATTTGCAATGTTAGCGTACGTGTACTCCAGCTACAATGTTACGTTAGGTCGTGTGATGAAGATTTTAAAAAATAATAATAATAAATAAGTTGTCCATCCACTTTATTTCATTATCAAAAAACACACACGACGGTCAAAAAATTGAACTCGCGCAAAAGAAACGGTGGCGTTGTGTTGGAAGAGAAGAACCAACTCAAATTTTAAAAGTAAAAATATCTCAACAAAAGCAAAAGAAAAGTGAAGAATCAATTGAAATTGAAGTTAATAAGAAAGATTTTCTTTCTGTAAGTAATATAAATTATAAGGAATCACTCACTGAGGAAGTAATATAAGGAAAAAGATTTTATTTCTGTAAAAAAAGAAAAAATTGAAGTAAAGTTAATACTTGACAATTGAAAATAAAATTTGATCGGAAATTTGAAAGTTTAGCTTCCAAGGAAATGCATCGCCGCATCGGACTTCATAAATTTTTTTTCCCAGCTATATATTCATTTGGAACTTGTATTTGTACTGTGCTTGGGCCGTATTTTGAATTTCAACCCACTCCTTGATAGACTATCCATGTATGATATATATTTTCGTTTAAAATAATTAATAATAATAATAATAATAATAATAAATGCACAAATATGGTTAGGTCTGCAAGCTTCTTAATCAGCCACACCCACATGATCATACCCACTGCCCCACTGTAAACTGTTTAATCAACTTCCTTTTTTTCTTATTAATCAGAGGGCTTTGGTGTTCTAGATTCTCCTCTCATTTAAAATAAAATGTAATTGATGTGTTAAGCTGTAACAAAGTACTTAAAAAGTGATACAAGTTCAGCCCACTTCTTTATCAAACTTTATTTTCGTTTTTAAATTATAAATAAAAAATACATAAATATGGTCGGGTATGCCTCAAGATAAAATTTTATAAATTCAGAGAGATATTGGCATTATTATTTTTGTTTGTTTGTTTTGTACAAATTGCCAGTACTGACGTTGCATTAATCAAGAAGTGAGTAAATGCAGAAATTATATCTTGCTGAAGAAAAAAGAGAGTGAATCTTTAAATGAGGAAAAGAAGAATCTTCATTACATGCCATGTGGATCCAAAGTGGGCCAAAAAATATGTAAATATTGTATTAAATTATAGGGTAGAATATATAGTCAAATTTTGTGATTCACAATGCATAATACTGTTTATTCTATTGCAAACAACATAGAAAAGTTGTGTAACGGTCTAATTCGATTAGTGATGGGTTTTGTTCGGGAATCGGGATTCGAACTATTTCAATTTTTTTTAATTATTAGTTTTGGCTCCGGTCCGGACGAAGCCGGCCTCAGAAACTAACAAATCGGCACTCTTTAAGAATAATTTAGATCAATATTAGAGTCTAAAGCATGAGCCTTAAAACTCATCAGTAAATAATACTGCGATTTTATAAATTTTAAAATTGACGTAAGGACTTTCTTATTGTTAAAATGAGACACTTATGATGCTAGGTACATTATACTTCCAACTTAATTAAAATTTATTTGACTGATTATATATTTTCTCAAAAAAAAAAATATTGTTTGTCATTTTATCAAGGTCTGCACCAAAATCAAAACCCATATCGTTAATACACGACGCATGCCCCACCCATTAATTCTGTTTGAAGACTGTAAGTTGAAGTGTTGAACTATTAAATGTCAAGTGGAAAGTCTTCAAAAGCTTTACTCAAAAAAAAAAGAGGAAAGTAAGAGCATCTCCTATCGTCAGTTCGTCACCTATAAAATCTCCTTAAATTCCTCCCAATCCCTAGCACTAAACCAACACTAAAGCCCCACACACAAAGTCACAAACCTATTGACTATTGTGCAGAGCACAAGCTTTCACCATCTACCCAATGGCCATTCCTCTCCTCTTCCTTCTCCTCTCCATTTCTCTGGCACCAAGCCATGCAGCCACCAGTTGCGCATCATATAAGTTCTCAAACAAGAAAACATTTGACAAATGTACCACCTTAGAGCACCTCAGTGCCTCGCTTCACTGGACGTACAACTCCGACGGCACACTCTCTATAGCCTTCGTCGCACCACCCGCAGCGCCAAGCGGCTGGGTTGCGTGGGGAATCAACCCAACTGCCAAATCCATGGTTGGCACACAAGCCCTGGTTGCGTTTAAACGAACCAACGGGTCGATGGCTGTGAATACCTACAACATAACCAGCGTCAGTGGTATTAAAGAGTCGCCGATACTGTACGAGCCAAGCAAACTCTCGTCAGAGTTTGGATCTGATGGCAACATTGTTCTATTCGCAACATTGAAGATTGGCAAATCAGTAGAGAGCCTAAACCAGGTGTACCAGGTCGGTTCGTCAGTGACGAATGGCGTACCAGATAAGCACGCGTTCAATACCGACAACTTAAATTCGGTAGCGGAGCTGGTATTGTCAGGCACTAACTTTGCTTCCATGGAACCGGCACCGGCACCAAGCAATGGAGGATCTGAGGCTGCGGCACCCGGTGCATCCTCGGGTGGCAATGCCTCTAGCCCTGCTGCTGGTACAAATGCGGCTTGGAGGAGTGGTGTGAGTGGCTTGTGGAGCATTTTGGTGCTCCTTTTGGTCGGTTGCATGGTCAGATTTTAGTGTTAGTCTGTGTTGTTTTTGTTCTTTTTTCTTTTTTCTTTTTTTTGGTTTGTTTGTATTGTTCTTTATTTTTCCTATTGGACTTGTTGAGGTGGTAGACTGGTGTTGCGGTACACGCCGTGTAGCGCACCCACGAGCCGTTCGATTTTGATCGGGCGGTTCATTTTTTTCGGGCCTAGGAATCTGGTTACTTTCACGGGGCTCCCTTATCTATCAGATCAAAATCGGACGGCCCGTGTGTGCGCTACACCGTGTAGCGCAACACAGGATTTGAATTCGTAGACTGGTAGGTAGTTTGGTACAAAGCAATAAAGTAAAGTATATGATTACTCCATTCAGATGTGTAAACTCAGTTCGTTTGTGGTTTCTGAACCGATTTAATTATTTCATGTTTTGACAAGCTAGATCAGTGTACCATAAAATAGATGTGAATAAGTACTAAGGTGTGACAAAGTACTTAAAAAAGTGATACAAGTTCAGCCCAATTCTCTATCAAACTTTATATTTTCGTTTTTAAATTATAAATAAAAACACATAAATATGGTAGGGTGTGCTTCAAGATAAAATTTTGTAGATTCAGAGAGATATTGGCATTATTATTCTTGTTTGTTCTGTCCAAATTGCCAGTACTGACGTTGCATTAATCAAGAAGTGAGTAAATGCAGAAATTTTATCTTGCTGAAGAAAAAAGTGAGCGAACCTTTAAATGAGGAAAAGAAGAACCTTAATTGCATGCCATGTGGATCCAATATAGGGGAATACAATATGTAAATATTGTATTAAATTATAGGGTAAATTATATGGTAAAATTTGTGATTCACATAATATATATTTTTTTTTATTCTAGTGCAAAGAACATTAGAAAAGTTGTGTAACGGTCTAATTCGATTTGGTGATGGGTTTCGTTTGGGATTCGAAATATTTCAATAATTAAAAGTAAATTTTTTCAGAGGTCACTGAAGTTTGTCTATAATCTAATTTTAGTAACTCAACTTCAATTTGTCCCTCCACAACCACTAAATTTTCAATTTGTCTAATTTTAGTCACTCCATGATAAATTTATCAATTGGGTGCAAAATGGAGCACCGAATCTTCTCATATGAGATTAAACAAATCGGAGCCGTGGAATGTACAAGAGCTGTTAAGGTAACTTAACGAAAAAAAATGAAAAGAGATAATTAGTTATATGCCACTCCAGATTTTGCCAATTAGAAAAACACCATTCTTAAATTACTAATTATAAATATGCCATTGTAAAATTTAAAAAATTAGATTTATGCCCTTAATTCTTTCCAAATCATAGTTATTTAGAAATATACCACTCTAAAAATTTTTAAAATTCCTAAATTACCCTTCTGTTTCATCATTAGACTTTAGGTTTATTCATTTAAGGAAAAAACAATTTGACGGAAATGTCGCCCAGCACACCATCGTTAGAATTTTTTATATGGAATTGTATTAATGTGATTAAACTAATGAAGAGTGAAGGCCCCGAAAGTACTTTTGCGAATATAATTTATAAGTTTGTTTTTTAAATTATGCAGATCTTATAGTATTATTAAAAGTTCAAAGATACGTGAACAAATCCCCTTTACACTGTGAATCCAATTTATGCGACCAACACAATTTTTTTATGTTTATGTATATATCGAAGCCAAATATGCACATATATATAGAAACATAATTTTTGTGTAAACTAATTTTACCGTATATATCACCAAAATTTATTGAAAAAAAAATAGGTTGATGCAATTGTTGGATGACTAATTTGAGATACGTCGCTAGAAAATATAAAAATATTTTATGATATTATTTTATACATCAGTGACATAAGACTAATTTTCATTATTTTGTAATGGCATAAAACTAATTTTTATTTATTTATAATGGCACGAAACTAATTCTTTTTTTTCATGATGACATATGCCTAATTTTAATATTTTACAATAGCATATTTAAAAAGGGCATAATGGTCATATCCATTGTTAGATGGCATAAAACTAATTTTTATTATTTCTTAGTGGCATAAAAATAATTTGTCGTTTAGTGATGGCATATTTCTAATTTTAAATATTTGTGATGGCATAAATCTAAATCACCCAAATGAAAAATAGCTACGTGGGGCCCTTTGTCAGACCCTTCTCCCAATTAGGCCAATCCCAAATCAGGTAATATAAAAGCAAAGAAAAGAAAATGAAAAATAGCTACGTGGGGCCCTTTGTCAGACCCTTGTCCCTACGAAACCATGGAGTCCTTAAGATTCGTGCACGACATCTTCACCTCCTCTTGTCTCCGTGGGCCCGTATGAGGTCGGCGCAGGTGGGCTTCACCCTCCGGTGTAGCACAGCGACAATATTCTAATCACGAGCTCGGTGTCCGGTTCTGACTTCGTCTTGTTACCAATCGTCGAGCTGTCTCGACCAACTCATAACGAGAACGTCGCTGGGAGAGGGAGAGAGCACGGTGGTGCGATTGCCATGGGGCTCGGGCAAAGGACAGTGAGGGAGCGATGTCAGAATTTTCATTTGATTTGGGTTGGCTTAACTGGGGAGAGAGTTCTGACGAAGGGCCCCACCCCACTTAAAATGCGTTAATTTTTCATTCCCGTCAACACTTTAAGTCTTAACGGTTATTTTGGTTAAAAAAAAAAGAAAAAAATCCATCTCCATATCCGACGGTTCTATTTTGCTTGATCTCCATTGAGAAGATTCGGTGCTCCATTTTGCACCCAATTGATAAATTTATCATGGAGTGACTAAAGTTGGACAATTTAGAAAGTTTAGTGGTCGTGGAGGGACAAATTAAAGTTGAGTGACTAAAATTGGATTATAGACAAACTTCGGTGACCTCCGAAAAAATTTACTAGTTCTCCGGACCGGACGAGGGCCCTCAGAAACAGTGTTGCGTAACCTCTAGCGGTGCAAACACAACGGGTTTCAACCGTACGATCGTTTCATTTTGTCCATGGTTGTTTTAAACTATTTTTCTATTTCGTTATTAAACGAAACGATTAACGAAACTGATCTCTTTTGTTTTGTTTATTTTTGTTTAACCGTTTATATTAAATGTTATGTATTTTTTAAATATTTATGAATAAATTTTGATGAACTGAGAATAATATAGTATCGAACCAACTAATTATGCATGCGAATAGGTAAATATATAGAAAAATTAATTGTCAAAGTACCAAATCGAACACTGTTACATGCAAAATAGGAAAACATGTATAAAAAATAATTGATAAAAATATCGATCGTTTTGATTGTCTTTTGAAACAAAACGGTTCACGCGACTAAATTTTATTCGTGGCATAAAATGCAACGATTAATGCAAGAGGCCAATTTCGTGATTGTTTTGCACGTTATGCACCCCTAATAACGTGTATAATAATCACGAAATTAACTCTTGTGTTAACCGTTTCGTTTTACGCCACAAAACAAAATTTATTTGCGTTAACCGTTTCGTTTCAAAAGACGATCGAAAACGATCAATTTTTATACAATTTTTTCTATTTTGCATGTAACAATGTTCAATTCATTGCTCTAACAATTAATTTTTTTATACATGTTTTCTTATTTTGCATACATAACTGGTCGGATCAATACTACATTATTTTGAGTTCATCTAAATTTATTCATAAATACTTAAAAATACATAAAAAAATCAAATAAACGATTAAACTAAAATAAAAGAAACGAAAGATGCAGTTTTATAACTTTTGTTTAACAAACGAAACAAATATATAGTTTCGTTAATCGTTTTGTATGGACGAAACGAAACAATCAGATGGTTGAAACAAGTTACGTTAGCACCCTATTTGTAAGCATAATTTAGGATCGATATTAGAGCCTAAAGCATGTCTCAACAATATCATCAGTAAATCTCTACTACTTATAAATGCACGCATACAAAGGGTGTAAACAATTCATATAAAAGGAGTAAACATGTCATATAAAAGGGTGTTAAATAATTCTTATATCAATTATGGACCATTGATTTGTGTGATTTGATTTGATCAGTGGTCTAGATTAAAGTCAGACTTGTTATTAGAAAAAATTAAATTACTACCAAATTAGCTATTTATTTAAAAGGAAAAACTAAATTATTGATTTTACTGTATCTTTATTGTCTAACATGTAAAGTTTTATATGAAACAAAAATAATATCAAAATTTTATTTTCTTATTTGTCCGCATATTGAGGGCATCTTTTGCTAGTAATACTACGATTTATAAATTTTAAAATTGAAATCAAGACTTTCTTATTGTTAAAATGCGACACCCGTTATGATACTAGGTATATATATTAAAATTTATTTGACCGAATATATATATTTTTGCGAAAAGAAATTGTTTTTCTGTTATTATTATTATATCAACTATCAAGGTCTACACAAAAATTAAAGCCCAAATCGTCGATACAACACATGCCCCACCCCGTTAATTCGGTTTGAAGACTGTAAGTTGAATTATTAAATGTCATTTTCGTCAAAATAGAAAGTCTTCAAGAAGACAAGAATAAAAGAGCATATCTCGTATCCTCGCCTATAAAATCCTTAAATTCCTCCCATGTCCTAGCACTAAACCAACGTAAAGCCCCACAGGCCACAGGCCACAGCTAGCTATATATTGTGCAGAACACAAGCTTTCACCATCTACCCAATGGCCATTCCTCTTCTCTTCCTTCTCCTCTCCATTTCTCTTGCACCAAGTCATGCAGCCACCGATTGCGCATCATACAAGTTCTCAAACAATAAAACATTTGACAAATGCTCCACCTTAGCCCACCTCAGTGCCTCGCTTCACTGGACATACAACTCCGATGGCACACTCTCTATAGCCTTCGTCGCACCACCCGCAAAGCCAAGTGGCTGGGTTGCGTGGGGCATCAACCCAACTGCCAAAGGCATGATTGGCACGCAAGCACTTATTGCCTTTAAACAATCCAACGGGTCGATGACCGTGAACACCTACAACATAACCAGCTACGCATCTATTCAGGAGTCACCGATACTGTACCAGACAAGCAATCTCTCGTCGGAGTTTGGATCTGATGGAAACATTGTTCTGTTCGCAACATGGAATATTGGCAAATCGGTTGAGAGCGTAAACCAGGTGTACCAGGTCGGTTCGTCAGTGACGAATGGCGTGCCCGATGAGCACGCATTCAATACCGACAACTTAAATTCGAAAGCGGAGCTGGTACTGTCAGGCTCTAACTTTGCTTCCATGGAACCGGCACCAGCACCGAGCAATGGAAGTTCGGAGGCTGCGGCACCCGGTGCATCGTCGGGTGGCAATGCATCCAGCCCTGCTGCTGGTACAAATGCGGCTTGGAGGAGTAGTGTGAGTGGCTTGTGGAACATTTTGGTGGTACTTTTGGTCGGTTGCATGGTCAGATTTTAGTGTTCGTTTGTGTGTTTTTGTTTTTTTTTTTTGTTATTATTATTATTATTATTATTTATTTTTTGTATTGTTGTTTATTTTTCCTATTGGACATGTTGAGGTGGTAGGTAGTTTGGTACACAGCAATAAAAGTATATGATTACTCCTTTTAGATGTGTAAACTCAGTTCATGTTTGGTTTCTGAATTTACATTGTTATTGGTACCGGTTTAATAATTTTTTCTTGGTTTCTGAATTTACATTGAGGTCAATTTGGTTTTTTTTTTTTGCTGTTTTCCTCTCCATGAATAGTAGCAACAATATTCGGAGCAACATAAATTTGATTGAGCAGTTCCAATTGATAGCTCCTTAATGCTAACTTGATTTAAATCCGGCCATTTTTGCACTTTTGAACGGATCCATTCTTTTTGGAGTCCTTTTCTTCTGTTAATTTTTATGGTTTCACCAGAAGATTCCTTAGAGAACAGTTGCTATGAAATAGATACTTTAAATTTAAAAATGAAGCCCACTCAGTGCACATCCACATCTATTTTCTTTTGTTAGATCCATGGATTAAAGCTTAATTAATTGGTGATGCTTTGAAACGATATCTAGATCGCATTTGTGACTTCAATTTTAGTTAAATGATATCTATTAATTAACGGTCACGGGTCAAATCCTTATCACATGCAACTATGCAAGCACTTCACAAATTGAGCGCAAAGTGTACTCCACATGATAAAAAAAGGTGTACTACACGAGGGAGGTGTACTCCACAAATTAGGCACCAAATGTGCTCTCCAAAAGGAGAAACCAGACCGATTTGCGTGACTGGTGCAGAATCTGTACCTTGATTCAAATAGACAGTATTTGGATCGTTTTATGGATGTACAGATGGTTTAGTAAAGAGGTTGATCAGATTTAGAATTCCAGATGGACGGTTCAGATTCAGTCCATTTTGTATGTTTAAGGACATGTGTAGTCCCCTAGTGGGTTTGATTCTTATTCATTTATTGTTATTTTTTTATTTGCCACAAGAAGTTTAAAGAAAAATGTTGTTTGTTTGAAGAATGATGTAAATTTGTACCGAATATGTGAATTTGGGATAAATTAGAAGATGACAAAAGAGATAAAATATTTCATTCATTCATTAATTGTTGTTTGTCTTATGCATTATAACAAAATAAGTAGGCCAGTTGCCAATAGAAATAGAAAACATTGCAGTATAGAGAATATTTCTTTTATTGTTTAGTATTCCTATTGCAAGCATTTGTTCTATTACCTAATAACTAATAAGGTGGCCTGAATACTAAATTAGACTACGTTTGAATCATGAATTGAGATAAGAAGATAAGCGTGTCAATTATAACTTAAGAATTAGTCGCTAATTTTAATTTCAGTTGAAATAACAAAGTTACTAACTATTTTGAAAACTACCTTTCATTCGAGAACCAAATATTATTTTAAAATAAGGAATTTGAATAGGGATGGATGTATTCCTTATTCCTTATTCTAATATCAAGGTTTTGTTGAAATATGGATAAGGGTTCGAATAAGTCCAAATTTCTTATTCTTGTGTTGTTTGATTTTTACCGAAATAAAGAATAAGGGACTTATTCCTTATTAATGTTACTAATCCAAACATAGTTTTAAAGTTTAGAGTCACATGGCCTAGGCTCGAATTTTCCTACTCGCTAGTTCGGCTATGACCGAGGGTCGTTCAAACAAAATAATATCCTCTAATTTTTTACACAACACAAAACAAATTAAATATATAAAAAAAAACATTAAGCAATTTATCCATTAAACTTTACCTGCTGGAAATCTAGGATACAGCAATTATATATTTTTGAATGGATGATTCATGCAAAATCTAAATTATTTATTTTAGATCAGAGTACTCGTAATTGATTATCAACTCCATAAAATATAACAGATGGTTGAATAAGTAACAGTCATACTGTCAG
Organism: Rhynchospora tenuis; assembly: GCA_027725995.1. Taxonomy (NCBI): domain Eukaryota; kingdom Viridiplantae; phylum Streptophyta; class Magnoliopsida; order Poales; family Cyperaceae; genus Rhynchospora; species Rhynchospora tenuis. The sequence continues at coordinate 81,797,243 of CM050889.1, forward strand.
CAAATGTTGTGGACCGTTATATCTTCGAATAAACCGCTCAAACATTTTCCACTCTAAGAAATTATTTACAACAAACCCAATATACTATTCAGATTCAAAGGATTTTTTTTGTTTATTATTGTTTGAATATGTCTGAGTTCTATTTTTCAGAGGATGACATGGTGTCGTTGAAAGAAGCAGGAGCTTAATTGGCGTTTTAGCTAGGGTGCTATCTAAGGTTTATTTTCAAGGAAAGAGAAGTTATCATGAAATTTGTTGTCTTTGATGGAGATAGATAGTGAAATCAGCGCCTCTTCTAGAAGCCATTATTGAAAAGGGTTGTTTTCATCCATAATTTATAACATAAATAAATTTCTACTATCTAATTTATTAGTAAATTAGTTTTAAGGACGAATATTCACAACAAATTGTAATAAAATTTATAGAGTAAATATTCGTAGTACTTATAATAACACCAATTTAAAGTGTAAACAATTAGACTAAAGATGTAAACATTTAGTTATTATATACCGACAATTGATCAATTAAAAATATGGTTTAATTAATGGCTATATGTGAATCATCATATAAGTTTTACTCACTCTTCGTTTTAATAGAAATAAAATTGGCTCGAAATTGCAATATCTTTTCCATAATAAATTATTAGAAATAAATAGTAAGTAAAACAATATCAGAGGGAGATAGTATAATCCGTATCATTTGTCATCGGTTGAGGAAAAAATAATAATTTTTTTTAAATAAAAAGTTGTCCATCCAAGATGGACGCGAGTACTAGTCCTAATTTAAAAGTTAGCAGTTTGAGCGATAATTTAACATCTGCTTTGATCTAATTTTTGTCATAAATGCCACAAATGTCAAATTGCGGGTCAACTAAATGATAAGGGCTCTCTGGAAAATTACTTAACTTTTTTTTTTTTAAAAAAAAAGAGCAATGTACATATAGGGTTCTCCAAAATGATACGACACGACACGACATACGTGTTGGCACGACATGACATGACACGAGTACAAAATTAGCATGACACGATCATATTACCGTGTCGTGGCATAATCGTGTCTCATTGACAATTTTGAAAAATTAACACGATTTGACACGGCACAACTGACATGCAACACGACATGACAATACGAATTTAATTTTTAACATTACCAAAAAAAGCATCATAATTAATAACACATAAAAATACTTTCTATATTTTTTAAAGGATTATTTAAATAACTTTATATTAAAAATCAATTTATAATTGTACTTTCTTTTCTAACATCTATTTATTTTTTTAAAATATTTTATTTTTTAATATGTTCACACAACAAACAAATGCAAACAAATGCTTTAGAAAAAAAAAAATCATCAATTAAGTTAAAAATAATATTCTGACAATTTTGTATTGATATATATACTGAATTTGTAGAATAGTAAAATAAACTACAACAATATTTTTTTCTCTATTTTAATATTTTAACCATTTTAATAAATTATTATAAAAAATAAAGAAAAGTTTTTGACACGACTAATATGTGTCAACACGACACGATATGATCATGTCAATCGTGGCTTGTCAGAATATGTGTTGTGTTGCCTCTTCTCACCACTCAGCACGACAAGATATAAAACTCTAATATGATCGTATTTGACACGACGCGAGTCCCGCGACACGACACGCACGATTTCATAGCACTATTTACTGATAATGAAAAAGGGTACGGTGTTGCATACGCCACACACATATGCCATTTGGAAAAATAATTATTATAATAGAGCTAGCTGGATAGCTAATAATTAGGGAAGCCTAATGCAGCTTTTTGCCTGGCTTAATTATTACGTTGGAATTGATAAACATAAGGTCACATGCATCTAAAGTAAATAAATATATAAATAACTTTTTTCTCACAAATCATGAATAGGAAATTTCCCCGATCTTACAATACAATTTTCTCTCTTTCTAAGTACAAACAAAACTGTCGGCATCTTTTTATTATTTTCTGCAAAAATATTTGTCTGCACGACTGCACCCTCCAATAAAAAATTTAGAAACAAACGGTTTTTCGTTAACGTTTCTTTAACTACCGTGTTGGTGTAAGAATATGATCTAGTTTGATACCTGCTAACGCTTAAATATTGCAAAAGGATCAATCGAATTGTTTGATGAATTCAGTTGTTCAAAATTGTAAGCAATATTAAATTAAAAAGCAAAACTGTTTTCCTTACGCTCATTTTATGATATCTGTGAATAATTGCAGAAATTCTATTTTTATAACTTTTTTTTCTTCCTCTCAAAACGGAAAATAAGTACCGAAATTGCAAAACTTGACATATGTGCATTAAGTACCGAAAATAATCAAACAAAATTACAAAGTATAAAGACAGTGGCAAATTTGAACGAAGCAAATATGGTGCAATGTCCCTCAATTTTTTTTTCAAATATATAATTTTTTTGTTATATAAACAGTTTTCTCAGAAAAGAAAAATCACTATTGGACTCCTCTAAAATATATAAATATACTTCCATTGTTGACTCCCATAGTTAAAAAATTCAAACCTTTAAAAAGACAATCGAAACATTAATTATTTAATTTTTAGTTATTTCACTGATCACCATTTAAACTTATTCTGGTCGAGGGAAAGATGTATTATTTTTTGAAAGAGTCCAAAAAAGAAAAGAAAAAAAAAAAGAAGAACACTTACACAGAACCACTCTTAGGCCGAACAATAAACGAAATCCTACAGGAGAAAGAGTGGATAACATCACAAATCCCATGCAATAGCCGGCCTCTTTTGTCTTGTCAAGAAGTTCTCTTTGAGTTCGATCCATGAGCATAAGCCCAATAAATTTAATCCTTGCGGTATCCTTTTCTCTCAGATTAGTAAGAAGAGTTGAATCTGAAGCAGAAAAATCCCACATAATAGGCCTTTTTTTTTAAATAATAATTCATAGCTACGCGATACAAGGCCGGATTACCAATCATCATCCTAATTCGGCCCAACATTAGCCCATTTTCTCTTTTGACAATGCGAGCTAATCTCCACCGTCCATTCCAGCCACGATCAAATCCCATCTCTCATCCGTTCCCTCTCTCTAGGGTTTTACGATATAAAGCATTTTCTGAAGCCTCCCTTGCAGCCGCCGCGCGCTTCATTTTCTCTCTCCAGGTTCATCTCACACCTCCAAGGTATCTATCTGCTCAACACTTGGTTCATTTCTTTCTCGATTTATGAATCAGTTTGTATTGTCTAATTGATCGTTGTAAGAAGTTTAAAGATTTGAGGTTGATTTTGTCGATAGATGGCGGTTCCGTTGCTGACGAAGAAGATTGTGAAGAAGCGCGTGAAGAGTTTCAAGAGGCCGCAGAGCGACCGCAAGATCTGCGTCAAGGTATTTTCTTTATTCTTTAATTCGTTTGTTTAATTGAATATATGTCGGTCTGAGTTGTTTGAGCTATTATAAGACTAAATTCAGTAAGCCAAAATCTGATTTGAGAGGGTAATTTTTGCGGGACTCAATTTACATGATATAAGAACCACATTTGTGTTTCTGTATATTCTGATAATATTGATAGTGTTCTTACAATACTTGTATCATTTCAGTTATACACTTTATCTGAGAGAATGCTTGGACCAAATTATATGTTGCAAGTAGCAGCTAAATATATTGCTTTCAATGTCAATATGCTCACATTTTAAGTTTTTTTGCATCTAGTAATGTTGTGTATTGTATATTTCAATTTGCAGCCAAGTTGGAGAAGGCCCAAGGGTATTGATTCGCGTGTCAGAAGAAAGTTCAAGGGATGCACTCTCATGCCCAATATTGGTTACGGTTCTGACAAGAGGACCCGTCACTACCTTCCCAATGGCTTCAAGAAGTTTGTTGTTCACAATGTTTCCGAACTTGAGCTTCTGATGATGCACAACAGGTATGCATTTTTGTGTTTTGTTGATATTTTTGTCCTGCTGGGTGGCATCAGAAGATACTCCATTTATTATTTATTGAGGCTAAATTGTGGCAAATATGAGGAACTTTATCAATGTAAATTCAATTGGTATTAGAGCTTATGTCCAATGGTGCCTCTGGTATACTCATGTTAAGACCTGGCCTTGGAAGTAATATTGTCACGCGAGTTGTGAGTTGCACTGTGTGAGTGACTGATATTTTTAATTTCAAACAAAAGGTTTGTCCTAGAGCAATGCTTAGTATCTGATGAAGTATAATCAATGCAGTGTTAGTTCAGAACAGGTGTAAACTTTGGTTTTCTGAGGTAGGCCCTGGAATTTAGAATTTTCTCAAAAGTTATTGAGGGATACTCAGTGTCTAGGACCAAATGGAAACTATAGTATAAATTATGTAACTGTGACCTTTTGTTGCTACTCAGTGTTACCAACACAATTACATTTTCTCAAGTTACTGAGGTTTATTCAGTGTTACTACACAATTACATTGGTACATTTAATAAAATGTACTACTCTCAGATTTTGTTAGTAGGATTTTGATTGTTTTATGGTGTTGGAAACTGACAGGACATACTGTGCTGAGATAGCCCATGATGTGTCGACCAAGAAGCGCAAGGAGATAGTGGAGCGCGCAGCTCAACTCGACATTGTCGTCACCAACAAGCTTGCCAGGCTCCGCAGCCAGGAAGACGAGTAGAGCTTGCAACTTAGTTATTATAAGTTTCTCTTGCTTCTGTTCTTTTTTGGAACAAAATCAAGTTTTGTAGGAAGCTACATCTTTTACCCCTTTGTGCTTTGAGAATGAAACGCATCTGTGACACTTGTTTTATGGATTTTCTTAGTATTATGCAGCTTGTAGTCATGCTTGTCTTGTGTTTTTCTGTATGAGAGAAATTGAGATTTGCTCTGGATTTCATCTTTAGGCTTTTCGATGGGTGCTTATTGCACCTTTTTGTGAGTATACATTTGGGAAAAAAGAATCAAACAAAGTTGGCTGTCAGTCGATCGTTCGTATCAAGTCTAGGACTGAGCTGAAAGAAGTCAACATAATTTTGTTTGATGATATTGACACGGCTAAATCAGTCATTTTATTTTTCTCTATTTGTTTGAAGCAGAACAATCCATTGGTTGCTCGATTAAATGCACTGTTATATTCGTAAACAGTGCAATTTGAGTATACGATAGCAACCAATCTTTTGATTATTGGATGATTGTACGTCTTATTCTAGATATATGCTCATAACCAGAGAATAATCAAAATAATTGATTTGTAATCATCAGGAAGCAATTAGTTATAATCATTCAATCACCAGAATATAAACACATGTAGATTCATCCTTAATTCTCGCTTAGTCTTGAGCTGGATATTTTCGTGAATTGTCAATTTAGAAGTTGATCCATCCTTAGCTAATTGCAACTTGAAATAGTAACAAACCTAAAAATTTTTAAGAAATCCGTTTAAACTTCGGAGCAAATTCACTTAAATTATTGTATTTCTGTCCAATTTGAGCTATGTCAACTGCATCTCACGATGACGCTTAAATAAAAAAAAAAAACTTCTCTATTCACTTTTTTTCTTTTTCGATAAGCCTGACAGTAGCTGTCAAGATTTCTCTATTCACTTTTTAGTTCCTTTATCATCTCTTTTACTTCTTCCATGATCTGTTTTGGAAGTTATTTATTTATTTTAAGAGTAATGACTTAATGCTCCTCTATATATGAAAGCTTCTCTGGTCATCATTTACCGTTATAAACTTTTAATCGTCGAACTAGTAATGTTTACCTTACATCGTTAATTTGTGATTGAAAAATGCCTTCCAAAATTCTACCATTTTATAATATGTTGTTCTCTTTATTGAGGATTCTGGTGCGCTCGTTGGATGTCTTCAGATGCCTCCAAAGTCACTATTCAATTATTTCAAAATTTAATATTCAAATGTCGGCTACAAATCATCAATCTTGTTCAATTTAAAGTGCGATATATTTTTTTTATAAGTTTTGACTATTTAGATTCTATGTTTGGATTTTACATTTTGAAAAAAAATAATAATTATAATTTAAGTTTGGGTCATATTGCGGTATCCAAAATGTGAGCATTGGAACCTTGCACTATTTTATTAGGGCAATGCAAAAAGAAAATAAAATATATATCGGAATAAGATATGTATACGATTTTTTTCATTTGGGCTTTCATTTTTTTATTGGGTATATTATGATTTTTTGTTTTATTTTTTGGTTATTTTTTTTAAAAAAAATTAGAAATAAATTGCTTATTATTATTATTAGTGACATATATTGGTGGTAGGGAGTTGATAAGGTTCATGTATAATTTATCAATAAAATTAACTCCATCACTTTTATGCATAATGCCAGAACTTTTTAGCGTAGAAAATTAACTTCATAATTTTGTCTAATAATTCTATATGGCAATGGCACGCCATAATTAAATTTAGGACCATCAATGAAAGTATGAAACCCGTCCATTTGACCGTTTATTCGACTCGTACTGTATTCGACAAAACAAATATGTGTAAAGGTTCTAATTTTTGTTAGATTATTGAATATATAGATAACAACATTGAGATTTTTGTAGTTAATTAAGGAGTCAAATGTCAAGTAAACTCGCATTCATGTATGTAACATATGAAAACTTAAAAACTCAACTAGTGATAGTCCAAAAATCCTTGGTCCTTGGCCCATCCTTTTGAAGACCGTCTTAAAATCCGGACCGGACCGGCCCTTCACAAGATTTGCGACGGACAAGGGTCTAGAAGGGCCGGATTTTCAAAGGGCCGGATCTAATTTTTTTCAAAGACGGATGTCGAAGGGCCGGATTTTGAAGGGTCAAGACCGACCTAACCCTTTAATCATGAGACTATTTCATCGTAATGAGACAATAGAGATTAAAAAATATTACAAATAATTAAAGATTGCTATTATTTTGGAAGGACTAGAAGGGCCAAGGACTTAGAAGGGTCGGTCTCCTCTTCCAAAAAATAAACCCGCCCAACCCGTTCCATTTGAACCATTTTTCTTAACCCGGTCCGGCCCAGCCCTTCTATCGAACCCGTTGAATCCGGTCCTTTGAAATCCGGCCCGGCCCTTTTGACTTTCACTAAACTCAACTCTAGGACATATTGCACCTTGTATGTGTATTTATTTTAATTATGTAACTTGTATTTTATCTTTTTGAAAACATTATTATTTATTTAGAGAGACAGATGAGTTTTTTGAAATCATATGATTCACACATTTAAAAAGCATGACACGTTCTTATTAATGTCGTTTTAAATTTTAAAGCAGATTTCTAATTTAAACTTTGTGACTAGGTCCACGCACTTTGAATGAAGATCACATATATGAACTTGAATTAGGGAATATCATTTAAATATTTAAACTCGAGAGGCCAGACTCTTATTTTTACCTTAAAAAAACTTGACGAGTTCAACTTATATGTTTTGCAATATTTACATCTTTTTTTAATAAGATGTCAGAGAAAATCAACTAGGCGACCTTCAATATTTTTGTTAATAATAGATAAAATTACGTCAATATAGAAAAATATAATATTTTTAAAAAATATTTGGGATGCCTATAGCATTATAGGAACTAGATATTTTTAGGCTTTTGGCAAAACCATAATAACGGAATGCCAATTAATTTAGCAGGGAAATTTTTCAGACTCCTTAGACGAGAAAAATATAGTATCGTTAAAACTTTAAATAATAAAAATTTGGCTCATAGTTAATATTATATATTTAGGATCTGGAAGAATTCAGGAATTTATATTATAATATATTGCTATATTTTTAACAATATAAAAATGTTCAAGTCAACTTAGAAGAATCAGATCTGAAAAATATTTCTTAAAAATGGAGTTATTTTTGTATTTAAGACTTCGTATTTGAATTCTTACTCATCATAATATTATTGAGTTGAACTTGACAACAACTATCTTAATTTGGAGATATTTTAGTTTTATGTATGCAATATAGCTGCCATGCTCAAGTCACAACAATTTGCTTTCATGCTCAACAATGAACAATTGGAGAACCCCAATTTCTCCTACCACATTGCCACTTTTTGCTGTTATTGATAATTTACATTTTTATTAGTATTTTTTCTCATTTCCTTCGGTTTCTGTTGTTTATTTATGGAACTATTAATTTTTTAATATGATAATTGAAGGAACTCAGTTGTTTATTTGTGGAACTATTAACTTTTTAATATGATAATCAAAAGAAATCATTTGTTTATTTGTGGAACTGTTATTTTTTTTTTATCACCATCCTCGGTATGGTCAATTAAGTCCTGGAATAAGAAAGTAAAACGACAAAACTATTAATAAAGTAATTATAAAATTCAATGTAATTGATGTATTGACAATTTTGTTACAGAAACAAGTTAATGTCCATACTCTTTATCCAAGCAACTCAATGTTACCATCATAATGTTTTTTTTTTAACCAAGTTTTACCATTTTGAAAGAATTTTTTTATAGTATTTTTTTTCAATTTTTTTGAAAGACAATGTTGAAATTGGATAATAAATATATATTCTCATATAAATGATCATCTTTGAGAAACATGAAAGAATAACAGAAATTTCTAAAAATGATAAAATTGGTTCTCAATAAAAATTTATTATGAAAATTGAATTGAGCTAATTGAATCTACTGTTTAGATGTAATAACATTATTTTTTTGGGCAATTAGTATTTCATCCCAAAATTAATATTTGTACTCCAGCAAATGTATAGTATTAATTAAAAACCATGGGTGTCAAGATTTTTTTATCCTGCGTGTCGAGTCTTTCGGCACACCATTAATTATTTTTCTTTAGCTCTTCATGTCTATTTTTTTTTCCAGCGTGAAGATCCCTTCGACACACCATTAATTACATTTTATTTTATCTCTTTCTATCTATTATTATTATTTCAAAAATAGAAATTAAACTAATATTTATTTTCTAAAAATTTCCTCTTATATCTTTAATTCTTATTTAATTTGATAAAATAAAGGTATTAAAGGCATAAACATAACATATTATAAAAATATGTTTTCTCATTTTTTTTGCTAAATAATAACTAATAAGTTTCATAGAAAAAGAGCAATCAACGACTACATATATGTTTCATAGAAAAAGGTAACTTTTCTAACTTATATTTATTATTTTTATTTTTTAGCTGGACAACATGTTTATATTTATGCAAAAAATCCAATGTAGCAAATGATAATCAAATATTAAAATTTTAAGAAAATTTTCATATAATGAAACTCAATTTGTTGCAACAAATTTGATAATAAAATATCAGTAAGAATTTCTGTATCGAGCGAACCTCGATGTATATATTCCACTACTCTTTATTTATTACTATCATCGTCATCATCGTCGTCATAATCAAGTTTGCTTAATCAGAGATGAGGCCAACAAATATAATTATTTGGGAAAATATATCTCCATAATATAAAATAAATACAAACTCGCGTGGCATTTGTAAAATTAACTTTAAAGCGAGTGTTGTTCTACTCCAAAACAGTCTTTGCTCGTTTGCTTATCACACGCTTTCCATTTTGTTCGGCCTATTTAGTTACAATACAGTAATAGGCAGCAGATATGCGCAATCGTGCCATAGTCATCTGGGTCAAAACCGGTATTTGGTCAAAGTGTGTTTATTGAAGAAAAAGTATTTGGTAAAGTGTTAGGCAGAAAGAAGTATATTTGGGCAAGTGGCTTTAACCTAAGAGTGGACTTCTACCTTTGTATCAAGTTTGGCAACATATTTGTTATTATCTCGGTCTGAGGAATAAAGGAAAAAGAAAAAAAAAAAATCTTTTTCGCTTCTTTTCAAATTGGCCTAGATATATACAAGATGATCACATTAGAAAGTTGGTTGAATCGCATTATCACCTTTAACCATCTCCTTTCGTTCTGTTGTTGGTAAATTAAATTTGCTCTGTTCATGTGAAAATTCTTAACTGTTATATGATTTCAATTGACCTTAGAATCACAGTGGATTACAGATTATACAATTCGCCTATAGTAGTAACTAAGTATGCAAATACTTATTTTTGGAGAGCAACAAAACCTTTGCTATGCCCCCACAAGGCTTCATTTTTTTTTAAAAAAAATTTTGCTGACCTTCTATTATTATAATACTTCCATCATTGACAATCAGGTTTGTCGTGTCATATTGTCATGTAACTAGAAATAATTTGCGGAGCAGTTATCTCAATTATGTGCATATTTTTTAGTTCGTAGTTATAGACTTATAGTTAGTTTTGGTAACAGCTAAGCATCGTATAATTGTATGACATTACTGGTGCATTTATCCTATGTCACTATTCATCAAAAAAAAAAAAAATCCTATGTCACTAGTCAACACATAATGCGGCGCCACATAATTTTATATTTCGCACATGATTATAGGTGAAGACCAGAGACCCAGACGTTTCAACGAGACAGGAGTAAATTAGTGGGTCAAAATTTGTGCGCACCAAGCATTTCCTCTTCTTCGCGCACGACGGGAAAGCCAACTCATCATGCCGAGACAGGCGCGCATGCCCACCGCCAATCTCACTTACCAAATCCTCCAAATTTGTAGAAACAATAATGCGGGTTCAAAAACCTCACACAATGACCCGGTACATAAACTCTTTTAACTCTCTAAGCCAACTTTTGCATCGGAGCTCAGTAAACAGTAAAGAACCCCTACTAAGCCTTTTTGCCTCACGGGCAGTAGCAGTTCACGAGTCACAATTTAGAACCTGGTCCCTTCCATGTGGAGCCCACGACAATCAACACTGTCTGGTAATCGCAATACAGTTCGTTACGCAGTTGCAAACATCACGACGACCACAGCAAAGATAAATAAATGGTTCTCTGGTTTCTCTTTTGTCATGCCTCCCACTCTCTCTTAATTCATTCATGCACTCGTCTTCTTCTCCTCTCTCTCCATTCCATAGTCAAACAGTAAAACCACCTCACCACCTCTCTCTCTCTCTTTCGACCACTTAACCTCCTTCTCATCTCTCTATCCATTAGAGACCTTTCGAGCACATACTCTCCGCGTGGAACTCAATCTATCTCAGTCTACCATCTCTCATCGCCATGGGAATGGGGGATGACGATGAGGAGGTGGAGGAGTACCTCTTCAAGGTGGTGATAATCGGCGATTCGGCGGTCGGGAAGTCGAACCTTCTCTCGCGATACGCGAGGAATGAGTTCAATCTCCATTCCAAGGCGACGATCGGGGTTGAGTTTCAGACGCAGAGCATGGAGATTGACGGGAAGGAGGTGAAGGCGCAGATCTGGGATACAGCTGGTCAGGAGAGGTTTCGAGCTGTCACATCGGCGTACTATCGTGGCGCCTTTGGGGCTCTCGTTGTGTATGATATTTCCAGGCGATCTACCTTCGAAAATGTCGGTCGGTGGCTTCAAGAGCTTAACAGTATGTGATTTCTCTCTGTTCTTTTATTGTAGTTATTGATAGATCTAGTAATTCGATGGTTAAGGTTTTAGTTAATTGGTAGATCTGCTGGAGCAGATCAGAACTATGGAGTGGTATCGTTTTTGTGGAAATGGAATTCCCGCGTGGTTAGATTGCATGTGATTGTTCCTAATTTTTAGGAATATAATTTGGCTGAATTTATCTTATCGTTCTTTTTTTTTTTTTTTCTTTTTTCTTTTCTGAGGTGTTGTATTTTGGGTCGTATTACCATATTTGTCACCTTCTGGATTTATCTAGTAGTTTATTAGCAAAGTTGACTAATGATGGCTCATTTTCATTTTGGTTATTCTGGTACATGGTATTATTGTGGATTATTCTCTGAATAGCAATCATGCTTCATTTGTTCAATTGTCTTGTTCATTTTGTCAGGCCTTTGGTTTCTAATGCACCATTTTGGCCTGTCAGATTTTATTTTTACATTGAAATAGTTCATCCATTTCTTGCTCCTATTCAAGAACCCATTGTTCCTAAATAATAGTTAGTCCTGTCGGCAGCAAACTCAAAACTCAGTTGGTGTGTTGACAACTTCATTATTTAATTTTGATTTGGATAATTTGATAGATTGCTTCCTGATTGTGACCTCTGATAATGACCTTTGATATACAACAGCTGAACACTACTTTAAAAGTGGTTTGTCTCCAATTAAACTTATTTATTCTTTTCATTGTTCCTGTTATTCTCATGATTTGTCTAGGCAAATTTTTTGGTTAATGTCGCATTCAATAATTTAGGTGAACATGTGATAGAGATGCCATATATTACCTTGCTTATGTAGTGTTTTAGATTATGGCTAGTACTTTTATAAGTGTATCTATCTGTTTATAGTTTGTGTTTTGGCAATCCAGAAAAGGCATTTGAATATATAAGTTACAAAAAGGAAAAGATCCAATCACTGAAGCCCTGGAAGAGAATTGTTTATGACTTGACCAAAGTAGTATCACCTTAATTTAGGAAAAAACCTACAGTGCTTATCCAATAGCATTTATTTTAATATATAACTCCGAGTAGGCCAATTTTGCATGGATCGAGCTATGGGAAAATTACTATATAATAAAACTAGGGCAGCCGCAGGGATCACTTGAAAATGTCTTATTTTGATTGTGTTGACAATATATTCTCAATTCAATGTTCATGTATTTAACTGTCATCTTGTGATTCACTAAAAGCCGTAATGTCTATTCAAATTAAGCTTTATCTTTGAAGATTGTCAAGATAAAAGATAAATGTCTGTTCAGTCAGGTCACGTGAAACATATATTATTGTTAAATCTGTGTCTGCTTGTCTGGTTGCATCTTATTGTTGGAAATTTCTATAGCATAGATTAGTGATGAGGGATCGTTTCATTAGCCTCTTACAAGTGTTGTTACAATTTGACTCCACTTTTGAGAATAAAAAAACCCTAACCTCTTGGGCCCGGGGGAAGGTCTAATTGTCTTCCCAACTTTAGTTCACTCTGTTTGTGGAAGTTTTAGTTAAAATTAACATTAAAGAGTCTAGGTATTGAAATTCTATTGGTCCAAAATGTTCACATTTTTTTTGAAGATGTCAGATCCATGCTTGTGAGAGTAAAAGTTGCTAACTTTTGATTTGATGTAATTTGGTACTTGTATGGGTAAATCTGGTCTAATATTAGATTTAAAAATTCAAAAGGTAGAGATGGGATGGGGATGAGGTGGTTAAGGTAAATTTGGTACTAGTGGGGAATTGATATTGGGCATTATTCCTAATTTTGATTGTTGAGGAACATTCTTTTTCATATCTTTTGGTCAAGCTTTGCAATCAGTGGGTATCAAGTCATACTGGGTAATTGTATTTTTAACAATTCTGAGAGGTTGGTTGGTTGCATCTGCTCATGTTTTCATTAGTTAGCTTGTGCCAGGAATGTGTTTTGTGACATCTGGACAAATAGTGGCCTATTGTACATGGTATAATCCAAATTCATTTTCTTTGGTGTGGTTTTTGAATTGTCGACAGTTCATTTGTATAAGGAACTGCTAATTGGAAGGGACTTCAGTGAACATGAGAAGCATGAATTGGTCTCAAATGTAAGCCAAAAATTGTAGTATCTATTATCAAATGATGTATGCATCAGGAAACATTTTATATTGTCCAGATAGTGCAGTTTCCTTATAGTGAGAAGATATTGTTGATTTATTGTAGTATTATAATATGAAATGCCCAAAACTGCCTTTCTGACACCATTGCGCTGATCCAGCAAGTGCTTTATATTTGGCATATCATCACTTCTTTTTAGAAAATGACTGATTAAATCTTAAATAAAATGCAGCACATTCTGACACTACCGTGGCCAAAATGCTAGTCGGCAACAAGTGTGACTTGCAAAACATCAGGGAAGTGTCAGTGGATGAGGGCAAAGCCCTGGCTGAGTCAGAGGGCTTATTTTTCATGGAGACATCTGCCCTTGATTCAACCAATGTAAAAACAGCCTTTGAAATTGTGATCAAGGAAATCTACAAAAATGTGAGCCGCAAGATCCTAAACTCGGATTCTTACAAGGCTGAACTCTCACTAAATCGGGTTAGTCTCAATGGCAATGCTCAAGAGGAACAAAAGCAAACAAGCCGGTATGGTTGTTGTTGAGGGGGGACTTTTTTTTTTTTGTTTTTTACTGTATTTTGATTTGATTTTACTAAGTTATTATTTGACGTTGAGTTTTATTTATTACATTTTAAACACAAAAGTTGTGTCATCATAGACGTTCTAATTGTGAAGAGAAATATGAATTACGGATTTTTTTTTTTTAATAATATATGTTTTTGTTGGGTAAATTGTATTGGCAAAACAGTTAGCTTGCTTTATGCTTATGGGACATCCGATATAAACCAATCGTCCACCGGTTCTAGAAATAAGTCCACCGTGATGATTAAAATATTTTGGTGGTCATTCACAACAATTTGCGAGCATTGCGATATACAAAGAAATGCTTACAAGTTTATTTTGGTTATCGTAAATATTCCTAGATTTAGGGCTTGTTATCTTTATTGTACTGAGGGGCATTAAAAGCAAGGGATTTTGGGTGCTAATACAGTGCTTAAAAATGTCAACCCGATTTAAACAACAAACAATACTTTACTAAGAAAGAGAAAAGAACAAAAAAACCCTAGATACTATACAAGCTTTCCACCGTCTAATGCAGTAAATTTGTCCACAGTGAAGGTAAACTTGTTTTTCTTAGCGTTAGTGTTTGAGATTAGATTGAACGTGGGAGTCCAGCACAGTTGGTCAGTGGCTCCGCCGTTATTCTAGAGGTAACGGGTTCAATTCCCGCTGGGCGCGGAAGAGGGATAAACTCTATTTAATAGAGTTGGGCTATGCCTCTATAAATAAATGGCCTTTCTTCCAAAAAAAAAAAAAAAGTGTTTGAGATTAGATTAGTAAAATCCTATGAGAGGTTTTGTACTAATCATGTTGATATCAAACTTATTTGACAATTGTAGATTAACGAGTTAGTTTACTAGCTTAGTAGTTAGACAAACCTAATGCATGTCAAACGCCTCTTAAAGATAATTCCGTACAAAAGAATTATGTTGTTCGAATTGATTTGAACGAGTTACTAAATTGACTTATAATTGATACTAAATTGACTTACAAAGGGGTGAAATTACTAAAATATTGAGTGACAAATTGATTTGCAAATGAGTTACTAATTCACAGGCCTTTAGAAAAGTTTCTGATTGGATAGATAATTTAATATGTGTCACTGTTGTGACTAATTTAATACAGCTTTTTTGATTTGTAAAAGGGATCTGTTTACAGGACGTGCGCTCATCTAACTCATACACTTGATATATAGCATTGAAAATTTATTAATTTCATTTCTAAAAAGTTGAATTTGTCCTAATTCAACCCTTGTTGGCTGGAGCTGCACCAATGTGATTTCGACGCCCCAAAATGCCACTATGTTATGAAGGCATTATTATTATATCCAAAAAAAAAAGGGAAAAGATTCTCTGTAGATTTCTTCTTTAACTTTTAATTTATTCGTTTTCTGTTATATTATATTGCACTATTTGATAATTTTATAAGAATTGACGATCTCCAAAAACAATAATGTGATAAATAAAGGATATCAATGATAAACAGCTAATAATCATGTCTTTTTATGACAAGGAGTTTCCTTGGATAGTGAAGATTGAATTTATTGCTAATCTATAAAATGTAATGTTGATTTGAAGTGAAGGAAAGAAAAAATGTGTCTGAAAAACACATATATTGACAGATTAATACCTAGTAAAAAAGGAGTTAATGTTGGCAGAATAGTTTATTCTTTCTGTCGTCATCATCATGTTGTACATATTGCTATTAAAAAATTTTCTATCTTCATTATTTATTTTTTATTAGACAGAAAAGGCAAGTCGTCTCTAGATCTGTTCAGGAACGATGCAATAAAAATGCGACTAGCTGAGCTGAATTCTCCCCGCTGTATTTTTTATTATTATTTTTTATTGCATAAACAGTCATTATAAACTACAAAAATGTTGTATTAGCACAAATACCTTCTTAAGCTTATTATTCACGCAATAAGCCCCTAGAGGACCATTTTCGGTTCTGACTGATACAGTGATACCTATGTATTATGTATATATGATGATGTGGTGTACGAAGTCTTGAATCTGTATATACGATGATTTGGTAGATAAAGCAATGATATTAAAACAAAAATTGGCCTTTTTTGGTGCTGGAATAGAAAATTGGTCCTATTTGAAATTCATGTAAATAAGAAAAATATTAGGGGACCTATACGCCAATATGAAAATTGTGATAGTATATATACAAAAAGTCGTCTCTTACATACAATCGTATAAAGCATTCCACGGATATCAAAACCAGCAATTCATCCTCTCTCATTGATTCCATATTTCTCCTAATTAATGGTACGTATATATTTTTGTTTTGTTTTGTTATTTTAATCAAAGCCTGCGCACTTAATTAAACTTGTTATACCAGGGTTAAAACTACTTCTCATTCTTGGGAAAACATATTTATGATATAGAATCTAAAAGCCTGAATATGTTGATATCTTTTATGGAGAATGTAATAGAATACTGTTAGATCATTTTCTGAGCAATAGTAAGATTGCGTTTCATGTTGATTTCAAACAGGCAACTATATCTAAGGTGGGACCCACAGTTACAAGAACTGGTATATGGTATGTAGGTTGTGGTCTGACCAATGGACACCAATCGTACCGGGCACGCACCTGCAAGTACAGCAATAAACGATCGAATAGGTGGCGAGCTGGATCGATTTGCAATCCCGTAATACAACCAATTGTGCGGCACTCTGTTGAAAAGAAGGCAGGTCCATGTGGTGGCAGTGGTGGACAACTGAAGGATATGGACCTAACTGGCGTCACTCGCATTGTTAAGGTAGGTGTTCGCCATTGTGACACCGTCGATGCTCTAATTGTGTATTTTGAACGTGACGGCCATGAGGAATGCACCGGTCTCTGGGGTGAACATGGAGGGCAGCTGACAGAGGTAATAAGCTTTTTGCCCTCTTCTCAAATTAATGGCTTTCTGTGTTAATGTGGGTAAATTTACTGGTTGACTTCAATTTTTTTTGAATATCAATAACGTTAACATCAATTATATGTTAACAACGAAGGAAAAAGAAATATAACAAATTAAATTGGAAGCCCAAGATCTGGTAACCATCTCGTGTACCCAGACCATATGTCCTGGTATTGGTACTGACACTGGTACCGGTACTAACATAATTGTAGTAAAAAGAGTTTTTTATTTGTTGGTAAATAATAGGAATCGATAATATATAGAATACCAAGCAGAAGGCTGGTATTGCAAAGAAATAAGCAATCAAAGGCCGGTATTGTGATGTATGCTAGTTCAGGACAAGTCAAACAAAATTAATCTGCATATATGTGGTTTTAACACATTCACGATAGAATTAGCTCGGAAAAGTTCAAAATTTGAAATTAACAAAACAAAAACATCCAATTTTAATTTTTAATTTGTTATTATCTTTGTTTTACAGTTCTATCTCCAGCCAAATGAGTACATTACATCTATAAAAGGCCACCTTGGTTATTTCAAGCACATCTATCTTGTAAGATCACTTACACTGGAGACAAACTTGGCAACTTATGGACCATATGGTCAACAAGACGGCATTCCTTTTGAGCTTCCTGCCGTCGATGGTGAAATAATCGGTTTTCATGGACGCTCTGGCACATATCTTGATGCAATTGGAATTTATGTCAAGGTACAGATCACTATCACTGTTTACAAGCTGGTCCTTGATTTTTTTTCTTCTTTTATTTTTAGCTTCCTCTGCGCAAGCTGATGTTGTAATTAATTTTTTCGGTATTTTTCATTGCATACACATTGTGACATATCCATTGGATGATGTGTAAGATCTTTCTGACGAGTACTTGGTTTAATTCTAGTTAGATTATGAAACTGCGATTATATTTACATCGTCACGTTTTCACTAATCCAATGATCCTTCTCTGCTTCAACTTGTCATATGAATTTCTAAATTATTATTATTATTATTGTTGTTGTTTAGAATTAGTGCCTAATTGCTCTTTATAATTTATTTATTTCCCACTTTTCAGGTTGCAAATACAGCAGAAATAGTGGCAGATTCAACTGTGGATACTTCTATATCTATTTCTACCTCCACAGTAATAGTAGAAGAAACAGATAAGATTTGTCTGGTTGAAGGCAGGAAGGATATAGTAGAAGAAACCATAAATGAAAGCATTATCGATACTTCTACCACAACGACTGTACATCAAGGCATATATGGAACAAGATTGGATGTAATACGAGAAGCTACACATTAATTCAAACGTACCCTTAACAAGGGTTGAAAGTGCCTTCAAAACATGCTACAATAATGTTTATTTCGAAATGTTTTTCAACAATTTATTTTTGGGACATATTATATGACTTCAATCTGCTTTTGTAATAAATTGTGTAATACCATTCTTGTTCCTCATAAGCCGTGCTTCTAATCTAGCGGTGGTTTTGTTTACTCATGGACATGCCAATTGGAAAGTGTAATAAACGTGGAATAAATTATTATTCTGTCATGTGCTGAATGCATTATTTTTTTTTAATACATGGACTTGGTAGAACGTTTTATTTTATTTTATTTTATTTATTTTTATTTTTATTTTTATTTTTTATTTTTGATTTGGGTCATTGTTAGTGGGCTCAAAACTAAAAAAGAAAGAAAAATTACATCACAGAGATCTCTAAGAATTCGGAAATTAAGGAAAAGTACCCATGGCCTGATTATGACCTAATTAAGAGGTTGCTCATCTCTGCTACATTTTCATTTTTCTTTACCAGGCACTACATAGAGCAGATTCTCTGTAATTTCATAAATTAATCAAATTTGGAATTCGGTAGAAGTTTTTGTTCCAATAGAGTAGAATCAGGTCTCGATGTTTGATACAGCTGACTAATTAACATATAATTCTTTTACGTCAGAAATCTTATTTTTGGAACCCAATACGTGTGAGTTGAGAATTTTTAACTTCATTTCATGCCAAGAGAAATAAAGAATAGTAACAAGAGAGTTTTTTTTAGAAAACTTAGTAACAAGAGAGTTGTGTTAAGATACATTGTGAAGTAGAGAGGTTGTATTGTCATTTCGACTTCAGATCTAAATATTTGAAAATTAAAGGACCAATTCCAATTGCGATTTCAGATCTAAATATTTGAAAATTTAAGGACCAAATCCAATTGCTCAATGCAAATTATTTTTATTACTGTTTTATTATTTGTTGTCAGGTATGAAGTTATTTGTGCATACTATATAATATATACCTTTCATTTACAAAAACATATAACTTTACTTTTGAACATATAAGAATAAATAATTTAAATCTTTCTATGCACCTAAAAGTTATTTATTATTTTTTTTGAAAAAATGCATATAAAAAGTTATTTTAAAAAAGAAAATAACATATAAGTTAGCAAAAGTTTTGTGACTTTTCATATAGTTAGCTGTATTTATAATTAATCTATTTAAATAATGAAAGAGGCCATTCATACATATCGGACCGAGTATCGCATTCCTATATCGGTATCAAATGTGATAATGGATACTTGACGGAGTTTGTGATTATTATGATTATATACGGGTATTTTTTTTTCTGTTCATTAAATTTAAAAAAAATCAATCTGAAAGACCTGACACCAGATAACACACCACCAGATAAAATTTGACCGAAATGTCTCATAGTAATTGAATTAAATATAAATTATAAAAATTAAACAAATGATCACAAACAAGATCCAATAGCATTGACTTCAAATCAAGTTCCATAAAAATACGCGCATAGGTTATTATATTTCTCTTCACACTTAATTAGAAATTTCGATGAATTAAGTCAGCTGTGCAGTCACTTGCATGTTTTATTGTACCTCCAATAAAGCCAGCAAATAATTCGGTGTGCGTGTAATCAGGCTAACGTGATACACGATCTGATTATATAATATGACTGCAGATGCACATTTTTAGTGTTCATCAACTTAGTAAACGCGCGTTAGCAAATCAAGTACGAAATTATCAATCCGATAGTTGTACAATTAACTATCCGACTTGTACTTTTCTAAGTGTTTTTCCGGTCATTCTGTAAGATTATACACATGATGCCGGCTTGAATTTGCGTTGATAAAACTTTTGCCCAACAAAATTTTTCGAATATATGAACGTACATAATGCACATATCCGTTGTAGATAGAGAGAATTAAATAAACAAATTTGTTTTTTAAAAGACAAATTGAGAGTCAAGCCTCCCAATTTCTTTTTAAATTAAATGTCTATGAAATACCTCCGGTCGCCTTTCGAACTTGCGACATTTCATAAACAAAAATTTTATTCATATCTCGTCCTTATTTAAGAAAATATATTTGATATGTGTAAAATGAAATGAAATCCTTAAAAGTAATGTAATAATATTATTTTGTCCATAACTTACTTTTCTGTTAAGTATATTATTTATATTATACATGTCTTTAATATTTCAAAAAATATATTAAGTTTTGTTCAAACTTCGCTATTTCTTTGGGCGTGAAATTCTTATACTGAATTGTGTTATTTCATTTTGATTTTTTAATAAATATATATCTTTTTGGAAACAAGCCCGGAGACTGGAGCTTCTAAATCGGTCATGTTTACAAAAATTTACCAGGGTTGACTTCAAATACGACAGCTCAACAACATCCAAGGTCGCTCGATGTGTAAACGATATGACTTCTAACATGCAATTCACAAATCACAATAAATTTATTCGAATATCTTAATTATATTTTATAAATTATACAATTTTTTGGAAGGTCGTTAAATAACACCTTAAAAACTTCTCCAAAAATTAATAAAACTTGCACTAAATTTTTTTATGTTTTTTATATGAGTATAAACTGTTTCAAATAATGGATATCAATGGCCATTACAACGTTAAAAAAGAAAGACGTGGATTATTTGGACTTATCTTTGATATTTTTTTTTGGCTTTGATCAAAATAATTTTCAAGCTAGATTTCATTACATTTCATTTCATTTAATTAGAATTGATTTTTCAGAATCTCATTGTGTCTAATACTCTAATAACATGAAAATTCCGATCAAATGAAATGAAATTCGTTTATTTTGATCAATTTTTTTAATAAAATGAAATAAAATAAAATCTCGCGTGAAATAGGTGATTTTAATCAGGCCCTATTGTTTGTCATTACGTATTAACGTGCCATCGAAATGATACTATCTTTTAAAAAATGTTAAAATTTGCTACAAAAATTTTCCTCTTTTTTTTTAGCATTTGCAATTTGTAGGTCAAAGGGACAAATATTACAAAAAATCGGGCTTATCTAGGTATAGTATATTCATCACAATATTAGTTTATTCATTTATTTTGCAATGTAATTTTTTTAAATGTTTTGTTATTTGAATAAAAAGGCCACATATTCGAATGTAACCTCGTTCTTTTTTTTTCAAAAATAAATTACAAATCATTTTATAACTTAACAAATGATTTTGTTGTTACATGGTATCTCTCTTGTATTTCAATCTTCAACCAACAGAATATATTACCTCCGTCAATGGCTACTACGGCAAATTCAATGGAATATTTACTGTAAAAGCACTCAAATTTGAGACAAATTTGGAAACTTTTGGACCATATGGTGAAGAAATTGGAATTTCTTTTGAACTTCCAGCAATTAATGGACAAATTATTTGCTTTCATGGACACTCTGGACAATATCTAGACTCACTTGGAGTTTATGTCAAGGTATGTTTAATTATGATTTTTATTTTTTAAAAAGGGTACCATTACCATATAATCCATATTCCTTTTTTAAGTTTGCATACTCGTCGTGATTTGAGTTTTATGGTGTTGGTTTTCTTTCCATTAAGTTTTTGTACCAATTAACGATTACAATAGCTTTTGCACTCTAAATCACGAATCTAGTGTCCACATGCACCACTCCCTTCTCCTCACCGGACCGGGAAAGGCAAATGTTATTGCTGATTTGGCTTAGAATATGATTCTAATTTGTTACTTAAAAAAATTGATTTTAGTAAAAAAAGATATTCTAAGTTACTGAAAAACATGAATATCATATATACTCATAATATAAGTACTCTAAAGTCTTAAATATATTAAATAACCAGCTAACCACATAAAGGCGTATAACTAAATGGCCATAAATGATCAGTGCAGTTAGTTTTTTCTTGTGATTTTTCTTTCTATATTTTGGAATACTGTTCGTAAAATACAAAAAGAGACCAATGCTCAAATTCAAGTTTTCAACACCGCTCCTCCCCAAAAGTCAACTCTTAATATAATATATATTCTCCATTAATTCCGGGTTTAATTTTTTTTTTTTCTCTATATACCACCTCTTCTCTCCTCGTAGTCAATTGAAATCAGGTTTTTCAGCTCTTAAGTGTTGAATTTGATTCTGAAATTTTAATTTGTGAAATCAATCAGGGGATGGACCCAATGGATAGGTTGAAGGCCGGATTCGAGCAATTCAAGACCGAGGTGTACAAGTGAGTATATCTCCAAACCTGATAGATTCAATTTGCAATATATTTTCTCTTGATGAAACTGATTCTCGATTGTTGTTTTTTCTTAATTCATTTGAGTTGTTTACAAAAACTTTATGAATCTTTTCATTTCTAAAATTTTACAGCAAGAAGCCCGAGTTGTTTGGTCCTCTCAAGACGGGACAATCGCCCAAGGTATGATGATATCTTCTTATCAATTTCTTCAAAGAAAATTTTACAAAAATCAGCTGACTTGACAAATTCCTAGCAATTTCTTTCAGTCAAAATGTCATTATACTCTTTATTATTTAAGTTGTTTGTTTTTTCCAATGTAGTATATTTGTAAAGGTGTGATGCGTTTCATCTTTTTGTGACAGTATATGCTGTTCGCCTGCTGCGATTCTCGTGTGTGCCCCTCAATCACACTGAGTTTGCAACCTGGTGAGGCATTCATCGTCCGAAACATTGCCAACATTGTTCCTCCATTCAACAAAGTAAAATTTTAAAATTGATAAAAAAAACTTATACGTTGTTTCCTTATTTAAAACAAACTCTATTTAGTGATCGGGTCTAATTAAATTGTTGCTTTGATATTCCTTCTGTGTATGAACAGACCAAGTACACCAGTGCAGGGTCGGCGATTGAGTATGCTGTTGAGCACCTCCATGTAATAATACTTCATGAGTACCATAAAAAACTATTCTTATTATAATTTTTTAATTGGATTGTCAGGTAATGATTTCTTTGAAAGTTTATCCGTAAATTGCAATTAATAGTTCACAGTTAATTGATTATAATGCATGATAAGAAAGTGCAAATAAAGCGTGTACCTCATTGGTAAGAGACTGCATGCAAGTAAAATGATGAGATATAGAAACCATGAATTTCTAACTTGGTCATCTCAGTCCAAAAGTATATCAATCTTACTGATGATTGCTATGTGCTGTTAGCCGTTAGGAACAGTGCCATATGTTTTAAGCGATATAAGCTATTTTTTGAATCTGCTTTAATTGTTTTAGGTGGAGAACATAGTGGTGATTGGACACAGCAAGTGTGGTGGAATTAAGGCTCTCATGACCTATAAATATGATGGAAGCAGCAGCACGTAAGTTTGCAAACTGTTTATATATCAAATTATCAATTGTTATATTATTTTCACAATATGCATACCTTATATATGGCTTTCGTATGCATGCTACTTGCTGGGATATTTGATTATAAATAGTAAATACATACGACGGGAGTATCGAATCGTCTATATTTAGAAGCTCATAGTCATGGCTACAACCTGTTGATTGATTTCTTCCTCTTTTCCTTTGGTTTTTTCTTTCTTCCCATTGACGGCCATTGTCAATTTTTCTTAAAAAAACCAATGGCCTATAATTAATATTTATAATTGATCTCCCTTCTTGACAGTACTTATTTTTGGAAATTTCAATAATTGTTTAAAATTAATTCAAATAAATTTGAAAATAAAAAATAAAAAATATAGATATATTGTTGGACAACTACTAATGTGACATGAGTATCATTTGATAATGTCGGAAAGACGCGCGGGTAATTTGAAATGCTTGAAGCATACAAAACAAATCTCAACATATTTAAAACCTTGAATTAGCAAATTGCTTTTAGAAGTTAACAAAATCATAAAAAAATAATTGCTAGTGAATAGACAATTTTTTCGGAGGAAACTTTTTAATATAGGCATATAGCTTAAAATCCGATTATTGCTTTAAAATTATGTTTGATTGTGATTAATAAAGGATCAGATCAGACTAAACAAAATGATCCATCATACAACGTTCCTATATTTTATTATATATGTACCGGCCGACTGCCGTCGCCATGAGAGATCTCGTGAGGAGTGTAGCATCCAGCTCTAGTACCGGATTGCCTACGGGCTTTTATCTTCAAAAAAAAAAAAAAGCTCTAGTACCGGATTACTGGACCCATCGGTCGACGGTTGTGTGTTTTTCTCTGGAATCTCTTAATTAAGTAATTACATGGGCTGAACCACTATAAGGCCAGAAGGCCTGGAATGTTCTTTAGGCCTTCTATTTCGGATCATACATAGGCCTGCATAACGTGGACAACGGTCACGAAACTGAGTAGTTTCGTCGACCGTTGCGTCATATGCCACGGAATTTTTTTTGATTGCGTGTTTCGTTCCGTTCAATGAACGCAAGAAATATTTGTTTCGTTAATCGTTTTCATTCACTTGAACGGTTATAACGGTTTAACCGTTTAAAAGTTTAGTTGTTGTCATTTTTATAGCAACTTTAATAGCACAAGCGAGGCAGTACTCATAAACAATCTTGGAGAAAATCCAATTGAACCAAAATATAGATTAACATACAAAATATTACAACGATGCACACTTGCACTTGCAAAAATCTGATTGAACCAATAATTAATAGACATAACCAAGATTGCAAAGATAGTTTGATTTGCACAAAAAGCCAAAATAAACATAACCAATAATAGACACAAGTCACAGAACCAATAATAGCCAAAATATTACATCCTTGCACTTGCAAAATATTACATCGATGGACACCAGTAAAGCTCTGACATACCTTTCCACATCTTGCAAGCAACTCTTTTCTCCCAATGTTTTTGTTATTATCATCTTGGCAAGCAATTTGAATAATCTCCAAGTTTATACTCCTTATATCTGTCACATTAAACACATT
This sequence comes from Rhynchospora tenuis, assembly GCA_027725995.1. Taxonomy (NCBI): domain Eukaryota; kingdom Viridiplantae; phylum Streptophyta; class Magnoliopsida; order Poales; family Cyperaceae; genus Rhynchospora; species Rhynchospora tenuis. The sequence goes on from CM050889.1 coordinate 81,822,438, forward strand.
AGAAAACAAAAATAATTGAGTAAACCTGAGGCCATTTGAGTAATTAATTTCTGTAAACTAAGGATAATTCGAAAATAATTGATGAACAAGGGCAAAAATATACAGAAAAAATAAAAATTGAACTTTACAGTAAAATTAGATGACCAAGAAAGAAATTTTCAATTTAACTATCTAACTTTAAAAACTGAAATTGGACTTTACAGTAATTTATTATTTGTTATTCTTTGGTCTTCCATTAGATTCTACCGAATAATTAACTAAGAAAAGTACTGTATGGACTTTGTGTATTTTAGCGTTGTAAACTTGTAAATAATCTTCATCAAACGCAGATACCAATTTTGTCCCCCAAAAGTAGCAAAAAGAAAAAATGAAACTTGTAAACTGAGAACTTAATCCGAAATAAAAAATTAATCCGAAACCAGTCACAAAAAAAAATAAAAAATTTAAGTAAAATCGAATTAAATTGTGGTAAGCAACTCATTGGCCAAGAAGAAAGTCAAATATCATGAACTCAAAGTTTATCTCCCAATTAGTACTGAACTGCCTGGGCTCCAAGAAAGGGATGAGTTGGACCAGACCTTTACCGCCCAATTACTGCTAAGAGGCTCTCAGATTCGAACCCTAAATCTAGAACACCGCCTTCTCAGCCGTGTCAACTTCAGCTGCCCAAGGCAAAAAGGAAAGCGGCTGGGTTTTCAACTCGCATCTCAAACCTAAGAACAGGGGCCAAGGCGGAGGCGGTGGTCGAAATCAGGGGACTGGAGCCGCATTGGAAAGCGTATATGGTCGAAATCCTAGTTTCGAATCATGGGGGAAGATAGGAGGAGATGGGTCGGATGGAGGGGTGCGAGAAGGAAGGTTTCCCTTCTCCGCCTGGCAGAGGGGAGCGACTCTAGAGGAGACTGATTAGGGGGAGAGGAGAAATGAAAGTACAGGGCGAGCGGCGCAAGAGGCGAATAGGATTTTACTGAACTTTGTTTTTTCCGCCTGGTTCTGATTTTACACGAAATAAACAGTTGAAACGAAACGAAACTGTACCATTCCGTTAATCGTTTCGTTAAATGGACGAAACTCTCTCTGATTTCGTTAACCGTTTCGCTCCTTAGACGAAACTAGAATTTCCTAACCGTTATCGTTTCGTTTGGGACGAAACGAAACGAAATACGGCTGAAACGATTTCCGTTTGCAGGCCTAATCATACATATATGGACCCGTATCCTCTGCTCACCTTTTAGGTGAGCAGAGTGCTCACTTTCGATCCGACCCGTTCGATTTAGATCGGACGGTTAATTTTTTTTCGGGCCTATCAATCTGGTATAATTCACGGGCCATCCATAATCCATCAGACGGTTCATATTAAAAGTGAGCACCCTGCTCACCTTTTTTGGTGAGCAGAGGATGTGATTCCATACATATATGGCTTCAAATTCTCTGACGTAATTATAAAATTAATAAACAGTGAGTTTATTGAGGATTGGATGAAGATAGGCTTCGCTGCTAGAGAAAAGGTGAAAGCTGAACACTGCTCCAAATCGTTGGATGAGCAATGCACCATTTGTGAAAAGGTTTATCTTGCAATTCCATATTTTTTTGCTCCATGCCTTTAATTTTATTGTTAATCCTCGGATGAAAGTTGATAAATTAATTTTGATTAGTGCATGACTATACGAATTATGTACTCGCTGCAATTATAATCTCAAACGACAAAAATGAAATATACAATGGGAAAAGAAATGAATCTATAATCGCTTTAAATTTATAATATTCGTCATTGAACTATCGAAAAATTATAGGAGGCCGTGAAGATATCAATAGAGAACCTAAAGACATATCCATTTGTGAAGGAAGGACTGGAGAAGGGAGCCCTGAAGTTGTTCGGTGCGCACTATGACTTTGTCAACGGCGCATTTGAGACCTTGGAATAGTTTTAGTTAATTAGTTTTTTATATGTATGTATAGTTTTTTATATGTATGTATTGTGGTGACACTTTACTATTTCTTGCATTGCATGATGCACATTTTGATTGTTTTTCTAGTAAAAAGAGAGTGTCAACAATAATTAGGGGAAATTTTTTTTAAAGGTGTCTGTTCAGTTATTTATGATAAGGGTATATGTTCAGTTTTAATGATAAGGGATATCTAATAATTGTACGTTCTGTTAGTTAAAAGGAGTAAGTTATAAGTGTAATTGTAGTATATATGTTTAATTAATTATAATAAAAGAGTATTTAATACGTGTGCATTTTATTACATATAATAATGAAGTAACTAATAAGTGTATTAATTCAGTTAGTTACAATAAGAAAGTATATAATAAGTGTATCTATAAATTAGTTACAATAAGAGCGTATTATACTGTATATGTTCTGTTACTTACAATAAGATATCAGTATGGAATAACTATTAAGTTATTAGAAAGGTGCTCTAATGGAGCGATAGATGGTGAGAAGGAAAAATAAATAAATAAATAAAGGAAAAGAGAAGGAAGTAAGGGACACATAGTATGCTATGAAAGGTGCTCTAATTCAGAATCTCCGCTGATGCCCGAAGCAAACTTTATTTGCAATTTACTAGCCTAATACCGCTTGAAATTCTCAAATGCTATGCATAATAAATTTTTTTTTTTTGCAAGTTATATGTGTATTTTCAATGTATAATGCAACAATTTGAATAGGTGAGTTCTAAATTATATTCTTGACCATACAAAGAGTTTAAATACAAATTTTTGCAATCAACGGAGTTTGAATTAAAACAAAATTGCTAATGATGATCAAAGCAAACTATATTTGCACTTTATGTGTATTATTTTGATGTTTACTGCAATATTTTTGATAAGTAAGATTTGAATTATATTCTAAACATTGTAAAGAGATTAAATATTGATTATTGTGATCAAATTACTTCAATAAAATCCAGAATCGCATGAAAGACTCAAATTATAGAAAAAGTAAGCTTTATTTGCAATTGCGTGTTTTCAATATTAAATGCAACAGTTTGTATAAGTGAGATCTGAATTCTATTCTAGAGCATTAAATTGCATATATATAGATTGTTGTTATGAAATTACTTCAAATGAATCCAGAAATCGCTTGAAATGTAGAACTGTTACACCGAATGAGCTTTATTTGCAATTTATATGTGTATTTTGTATGTATAATTCTTAATTTTGAATAAGTAAGATTCAACTTATATGCTAGATTGTATAAAGATCTTAAATAATGATTATTGTAATCAAATTACTTCGAATGAATACATAATTGCTAAAGATGCTCAACTGATATCAAAATAGGCTTTATTTGCATTATTTTTGTAATGTAAGTTTGAATTATGTTCTAGACAATACAAATAATTTAAATATAGATTATTTTGATCAAATTATTATGAGTGAATGAATCTAGAATCGCTAAACTGATGCATTCATTGTCTTTATAAGCACTCTCTTTAAGTATAATTAAAATCTGAGTTATAATATATCTAGACCTTACAGTGATCTTAGATATAGATTATTGTAATCAAATTACTTCAAATGAATCCATAATTCAAATGATATTAAGAATAAGTTTCATTTTCAATTTATATGCGTATTTTCAATGTATAATATTACAACGTTTTGAAATAAGGATGATCTGATTTATATTCTAGACCATATAAAGAGTGTAAATTTTGATTATTGTGATCAAATGACTTAGAATTTCTTGAAATACTTAAATGATACTAAGAATAAGTAATATCTGAATTATATTTTTGACCATTTAAAGAGCTTAATTTAGATTATTGTGAATAAATGATTTCGAATGAATCCAAAATGGTTTAAAAAGCTCAAATGAAGCTTGGGCTAATATTATTTCCACATTTTATGCGTATTTTCTATGTTTAATTAAATATTTTGAATAAGTAAAGCCTGAATTATATTGTGCACCATATATAAAGAGTTAAAAATATAGATTATTGTGATCAAATGACTTCGAATGAATCCACAATCGTCTGAAATTTTCAACCGATGCTCAGGATAAGTTTTATTTGCAATTTATATGAGTAACTTTTATGTACAATGTAATAATTCCAATAAATAACATCTGAGTTAAATTTTAGATTATAAACCGTTTTACTATGGATTATTATGATCAAATGACTTCGAATGCACTCAAAATCACTTAAAATACTTAATAATATTCTTCTCTTTACACTTATTATCCATATTTTCTATGAATAATCTATTATTTTGAATTAGTAAGATACGATTATATTCTTGACGATATAATGAGTTTTAAAATAGATTGTTGTGATCAAATGACTTTGATTGCATCCGAAATTACTACAAATGCTCAACTAATGTTAAAAGTAAGCTTTATTTGCAATTTTGATGCACTCTTTTTAAGTATAATAATGGGATATTTTGGATATGTAAGATCTGAATTATATTGTAGACCATATGAAGAGCTTAAATATTGATTATTGAAATCAAATTATTTGAAACAAATCCATAATCGCTTGATTTGCTGAAATGATGATACAATAATTTTATGTGAAATTTATATGCTTATTTTCAATGTATGATGCAACATTTAAATAAATAGGACCTAAATTACATTCTAGACTATATAAAGAGCTTAAATATAGATTACCCATATTAAATGTATGACTAAACTGGTAAACTGTGAAAACTTTAAATATATGAAATTGCTATCCTTAGAATTTAAAAAACTAACAAATTTCAAATTTAAAAGTATTCGTGTAAATTATGCAAGTCATAATTGACATATCATATACATGATAGAGCTTCTATTTTTAAAGCTGAAAGCGTTTTAATGGCAGTGCACTATTTGTTCAAACCTGAGGTTTTTGCCATGTAGAATTTCAGTAAACATTGACCTAAAATAATATTTACAATTATATTAATGCAGAAGAAAAATTTATTTATGTTGTCAATTGATGCATCGGGCTAAGGTACGCTGAACCTACATATGAATATTAGTACAGAGGGCAGAAAAACAGAACCAATCAGGGGGATGCACCAGATAAAATTATTATTACCTAAAAGCCTCGAGATTTATGAGTAATTAAATATATATTATAAAAATAGAACGTCCAATGATTTGGAACTAGATCCAATAGCAGAACCAAACTCGTGGTTCATGCAGCAGAACTGCAGAAAGTGTATAACTTAGTTAGAGTATAACATGTATAACTCAGAACGTATCACATATTCACATCTACGGCTTTGAATATTGTACTGAGTTTAAAATATGTACTTATTTGACAAGTCAAATATAGAGATTCACACACTCCGCCCTAGCCTGTAGTTCTGTGCTAAATTTGTCTTCACTCGTTCGAGAAATTAACCAGGCTAACGTGATACTCGAGCTGATTACAATAATACTACAAATACACATTGTTTACTACAAAATACCGATCAAATAAATGAGGAATTATTCCCAAGAAGAGAGAGAGACTATTGATCTTCCGAGCTCCTCCATCTTGTTTGGGTATGAACTATATGAACGTCTATTTCTAACAGGAATAGTTCATCAATCTCAATTTAGTTTTTAAGTAATAGTTAGTAAAAAAATATTATTCCAAAATATATAATAAAATTTTGGCGTTACTAACAGGAATAGTCACTATTCTCAATTTAGTTTATCTCTTAATTAGGACCAGGCTTCGTGTTATTAAGAAATTATACAGGTCTTTATGTTTTTAAAAAATATTATTTTTTATTTAAATTTTATTGGATGCGATCGAACATTTATAAAAAGTGTCTTTAGAAATTTTTTTTTCTTTAATAGATTTTTTTTTTAAGATGAAACCTGAGAACAATCTCATGACAACTATTAAATAATAAATGTTAATCATAACATTACTTGGGCGCTTCTAATTGGTTATTCATGCAAAAAATAGTTTATCAGGGTGGACTTCCAACGTGACAGCTCAATGCCAGTTTTTTTTTTTTTTTAAATATATATTATAAGCCCGTAGATCAGGTTCACATTTTTACTCTGTCCCCAATGAGATGCCCATCCAGCCATCCGAAAGGTCGCACCACGTGATAAAACGATCTGATTTCTAACAATTCGAAAAAAAAAGTTAAATTCATATCTTTTTTACAATATAAACCAGATTAAAATCGTTAAGATGATCGTTGTACAATTGATGCTTTTAATTAATGTAGAATAAAATTTATTATTCCTTTACTTGGATGAGGATACGCGCGCTCTTTCAAATAATAGATTTCAAAATAAGTATATTTCGCGCTTGGAAATTTTATTAAATCAAGTATTATCAATTTATTCCATTCATTAATCTATCCACATTTTGAAGTTCTTGTTGGCGAAATAACTGGTCCTAAGTAGTGTTCTAAAAAAACACGGCGTGTCCAAACACGGCACGACACGACACGGTATGGAGGAGGTACGACACGGTACGATACGGACACGACACGGCACGAGAACTTAAGCGTGTCGTGTCTTTAGGCGTGTCGTGTCCGACTTTGAAGACATAGACACGGCAGACACGACACGTGAATTGTCCAGACACGACACGACACGGCACGAAACACGGCACGACACGGCACGACACGGGACACGACAAAATCCAAGAGACACAACAAGTTTATAATTATGGTTAAAGATGTTAAATTTGTTATTAAATAACAAGAAAATTCTTATATTGTCTATTTTTCATGATAATTTCATAATTTGAATTTCAAATTCACCCATAAACATAAGTATATAACTATATTTAATGAAATTAAAATGTATTCAAACACGACACGTGAAAAAAAAACACGGCACGAGGACACGAGGCGTGCCGTGTCCTTAGGCGTGTCGTGTCCATCCTTCGGAATTCAGACACGGCACGACACGACACGACAAATAATCCAGACACGGCGTGTTTGACACGGTACGACACGGCATGGCACGTATTTAGAACACTAGTCCTAAGAGATCGTATTTCTTGGTCAAATTAATTGGTGGCGAAGGCAGAAAAAAAATTTAATGGGGTTAAAGTATTGTAATATTAACTAATAATGTTAATATATATTATTATCATATTTACAAATAAATTTTAATTATGGGGATCATTAATAATTAGATTATATAATAATTTAATGGTGTCAAATAATATTTTTGCTAAAATAATATTCAATGCAGGGGCGGATCTACCACTAGGCGGGTGGGGCTCTAGCCCCACCTAACGCCGTCAAGCCCATGGAGCCCCAGCTAATTTTTTCTGCCATTGGAGCACTCAAAGGTCCATTGTATGAGATGAATGTATGATGAACTTATTTTGGTTCAATGTTCTTAATTATAAACTCAGCCCCGCCTAAATACTTTTCCTAGGTCCGCCACTGATTCAATGTGCAGCTAATTTACAAAACATATGCAATTAGCAAAATCAATGGAGACATTGCACTCCCATTCCATCCATTTACATCCGCCGCTGCTGATAACCATATTCATGTAAATAAAAAAAAAAAGAAGAAGAGATGTGGATTGTTGGGACAGCTAGTTATCTTGAACATTCTTTGATGTCATACGTGCCATCACAATAAGATATTATCATCCAAAAAAAAATGCGTACTGTTGTAATAAAACCTCTCCAGGATTTTTGGATGTGTAACTGCCATTGTTAGTTTGAAATGGACAAATATGCAAATTTGGAACATCTCTTACTCTAGGTAGTATATATATACAAGCATCCGGGTACCTCTACCTAGTACTCCTAAGCGATCAACAAATACAGCCTCTAATTCCATCCTCACTACAGCGTTCATCTTTTCTTTTTTTTTTTTTTTTTACCAGAAATGGTACGAATTTTCCATTACAGAGGTCACAAACTTCAGTATTCTTTGGGAAAATGAATGTTGAGAAAATAACATAATAGTGAAATTCATACAATTTGTTAACCATATTATAATTGACTATTTCTGGTTGTATGATTTATGTAGGCTTCAAGTGGAAAAGTTTTCACAAAGGTGGGGCCATGTGGCGGGCTCGGCGGAGCACCGAAAGATATGGATCTTAATGGCATTAGTCGCATCGTTAAGATTACTGTTCGTCATGGTGATGCTATTGATGCTGTTATTGTGCGTTTTGTACGCAATGGTCGCGAGGAAAGCACCGAGCAATGGGGTGGACAGGGAGGAATTCCGACAGAGGTATGGTCTTCTCTCTAGTGGTAATTTGTTTCTTGGTAATGCAAAACTGTATTAAGAGAATCTCAAGATGCACGAGCAAAATAATAGTGTACAAGTTTTAATTACATGATGATTTTAATTTCAAATTTTTATGATATTTCCAGAAGCTGCCTGTAGAAGATAAATTGTTCTTGACAGTAAAAAGAGTATCATTTTGAACGTTTACAATATATATTATTGGTTGTTATGACATAAGAATCCAAATGTTGATCTATGTCCGATTTAAAAATTAGAGTATAAGCTGTACTTTCTTTCTTTTTTTTTTTTTTTTTGTTTATTTTTATTGTTTTGTTATTTGAGTGAAAAGGCCAACATATCCGCAAAACAGTTACAAAATAAATTATGTATATATTTTAAAAGAGTTCTATACTATATATTATTGACGTACATGCATATGCTATCGGTTTTATAGCTCAATCTTCAGCCAACTGAGTATATTACTTCCATCAAAGGCCATTACGGCGACTTCAATGGAATGTTTGTTGTGAAATCACTAAAATTCGAGACAAATTTGGGAACTTTTGGACCTTATGGAAAAGGAGGAGGAATTTCGTTTGAACTTCCAGCAATAAATGGTCAAATTATTGGTTTCCATGGACGCTCTGGACAATTTCTCGACTCACTTGGAGTTTATGTCAAGGTATATATGTTGAACTATGATTTTTTATAATAAAAAAAATAGTTCCAAGATTCATTTATTAGTTATTTTAAATTCGTGAAGTTTGCCATAATTCTACGGAAGATGCCTACTTGTCTGATTTGATTTTAATTATCTATTTAACAGGTAGGAAAAGGCTAGCAAGATATTGGTTTTCTGTCCATTAATATATTGTGTCAATTCCACGATTACAATTGGACTTTCGGTATAATCATGCATTATCCGGATCTAATTATAAAAAAAGAACATTAAAAAAGTAATTGGTAAGGCAAAATATTATTGCTGAATTGGCTTATAATATGATTGTAGTTTTCGTTACGTACTAAATTTATTAAATTGCATTAAATAAAAATATTAGAATAAGGTTAACTAAAATAATGAATGGAATATCTAACTAAATCACTATAACTGATGCGAGCAATTAGTTCTCGTGATTTTCGTTGTATGTATATTCTCGCAAACTGATTGTATAACATACAAAAAAAGAGGGAAACAATTTTGATTATTCCCCCCCAACACCAAGTCATGAAGACTTAAATAATATATTATTCTCCATCAATCCTGGATTTGAGTAACATTTTTTGTATTGCCTTCTCTCTCTTCTTCTTCTTTTGGTCAATTGAATTCATCAGCTTCTTTAGCTCTTAATCTCTTAATTGTTAAATTGATTCTGAAATTTTAATCTGTAAAAATCAATGTCAGGCCGTACACCCAATGGACAGGTTGAAGGCCGGATTCCAGCAGTTCAAGACCGAGGTGTACGAGTGAGTACATCTGAACACCAGATTCTCAAATTTTTTTTTTTTTTTTTTTTTTTTTTTTTTTTTTTTTTTTTTTTTTGAGTTGTTTCTATGAAACTATGAATGGTTATTTAATTTATACAACTTTTACAGCAAGAAGCCCGAGTTGTTCGGTCCGCTCAAGGAGGGACAATGGCCCAAGGTATGATCATACGAAGTTTTCCAAAGAAAAAAATTACAGAAATCAGCTGACCTCACAAATTCTCTAGCTAGCTATTTCTTCTTATGTTTCTCATTTCTTTCAGTCAAATTGCACGAATAAATTTGTTGTTCCTTTCCAGTAAAATACAATTGTAATTGTGTTGATGTGTTTCATTCTTTCTGTGACAGTATATGATGTTCACCTGCTGCGATTCGCGCGTAAGCCCATCAGTCACACTCAGTTTGCAACCTGGTGAGGCATTCGCTGTCCGCAACATCGCCAACATAGTCCCTCCCTTCAACAAGGTAAACCTTACAAATAACTGGAACAAAGTTATTTTATGTTTCCTTTTTTAATCAGGTTCTATTTAGTGATTTGATCTACTCTGTTTAATGCTTACAAATAATTGGAACGTCTCTTCTGTGTATTAATAGACCAAGTACACCGGTGAAGGGTGTGCGATTGAGTACGCAGTTCATCACCTCCACGTAAGTTATCATAATCATAATTAACTATTTTTATTATTATTTTTAAATTGGGTAGTTAGGTAGTGCTAAATTAGATGGATATGGATAGATAAATGCAGTTATAATTCTTTAATGAATTACTTATAATGCATGACAAAATATGCAAATGAAGTATATACGTCACTGGAAAAGGACCAGGTAAAAAGTAGAAATATAAGCCATGAATTCATAGCTAGGTGGTCTCAAACGGGCCCAATTTATAGCTGCGTGTGTAAATTTAACATATTTATAATAAAAGTCAACTTTTGTATTTTTCATTTGAAAAGTCATCTTTATTTATTTGTTTGACAAGCATATACCGGAAGGTACTATGTGTGATTGAAGCTATATTTTGTCTGAGTGTTTTTGAATCTTGATGAGTTGATTAGGTGGAGAACATAGTGGTGATTGGACACAGCAAGTGCGGTGGAATTAAGGCGCTCATGACCTATAAATACGACGGAAGCAGCAGCACGTAAGTTTGCAAACTACGTGTATATTGTTATTTAAATTCACAATATACATAATTACATACCATATATATGACTTTCATATGCATCGCTTGCTGGGGGATTGGACTGCTGAGCGTAAGCACCTATTTATACCGATCTCTGATCTCCTTCATTTTACAATGCTTGTCTTAACAATTTTGAAAATTCTTTAAAAAATTATTTCGAATCAAGTTGAAAAAAAATGCAACATGCATTATCGGACATACAACATAATTTTATATAATTTGAATTTTATTTGATGATGCATAAAAAAATGTTAGTTTAAAACTGTTGAAACTTCCAAGTTACGTGATAAGCACTGAAACATATATAAAGTCTTATCATTTCTAGAAACATCATGTGTGCATCACGGAAATCATACTATAAAATTAAATTTACTTTTAAATATTATTTATAACTATTTAAAATTAGGAATCGAATTATTATTAATAGAGTTCAATTTTTATTTGAAACAGATTAGTTCAATTAATAACTATTTCATTCCAAAACAAGTTAATGAATTTCCATCATAATATTATTATGTATAGTATTTTTGTATTTTTTTTTTATCTCGGAAAGGCTTTATCTCGGAAAGGCCCGTAGGCCTTATTATGTATAGGTTACCCACCGGTTGTTAGCTTTTGGGTCATGATGAAGTAATATAAGTGCCGGACCATTTGTAAGGCCTGAAGACTCATAATATTGTTGGTAGGCCTGTCAACCGTTATCTACGGAAGCGGAAACAGCAGTTTTCGTTTCCGTTCCATTTCGGCAACGGAACGAAATTGCTGTTTCGTTTCCGTTCTGTTTCGTCAAACGAAATAAAAATATGTTCCGTTTAACGTTCCGTCCTATATTTACCATTGATTTCAGTCTATTTCGGTATTCCGTTTATGTTCCGTTCACAAAAATCATTTCCGTTTTCGTTCCGTTTTCAGAAACGAAACAGATTTTCTATTTCGTTTAACGTTCCGTCCAAACGGAACGGAACGGAAACGTTAAAATGGTAGGGTTTTGACAGGTCTAATTGTTGGGCTAAGAGCCTAAGATTCTATTTCGGATCTAAAGTGGCTCAGGTGAATGTTATGGACCTAGTTCCGCCATGTAGTAATGAACTAATTTGGATCAATTCTCAATTTTGGTTTTGAAATTTCCCTGACGTCTCGTGACTTTTTAAACAAACAGTGAGTTTATCGAGGATTGGATGAAGATAGGGTTCGCTGCTAGAGAGAAGGTGAAAGCTGAGCACGGCTCCAAACCCTTGGACGAGCAATGCACCATTTGTGAAAAGGTAAATTCAGCACTTCTATGTATAGTATTTCAGTTTTCCAATACCATTTTTTTTCCCCCTTTCTTTCTTCCTTGCCACTCCCAATCCTGGGTGTTAATTGACAAATAAATTTTGTTTCTATATGAGTATTACTGTACAAACTTCTAATCTTTGTACTTTTAATCTTAAAAGATAAAATGTTATATATATGCATATATAGAAAGAGGAATTTATAATCGTTTTAAAAGTATAATATTAATTAGTGAAGTATTTAAAATCTTTCAGGAGGCCGTGAAGGTATCGCTAGAGAACCTCAAGACATATCCATTTGTGAAGGAAGCTTTGGAGAAGGGAAAGTTGAAGTTGTTTGGTGGTCACTACGACTTTGTCAACGGCGCATTCGAGACCTTGGAATAGTTTAAGTTAATAGTTTCTATATTTATGTAATTGTGGTGGCATTTTCTAATTCTGAGCATTGTATGATGCATCATGATTATGTTGCGCACTTGATATCAAAATCCAAAAACGCCCATAATAATTGCAAAAGATGGACGAGATGTTCGTTCACTTGTTCTTGATTATCCAACATGAGTATGTTCATTGTTGTTCTTTTTCTATTTGCAAGCTTGTACCAGGGAATGTAGATTAGTACATGCATCTGTCAATTTTCTGAAATAAAAATAAAATAGCGTAAAGAAATTCCAAATTCTAACTCATTCTCCTTTCATTTTTCTCAATCTCTCTGTCCTCCATTTTAATTTCCAGTTTCGGACTAGTTGGTCCCATTAGCTAGTCTGTTAAGACCTCTGCGCAGCTACTGAGTTGGATTAATTAAACAAAGCCTACTGAGGATTTGGGCAAAATGAATGGTTGAAACTTGTAAATGGAATAGATTTGACATTTGAGTCCACATTCAATATGGTTTTATTGGGATTTCCCAGCAATAAACTCTCCAATATATAGCTGGTTAATTAATTAACCAGTTATTGGATTCGTTTGAATATATAATGTGCCTATATATTGATGGAGTTGACTGATCTATCTTGAGCTTAGAAAGGTGCCTATCCAAGAGCGTTTTTCTTATGTCAAAAAGGAGCACTGGTGTTTTGTGTAATTTTGTGGTGTTAGCAAGCTCCGGCTGTAGCATCTCACAACGCACATATGCCAATAAAAAACTGAGGATGCATCCGGCTAGGTTGCACTTACAAAACAATGACTAATGTAAAAGATATATACAATAATTTAATAAAGATCCGATCGAAGCAGATAAAACCGTAGTGGAAGCTCTCCTACGTGGTTCGTACAGGCATATAAGTATTATAAAAGCAGTGAAATCATGAATTAGATGTACTTGAATGCTCGTAATTCCAGATAGCATACATGTTAGATGTTACATATATTTTGCAAAAAAATTAAACACACTAATTATGTTTATCCGTTGTATATTCAATCAATTAATAAAAGAATATTGTTCAAACTTCGTTATAAAAGTGTTTTTAGATAGGATTATAGTAAATATTAGATAAAATTAAATTTATACCCATCGACCAATGAGTAACTCAACTATGTAAAAATACAACAGAAGTCATATTTAACAATGAAGAATATTTATAATTTTAATTTGAAATAATTTTGTAAGATATTAAATTCAATTAAAGATTGAATTACCTAATAAAAATATATCATTATGGTAATGAGAAACTAGTTGCACAGATTTAACAGATGATTTTTCATCAAAATTATTTTCCCCACAAGCTAATCCCGGGGGACCTCGCAGAACATGAAATTGGAATAGCTAATAACGATTTTCTCAAAATTGTCAGAAGCTGTATCCCTGAAACAAGTGTGTGGCGGGTCAGAAATATGCTACATTAATTTCTTTAACGTCTTTTACGAAAGTACGAATAATAATGGAATCTTTTATGATCACTAAAGAGTTCATTTTCTTTTATCATCGGAATAAAATACTAGCGGTTCTTTATAAAGTTGACTTTGCCAAAGCGTTTGACACGGTTTCCTGGACCTTTCTCACTAACATTCTAATTGAGAGAGGGTTTCCTCCGAATTGGATCTCTTGGACCCTCCATATTCTCCGTTCCTCCACCTTAGTGGTCAAAATCAACGGTGACTTCTTCTCTTCTTTCATTCACAAGCGAGGGCTAAGACAAGGTGATCCTTCACCAATGTTGTTCATTCTTGTTACAGATGCTCTCTAGTTTTTTTTTAACAATGCTGCTTCACTCATCTCGGGACCTATCTTAATTCCTCCTCGAGCTTTGCAATATGCAGATGACACTATTATACTTATGGAAGCCAATCCTCGATCATTGCTTGTAATTTCTGAGATTCTTTCTAATTTTGCATCATTATCAGGCCTCCGAGTTAATGATGCAAAATGTTTCTTTGTTCCGATTGCAATCCATGCTTCAAATGTTCCACGTATTGCCACTATGCTCAAGTGTCAGGCAAAGGAGCTTCCAATCACTTACCTGGGTCTGCCTTTTTCCATTCGTCGACCTAAGAAAATCCACTACCAACCATTAATATCCGCTTTTTAGCGAAAATTGGATGGTTGGAAGGCTAGATTTCTTTCGTTAGGTGGACGTCTTACATTGGTCAAGTCAGTGCTTACATCCTTACCTTTACATTACATGCAAGTGCTTAAGTTGCCACCATGGCTTCTAAAACACTTGGAAGGCATTAGAAGAAGATTCTTTTGGAAATGAAATGATAAGTGTCTCGGGGGTCACTGTCTCGTCAATTGGTCCAAATGTTGTCTTCCAAAGAAAAATGGTGGGTTGGGATACTTGATCTTCATAGACAAAATCAATCACTATTGTTGAAATGACTTTGGAAATTAAAGCATGAACCATCTTCTATCTGGACATCTACAATACAAACCCTCTACGGAACAGTCGACATCAACTTGCTAGAGTCTGTTAGAGTCTCCGATGGTCTTATTGATATTCTCCAACTTAGACACTTCTTCGATCTCTCTACTATTTCCTCTAATGGAAACACTTCCATTATTTGGAAATGGACCTCGGATGGAATGTTCTCGTCTTCCAGTGCCTATCAATGTATCTCTAACTCTGACGTTCTTTCTAAATTTAACCCTTTCCTTTGGAAAATTAAGTGCCCTCCCAGAGTAAAAACCTTTCTCTGGCTTCTTCTGCAAGACCGTCTCCTCACAAAGCAAAATCTAATCCTCAGAGGATGGTTGTCATCAGATTCCTGTGCTTTTCGTAATTCGGTTGAAACAACTGCTCACCTCTTTCTGCACTGCCACTACGCAACCTCTGCTTGGATACACATACAGTTACACTTTACGCTGCCATTACTTGACTTCACACAAGACTTGGGGTGACTTCTGGCTAGCACTGAGGCAAGATGTACCAAATTCTTGTGATATCATATGGGCAGCAACCTCTTGGAACTTATGGAAGACTCACAATAGAAAAATCTTCTCAAACATAGACACTCCACTAGGTTTTCTACTCAAAGACATTTACGCCTGTGTGGACTCTTAGAAGAAGCATACTTAGTGTTTATTTTTTTATTTTTTTTCTTTTGTATAGTTAGGCTGTCTTTTATTTTTTTTGGTCTTTTTCGTTGTATATACTTGTAATAATTTTTAAATTTTAATAAATTTGTCGGTGTGGTAATTGCCACCTGGCCTAAAAAAAATTTCTTTAACGTCTTAGTCTCACATTGTTGAAGCCGGGCTTGCTGCTCTTTTCTTCAAGAAGAAAGAAAAAAAAAAGCTTGCTGCTCTTTTGCCAGGCTTACACGTGTGGCTCATTGGAGAAACGGGCACCTCGATCTTGTCCGTTCTATATATATATTTAATTGGAAAAGAACGAAATCTACCCGTTCGTCACTTCAGTCTTTTACTCTTGTGAATTATCTTTTCTCAACGTATTTGATTCTCTTCTTCTCTTGGTCTTTATTTTGCGAGCAAATATACAGATCGATGACCGTGTTTTAATCAACTCATTCCAAAAAGGACGGGCCAACCATTGCATTACTCTATCAATCGTTTTTTTTTTTTTAATTATATATAGAAGATCGGCGCTAATGTAACGGGATTAATTTTACTGTATGAATGCAAGCATCTTTCTTGTGCATTTTCGATGCGATCTATTTTCTCAGCAGAATGACTCTAATATGTATGTACGCTTTGACATTTTAATTTAAGAATTTTTTTCATATAATATCATTATAGTTCATTGATACAATGCTAGCTGCTTATTGAAGAGATGAGAGATCGCATCCTACAATGACGTTCTGTTTCAAAAATTCATATTATTTCGGGGAAGCATCCTATATAGTTTATGATCAACTAAAAGTTTTTTTTTAAAAAAAAAAAACATAATGTGAAGTTAGATGACCTAGTTTGGATTAAATCCTATCAAAATTTGCGGCGTACATTACGCTTATAATTTGATAGAACTCACAATGCATGTAGATCTGGGTTCATTAAAATTTCAATTTTCTTTTTTATATTTTTAACTCTGATTTTAAACTTGTGGTTAATTATTGCATGACAGTTCTGGGATCTTCTCCCGTCTTTCAGGCAGGAAGAAGGCATGGGAGCATTAATTAAATGGCTGGTACTGCTGTTTATTTTTTTATTTATTATTTTTTAATTGTGGATCTAACTCTTTGTTGATATTGTTGTCTGGAGTTGGTGGCAAATGGCAATAGAGATAAGGTGCACGTCAGAGCTGATCATTGTATTATTCAAAAAAGAAAATTTGATTATTGTGTGAATAGGAGGAAGATGGGAATGTGATCCACGCGGTTTGGGATCCATACCTTGGCACCTTGTGTTCACATTTTGTAAGCGTGCCTATTGAGGAGCGCTTAAAGCAGATAATACACGCAGCAGAGTTCGGTGCCCTGCTTTTTCTTTTGCCCCACAAATATTACAATTTGAATTTATGAGTTTGAGGCCAAACGTTAATTTTATTCGAAAATATATTTTTATAAAATTTAATAATCTTTAACATCAATTTTGTATTTCATCAAGACGTCGAAAAATATACATATCAAAACTAATCTGTCATGAATTGACTAAATTCATTCATTTTAGGATCTCTTAATCATGTTTTAAATGAAGTGAAAGAATTAAAAGATTATAAAATTTTATGGTGATGCATCTTCTGTAAATTGAACAAAATTAACATTCAAAATCAAATATTGAAATTTTATAGTTGTGATATTTGTATTACTCTAAAAGTGAAGTATCTAAAAATTCTCTAGATAAGTATCTAGTTGATAACCAGTAAAAAAAAAAAAAAAAAAAAAAAAAAAAAAAAAAAAAAAATATTATAAAATAAAGGCAGTCTTGGAATTTTTGATGGCCCAGGTTGAACTTTTTAGTTAGCTAATCACTACTTCACTACTCTTTAAAAATGTACAGATTCAAGACTGTATCACCTCTAGGTCAAATGTTTACCTACCTTTTGTATCGTTCAATGATTTCGATATATGATTAAATGTCAATCGTTAATTAAAAATATATTATCTTTTGGTTTTTCATATAAAATGGAACCGAATATAGCATTGATCAGAACAGAGTGTACCCATATTAGAAAGTAATTAGGCACGTACCCATAATAGGAAAAGCTTTAATTTTTCCTATTCTTTATGTTATTTATGTTAGAATCGTTTAATCTTTTTTTTTTTAATCACATTGGTTTAGTTATTTGCGTTATTTGTTTCAAATAACTATAATTTTCATGTCAAATCAAATTTGAATAAAAAAATTGCCCAGTGACATGGTTGCTAATTCCATTAAAATCCTACATAAAATTTGAACGGGTCATACAACTATTTCAATGACCTCCTAAATAAAAATTGCACCGCTTAAAAAAAATATTTTGATAGCTATTTGACATATATATGTACTTGCATGTACAGTTTAATAGCTATTTAAATATATTTTGATTTTCCAAAACCGATATTAAAAATATTCTCGGATGCACACTCATCTGAATTAATATATATACTGGCTACGTTGATATACAATAAATGCTAACTTGTTGACTTGTCCTTCCAAACTCATTAATCAAGCTATAGTAGAATAAACGTCCGTCTAAATCAAACTAAAAATTTATTAAAATCAGCATAAGTACTTCTTTAAATCAAAATAATTATTTCTAACATCATCATCATTATCATCATTATAAAGATGACAAAATTTTGGTACTTGTATTCTATAGAAAACTATTGTATTCCAACTGTCAGTATTTACGAAAATCTAACACAAACACAAAAAACCATTACAAATTAAAAATAGTGATACAGGATCAAACTCGCAGTTGGCTTAACTAACAATGCTAATGAGATTAAGCTGGGTTGTTTGGTCCAGTAATTTGGCTCTACTATATCAATCAAGTGGTCCCTAATTTGATTCACGAAGAGAATATTTATTTTCAAATTTCTTATATCAAAATTATTGGTTTCAATCCAACCTTCAAAAAAATAACAATGCTAACGATATTATTAGAACCTGTTAAAAAATTCATTAAATCACATCTCATATATAAATAATATGTAATATACTGTGAATTAATGCTGGATATGAATGCAACATTTATTATTCAATCAAAGACAGAATAAAAAATTGCAAAATAACAATATCCCATCATCGTAGGTCGCGACCATGCGTGGGTTACGTGTCTGTAAAATCTAATAGAAGGCTCTAAGAAACATGTAAGAGATCTGATCAATATGGTGGTAACAAGCAAACGTGATTCACGAGTTGATCACAAGTAGGACTTTCCAAATACAAAATATTTTGTTTTCCTCATTTTTGGGTCTACTAATAAGTACCAAGCATACTTTTGTACATTCAGCAAGATGCTTGTCTTTTCATCCACAATTCCAGTGAGAAAATTCAATTTGATTCAGATAATCCATCAAGTCAACTAAATAATGCAGGTGTTTTCTCAACTTAATTAGCATTTAAATTAATTTAAATTATAAAAATTTCGAAATAATGATATGTTCTTAGTCTAATAAATATACGTTCTGGATAAAATTTTATAGAAAAAAATTAATATTTTTCTTATAACTCGTTAATGAGATAATAATAAGTTTCGAAATAAAAAAATATTGGCTATTATTTGTATTATTAATCCATTATTAGTACATCCCAGCTCGCTAAGAAATATCCAAAAAATTCTAAAGGATCATTTTTCTGGGTCATATTTTTGGCTGATTTATGCAATAAGAGATCTGGATTGTTCTTGAAATTGCTGCAATCACGTTCCCCATAATGATATACTACCTTAATTTTTAAACTATGCTAAAAGTTGTTTATAATTTTTTTCCTATGTTTTGGTTCGGATGTTTGTAAATTAGAAGTTTGAAGCGGACAAATATGAATATTTGCTACTTCTCTAGCTAGCATAAATAGGTGCAGCCTTTGAACTTGTACCCGCACTCCCAAGCAATCAACAAACACAGCGATAATTTCATCCTTACTACTGTTCTATTCTTCCAAAAAATGGTACGGACTAACTCCACTTGTTATTATTTATTTATTATTTTTTTTCCACAAAGGTCAAAACCTTGATATTCTTTGAAAGGAAATGAGGGTTTGCAAACTAATTACAGAGATTCATGTAGTGTATTATTCATCTTCTAAATTACTGTTGTGCATTTGTTGTTGATTTATTTAGGCATCTTCTCAAGTTGTAAAGCTCGGGCCATGTGGTGGTGGTGGTGGATCAGAGAAAAATATGGATTCCAATGGCATCACTCGCATTGTTAAGATCAGTATTCGTCATGGTGCTGCTATTGATGGTTTTGCTGTCCGTTTCTTGCGCAATGACCGTGAGGAAAGCACTGAACAATGGGGCGGTCAGGGAGGAAATCTGACAGAGGTACCGCGTTCTCTCTACTGATAGAAATAATATTTCTAATTCCACACAGTGTTATTTGTTGGTAAAGCAAATTTGTCTACTGAGATTCTCAGGATACATAAGAATTAAGAGCTAAATGAAATAATGTAATAGTTTTCATGTGATGATATTATTTTTATGACATTTCCAGAGGCTCCCAACAACAATTTAATCCCACTTAAGAATATTAATAATATTAATTTGAGGGTTTACCACATCAATATTTATATTTAGTAGGATAAAAGACAAATCAAGCAATGCCGGTTGCTGTAACATAATCCAAATGTTGGCGCCCAATTCAAAACAATAGAATATATTCACATTATTTATTTACAGTTAAATTTTATAAATATTTTTATTTAAATAAAAATGCTAACATACCCGAATAAGTTCCAGAAATATATTTCTTTTTACAATTTGTATTAATATCAAAACTAGCCAACAATTATTTTTTTTTTTTTTGAGATTTAAACTAGCCAACAAATGGATATTACATGATATATATAGTTGTTATATTCTTGTGGCTTGTAGTTCAATCTTCAGGCAAATGAGTTCATTACCGCTGTGAAAGGTTACTATGGCACCTTCAATGGAATGTTTGTTGTAAAATCACTCAAATTTGTGACAAATTTGGGAACTTTTGGACCATATGGTAAAGAAGAAGGAATTCCTTTTGAACTTCCAGCAATCAACGGTCAAATTATTGGATTTCATGGACGCTCTGGACAACTTCTTGACTCAATTGGAGTTTATGTCAAGGTACATAAAATTATTAGTGTTGCTATGAAAGTTCTCCAAAATTTTTCTTTCCTTATCTCTAACTACATTTGCAAAATAAGTATGGTAATAGTAATTAGGTCTATATTGCAATTGTAAAATTATTGCTTCCTTGTCTGAGTTAGTGTTCTTGGTTCTGCAATTCTCCTCATATATTATGCAGTGATTTCAGGATTTTTCTTTCCATGTATGGCGGGTACTGAAATATATTTGGCTAGCATTTTTGGTACAGTTTAGATCAAATATCCAATTTCAATGATCCTGCAAAATGTTTCACAAGTAACTTCCTGCGTAGATATGTTTTATATAACGCCATTACTTTGCAATTGCACGTAAGCATTTTTATTTTCCAAAGGAAAATACAAAACCACAAAACCTAGCAAGGAAATTATGTGTTGTTATTTTCAATGAGGTAGGTTGGTGCCTCGACTGGTGGTGGTTCAACTGGTACAGGAGCTGGTACCTGGCAGCAAGGCGACAGCAATTTCTGGGACCGCCCGGTTCCTAAAGCATAAGTCGTTCAGGCCATGATAATATGAAACCAACCAAACTCTTTCTGGAGTTAAATAAGTTGAACTTAATTTGCAACTTTTTACAATCTATGCTACGGATTCCATGTTAGAAATTCATCAATCAGTTCTGATTTTTGTTTTCAGTTTCTATGTTTGTTGCATTGTGCTTTTATGGATTGATCTTTATCCCTGCTCCATGAAGCAGGTCTACAACAAAATAAAATGAGAGTATATGGTTTTATGTGGAGTTTGATTGGTGTAGCTTTTTATGGTTATTAAGTGAATCATGTTATTTCTGTGTATTTGTGCCCTAGATATCATACAATTAATAACTACTTACTTAAGAATTAAATAATTAATAAATAATAATATAATGAAAAGTGTTGCAAAACTAAAATATAAAATATTTTGGTGGACAATTTATCGTACAACTCTAGAACTATATCGAATAATTTCAAATCACAATTGCTTTTTCTACGATTTTTAAAGCCACTACGACAAAAACCCACACTACGCACTGGCTCACTGCTGACCATCTTTCAAATACAACAAATTAAAGACTGTTGACATGAGAAGACACCAGATTTAGTGTACAATTGCTATTATAAGCACTCAACGGCTCAAGAAGAAATTAAAGCTCTCCATTGAGTCTCTATAATCTAGTCTCTTATTCTTTTTAGACCTAGCTTAGTTCTATCTCCCTCACTCATTTTAAAATAATATTCAAAGATAATAACAATTAATACAAGAGAACATGATACATTGGAAACAAAACATATTAGTTTGAATTTTGTGTTTAAGGTTCATGAACAATTTTCTAATTATAATAGAGTAATTCTAAACTCACAAGGATTTGCAGTTAAGGTGTTGGGGTCGGGACTCGGGATTAACAGTGCTTATTATGAACTAAAGCATGCTAATTAAGAGCAATACGAAGAATTTAAGAATAATATCAATATTTTATATGATACGTGGCAACTCGCATGTTGGTATCTATAATTATTTTTAAATCAACCACACACTGAGAAGGTAAATGGAAACAAACACAGAACCAAGACAAGATGAGCTACACGAAAATTGAGAAGATGAGGTTAAAAAAAAAATTCTCAGCTCAGATTAGGGAAGAAGAAAGGGGGTTGAAGTTAACTGCAGCGGAGTGTTCCAGCCTATGGGCTTTTGCTCTTGTTTTTTTTTTTTTTTTTCTTGCTTGTGTTCTGGATTGTTCTAGGCTTCCAGATGGGATATCGTCCCTTTCTTTTTTTTTGTGCTTTTTTTTTGGAATAATCTTTCCGCAGGAATCAAGGTCCATTCATGTAACAATAACAATAATATTAAGGCCCAAGGCCTGTTAACAGTAAAAAAAAAAAAACAAATTCAATTTTTATTCTGATTTTATGTGGCGTAAAGTAAAGTATTTCGTGTAAGGAGTCTTATTCCTTGAATTACCTAACACAACTTTACCGTTACACTTTGGAATGAAGCCACAGAAGCGAATGAGATCTGATGATATTTGTTCCTCATTTTTATCGTTAAAACGGTCAGAAATGTGCTCCCTGAAGTCAAATATGCATCTCGAATTCTGCGATCTTCTTACATTTGTCTCGTTCTCATGCCTTACGTGTTACGTGATACGTCTCGACTCTATTGGATAACATCACGACTTCATTTTTCTTTTATAAAAAAATTATTTTTCTTTTTTCTCGTTTTTGTTTTTTAACCAATGCCCGTAAGCGCTCACACGCGCCGCTCACGCACCCCTATTTCAGCCCGTCCAGATGGGCCTCCAGATTGACCTTCGTGCATGTAAAAAAGATGCCACTACCCAGACGATGGCAGTGTTTTGAAGCCCTACTAGCATTCTTTTCTACCGGCAAGTGATTCAAATCCGATATTCTTTCGAAATTCTGATATTTCATCACTGTTTCGGTATACCAGATACTCCATTAGTCATTATTATATATCCGATATAACCGAAATTTTCCGACAACCGGAAAGATATTGAAAATAATGGCTAACGGACAATGGTGGAAGATCATGACTTCTAACTTTTCGATCGGAACGATATTAGACAAGAATGAAATGGAGCTTTCGAGAATAGACATCGCCTGACAATCTTAGTCTCGTTCTTTTAAAGTACGGTATTGCGAAACTGTTGTTAAAATTCTGATTATTTTAGTAATAAAATCAAAATTTAATAATATTTTAATACTATTTTTAATTTTTTCGGTGAAGAATTTCTTGTGTTCGTCTTGAAAACCGAGAATACACTGATTTGGTTGATTATTGTACACACGCTTGCATTGCATATATTGAAATCTGTTGCAATAAAAGCAAGAAAATCATCAGCATATTAAAACTAAAGATCTATTTAATAGTTGTTGTATTAAAATTGAAGTGCTGTTTGTGTTTATTAAATTAAAAGTTTCAACCTTGGTGAAATTCATACTGGTTTTAATTTTTGCTTTTGATCGGACTGGTAAAGATCTGCTTTGCTGTTCCACGTCACAAGAAGTTCGATAGTATGCCTGAGTGACTTGTTACTGGTATTAAAGGACCTTGATCAGCTGCAGTCTGCACGGAGTTGTTGCTAAACCCTGCATCTTCCCATGTCCGAAATCAAATAAATTAACGGTAGTAATGTAAGTAGCCAAAACTAAGTTACTACTTATTACAATTCATTCACCAGTTCAAATATCCTCATATTATGTCTGCTCATTTCCCCCTAGATATACCAAAGCCAATTAGCCAAGCCACCAAAATAGTCTGAATGTACGTATATCCTATCCTGCAAGGATAAATCTTCATTGTTATTCCAAATGTCGTGTAAAGTATAAGTATTAACCCCTTAAACTCCTGCTATTATGATTAAAACCAATCTACAAAGGATTAACAAAAAAAAAAAAAAACAATAAACAGATTGATTTAGACTTTCCTGATTTCAACAAAAGGGCTTAATCAGGGAGGGTAAACCAACTCCTCACCTCAGGAGATAACCAGTTAAAATTTTATTGTGTAAACAAAGTCAGCCAAGAATATTTTAATAGGAAGCTGAAAATTAAAGCCATTGAGTCTCATTCATCCAAGTTTAATCCCTCTATAACTCAAAAAATTATAAATTAAACGAACAGTGAATAGTTGTTTTCATTTCAGTCCCAATTCATAATTAATAGCAACGTCTTTTGAGACAATTTCTTCTTGGAAGCAGCTAGACAAATTTTTAACTAGCATTGTTTTAAAACCTTTGATGGATTATGTCAGGAAAGTACCCAGGCATGTTTCTTATTGCACCACAGTTAAAGCGATCCGATCATTCTGATGAATCAACAGGGACAACGTGATACATGATCTGAATACAAGTTGGTCTTTCAAAATGCATCATGCATATTGTTTATTTAGTGATCGTCAAGTTTGAGATACCCGATCTGATAACAAGTGGGGACTTGGGGACTTGTAAAATATGTAATAGTTAATCTTCGTCAACTTAGTGATACATGATCTGATTACAAGTGGTTTTTTTTTTCCAAATACAATGTTTAAGATTTGTCAACACAGCGAGAAACATCATTTTGGGGGTTCCCGGCCGCTTCCTGGTACCTCAACCCCATTTGATGCATACCCGATTTAATTACAAGTAGGGGTTAGAATTATATAATGTCTAGTTTTCGTCAAGTACCTATGAAAGTGGCACTTTTTATTCTGCTATCAACGAATACAAATTGTAGCTAGCTTGGTGCCACAACTTGCTCCAAATTCTAAATCCGACGGGGGTATTTTGTAGACGTACTTTTATTTTAAAAATAAGTTGAGAAACTTGATCCCAAATTTATCTCCAAAAAAAAAAAAAAAAAAAAAAATTCCGACGCAAAACAAGTTAAACGACCTGACTTTTAGAATTTAGAGTATCACGAAAAATTCATCCAAAAACTATTGTTACAATATTTTCTGAATTAATAAAAAAAAATTTAGATATATGGATTATTTTTATTACTTCAGTTCACATGTTCTGGATCAAACTTTATATAATGCATTTGATATTTTATTAAATGATGAAATCTTAAATGGATGTGATCAATACTATCTTCCGAAATAAAATATATTACATCTTATTTATATTATTAATTTAAATTTACTATTAATAAATCCCAACTCATCGAAATAACCACGAACTTTAAGTGCGGAATAAATATCGACTGCTCCTGAAGGATATTTTTTCTGGGGACGTACATTTGTCCAGGTAGCTATCTATCTGAATATTCTATTTGACTGCGACCACGTGTCCTCATCATAATGATCATGCTTTAATACCAGGGCTAAAAGTTGTTTTTATTTAATTAATTTGACCGTGTTATTTAATGTAACTTTTTAAACTCTACTGTTTTTGTATTAATGTTTTTTTTAGCTTTCATTAATGAAAGTGGTGGAGCATCAAAAGCTCTACTTTTTTGAAAAAAAAAATGTAACTTACCTTTCTGTTCACTCATCTCACCTCGCATGGCTTCCGTTCTGGAGCACACTTTAATGTTTCATATATAATTTGCATTGAATGGTAAAAAAATCATTATTATTAGACTAAAAAAGAGAGATTATACAAAGAAAAAGTTTTCATTATAACATAAACGAATAAACTCCACAAGCAGAAAATCACGAGTTAACTTAGCAGCTCTACCTCTTATCCTATAGACGCTTCTCTGCTTTCCAAATTCAAAACTTGCACATATATAGGTGTGTTTGGATTGGCACCGGATAGGAATAAGGAATAAGGAATTAGGGCCGGATCTAGAATCCCGTGCCAATTCTTATTTCTAATTCCAATTCTAACATTTTGTTGGTATAGGAATTGGACCGGGAATAGGCCTCTATTCCTTATTCCCATGGTGTTTGGTTTGGCACCGGAATAAGGAATAAGGGGCTTATTCCTTATTCCCACCCCATCCCACCCCATCCAAACACACCTAAAAAACTTTGATGGATTAAGTCGGAAAAACAATCCCAAGTATGTTTCTTATAGCACCATACACCACCGTTAAATTAGTGTTCTGATCATTCTGATGAATCCACTGGTGAACGTGATGCACGATTTGATTAAACAAGTTGGTCTTTCAAAAATAGACTTTAGTGTGTTTAGTGTTGGTCAACTTTGCGATGCATGATCCGGTAATAGTGGGAGTTGTAAAGTCCGAATGTCCAATCTTTGTCAACTTATATACACGATGAGATTGGAAGTATGAGTGTCAAAATGGACTTTAGTAACCACATTTTGGGTGGCCCGAAATGTCAATTATTGTTTTTTTTTTTCAATATTAAAAACTCAAACATCGAATCTTAAGTCAAGTTTCAAAATTAAAACAAGAGGCATGTTCGGCTCAATCCCAATTTGGGCTCACTGTATTTGGATTTCTTCTGGGCCTAATTTCCGCTGATTTATTAAAATATAATGTTGATTTTTAGGACTCGTGTTGAAAAAGTTGAATGCGCAGCTTTAGTTGATTTTGTTTGGCAAGTTTGCAGCAGCATTGCACAAGTTTAAATCACAAACCAGAAAATCATCAGCATAATTAAAATTAAAAATCGTTGTTAATAGTAGTTTTATTGAAATACTTGCCTTTGTCTTAAGTATTTTCTGCTGTTTGTGTTAATAAACCTTAATTTTTCATCCTCCACGATATGGTATTGGTTTTGTGCTTTAGATTGGACTAGTACAGATTTGCTTTTTCTGTGGCTCTCAAGTTGTTAAGAAAAATAACAAAGCATCTCTTTTATGAATTGTCATAATATCCAATCTTCAAGCGTAATACGCTACAATACTTCAAAATCCCAATAAATGAAAACAATTCGGACGAGAGTTTTTATCGAACTACGTAAAATTGAATACATCACAAGTCGACCTTTAATTATATCAATGCGAAGTGGTCAATAAAAAGTTTTAAGCTTGAAAACATGACAAAAACAGGATCTTCTTGTTGTACTCAACTATTCTTGATTTGTCGATTACAAAACAATATCATTTGACATTTAACAATCTTCTTTGATCTTCATAGGATTTTATAGGAAGAAGATGCATTTTATGAAGACTTGGATAAAAGATTATTGCAAGATCAAGATCAAGTCATTAGGGAGCTTGTAGGCTAGCTTAGACTATGATAAAATGTTTACTTTAGTTCCTAATTATCCTTGAAATGGTCTAGATATCATAAAAGCTCAAGAAACCAGCAAAAAACAGTTTTCAGGACCTTTGCGCCTTATAACGCAATTTAGCATCACACAACACAAGTATAGTTCCAATATTTTCTGAAAGCTAATTCTTGCGTCACACAACGCTCTGTAACGTTGTGTAACGCAAGACCAGAGCGTTGTACAACTCCCTTTTACGTTGTACAACGGCTGGCATAGTTATCCGTTTTTTGAATCCTTACCTTTGCGTCATACAACGCTCTGTAGCGTTGTATAACGCATCTGTGTAAATTCACTGACTCGTTGGAACACCTTCTTGATTTTTGGCAAAATAAATCATGCGTTGTGTAACGTTCTTCTGCGTCGTGTAACGCTTCTGACATGTGTCAGTTACCATTTGAATTTTGCCCCCTTGCGTTGTATAACGTTCTGAAACTTGTACGGTCACTTTATCCGTTTTGTCTTTTGTTCAACGAATATATTGATGCGTTATATAACACTCCATAGCGTCATACAACGCACCAGCTTTTCAGACTGGTAAACAGCTCTTGACGAGCTCTATATATATCCACCTCTTGTTCTCTCTCTGAAGAGAGCCATACCTTGCAAAATTAGACCAGTATAGAGCCTTTGAGCATAGGGACATTCTCCCACTTGAGTTTTTCATAGCTAGATCACTTTGAGAGATATTGTAGCCACTTGAGTGCTCCTCTCCCTTGAATAACGAGGCCGTTGAGCCGCTTGAGCTAGGTCGTAGTGCCACCACCTTGTGTAGGCTGTTGTGCCATTTGAGTTAGGCCGATCCACCTCGAGGTCATCGTGATGAGGCGATTCGGTTCGAAGTTGTAGTTCCGTTCTTATTGGAATTGAACGGAGGGCACCCGTTTACACTCTGTTTGGTTGAGAGGGAGCGGTTGGGAAGGGACGGGAATTGAGGTAAAAATCGAAAATTATTTCTGTTTGGTTGGAAGGAAATCGCAAAGGGAAATTTTGAGCGAAGGGAATGGATTCGCTTCTATTTTTTACTTCCTATGCAAATTAATTCCCCCCCCCAAATCGGAGGAGACACGAGGGAAAGAAAAATCGTGGAAAATCGCGGAGATCCAGAATGACTACGTTACCCCCTGGTTTGTCCTTCTTGGCGCGCGATTTTCGTCGGCGAGTTTCCTTCTTTGCGCACAACCTTCCTCCTATTTAAGCATGACTCCTGCTGCCTCTCCTCTCCATCGCTCAGGTAACCCTAATTTTATTTTTTTTCTCTCCAGCCACCAGATTTATTGTTCAGTTTTGATTGTTTAATTTAATTTAATTTGTAGTTATGTACACTTTTGGTCTGATTCAGGACGCTGAGGCTCACAAGAACTTCAACTTGGCTCAAAACAACTTCAATCGGTTCCTATTTCATCAATATCGTGAGGTACATACTGTTCTTCCATCTATTATAACAATCGTGTCTCTAGATTTTATCAATTTCTTTGTTCTGAATAAGGTGTTGTACTTTGTTTGGTGCCTGACTTTAATATTCCAGTGTTTTGATAAATATCAAACTTCAGTGTTTTACTTCCACTGTTATCAATATTCCAGTGTTTTACTTTTTCAATTTCGTCTCCAAATTTTATCAAATTCCTTGTTTTACTTCCGGTGTTTTGATAAAGCTTCAATAATTTCTTTGATGTCATCTCTTTGTGGTTCTGAAAGGCTGACAAAGCACACCTAATTGGTCCTGGAGCCCACTCTCGGCCCTTCACAGCTCTGTCCCTTTCATTTCTCTTGATCCAGATATAACTTATAATTTATGTTATTATAGAATTTGTCCCAATGACGTCTTCGAACGATCTTGAGTGGGAGGGCATCCTAACACACCATCTGCAACTAATGCAATTGTTGCGAGTACTTTTAACTTTACTTCATTGGCTCGTGGTGGATCAACGAGCTGACAATCGGATATCTCCACAAGTGCGAGAGAAGAGAGATATAACACGTCAAGAGTTAATGGAGCAACTCCTTTATGGTAACAGAACACGAAAAATAATAAGGATGGGTCCTCTAGCATTTCTTGATTTGTGCACGAAATTAGTGATCGAAGGTGGCCTTAGACCTACATGAAATGCTTCGATTGAAGAACAAGTTGCCAAATTTCTTTACATATTAGGACATAATGTTAGGAACCGTTCCATCTATTTTTTTTTCGTCGGTCTGGAGAATCCAATTGCCGACACTTCCATAATGTTTTAAAATCATTAATATCGTTGGAGGCAACATACTTCCAACAACCTGATGGCTCTCAAATTCCAGTTGAGATTTCATCAGAACCCAAATTCTTTCCTTATTTCAAGGTATTGTGAGGTTTAAAATCAATTAAATTTAAATTAGCATTGTATTGGTTTTTACATTTACAATAAGTATTAAATATTATACTAACAGGATTGTATTGGGGCTATTGATGGAACACATGTCCGAGCAAAAGTTTCACCCACAGATGCTCCTAGGTTTCGTGGACGAAAAGAATACCCTACCCAAAATATACTTGCAGCTTGTGGTTTTGATTTAAAATTCACGTATGTATTAGCTGGTTGGGAAGGAACAGCATCAGATTCTAAAATCCTTAAGAATGCTTTAAGACGGTCCAATCGACTTATTATACCAGAAGGTAAAGTGCCACTTCAAAACCTAATAGTTTCTGTTTGATATTAAGAAAAGTATATTTTATATTAAAAATTTTAATAATTTGTACATATATAGGAAAATATTACCTTGTTGATGCGGGGTTCATGACAAAGAGCTCATTGTTGACACCATATAGACGCAGACGATATCATCTCAAAGAATATTAAAAAACGAATCCACCACGAAATTATCGTGAGTTATTCAATCTTCGACATTCATCAGCACGCAATGTGATTGAGAGAGCCTTTGGAGTGGTCAAGAAACGGTTTCCGATCATGGGAAGCTCCAACCAGCCCCACTATAGTGTAAAAGTACAAAAAGAGATAATTGTGGTGTGTTGTCTACTGCATAACTATTTAATTGAAAAGGATCCAGATAGGCAACTAATTGATGAAGTAGATGCTGAAATTGCAAGCAGAACAAATGAACCAGAGAATGATGTTAGAGTAGACGACAACCAAGATAGGATGAGAGGCGAGCAACTGAGAGATGACATAGCTGCGGCAATGTGGAGGGACTACAATGTTAGGCGAACAACTGAGAGATGATAATAATAAAATTAGATTTTTTTTATTAGTGTTTCATTTAATGTTAGGCGCTCCATGCTCTTATAGATTAGAAATAGAAAGGACATGATAATAGATAGTTTGTGTTCTCTTTTTTTAATCATAAATGATGAATATTTTATGAAGGAATGTTAAATATCTATTATGGGCTTTTTTGCAAGTTTGATCAGTGCATGTCAGTAATTCAAATGGTTACAAAGTTTGTACTCTCTACTTTGTACTCTCTACTAGTATGACAGTATGTAGTTTACATTTCTTATTTCAATATGTATCTGTCATATGTGCTTTCAATTTGAAATCAATTAGTGGTCTAGTGCTCTGGCTACATAGTTATATGATATAAATAAGCCTAAAGTGTCATGATTGCTTTAAGCATTGTCATCCTCTTTTTATTGTGTAAGTGATATAATAGATATTTAACTGGGTCAGATCAAGTACTAGTACATATCTGTATCAAGTTTATAGCTATTTTTTTATTTTTTAATTACAGCCCTCAGCATTAATGGCGAAGAAAAGAAGCGCATCAAACACGACTCAAAGTGTATCACTTGTTTGGACTGAAGACATGGATCGGATTTTAATCAATGCATTCATTCATGAACAATCAATAGG
This sequence comes from Rhynchospora tenuis, assembly GCA_027725995.1. Classification (NCBI taxonomy): domain Eukaryota; kingdom Viridiplantae; phylum Streptophyta; class Magnoliopsida; order Poales; family Cyperaceae; genus Rhynchospora; species Rhynchospora tenuis. The sequence goes on from CM050889.1 coordinate 81,853,720, forward strand.
AAACCGTCCCAATGGGACCTTCTCGACACAAGCATATGATAACATAGTAAAGGAGTTGCAGGATGCTTTTTCCAGATAAGTCGGTGGACAAGGATAAAATCAAAAATCGCATCAAATACCTCAAGAAGGGTTTTGGTGCATATTATGACATCTTTAAAAATGCGACTAGTGGATTTTCATGGAGTTCTCATACTAAAATGTGGGATGCTGAGCCTGGCGCTTGGGCTATGTTCATTCAGGTAGTAATGCTATTGTGAACAATAGCTCTTTTGAAGTTAAATATTTTTCATGTAATAATTAACTAAAATCTAACCACTTTTAATAAATGTTTCTTTCTAGTCATATCCACAAGCAAAAGAATGGATGAATAAGCCAGTTCCGCATTATGAAAGTCTAAGACAACTCTATGGAAAAGATAGAGCAAATGGAGATGGTGCCGAAACCCCAGCCGAGATGAGGCAACGGTTGTCTCAACAGATGGGCGTTGCAGAAGGTGATGTCATTGCTAACATAGATAGAATGGCAACACAAAATGGGGCTACACGTGAAACTGATGATGACAACATGAATTCTTCTCCTGAAGCAAACAAGAGGCACAAAACTTACAAAGAAGAAGTCCAAGAAAAGTTATTGAAAGGCATTGAATCTGTTTCTGATGCTATTACCAAGTCCACAGATGCATTGGTGAAGGCACATACCGCAAAAATTTCTATGCCAGCATCAGAAATATATAAGCATGTCAATGAGTTGGGTCTGGATCCATTGGACAAAAGGAGTGCATATCGGTTCCTGACTGAAAATGCAAATGCGCTTGAAATGGTACTTGGTTATCCTATTGAAGAGCGAAAAGAATTTCTCATAGATATTTTAGCAAGGTATTTATATCATTATATTGGTAATGCTTATTTTTAACAAATGTGTACTTATAAGGTTCTGGCTTTTATTTTTAGGTACTGAAATAGAAGGGAAACAACAAGGTCTTATTTGGCTTGTAAGAGGCTTGAAGGATTTCCTGTTTAATTTTTAGTTCTTAATGGTATTTAGTTTGGATGATATGAATAATATTTAGTTTGGATGCTGTAAGCTAATGGTATTTAGTTTGGATTTCATGCTGTTAGCTTATTAGTTTGGATCTATGTTGGATAATGTTATTCTGTGTTTATTACCGTTTTAATGTTATTCTAGTCAGTGCTTTGTACCGGGCTTGCTGCTTTTCTTTCAAATGAGAGAAGTGGTACCGTATGAACTAGAATAAATAAAATTAGTCATTTCCTGGATCGGCATGTTTGTCAACTAATATGTGTTATCCTTTCTATTATTAGCTCCATTTGTTTCTTTCATGGCATATGTATGAGTAGTTTGTAATTTCTTTTCTGCAATAAAGAAATAAGATAGACTTTTGGGGTTGGGGCCGATTACTGGTACAGATTGTGTATCAGTATAGTGAGTTTAGTAGTAGAGGGATCAATATTCGAATGAAAGGCAATGGAGAGTACTATTAATTTTGTGAAGAAATTAATCTGTTCCAATTTAAAGAGTACTACTATGCTAATTGGGTTCGGTTGAGAAAATTTGAATTGATTTTTATCAATACAAATTGGGTTTGGTTGAGAATATTGATTGTCCCAATGTATACACACTATGCTAATTGGGTTCGGTTGAGAACATTGCTGGTATAATTTAAAAGTCATATAATTTTTGACAAGTGGATGTTATACCTAGCAACACAATCTCGAATAGACATATGTTTGTACGGACGGATTGACTTGAAGGGTTCAGGGATAATTTTGTCAATTTTATTTTTTATCCTTGTTTAATTAATTCATCCAAACAAGACATAAGAGGGGAAGTAAAAATTGTTTCTCCTTCCCCTCTATAATTCATCCAAACAAGAAAATTAAACATAATTTACTTTCCATTCCCTCCCATCCTTTTCTATATTTTACTTTCCATCCCATCCTCGACCACCCAACCAAACAGAGTGTTAGTGGTTGCTAAACTCCCGGAGACGTACGACTAAGGCTAGCTTTTCTCTAGCGGGTCGAAACTCCGTAATCACATCTTGTGTTCGATTCCTTTCTCTTTATTTTCTTGCATTTGTGAATTGTTTGTATGTGCTTGATTGTTTTGGGTACCAATTGACTTGTGCTAGGTAGTTTATACCAAAACCGGTCTAAAACCAACCAATCGCTTCCGCAAAATTTTGAAATTGGTTAAACCGCCTAAAAAGCTTTTTAGGGACAACACTTCTAATTGTTGGTTCGAGACAAAGATGACATTTTTCTTTTTATTATTATTATTATTTTTTTAAGAATTTTATAGTATGCTGTTGCATCCTATGAGGCTTCTGACAGGATCAATTCAAGTATGGAAGGTGTACGTCTCTTTAGCTATTTCCAGTAAAATGGATAGATACAATATTAGAACTTTTCCACTGCAATTATACATATATTCATTTGCTAAGTGACCCCGCACTAATTTATTGTTTCAATTTATTCTAAGTGCTATCAATAGTGATTTTGCATGATATTCTGAAGCAGTCCGTTTCAGATTGAGTATGTCAGGTCACCACAATACTAAATATGACCCGCTTCATGCAACCGAAAAAAATGGAAACCATTATTTCACTTGAAGCAATCCCATTGCCTGCTGCAGCATGTAGTCCCTATTTTATTTCTTCGGCGTTTTTCCATTTTTTTTTTTTTTTTTTTTTTTTTTTTTTTACTTTCCACTGCAGATTTAGGCCCTGCTCCAAAAGGGTGTAAACGGAGCTAAGGAAAGGTAGCGTAACAGGCGTACCTTGCTCCAGAAGGGGTATCTGGGTGAACTGACGGAAAAGAAAGCAAACGAGACTGCCTTAAAGCCTGATTTGCGGCAAATACTGGTTACCCCAAAATCGGGGTGTAACGAGAAGGCACCAGCGAACGAAACTTTTGTGCCGAAAACACCCTTACAATCTTCTTTCTCTGACAATGGACCCCATAAATTTTCATTGTTTCCCTCCTATTTTGTGGTGAACTCCCGCCGTATCCATCCTGGAAACAATGAACTCCAGTCTCGTTCCCTCCTAACTTTTGGTGAACCACTGAACTGTTGGAGTTATGTCCTAGAAGTCAATATTTAATGACTTATTTTCTTAGTTTATGTTAATGATGATATTTGATCATTTGTTCCTAGAGTTTATTATTGACAGATCATTCAGGTTGAGGATCTGAATTGTGGATCTCTGTGGATCATTCATTAGAATGACAATAATAAATCTAAATCGTCCATAATCTTGATAATTAACAAGGAACATTAATTATCATAAAAGATTAGTATGCAAGTTAAGCGATGATTAAGTTCTACAAATCATAGGTAAGGAGTTACCAACTTAATTGCATATGTATATGTTGTAGAACATAGTACAGGACTTGACCCAATGAAATAAACATTTGGATTGTGTTAAGTGTCATTGTTTATTTCATATGAGTTTGATTCTATGTTTGAGATGTTCACCTTTTCCACATGAGGATAGGTTCAATAAATATCGTCTAACGTTGATTCCTGATAAAGGCTGCTATAAGGACTTTATTTATGTTCTCTTGAATTGTGCGGGAAAAGTTGTTCATCAAGAAAACCGTATGTCCCTCATTAATATACTTAATGAGTGATGATATCTGTTTGGGCCCCTTGATGGAGTTTGGATTGTTTGGCCAACTTGTACAATCAACTCTAGATCAAGAAATGTATAATCTGCAAGAATGACACATTCCTATCTTGGATTATACAAAGATATCATGTGACATAAGAATCAGACAAAGAAATACTTTTATTTCTTATGCAGGATTGAGATATTGTAACGGTACATTATTTATACGAATTGGGAATCATAACGTGTTGCTAGATACCGCTTATGATTATTGGAAATAAATAACGATTTATTTCCATGGCCAACATAGTATAAATCCTCAAATAGGGTCGCACAAATAGGATTCTAACCACTTGGTGCATTTATTGTTTATTCACAATAATGTGTATTGTGAAATGTGATAAGTTAATTAATTAATTATATACCGTTATGAACCGTTATAATTAATTAAATTAAAAGGATCATATGGAAACAATTTAATGCATTAGCTAATCATAGATTAATTATTAATGAGTTAATAATTAATTATGTTCAACTTACTTTAATTAGTTTGAGCTAATTGGGCTTCTATTTAATTGGTTAATTAAAGGCCCGATTTAAGGAAGAATAAAGAGAATTAAAGGAGATTCATTAATTGGTGAATTAATGAATAAAGGCCTTTTATTAAGATGGCCCAAGAAAGCCCATTAGGTGGCCTCTTAGGGTGGATGGCATACTTGTAAATAGTATGAAAGGTGGATGAGAGTTGTTGGCTATATAAAGGCCGTCATTCTCTCCCATCCCATGCGCCTCCTAGCTGCCCCTCTTTTCTCTCTTCCAAGCTCATGTGTTGAGCACCCACCTCTCTTCCTCTCCATTAAATAGTTAATTAGAAGAAGCAAGGTGATTAGCAAGAGGTTCAAGAGAACTAGCATTCTCTTTGAGCTTGGTGGTGGGTCCTTGGTGGGCTAGAGGCGATTATTGGTGGTGGAAGAGGCGGTGCAAGCACGCCATCGATTCCCATGCCATGGATTCGAGCCTCATGAATGCGATTTCATGAGAGGTACAATTTTCTCCTACCTTCTCTCTTGATTGGATGTGTGATTGCTTTAGCACTAGATCTATTGATTTGCTTGTTGTTAATGGTGATTAATTAGTTGTAATTAATCTAAAATTAAAATATGAGCATTTCCTAACAGTGGTATCAGAGCTCAGGTCGTGCTTAAGGTTTTTCACACTTAATTAAGTGAGAATTCGTAATTAATTAAGTTAATTAGTGATGTGCATGCTTGCTGGCCCTGGAAAGGCTGTTTTCTGTCTTGTTGCTTGTTTTTCGTGGTGTAAAGCTCTCTGAAATTTTTTCCTTCTTATTGGAGGTTGTAGCCCTTTGAGTTGTGGTTGTTTTCCCACTGGAATCATTGAAATTCGATGTAAAATGAATTTTTAGTGATTTAAACGGTAACGGTGCGCAGATCTGTTATTCTGCTGCACAGTTCTGTTGTTGTGGTTGGTAACAAATAAGTTTGTATACAAAGTACCTGTAACTTTTAGATAGGATTAATCTAAACTTGATGCTCTTTCTGGATGTGTAAATTTTGTTGCATATTTCGGATTTTATGTGGGCGTTCAAGGATGAAAAGTGATGAAGTTGTCAGATCTGTTTTTTCAAACAAACCGATTGTTTTGAAAAACTGTACTTATTGAGAAACTTTTATGGAAAAGTGTTGAAATGGAAATGTTCTCCTTTAAGTCTGGAATCTGTGAAAATTAATTTCATAGATTTTCATTGAGATTTGATACCTCAACCGAGTGAAACCGTTTTGGTCGACGGTCTGTTCCAGAACAGGATACCTTGCTTAAATGCTTGTTATCTCGTTGATCTTGAATATAACTTGTGGATTTTCTTTTCATGGAATGATAGCCTATTGTATGTAGTATTTTTCTATGTAAATTGTTTGCTGGAAAAATATCAAGGGGATGATCATACAGATCAAAAGGTTGAGACCCATAACAGAATTTTCTCTAACGGTGCTTCGCGCACAATCTGAGGATTTGTCTTTTTTGGTTCTCCCTGATGGTAATTGATCTCTCCTTGAGATTTTTACAGGTAACCACAATCTTTGTAAGGAGTTCTCTGGATTTATTTCGGATTTTTTGGAGACCGAATTATTTTGAATTTTTTCGGGTCCCGAATTTCGTATTTTAATTAGTTAAAATAGTTTCTAATTAATCAATTTATTGAAATGTTAATTAGAAGACTCCTTAAATACCCTCCTTTCTGTTTTGATGGTTGGATTTAATTTAAAAGGGCTTAAACAATTAGTTGTTAAGGTTAAGTCTTCTTTGCATTCGAAAAACTTGAGCAACAAGTATGCACAAAGATTCTAATTAATGAAATTAATTAAGAGCAAGTGAATCATGTATATTGTATATGTGCTAACTTTGTTTTGTAGGAGGATGTGGGTTTGATATGGCTCAAGATTTCAATGCCTTGTGTGTTGTAAAATGTTGTGAATGCATGTGATTGCTTGTAAAGTGGCCTAAGGTGCCTTGATAATTAATTGGTTAATTTTGATGTAACTTGTGAGGCTTGCATGCCCCTAAGGCCTAGGCGGGTTTTAGGATTTTATCACATGTATTTATTTCCCGTAATTATTAGATAGGATCTTAATAATTAGTGGGAGGGTTTGATTAGATTAGTTTCGTTACATGGAGATGCGACGAAGACTAATGCAAGCGGGAGCCATACAAACCCACGACAATGCTTGAGATGCTTATGTTATGTGATTGTTTGTGAATGCCTTGAATTGTCATAGGTAGGTATGGGTGTATGCTTACACGACCACCAAACAAAGTCACGTAATTTGCTTTTGTCCCAAATTAACTTGATTTAGCCAAATCGTCCTCCTTCTCTCTATCCCCTTCAATACAATTGATTGTCTATTGATGCATTCCTGCCGACGCGGACATCGTAGTCCATCATTGTAGTCGGGGTGTAAATCGGATTTACTAGGAGCAAATAGAGAGAGGTTGCTTTACAACGGACCCACTCGGATTGGACGTTGGGACGAAGTTTGTGGATATACTTATGATATCTCACAAACCAAGAATCATATGGACAAGATATGATTGGTTGGAGAACCTACCTTATCTAGTTGTTTTAGGTGTCATGCCGACGCTGTCCCCTATTTCAACGAAAATGAGGATCTTGGAAACCGACTACATTAGGGACTTTAAATAAATGTAGTGGGAGTTTTGTTTATCTTTCCATAAACAAAACATTGCATAAACTAAATGACCTTAAATTGAAATTGTTATAGATATTAAATATGTTAATTTCGTTGCGATCAATCTTTGGAAAACAACAAGCTCGTTTCTAAGGTATTTACTTGGAGAAGAAATACCGATTCCTAAGACATGTTCTTGGAAATGAGAAACTTGAGCAAGTTTAATCCCAAAAACGTTCCTCAACTTCCCGAAAATAGCTTCGTAATGATTGATTAGTTTTGACGAAAATTATTCAATAAAACGAATGCTTATATCCTTTTAGAAGTTCTAGACTTTTGAATTGGAGAATTCATAAGGACTAGACTAGACTTCTACGTTCTCATGCACTCACTCAAGAAAAACGTTCTTAGAGAAAGTAAATATAGACTCAATCATTTATGATCGAGTAATGAAGTGTGAGTTAACCAAGAGACTCTTCTTATAAGAAGATAAATGTTTCATTAGCTTGTGAACCGAAAGGTTTGAGTAGCTAATTGACAACTAGAGATATTAAGATCTCCAATATCAAGGATTGTTGATATTGTCATACAATCTCTTTCTATGGATAAAGGATATATTGTTCGCACACTTGTTAGTGCTAAAAAGTAATTGGTTAAGTATTAAAGGAATACTTCACCAAGATATGAGTTGAAACTTTGAGACCCTCACTAGTGACCGTGTGTCACATGAGATATTTCATTTGCCATTTATGGGAGGCATTTGAAAGGTTGTCCGAAATACCATGATGTTCTAAACCTTAAGATATTTGTCGTTCAAATTATCTCGCTATCTCTAATTCACACTAGTAATTATGTGCTAGTTCATGTGCTCGCATTTAACGAAATGTGTAGGCAATGATGAATAAGAGAAAGTTTGAGATAAGTAAAGTAAACTCCGTTTTGGAAATGGCTTATACGTCTAAGCCGCTACCATTGAATACGTAGAGTTATCTTTATTAAGTAAAGAGTTTGTTTAGGAATTTGAGGTTGTATACCTTATTCCAAACATCTCATAAAACCTTATCACCATTTCATATTTGATGATGGATGATCATGTTTTGTAATAGAGAAATGTTGTTCTCTTATTATTATGAATTTGTGTATAAGATTTCATGCATCTTAATTGAATTTGCTTGAAATAGATAAACAAATTTTTGAATGACAAATGTGTAAGACTTTACATAAAGTATTTGACTTTTATGTAAATTAGTCGCTTGGTCGAATATAAACAAGAATCGCATTATGAGAGTCTACGTAACGTGGAGCTCGTAAATCAATTCTATTGCAAATGAATTGAAATTCATGCGAATCGTGTTTGTTAAATGACAAAAGCGTCTTTGAACTACGAAGGTTTAAAGGACAAGTAACTTGATTAAGACTTATACATATCGATGTATATAGACCTATGGGTACTTGTGCAATTGAAAGGTTGTTGACACTTTACCACTTGACCAACGATCATTGTAGATATTAACGTATCTATTTGATATGGTATAAGTATGAATCTTTTGACAAGATCAAAAGAATTTCAAGAGTAAAGTTGAAAAACTATTCAATAAAAGCAAAAGTCTTAAGATGGATCATGGTAAATAGTTAAGTCATATAGTTTGATATATTACCTAAAGAGTATGAAATACGTTTCACTACTCGCTCCATGAGGAACATTGAAAAATGTATCCAAGGATGAAGGTATCGAACATTGTTTGATATAGTTCGATCGGTAATAAATCAAATTGACTTATTCGACTCATGTAAGGGATTTGTGTTTGAGGACAATATTGTTTACACTGAATAAAAATTCCATCGAAGTCTATTGAGAAAGATATCTTATGAGATTCGATCTCTAGGTATATTGTTTCTCAAGATTTGGTGTTGAAAAGCTTATTTCAAGGTTCGATTGATTGATAAGCTTGGACCCAAATAAGACACTTATTATTTTGTAGGATATCTTGAATTAGCCAAAAGGTACTACTTTTATGAACATGATAAGAACAAGGTAGTTGTTGCTCATCATAACGTAATCTTAAGGAATAAGATTCTCAAGAAGAAGTAGTGGGAGTAAAGTGAGCATTAAAGGAGTTTATGCGTCACTTCAAGAAGTACCTTTATAGGGAACTTGTCACTCCATACATGGTGTTTAGTGGGAGTTGAGCGGAACTTAATTCACAAGTAGTTGTGAAAGGAAGAAGTTTATAAGCACGCTTGCTTCTAAAGAGTACTCAAACATCTCACAAATCGATGATGTTCGAGAAACTCGTGCAATATATTAGGATCAAGAACTTACTCTACAAGATGTTGTAGAAGTAGTTTGTTGACCTCAAGCACCAATCCTACAAAGATCAACGAGAGTGAACTGCCTAAACTGAAAAGTACATAGGCTTCACAACATCCTCGTACTTGACATATGAGGATCCGTTGATAAATACAGAAGCGATGGAAAGACCCGATTCCACAAGTATGATTTGAATATGTGTGATCTTTAAGTGCAATCCATATACATAACAACAAGGTATAGACCTTGATTGATGTTCATGAAGGAGCGATCCATCAAGAACATTTGGATCTTTAAAGGAAAGATAGATATGGATAGCAAGTCGACTATGTACAAAGCACAATTTCATGATTGATGCCATGTCTAAGTCGATAACAAGTTGACTATGTACAAAGCACAATTTCATGATTGATGCCATGTCTAAGTCGATAACGAGTTGACCATGTACAAAGCACGGCTTCTCGCTTGTAGCTGTGTATAATTCAATAAAGATCATTCTAGCAATAGTTATATTTCGTATATATAGATATATGGAAAGATACATCAAAATCGCCTTCTTCGATTGAATGAAGGAAGTTGTTGTGTATTTGACACAAACCGAGGATTTGTTGTATTGCTAGAAACACATATATATATGCTTCAAAGATCAATTGATGAATTGAAGCAAGTATTGTGGAAACTGGAATAAATATTTTTGACAAGTAAGTCAAGGAGTTGAATTTCGTCAAAAGTATCTTGTATAGACAAGATATTAAGTGGGAGCATTATTATGTTACATGTATTGTACAAGATACAACACATTAATTGGGAATAAAAAAAAAAAAAAAAATAAAGAAATGAATATTGTCAAGATCTCATTGGAAAATGTTTACTCAATAGAGAACTTGGGTAAGTCACCTAAATCCAAGGAAACAAAATCTATGGAGATAGATTATGATGGATGTCAGGTTTGAGCAAAATGTGCATATAATGACAAGGTGTTATAGTTACACAAAAGATAGACTCCTAGAAAGGATGTCTAACCACGTTGTATGGCATACACTTGAGTTCTACTCGGTGTGTTGCAACTCAATTCGAGAAGAGTGCACGATACAATTCGAGCATCCTTCTGTTATGAGTTTCATTACGTACGCCATACTTATGCACATGCCCCTATGTGTTGTACCCAAGGAGTATGACAAGCAGTTGTCAACTGGATACAAAGAAAAACACATTTGGACAATAATCAAGAATATCCTCGAGTATCTTATGAGAAAGGGTGATATGTTTTTCATCTGACAAGATGAAAGAAAGCTCATATAAATTGTTATATTGATGCTAGTTTTCGAAAGATTGATATAAATACAATTGAGCTACATATTTTGTTTAATGTGGTGTTGTAAATTTAGAAGGTGTTCTAAATGGGATATTACAACCGTTTCCGTCACCAAAACAAAATATATAGCAACTTGTAAAGCAATGAAAGAATGTAGTATGGATCGTGAAGTTCTCAGTCAAGCTAATATGGTTCTATGCATCTCGAACCATAGCTTAAATTTGAAGAACCCAATAATTAATTGGTGATCCAACTAAGATCTATGACGATGTCACTTGATCTCACATGATGATGATCAAGAACACATATATAGGAGTATATATGTATATAGGGTCAAACAAAAATTGGATAGGTTCGCGGACACAGCGAACACTCTAACTTAACCTCTACCTTAAGCGGTATACGAGATGCAATTGTGCATCTATGCGTGATGGACGTATGAGTAACTTGCTTTAAGTGTATTATATCTTTTGAGGTTCGAGACATGTATATATATGGATATATGACATTGTTCTAAATTCTTCACTGGCTAGAAGTCGCTATTGATTGACTCTAGGCCAAGTGGGAGATTGTTGGAGTTATGTCCTAGAAGTCAATATTTAATGACTTATTTTCTTAGTTTATGTTAATGATGATATTTGATCATTTGTTCCTAGAGTTTATTATTGACAGATCATTCAGGTTGAGGATCTGAATTGTGGATCTCTGTGGATCATTCATTAGAATGACAATAATAAATCTAAATCGTCCATAATCTTGATAATTAACAAGGAACATTAATTATCATAAAAGATTAGTATGCAAGTTAAGCGATGATTAAGTTCTACAAATCATAGGTAAGGAGTTACCAACTTAATTGCATATGTATATGTTGTAGAACATAGTACAGGACTTGACCCAATGAAATAAACATTTGGATTGTGTTAAGTGTCATTGTTTATTTCATATGAGTTTGATTCTATGTTTGAGATGTTCACCTTTTCCACATGAGGATAGGTTCAATAAATATCGTCTAACGTTGATTCCTGATAAAGGCTGCTATAAGGACTTTATTTATGTTCTCTTGAATTGTGCGGGAAAAGTTGTTCATCAAGAAAACCGTATGTCCCTCATTAATATACTTAATGAGTGATGATATCTGTTTGGGCCCCTTGATGGAGTTTGGATTGTTTGGCCAACTTGTACAATCAACTCTAGATCAAGAAATGTATAATCTGCAAGAATGACACATTCCTATCTTGGATTATACAAAGATATCATGTGACATAAGAATCAGACAAAGAAATACTTTTATTTCTTATGCAGGATTGAGATATTGTAACGGTACATTATTTATACGAATTGGGAATCATAACGTGTTGCTAGATACCGCTTATGATTATTGGAAATAAATAACGATTTATTTCCATGGCCAACATAGTATAAATCCTCAAATAGGGTCGCACAAATAGGATTCTAACCACTTGGTGCATTTATTGTTTATTCACAATAATGTGTATTGTGAAATGTGATAAGTTAATTAATTAATTATATACCGTTATGAACCGTTATAATTAATTAAATTAAAAGGATCATATGGAAACAATTTAATGCATTAGCTAATCATAGATTAATTATTAATGAGTTAATAATTAATTATGTTCAACTTACTTTAATTAGTTTGAGCTAATTGGGCTTCTATTTAATTGGTTAATTAAAGGCCCGATTTAAGGAAGAATAAAGAGAATTAAAGGAGATTCATTAATTGGTGAATTAATGAATAAAGGCCTTTTATTAAGATGGCCCAAGAAAGCCCATTAGGTGGCCTCTTAGGGTGGATGGCATACTTGTAAATAGTATGAAAGGTGGATGAGAGTTGTTGGCTATATAAAGGGGGTCTCCAAGAGGAAACCCTAGCCGTCATTCTCTCCCATCCCATGCGCCTCCTAGCTGCCCCTCTTTTCTCTCTTCCAAGCTCATGTGTTGAGCACCCACCTCTCTTCCTCTCCATTAAATAGTTAATTAGAAGAAGCAAGGTGATTAGCAAGAGGTTCAAGAGAACTAGCATTCTCTTTGAGCTTGGTGGTGGGTCCTTGGTGGGCTAGAGGCGATTATTGGTGGTGGAAGAGGCGGTGCAAGCACGCCATCGATTCCCATGCCATGGATTCGAGCCTCATGAATGCGATTTCATGAGAGGTACAATTTTCTCCTACCTTCTCTCTTGATTGGATGTGTGATTGCTTTAGCACTAGATCTATTGATTTGCTTGTTGTTAATGGTGATTAATTAGTTGTAATTAATCTAAAATTAAAATATGAGCATTTCCTAACATGAACCCCCTCCAGAACAACACTTTATCTTAGAAAATCTATTTATTTGGGACCATATCCATCCTGGAAACAACTCTTTGTGCGCTCCAAAAGAAGAAAGAACAAAGCTTGTGGTTTTCAATTTGTGCGCATATATTGAAGAATTTACCCTGTAAGCATTCCTTTTTCTCCTATTATTAATTATTGTTATTTATATGGAATTAAACAATTGGATTTCTCCCTTCGTTATTTAGTCTTTCCAATCATTGATTCATCTTCGTTTATCATTAATCAAATACAGGTAAAGAAATTGGAAAGCATAAACAACAACTCAAACTTTTTTTTTATATCCAGTAATGTTGTAACTGGATAGTAGAGTTACTAACAAAAATTATATACCGGTTCATGTATTGATATGGTTCATGTACCTGTTCATTTACAGGTACGCTTCATGTACCTGCCAATGAAGCACCTCGACCTTGCTGGTACAATAGCAATAGAAACTGTCCCTGGGAAAGCTTTCATGAGGAGCCAGTTTCAACCAAAAAAAAAAAACAGCCCCGACCCACTTAAAACAACTAGGAGCTAGTTTGTATTCTTGAGCTGTTGACCATGCAACACTTCACCACGCCTTGCCAAATTAGCTATGTCATGAGCACCTTTGACTGCATCCCTTCTAGCAAATTTCTTATCACATGTTTTTATGCGAGGAAGATTGAACAAAAGGGCAAAATTGTCTTTCTGTATATTAAATAGAAGGTTAAAGCTGTTAACTTGTATACATGCTTTTTGGAATATGGAGAAAGGAACTATAAGTCATCTTTATTTCCATATACTTGTTTGACCCAATTTTATGAGACCAAATTCATGAAAATAATTATACAAATTTCATGAATAATAAATATAAAGAGATTGAGAAAATCATGGAAAATACCAAACGAACTCCGAAAATTATGAAAAATTGCCCAAAAATCCCCTAGGAATTATGATGAATTATCATGATTTCAAAACCCCAGAATGATCAACAGAAACCCCACAATATGTAAATAAATCCCCAAAACTCATAAAATTACCAAAATAAATCCATGAGGAATTTGCAAAACTATTTGAACCATTAAATTCCTCATATTTTTCTGAGTCTACCCATAAAATTTTATCCAAAAATACCCTTGGAAAAGCCTTCAAATGATTTATTCTCATTAGGCAGCAAAAATATAAATAGAAATTAAATAAAATATTGGGAAAACCCCACAAAAATCTGGAGTCTTAGGCGCGTGCACCCAACTGCAGCAGATCCCAGGGGTTAGAATGGCGTCGCTGGTTTGAAATCCATCTCTCCCGCCTCGATGTTGCTGGACTCGGCGTATGGACCAATAACTATATCTCCTCACTGGCTCACAGAGAACCGGACACACGCAAAGGAGATGTCGCTGAGGCTTGAGACACTACCCCTTCGCAAAATGAAGAATGGGTGCACTGGGAGCAGGTGAACCAAGTGAGACATGAATTGTTGGACCCATACGGTGCATTGTGCACCAGGCACAGCTAAAAATGAAACATAAAGAGGGACGAAATCTCAACAGAAGTTTGTTGAGAGGGGTTTGTTATAGAAACCGCCGGGCTTCTCCCTGGAACCAGCTGGCCAGAGGCTGGAAGACTTCTTCTCGACGTCTATAAATGGAGCACGGGAAGGAGAGGAAATTGGGGGCTTCTTCTTCCAGAGAAATCAGTATAGAAATTAGGTTAGATAAAGAGAGAGAGGAGAGAAGCATTTCAACAAACAGTTGAAAGGCGTGGAGAGAAGTGAGGAATTGAGCGAATTTGAGGTGAATTAATCGATTGTAACTGAAGAGAAAGGTGAGAAGCAAGGTAAAAGTCAGAGTTGTAAACTCAATTCGAAGTTAAATGAAGGAAATTGGGTGTTTGATTACTGAATTGAGCTTTTGTCAATTGTGCTTTTGATCTGATAGTTCTAGCATGAAATTTAGTCGTAAACTGTTTAATTTAGCTGCAGTTTTCTATTAATCAAGATTCTTGGATCGAATTTCATCCCTCTTTCCTCTTTTCTTTTCAATTATTGCTCATTTAAACTCCGATTGGATAGTTTGTGGTTCCTTAATCGATCTCGGCTGGGTTTTACTCAGATCTTGATCTTCAATCTCGCCTCGACTGGGTTTTACTCAGATCCTGGCTTCAAATTACTTCGACTGGGTTTTACTCAGATCCTAGCTTCTTTTACCTCGACTGGAGTTTCTCCAGTTCCGGGTAGCCCATCTCCAAATGGCTATGGCCATGGTTGGAGATGAATCATAGAGTACCATAAAGAGGGAAAACGCTGTCAAATTTTCGTTAGAATTAATACATCTCGTATTTGTACAAAAACCTGGACTGAAGTGCATATTAATGACCTTTACAAAGACTTTTGCATGAAACTTTTGTAATTGAAGCATTGCTGGATCATAAGTTGAGAATGATAGTCATATCTGGTGCTTGAATTTTGAACTATAGTAGTGAATTGCGATACTTGAATTCTGCGGGACCATAGCGCATATGTCTTTAGGATCTGAATATTTCCTTGCAATTATGGTTAATTGTATTGATTATTTCTCTCAAGTCCAGTAGTAGGTTTGATTTGCAAAGGCACATTAAGTACCGTATTTCCCTTCTGATTTGTGTTAGCAATTTTCGTTTCTTAAAATCTGAGTTCTGTCCTTTTCCTCATGTTTAGTAATAATAAAAAAATAAGGGACTGGTTAGTGAAGTTTCAAGAAACATCGTCAGACCTTGGGTTAGTACCATAGTAAACTTCTCTTAGGCGCCAAAAATCTCCTCTGAAGTTATAACTTTGTATCCAGAGTATGTGCATATGGTGTATATTTGTTATTTTAACTAAACTTTATTTGCCGCTACTTTTTAGATATGAGTACAGGTTTGTATAAGAAGGTGATTGAATCCTTGAACATTTGTGTTGAAAGGGACATAATAAGCAATGTTTCTTCATTTTAAATATATTAATAATGGTCAATTGTTATTATATGGGTAAGAGAGAAACTAGGGGTACAAAACAATTGAGTTGGTACCATATGTTAAGATCTGTGCCAAATACAAACCGTGTGAATGTCCCTGTACCTGGCCACACATAGTATGATAATGAAATTAAGAAACAAGCTCAAGCAATAATGCTAAGGCCGTTATAAACCCCAAGTCAGTGTATATGGAACTTTGAGCAGCATATTAAGCCATATCTAATTATACTTGTAGCACAACAGTGAACTCAAGAAAGGTAGCATGACGTCCAAGATTGTTAAATTTAGTGCTAATTGATAAGCCTTGGTAGTAATTAACAACGTGTGTCTATATAAAATTAAACAAACAAGTCAAAAGTGACACCTTGTGCCTAAGCCAAACCGAACTAAATCCATCAATATATCTCTCTTTCTTTCTGTAATGACCTTCACCAAACCAACCCACGTGTATATTTAATTTAATTCAAGTTATAAAGATGTGAGCCATAATTATATGTATGTTGTGCTGCTTTGCTAATATCTAAATCAATTTGAAATACAAACCAAGCAACTTGAGTACTTGTCCATCTCTCTCTCAGTACCAAATCTTTGACTCACCGTGCCAACCCATGGCTCAATCAATCGAATTAGATAAACGCAACAGAAATTAACCTTATCCCTGCACTCTCCACTTCATCGAATATATGTGGGACCCACTTCTGGTAAAGCCTAGCTCTCCCAATCTCATCAGCGGCAGTCGACTGTCACACCGTAGCAGTACTCGATTCCCTTGCCATTAGAGGGCGACGCAAGGAGAACCAAGGACACCATTAAACTCTTCTCCCTTTCATGATTCTATTGAACTCAGGTGGGACGACTGAGGTAACCTCGTTCATCGGAAAACGAGTATAGAAAAGTTTAGGGACGAAAGTGAATAAAAACTAGAGAGAACCTTCAATTTCTTGGCCAAATGAAGATGATGCGAATTAAACGAAGACCACCACCGCATTCTTCTTGACTTCACGATCTTAATTCCCTCAGTCTCATCGTCAATGGTGATCTAAATCGTCGTAACAGAATATGGAAGGGCTCAGGTAGGAATAATTTTATTTTAGGGGTCCCTCTGCAAAATCCTCTTCTCTTCCTCCGTCGAAATTCAGCGCCAAATCTCTGGGATCCTTTGCGGCGAATCAAGTTGTAACCCTGTCAGAGACCCGTTATACGAAGATCGCGTGGAAAAGTCAATGACCAGAGTCAGTCAAATCCAGTCAGCGCCAAATCATTTCCCACGCTGACGTGGCCCAATCGGAGTATTCCAAATCAGCAAAAACTTTAAAAATTCATTAAAATTAGTAGGAAATTCCGAAAAATGCGTATAAAATATCCATAAAATCCTAAAAATCTGTAGAATCCAGATTTACTGATATTTTGATATTAAAATCTTTCAAAATATTAGCCTTTTGTATTTTCGAAGTATTTTCGTTATAAAAAAAAATGAATTTTATAAAAACAATAGACACAATAAATCTTAAATAAATCTCCTATAAAATTTTCAAACAAAATCTAAGTAATTTCAATATTAAAACAATCTTCAAGGGATTATTCTTCAATCAAGTATTCTGAAATAAGTATTTTCAAAGACTTAAAATGAATTTTAAAACCCTTTCAAATTCTAAAATCAAAATAAAGGAAAAATAGTAAAAATCTCTAAAGCCCCCAAGAAAAATATTAAGAAATTAAAAGTCAAAGCACGGTGACCAAAATCAAAACCAAAACTTCTTCAGGCAAGGAAAAGTCACTCCCCGAAATCAAGATCCATGCTAGCGCAAAGTCAAATCGCCTCTTCAGAAGCCTATTCCTGCAACGGCCCAACATAGCCCTTGGAATCCACATTTCCTTTGTTCCTATAGTGATCCACACAGTCCCAGGAACCAATTCCTACAGCGGCTCAACATAGCCCTTGGAATCCAAATCTCTTTTGTTCCTATAGCGACCCACACAGTCCAAGGAACCGATTCCTACAGCGGCTCAACATAGCCCTTGGAATCCAAAACTCTTTTGTTCCTATAGCGACCCACACAGTCCAAGGAACCGATTCCTACAGCGGCCCAACATAGCCCTTGGAATCCACATTTCATTTGTTCCTATAGCGACTCATACAGTCCCAGGAATCAATTCCTACAGCGGCTCAACATAGCCCTTGGAATCCAAATCGCTTTTGTTCCTACAGCGACCCACACAGTCCCAGGAACCAATTCCTACAGCGACTCACACAGTCCCAGGAATTAAATCCGTCTTTTGTTCCTACAGCGACCCACACAGTCCCAGGAACCAATTCCTACAGCGACTCACACAGTCCCAGGAATTAAATCTTTCCTTTGTTCCTACAGCGACCCACACAGTCCCAGGAACCAATTCCTATAGCGACTCACACAGTCCCAGGAATAAAACCCGAAATCTTTTGTCTTTACAAGTCATCAAACGATCAGAAACCAATTCCTACAAACCGTCAAAACCAAGCTATTGTCTAAAACCTACCTGATAAAACAAATGTCCTCAATTGGGTCCCGTTAATTAGGACTGGTACCGTCAATTGAGTTTAGTCTAAACCAAAAGTACAAAAATAAATTAAGACAACAACTTTTCTAGCCTACGACATATAATTTCTCGAATCCCTTAATCAGAGGTTCTCGTGATTCGTCACGGGGTAATTAACAATAGGGGCTTGCGCCTATTGGAAGGAAATGATCCACAAAATTAATAAACCCTCATGAGAATAGATTCTCGTTAATGTTTTTCTTGTTGACAAGATGCATTTTAAACTTGAATTTAAGCTCGTGAGGGGTGAGTCTAAGGCTTATTCTCGTTCTTGAGGAAACCTATTCATTCTTCGAGAAATGACGAAAAAGTCCACACAATACTTCCTTCATCTTCCTTCCCTTTCCATACCTTTCCTTAGCTGCGGTTAACCCTTTCTGGAGCAGGCCCTTAGTCTCTAGCGCAGAAATAAGAGACGGAAATGGAACCTAAGTAGGGTGGTTATTTGACAATGGCTTTCACCACTTGAGATAAAATTTCTTATCAAAATAATCAATTTTTTTTTTTTTCCTTTGAAGGTAGAGTGGCAATAGCCACGCCTACTATTTCATTTAAATCAGAAAATTATTTACAAGAAAAAACAATCAACTATTAATAATGTTTTTCAAGTTGTCCGGTTTCAGCTTTAGATAAATTTTCAAATCCAATGGTTTTCTGTCTCTGTATTTCGTCAATTTCATCATTTTGTAAAACTTTAAAAAAGTATAAAGTACTATCGCATCAATTTCATCATTTTGCAAGCTGCAAACAGCAAAAGTAAAAAGGGGCGCGGCGTATGATAGATTGATAGATCTTATACGAATCAAAAGAAACATATATATAAGCTTACCGCTGTCAAACGTTCATAAACGGCACGGAAATGAGTTCTTTCATTAACGTTCCGTTTGAAAACATGTTACACATTTAACTTCCGCTTAACGTTCCGTATTTAAAGCGTAAATGAGATCCCTTATGTTTATGTTCCGTATTTTTTTAACGGAATAACGTTAGTAACGTTATAAAATTTCATAGTTACACAGTTAATCTTTTATTGCATTGTTTACACAGTTAATCCATAGTAATTTTACACAGTAAGTAACGTTAATTTTTTACTGTATTGTTTACAACAAAATTACAACACAAGTCACCCCAAGGCCAAAATTACAACACAACAAGAATAAAAAGAACCGCTCTAGGTTCTATCCGTTCCTTTGGAAAATCAAATCTCCACCAAAAGTAAAATCTTTCTCTGGCTCTTGCTTTTGGACCGTCTATCAACTCAGGAAAACCTCCTCAAAAAAGGATGGCCGTCATCGACATCATGCCCTAGTTGCAATTCAGGAACTATCGAATCCTCCGACCACCTCTTCCTGCATTGTCCCTTTGCGCTTACTGTTTGGACCCAGATACAAACTCGATTCAGGTTGCCAACCTTAAACTTCACAATTGACTACTACGACTTCTGGCTCTGTAACAGGACCTTTCTTAATAAAAATTGGGACATTATTTGAGCTGCAACCTCTTGGAACATTTGTTGCCACGCAACAGACGAGTCTTCTCCGATTTAAATACTCCTTCGGAGCTGCTGATCAAAACAATTTGCGAGGATATTGCTATCTGGATTAAGCATGCGTAGTTTTTTTCTTTAGGCTTTTAGGTCTTTTGGCTCTTTAGCTCTTTAGTCTTTATTTTGTTTTCTTCTTTTTTTGCTCACCTTTGTAAATATCAATTTTTTAATATATTTTATTGTCGGAGTGGTGATTGCCACCTGACCCTCAAAAAAAAAAAAAACAAGAATAAAAAGAAACGTCCTCAGAATCTTATCATCACTGGACAGATCACAAGGCCAAAATAAAGGAGCATGTTGTTCATAAAATCCAGCCAAATAAGCTCAGAATAATCAATCAAGATTATCATCACAGCAACTTTTTCTCTATCTAAATTCCATCATATTGAATAATCAAAAGAAAAAAAAAAGCAGCTCTATCAAAATTCCATCACAAAGTGAACTTACATTAACTTAGCATAGCAATACTACTCACAACAACTCAAATGATCAAATAATGATTAACTCGCAATCCCAAGCACCAAGCTCAACCTAGTCCCAAGCCATATTCTCAGACGGATACCTTTCTCAGCCAATGGCTTAAAATAAAAGCTTACTATGAAGCCAATATAACACATATGTCATCATCGAACAATATCGGCTTGAGACTAAGGAGCCAAAGAGCTTAACACTCCAGGCTTCACCTATTTGATCTCACTGACAATAAAATTTAAGTCCCATGCCATCCAAGTTCCAACAAGCCATGTTTTCAACAAAATTCATCACAAGTCACAGATTGCATATCATAATAAGTTCAAAATATAACCTTACAAGCTCAAAATAAGCAATACCAACATGGCAACAAGTCATCTTTTGAACTGAAACCATCATCTAACAAGCTCAAAATAAGCAATACCACTTACAGTGTGACTTGGAGGTCTCTTATAATCACTGTAATTCTTGACTGCCATAAACGATATCATCCGATTCCGGATTGGCGGTGGCCCACATTGGACCACCAACTTGTCCACCATTCTCTGCATATTAACATAACATGTAAATAATTATAATTAGTAAGTATTATATTATAACTATGAACTATTGCAAATAATTATATTAACATAGGATGCAAATATTAAGTTAGAGCTTACTGGCCACACGAGCACTCAGCCAGTCCTGAGCACAGATGAGAGCTTCCATGCTCTCATCATTCAAATAATTTCTAACAGTTGACAATGTCCTGCCACTAGTTGACAATGTCTCACTTCTCCAACTGTTGTAGACTTGTAGTTGTATAGTTCTATACTTCTATTGAGTTCAATGTTCTGCAAAAAAGAAAGAAAAAATCAGAATTGCAAAAAAGTATAAGGCAAAAATTGAAGGCCAAAATAAAAATAGAAGCCAAAAATCAAAATAGAAGCCTCACTATCATTTTGAGCTTACCTATTTGGCTATTACCCCTTGTGGATTGTGCATTTGTGCTTTCGGCTTTCCTCTTCTCACAATCTCACTATTCTGATTTTTCCCCTTCTCTCTACCTCTGCTATATAATAGCAACAATTGCGTGCAACTTGCAAGGAATGATTGTCTCTGAAGTCGTACATGTACCATACTGTCTGAGGTTGACGGCGAGTTGGCGATGGAAGGTACAGTCACACTCACACTCGAGCCTCGCAACTCACGGAGGTCACACTCACACTCGCACGCGCACTGCGCGCACCTACTCATAAGAGAAGAGAAAAGAGAGACTCAGAGAGGGAGATGCATTCGAGAGAGAGGGAGTTACAATCGAGAGAGAGGCAGAGGTTGGTATGCGGCGAATGATGGATCTAGGGTTATAATGACTACTAAGCTTAGCTGCGCTTCAGCTGTACGCGACTACAGTGTACGCTCTACGAACGACAGATACGTTTTTTATACGCTTCGTGCTGCCGAATAAATATATGGGCTGAAAGTTTTTTGGGCTAAACGTAATAACGTTATAAAACGTAACGAAAGTGGGCCGTTCCGTTTGCGTTCTGTTCAAATATGCGAAATGGTTTTCAGTTTCGTTTCCGTTCCACACCCCTCTACGTCAGTAAAATCGTTCCATTTCCGTGTCGTTTCGGACAGAACGGAACGTAAACGTCCGAAACGACAAGAGTTTTGACATCGCTATATAAGTGTGTGGACTTTTTCATCATTTCTCGAAGAATGATCGGGTTTCCTCAAGAAAAGAAATAAGCCTTAGATTCACCCCTCACGAGTTTAAATTCAAGTATAAAATGCTTCCTGACAACAAGAAAACATTAACGAGAATATATTCTCATGAGGGTTTATTAATTTTGTGGATCCTTTCCTTCCAATAGGTGCAAGCCCCTATTATTAATTATCCGGTGACGAATCACGAGAACCTCTGATTAAGGGATTTGAGAAATTATATGTCATAGGCTAGAAAAGTTGTTATCCCAATTTATTTTCGACTTGAACTAAACTCAATTGATGTTACCAAACTTAGTTGACGGGGCGCAATTGAGAATATAAAGGACTTGACTCTTTTGGGTTTAAATTGGACTCAATTAATGGTACCAAACCTAATTAACGGGACCTAATTGAGGGCATCTAAACCACCTTATTCACAACTTCTACTAAATTTATTCAAATAGTTTAGTTTTGGTGGCTTGCGAGAACTAAGTCTTGGTCATTTGACGACTTATAAGACTAGAAGTGTTTGACTTATTGGTTCTTGGCCATTTGGCATCTTGGAAGAACTAAGTCTTGGTCATTTGGTGACTTGTAAGACTAGAGAAACTTGATTTGATGGTTCTTGGCCATTTGGCGGCTTGGAAGAACTAGGTCTTGGTCATTTGGCGACTTGTAAGACATGCGGTTCTTCTTTCTTTTCTGTTTCCCAGTTCCAAAAGAAGCTTGATTTGATGGTTCTTGGTCATTTGGCGGCTTGGAAGAACTAAGTCTTGGTCATTTGGCGACTTGTAAGACTAGAGAAGCTTGATTTGATGGTTTTTTGCCATTTGGCGGCTTGTAAGAACTAGGTCTTGGTCACTTGATGACTTGTAAGACTTGGAGAACTTAATTTGGTGATTCTTGGCCATTTGGCGGCTTGGAAGAACTAGGTCTCAAGTTTTGGGGCTTTTGGATTTCTTTGACTTGGGTCATAGTTTGATTTGGATGTTCGTGGGACCATATGAATCACTATAGGGATTGGCTTTTGAGGGATGACTTGACTTTGTAAAGATGACGCTCTTAACTTCATCCAAGGAGGTTTTGGTTTTAGGCATCACTTTGACATTCAAAATTCTTATAGGCACTTTTGTTAATTTTTAAAAATAAAAGGATTTAAAATTCATTTTACACTTTTGAAAGTACTTATCTCAAAATACTTAGTTGAAAATGATTCCTTAAAGATTTTTTTAATGTTGAAATTACTTATATTTTTGTTTCGAATTTTATAGAGAATTTACTCAATTTTATTGTGTTCACTTACTCTTATAAAATTCAATTTTATAATGAAAATACTTCAAAAATACAAAAGGCTAATATTTTGAAAGATTTTAACATCAAAGTATCAGTAAATTTGGTTTCTATAGATTTTTAGGATTTTATAGATATATCACTTGAGTTTTTCTGAGTAATCCACTATTTATAATAAATTTTTAAAGTTCTGGCTGGCATGTAATTTTGCTACTGGGCCAACTAAGCAGGGGCGCTGATTGGGCTTAGCCTATGCGTTGATGTATCAATAGGCGCAACAGGGATTCGTTTAGACGCATGAATCTTGTGAAGCGAATAGTGTCACTCGCTACACACCATTCGTCACAAAAGATCACGGGAAATACGGCGCTGAATTTACATCGGGAGAGACGGGTTTGTCTTCTTCTTAGCGGGCTCGTAAGTTCATGGATTTAGATCCGCTAATGCCTCTGGCCACCGCAAACCATCGGAGAGGTTCCTGCGACGTCGTAGCAGAGAGGAGAATCTGATGGTGGGCTCAGATTTTGTTGCATTGGCTTAATTTGATGGGAAAAATCAGACACTGATACGGCTTGGAAATGATGTCATTTGAAAAGATGAAAGTGTACCAGAAATATAAGGTTTGCGACCAAGGCAATGAAGAATCAAATATTCATGAGTCTAATTTAGGTTGAGCCTGTTCAATCTAGTATAGGAACGAATGATTTGACACTGTTATGTAAGAGTGGCACTGGGAGAGTTTTAGTTCAGCTTAGACAAGGGATCATTTATAGTTTGCTTGTTTGAATTGAATGTGTATATGTTAATTATTAAACCAGACTTTCCAATTGAAAACTCCTTTATAGACATAATCTATTACACTTTACTTCATGTGGCCAGGTACCAGGGAGCTTATGTCAAGTACCCAACTTAACTTTAATGCACACGAGTTAACTGCTACCAAATTTCACTACTTGATGTTTCCTCATAATGCTTCTTGCACTTTATGGCACTAAGAGCTCAGTTCAAGGTACCTCGACATTGTTTGTGTAACCATGGCATACGTTTGGTACAAAGGTCAATATACGGTACCATTTTAATTGTTCTTCATCACCAATTACCACCTCAGATGTGTTTATTTGACATAACCCAAATTACTCTCATATTGCTATGCACTGATGTACTGATAAGTAACAATGAAATAGCATATTTATAACTTTGGTTACATCTTTTCTTCATAGCTGTTCACTGTTATGGAAATAAATAAGAAGGCTTTAAGAGTACTTATGCGTGTCAGTATTTGTTCACACATAACATTCTACACTTACACTGATACTTGTACTGATGAGGTTATGGAACTAATTAAAACAAGCATTCTTTTAACACAAATAGGTCAATGGTTAATCCACAATCTCCACTGTCCCATACGCTGGTCTTGTAAACCAAGAATAAGACTTCATCAGCTAGTTGTTTTTTTTTTTGCAAATAAACCCATATGTTTTCATTATTACAAAATCTTTATTTTTTTAGGGAACATTAAACACCCAATCAGCACCTGGAAGTAAAACTATCTGATCTAAACCATTTTGTGGAATTGCTTCTCACCTGAGTCTTTGGCTTTTTCAAGAATCATATTTGGTTTTCATATGAACCTTATGCAGTGACAGTAAGCAAAAGTAGAGTACTGAAGGGAATTTACCACATTTTGGCTTACACACTAGCTGTGTAGGTAGTATCCAACAATTTGGCCTAAAGAGAAAGCTGGGCCCTTTGTATCTAAATTATATCTTAGCACTTAGTCTATGCCTTTTAATCAGCACACAAATTCAGTCATAATAGTTATGAATGCAGCAATTAAAATCATCAAGACAAGTAAAGGAGATATCAGTTCACATGAGCAATAAACTTAACTTTGATCCCTGTCATTTTAATAATTAATAATCATACTGAAAGAGTATGGCATGGCTTATCTTATCAAGATTATTAGTGAATGCATACTTAATCAAACATATAACCAACATGATATCCCATGTCAGTTATATATTTAATTCAGTAGCAATCTCTTGACTAGGCCTGCCAAAGCTGTGCTATGGAGGTGATCTAGCCAAGTTTTTGAAGATCTGGTTTCATTTCTCAGGCGCTATGCGCCATTGAAATGCAACCAGAAGAAAGAGTGTGGTGCCTTTTTTTAGTTCAGCTCTTCAAGCGCTATGCGCAATCAAAGCTAAACCAAAATTTTGCTAAGCTGACCCATTCATATTTCAATCAAGTATCTTTCATGCGCCATTGCGCAATCAAAAACTCAATCGATCCATGGATGAGTACAGAAGGAGTGATATCAGAAAAGCCATACCTCTGCCCCCTTTTAATTAAAGAAGAGAAAAAGAAATTTTAAACTAGAGAGGGAAATAAACAAACATCAAAGTTCAATTCATTGCGGAACTAAACACACTTCTACATTTCAATTGACATCAGAGTTTCATAAAAAAAATCTCTCTCAAATTTAGATCATCAAAACCTTATTAAGAGCTATTCATAATCAATTTCACAGATTTGATTGCACTCTTCATGCGCTATGCGCAATCAGGGAACAAACAAAGATGGGGAAACGGCAGGTACTTTAAAATGACTTCATGCCTAAATCCTTCACACGCCATGCGCATTCTTGATTCAAACACAAACTCATTTTAAACTTTAGATCAAATACTCAATCAAGATCATCAAACGCTAGGCGTTGTCAAATCTGATTTCGTGTTCATCGCTAGTCAAGGGGAAGCAAACTGATGTCAATTAAAATGCAAACTTGCATCTTTCAATTAAATCAAGAAAGAATCAATAAGAAGGAGAACAATTAACATAGAACCAAATCTAATCAAAAGACATGCTACTGAATCCGAAATCATAGAAAGGAAATTGATTTGATTTTCAACTCAAGAATTCAGTTCTTATTCAAAAGAAACACATCAAATCCAAGTTACAAACTCCGAATCATACTCACCTTTTACCTTCTTCTTGACTACAACTGTCCAATTGGTTCAGATTTCGTCTAATTTTCTCTCTTCTACAATGTCTAACAACTAGCTGTGAAAATGCCAAGCCTATTTTTTTACAATGGGTGTGTGTGATTTCCTTAATTCTTCTAAAAAGCAGCTAAGCGCTTCTTAGAAGAGAGTTGCTAAGTGGAGAGTAAACTGAAAAGTCCCTGCTGCTTCAATTTCTTGAGTATATATAGGCCTCAAGGCCGGGTAGCTTCTTCGAGAAGGTTCTTGTTTCGGTTGCATCTCCACCCTTCATTCAGAGGCACACGGATCGTCGCTTGATCCAACGGCAACGAGGGAACGACTTTGTGTTTCTCTTGGCCGGTCAACAGGAGGGAAAATGAGGGTTGACCATGGCAGTTACAGCGCCTTGGACGCGGTTTATTCTCCTCCATTGATTGGTTGTGCTCCCTGATCCGAGGGCTAGCGTTGCGACACTTGGAGGAGCTTGATTGGGCAATCAACTGGTGAATTAGGGGGGGGGGGGGGGGGGGGGGCGCGTGTTGACCAGGCAGTTGGAGCTCAACGCCATTTCTCCTCTCTTTTTCGAACTTCATTCCTTTTCTGTTAGAGAAGGAAGATCTGTTCGCGTGGGGTCCATCTGTCTGGTTTAATGAGAAAGAACCTCAGCGAACTTCAGCGCTCTCTTGCTTTTACCTTTCCCTGCGCCCGGTCTTTTGTACACCATGTATTTGTCTTTCATTTCTTTTACTCTTTGGCTCATGTGCCATGTGTAGACCCTCGGCGTTTTATATGGAGGGATATTTGAAATTGCGGAGGTAATTCTCTCCAGTTTCGTGAGTACTGGAGGGTTCAATTGAAACGCAAATTCTGATGTTTTGATATACTGGCCCCTCTGTTTTCTACATACATTTCATCTTTGGTTTATTTTCTATGCGCCTTAATACTCAATTGATTAGTGTTCTAAATTTGTGTCGTGCCGTGTCGTGTCGTGTCAAACACGCCGTGTCCGGATCATTTGTCGTGTCGTGCCGTGTCGTGTCTAAATGTTTCACGTGTCGTGTCGTGCCGTGTCTAAATTCTAAGGGATGGACACGACACGCCTAAGGACACGGCACGCCTCGTGTCCTCGTGCCGTGTCGTGCCGTATTTTTTTTACACGTGTCGTGTCGTGTCGTGTTTAAATACATTTGAATTTCATAAAACATAGTCATATACTTATGTTTAGGGATGAATTTGAAATTCAAATTATAAAATTATCCTAAAAAATAGATAATATAAGAATTTTCTTGTTATTTTATAAAATTTAACATTTTTAACCATCATTATAAACTTGTTGTGTCTCTTGAATTTTGTCGTGTCCCGTGTCGTGCTGTGTCGTGTCGTGTTTCGTGCCGTGTCGTGTCGTGTCCTGGAAATTCACGTGTCGTGCCGTGCCTTGTCTATTTCATCAAAGTTGGACACGACACGCTTAAGACACGATACGCCTAAGTTCTCGTGTCGTGTCCGTGTCCGTATTTTACCGTGTCGTACCACCTTCGTGCCGTGCCGTACCGTACAGTGTTCGGACACGTCGTGCTTTTTTTTAGAACACTACAACTGATTAATCAAGCATGTTTAGTGATGTTTCTCATCGATTCTGAATATTCCTTGATTCCCCTTGATTTTCCTTGTTGTGTCATTACACCATATTTACTTCATTTATTATGCCATCCATTTGTCATAAAATTTTATCCTTAACAATAAGCTTAATAGAAACCATCATCTCAAATAGACCAACTTTTACCAAATGGAGAGTAATAACTAATAATTGTCCTGACGGAAACAAAAGTTTGAACGCAAGTACGCAACGAGCCTGATGTAGTGTTGTAGTAACCTCATAGGTCACGGGTGACCCCCCAAAAAGAGATTATATCTCTATGTTTAATTTAATATGCTTGTCGGTTTTGTATTGATAATCTTTACTGTGTATATATATCTAAACCTTGTAAATATATAATTAGATCTATAGTATGTATCGCCTGCACGTTTGTTCAGAAAAAAATGAGAAATTAAAAGAAATTAAAGAAGACGAGTGAACATTTCTATCAGGAGGACCAAATTATTCATAATTAAATTAGGTTTGAATAACTACTGTTTCTTGAGGTTTATTATATAATTGAAATTTAATGAAAAATATTTTTTTTGACGGAATCATAATTTGAAGAATTTGTTATCAGGTGCCCTCATGATGATCATCTTATTTTTTTTTATTTTTTTTTTGAGGGCCGGGTGGCAATCACCACGCCGACAAATTTATTAAAAATAAAAATAATTACAGAGCAAGTACAAAGAAAAAGAAAAAGAAAAGCGTGAGAAAAGAGAAAGAAAAATCCTAACTATACACAAGAAAAACCAAAAAACTAAATACTAAGCATGCTTCTTCCAAGAGTCGACACAGGCGTGAAACCAAAAAACTAAATACTAAGCATGATCATCTTATAATTAAAAATGCTAAAAAATTGTTATTAAAGTTCGCGCTGTCTTTGGATGTTTGCAAATTAATAATTTCAAGTGGACAAATATGAATATTTGGAACATCTCAAATCCCAAATTTGTATAAATAGATGCAGCCAGGAACCTCTGTCTACCCAAACTCAAAATATCAGCAAACAGAGCGATAAAACCATCCTAACTAACGTGTTCTGTTCTTCCGATCGAGAAATGGTACTGGAAAACTTCTTAATTTTTTTACACGTATATACTGAGGTACAAACTTTGGTTAACCTTGGGCGATGAGGCTTCATAAACCAATTAGAGAGAAATTCATGTAATATATTTATTACTCATCTTCTAAATTTACCGTCGGGGATTTTGATTTAATGAAGGCAGCAACTCAAGAAATCAAGAAACTTGGACCATGCCGTGGTGGTGGCGGAGGAGAGAGATATGGATTCTAGTGGCATCACTTGGATTCTTAAGATTAGTGTTCGTCATGGCGCTGCTATTGATTCCATTACTGTGTGTTTCATGCGCAACGGCTGCGAGGAAAGCACAGAACAGTGGGGTGGACCAGGAGGTAATTTGTCAGAGGTATGCCTTCTTTCTACTGATGGAAATAACCTTTCTGAGTGAAAAAAAAAAAAATTACCTAGTTTGCTAGTTTTTGTTTCTTGATAAAGTAAAATTTCCTCACATGATATGAACTATAATTCGTAATCAAATGGTATATAATAATGTAAAAATTTTACAGAATGATACTACTTTTATGACATTTTTGGAAGCTCCCTAAAATGTTTAATTGTTCATGTAACTTCAGAGTATTATTTTGAAGGCATATATAGCATATGAAAGTTTAGTAGGATGAAATGAAAGACTAGTCAAACAGTATTGATTGCCGTAGTATAACTTTTTTTTGTTATTTTGCCAACTATTTTAATAAATGTTAAAATTGAGAAATAAAAGTGGAGACAGAGTCTATGCATGATTTATTTTAACTATATATGCTATCATTTTGTAGTTCAATCTTCAGCCATCTGAGTACATTACTTCTGTCAAAGGCTATTGCGGCAACTTCAATGGAAAATTTGTTGTGAGATCACTCAAATTTGAGACAAACTTGGGAATTTTTGGACCATACGGTAAAGAAGATGGATTTCTTTTTGAACTTTCTGCAATTAGCGGTCAAATTATTCGTTTTCATGGACACTTTGGAAAAGTTATTCATTCACTTGGAGTTTATGTCATGGTACGTAAGATTATAACTATGGATATAGGAAATTAACCGTAAATTTTTTCTTATCTTTATTCTGACTTCTTCTGCCGATTATAAGCTAACTTCTCGTACTTCGGTCTCCATAGCAATTGCAAATGGTAGGTTGTTTAAGAGAGGAAACTGTGGACCACTTGTTCTTTTAAGTGTGGGCGCCACAAAGGACTTTGGAATTGGTTCTTAGGGCAATTTAATATTCGAATTCCTAGATCGTTAGAAGAGTTAATTAATTCAGTGTGGTCTATAGACCTGCAATATAGAAATAGCTATCAATTATGCATAAGTGCTATTGTGTGGATTATATGGCTTAATAGAAATGATGTTTGTTTTAATAATAGTACACACCACTCAACTAGATCTTTTGCTATGTTAATTAAAGGATTATTGGTGTACTGGTCTGATATGTGGACTGAAATGGAGAAAGAACAAGTCATGAAGCTGCTACCGGACATTGAGACAATCCCAATACAGATTGCTGCAGGCGAGGGAGCTGTGGGTGTGGCTGCTTGAAGGACTCTGAAGATCGCATAAAAGATGGAAGCTGTTGGACTAATTGCTTGTATCATGTCTTTCTTTTATGTTATCTGTTGCTGTTTTGTTTTGTATGCTTTATTCACTTTTGCTAATTCAATTTTCATAAGTTTGGTGTCATAATGGGAACCAGGGGTACTATGTTCTCCTCGTGTGAGAGGATGGGCATAAGGGTATTTATATTTGGATGTAATAAAATGTAATGCAAATTCTTGCTTTCTGTTTAATGGAAAGTGGTAGGGATTGTTCTCCCTACTTGTTTCAAAAAAAAAAAAAGTTACCTGATTTTGCAATTTCTTCTACGGATTCCTTCTTAGGAATCATGAATCCTTAATTTTTGGATTTTCAAGTTTGTTGTCTAATATTGCATTTTATGGATTGATCTTAATTCCAAAGTTACCTGATCTTGCAATTTCTGCTACGGATTCCTTCTTAGGAATCATGAATCCTTAATTTTAGGATTTTCAAGTTTGTTGTCTAATATTGTGTTTTATGGATTGATCCGTATTTCTTACTCCATTAAGCAGTCCTAGAACAAAATAAAATATAGTATGGGTCCGTATGTAATAATGCAAGTGTTCAGTGTTCTGAAATTTAGTTATCAAAAGGTTGAATCAGCATTCAGCAATATATCGAACACCTTGTCAAACTCAATACTATTTCAAGTCTTAGCTGGTTTTTCTTAGACCTTTAAAACCACCAAGACAAAAAACCCAGAAAAAGAAAAACAGACCATTTATTATAGTTAATTTTAAAAAAAAAAATCAAAGATTAATTTCACTACGCAGTATGTACTATGTACCATTAAGGATAATTAAGCTGAAAATATGGTATTGCTATGGAATGAATCGCTAAAACAAAAATGCGTTTAAGAAAGAAAAAATATTAATTTTAAATGTGTCAGAGAACTGCTCGCAACCTTATGCTTTGTCCTCGGAAGAGAATGCTGTTCTTGCATCTTCAGAGACCAGTCCAAAATTTCCACAGAAACTGGTCGCTGAAACCTTTTTATCTTTTTTCCCTCAAAAAAATTAATTATAAATATTCAGCTTAAATCTGAATTGTCAAGAATATATAGATATATAAGATGAGGTCGGAACTAATAGCATTTAATTGTGTTGAAGCTATGGCTTCGGAATATTGTCCTCTCAAAGTCGCAACAAAAAACAAGCGTATACCATGCATTTTGAAAATTAGCAATCTTCTAGCTCTAGCGAATTCCATATGTTCTGCAATTCTGTTTTAAGAAAGCTCTCTAAATGAGGGCATAATATCATAGAAACAGACATCAGATTTTTAACAGTGTGTAATACATGCATACGGCTAAATTCGTCTTCTAGCTCTGAGGGCTGTCCTGTTATCCCATTATGAGCTGTTGTTCCGTTGATCTGTTCTGACTTCTGACCAAATACATCTTTCGCAGGGCCAATGTGCAAATTTACGTTGGGTCTTCGTATGTGTAAACCTATATTATATAAACCCAGAAACTCTTTTGTGGGCTTCACGCCCACATTTCTCAAAACAAAATGACAGAAAAC
Organism: Rhynchospora tenuis; assembly: GCA_027725995.1. Classification (NCBI taxonomy): domain Eukaryota; kingdom Viridiplantae; phylum Streptophyta; class Magnoliopsida; order Poales; family Cyperaceae; genus Rhynchospora; species Rhynchospora tenuis. The sequence continues at coordinate 81,885,868 of CM050889.1, forward strand.
ATCGACCTTTGGCATATGTGAAATATGACCCATGAGTAGCACTGTAGCAGTGCTTTCGTCCTAGAGTCTTTTATAAATATCATTGAACAAAGTGGTTTTTTAAGTTGATACGTTGCAAATATGGCTGGTGGAGTAGCTCTACTAGTTACTGTTCTCAAATATTAAATTTGCATACTAGAAATTTGAAAGACTTTCGGGTAAATTTAATGGTACAGTTTTGAGTGCTTCTCAGTAAAATTTATTACTACTTTGACTTTCTTACATTGGATTAGAAAGAAGTTACAACCTATATATTATAATGACTGAAATCAATAAGTAAAGAGCATATTGATGGTAATTCGCTGTAAATTATTATTTTATATCAAAACCGTATATGCTGATAAGCATGCAGTCACCTTCCAGTTTTATTACAAACGTACGTGCTATTTAATATTGCCATCATTATGTACTTTTATAGTTTTATTGAAGATTTTTTAATACCAAGGAGGTTAGCCGCAGACCAAAGAATTTACCATGTAAGCACTCTAGAAGCAAAAGTACACACATTTTTCTAAAGATACTATAGAGTGTACCGGTTAGTACAGAGTACAAACTGCCATGGATAGACGTACTTTTTACATGTTTGCTACGTAGTGGTTTCTCTTCTTATTTGTGAGTTCATTGTTACTTTATTCCAGGACTGATGATTGTAATTTAATTTGCGGCTAGCATTAAATTATATTCTTTGTTGATTTTGTGCAATTGTTGTCTCCCTCGAACAACTAATACCATGTATAGTTGTGAGTTATGGCTATGTGCTTACTTCTTAATGTTTTTCAGAAAAAAAATGACGAATTTAAGAATAACCATTTATTTGTTCAAGTTTAAGCAAAATGAAAAAAAAAAAGTGGCCATTTTTTGTTTTTAATATTAACAACACTGAAATATCAAAATCAATCTCTAGCACAACAACTATATATGACATCCACTGAAAATAGAATGGCTAGCACTCATAATATTGAAACTAATATTCTGCTAAGGAAACAACATGATACATAATAAAGCTTCGAGTCTACATTCCCCCAATTTCTTACCCCTAGTTGGCTAGTATATATACTGCTTCGAAAAGGTTCGGAACTATAATTTTATTTGATATCCTTTAAGGTATTATAGTTTGCGCAAACAATCTTTGCGAAACGATTACTAGTGAAAGCTACTTCACCAGCCACTTTTGCAAACAAGTTAAATTTTGAAAGCATTCCAGGATGACAATGAATACTTTGAAGTTTTCTCAAAGCAGCTATAATATTGGGGTAGGGGTGTTGATCTCCACATTTACAGCTTAAACATGAGATCAACCTCCGTGGAGGTAACCTCACAGTATTCCACATTCTGCTTTGGCACACCAACCTTGTTGGCCTCCAGTTGGAAGAAGTCTATCACCTTTGGTTCAATGCCGTACTTGCGGTACATCTGCCAAAACGCGGGATTGGGCCGAAGTAACACCATTTTGAAACCAAGGCGGTTTGTTTCATGTTTACTCTTCATCATCTCCATATGCTCCTTGCGAAGGGCGTTTATTTCCTCACGGTGGCATGTTTGGTGCCCACCCAGTTGTTGGAGTTTGTCAAAGGTTTTCTCACAAAAGGAACACTGCCACTTCTGCGTCATATTTCCTCTTTATGTTTTCTTTTATTTAGTTTTGGACTTTGAGTAATGTGGTTTGAACCAACAAGCTAACGTTAACGGCTTTTTATAAGCTTTTAGCGGCCAAGTATATAACAAAAAATATTAATATTTGGACAGTTTTTGAGTAAGCATTAATGACTGAAGATATGCTTAAGAATAATTGACCAGTATTTAATTATTTCGTATGGTGCCAAGAAAATTTTATCCTCTTTGTTGCTGCTTGTTGACCAGTAAATCTATAAACACAGTGGGTAGTTGTTACTGAAGAACATGATAAGGATGCAAATGAACTGGACGAATTCAAAATTTTATACCATTTTGTTTACAATAATTCACAATGAAGCACATATCATGATCTACATTTTAAAACTTGTTGTTGCATGTGCAAAGTTTTGCCTGTGCAACTGACTAAGAGACACAACACCAACAAGTATTTTTCACCCATTGGAGTATTCATATACAGGGACCGACCAATATCTTGACATCATATCAAGTAACTCGGTAGTTTATTTGTAATTTGTTTTCAGTCCTTCCTGAAGAAAAATGACTCCAAACACGAAATGCAAATTTACTTGTACAACATATATAGCTATATATAATATTAAAATCTATATGGTCAAGTATGAATAGAATAGTTGTTGGGATGTAGAAGACTGCGATTAAAACGTTAAAGGATGAGATAACATGTAAATAGGTAATTGGTTGAAACAAAAAACATACTGCTCAAGGGATTTCAAATCAATTTGAAATTTTCAGAACTTATATATTCCTTAGGCTTTTAGGTGCTAATAAATTGTTGGAATTTGGATTACTTTTTTCAATAATAATATTTCAAAATATAAAAAAATTAAAGGCGTTAATGTGTCGAACTACGTTATTAATTCAACCCCCAGGTAGTCAACTAAGCCCAAAACAATCTAGTAAATTTGATCGATCAAAATTAGGTTAGCTATGAGCTATCCAACCGGTCGACCAGTTGTTGACTGAGTTCAATGATGAAAAATTCAAAATTGCATGCTGACCAAATTTTATGTGGTCAGCGCAGTGTTTGGGCCTTAATTAGTTGCTCAGTTTGAACATCCCTTGCATGGCAGAAGCATTAATTTTGCTGATGCAGCCTTCCTAACTTGACAATTATCACTCAATAACGACAACAAAATTTTCAACTTGCGCTTTTGTTACTAATTAATTTCAATGAGTATATTCGACTAGTCCAAATCCATGTGTGTGCCTGCATGCACGGGCGGATTTAAATAGAGTGAATGGGTGCAAATGTCTCATTCATTTTGATAATTATATCTATTTGCTTTGTCTTTTTAGTTATATATGAACAATTCTCTTAATAAAAATAGTATTTGGACCCCATTTATAATGTGATAAAATCTTATTCTTGACTCCATAATTAAATTTTATTTGTAGATATCATAACATATATTAACATTAATAGTAAACATAACAATCTTGAAACCCATTAAAATATTTTCTGGCTACGCCACTGTCTGCATGTGTGTGTGCACGGCTGTGTGTACGGGAACCTGTGTGTGAGCAACTAAGCGTGTATGTATATATCAATATATGTATGGGTGTAAATATTTTGAACAAGTACTATACTATTTTAGATAGCACGGGTTTTTGCTCGTTACTTTTGCATGTACCTCTCTACAGCTTGCCAATTACTCATACTAACAAATAGTAATTTTGTTGACAGGTTTATAAATTTGTTAACTAGCTAATAGTTAATGATCGAGCTCAAATACATAGGAATTTGTTAACAAATTTTCCTATGATAAAATTTTCAAAAAAAAAAAACAACAACTTTCAAGACGCTGTTGAAACTGCTTATGATAAGTAAAAATGATAAAAAAAAAAAAATCAAGAAAGATTCACAACTATAACATCTGAAACTATGATAAGAAAACAGTATGACAGAGTTTTAAAGCATAACTCCTTGACTCCCCCTCAATACTGTCCAAACTACTTTTCATTTTCTAGTTTGCAAACTTGCTTGTAATTTAATGATTATGCAAAGCTTTGCAGAGTGATAATATATAAGTCAAGAATACTACACCTTTTTTTTTGCAGCCATAGATATTTAAAGCCACTGAGAATTTTTAAATTTTAAATTTCTCAAAGCAATGACTGATCGAGAGGTAAGGTAAAGATCTCCACATTCAGAGCTTGAATGTGAGGTCAACCTCTGACAAGATAACCTCGCGGTATTCCACATTGTGAGTTGGCTGGACAGGGTCAACAATTTTATTGGCCTCAGGAAGGAACTCCATCACCTTTGGTTCAATCCCATACTTGCGATACATCTCCCAAAATGCAACATTGGGACGAAGTAGCCCCATTTTTAGTTCAGGACGATTCTTTGCACGCTTGTTATTCATCGTCTCTTCATATTCCATGCGAAGGGCTTTCATCTCCTCCCGGTGGCAAGTTTGGTGCCCGCCCAATTGTTGAAGGTTGTCGAAAGACTTGGAGCAAAAGGAGCACTGATATGTCATAATTCTTCTATATATATGTTTTCTAATATTTCAGTTTATGTAATGTGTTACAAAGCTCAGAGACTAGTATGTGACTTTATAAAAGTTTTCGCTGGCAATAAATTACGTAAGTAATAAAAATATGATCATTTGACATTGTTTCTTTTAAAAAAAATAGCATTAATGCATTAAGATTTGGTTAAAGAATATTTGACTAGTAATTTATTTAGTTTATGTTTATCCTCTTTTTAGCTCCTCGTTGATCATTAAGAATACTGTGGTTGACAATATCAACATTCGTGAACTTATGATAAGGATACAAATGAATTGGATGAATTCAAATCATTTTATGCAATTTCCAAATACCATATTAGGATTGGCCTACTTCCAAAATCCTAGTATTTATAATTGGTAGAGCAAAGTATACCAAAATGCCAAAGGAATGTTTCCATTCCACACTTTTGCCATTTTAATTTGTCTAAAAAATGAAGCCAATTAGAGGAGTAGCGGACGGAGCTAGCTTTAATTAGTTTGTAATGTTGTCTATTTGGCATGTTCAATTTGTTGTGAATTTCAGTCTTTCAATATTTCTTTCTATCTAGCGAGTTGCGGAAATTCATTTGAATATTTTAGTGATGACATGCTTTTGAATATTTACTAGATACTCACTATGTAGGTTTTCTAAAAATAGATATGATTTTGAATAAAAACATTATTTGCAAGGAATTATCACCAGTACACCGTATACATTGTTTGGTTAAAATTATTGTATGTTTTTTATTCCCTTCTTTCCTTAAGAAACCTAGTAAAGTTTAAATAATCCCAATGACATTCTATTGAATTAGTAACCCCTCATTTACTAATGGAAAGTTTTCAGTTTTTCACATTGGTGAGAATTAATGGCATGTTTATAGTTTCCAAAAATATCTCCAAAAACTATCTACACGTGCCTATGGGAACGAAATCCTCTGATTTGCCGACCAAGTGGTCGATTTGATCCGGGCCGTCTGATTTAATCTCAACGGCTAAAAGGGAGCCCCGTGAATTCTACCACTCCCGAAAAAATATTGGCCCGAAAAAAATGAAACGTTCAGATTAAATCGAACGGCTCGGATCGGACGCCGACCAAAGGATACGGGTCCCGTGCCTATGTGCCAGTTATCAAACTTTGCAATTCAGAACCAGGGGAGAACCACCATGCGCTACTCTAGTATGGTGGTGTAAATCGATAGCCTCATATATCATGCTTAATATGGTAATGCATACAAATGGCCACAAAACTTGCACTCGTTAATTGGGTCTTTAGCGCTGTCAATAAGCTGCCACTCTTATAGCTCAGCGAAGGGTAATTACTATCTACCATCCACAGAATTACCATCCAGCGCCATCCAATTTTTCGCGTGCTGACGTCATCATGACGCGTGCTGACGTCAGCAAAAAATTTTTGACCAATTTTCGAAAATTTTTTTTGCTGACGTCATCAAATATGCTGATTTAAGGGTTCTGTTAAATGTTTTAAGGGTTCAGTTAAATGTTTTAAGGGTTGAATTAAAGTGTATAAGTGTTAAGTTAGATGCACCAATAATTTTTGACCAATTTTCGAAAAAATTTTTGTGCTGACGTCATCAAATATGCTGATTTAAGGATTATGTTAAATGTTTTAAGGGTTGAATTAAAGCGTGTAAGTGTTCAGTTAGATGCAACAATAATTTATTTCACTTTGTATGTTGAATATGATCATTTATTTCTTACTTACGAAATTTGTATATATGTTCAGTTTATTGTTGTAAATGTTCATATTGTTACTGTAAATGTTTGCTATGTTTGTTTTATCTGTTCATTTTGTTTTTTTATTTAACCAGTTTAATTGAACACAGAAACTACGAAATCAAATTTCTGCTGCAACTAACTGAACACATAGACCTTTAAGTTCATCCCTTAACGTATTTAACTGAACACAAAACACTAAAATTCTAAATTATTGCTGCATCTAACTGAACACATACATACTTTTAAATAATCCCTTAACGTATTTAACTGAACAGAAAACACTAAAATTTCAAATTATTGGTGTATCTAACTGAACACTTATACACTTTAATTCAACCCTTAAAACATTTAACTGAACCCTTAAAACATTTAACAGAACCCTTAAATCAGCATATTTGATGACGTCAGCAAATTTTTTTTCGAAAATTGGTCAAAAATTTTTTGCTGACGTCAGCACGCATCATGATGACGTCAGCACGCGGAAGAAAAGCTTTTTTGGCCTGTTGGATGGCGCTGGTTCAATTGGATGGTATTGGATGGTTTTTTGTTGGATGGTGTATATAATTTCTGGTCAGTTTAATTGGGCCTATCAAAAGAGGGCGAGGCCTAATTATTACTAAAGGTCTCTCTCAGCTCAGCCGAAAGAACATAACATAGCCTGAAAATGGTTGCTCTAGTTCAATAAAAGGGTTCTGTCTTAGATTTGTCATTTTAGGCTATAAGCATATCTGAAGAAGCCTAGACCAATTTTTGAGAAATGGAACTTCAGCGCATCAACTTAATTACTAGAAAGAAAAACTCCTCGGTTTAATTATAATTGATGTTCGTTATTATGTTTTGAAATTCAATTCCATGTCAGGATTTAATTAGAATAAATTTGGTATCAAACTGTATGCAATTTTACCTATTTTTCAATTTAGTTTGGGCCGTTTAACCCGTAGCACTTCAACTAACTCCTTTGGAATGTGTTTCAATTTTAGGCTGAAATTTGTTTCTTGGGCCAAATTAGACCGTTTGGACTTCAGTTTTGGGTTCCACTTTATTTCATGGGCGTAATATTTATATTTAACTGCATTCTGCATAAATTCATGTGAATCTATTGTTTCTTCAATTGATGTGAAAAGTAAGATTGCGTGTGTATATCCATTTCTTTGTAAATAAATTTAGTGCTCGGTACCAATGCCCTTCCCTAATGTTCCAAGCAGCTAATGTCTACTACCCCGATGAATTTGGATGCTGAACAGTTTATAAAGGACAAAAACAACAAGAAAAGAAAAGAAAACGTAGAAAAACATTCTACCTTTTTTTTTTTCCCTTATGCTAAGGCGAACGATAGGATAACTCAGTCACATAATGCATGTTCAGGTTGGTTTATTGATGTAATCAACGTAACCACTTAAATTTCCTGGCTCGATTCTGTACACAAGTTGCTCGACAAATTGCTTTTAAGAACATTTTGCATGTTAGTACAGTCCCCACACTTTACTAATTTGAGAAAGTTTGTCTTAAACCGATTTCAAATATCATATGCCATATGATACAATTCAGTTGCCCGTATATTGTAATTGTATATTCAAGGAGCATCAGCCAGTAAGGCTTAATGTGCCATGGACCATCCGATTTTTATCGAGTGGTCAGCTAAAGACACAAAGCTCTCTGTTTTGGAATAGGAAATGGAGAGGTGAAATGCATAGCAAGTTAGAAAAGAGCATATATAGGGGCAGCATAATTCCCAACAACACAAGGAATTAGAATACACAAATTTCAGTTAAGAATGATAGCAACCAATGGTCCCCTGTACACAAAATTTGCAATGCTGCACGAGTTATTGCATGGTCTCCCTTATTTTGTTCCGGCTAAATAGGAATAGAAAAGCACCTGTATTTTGGTTTTGAAAAAAAAAAAAAAATAGTAGATAAAAAATATCCTCTTCCCCAATGAAGGGGTAAAGTAGTGAAGGCATTATCTTTGTACATATACAATATTTATGATGATTTTATAGGAATACTCTTGCTCAGCATAGCTAGAGAGCCACTATCTAGTTTTTCTAAAATAAAAATACTCTTGCTCAGCATGTGTTCAGTTTATGGTTCAATTTTATTGCAGTGGATAAAGGCAATAAACGCTCAAATACAAAATAATCTGACATTGCGCCATGATAGATACAACTTGAATTTGAAATCAAGAATCAGTATTTGTTATAGTAAAGACAATGTACTTGAATTTGAAATTGAGATTACCCAAATGGATGAATCTTTTGTGAATATTTGAAGTTAGGAGGTTTCACTCCAATTTTATCTCTAAGAACCTGAATTTGTAATTGCAAGTCAGACCGGCTTGTGAAATTGTTCCCAGGTAAATATATATGCACAAACTCTCGCAATCTTTTAGCATAGTTCAAGTTATTTTGTAAAAATACAGAACCAACAACAGCGAAAATGATACCAACAATTAATGGTCCCTGATTCAGGTCTAACCTAAATGGACCATACATTGGTGCCAATTGCATGATCTACCATATCTTCTTTGTTTGCTGTGACCAAAAGAAGATAGGAAGAACCAGTACTCAAAGGGATTAAGGGGACTGTCCCAAATCTCTCGCCGACAGTGACATGCTATTTGGGACATCCTACCAGCAATTAACTATGTTATTTACAACCAGCATCCTTGTTTTTTATTTTTTTTAGTTGTGTGGAAATCGGTTGTGATACTAGCTACATTACTGTAATAATAATATGTCTAGTTATTGTCAACACTGGAAGTATGAGTGATTTTGCTGGATGCATGTGCTAATTTGCTTTTGTGTAATTGAGCCATCTGTAATTTGGGGGGTGCATTGCACATTTGCACCAAATGGAACTTTTCCGTTCTTTAATTTTTTTTATTTCGTTATTTGATTCTTTTTTACCTAAAAGAGGGGTGGGGATAATTGTTAAAGGCTTACATGACTCGCAAATCGCAAATATTAACCAAAAGAAAAAAAAAAAAAAATGACATCTTTCTCTCTTTCGGAAACAACAGAGTTGGCAGATCAGAGAGCCAGGATGAAACTCTGCGTCATGCCAGCTAGGAACCATTTATCAAAGGAGATTCAAAGAGAATTATCAATTATGTTGGTTTGATGACATCGTTGATAATTTTGGGGGCCCCATTTCTTGATTTGACATTAATCGAGATATATAAGTTTTGGCTAATACAAATCTGTAGCAAAAGGATTAATTGCAAGTCTGCAACAGCTCAGCTCTTTCCTAGGTAAAGGACAAATTTTGAAGCTGTGTAATTAGGAATCATAAATCAACTGTACAAACTGTTTTTGAACGATTCAGTCCACCTTATTCTTTTGGCGAAATTAATACAGCGAGTTTCTTTATGTTTGTTTATTAAAAAGGTATATTTTAATTTTTTGTGTATAATTCTCTACTTTTGAACCTTCAAAAAAAATTCTCTACTTTTTAGAAAAACAAATACTTCAAGCACAATAAAACTTACATTAACAATGTTTCTCCCCAACAAGAAAAAAAGATAGTGAAAAAAGAAATTATAACTCGATTAATAATGCTGACGTTAATATAACATTGAACGGATGAAATTTGACCATTAAAACTTGAAAAATAATTAATAACGTTCATAATTTCTCTAAGATCGGTTGGCGGGTATAACAATTAGTAAACTTTTATTAATTCAAAAGGTTTACAAAGATACAATATACAGAAGGTGTTAATGAAAATTAGAAATACAAGACCAAGACCAACTTACAAACAAAGAAATTAAGTCAAAATTTGGGGAAAAAAATACAGATCCCGGCATCTAGATCTGTTTCGAGCTATGCTACTCCTAAAAAAAAATTCCAAATGCTTTCATATTCTCCTATTTTTATTATTACTAGCAAAATATGCGCTAAATATATAAACAAATAAAGAAACAAAATAATATTAGACAATAAAAATATCTAATTAAATCTTACAGCGATACAGGATATATATCTTTCCAAAAATAAATTGTTTAAACACTATCTAACTCTTTTCTGACAAAGGATATGACATTTTAATCTGAAATCAACATTTAGACCACACATCGGTTCTAATCACATAAATTAATGATACATAATTGATATAATGAAATTGTTCTGATTTTTTATGGGTACTTTTATAAATAGCATAGATTATTATTATTATTATTATTATTATTATTATTATCAAAGGATAACAGTCCGTAGGCATATAATGTCTCACTCGGGTTGTGCTCTGGTATTTAATCTAGGTGGGGACGGGTGGGACGCGCGTACTGCGTACGAGGAGGTGAGGCTCACCGCTCACCACATTAAAATTATCTCTCTCCCACTCCCATTCTAGAGCAGGGAAACACCACCGCTCAGGTTCGGTCCAGCTGGACTCAGCTCACCACCGGTCAGGTTCGGTCAGGCTTGAGGTATGAAGATGATTTCAAAGTGAAGCGTCCAATAGAAGTATGGGAATAAATTAAAAAAAATAGCATTAAATGTACCTCAAAAGCTATTTCAAATCTTTTTGAAATGTGCAACCCAAATAAAATGTCGGCGTTTTTGTAAAGTGAAATAAACAAATACTCTTTGCAAGTACAAGTGTACTTTTACTCTTTGCAAATTGCAAAGTATAAAGCATCTGGTCCAGCTTTTAAAAAAATAAATAAATAAAAGAGGCCCAGCATAAGCTACGGGCCAGAAACGGTCCTGAAAGAGACTCTTGACCTAATCAGCAGTAACAAATAACATGTTAAAAGGTAACAATTACAGTAGGATGACTTTTTTTAACTTTTCGCCATAAAATGACATTTATTGTTTCTCTCCATTTCGTTACCTGCCGGAATCATCCTTTTATTTATGTGGTCCAACAAACCCATACTTTCTTCTTGCAAATTTTAGCATCTCAATTTTTTAAATTACAAGGGCCAAGACCAATCCGAACCACTGATTTTTTTTTTTCAATAATAAAATCTCTTTAGATACTGAGTTTTATATTTTATCAATTTTTTTACTATTTTTTTCAAATATTAAAAATCGTCAATCTTATTACTTTTGGATCCTTCAATTTTAAAAAATACGAAAAAATTACTTAGAATTATAAAAAAAATATATATATAAAATTTTGGTCTCCAAATAAATATTGATATGGAGATCATATAAAACAAACGGTTCGGATTGCCTCCATTTGCTCCTACTTGTCCCATCCAAAAAGAAAATTTTCTTTTTCAAAACTACCTTTTTTCCTTTTAATTTTTTTTTTTTTCAAAGTTCCCTTTTCTATAGATGAAGTTGGTCTATTCCTCTGCCTTCTATAGCTGAAGACTAAACTGGAGAAAAGGTGGTCAGCGAACAACACCAGGTATGTAATTCTACAAATCAAAGCGGAGGGGGATAATAAACCAGCAAAATTCACGAAAAGAAGGCGACAAATACGCATCCGCCGACATCGACGCGAGTAGAGAAACAAATTAAGAAAAAGATGGCGTGATAAAGGGGGGCTACGCATGCAGTTTGAAAGTGATACTATGTTAACTGATTGCTAGCTGTAAAGCATAATAATATATACACTTGCTACTTCTTCTACTGTTGCAAAAGATATGACAGAGATTGTAGGTTGAGAAAATGGCTTTTGTGCTCGCTTCTTCTCTTACGGCTGTTAAGTAGTATATAAACGACAATTTTTGCACGTTTAGAAAATAAATTCTTTTGAGATCACGGGTAAAAGGTAGCAGTGTTTAAGTTAGAGCTAATTTAATGAGGTTGTTGTAGATTATCTATGAATGTGGTGTTTCATTGATTAGGAGATTAAATAAAAAAAAAAGAGAGGAGGATTTCAATTTCCACAATTTCGGTGCCTCAAATATTCTCAAAGTAACTTTTTGTTATTAATCTAAAATTAAAATTCTAAAGTCGAATCAAACATGTTGCGGTTATCCAAGTTAGCAAGCGATATATTTTTGTATAAGTTTTATGAATTTTTTTGATACTCAATCAAGAAATTGAATAATGAAAGAATCTAGTTAACTATGATAGATTAATTTTAAATACATTCATGTTTTGGCTTCTTATTTAAGTATCAAATAAATTTCAAATTTTACAAAATCTATGTGAAAAAGCATTGTTCATGAAAAATAAAAAAAAATTCAACAATTTTGATTTGAAGTTTAAATTTTAAAAAATAATAATAAAGAAGTAAATTTTGGGATGTTTGGGGCTTCAAAATGGTGGGTATTAATTAAAACGCCCACATATTTACTCAGTGTATCAAATTTTGTTGTGGACTAGGACTTAGTAATTTTGGTAAGACGACTATCTAGATTTATTGAACGATTGTGAGGACATCTGATAGTTTTTTCCTCAAATCACTTTCTAGGTAATCACTTTTTTAAGCACACTAACTTCTTAATAAGTTTTATAAGCTTATCTTGTTATTCGATTCAAATCCACCTTTATAAGGTACATATTGATATTTCCAAAAAAAAAAAAATTTCCGAATGAAAAAAGAGTAGATTTCTATATCAAGACTGGAAAACGTACCCACCCATTGTGTGGGAAAATATTTTTTTTTTAAATATTTATACTTCAATAAAAATTAAAATAGAAATATCAACATGCATGGAAAATATAATTTAATATATATATATATAGTTTTCTTACAACAAATTGAAAAAATATATATATAATAAAAGTTTTCTATCTGTATTCTCTTTCTAAAATAGAAAATTAATAATAATCATTATTATTATTATAAATAATGTTATTTCCATTCTAAATGAATTCCAAGACTTAATATAATTTCTTCTAATGATTGACATCCAGCCACAACAGATCAAATCGATCAATGATATAAAAGATGGGTATATGCTAGATCTAGAGATGATACACTCTTAAATACGTGTGTTTATGAATAGTGATAAACGTAGATCGATTTTGATTTCGAATATATATAATTTGCTATGTCTAATTAGAATGATAAATCCGTACTTAAAAATATATTTCCGAAAGAGTATCAAGAGAGTAGGAGTAAAGAGTACTTAACAGAAATTGGAGAAAATATCTGTTTTCTGAGAAAATATTGTTAGCTTGAGAGATATTATTGAACGGATCAAATAAATATATCATAAAAACTAGATAACGAACCACTTAATGTGTGAATAAAAAAAATGTAAATATATTTATTAAAATTAAAATCAATCAACATGGAAAATATAATTTAATAAAAATATACATTTCCTTAAAAATATTTAAAAATTATAGATTATAAAATTTTCGATATGGGCTTTTTTTCTGATTCGGATTAATTATTTCTGGCCTATAATTGTCCTAATTTTCAGATCTAAATATGTTACAATGTTATAATATCATCACTACTTGTGGAGAGTGATACTTCGTCCGTGACTAGATCCGTCTAAGAAGATTCTGGACTATTTAATTTCAAATTACCGCTGATTGTGCTAAAAGATTAATTATCAGACCAGATGTCATCAAACAGAATTTTAGACCAATTTGTCGTTTAAGAAGACAAAACCTAATGTCACCAAGTGCACGGGACTTGGATTTGAACTAGTCGTTAAAATTGCCAACGATTTGACAAATTAAATTAAATTAATTTAATTTACACGGACACTAGTTAGCAATCAATAATTAAGACTTAGTTCTATGTGTTGTTATCTCAGTGTAAATTAAAATTTCTTCTATTTTGAATGTTCAAAAAATATTCCAGATCATTTTCAATTAAAAATAAAGTTTTGACTAAATATACTAGACTCATTACATAACGTAGATAATAAATAAAAAGTTAAGAGCTCATCGATGATTAATTATCTTGTCAATATCATTATCCTCAAATTTTTATAAATTTAAAATTTGATAATGTCATATACATGAAAAAGTTATGAAAGTTTTAGCACTTATCAAATTGCTTGAAATTTGTAATGGATTTTATTAATTATTAATGAATTACTATAAAATTTTATAAGTCTATCGTATTTGATATACAATGTCACATAACTAATTTAGATATCTACGATTTTAATTGTATTTATCATTCATTAATTGAGATATGTTTGGTGTCATGTAAATGTACAGTTGTCTTGTTGATAACTTGGAATATGTCATATTATAAATAGATTTAAAATAATAAAACTATTTAGATTGTTTCATAGTAATAAAAAAAACCTTGTCTAACATAAAGAATTATGCTTTTTGTTAGGAGACGATCGCATGTGGAACATCATTAACCAAAAAAAAAAAATGGCAAAGAAAAAAAATATATCTTGTATTCATCGTTACCAAACAAGATGACCATTTGGTTTCGTTCGGAATTAAAAGAGCATTAAATGAAATAAGGAATGGAAGTGGGGGAAAAACATATTTTCAAAAGTGACACTTGACCTAACTACAAATTTAGCAAAAGAAACAAAGCCTTTTATAAAAATTTTACTGTTTGGCCATTTTCATTAAAGCTTCATGACAGAGTGCGAAGTTGATGCACTCCAATCAAATTCATGTTAAGACTGGATAAGTGGATAGTCTCTGGGTAGACTGGGTTTATAAAAACTGTGACAACAGGGTGATGAGCAAGGTAAGGGAAGTTCACTTGTGTTTGCTAGAAATGTATTGCATTTGCAAAATTATTTTTGTTTTAGAAAATTAGATTTGACATACGTCATTGAAAAAGGTTTAACTCATTTATTTGTGAGTCAATGTGGTTAGAGCATGAGCATCCGTAATAGTTCTCTAAATTAGGCTAATTAGTCAAACACCAGGAAAAAAAAAATCCACAATGGAGTCAATGCACCATTGTTTATGTCAGGATCCACATTGCAATTAGTCGGATGCCAACGTTACTTCACATAGAATTAAAAATCAGGAAAAATAATTTTATTCGTGGGAGGCAATTTCGTCCGCCAGTTGGGCCGTAATGACGGTGTGTTACTTGTGGAGACTTCCAATTGTTGGAATGGTTTACAAAGAGTTAATAGTCCTTTAGAATTATTTTAGGGTGGTAACAGCACTTACATTTGTACTTCTAAGTTTGAATAAATTTAAAAATAAAAGCTAAAACAGCTCAAATAAAAAAAAAATGAATCTTTCAAAATTATGATGCTTTTTTTTGTATGCACAAAAAATTACGCGGGTAACCAATGGCCGATAGAGCATAATTTGGATTACAATCGTAATCCAACAAAAATATCATCCACGCCGTCCAAAAAATAAAGTGAACATATACATATACAAAGTGACATATATATAAAACAGAGTGAACAAATACATCTATATATTAGATACTTCTTAAATATTGCTGACTCAATAAATACTAGATATTCTCTTGTTATAATTAATTGAACATTTACACCCATTAGATATTCTTTAATAAAAAAGCTAAACATTTAGAAAGTGGGAAGCACGCAGAAATGAGGGAGATGGAAAAGAACAAGACTAAAGGGAGAGAGGAAGACGAGAGCGCTAACAAGAGGAAGGCGGGGAGGGTGGCGAGATGCGAAAAAATAGAGGGACGAATCGCGCTGAAAGAAAGATAAAGGAGCCAGATGAATGACAAGAAGCAATTCGCCGTACACTTATCATCATTATCATCGTCTACTTAAAAAAAAAACCATGCTTCTGTTTTTAAAAGTTTATATTTTGAGTTTGTTTTTTATTTGTAGCTATTTTTCATCATGTTACATTCACATTCCTTAACCCTTACCTTAGTCTCCCTCTCACTGATCATCCCACCCATACTAGGACCCTTCCGTTCGACCATCCTCCTCCCCACCACCCTGACTGACCTCATTGGTCCCTCTACCTACTAATTTTCATTAATTGTTCTAGTAATTTGTATTAATTGTCTTGGTACTATTGTATTTCAAAATTGTCCATCTCTATTGTCCTAGTAGTTTTCATTTATTGACGTCATAGTAATTTATATTATTTTTTCTACTAATTTAAATTAACTATCCTAATACTATTGTATTTCAATATGCCAAATAAGGGGAGGGGATAGTCCATAGTCCTCTGCATATTAAAATTATTCATCTTTATTGTCCTAATTTTCATTTATTGTTAAATTCGACATTGATAAGTGCAATCCCTAGAATTGTCATCCTGTCATCCTGTCCTAAAAAAAGAAAGGACATTGGGAGTGTTTTTCCTTTTTTTGCATCAGCTCATCCCTCCCCTTCTAACTTATGTTTCCTCCCTCTCCTCTTCTCTGTCTCATGGGCTTCCCTCTCTCTCCTCTCATATCCTCCCTCTGTTTCTTGACTCTAGTTTTTCTCTCATCTACACTCTTTTTAACTCTACTCTCACTTCCTCCTTCTTTTTCACCTTCACTTTCTTACAGATATAATATACTATATACACTTATATTAATATGGTCATTTCTTACGACTAACAGAACATTTATTTTTACAAGATGATACCTTATTATACTTCAATGAACAGTTATACTTACAAGATGACATCTTAATATATCTAATAAATATATTTATAAGATGATCTCTTATTGTAACTATCTAAAAACTTACTCTAATTAGTTACTCTCTTATTGTAATAACTTTATAAATAAAAACAACGCATCTAGAATGAAGGAGAAGAAATATATGACTGTCATGAGAAAGGGATAACATATAAAGAGGAGCGAAATGAGACATAAAAAATGAAGAATGGGGGACATAACGAGACTAGAACAGGGAAGAAGCGAGAGGGAGAGAAGAAGGGACATGTGAAATCGGGAAGAGATAGGAGAAAGGAAGTAAGAGAGATCAGAGAGAGAAAGAGAATCGCAGAAGGGAGAAAATCATTAGATCTGGATAAGCGAGCGAGATGAAGGAAATTGTGTGCGAATAGAAAGGAGGGGAAGAGATTTGATGGCGTGAATGACGCATAAGGTGTTGGTGTAAAGTAATTCACATTAAATTAATTGTTCTAGTACTATTGTATTTCAATATGCCAAAAAGGAGAGGGGGCGGGCCCCCCGAATCCCTCCGCCTATTAAAATTGTCCATCTCTATTGTCTTAGTAATTTTCATTAATATTTCTAGTAATCTAAATTAATTGTTCTAGTAATATTGTGTTTCAATATGTCAAAGGCGCGGAGGGAGCGTGCCCTAGTCCCTCGGCCTACATTGTCCATCTCTATTGTCCTAGAAATTTAAATTATTTGTGCTAGTACTATTGTATTTCAATATGCCAATGGCCACAGAGGGGGCAGTCCCCCTAGTCCCTTTGCATATTTAAATTACGCATCTCTATTATCCGAGTAATTTTCGTTAATTGTCCTAGTGTTTTGGAAGAGGTCGGAGATGCTAGGTGGAAAATGTTAACACAATGTCAAAAATAAGTTTGGGAGAAAAAGTAGGAACTTTCCTAAAATAGATTTGCGATGATGGTGATGATAGATGTAGTGTGATTGTGGTAAGCAATTTTCAAATATTATGCATCAGATTTCTTTTCAAATTTTATTTGCTCTTATTTTAAAATTTAATTTAGAATTTTCTATTTATTAACAAAATTTATAAGAATCATTAGCAGCTTCCAATTAAAAATTTAACAGAAAAAAGTAAGTGTACGTAATTGCAAGAAAATCAAAACTGCTTTTTTAGAAAAGGTTTCTGTATATTAGAGAAAGTAAAATAAAATGATATCAACCAAGACCATTTGGCAGGACTGCTTCTTAACAGTAGTCTTATTTGTGTTGAAAACAATACGATTTTTTTTTTAAAAAAAAAAAAAGCTGACATGTATGTATTAATTGCTTTTGATATAAAATAAAAGTAATAATTCATGTTTTCTTAAAAATTGTAAACTACATTATTTATATATATAAGAAGTAGTGCTGTCACTCTGTATCACCACAAAAGCTACAAATTGCATTACCTCCTATGTTGCATTGGTACGGGTACGAGTACCGTACCCGGTACGATTCGGGTACGGTGGTACGAAAATTTTCAAAAATCTTTGGTACGGGTACGACGATATATATATTATTTGAATATGTTATTGATCTATAATTATATTATATTACAAAATATAATGTGTATAACATAATTTTGTTTAGCTACGGCTTAGAATTTGCACAAATAAATGACATAAACTTGGAATTTACATAAATAAATGACACAAACACTAATATCAACACGTTGACCGTTGACTGTTGACCGTTGACTGTTGACCGTTGACTTGTACGGTACGTACTGGGTACGGTACCAGTACCCGGTTCGTACCTGGTACGGGTACGGCTAATGTTTCGAAGTACCAGGTAACATAGATTACCTCTAATTAACCAAATTAGACATTACTAGTTTGTTGCAACTTAAATACAGCTCATGTTTGGTTTACAATACGATAAGACATATACTGTTTAGTGAATCTTATGCCTACGATACCCAACTAATTAATAGATGTTGCGCATTTAATATTAGGTAGAGCCCTAGAGCTTCAACAAGGATTGCACTGTTGTAAAGGGATACAATGCAATGGAGGAGCAGAAAAAAGGCTCCTCAAATACACAAAGTAGTCTAAACCCAACATTGCCTACTTTGCATTCCAATAAATTCCATGCACAATTTCCCTGGAACAAATGGTACAAACTTGGTTCTTGGGTTGGAACCAACACAAGCATTGATGGAACCAACACAAGGATTGATTGGGGTCTGGTTGGTTGCAAATAGCTTTGCCATACCAACCCTTCCCATTTGAGCTAAATGTGTCAGTGCCTAATAGGCTTTTGTCCTAACAGCCAACCAGGGACAATAATTCTCCCTTGCATTACAAGGAATCATCTAATAGACACCACCACAACTTGTTTTTCCTTTGCCTTTTCTTGCGTTCAGATCTTGGCTTTCAAGTGAAGAGTGCAATTATTTGAGAAAGCGAGAGAAATTTTCGAGAACCGGTATGCTATTCTTTAGTGATGAGAGATCTGAATAGCAAGTCTCTATCTTTTTGGTGTCACTGGTAGTTGACTCTCAATGGTCTTTTACTGTTTTACTGCACTGTATTCAGTTAAAGCACTTCGTATCTGCAAAGTTTAATTTGCATCCAGGCATTGTCAATATGAGGAACTTTTTTATTGATATTTTCCATTTATCGTAATTGAAATAAAATATAATTACATATATGTGTAAAATAAATTTTGATAATAGTGCTTTAGTTTTGTGCTAGAAGTCCACAATTGATTACAAATATAGCTTTGAATTAAATATCAAATAGAACTTGTTTTCACTAAAGTTGGAATTCCTATTAGTTTTCCAATCGAAAATTACATTTAGCACAAAAATTTTGGACCCTTGCTCACTAATGTTTACTGTTTTGCCTCGTATATCTGTTACTGGTACAGCTACTGAAAAAAAATATTTGAAACAAACTAAACAACAAATATGTACTATACAATTATGAGGCAGTAACATGAGAAAAGACATTTTGGAGTTAACTAGAGCTTTATGAGTGAGACTGTTTCTCTTGTAGGTAAAATGTCTAGTCGATGTTCTTGTCACAAAATGGTTCACAGGATTATCCAGCTGTGGTGAAAGATCCAAATTGAACGAAATTGAGAGGAGGGAGGGGGGGCGGGGGGGTGGTAAGGATGTCATTTTCAAATCCATATTAAAATCAATCAATAGTACTAACAATCATCAGTGTCTTAAATCTCAAAACCCTACATAATGATAACCTTCTACAAGTAGTTTTCATAATGTATTCCACCTAATATGATATGTTTAAAGGATATATATTTTAGAACCGTCTCTATCGTACCAAGTAATCTCAGTAGTCATGGTTTTGAAACAATACGTTTCTTGTACTAGACTGCCAAATATGGATACATATTAAAAGAACAGAGCTTTCAGCAAATTAAGCACAGGATTAATCAATTAGATCAGAGCTAAAACAAAATGTCATTGTCTAATTGATGATTACAATAGTATTAATAAAATAATTTCTACAAACAGCTGGATAGTAGGGTCACGTACTTACTAAACTCATTAAAATTAATATCAAACACTTTTATCTCAAATTGTCTTTACATAACTGGCAATATATCAATCAACAACAGAACAGTCATAGTTTCATGACCCCTCATGTTCTACATAATATTTATATAATGTGGTTTTTACAATATATTTACCACATTTTACAACTAAACTAACCTGAAACTATCGCATTTTAAATCATGCGAAGAAATATCTAAAGAATATTAGCCCATCCAAAGGCAACAAAAAATATTATTATTATAACAAAGCTAACAAGTATTTCTAGACCTAAAGACTAAAATTAGTAGTCCCTTGAGGCTGATACAAATCTCCCAATAGGTATATACACAATACCACATAGGCGCCATCACATGAAATTCATGTTAAATCAGAGCTCATTTTTCATGTGTAATTCTTGCATTTGACCTGCTAAAAAAGAACAGATCCCATTTAGCATGTTACAACAACAGGCAAAACCACAAAGGAAAAGTCCCACCATCAAAAGTTTTCCTTGTTAAAAGATAGTGGTAAACTTCGGCCATGTCTTTATTAAATATCTTTTAGAGGTAAGTTGGTCAACTATAAAAGGCCGGGGATCCATTAACAATGCTTCTTAAAATCAATTTAAAAAATAGAAAAATAATACTTATAGACATAGTGTGGGGATTATAGATTAGTTTCATATCAAATTTCATATTATTTAAATTTCATTTGGTACTTCATCAAAGGCCATTCAATCTAGACCATTACAAAATTCAAGTCTTTTATGAACAGTTTGTATTAAATTTCAATATCTCATCATGAGATCCTAAAACTTCAATTTTTTTTTTTTTTGAGTATCAAGATTTTCAAATGAATGCACTCTCAAATGATCCCCACCCATTATAAAGATAGAAGAGAAGATTTTGTTATAATTTTATAAAGAGTGTTGTTGTACAGTACGTACCATGGAAACTTTGAGAAGAGGCAACAGTTTGTAAATCAGTCTCCCAAAAGTTTGCTTGCTGAAAAATTTGGAAGTAATTCAGAACTAGAAGTCTAGAACCACCAGTTATTTCTTTAAAATAAATTATTAACTCAGAAGACTGACAATAGACAAATTATGTTA
This sequence comes from Rhynchospora tenuis, assembly GCA_027725995.1. Lineage (NCBI taxonomy): Eukaryota > Viridiplantae > Streptophyta > Magnoliopsida > Poales > Cyperaceae > Rhynchospora > Rhynchospora tenuis. The sequence goes on from CM050889.1 coordinate 81,906,874, forward strand.
AAAATAAATAAACAAATGATTAATTACTGATCCACTAAACTCCAAAAAAAAAAAAGATTCCTAACAGGACCAAACCTCATGTACAAGTTATTTCTCATTATTTTACCAACATACTAAGCATATTTACCTGTACAATATCATTGATTCCATTGAGGCTGTGATGATTCTTGCTCATATGGGCCCCAGTATTACTAGTACCAAAAGAACGATTCATAAAAGAGAAAGCAGCACCAGATGTCTCCAGAGGAAATACAGAATCAAACATTGGGTTGCAACTACTAGACTGACCCTGAAAATTGAACAAATAATTAGATTTTCCGGGGGTTTTGGGGTGGGGTGGGGCGTGTAGTAAAAAGAATAGTTAGGTCTCTTAATTTCAACTAGAGTTACCCTTTTTGGTGAGAAGTATAATTAGAAATTCTCAGTTAAATAAGGGAAAAAATTAGTACATTACAACTTACATCTTTTGATAGGAGATTTGGTAAGGTGTTGAAGTCTAGCTGCGGATTCACTGTTGCCAGCTTCATCGAAAGAAACTGAATACCAAGACAGAAAAAAAGAATTGAATGGGTCAAATTTTCACTTCATTTAAAGAAATAGTTGAAGAAACAAAGAAATATGTAGCAGGGTTAAATATATATATATATATATTTGTAGTCTGGTACCTCAACTTGGCGTTGCAGGGATTGGACATAGTTTATGATCTCATCAAGCATCACAGCTTTTCCAGTCACCTGTGCAAAGTAATTAATTAGGTATATAAGACAAGGAAGTTAAATTCTAAACTGAAAATGCCAGTTGACCAGTAACAGCTACTGCATTTAACAATAGGTGTACAGATAGGATATGTTCTGATAAGTTCCTTGTCATTTTACTTGGGCAACAAGTAAAATATAAGAGGAGAGGTTCAATTTTGTAACTTTTTTGGCAACTTTTGTTGTATTATTTTTTGGAGACTATTATGTAAAATACCTTGTTACAACCCGGAACCAGATCTTGCAGTAACTTCATTCTCTGACTAATCTTTTCTCTTCTGACCTGACATCAGAACAACAATAAACTAATAAGCACAAAAACATAACAAATATTTAAGATCAGAACTACAAAAAATTTGGTGGGCTTTGTGGTGGCTGTTGCTGCAGAAGTAGTGATATTAACAATTACAGTACAATTTCAGTGTTTCTAAGAATGGTACCTAATTGTAACTAATTACAAGTAAGAACAAGATATATGTACCCTCTCAGCAAGGCTATGGCTGTCCGTTGCTTGACCTCTTCTTGCTCTCACATGTATGTAATCCTTTGGTGGTTCAGCCGCCTTAGATTTGGCATCATCTTTTTTGTCACTTTTCTTATCACTATCCTCGTTAGTGGTTTCGGCACATTCTACTTTCGGCTTCACGGTATTATCAGCTAGATGGGATTGATCTGTTCCCTTACATCTCTTAGTAGTAGCAACTTTTCCTTCATCTCCTTCCTACAGAATTAGGAAAACTCTTCAAAAATACCATTTTGGCCATGCTACATAGATGTACTGGTAATACATTGTACATATCACCATTTATAATTTAGAAAATTTAGTAAAAGGTCTAAAATTGAGTTGATATGTACCAGTGTCACACTGGTTCAATTTTTGGGTACTAAAAATCCTTTTTATTCACCTTGGGATTATCTTTCCCTTTGCCTTTTGGCGCACATTTCCTCTTCTTTGATGTTCCCACCGAGGCTGACGGGTCTGAAACAGTTGACCCGAACCCGTTATCACTGACTGTTGGTTGCGGCCTAATCTGCCCTTTATCTATCAAATTGAGGCAAGCCCCGCTTCCAGGCAAACCCATTAACCCAATGTTGTCACAGAACCCATTATAATTCTGGCCATCAAAGCTTGGGAACCTAGTAGCTCTCTCTACAAACCCCGGGTCGTTGCAAACTTGATCGAAGCAAGAGGTAGGAATTAAGGCTTGAGTCATGGGAATGTTGACATTTGTGGGGAGATTTGAAGTGTAGAGAGAGGGAAAAGAGGATATTTCCCCAATTGAGCTCAATGCCGGGTCAATCGAGCCGTCCCAATTCAAGTTGAGGAAGCATTGTGGATCTACAGGGCTGTTCATGTCTCAAATTCGGGAAATTAGCACCAAAGGTTGAATCTTTTTGGAAGAAACTAGAGACCCAGTAGAGGAATCAGAGAGGAGAAAGAGGAAAGGGGAGTGTGAAAGAAGAGAAGGCGGGGCTTTTAAAAGAGGGAGGTGACAGAGGAGTGCTGAACAGGTAACAGCAGAGATGTGTTTGACCTTTTTAAACTGGAGAAATAAAAAAGTGCCAGATAGATTTTTTTAATGTATAAAGTACTTGTATTAAGGTTAGAATTTGGAATAAGGAGCGTTTTGGTCTGAGAGGTGCCAGGCCATAGTAGTCAAATAGGGGCTCTTTGTCCCCTTGGCCGAAGATATGACATTGTGGGTTTTTTATATTTTATTTTATTTTACTTGTTATTAAAGTATGTCATCTTTTTTTTCTTTTTTCTTTTTTTTTGTAATTTAGACTTCATGGATCCCGTGTCCGAGTCTCAGCTTTTTCGGCCATAAAAGGTGGATAAATTCTCTGAGAACGACGGGGGTGCTAATGTGCCATGCATGATGCATCACACAAGTATTGAACTGTCGATTCAAATTGCTGGATGTGATATTATATTTAAATTTAATTAATTTAATAATAAATTGTTTTTCAGTTTTTAGTTTTTTACTATGTTCAAAATTGAATGTTTTTATTAAAACAAAAATGAAAAAATAGTACACTGAATTTTAGCATGTAGATCACTAGTGTTTATTTACTTGTGTTCTTATAAGTAAATTTGCACTAACCTTTAATCCCTAACTTATAAAATATCAACATGCAATAGCAAGCTTCAAACAAGCATTGTACAAATTAATTACTAATTCTACTAAGTTATGTACAGTAGAGTGAGCAATTAAGAGGATACTAAGTAAGTAATAACATGATTTAAATTTTTACTGCAATGGCAGAGTAACACTGAAAACTTAATGACTATGGACACGCTTAGCATACCTCTTTTACGTATTCTATAAATAACCTTCCCTAAAAATATGACTGATTTCTAAAATCTTGCTAGATCCCTTTATAGGTCAAGTTATCTCAGCCGGCACTATTAAAGTACATGTAGCAACTGTTGAGATGTAAGCAAGAGGGGAGATATAATTTTGGGTACTGTGCATGGTGAAAGAAATTTTACTGACAGAACTATTTTTTTTCTGGTTATGTGCTGGTCCCCAAAAGTGGGTTGATTTTGTCCTCAAGTTGGGATTTATCAATGATTTAGATGGTAGATGGGGACAAAACAGTCTTAAATGGTTTTGTTACTCTACTTTTATATTCGGTGTGAGATGCCTTTGAAAATCAATCATCTTTTATATTTTTCTCTCAAGTGGGTACCACTCTACAATCCTTTTATTCCAGTTCCTTGCAGGAATCCCAGAGTACTTCATTTGGTTTAGAGGTAGTCTTGTTGTAGACATGGTCTAGGCGTCTAGCCATAAAATTGACATTTTTTAATTTCGACAAACAAGAAAATTATAAGCTGATTTTTTTTTTTGAAATATTATCAAAATTCTAAATAGCTCTTAACACATCTTAAAAGTTAAAAATGTTTATGATATGGGTATGGCTCATAAAACTAATTTTACAAACTCATTTACAATACTTGCAAGGAAAATAACAATGCAGGATGGCATTTGTACTGCTATAAATTATACTTCATATTTCATACATTAGATTAGAACTAAATATAACACATATAATAAATCATATAACTAAATAAGTATTGTCATCATTCAAGATCTTAAAGTTAGACAAGTATTAGTATGAATAAAATAATACAACAATTTAAAAATTAACACAGTTATATTTAAATTTCGATTCCTTTTAATATAAAAATAAATAAATATTAAAAAATTCATAGTAATCTACCGAAGTAATTCTAGAAGTATGAGATCATAATTACTCCAAGGACTTTATTTCTTTGGTAATTAAATAAGGACTCTACTTGGACGACCCAACAATATATACGGATAGTGATCGGTGTCACTTCCAATGTTGATATTATATCTGGTTTTTTAAATTTATTTCTCCAATTCCCGGAAGTCCATATGCTAAGTATTAATTCTACAAGTTGTCAATATTTTAAACTTACAAGTTTGGTTTTTCCTGTTTTAAAGTTAATTTTAATAGTGTTTTTATTCTAGTGAGTTCGTCTCTCAAAAAGTCGTTACTTGGTAACATGGTGTAGGGCATTGGTGCGCATCACAAAAAGAAAATTCAGTTCCTTATATTTGTCCTTTGATCCTATCCTTTCAATATAATGCTTTTTATGTAATTTGACATGTTGAAACAATGTAGTGCGGAAATAAAATGCAAGCATACTATTATTTGTTTATTTATTTCTCATATGATAACTTTTTTTAATGAATTTAATAGGGTGAAAATTTAGTACTGTAATTCCGATGGTAGTTATTACGTTAAAAAAAAAAATGTTTCAATGTTATCTCAATATTTTAACATCAGGACCGTCAAATGAAATGTTTCCTTTTTTTTTTCCTTAAGGGAAGCTCACAATTACAAACTTATATAATAATGAATAGAATTTCTACAAGATTGGAAGTTACAAAAGATAATTAATTGTACTCAACAAAAAATGAAAAGGTACATAAAGCTCAATTTCAACCCATGAGATAGGAAGAGCAATAGGAAAAACGCTATATGGAATTAAACTTCTTGTGTACGACAAAATATGTATAATACTGGACGAAGGTCACGGAGCTCAATTTGCGCTCATCTTTTGTAATTCCAACACTTTCTTATACTTGCAGAATACACTCTACTGCTCTAGCACTCTTTATAAAAAAAATAAATTTGTGCTTTACAGAAACCTTAATTTACATAAAATGACACCACAATTTTTATACGGTGTGCGCTAAAATTAAGGACTGCCAAACACTCTCTTATGTAATAGACGAATAGTAGTTACGAAAAACCTACAAGCATACATATATAGTAATGTTAGAATAAAACGCATTTGACACTTGGCTCGTCAAATGAGATCAAATCTCAATTTTCGAGATTACAACCGTCGATCCGAACCACTCAATTTGTTCTCCATAATAAAATATTGTTGAAGATCAAATTTGTTATAATTTTTTTACTATTTATTTTGAATTTTAGAAAATCTTCAATTGAATTAATTTTGGACCCTTCAATTGTAATAAATCTGAAAAAATAGTTAAATTTTCAAAAATAAAATATAAAATTTGGTCTCTAAGATTATTTTAATATGAAGATCATATTGAGCGGTTCGGATTGGTAATTTTAAATTTCAATAGTTGAGTGTAGAATCGCAATTGACGTCAAACGCGTTTGATTCTAGCATTGCTCAGAAAACTATAGAAAATTCAAATTTTGATTTTAAGTTAAATTCCAATTTGATCCCTAATTTTTTATTTGCATGAAGTTAATTTTCTTAAATAATTTTAAATTACCTAAGTGTTATTAGTGTAAATATAAGGTCACTGAACCAATTATATTTTTTTTCATTAGTGAAGGATCGATTTGAATTTTTAAATTAAATATAAACGATGAAAATTTTGAGATGTATTTAATATGTATTTTTTATATTACCATTATAATTTTTCCATAAGAAAACAAACTTTGATGGAATTGCCTCCATCTATATTTTAGATTTAGCTATTTCCAATTGCAAGGGTTTCAAGAGCAAGGCAATTTTGATCGTCTATTTAACGAACAATCTCCATTAACAGTTGATCTTTTTACAGACACAAGGTCGGATAATTACAGATATTACTCTAAGAACTGATGATATGAACCATTTTTTTTTTTTTTTGGTATTAAGGACCTTAGGAAAACTTTAGTTAAACGGAGGGAGTAGAAGTTACAACTTACAAGGCAAAAACATAAAGAAAAAAAGAAAAAAAAGAATCACGCACTGTGAAGACATTGAGATGAACCATCTTAGTAGACACCAAGAATCCAATATTATCTTATCTAAAAGCAATAAAAATTGTACAGTTCAAGAGGAGAGACCATCACTTTTTGCTGTTTGTTTTAGGTTAGTCTTGCTCCTAAACCAACCCAAGCTCATATATGGGTGTGCGAATGTACTATCTTGGCCCATGAAATTTTTTCCAAGGGCAACTTTGTGTTGGACCAAACACAAACAGTCAAACGCAAAAACCTACCTACAAAAGAAACAAAGCAAAAGCTATAAAAATATTATCTAGTGCTTTTTACCTAAACTATGTGGTATCTACTATCTAGCTAACCTTGTTGCATGTATTTTCTTTTCTTTCCTTTGTCAAAGGCCTTGGGATTGCTGCCTAAATCACATGCATGTCGGGATAGGTGAACCAATTGATTCTAAATGGTTATGTTAAAATTATCCAACTTGCCACCTAAAAGTACCGTGTAGGGTGACACATAATTTAAACTTTAAAGAATTCTTCAGAGCAGAAATAAATTATAAAATCGCGCTCAATCTTTAAATGCTATATCAAAATAAATAATAAAATGCATTTTTCTTTACTAAATTTGTAACCTATAAACTCATTTGTAACTAAAAAAAAGTAGCAAATTGACTGCTTATAAATTTGCAACACACTCTATACAAAACAAAATTTCTTAAGTGGTGATAGTACATAAAGTAGCTTCTATAATGCTAACTTTGCATTATCTGTTGACAATTCTTTATCTCAAAGACTTCACAACGTTTTCTTAAATCAAATTGAATAATTTTATAGAAAATGTAAAAAAAAAATTAAATGATATTATTTTTAACATTATAGATTGTATAGCAAAATCTTTCACATGTTAGGTGTAGTTTGATATCTGATCACGGAAAGTAAAATATTGAATAGTATATATTGCATGTTTATGATGTTTATATAGTATAAATCTGAGCGTCGCATTTCAAATAATATTAGTTATTTTTAATGGTTATCAAAATTGTTAAAAGTAATATGTTGTCAAGGATCCCTATCCTCTTCTTTACTTCTTATATTGCCTATCTTTTAAAATTCTAGATTATTTAATTTTAAATAAAACTAAAAGGAGGTCATAATTAAGTGGTGACACTAGAACCTTGCTCTTAAAAAAAATATTATCTGATGAAAAATTGACTACTCGAGTCATAATAATTTTTCTTTGTCACTCCCACGCATCTCTTGGTGTCTTTATTGATATTTAAATTCCAAACGTTTGCATGAAAAATGTTACTCCTAGATAAGTTTAGAAAATAAATAAAAAAAGAAAAAGGTTACTGCCTTGCTTGGGTACCACCGAGCCTCTTTTGCCGTATATGACCGAAGCTAGTTTAGATAAGTGCATAAATTTCCTTTACACTATTCTGACACTATAGAACTCTCTTATCGCATCTATTTTTTACAGGCCAAAATTGCATCTCCTACCAAACGACTATCATTTTTTTTAAATTGCCCAAGTAGGTATGACTTTAGGCAGCCACTTGCTAAGTTTACTTTTATCTTTCTGTAGTCTGTACTTAGTTAATTATTATTTTTTTTTTATATATAAGGAAAAGCTGGGTTAGGAACTGGCTCTGATTCCAAGAGTATTACCTTCACCAATCATTTCTGTCAGAAAATGTAAGGCGCAAGTTTAAATAAATAAACTCTAAAAGTATATTATCGATATACGCCAAGTCACCCACACAATCTTAAATTAGTAGTCCCTTCCCTCAGTTGCCAGAGATTGAAACCTAGACCTAAAACAACATATCAACCAAAGATGTGGACTTGGCCAGAGAATAGAGTTTGTTCGCTGTCACTGTGTTCGGCTTGTCGTCCTTGAATTAGCTTATGCGTATGGATATATAAAACAATAGAAAGCAAAATATCGTACCAAATGGTATGTGCAGACGTAATGCAATTATTTCTGGTAGTACTTTCTGGGACGTTTTGTAGTACGAAACGAAACCAAGGATACCTTAGATTATATGTCGAGTCGGCTCAAGCTGGACCAGTGACTTAATTTTTTTTGCGTGTGGATAGAAAGGAGTTTGGTACCAGTTAACATTTAATAAATTTTAATATCTTATATTTGTAAGTCTAGCTAGTTTCGGCTTTCAAAATTTGTCGTAGGGAAATAAATCGGACCCAAAAATTGTAATTATGTTATGCTAACAAACACCGTAAGTCCGTAACGATTTCAAACACATCATTTTAGCTTTATTTCAGTTAAATATTAGCTTTGTTAAAAACTAACATAAACTCTAAGTAACAAGAGAGCTAATAAAAAATATATATAATTAAAAAAATTTATTAACACGTAATACGTTCTCAAGTACGAGTGGGTCGGAAATAATTTTTTTTTATTACGGTATTCATGAGTTATCAACGCTCAACAACCATCAATAAAATAAAATAAAATCATTGTTTAACAAATTGCACTATAAAGGGACTATTTAAGTAGTGGACAAGTCGGAAATGAAACTTGCTTCTAGCTTTCTTATGGTCAAGGTTTAATACGATCTAATTTAACACGGTATTAATGCGTGATCAAAGTTACAAGGGCCACGGATGTACGTATGCTAGAACATAATAGGAATGTATCCACAATTAAGACCAAATACTGCGCACGTCCCATCTCACGCATAACTAAAAATCCAAAAAAAAAAAAGAATAAAAGAAAAAAAAGACATGCACATTCAGCGCTACATTGCCTAACTAATGTTTACTCAAGCGCGCAAATACAAGGGCAGTAAAAGTTTTAAACGCAGTAGTCTCAATAATTCGTTAAAATAGTCTTGGCAACAAATGTAGATGAGTAAAAGTTTAGCACAACGAAAATATCAAGACCACTGAATAAAATAGAGTGGAATTCATGAAAAATGCTCTTCTCTAACGAGTACAAATAAGGGTTCTCTAAGCTTTTCTATCGATGCTCAAAGGATCAGTCTCTTGCTTATCTGACTGGACTCCCGTTTTCTGAAACAGATTCATGTAAAATTTAGCAACAATATCAGACACAAATTTGTACAAATTAGATTAACATTAACTGTACTAAAATTATCTTATTATGTCTTCTTTTGGTAGGATCTATCTTTCTTGCTACAATCAATTGTATATCAAACATCAATCAACCTCAGTTTCTCATTATCCATACTTGGCTACAACATGCTTTGGATACAAGGTGCATCACAGGTCAAACTGTTCATGTCCCCTCCAAAGAACGACATATCAATAATACAAAACACTCTCAAAAAAAAAAAAAAACACTCTCAAAACCTGCTGTTTCTTCATCTTTACACCCAGAGGTAACATTTGTTAAATTTTATCCCATTGGAGCAGCATTATAATTTCACCTGCCAACTCAAAAGTAGAGAGAGAGAGAGAGAGAGGTACATACATTGTGCTCGGGCTCCAACTAGCCCAATTTAGAAAACATCTTGCCATACAATTGTTTATCTCTCCTGTTGTACTCTTTCACCTTCTCTTTTAAGGTCTTATATTCCAATTTCACATCCCTAATCAGATCAATGGAAGTCAAAATCAATTGGTTCCATCTAATGTAAAAACTATTATGGCTCTTTGTTACCTCAAAAAAAACCTCCATACCATGTGGAAAGTTATAGCAAGGCATCATTTTGTTTATTACAGACGAGAATATAGGCAAATTAACTCTTGGTAAAATCTTAAACAGAAATAGCTAAGTTACCTGTTGTCAGGATCAATCTCAAGCGCTTTCTTAATATCAATCTCAGCCAAATCTAAATCAGCTGTATTGATATATGCCTGTGCTCTCCTGTACAATGCCTTAACATTCCTTCCATCCAACTCAAGCACCTAATACCAGAAATTACAAACATGATAAATTGATGCCCCGTTGTCCAAAAGCAAAGAAAGAAACAAAGATAATTACAAATAATACAATACCTTGGTGCAGAGTTTCCCAGCCTCCTTGTAGTCTTTCAGCTTAAGCTTACATGCAGCATTGTTGAGGTTGCAAGATATTTTAAGCAACTTCGACTCTTTCTTCTCCTCATCACTGAATGAACTATCAAACTCGATGAATTTTGCTGCCTAAAAGAACCGAAAGAAGGAAATATGAGTAAATAGATTTGTCTACATGCATTCAGCCTTAACAGTAAATTTTTTCTACAATGGGTCTGATAAATGACAGTACTTTCTCATATCGTTTCGAGGCCTTCACATACTTGCCACTCTTGAATAGTGCATTGCCTTCGTCCTTTTTCTTGCCAGCTGCCTCAATTTTCTCTGCATTATTCAAGTCCCATGATTCCTTCTCCTATATTTCAAATAAAAATGATGGTGTTACTGCATTTGGTACACAACAAAAATATTTCAGAACCCATATAACGAATCAATTCCAAATCCATTTGCACAAAAAAATATTCTCAGCTCCAGACACAGTGCTATATAAAAGGAAAATCCAGATGACTGATGGTCCCTTATCTACCTTTTCACCAAAACCCATATTTTTTGGGGGATAAAAACACAGCTTTGCTCATTCCCAATCAAACTCCCTGTTGAAAAGCCAGTCAATTCCATGTAATTGGTCTAATTAATACATGAAGAAAAAACATCTAAAATCATCATTGTTTCCTTTTCCAAATATGGTGGGGCAACAATCTTGCTTGTCTTCCCCATAACCATGAGATCTCATTTTAAAACTTCTCTTGTATATCCTTTTGAAATACCAACCTTGACAAAAGAGACAAGCTCGATTTCATAGATAACAGTGGAGTTGGCAGGGACCACAGCAAGATCTTGCTTCGACTCAGTAGACGAGAAGGCAAATTCTGGTGGGATGGTGACAAGCGCAGTCTCTCCCTTCTTCATGCTCATCACTGCTCGATCAAGCCCTTCTATCACTTGTTCTGCACATAACCATAATCAATAAGATGCAAGTTTCATCACTAGGCTTGATTCCTTGTGGACTAATCCTCATATCAGATACAAGGAGAAAAGCTGATCATATCCTGACTTTTACATTTGTTCCATCTCAAAACCTATCTTTTATTCATTGCTTAATGCCCTAACACAAGGTACTGTACAACAGATGGTCATACTTCAGAATTCGACCCTGAGGGTGGGTTGGGTGGTGGGGGTGTGGGGGGGTTGGGGGGACGGTCCATGAAGAGGAATAGTAATGGTACCTTCATCTGTCTTGAATTCAAATTCCTCTCCATCATGACCCTTTTTTGTGAAAACTGTTCCATCTTGGAGCTTCCCAATCAATTTAACTGCATTATGACATATTGTTAGAATTAACATCACAATATAAAGATAATTAGCGGGGAAGAAAATAACATACAATATAGGTTCTCAATGGAAGGAGAGAACATCATTAAGAAGGACGAGTTTAAAGTTTCACAACTAGTATAAATATGTTAAAAAAATTACCTTTGACTACTGCGCCTTCATTGGGCTTTTCATACCCCTCTCCTTCCTTGAGGATTTTTTTGATTATTTTCTTGTCATCTCCAATCTCTGTGACAGTTTTCCAAGAAACCAATTCAAGGTCAATGTGAAGATTTGCATTTGCCGATACTGCTCCTTCCTCACCTGAGGCTGGTCTCCCTTTCTCACCAAAACCATCTACATAATAAGAAAAGGTTAGACCACTCCAAGTTTTCAAAAAACATTCGCGACATCTGACAATGGGGTGGTTTAACAATTAAGAGGGATGAATCTGGAAAAATCATGATGATAATATTTTTCAAAATTTTGGTTTTCTCTGGTTAAACAAAGTCCAAATCATAAATAACAGTTGTTACTTTATAAGACAACAAAATAATTATTAATATTACTTCAAAGATTATAATGCAGGAAACAAGTTTTGAGTCTCAATTATCAAAGAAAAAGAGAAGCTCTCAGAGAAAAGTTCTACTCAATAATTAAAAGTTGAAACTACAAAACATGAAATTCCTTCACCCTTTTTCAGAAAGCTTTAACAACTGGAAATATTAAATCCATTTAATCTCCCCAATAGCGGTTGAAGATTGCCATCATACGGCAGCAAGCAGTCAACATATCCATTTGATTATTGTAGCTTTTAAGCCATTTTAGGCTCAATCGGTGATTTTCTGGACTCAAGATTTTAAGTGTAGCAATGTACAGGTATCCCAAACCGGAGTAACTTCAAGCACAATATGCCAGCTGAGATGCACTCTTAATGAGGTATTGTATCATTTTATTTCATATCTATCGCGTATCTAGTCAAATTGTTAACTCAAGCTAAACTAGTCCCTGCAGGAGCTAGAATAACTGGTTACAACATATAGTTGATGAATTGTTTAGAAGAATCATTTAAGTATTACATAATTATATAGCATCATGCCTATATATGGTCTACCAGTAGAAAGCCTACTATTAAGCATGAAAGATAGAATATAAATGCTACCATGGACCCCCTAATATTTTTGAAACATATATATAAAAGTTTGGTTGTAAATTTGAAATTCTAGCAACATATGACATTTGCTACCATGGACCCCCTAATATTTTTGAAACATATATATAAAAGTTTGGTTGTAAATTTGAAATTCTAGCAACATATGACATTTGATGGTCACATTATCCAAAATCCGCACTAGCATACACCACTGATAAATACATACAATTTTCTACAATACTATATTGCATCTTAATTCTCTAATTATTACTTATAACAAAATATTATAAGTTTACACTAAACACACTACTAATACATATTTCCGAACAATAATTATTTTTTCCATATTAAGTTATGTTCTAGAAATCTAAATAATAGATCACCTCAATTTAAACAAAATAATATTTATGTGAAACATACCCTAAACTATTAAAATTTTCATATAATTTTTTAATATTTCTAATTTCTAAATGCTACGCTAAATTAACAATAATAAAAAATTCACCTCTAAATTCTAAAAGATAAATAAAATAAATAATAGATCAACATTTATATTCTAACTTGTAATTTCACAAATAATTTATTTTATAAAACTTTTAATACTGTTGGTCTAGTAAACCTTGGTACATCCATGAAGCCATGACAAAAACAATGTTCTCCTGTCACAGTATGTATGACCGCAGTTCATGAACAAGACAAACTATGTGTACTACATGTGGAGACCCACAAAAACTCCATGGCCTCATCATCACTGTCACTGTACTATCTCATATCATACTAATCACAGCTTGATCTGCATACGATACTTAATCATCATTTGACCATTGTTATAGCATAATTCTATTGGGTATCTACTCCATATTCCAAAACTTTCAAGTTCATTCAATAAAGTAGTAATAGTAATATTAATAATGGACTTACACTGAGGCTTGACTGTAAGGATAACTTTCTCAGACTTCTTCATTGTTTTGACAGCCTTAGCAATTGCAGGACAGAAGTATCCTACAATCATATCCAATTATAATATTAGCCAGCTCAGAATACATAGCAACATATAAATTATAACAAAAGAAACAACACAGCTTACAGCTTTTACTAACCATCTTTAACAGTAAATTCAACACCATCTGATTTTGAGATGACAGTGCCATTCTCCAATCGGGCCTCATATTTAACTGCAACAAAACAAGGAATGTCATAAAATATCATATATATTATCTTAATGCTACATTCAATGGTTGATATACAGAGTCATGAATAAATAACATATACTTGGTGCCAATTCAACCTCACTTCAACAAGACAGTCGTGCAAGTAAATGTCTCACATGCAATTTGCCAAAACAGGAAAAGAGATATAAAGAGATACAGAAAATAAACATACCAAGAACTTCGTCAGGGTCCTTGGGATTCTCCCACTTTTCACCCTCCTTGATAATCTTTTTAATAATCCCACCATCCTTGCAAATGTCTTTCACACTTGACCACGAGAGCAGCTCAACATCGAATTGAAGAGTAGCATTTGGGGGGATGGTTGGAGGAGAGCCTGACTCACCATAAGCCAGGGCAGCCGGGATTGTGAAGATTGCGTTCTCTCCTTTTTTCATTGTTTTGATGCCAATATCCCATCCCTTAATCACTTGCCCTGGTAATAAGATTTTTGAGATAAACATGAGGTTCCGAATTGCAGAGCAAGGTAATTACAATATAATCTCAAGAGAATAAAACAATCAAAATGCAGTTTTGTCTGGTACATACTTAGGACTGACCAATCTAGACCCGATTGGCAAGCCAGAATTTAGGGCAGTGATAAATAAAACCATGTATCGGCCAATAAAATTTATCCAGTTAAGAAAATAAATATCAGAAAGCAGCTGGCACTGATTTAAGAAAATTTCCAATGAAGCTGCTACTTTAGATTAACCCAGCAAAATTAACCCTTACATCATTCAAAGCAGTACCAAAATTTAGACTGAATTCACCATCAAATTGTGTCACGTCAAACTAAAAACTACAATAGGATCATAACATCTTAAATGTAAAAGCAGATCATAAAAGTGAACCCATACTTAATCACTAAAAGAGTTCTGGTACTTAACCGTTGTGAATTACTATAACATAAACCTATAACTAATGTGCATTGCAATTAATAACATAAGGCAAGGAAACAATTTCTTACCTTGTCCAAGCTTGAACTTGAAAGGAGTCCCCCGATCACGGCTCGAGTCAAATTTAGTGCCATCAAGCAGTGTACCAGTATAGTGCACTATAATTAAACAAAGAAAAAGAGATCCATCATCAGATCTCCCCAATTCACACTCCAACCAACAATCAAAAAAGAAAGAAAATTGAAAGGAACAAATACTTCCCAATACTACACAATACATAGTCACATACCTTCAACCTCGTCGCCATTTTCAGGCGTCTCCCAACCTTGTCCCTCCTTGACAAGCTTCTTCTTCAATCCCTCCTTCCCGATCTCCTTCTCTTCTCCCTCCTTCAAAATCGGACCCTCGTCTGGGAATTCCATGTCTTCTTCGTTCATGCCTCCCATCATCTCGTCTCCCATCCCCATTGGCATCTCCATCTCCTCATCCATGGCGATGATTCCTCCTCACACGAATAGAGAATTCGGAAAAAATTCGTTGCGTACTTGCTTGTTTGTAGCAGCTCGAGAGGTCGGATATTGCGTAGGTAAGGCAAGGGTTTTAATGAGGTAGGGAAAGGAGCTTCAAACTTTGTAAGTTCTTACAATATTACGAGATGTCTTACGTGTACCAATTTATTGTCTTATTTGGAAATAGAACCAATAATATTTAACCACGTCATGTTCAAGTAAAATGCCGTAGAATATATAACGACGCACAAGTCCGATGTACATTCGGAAAGAAAATGAGTAAAACGTTTCTGACTGTTTATATTTACTCTACTTTACATAATTTAACGTGGCGTTTGACTAATGGTTATTGTAACATCATTCTGTTTGTGAGTAAAATTTTTGTAAATATCGGGAGTTGAAGAAAACAGGTCGAAGAGAAATTCTAGAGAGTTCCAAAATCTACAGAGAGGCAGAGAGGGAAGTGAGGTGGGAGCGTGATGCTTCTAGAATTCGCGTTCCTCTGCGGATGCGGGCTTTTGGGCTTGGTAACGGAAGTACAGACAAAACAAATTAGGGTTTTTGTTGATCGTTGGATGCAAATCGGACGGTTCTGATCCAGGAAATTAAGTATTTGCAGGGAATCAACAGGCACACGGCCAAGTCCAGCTGTCTGACTGGTTCTAATCAGCGATTATACTTGCAACGGTATGATAATTTTGATTTTTGACAATTCAGAAGGAATGTTATAAAATATTTGGCACCAATGTGATTATTTATATTTAATCCTTTTCAATGGAATACCAAATTTTTTCATGTTATATGAACCTGATATTCAACAAATCACTAAGTTTGACAAAACTGTTATTGGTAATTATTTTTCTTTTTTTTTAAAAAAAATATTCAACTTAAAAATATTAGTAACTTTGTGAAGTTAGTCATTATCAATTAATCAAACCGTCTATGTATGATACTACGCATAAAATTAATATGACTTGCAGGTTTTTATTTAACTAAATATTGTCAGTGGATGCCTCAGTGAAAGTTTTTGATCGAAAAAAAAAAGTATATATCATGGTGATCTAAATCATTTTGTTGACCTTAAACCCTAACTCCAAATTCCAAACCTATAAAAAAAATAATAATAAATAAAATAAAATAAAATTCCACCTTTCTATTACTCCATCACTACCCAATCAATAGTAGGCTGTAGGCTAAGTGGGCCGGGCCTGGGTTATCCTAATTTTACGATTTACTTAATTGTTTCGTCAATTTTATTTTTGTAAGTAAAGTTATATTTATGAAGAGCGCTGATTTTTTTTTTTATGTATTCTCTCTCTTATTATTAACTTGTACATGAGAAATTAGTACTAACATTCAAGCCTATTTTTATAGAGAGTATGTATGAATAGGCTTTTTGAATGAACTTTTCTCCTTTTATGTTGGAATAGATTTATTCAACTCGTATGAGTAATTATAGAGAATCTTATACTATTTTTATGAAGATTTAGTTATTTTTGTCTATGAATTTCATCTGTTATATATGTGTATCTGTAAAGATACATTCGGACTCGGATACGAGTTAAGTAAACAGAAAATATTTTTGTGTGCAAGTCAAGCTGAAGAATATAGTGAATGACCATTGACCAGAGAAGAGTTCCTCCAAAAAAGCTGTGACGGTGATCTATGGAATTTTACAAAGTCGGCTTCATCGGGTTTGGTTTAATCACACTAGCACCTAATAATCAGGCTTTTCGAAAGCAGAACAGGTGCAATGTTTTGACGGAATTGCTTTAATCACTACCAGCTTATGTCTCTGGCAACACGTTGAAGCTCTGCCTTAGTGTCTTTGGAACATAAAATCGTCTTAAGGCTCATGCTAGTGATTTTATCATGGATGGACATGTGATTCCTTGCTTCTATGGTTTTTCACCAATGGTGACCAAAATGAATTTTGAAGATGCACATAAAACTGTTCGATCAACCCAGGGAGATCTATGTTGCCCTGCTGTCGTGATCAAATTTCTCTTTTCAATCATGTGAGGAAGAGCAAGGCAATATAGACTTCGACAGTGAAAAATGTGTTTTCTCAATCAATTTTGAGAAGCTTCCTGGCTTTTGCGGTTTTGAACTTAGAGTTAGCAAGTGTTAGACTGGTAAGGTAATTAATGTGGAAGGATTAGTTGGATATCTGATTTACAAGATCTAAATGTGCTAATTAGGTTACTTGTTTCCGCATTCCAATAGATTTTGGTGGTATGTTTTACAATTCAAATGCGACAAGTCCGATTTCAAGATGAACACTTCGAATCAAACAATCGATTGCATCTCGGGGTGAGTTTTAATTTGGTATCTCATCAAAATCCTATCCAAATCTATCACAGGATAAACTCGTACAAAAATGTTAAATTATTGGGATTACATTTTTAGAAGTTTAAGATACAAGTTGCATCATTAAAAAAAAGTCCTATAACAGTTGAGAACTCACTCTTTTTGTCCTTAAAAGTTTTCCTTAAAAAAAAGAGGAAATCCGTACTGATGAATGTTATAATGGAGTAAGAGGAACCAGAGGCAGTATATTTGCCGATAATTCTAGGTAGATAAGCTAAATCGATTTCTTTAATTGGTCAACTAGATTACATCATTTACGAGATGTATCAAGGTTTCAAAACTCGTGACAATTATTCCAAGTACTTACATGCTCCTAGGTAATTGTATATAGTTTATCTCAGTCCGCGATAAAAGTAATTATATATGTTAATTAACCAGCACTTTTGTTATTCCCCGAGCATTTATGGGTTCCCTGATATTAATTTTCTCGTTATAACAAACTTTTTTTTTTTTTTTTTTTGGAAAAATTCCCTGAAACTTTTTATTAACAAGATTTATTATAAGTGCAGGAAGGTTTACACATGAATTATTGTAGTAGGAAGTAGGAACTGTAGAAGAAAATCTAGTAATAGATTATAAAAATTCAATTTATACTTTAGATCTTAGATCGTTTGATTGTATTATTTTGAATCTCATTGCAAACATCTGCATGATATGTATATGTATTTCTTTTTGGGTAAAACAAATTTGCACGTGGTATATGATTCGTTCCCTTTGAATGTAATCTAAAATAAGTGTAAATTTCATATTAGCTGCCATTGCATAAATTGTTAAATGCACGCACTAAATACAAAAGGATTTTTTTTTTTCTGATTAGCTGCCATTGATAAAGATTTGTTTTATTGGGATATCCTAATCCTCAATGTAACTTTCTCTCTCATTATAATTAGTAACTTAATTAATTAAATAATTTAGCTCTATCCTAATCATATATGTTCACGGTTCTTCAGTGGCACCACTTTTGTAGTCATTTGTGTCGTTGCAAAATCTTGGCGATCCTATTGGTCAATGGCGCCTCTGACCAATGTCATTCAAATATGACACAGCCCAGTATCTACATGGTAAATTGGTAATTCAAATGAAAAAAAATTGCCTTATCAAGTGCAGAGCGAAGTACCTTAATTTAGCACACTAACTTACACAGAGTCTATATTTAGCAACGCTGTAAGCAAATCACAACAATGTAAATAAATCCTGCGTGTAACCTATCTGTCACATGTATCAACTCTAATCTATAAATATAACAATTTTATTGTTTTTGCACCTAAACCCACTCTTAATCCCTCTCTCAACACTTTTCATTTTATCTTTCTGTCAGAGGAGAGTGAGGCAATAGGATAATTGCAAAATGCCTGCTATTGCTGTTTCCGCTGGTGGTGGTGGTGGCGACTTCGGAGGGAAAGTTACTTTGCATGTGATTATTTGCGCGATTGTTGCCGCCACTGGTGGTTTGATGTTTGGCTATGATATTGGCATCTCAGGTTAGTTTGTATTTCAATCTTTTTCTATACTTGTCTCTGTCTTCCCTATGAAGCTGGAACTGGAATTGCAATGATCTGGTCAGGTACTGGTACACCAGTGCCACATTGTCTACTATATATGAATCTTATCATGATAAAGGCGTAAAGGACTTTATTTCTACAAACATTGATCACTCTCAATTAATTTTTGTTCAAATATCTATGTGCAAAACTAAACAGGTGGAGTTACATCCATGGATGATTTCCTGGAGAAGTTCTTCCCGGAAGTGTTCAAAAAGAAGCACCAGGCGGTAGAGAACAACTACTGCAAGTATGACAACCAGTTCCTCCAGCTGTTCACTTCATCCTTGTACTTAGCTGCACTGGTTGCCAGCTTCGGCGCCTCCAAGATCTGCAGCTGTAAAGGCCGCAAGTTCACCATGCAATGGGCCTCCCTCTTTTTCTTGGCCGGCGTCCTCTTGAATGCTGGAGCATTGAACCTTGTTATGCTTATCATTGGCAGGATTTTGCTTGGTATTGGGGTCGGATTTGCAAACCAGGTAAGAATATTTTGTTAGATGTGTATGTATATTTGTGGTACCTTTTGTTGTTAATAGTTTAATTTGACAAACGAAGTATCTTTTTTAGGAAAAACAATTGCGAGGTTTTGCCTGCAGCTTGTACTAAAAATGGAAAAAGAAAAGAAATTGCAAATTTGCAATATTGTAAATGCTTAGAAAAACAATTGTGTCAACGTTCGCTTTTGCTACATGCACCTTTTCAAATTCCAAGATAAATTAAACACTATTTACTCAGCAAAAAACCTTTGAAAATACTTCATCCTTTTTTAATCCAAAGAGGCAAACACTAATATTACCATTTATGTTTATGCATGGGACATTAATAATTAATCTTTATGTTATTTTCATATTTTGAATTTTTGATAACGGATGAATGAAATAGGAACAAACAAATCAAATCACCTGATATATACTTCCCTTTAATTTGCAAAAGTAAGAGGTGTCCCATAAACAAAATTTAGTTACAGAAAAATACTCTTTTTATTATCACCATTAATTTCTTAATTTGTTCTTGTAGGCTGCTCCTCTCTTTTTGTCAGAGATCGCACCAGTGAAGTACCGCGGAGCCCTCAACATCCTTTTCCAGTTGAATGTCACAATCGGCATCCTAGCCGCAAACATCATCAACTACTTTGTCGCTAACATCCATCCTCACGGCTGGAGAATTGCACTAGGCATTGCTGGAATTCCAGCACTTATTCTTTTCTTAGGATCCTTACTTATCACCGAGACCCCAACCAGCCTGATTGAACGTCAGAAACTGGCAGAGGGCATGAGCACTCTGAAGAAAATCAGAGGGATTAACAATGTGGATGCTGAGTATGAGGAACTCGTGCGGGCCAGTGAGATGGCACGACAAGTGAAGCATCCATTCAGAAACCTTATGAAGAGGAAATCTCGGCCACAGCTGGTGATTGCAATCGCCATGCAGGTGTTCCAGCAGTTCACAGGAATCAATGCCATCATGTTCTATGCCCCAGTTTTGTTCCAGACAGTTGGGTTCAAGAATGATGCCTCATTGATGTCTTCGGCAATTGTTGGAGGTATCAATGTTGGCTCGACTATTGTGTCTGTTATTGTTGTGGATAGGCTTGGCAGGAAGCCTCTTCTCCTAGAGGCTTGCGTTCAAATGTTTATCACTCAGGTATAAGTGTAATTACGACACTTAATTTGCATAGAAGGGAGAATTATAATAGATAAAAATATTTGAACTATTCTTTGTCTAATGACAAAAGGCAACACACTTTAACAAGAAGTTGGGGGGGGGGGGGGGGGGGGGGGGGGGGGGGTTCAAACTCAGCTACTTTTGAATATTTGAATTTCAAAATAATTTGGCTTGATTAGACCCCAATTTATACTTAAAAAGCTGAAAAAAAATGTACAATATATATATATTTTAAACTATGGCAAATATTATCGCCGTTCTAATTCTAACCCCGTTGTGCATATATATACAGACTGCTATTGGTTATATTCTCATGGAACACTTGAAGAGTACTGGCGACCTGCCGAAGGGTAATGCAACATGGGTCGTGATCCTTGTCTGCTTCTACGTGATGAGCTTTGCCTGGTCATGGGGTCCACTTGGCTGGCTGATACCCAGCGAGACATTCCCTTTGGAGACGAGGACAGCTGGCTATTCATTTGCAGTTAGCTCCAACATGCTTTTCACTTTCCTCATAGCTCAAGCATTTCTCTCTATGCTCTGTACCATGCGCGCTGCTGTCTTTTTCTTCTTCGCTGCGTGGGTCTTCATCATGTGCTTGTTCGTCATAATCTTGTTGCCTGAGACCAAGAACATACCGATTGATGAGATGGTGGACCGGGTCTGGAAGAAGCACTGGTTCTGGAAGAGGTTCATGGATGATGATGATGACGATGACAGGAGTGCGTCAAAAGTTGAGATGGCCATGGGACACTAGTTTTTCTGTTTTCAAATAATTTTGTTTTTGCTTCATTATCAGTTTGTGCATGTATACCATTTTTTTTTATGGTATGGTGACTATATACAGGATTCAACGGAAAAGAGAGGGGGGAAAAAAGACACAGAAGTCCGATAGTGGTTGATTTTTTGTTTCTTTTCATTTTTTTTTCTCGAGATAAGATAGTGGTTGATTTGAGTAGCTAGATGGGTCGTAACTAGAGCTGTCAAACGTGCATAAATATAACGAAAATGAGTAGTTTCGTTTACGTTCCGCTAAAAAGTACGTCAGAAATTTAATTTTCGTTTATGTTCCGTAATTAAAACGTAAATAAAAAAAATTTCATTTAACGTTCCGTCTTAATTAACGGAAGAACGGAAACTAACGTTAAATTTGAACTTGGTATACCAGTATTAATTGGGTCTCGAATACCAGTGACCAGAACCAAAAAAAAAAAAAAAATTCTTAGCAAAAGCCAAATCTAAACCAGTACACAACTTTGTACCTGGTACTAGTATCTCAATCAAAGGAAGAACAAATCGATCAGAGAAGCTTAGCATCTGAGTGGTGCCAAAAAATGTCTTAAACTTAGTAACAAAAAAAAAGAAGAATCATGGTTCCAAACTGGTTCCAAGTTCACAATCAATGTCAGATAGGAATAAAAACTTCACAATTACAAAATCACAATCACAAGTGGTACCAAACTGGTACCAAGTTCATAATTAAATTGTCAGATACCAAAACTGGTACCAAGCTCACAATCTCAAAATAGTACAAATCAAACGTATCAAATCAAATAACAACTATGTCAGATAGGATAACACAAATCACAAAATAATTCCTTCACACAACTCCACTTTTTTTTTTTCTATCGACCCAGTTGCGAACCTGAAACACAATGGTTAGGAGCGGCAGTGAAGTGTTGTATTAAAGACCAGACTTGAGTAGCAAACTGGCATTAGGAGAGGGAGGCGACGCTGCAGTTGCCTCAAGCTCGAGTGGGTAGCTACAAGCTTTACTGGTGCCATCCTCCTCAACAAAGCTTTACTGGCTGATAGTGGCTGCAAGTGGGTGGAGGGCTGCGAGTAGGTGGAGGGCTGCAAGTGGCTGCGAGGGGAGAGAAGAGAGGAGTGGCTGTGAGTTGCTTGAGGAGAGGGAGAGGGAGAGTGGTCGGCTTGTGGTGAGGGATGCCATCAGAGAGGAGAGGGAGAGGGGATTCTCTCGGCGGGGTTCGGATGGGTCTCGAGTGAGGAGGAGGCAGGCGAGAGAGAGAGATGAGAGCGGCGATCTGGGGTTCGGATGGGTCTCGAGTGAGGAGCGGCGCTGCGAGAGAGACGAGCCCCTCTATTTCGTCGCCTCAGCTTCCTCCCTCTGCAATTCTTTTAATTTCAAAGATTAAAATTGAACAGAATAACGTTGAAAAACGAAACGGAATAGGCCCATTTCGGTTACGTTCCGTACTTACCAACGAAACAGATTTCGTTTCCGTTTCTGTTCCGCTGAGTGAAACGCAACAGAAAATCGTTCCGTTTCCGCTCATTTCGGACGGAACGGAACGGAAACGTGCGAAACGGCATGAAATTGACAGCGCTAGTCGTAACTCGTATTTGTACGGAGTTCGTCCAGAGGTATATTCTTCAATTTTTTTTTCCTAGGCTTGTTGATTATTAAAATGTGTTTTAGGTGACCTTACATTAAATAGTCAATATGAACTCAAGTAGAAAATAGATTTTTTTTATTGGTACTATTCAATAAAATAGATACCAATATTTTTTTTAACTTAATTAATTAGTAGATGAAATTTTCATTTAAAATTTTTTTATTTGCTTCTATGATAAGTATCTCATGGGATATATAAAATTAAGTTTAAGGGTGACGTTAAAAGTCAATTGTTGATAATGGATAAAATCATAAAAGGCGCCTGCTGATGTTAGTCATTACAGGATTTAATGAAAGACACATTATATAGAAATAATTAAATGTATCAAATGGGCTTTCTTCCGAACCGAATAAAATGTTTTGAATAATTTGATATGTTTATCTTTTCTCATGCTCATGAAAATAAATTTCTTATTTTAACTTTTGTAATTGCGCCCTTTCAATTGATACGCCAAGTTCGATACAATTAATTAATTAATTTAGTTAATGCACAAGATAAGAGCAAACTAAAAGCCTATATCGTTCTGATCATATCCTTTTTTTTTTTTCTTTTTTTGCCCCCTTTTATTTTTCGCTTCTATCGAGCATACTCTCCTTAATAGGCGATTCGGTGTGAATGACGCGAGTTGTACGTCTTAAAGGAAAATGCGTTAGCCTCAGTCTCGAACTCTCGATTGGAAAGTACACTTTTATATATATATATATATATATAGATAGGCTATTGTCCTATGATAGGACTGAGGAAATTTCCTATTCATTTTGTAGCCGACCGATCGGGTGAGGATCGATGAACAGATGAGATCTGACGACCAAAAATTAGATCGCTGGAGGAGCCATATCTTTAATATTTTCCGTCCACTTGTGTTTCCGTCTCTTGCTCCTTCCGTTTCCTTAACATCTTTCTCCCCTCTCTTCTAATCTCCGCTCTCTCTCTCTCCTCTCTCACCTCTTAGACAAAGAGGAAAAACCCAATATTTCCATCTCTCTCACTCTCTCGTTCCTAGATCGCTACACCTTACCCCTCCTCCACTTCGCCTCGCTCGATTTTCGACAGATTGAGGCCATATCGATCAAGCTGGAATGTAAACCCTAGAATTAGTTAAGCGCCTTAATTTCTCCTCTTCTTTGATTTTTCTTTTTTTCTTTTCTACGAATTCGAGATGTTACTTCAGTGCTCAGACCTCCCCATAGCTGAGGCCACTTATGAATTGGTTCCCGTGGGAATTTTTGAAATTAACGAAAGTAAGGTTTTGTTGCAATTGGTTTTCAAAGCAACTGTGTACGGTCTGACAGTAGTCTTGTTACTTCGTCTAGTAAAGTTGTTTGGGTGAGTCGTCCTTTCTTTTAAGTTTGAATTTTGCTCTTACTTGATGAAAGCCATATTTTAATCTAATAAGCATGTTTGAACAAATATACAATAGGATAGAGACATCAAAGCATAAAAAATCCAACATTTATTTGACGAAATTGGAAGAATTATTAAAATTAAAGGTTAGATGTTGCTTACAAGCAGCAAATTTAAAAAAAATAATAATAAAACATTTAATAACAGAAGGTAGATATGCAATCGTCCATCAAATCCCATGTTTGACAACCTTTCTTAATTAATTGGATATTTGGAGTTCCTGATATGTGCAATCGTCCATCAAATCCCTTGATTAACATGAGAAATTGAAAAAACAAAAAAGCGAAAAATCAGGTTACATTTCACCAGCTAAGTTCCCAAGTAAAGAAAAGTTCGTGGGTCCATATAGGGTGCTAAGCCAAGAACTGAAGAAAAAAGAGAACAAAAAATAAAAGAGGAACGGGAGATTGGGGGAAGAGAGAGAGAGAGAGAAACGAGAAGTTGGGCGATCTGTTGTTAGATCTCGAAGGAGCAGGCACAGAGAATCAGGCTAGTTTTTCCTCTTTGGCTGAGAGAGCAGAAAGAGAGAGCGGAAATTGGAAGGGAGATGGGAGAGAGATTGTAAAAGAAACGGAAGGAGGAAGAGACGGAAACATGGACGGAAAAAATGAAAGATATGGCTCATCCAGCGATCTAATTTTTGGTCGTCAGATCTCATCTGTTCACCAATCTTCACCCGATCGGTCGGCTACAAAATGAATAGGAAATTCTCTCAGTCCTATCCATAGGACAATAACCTATCTCTATATATATATATATGTAATTTCTGTAAATCAGGATCTTTTATGGCAAAGAAATTTCGTATTTTTTTGCAACTACAATTTCTTTTTTTTTTTTTTATTTATATCCACCTTTGCAATTAAACATTGTTGTTTTCTTTTTCAATCCATGTTTCTGGCTAAATATGTTACTGGCCAGTTCAAGGGCCTGAGTACTTGATTCTCTCGGAGCCCTTTTCATGATTAGATTAAAAGCCAGCTCATAAACATTCACCTTTCTTTTAGTCTTTGTTAAGATTTGACTACACTTTTTTTTTTTTTTTTTTTAATGTCTTGTTTTCTCCTTCTCTAAAAGAAAGATCTGATATAAACATCGACGGTATTGTCTTATATGTTGTATTAGTATATCATCTTTTAGTTAGTGACGAACTATGTTGCACGGGTGCGGGTGCGGGTGTCGCGTCGGATTCGTTGCGGGTGCGGGGATGCGGCATTTTTCAAAAAACTCGGATACGGCAGTATATATAAAATAATAAAAAAATCATATTATATATCAAAATGTTTGATTTTTTTTCTTGTTGTATATATCATTGGTCAATGGTCATTAATATCATGTTATTAACAAGCTTGTTAATTTTATTGATTAAAAGATTGTCAACACCATTATATTAATTGATAGTCTCACAACTACCTACCTCTTCCAATATTCTAAAAACAGAAGGTCCTGGATGAAAAATACATCCAAAGTACACCTCCCATCTGGGCCATCTCCGTGGGACCCTGCTCCTGTGTCGCGCGGCACGCGTGCAGCGCACCTCCACGAGCCGTTCGATTTTGATCGGGCGGTACAATTTTTTTCGGGCCTATCAATCTGTTACATGCACGGAGCCCCCATAGCCATCAGATTCAGATCAGACGGCCCACAGGCCGCGCTGTACGCGTGCCGCGCGACAGCAGATCTGAATTCATCTCCGTGTACTTCCCTCTCTCTCTCTCTCTCTCAATCTCACCACAAAATTACCATTCCAACTCTCGCCATGTCATCTCCGTTACCATCTCCACCCGACCACCTCCACCATTCTCCTTCACCACCTCCACCCGAAACCCAGCCATGTTCGTCCAAAACCAACCCCAAATCCTCCGACTCCATCTCAAGCGGAGAGCGCATCCTCTCCTTCGTCATTCGAGCAATCGTCATGGCGGCGGCGATCCCTCTCTTCTTCCTCTTCGCCAGTGTCGCCGCCATCCTCCTCCTCCACCTTTGGATCGCCGGAGCTGCTCTCCGCCGCCATCGAAGCCCCAATTCCAACCTCATTTCTAACCCTAGCCTTATCCCGAACCCCTTAGATCTGACTCCGACGAGCTGGATACGCGCGTCTACACCGAATCCTGACCGAATCGAGCAGTCAAAACTCATTAAATAACCGGACACGCCACGTGGAGCGTCGGGTGCGTGTCGCACGCGAATCGCACGAGAATCCGCGTCGGACACGCGTCCGACACGGGATACGAGTGTTCTGGGCCGTATCCATGCAACATAGGTGACGAAATAACTTGATCCAAACCTGTCTAATTTGAGCGTAAATGTTTTGGGAAAATAATTACTGCCATCTATGAACACATACAAACAAATAATTAAAAAAAAAAAATTGAATATGCATATAAAAATCTGATGGGAATAAAAATATGACTCGATCCTTCTTGTTGAAGCTATTTTGCCACAGAGAAATGTCAGTTATAAAGTAGTGCTGATGATTCTTTGTATAAATATATGTATATATATATATATATATATATATATATTTCTTTTTATAACAAAGAAATTGAGCACGAAATTGTAGACGAAATAAGAAAAGAAAAATGCAAGTCTGATTTCCAGATTTTGGCATTTCATCATAATTTTGAATTCCAGAAATAAGGTGACTGTAATAAAAAAAAAAAATTATGTTATTAAGCTTCAGATATAAAAGTTCAACAAACACTTTGTGAATAACAATTACAATTTGCACCATTATAAAAGCACATCTTTACACTAGTATTAATAATTAAGTTGTAAAATTAAGAAGGTGAATTGAACAAGTGGAACAATAATCCGTAAATATGTAATGAATTGAGCATAGATGAAGTAGAAAGTAGATAAATTAAATGACAAATCAAAGTAGATCATATAGTAAATAAGTAAAAAAAAAAACAAAAAAAAAACAAACAGCAACTTCATTAGTTGAGCCATAATGTCCTTACTTATAATCAAAGAAACATGAAACAAAGAAACAATAGAAAGGAAATTTTCGAAATTTTTTTTGAAGGTCAGGTGGCAAGCACCACACTGACAAATTTATTAAAAGTAAAATATGTACAGAAATTCTCGAAATTAATAACACATCTTGACATCCATAATCGTTCCAAAAAGCATAAATTAAATCTTGACAATCTTCAACAATATTGGAAGGATAAATCAGTGCAATCCAAATTTGTGGTCCAATGAGGTCGGTTGTCAGGCAGAATCAGATCAGAATCACCGATCCCAAGCTCGGCAGCCGGTGTAGCCTCCAAAACCTCACGGAGTTGTGCAGCCAAATCCTCCAAGAATGCTTCTTGTGGCGAGACATTGAGGTCAATTGCTGGCCTGGTAGACCCAACTGTCGTTTTCTTCTTTTTGATCAAGGAAGAAGGTGAAAGCTTGCTGATGCCGTCGCTTTCTTCTTCTCCACTTTATCCTTCCTCTTCTTGACCTGACTAACAGGCGATGTCGTCGCTTTCTTCTTCTTCTCCACTTTTCCCCTCCTCTCCTTGACCTGGCTAACAGGCCCTGCTGCTGCCATTTCTTGTGTCTTTTCCACCTTTTCTTTTCTCTTCTCTGACTCTGAGCGAGTAAGGAATGCAGCCGCCACCTCTTCTGAGGGGAAGGTACCGAGCCAAAGAGAAAGGTTTAGATCCACAGGTGTCATGATCAGAAAGTTTTTGGGAATTCGTTGAACAAGGAGTTGGAAGAATGAAACAAGAAAGTTGCACTAGAGTTTTCAAATGAAAGCATATATTACATTTCTTAGTCTATTACTCTATTTATGGCCATCAGTAAAAATTTCTCCGCCGACATTACCAAAAACAGGATAGTACTGCCTAAGTTGTTTATATACTTGTCAAATTTGAAACAGCTATAATATCTATTTTTGTGCAAGCATTTATTAAACAAAATATCTCCGCATAAACAATAACCTTTTTGTTTAGTGTTTCGTACTTTTGCTTAGACTTGACTACGTACTATCGCTATTTTTACGTTTTTGTCTTTTATAGAAGACCTGTAAAAAACATTGAAAATCATTCGAATTAAAATTTCTTCACATTAGAGTTGCTGATAAAATAAATCTGAATAATCCTAATTTGGTATAGAATATTTGAACCGTTACAGGATGACAATGTTTTAGTATACCCTATTAGACCACCACTTTTCATTTGCTATTTGTTATCTACTATATATGGCAGTCGATTGTCCTTAACTGCAATAAAATGATAAAAGTCCCTTCCCCTAACCTGCTAACCATTCAAAATTTAATACGTAGGGTCAAATCAATTACATAATTCACATTCTATCACATCAATAATTAACTACAAATAGGTTTCGAAAAAAAAAATAATTAACTACAA
The DNA here is from genome assembly GCA_027725995.1 of Rhynchospora tenuis. Classification (NCBI taxonomy): domain Eukaryota; kingdom Viridiplantae; phylum Streptophyta; class Magnoliopsida; order Poales; family Cyperaceae; genus Rhynchospora; species Rhynchospora tenuis. The sequence goes on from CM050889.1 coordinate 81,935,706, forward strand.
ATACAAAACTCTTTTTGGTCACTTAATAGATCAAGTATAGAATCTGAATTTTTCACTTCCTAGACACACCCTAAATAACATTCTCAACTTCTTATCCATTTAAAACAATAGTCGCCGACCAATTTGGTCAAAAATTATAGACCATGAACCTTACAACCCGTTTATCTCGGTGAATTAAAGAAAAGCAACAAACCTTGCGTGACTTTTCAATTCTGCTGCAACTTTCTTAGGAACAAAATGGAGTATTCATCCACAAAATAAATATATACATACTTTGTTTTACGTTTTTTTTTTTTTTTTTTCCTGAATCATCTTACTCACAAGTTTTTTATTTATACGAATAAAGGTGTAAATTTGTGTAATTGATCGATTTCTAAATAATGTAACTTTTGTATGGTTATATGTGCTCTTTCTCTGGCCATAAATTCATTATATGTAATGAATTAAAACTTAAATAAGATAAGAAGATAAATGACGAGAAAAGAGTATATATATATATAACCTTCGGATATAACATTTTTATGAATATGAAAGAAAGAAACAAGCAACTATCCTAATCAATTACAGATCTATATCCTTTCAAAAAGCACAACTGAATATCCCCAATAAGTTTAACAATGTAAGAAGGAGAAATCAGTGCAATCCAAATTTGTGGCCCAATGAGGTCGGTTGTCAAGCTGAATCAGATCAGAATCGCCGATCCCCAGCTCGGCGGCCGGTGTAGCCTCCAAAACCTCACTGAGTTGTGCAGTGAAATCCTCCAAGAATGCTTCTTGTGGCAAGACATTGAGGTTAATTGCTGGCCTGGGGGACCCAACTGTCGTTTTCTTCTTTTTGATCAGGGGAGAAGGTGAAAGCCGTGCTGATGCCTTTGCTTTCTTCTTCCCCTCCTCCACTTTTTCCTTCCTCTTCTTGACCTGATTAACAGGCGCTGTTGCTGCCATCTCTTGTGTCTTTTCCACCTTTTCTTTTCTCTTCTCTGACTCTGAGCGAGTCAGGGATGCAGCCGGCGGGTACGCATCGTGCGCTGCCACCTCTTCTGAGGGGAAGGTGCTGAGCCTGAGAGAAAGGTTTCGATCCATGGGTGTCATGATCAGAAAGTTTTTGGGAATTTGTTAAACAAGGAGTCGGAAATGAAATAATGAAGTTGCACTAGAGAAGTTCTCAAATGAAAGCATATATTACATTTCTGAGTCTACTACTCTATTTATGGCCATCAGTAAAAATTTCTCCGCCGACATTACCTAAAACAGTCGTACTACCTAAGTCGGCTATGCTTGTCAAAATTGAAACAGCTTAAAATATCTATTTCCTTTGCTGAATGCGTGTAACAATACTTATATCGTAACTACCTAAATATAATCTCAAGGACTGCCGTATATAATTCTCTATTTCTCCGTACATACAGCATAATTAGCAGTGTTGCACAACTTATAAAGTCATAGCGCGTCAGTGTGCATAAACACACTCTAAAAACTTTGATTTCAAAGGAAAAGATATATATTTATATGTTATTTGAAATCATCTTAAAATTAGAATCCGTTTCGCGAAACTTTATTCTCAAGGGGGAGAGAAAAGGTGCAAAAACGCACTCTAAAAAATTAAAATCAAAATTGACTAAAAATATAATATGCTTGACCTAGACCGCACATGCAGGACTGACAACTGACAAGATTTCCGGTGTAACATTTGGTTCAATATAATATCTACTTTTTAAGGAAAATTTAGATTTATGCCATCCATCGAAAATTTGAAAATTAGAAAAATGCCACACAACATGTAAATATTTTTAGAAATTTGACACATATATTCCATCTCCATACACAATTTTTTATACTGAGTCAAACACCTTCAAAGATTGAAAAAAGATTCTATGAAATTTTAAATTTTCGAATTTCAGAATTTCAAATTCATTTTTTTAATTTTAAATTTAAGAATTTTAAAATTCAAAATTTTAAGTTGTTTATAAATTTAAATTTCGAGATTCTAAAATTCCAACTATTAAATTTCTTAATTTAAAATTTGAAATTTCAAAATTCAGAATTTGAAAATTTGAAATTTTAAAATTTTGAAATGTAAAATTTCAGGATTAAAAATTTAATATTTGAAATTTTTTTTATTTTAATATTTAAAATTTGAGAAGGGAGTGTATTTTGATCACTATGAAAAAATTATGTATAGAGATGGATGTATAAGTAATAAATTTTTGAGCAAATTAAATTTGGAGCGGCAGTTTTAAAAAATGTAACTTTAAGGTCATATTTTGTAATTTTCAAATTTTGAATTGAAGTGGTATAAATCTAATTTTCTCTGTTTTTATCGTCAATGCCTAAAGTTAAGCCAAAGTCCCACTATGCCGTACCCTATATTTATGTTCTCTTTTTAGTCACATTTTTCTGTTGAGTAGACCCCCAAATTTAAGTAAAAAGCAACAAATTAACCTGTAGAAGTATAACATATATGGCAACCAAAATTAAGCAATTTAAATCTAAAGCTTTTAATAGAGAAGAAAATCCCCAAAGGTGTTATCCGCCGAAGCTGGCAACAATGTGGTGGATCTTTTCAGTTGATGCCCACGGGCCCACGGCCCACCAGATCCGTTAGTAAACTCATTACTACAGAATCTATGATGGGCTCTCTTGACTACATACAGCAGTCTGGAGCAACTAGCTACGTACTTGACACCTAACTTCTCTCAACACAAACTAAATCCTGGCTGCTCAAACCCAATAGTTCAAGCGCTGTCCCAAGCAATCCCTTGCTTCTTGCTGGGATTGGTGCTCTAGTAAGAGGCAACATACTGCAGGTTCGTCGTCTGCTTGTTTGTCATACCAAAAGCATATGATAGTGCAATTGCAGTACGTAGGCTCTGTTGTTAAAGAAAACGAAGAGAAGGGCTTTGTGGAAAGGGTGGTGGAAGAATACATCATAATGGATAATTTGTTGGTTGTGTCGACGTCGACCAAGGACCATTTTTAGCATTACTGTCCTTTACCGATTTGGTGTCAGGGAAATCTTTGTTTGTCATTGCAGCGTTTCTAAATGGCAACTTTTGTGAGAATGCCTCTTAGCTAGCAAATGCTTTTGTATTTTTATTTGTCTTACAGAGTTTAGGACTACTAAATGCTTCCCTGCAATCAAACACTCTGTTGACCAATATTATTTACTGTTTTTAACTAAGAAAAAGAGGAGAGCTTAAAAAACCAATCAATCAAACAATCAATCAGTATATTTTGAAAGACAAACATATCTCATTCTTTTTGTGAAACCGATTTGTGAAATTTTAAAATAGGAAATCAAATTTTATGCAAGCATTCTACTAAGGAGATTAATTTGAGCAACAAAAGTACAAACTATAGATGTGGAAACTAATTGAAGATAAGATACCAGAGAAAATCAAATCTCAGTTTGGTAACTTTGATTGGAATCACACAAAAAGATTTGAAGTCCTCTGGCTCTCCCTTTCAATCTCTTCCCTTGATTTGATTTGCTACTGAAAAGAGAGAGTTACAAATAGGTGGACCGGACACAAAGTTCAAGCCCTCTGTTCATGTATATATTAATTTTTGGAGTCATGCAAAAAGCATTGAAATTACTTTTTAGTTCTTTTAACAGAGTACCAAATTGTACAATGGCAGCTTTAGACCAATTTCACACAGAACATGTGAATCGTTATTTCTGGCCAGAAAGGCAGAAACCCTTGAACTCGTTGGGAAAGAAAATAGATGCAGCGTAGTAAATTCAATTAATCAAATATGGGTCCCAATTTTCAGGACATAACTACATATGCACAATTCACTTTTCATAGATGTACGGATGTACAATATCAATGAAAAATGATGCTTGTGAAGTATACATCTTTGCATTAACGATCTACAGGATTTCAATTAATTATTAAAATAAAAAGAACAAAAAAATATTGTTATGACTAGATATAGAAATCTTTCTATCCAAAATTTATTTAATGCACAAAGCTAATTTATATAAAAACTTGTATTATTTTATAAAATTCAGATTTAATTACCAATAAATACTTTTTGAAAAATTAAATCAAGACATTGCACTAGTGTTTTAAACAGTGGTTGTTGCTCCATCTATGTGATGTCTCAATTGGTATGAAATTCAACGTCTTTAGCTTAGTTAAAGTAATATTGTATATTAAAAATACAATTTTTAATAATATTTATACGATATCCAAAACAACACTGTATCAGTATCATGCATTCATGTGCCAAACTTGATACAGTGTTGGCCCAATTCATACAATGTTTATGGGCCAAGACCAAGCTAAACGCATAGCAATTATTTCCATGTGGCCCAGTTCATACAGGGTTTATGGAAGTAAATCCGATCTGCACATCAGCACAGGAACGAGATCCTCCGGGAGGCCATCCATTGATGGTTTTAGATCTGGACCGTCTGATTTAATCTCAACGATTAATACTGCCCCGTGCATAATACCAGGATCGATAGGCCCGAAAAAAATTAACTGTCGAGATCAAATTGAACGTCTTCGATCCAAAAACATCCACTGGACGTTTTACAAAAACGTCCAGAGAATCCCCGCCCCATCAGCACATGTGTAGTATAATGCATTCTTAAAATGATTTTTCTTCTTCTTCTATCTAATTCTTTATTTTTTCGCCCATACAAAAGCACAAACAACCATAAAAATTAATTCAAAATTTTGAAAGCACTACAGCGAGATCAATTTCGCTGCTTGATTGTAGTACGGATACAACACGATAACAATTTAATGTTTATAATTCAAATAACACACAAAAAACACTGACTTTTTTTAATGAGAAAAGCAAAAAAAAATGTTAATTACTTAAATTAAATGAATTAAAAATGCACATTATAATTCTTTTACTAGTATAAATATAATACTTCATTCCACAAATCAGGACTCAGGAGTGAAGGTGTGATAATTGCCATCTATACTACTCGGAGTCGTCCATAACACAGCTAGCATACCCATTATTTTATTTGAGATTCGGCACGATTATTTGAGTTTGACCCATCTGATACGGTCACGATTCGACGCTGGTGCACGTATTGGATCTATTAGACCATCTACCGATTCACTTTCAGCTATATATATATTATATATGGGCAATTCTGCCGTGCGGACAGATTAGATCCGATTCAAATCATTTTTGGGGCCGAGTAAAAAAATTAGCAAGTGTATTTTGACCTCACGGCAGAATTTGCCATTGTTTATTATATATAATGGAGGGCCCACCTACTTGACATTATCCTTCTACAAGGTGGCCTAGGCGCATCACGTGCAGCTCATGAAGGAAATTCTTCAATTCAGCACCGTTCGGCGTACCTTATATATTGTATGCATTTTAACCATAAAAGTTCAATGTGGGACTAATATAGTCTTTCAAAACCGGACAGTCTTGTACTTGTAACTAGGGTGTACAACGAGTGGGTTGACTATATTTTATCGAAATTTGAACCCAATCCGATAATGACGGGTTAAGAAAAAAATTTAATTAACTCATCCATTATCCAACCCAACCCAACAATATTTTTTATAGATGGGTTTTTACGAGTTAAACGAATTTCACGGGTTCAAAATTTAATCAAATAAAAAAATAATTTTAAATATTATAAAGATAATTTAATAAATAACATCATAGCAAATGTTTGAGATATGGTTGATAGAAAAAAATTCTAACAAAATAAGTCAAAATATCTTCATAAAAAATTGATAACATGATCAAAATTCAAGTTAAAGAATATGTACTCTTAAATATATTTAAAATTTCAAATGTTGATTAAGTTTATTAGTGTATGCAAACAACGAAGAAATACGATGTCAATAATAAAAATAGAGTTTGTATTAAATATGATAAAATCTTATGAAATTTTAGCATATCTTAAGATAAATTATTTTTAAATCATAATGAATCCAGTCCGAACGGATTACTACTATAAACCCATAACCCAACCCAAATGAACGGGTTTGACAAAATTAAAACACGTACCCGACCCAACATCATCTTAACTCGGTACAAAACGGGTTGGGTTGGATGGGCTGAACGGGTCGAACGGGTCGATGGGTTTTTTTACAGCCCTACTTGTAACATAGGCTCCAGTCAAATTGTAATATTTTTCTTAACTTTTTTTTATTATCTACTCATTGAACAAATTATTATGAAAATATTTCTTATTAATATTTATTTATTAATATATATATCGCCACATCCTTACCGGAGATTTTTGAAAATTTTTGAATCGCCGCACCCGCACCGCACTGATTCAGTTCCATGCAACATAGATTGCCATACAAAAGTAACGGAGAACTCCATTTCTGAGAAATGGACCTGTTGTTGTATATTAATTTTGCCTAAGAATAGACAGTCCAGTAGATTGGACCGTATTTTATACGGATCACTAAGAATTAGTTTCGAAGTTTATGCCATCTCCAGTCGCCATGGCGAAGCTCCTCCTTTGCATCGTGTTTGCAACTGCAATTCTCTTTTCAGGTAAATTAAACTTTCACCTGATCGAATTGCTCGCTAGCTTTATTTGATTCGAATCTGACGATGCTTTTGTACTTCCAGCTTCCGCAAAGAAATCTGGTGATGTGAAAGAGCTTCAGATCGGTGTCAAGGTATCGAACTGTAGATTCAGATCGCTTTGAATTTTATCTTAAAGGGTCGATGCAGTGTCTTTGGTAGCGATTGGAGTCCAAATATGGGCCAATTCTGAAGGGCCGCATTCTTAAAATGAAGTAGTATTCCCGTCTTTCATACATAATGTTGTTGAAATTGTGGGTTAATATGCAGTGTCTTTTATACAATTTTTTTTTAAAATGAAGTAGTATTCCGCTCTTTCATACAATTGTTGTTAAATTGAGGGTTAAAATGCAGTGTCTTTCATACAATTGTTGTTTGTGAGATGTGTTTTCCCAAAGCTGCAAAGTGTAGTATTCCCATTTAGGATTGATTGGGCATCTTCTATGATAATCTGCCTTAGCTCAAGAGTTTATTTCTTTAAATTATGTTATGAAATGAAGTAGATTTGTAAGGATTAGAGATAAAAGATGGTTTTATTTATCCGTAGCAAGTAGCAACCTGGAATGGCAACAAAACATGGTGTGGTCAATTTTTTCATCTGCCTTGATTTCTGGTCCAAATGGGTCTAAAGTCATTCCAGATTCAAATCCTTTGAGCCAGTTCTTGGATTGAGTATTTCGTATGTTAGGATTGTTTTAGGTTGGGGCTCAGATTCTAGTGTTGGGTTGTTCATGTGCTTTGAAAAGATATTTGGCAGCCAGCCTCTCAAATTCTGTACTTGTCAGGTTCATTACTGTTCCCCTACATGTCTTCCTCAGCTGAACTTTTAAGGTTTCTAGTTTTGATGTATTTCTTGGGTTTTTTAATTGCCTATTTTGTTAGTTGAGGCTTGAATGGCACAAAGCATTAAGGGTTTTATTGAAAGAATCTAAAGCCTTTTTTGTATCTGGAAATTTATCAGCATGGTACCATTTGGTCAGGTTTGAAACTGGTAATTTTTCTAGAGCTAGATATATCGATTTTGCATCTATAATCAGTGCTGGGACTTTTCTTGCAAAGACCGTATTGATTCTTCTTCTTCTGTTGATGCAGTACAAGCCAGAAACATGCAGCATCCAAGCTCACAAAGGAGACCGCATAAAAGTCCACTATAGGGTATGCAAAATTGTCTTTGTCTGTAGTTTTCAAAATTCTATGTGTTAATCAAGTTCTGGTTGATAGACAAAGGAGATCCCAAGACTGAAACAGTTTGAAACCAGCACCGGAAATGTGCCAAATCAGCCAAGATCAGTAACATGATGTCTGGTACAGTTGTACCATCCCTGCATGAAATTAGTTTAATTGTTAGTAAATTAAAATTATAATAATAAGAAAACATAACAAAAGGAGGCATATCGTAACATATGTGGTAGTGGTACTATGTCGTCTCACTTATCTTATTAGAAATGTATTGTCTGGCAAATTTATTAGGGGACACTTACCGATGGGACGGTGTTTGATTCCAGCTATGAGAGGGGTGACCCAATTGAATTTGAACTCGGAAGTGGCCAAGTCATCAAAGGTTTGTGGTTCGTCTTGTTTTTGTTTTGTGCTCAGAATAATAAATTACAGCAATGTTTCTAAAAAGTTTAAGAATAAGGTAGCTTCTGAATTATTTGACAATGTTTACACTGTTACTGCCATCATGCTTCATTCCACCAAAAGAGAGGAAAAAAAATATATTTATAGTTTCACTTTAGTCAGGGCTGACTGGGAATTAGTCCTTTTGAAGGTATATCTCTCACTTGAAATTGAAAGTTTCTTTGGAAGTTGGAACTAATGGTTTACATTTTGTGTAGGTTGGGACCAGGGGCTTTTGGGTATGTGCGTGGGTGAGAAGAGGAAACTAAAGATACCAAGCAAGCTTGGCTATGGTGATCAAGGATCCCCTCCTACTATTCCTGGTATCTTTTATTTATTTATTTTTTTTTTTTGGTTTTTCACTTTCACCTTAATTTTCACCATTTTTTTTTAATTTAGAAAAGCACCCAACTCAATTTCAATTTAATTTGGTCTATGAATGCTTATGTATTAATTTTTCTAAAATTAAATGTAACCAGGTGGAGCCACGCTGATATTTGAGACCGAACTTGTCGCTGTTAATGGCGAGCCATCAGTAGGAGACAGTGAACTCTAGTTTATAATCATTATGCCCGTTTGAGTTTTGTTAATCAACTTGGAGGACAATTTTTGTTTTTGGTTAATACATGGAGGATAGTTAAGAAAAAAAAGAATTAGAGATCTCATTTTATGTCAAAATGCTTTTCAATGCTTGTACTTCCAAGGTGACATGCATTTTTTCTTGGCTTTTTATCTGTTCTATTAATTGCATCAAACACTAGATATCACCACCCATATTGCATTGATGAATTGGTACTGAATAAGCTCTGTGCTTTTTGTTTGGGTAGTGGTTAACAACAGATAATGGTGCAGCAACCCACAATTTGGTCTACAACCGTGGTGTAACAACACTTCAAAAAGCTGTGGTAAATTTTGATTCTAATTTAGTAGGATGGTACTTTCTTTCATTATTTATACGAGGGATGCTCTCTCCTAGTCAACGTTATTTGCTTATAGGGAAATATTAAGTCTGTATTTGCTATATTTCGGACTCGAATAGTCGGATCTTGTCCGCTCGAGAATCATACTGTACATTATATCATAACATTTCCTTCACATTTTTTAAGTTTTACTTTATAAGGAATTAATACATAAGAAAAATGCACTTTCTTATTTCCCTTTTCTATTTTCATCAATATCTTTCACTTATGTTTGGTTTTGGCCCCTCTCAAATAGAAAACGAAGTATGAGTTCCATATTACGCGATTTGTTTTTCCAAAATTTGCAATTATTACGCAATTAAACCAAACATCATTAACATGTAATTATCCATATTAAAATATATTAGGTAAAATATTACCCTGATTAAAGCCATCTGATGTCTCTCCCGCATGATCCGTTGCGCTGGTTACAACTGGTTTTTCTTTCCCCAGAAAATCACTAACCACGTATAATGATAATGAAATGGACTGATTTTTTTTTTTTTCTTTTTTGCCCTGTGATATATTTGAACCGCAAGTTCACCTCTATTGACTACGGCAATCAAGCAACCACCAGGTTTTTTTTTTTTTTTTTTTTTTTTTTTTTCTAACGAAGCACTGTCATTATCTTTTTCTACTTGAGAAATATTAAAAGTTGCTATCAGTTTTTTTTTTTCCCATAAATCTCAATTAAGATATTTTGAAACTTGCGACTATTTATTTTAAACTTAAATTAGCAGTTTATCTATATATTCTATTGACCTTTCTAAAGTACATATTTACTTCATGTCATTTGCGTTCCACAAATTCACGCTTTTATTTGTTCTACCATCATTACTGCGCTCACAGCAGTAACATTGCACACTAACCACATTATTCATCCTCGCTCTTATCTATAAATTCTCTATTTCAATTCGTCATATTTTAGATATAAGTATTACACCTTTAATTTGTCATATATAGAAAAGGTTATTTTGTAGAATTTAAACTATTATGGCGTAGATTTTTTTTTTTTCTTTTTACGTAGGTAAGCGCCATTTTTTTCTAATTAATACAAAGGTTATGCATAAGGGTATTGGTGGAAATTGATAACAAAAATTTATGCAACAGAATTCACTATTAACACAATTTTCTTTTTGAAAGTAAGATTGACATATAAAAATATTTAACATACTTAATTTCCTTTAAATGCTTTAAGATTAATTAATGTATCAATAATTTTAGATCACATATTGTTTTAACAAATTCTAAATTGAATAAGAACCGTTCTGAATTATGAAAATCAAAATTTCCGTACTATCATTACAACAATAGTAGAGTATGACTTGCTAAAATTTATGATAAGGTAAAAAATAATAAGTAAGACTATGAGAAACAAAATTATACAAATGAAAATAAAAAAAATTTGAATTCTCTAAATCTGGTAGAAGACCGATCATTGGAAGTTGGACTTTATTTAGCAGATGCTTAATAGTGATTAGGATGATAATTTGTTAAATTGGGTAAACCTGACTTTTTAGATTCTAGCATTTTGTTCTAACAAACATCTCCACATTTGGGGCCTGTTTGGTAAGAAGGAATAGCGTTCCTTAAGGCGGAATAAGAGGTTATTCCTCCAACTGCTGCCAAACGGGTTATAAGTTAAGGAGTCATGATGAGGAATAACGCTACTTAACTTATGACATCTAAAATGGTGGAATAAGATTTGGCTCTGGGACCCACATGGGGAATAACGCTTAGAAAACTAATTTCTGGAGTATGATGTCTTTAATGCCCTTCTATTTTTTAGTATGGCTAATTGTGGTGATTTTTTAATGATGCGATCCAATTTAGGAAATTCTGAAGTTCATTTGTTTAGAAATTGCTTTTTATGTTCACCACATATTTGAGCAGAAACAAAAGTCCATTTTTTTAGATTAATATATGTTTTTTCTCTTCTATTTTTTTCTTTAAGTTGGCAAAAATCTAACCAACTATTGAGCTTTTTGCACTAAATATTCTTTGTAATTATTATCTTAGTTCGTGTGTATCTCGATTTAATGGCTTGGACTTGTATGTCTACTCTTGATTTTCTTTAATCAAATATTAATTGTTTCATTCTTCTCGTAACTCTTTCATTTATAATGCACATAAAGAGTGCATAAATAAAAGGAATACATATGAATCATACTTGTTTGCTGGTAAATAATGGGATGCTTAGAACGATACATTCTCGTGAAGGGCATTATAGTCTTTTCTCCATTTATTTTTAAATATTATTTCTTACATTTAACTTATTCCTCAATTTGCATAACCAAACAATAACCAAACAAGAATAATTTCTTCCTCCTTAACATTACATAAATTCTTCTCCCTTAAATTATCCTCATAATTTATTCCTTTACCAAACACCACCTTGAAGTTTAAATTTTTACATATTTAAACTTAAAAATTTACATTGTTCAAAATTCAATTTTGTAATTCTTTTGTAAAATTTCATGGTGCAAACATATTTGTTACGGGACAAGAAAATTTGAACAAGTAAAATTTCAAATGTATATTTATTTGAAAAAAAAAATCAATAATTATACATACTTAAGATTTAAGAGATACCAAATTTCATTTTATATATATATATATTTCAAGCTATTACTCCTGATTGTTAATTTACAGTCCACAGCAAAAGCACTCATAGAAATTAACACGCTACTGCACTCAAAAAGAAAAAAAAAAATCAGAAATTTGATGATTTATTTTTCAATTTTCATATATCCAAGTCGTATAAAAAACTAGTCGATACATCTCAATTCTCAAACTGTTGCTTTAACTAATTAGCAAGTTTCCTTGAGAGACGATCAAGTCCAGTTAATTTGAAATATGAAGTCGCTAGTATAATCAATCTGTTAATACATCTGATTCTACTGTTTGTTTGACACACGTATTAAATTCCAAGCAATATGAAATATTTTATTGCTCGTTTATCACAATCAGCTAAAACTTAATCCGACGGCGACAATGAGAAAACACAAATAAAAAAGTATGATCTCTGTAACAAAATTAATCCCTCAATCTTGCGCAAGCAAGACTAAATTGATCTCTGGAAAGTGATTCTCAGCATCTTGATCTTCGAAAAAAAGAATTGATTCTTAGCATTGTCCGTTTATTCATCTAAGACCCTGATTAGAATCAGTTCTTTTTTAAAAACACAGAATATCATTTCATTTCATTATATTTTTTTTTTAATCAAACTGCGGCTTTGATGTCATTTGATTGCAATTTTCATGTTATCAGATCCATCAAAATCTTGAGAAATCAATTCTACTGAAATCAAATCAAATGAAATCCCACGTAAAAACATTTTGATCAAAGCCTATGTTTATTTCCAGTGAGTGCACATTTCTCTTCAATTTTAGTTTTTTTAGTAGCAAAATCCCCTGTTAGAAACTTGAGTAGGACAGTGAGGTCCAGGTGTCATAAACTTGGAATTAAAGCCATTTCCTCATATAACTCCGCGCAGGACCCAACAATAGAGAAAATGGTTCTGATGAGCATTATCAGTTGATTTATTACACATATTGGTCAATATATTATAATCTTAATATCAGCAGGTAAATCAAATACGGTACAAAAACTTTTCTTTCCAGTACATCTCGCCTAAATGCATTTCTAAACCATTTTAGGACCATAGAACAATTATAAATTTAACAGGTAATTATAAGTAATTTATTGGTCTAGTCCAACTCCTAGGCCAGTACTAATTCCACTCCTAGTTAGAGAAGAACAAAGAAATAAAATCGAGCACAAATCATCCACAGGCTCGTATCTTCTCAACATACAAGACAAGATTACTTGGCCATTTAGGTACATCAGAGTGCCCCGTTACTTTAATTGCCATGGATGTGCCAATCATCCCAGCTTCCAATACTGTTTGTACCAATCAGAAGCAACAAAGTAACATTTCCTCAGTGTAATCAAGCCAATCAAATCAGAACCAAGAGCGTACTATTGCACTGGAGCAAGCTTCCAATTGTATGTTAGTTGAAAATCAGAAACTTGCAATAGAAGACTGTAGCCACAAAATGTTGTAACTAGCCAAGAAAATGGTACCTGCAGTAGGTAATATTGGGATTAGTGAGAAGCGTGAAAGTAAAGTTAGAAAATAAAGAACTGAAGGTGATCGGATGTGATGCATACTTGGATGCTTTTAATAGTTCAAGTGAAAGTTAAAAAATCATATACCTTCATATTAGAGCTTCTTAAGATCTCAATTAATGGTCTTGCACAACAACAAGCCCCCCTGCTTACACTCCATCAGTTATTCAAAATTCCAAACCCTAGCCACTAATCCAAATTCAATCACAACATGTATCCACTAAGCATTCAATTAAACACCTCTGAGAGAGACCTCCAGTTGCTCCAGCCTCTTTGCTAAATCATGCTTACCTATATGCCTCAACCCATCCACAACCGACTCAAAACTCTGAGCTCTAGGCACCAATCCTACCTCGGTCATCTCAATCAAATAATTTGAGGCCTCAACATATCTCCCACCGCGCACATACATTTTCATAAGCATACTATAAACCGGCCGGTTTGGCGGGTGGCCTTTCTCCTTCATATCACTGAAGAACCCTGAAGCATCTGCAAAACGCCCTGTCTTGCAAAGTGCTTTTATAATTGCTGAATAGAGACTAGGGAAAGGTCGGTGACCGTCTTCAATTGCATTATAGAATAGTCGAAAGGCTGAATCGATATGGCCTTGCTTTGCAAGAGCAGGAATTAAGGTTTTGTATGTAGAGATATCAGGGGACATGCCTCGGTCACTGGCATCGTGAAGCAATGCTGCACCGTGCTCTGCATCCCCATTCCTACAACCCAGCCTCTGATTAATTTACCTTTCGAAAATGCAGAATTGTAGATATTTCAAGAAATGGGAGACAAATAACAAACCTGCAAAGGGCTTCCAACAAAGAGTTGAATGCCTCGACATCCGGCACAATGCCTTCTTTGGTCATGCGAAGAACAATAGATTTAGCTGATTCAAGATGGCCAGCACTAATGAGCCCATCCAAGAGAAGGTCACGACCACGGCATGGTGGTTTGAAGCCCTTTTCTGCCATCTCATCCAAGAAATCCTGAGCCTCCCGCAACTTCCCTGCATTACATGCATTGAGTAGATCGGGTTTTTGATTCCGCCAGACTACTTTTATAATTTTTATTCTGAAGGCCTGGTTTGTCCTAATACATTTCAACCTAATACTAAGGTAAAAATCCTTTGCTGCTGTACTGGTGAAGAACTGCATTGATAAGGAATAATACCAAAAACAATGTCCAAAAGTACTGTTTAATAAGGTAAAATCCAAAACCATGTCAATTTAAGACTGAGGCTGACCTGCTTTGCACCAAGCATTGACCAGGATGGAGAAGGTGCGGCGGTCAGGTGAGACCGATTTGCGTACCATGCGACGTACGAGGGCATAAGCACCATTGAAGTTACGGGCATTGCAGAGGGCAAAGAGAAGGGCATTGTAGACTTCTGTTGTCTGGGGGCAGCCGAAGTGGGGAAGGCGGTTAAAGATCTCAACTGCCTGGTCAATTAGGTTGGCCCCACTATAAGATTCTATTATTGAGGAAAATGTGGATGGGTCCAGTGGGAGGGACCGAGCCCGCATGTCAGAAGCCAGTGACCTGATAAAGGGAAAAAAAAGTTATGTAATTGTATTGGAAAAAAAAAAAAAACACACGCACACACACACAAAAACTAAAGCCTTTGGCAATCACACTTCAGATTATACAATTGTAAAAAGATATAATCAGTAATCAATTTAGTTTTCTTTTCAGTTAAATACTTTAAACCAAACTGTCCTAATTTCTGGATGAAGGCATACAAATTGCAACTTACCAGAGATGAATGCAACATTGCACAATGAATACAGATATTATCTGCTGCTATGATCTGAATCATATTATTCACAACTTTCAGTTGGGAGGATTAACAAAATAGTCGAAAAAAGGGCAATTTATTAACTCTTAAATAGTTAAATTATTTATGTTTCTTATACAAAGATGCAAATTTCCTTAAACTAGGCAAAGTAGCTTCCTTGCAGACATTACACCAGATGCAGTGAAATCACATTTTAAATGATAAAAATTTCATAGGGCATACATAACAAAATTACAAATAACACGAAAATAACTAAAACAAAAACACTAAAAAGAGAAACCAATCACCAAAACAAATAAACAAACTCTAACCAGAGATGGGGCCAGAGGCGGTGTTTAGCGAGAGCAAGCAGAAGCACCGAGAAATGCTCGGCGGAAGGGGCAAAATGGGGATTGTGGGACGACTGGAGCCACTTGAAGAAGCGGACAGCATGGAGGGGGTTCGAGGGCGCGGCGGAGCGGAGAACGCGCAGGGCGAGGTCGGAGGAGAGGGAAGGGAGGCGGAGGCGATTCAGAGTGCGCTCTAAGTAGAAGTCTTTTTGTACGATGGAGGCGATGTGGTGCACCGCCGCGAAGTAGGCGTCTTTGTCGTTGGGGTGGTGGGTTTGGGAGGAGAAGTGGGAGAGGTAAGGGAGGAGAGGTGGGAGGTGGTGGTACTGGAGGAGTCGGCGAACGGAGGTAATGGAGAGGGAGGTGATCATGGTTGTGGTTTTGCGCCGGAGGGGA
The DNA here is from genome assembly GCA_027725995.1 of Rhynchospora tenuis. Lineage (NCBI taxonomy): Eukaryota > Viridiplantae > Streptophyta > Magnoliopsida > Poales > Cyperaceae > Rhynchospora > Rhynchospora tenuis. The sequence goes on from CM050889.1 coordinate 81,951,466, forward strand.
TGTCCAGCTTTGGGCCTCGGTTTTCGATCGAGTGTGAATCGAACAGCGGAATTGCTCCGCTCACTCTATTGAGATCCGGAATTGCTTAGGATCATCCTATAGATCCTATTATCTCCATCATCCCCTCTCATCTCCTCAATAAAACGCGTGAATAACTGTCACGCGTTTATGAGCGCATCTCCTCTTTCCTTTTCTGTTCACAGAGCCTACGCTCTTCACATCCAGATCTCATCCCCTCTTTCCTTTTTTGTTCACATGCGTACGCTCTGTTTTCCTCCGTCTCTCTGTTCTCTCCCTCTCTCAATCCATCCCTCTGTTCCCCTCCCTCTTACCCAGCAGCTAACTGTTGAAGCTGAAACTATTACCGTTGAAGTTACTAAGCTAACTATTGAAGTTGAAACTATTAGCTTTGAACTTAATAGGCTAACTGTTGAAGTTGAAACTATTACTCTTAAAGTTAATAAGCTAACTATTGAAGTTATTGAGCTAACTGTTGAAGTTGAAACTATTACCTTTGAACTTAATAGGCTAACTGTTGAAGTTGAAACTATTACTCTTGAAGTTAATAAGCTAACTATTGAAGTTATTGAGCTAACTGTTGAAGTTGAAACTATTACCTTTTACCTTTGAACTTAATAGGCTAACTGTTGAAGTTAATAAGCTAACTATTGAAGTTACTGAGCTAAATGTTGAAGTTACTAGGTGATGTTCCTTATTTATACACGTATTTTGACCGTACTTAGCCCTTAATTATTGATCAAACCACTATAAATTGTCTCATAAATTGTTATATTTTCCAGGATATTGCTGCTGCCGTGCTTCTTGTTTTATTTTGTAGAATTCCAAGAAAATTCGAGACGAGACGCGACTTTTGTGAAGGATGGATCACTTTCTTAGCCAGATGACTCATTCCTGGCTCACACACACATGCCTTGAGATCACAGGAGCCTAGCACGAGCCATATCTCCAGCGTGGGCTTGATTCTCAGCCCATCCAGCAGACCTGAAGTGCCATTTCGCACCGAAATGGTTTCATTTCGCACCGAAATGCATTTCAGGAAAGTGCGAAATTGGTATTTTTCGGAGAAGGAAAGATTTATGCCGCCTCTCCTTGCCCTAACCGCCTCCTGTGGGTACATATGTGCGTCCCTGACCTCCTGGGCACGGATTCTTCCTTCGATACTCATTTTCCACCTTCCTTACTTAGCGTTTTGGAGCGTTTCCATTGATTTCTTGGAGTTCTTGGCGTTTTTGGAGGGAGCAACAGCAGCACACAGATCCACATCGATTCCTAGGCCAGAGATAGCGAGTATTAGCATTGGGATTCTTCGGTTTACTCTTATATGCTCTTATTTCGTTGTTTTATGGCTTGTATCTTTATTATTTGCATGATACTTGTTGTTATTTCTGTTATGAATATTAGTGAGTAGTTTTATGATGTCTTAGGGTAGTTAGTAGATTAGTTTAGTATGTTGCTATGACTTGATGATTATATTATGATATTTTGTGATTTATTTGTTTGAGAATTATTACTTGCTTGTTTGATTTAATTGTTTGCCTGAAAGTTAGCTTATTGATGATACGTAGCGTTGATAAGATTTAACTCGACCAAATAATTAATAGATCGAAGCACTTGAGATAAACCAAAACTCGAAAGGGTAGGTTAGTTAACGATCGAAAGATCTAACTTTTATTGCACCGACAGGACCTTAAATATCTCTAGAAATCCATTCAAGTATTCCTAAACAAACTAGTCTTAAAACGTAAGTGTAGGATTAGTTGTTTTTGTGGTAAAACCCGACATCAAATCCAAACCGGAACCGAGAAGCGAAAGTTGAGGTTAGGGTTAGGGTCTGGTCGCTTAGTAACCTTCACAAATTATCCTGTAAAATTGTCAAGTCGAAACAACAGGTTTAAGGCAAGTTTTGGTGCTCGACAGAACTCATTTCGCACCGAAATAGTTCTGTTTCGCACCGAAATGACTCTCTGCCTCGATGAAAATCGTGGTAGAGTTGTCTTAAAGCTAAACTAATTGAACACTCATCCTAGGACATTTTATTGCATCTGTTTGAGTCAAGAAATTATAAAAAAATAACCCAAAAACTATTTTATTATTTATTACTTGTTTAGTTGCCTATTTTTCTATTATTATTATTATTACAAATATTTCTAAAAACACAAAAATCCATCCTCTAGCTTTTAAGAAAGATTAAGCCTGGTATTCAACCGTCCTTGTGGGTTCGACACCTTTGCTTTACTCGAACGTCTAGTGAGGTAATTCATAGGTTTAATTTATTTGACCTAGGTTTTAAGCCTTCATCAAATTGGCGCCGTTGCCGGGGACGGTGTTTGATATCGTGTACTTTTTCTAGTATTAAGAGGCTAGATTTTCTTTTATTTAATCATCTTTTTGTTTGCTCTCGTGCTACAGGTTGAATTCTGGCAGGAAGAAGGAAGGGAGTCCACTCTCAACCTCCACCTCCTGTGCGTCATTACTTCCTACGCAGATTGCAAGAGGATCCGGAGCAGCAGCAAGCAGTTTCGGCCCTGCCAGAACCCATTTCGGACCGAAGCACTACCATTTCGGTGCGAAATCATCAACTAGAGAGGCAAACAGCGAGCGAGATGGCAGGAACTGGTGCACCTGTCGACGTAGCAGCAGAGGCAGAGCGCCTCGAGGCCTTGAGGATTCAGCTGGAGCAGAGGGAAGCTCATATCATGGCCGAAAGGAGGCGAATGGAGAATCAAAGGCGCGAGCTTGAGGAAGAAAGGCGCCGATGGACGATGGATGAGGAGAGCGTTCATGAGAACTCCGATGGGGAGGATGCAGCTGGCAACCCCAACAGATCCCTCATGGACTATTGCGCGCCGCGAGTCAAAGACATTGCCGGTCCAGTAGTCATTCAAGGGATCGAAGCGAACAACATGCAAATTCTCCCCGCCCATGTCACAGCCGTCCAACAAAACTCCTTCCATGGAGACGAGCACGAGGACCCCCATGCTCATTTGCAAACTTTTACTGATTATGTTAGATTGATCAAAATGAACGGGGTGCCCCAAAATGCCATTAGACTTATGTTGTTTAGGTTTAGTCTCAAGGATAAAGCCCAAAAATGGTACAAAACTCTCAAAAAGGGGTCGATTAGGACTTGGAATGACATGGCCCAAATTTTTCTTGAAAAGTACTTTCCTGATGGTAGGGCTGATAAAATTAGAACTGAACTTAACAATTTCCAACAAAGTGACGACGAATCCATGGAAGCAGCTTGGGAGCGATTTAGGGACTTAGAAAATTCTTGTCCGCATCACGGAATCCAAGATTGGCTTGTTTTGAAAAATTTTTATAATGGTCTTTATGATAATATCAAAATTAACTTGGATTCTCTCTCAGGTGGTGGCAGTTTCTTGAAGATGGACTCATTGCGAGGAAGAGACTTGATCGAGCAATGCGCAAGGCAATACAACTGGATGCCACAAGTCAATCAACGCCGATCAAGTGGGAAGCAACATGTGAACGAGATCTCAACGAGGGATAGGAGGATTGCCGAGCTCGAAGCAGAGATAGCCGCATACCATTCTCTCCAAGGCTCGCACCTCAATTCGAATACATGTGGAGCTTGTGGCGAAGAAGGGCACACATCCCTACAATGCCCGCTTGCACAACCGGAAGGCCCGCAACAAGTCAACTCCATCAACAACGAGCCTTCCTACTTCCCACGAAATGTCTTTAGTCGTAGTTATTCCTTGCAAGAGGGAGAACAAAGAGATTGGAACCAAATGAACAATCCTGACTTTAGAAAACTCCCGTTTGCCCCCTCGCATTTACAAGTTCCCACCAATCCACCAACCTTGTACAAAAATGCACAACAAAATGAAAACACCAAAGATTTTCAAAAGAAACCTTTTTATAATAGGAACGGTGTACCATTTGTTGTCCAAAATTTCATGCATGAGCAAGGTAAGTACAATTATATGATGGCCGAAGGAATTGAGGAACTAAAATCTAAACTTGGTGCTGTTTCCAGGGTGGAGCAAATGTTGGAAGCACACCTCGCAAGGGAGCAAGGCAAAATTCCAAGCAAGCCACAAGTCAACCCCAATGCCGAGTGCAAGGCCTTGCACTCGTTGAGAAGTGGCAAGCAATACAATGATCCTCCAATGCCGACTTGGGCCGAGACACAACCAAACGCCCAAGATCATGCCCAGGAAGAAGATGAGCCCGTTCTGGAGCAAGTTCTACCATTTCCACCGCTCCAGAACCCAGCCACACCCTCTGGCCCGCAAATCGAGGCACCAGCAGTACAGAAATCGACTTCAGAGGAGCCATTTCGGTCCGAAATCCCTCCATTTCGGTGCGAAATGACACCCACAGAGGCCAAAAAGACGCCTCAAACGAAGAAATCTGAGAAGGGGCCGACTCCAGTGGTCCCCTACCAGCCCCCTGTTCCATTCCCCAGGAGGTTGGCTAAAGAAAAGGAGGGTATACTGTTCAAACGGTTTTGGGAAATGTTAAAGGATGTTCAAATTACTATTCCCCTAACTGACATGTTCACATATTTTCCTATGCATGCTAAATTTTTGAAAGAATTGTGTACAGGAAAGAAGACGATTGAGGAGCTTAAATCGGTGATTTGGAAGAACAAAATGCCGCCCAAGCTCCCTGATCCCGGACGATTTGCCATACCTTGCACGATTGGGAAAGAAAAGATCAAGCAAGCATTGTGTGACATGGGGGCTAGCGTGAGCGTTATGCCAAGGACAGTATATGAGAGAATTGGGTTTGGAGAACTCCAGCCTTCGGTTATGACAGTGCAACTTGCGGATTCGTCTGTTCGGTTGCCATTAGGGGAGTTAATTGATGTGCCTGTGTGTGTAGGAAAGTTTGTAGTTCCTTGTGATTTTGTAGTTCTAGAAATGGTTGAGGATAGGGAAGTACCAATCATTTTAGGACGTCCTTTTCTATGTACAGCAGGCGTAATGATGGATGCCAGAGACGGCACCATTTTGGTCAGAGTGGGGGGGGAGACACTTCAATTTTCGATCCAGCATGCCATGAAGCACCCCAGCTCCATGAAAACTTGTTTCAAAATTGAAGAAATTGATGAAACTGAACTCAATATTGAACAATCTCTCGAACTTCAATATGAAACTGCTCTGGATTCTTATCAATCTTTTCTTTTTGATATCCAGGAAGCCTTAGGAGTCGAAGAAACCTTGGAGGACGCAGAAACTACTCAAAACAGAGAAGAATTGCCTCTTCCCGTACCCATTTCGGGGCGAAATGAACTCATTTCGGTGCGAAATGAATGCCTGGAGGTGGTTAATTTGATGCAAACTGGCGTTTCTGAGCCAAATCCTCCTGTTTCTCCTCAAACAGAGGCCCCCCAAGTCGAGCTCAAGCCTCTGCCAGAGACTCTCAGGTACGAATTCCTTGGCCCAAGTCAATCATTCCCTGTTATTGTTAACTCTGGGCTAAGTGATGCAGAAACAGAAAAGCTTTTGGTAGTACTTCGAGCACATAGAGGAGCAATTGGCTATTCTATCGATGATTTAAAGGGTATCGATCCCTTGATTTGCTCCCACCGGATCTTATTGGAAGACGACCACAAACCGTCAAGAGAGGGGCAGCGTAGACTCAACCCCAACCTCACTGAAGTGGTCAGAAAGGAGGTACAAAAGCTCCATGATGCGGGTATCATCTACTCAATCTCAGATAGCAAATGGGTGAGCCCGATACACGTGGTGCCTAAAAAAGGGGGTACAACAGTGGTGAAGAACGAGAAAGGAGAGATGATTCAAACCAGGATGGTAACTGGGTGGAGGATGTGTATTGATTACCGCAAGCTCAACGCGGCGACACGCAAGGACCATTTTCCATTGCCATTTGTTGATCAGTTGCTTGAAAGGCTTGCTAATCACTCTTATTTTTGTTATTTAGATGGTTATTCAGGTTTCTTTCAAATACCAATCCATCCAAATGACCAAGATAAAACCACTTTTACTTGTCCTTGGGGTACCTTTGCATATAGGCGTATGCCTTTTGGTCTATGTAATGCACCAGCCACTTTCCAAAGAGCCATGATGGCTATTTTCTCTGATTTTATTGAAAAAGACATGGAAGTGTTTATGGATGATTTTTCTGTTTATGGCACTTGTTTTGATTCTTGTCTAACTAGCCTTTCCAAAGTTTTGCAGCGTTGTGAAGAGGTGAACTTAGTATTGAATTGGGAAAAGTGCCACTTTATGGTGCAACAAGGCGTTGTTTTAGGACACATGGTCACATCTAAAGGGATAGAGGTTGACAAAGCAAAGGTTGAGGTGATAGAAAAGCTCGACATGCCTAAAAATGTCAAGGATGTTAGGAGTTTCTTGGGACACGCCGGATTCTATCGCCGTTTTATCAAAGATTTTTCAAAAATTGCTAAACCTCTAACCAATCTTTTAATAAAAGACAATGAATTTATTGTGACTGATGAGTGTATTGATGCTTTTCGTAGGTTGAAGGAGGCTCTCGTCTCGGCCCCTATCCTACAACCACCAGATTGGACCCAACCATTCGAACTCATGTGCGATGCGAGCGACTATGCAGTTGGAGCGGTTTTGGGGCAACGCAAGGATAAGAAGCCCGTGGCGATATACTATGCTAGCAAGGTGCTCGACCCTGCCCAAGTCAACTATACAACCACGGAGAAGGAGCTCCTTGCCATCGTTTTCGCGCTCGACAAGTTTAGGTCTTATTTGGTGGGATCCAAGGTCATAGTCTACACCGACCACGCCGCGATTCGCTATCTCTTGAGCAAAAAGGATGCCAAGCCCAGGTTGATTCGCTGGGTACTGCTTTTACAAGAGTTTGACCTTGAGATTAGAGACAAGAAAGGCACGGAGAACTCGGTCGCGGATCATTTGTCACGCCTTCAATGGGAAGAAGGTAAAGAAATCCCTATCAATGATTCATTTCCTCATGAAAAACTGTTCTCTGTACAGGGAAATCTCATATCTGCTGCAAGGGAAGGGAATCTCGAAGAAATCATTGCAAATATCGAGACTCTGGCAGCCATTTCGCAGCGAAACGACACCATTTCGCACCGAAATGAAGGATCTGAGGCGAAAAATGGCGAGCCATGGTTCGCAGATTTGGCCAATTTTCTGGCCAGTGGCTATGTACCTTCTGACATGACTGCTCAACAGAGGAAAAAGCTGAAAGCAGACTCCAAGTACTACTTTTGGGAGGAGCCATACCTTTTCAAGATCGGAATCGACAATATCCTTCGAAGGTGTGTGCCATATGAAGAGGTCAAGCCAATACTCGCTAGCTGCCACTCCTCTGCCTATGGTGGCCACGCTTCTTTCTCGAAAACAGCCGCAAAAGTGCTCCAATCAGGTTTCTTCTGGCCTAGTCTTTTCAAAGATGCTCACTCTTTTGTTTCTTCTTGTGATTTATGTCAGAGAACAGGTAGCATTTCGAGGAGGAATGAGATGCCACTCAATCCCATCCTAGAAGTCGAGATTTTTGACGTATGGGGTGTGGATTTCATGGGACCGTTCCCAAGTTCTCAAGGATTTGAGTACATTTTGGTAGCAGTGGACTATGTCTCTAAATGGGTGGAAGCAATTGCATGTAAGGCGGCTGACTCGAACTCGGTGATCAAGCTCTTTTCCAAGATCATTTTTCCACGCTTTGGAGTGCCAAGAGCGGTGATTAGCGATGGTGGCAAGCATTTCATCAACCGGCACTTTGATGGCCTTTTAAAAAGACATGGTGTTTTGCACAAGGTCGCCACCGCCTATCATCCACAAACAAATGGGCAAGTGGAGGTTTCAAACCGCGAAATTAAGAGCATCTTGGAGAAAACAGTTGCACGGTCACGCAAGGATTGGACAAACAAGCTTGATGATGCACTTTGGGCTTATCGCACGGCATTTAAAACTCCAATAGGTATGAGTCCTTTCAAGCTTGTTTATGGTAAACCTTGCCACTTACCAGTTGAACTTGAGCACAGGGCATATTGGGCTACACGAGCCATCAACATGGATTTGCTTAAAGCTGGTGAGAAAAGAATCTTGGACTTGCATGAACTCGACGAGGTTCGTCTCAATTCCTATGAAAATGCAAAATTCTATAAAGAGAAAACGAAGCTTGTGCATGATAGGAAAATCTTAAGAAGAGAATTCAAGGAAGGAGACTTGGTTTTGTTGTTCAACTCGAGGTTGAAGCTCTTTCCGGGCAAGCTTAAATCAAGGTGGTCTGGACCGTTTCGAGTGGTGAAAGTTTATCCTTTTGGTGCCATTGAAATTTGTGATAAGGATTCGGAGCCTTTCAAAGTCAATGGGCAAAGATTGAAGCACTACATCGCCAACGAGGAAATTGGACAAGTGGCATGCGTTCGCTTCTCCGAATCTCTAAGTGACGCATAGAAAACAAAGGGGTCAAGCTAATGACCTAAAAAGAGCGCTTCTTGGGAGGCAACCCAAGGGTTTTTAGAGTTTTATTTATTTTCATTTATTTTTGAAGAATCAAGAAAACACAAAAAAATTAGAAAATAAAAAAAAAAATGACCTAAAAAAAATTAGTGTTTAACATTTTTCCTTTTGTTTTTATGTAGGAAAATGGAATCGATGGACGCAAGGCAAGACAACAACTCGCGCTAGAGCACCACAGGCCAGGAAAGACCAAAAACAGTGGCCATACACGACCTCATGCGAGTTGCTCCGCGTTTTGCTTTGGATATCACATAAATGAGACATTTTTCACGCTGCATCTCTTTATTTTTCCCAACTATTCAATTGTTTTATTTGACTAAATCGTGGGAATTATCTCTGGGGTTTTACTGAAAAATTTTGATGGGAAATAGGAAGCCAGAACAAGCAATTTTCAATTTTCAACTGTCCATTTCGGACCGAAACAGTTCATTTCGGTGCGAAATGACATTTATGGAATTTTTCTGGGCCGAGATTTTAACTCTTTATTTTTCAACGATTTTTCCTTGGGCTTCCTGGGCTTTTTAATTCATCTCCATATTATTTTTGCAGAAGGCCCAATTCGGATTTTTGAAGAGACATAACCTTGGCCCATTTCCAACACCCAAAGTCCAAGCCCAATCCAAATTAATTGAATTAAATGCACCCCTTCCCTCTCTCCCACCGTTTCCCCTTTCCTCTCCCACTCGCACCCCCTCATCTCTCTTCCGTAACCCACTCTCCAAGCCGAGCCTCACAATCCCTCACGCACATATCCCTTCTCTCACCCATTTCCATAGATCGGATCACCTTTCTACTCCTCTCACAGCCCTCTTCCACTCTTCCCACTCGGATTTGCAAGAAACTCGACACACAAGCCGAAAATTTGAAGAAAAGATTTCGGGTTTGGGGAGAAATCGCTCCGAAATCGAGTTTTCTCACTACTGCAGAAGTCTCCTTGGGTTTAGAGGGCCTCCACGGGTTATTAGCCGGGGTATTGTGCGGTATTTCTTCCATTTTCACGGATTTGAGGTTTGACCCGTTTCTCATCTCTTGAGTTTAATTTTTCTGGAGGGATTTGATCTGCGAAAAAGTGTGTCGGGGGTGTCTTGGATTATTTTTGGTATTGTGTCAAAGTTTGGGAATTTTTGGAATAAAGGAAGAGGTGTTTTGAGTTCTGACAGCACCCATTTCGGTGCGAAACAGTGTATTTCGGTGCGAAATCATCGGTACAGAGTGGTATTTTGTGTCAAAATGGACCCGTTTCGCCGTACCACCAGATCCCAGAGCCATGGTGGTGTTCCTCCACCACCTCCAGTGAACCCATTAGGGGAGTATGACCCTGCGGCAGCCCCTTTTGAGAGAAAATATGGATTTCGGATGCCTACCAAGTGGCATTTCGAGAATTTTAAGAGGATTTACAAGAGGCCCTTAGAGCATACTCGATTTGTGGACTTGGATTTACTGGACAGGTTGGGGGTGAGAGACCAGATCCTTGCATTGACAGGGGACATAGGGTTTACTGCTGAGTTCTGGGCACACAGTTGTCCGGGCTATAGGAACATTACCCTCGAGTTTTTGAGTTCATTGCGTTTGGTGAGCCATGCGGGGGTTGAGCACATTGAGTTTTATTTGAAGAGCCAGAGGATTTTTATTCCCATGGAGCGACTATCTCAGATTCTGGGTCTCGAGCATGATTGCCCACAGCTTGATGTGCAGGACACTGGCACTGATGCCGATCGTGAGGAGTTTTGGACACAGATCTCTCGGCACTATGATTCTGATTCTCTGAGTATCTACATTGAGCATCCCACCCTGGCACTGCTTCACCGTTGCATATCTTCTACTGTGTTTGCTAGGGGGGAGACCATGAGACGTGCCACGAAGAATGATTTGCTTTTCATGCGCCTCATGCTTCGACCACAGCCTCAGCGGATCCGGATCGCGAAGGTTATGGTTGATCATTGGATGGATGAGAGAGATCGAGTGGGTCGAGGCGCTATCTCCATGTGTTCTTATGTCACCTTGATCATTCACCGGTTTATTGGTGCAGAGTTTGACTTTCGTGCGGAGACTGAGTGTGGGGCTTGGTACCAGACCGATATGGATCGGTACAAGACGATGGGTTACATTGAGTATGTTGGACGTGGAGCGAGTCGTCAGGTACGATGGTTGAGAGGTGGTTTTCTTCTACCTTACCCTCATCAGATTGACCGGAGTGACCCTGCCACTTGGCTCGTTCGAGATGACTATGTTGGCGCGGCCCCAGCTCCCATGCATATGGACATTCCGGAGGGATCCCGTGCTCGACGTCGCAGACGTACTGATGATCCAGCTCCAGAGCCTGCATCTGATTCCGTGCCTTATGGTTCGCTAGAGCACGTGACGGGCCTTTTGCAGACTCTTCTCCACAGACAGGAGGCGAGTGATCGAGTCATTCAGCGCAGACTTAGCCACATCGAGGGTAGGGTGGATACTCTTTACCACCACGCGCGTCACGGTTCTTGGCTATACCCTCCCACCTCGGATGGAGATGGCTCAGCTGGTGATTCCGATGGGGATTCTGATGATGATGGTGATGATGGCCCGCCACATGATGGGGCCGGTCCTTCTTCTTCTCATTGATTCGGTATGATTTTTACTTCCCTCTCCTTTATTTTTATTCTCTGTGATTGTGACGCACTGGGACAGTGCTTGATTCAGTTTGGGGGGGGAAAGAAGATGGAAATAAAAATTTTGGGCGAAATTGCATTTGTTTCTGGCATTTTTGATGATTTTCATGTCCATTTCGGACCGAAATGGTCCCATTTCGGTGCGAAATTCCTCTCTGGAATTTAATTGAAAATGTTAACTTTTGATTTTGATTTTTTCTGATGCATGTATTATCACTGTGAGGTTTTTATGGATATATTATTCACTGTTTCACACTTGTTTGAATTTTTGAAGCAATTTTAAAATTATTTCTTAAGGATAAATGTTTGTTTAGGAGATTTTAGGTTGGTTTGTGCACCAATAGATCAATTGAATGATTGCTTGATAGGATAGGACCTGAACTTGGATGCTTAGAATTATCAATTCATTATTAGTCAATTCTCACAAGTTTTTGCCGAGTGAACGATTTTGTATTTTGTAAGCTTTTGTTCAAAGAAGTTTTTATCAACTTTAAAAGTTATAAGATGAGTCTAAGCTGTTCTTGAATGCTTGAATCACCAACAAGCAAATTTAAATTGAATAAATCTAAATAGTTGCGAAAATGAAGGTGCGAAGGGACTTGTAATTCCAAACAAATTCCACAAATATTGGAGAAATGAAAATTCTATGTTGCTAGGAGCTCTGGCCCGATGATACCGGTGGCCTTAGTCGTGTGACATAAGAGTTAGATCTCCCCAGTGCGGCATGTGCTGGTAGCTTATTCACAAGTCCCAATAGCGTAAAACCTTAAGTGATGTAAATCACCGCGGCTCGACTTGCACAAATTCAAATTGGTGAAAAATTGAAAATTAGACTCATTATAGAATTTTTAGCTTTGATAAAATTTTCTTTACAAACGTTTGCAACTTATGAAAAAGAACGGGCATTTGAATTTGAGTTTGCATTTGAATTGATGAAGTGAAGCTAAGGTCCTTGAGTTGATTTTGAGAATTCATGAGAACTAAGTGTTGCACAATTTAAACCAAAAAGAGAACTAAACCCTTGTCCTTGGAATTAATTTTAATTTGCTTTATTTATCTCTAACTTGTGGAACTTTGAGTAATACCTTTTAATAAAGTTTCGTTGCATCATTGGTTTGAGATATTTCATTTCTAGGTCTAAGTACAGTCTTAACCTTTAAGCTTAGATTATTGTTTGAGGACAAACAAAGATTCAAGTTTGGGGGGATTTGATGTTCCTTATTTATACACGTATTTTGACCGTACTTAGCCCTTAATTATTGATCAAACCACTATAAATTGTCTCATAAATTGTTATATTTTCCAGGATATTGCTGCTGCCGTGCTTCTTGTTTTATTTTGTAGAATTCCAAGAAAATTCGAGACGAGACGCGACTTTTGTGAAGGATGGATCACTTTCTTAGCCAGATGACTCATTCCTGGCTCACACACACATGCCTTGAGATCACAGGAGCCTAGCACGAGCCATATCTCCAGCGTGGGCTTGATTCTCAGCCCATCCAGCAGACCTGAAGTGCCATTTCGCACCGAAATGGTTTCATTTCGCACCGAAATGCATTTCAGGAAAGTGCGAAATTGGTATTTTTCGGAGAAGGAAAGATTTATGCCGCCTCTCCTTGCCCTAACCGCCTCCTGTGGGTACATATGTGCGTCCCTGACCTCCTGGGCACGGATTCTTCCTTCGATACTCATTTTCCACCTTCCTTACTTAGCGTTTTGGAGCGTTTCCATTGATTTCTTGGAGTTCTTGGCGTTTTTGGAGGGAGCAACAGCAGCACACAGATCCACATCGATTCCTAGGCCAGAGATAGCGAGTATTAGCATTGGGATTCTTCGGTTTACTCTTATATGCTCTTATTTCGTTGTTTTATGGCTTGTATCTTTATTATTTGCATGATACTTGTTGTTATTTCTGTTATGAATATTAGTGAGTAGTTTTATGATGTCTTAGGGTAGTTAGTAGATTAGTTTAGTATGTTGCTATGACTTGATGATTATATTATGATATTTTGTGATTTATTTGTTTGAGAATTATTACTTGCTTGTTTGATTTAATTGTTTGCCTGAAAGTTAGCTTATTGATGATACGTAGCGTTGATAAGATTTAACTCGACCAAATAATTAATAGATCGAAGCACTTGAGATAAACCAAAACTCGAAAGGGTAGGTTAGTTAACGATCGAAAGATCTAACTTTTATTGCACCGACAGGACCTTAAATATCTCTAGAAATCCATTCAAGTATTCCTAAACAAACTAGTCTTAAAACGTAAGTGTAGGATTAGTTGTTTTTGTGGTAAAACCCGACATCAAATCCAAACCGGAACCGAGAAGCGAAAGTTGAGGTTAGGGTTAGGGTCTGGTCGCTTAGTAACCTTCACAAATTATCCTGTAAAATTGTCAAGTCGAAACAACAGGTTTAAGGCAAGTTTTGGTGCTCGACAGAACTCATTTCGCACCGAAATAGTTCTGTTTCGCACCGAAATGACTCTCTGCCTCGATGAAAATCGTGGTAGAGTTGTCTTAAAGCTAAACTAATTGAACACTCATCCCTAGGACATTTTATTGCATCTGTTTGAGTCAAGAAATTATAAAAAAATAACCCAAAAACTATTTTATTATTTATTACTTGTTTAGTTGCCTATTTTTCTATTATTATTATTATTACAAATATTTCTAAAAACACAAAAATCCATCCTCTAGCTTTTAAGAAAGATTAAGCCTGGTATTCAACCGTCCTTGTGGGTTCGACACCTTTGCTTTACTCGAACGTCTAGTGAGGTAATTCATAGGTTTAATTTATTTGACCTAGGTTTTAAGCCTTCATCACTAGGCTAACTGTTGAAGTTGAAACTATTACACTTGAATTTACTAGGCTGACTGTTGAAGTTACTAAGCTAACTGTTGAAGTTGAAACTATTACACTTGAATTTACTAGGCTGACTGTTGAAGTTACTAAGCTAACTATTGAAGTTACTAGGCTAACTGTTGAAGTTGAAACTATTACCCTTGAAGTTACACTTGAAGTCAGCAATATGTAATCTGATCTGAAACGCGATCGTACGGGTGCGATATGATCTCCAGAGCGATATCTCTAGAGAATGACGCTGACCAGAATGGAAATGGCGGGATTAAAAAGGGAAAGCGCTGAGAAGAGGGATAAAACGCGTGAATTAACACGGAGAAGAGGGGGAAAACGCGTTAGTTACGGGATGGAGATTCTAGCGGATGATGGGGATGAGGAATCTAGCGGATGATCCTTATCAGCCCTGATTGAGATCCACTCTAAATTTTTGCTAAAATGACTAAAATAATCTTGATGCATTGCATATTTGCATCTGAAAAAATATATTTATTAAAAAATGAGAATATTTTGGTCTTTATTGGAGTGTATCTCCAAGTTTGAAGTGAGCGGAACAATTCCCATCGAACAGGCGATGCAAAGTGGGATTCAGATCCTCTGGTCGGCGACCAACTGGTCGGCAGAGGATCTGGACCGTCTGATTTAATCTCAACGGCTAAAGGGAGCCCCGTGCATTCCACCACTCCCGAAAAAAAATATTGGCCCGAAAAAATGAACCGTTGAGATTAAATCGGACGGCTCTGATCATGCGCCGATCAGATGGTCCGCACACCTCTGTCGACCAGAGGATCCGGATCCATGCAAAGTGACGAGCACTTCGGGAATTACTCAGGCCATGCTAAGTTGCTCATTCACTCCCAATTTTTTTTAAAAATGATCAAAAAAACCCGCCTCTCCCGTGCTAAACTCTCAAAAAAACAAATGATAGAGAAGGATATTTTGGTTATTTTTTAAAAAAATGGGAGTAATGGAGCAAGCAATTCCCAAACACTTCTTATTTTAAGTGCAGTCACTGACAGATGGGGCCTGATTTGATGACGTTAAATTGGGGGAAAACTGTCCGTAGCGAGCTTGTGTATGAGTGATTAGTGATTAACCGCATAAGATGGTCTCATCTGTTTTTAAGGAATTACTTTGCTCACGTCTCTTCTTAAAAATTCATTCCTATTTTTCTTTTTTATGACTAAAATACCTCCATATTCTTCACTGGAGGTGTTCAATCTTGAGGAATATTTTTGTCCAAATGGAGTGGATCTCTAACAATTGGCGTGAGCAAAGTAATTCCCAATAAGTTTTGGTTGCTTACATTTTTTTTTTTTTTTTTTTTTGCCATTTAGTTGTATACATTCTTATGTATACTTGCCGAGTGCTGATCCTTGTTTAATATGAACGGGATCAAATAATACCAGAATTATTTCTTTCAATGTTAATATTAATTAATTATTTCTGTATTTGTCAAATTGTACGGTATATTGTAATTTGTCTCGCTTTATTCATAAAATTTTTTAACTATTTTGTATATGTATTTTGTTAATATTCAATATATTGATATATTTTTTCATTAAAAAGAATTAACTCTTTTTAAATATATCTGTATTATATTTCAAATACATATTATCGAATTATTTTGGAATCACTAAATTATTGTCACTAGAGGGTCTCATCGAGCTTCGCTCAATACATATACTTTATTGTATTAATTCTTAGTTTGTTTTTATAATTAAGTTATATATAAAACGAAGATAACTAAATTTAGTAATGTCAGACTATATTGACGAAAGAAGAATGGCATGAAAATGAGGCAGTACTACATAAAAGAGAGATGGATATATGATAAAAATGAAAATAACAAGAGATCACAAAAATCAGAAACAAAAACAATACGCTGTCGAATTATTGTCTGTTGGTGAACCGGGTCAGTTTTTTGAACAATAATATCCAACACACAAATAGTTATAGAGTATCACGTTATAGAAATTGGAAAAAATATTTTTCACAATATTTGGAGTGTCGGACTACATTTAACTAAACGATCACGACACCCACACATCTTTATTTATATTTTATATTTTTGATGTTTTTATAGTATGGCATTCATACCAATCTTGGGTCAAAAGACAACGAATTAAAGTGGATAAGTTTTCATCATGAAATTTTATAATTAAAATATTCTTTTTTCTTTGTTAGATAAAATTGGAGTTAAGTTTCGAATTTTACATATTTATAAGAAACATTTAAGTCGGATCTCAAACTCATACATTCTATGATCTCAGACTCATACATTCCACTTAATGTTGAATCATTAGGTCTGGGTCGAAGCAACAACATATTCTAAAATTATATATGTATTTTGGTTATAATTACGGCAAAAAAAAAATTAGCGTTAAAAATATGTGCTTTCACTGCAAACATGCGAGTTATGCCGATAAATATGGTGCTCGGTTCATCTCCATTCACACTGTGCTTACTATCATAATATTAATATTGTGATCACATTAATAACACACTGTGCTTATTATCATAATATTAATATTGTGATCACATGAATAACTTCTGATTCCTCCAAGTGAACTTCCATTTAAGTGGAAATTGTCCCATAAAAAGCCTTCTTCTGCATTCTGTCATCATAATTTACGTTACATAAAAATTATTAGTAAAATAATTAATGGGCAGGTCGACTTGCAATTCACGTATTTGAGATAATGGAGGAAACTAATTACTCCCTAGCAAAACAAGATTAAACATCAATCGTTAGTAGTTTTTATATGTAATACCAATATGAAATGTTTAGGAGAACAAAAGAAAACAGAAATATTTTTCTAGTTACTAAATCAAAGGGAGCAAATGACAATTCTATGTTTTATACTTTTATTACATGAAGAGAGATGCTCTCGAATCTTTCACGGAACGCAGCTATCTTTTGATGGTCTATTTTCTCAAGCTATAAGGAAAAGGGAAGCTTTACAAACGAAAGCTATCTTTTGATGGTCTATTTTCTCAAGCTATAAGGGAAAGGGAAGCTTTACAAACGAAATTCCACAGCTTTCCTTAAACATGTTCTTCCTATAGTTCAGTTCTTGTTATTCTTCAATTTCCTTAGAGCGGCCAGCGGGATAGCCGTTTTTCATTAATTACTCTGTTGCTTTTTTATTTTATTGATATTTTTTCTATGAATTAATTGTAACCACTGGATATATTTGTATTTACTTTTATACTAATGAAGGATGGGGCTTGACCTCAATTTTTGTTTCAAACCTAGACTGGGCGTACGCAGTTGCAATGGATAGCTACATATTTTAAATTTAAACATACAATTCTTTGAAATATGTAGTTTTATTGATTTTTTTCATCAGTACATCTTGGCTAATAGCCTGATAATCACTTAAGATTAAATTTTGTCACGAAAAAGCACGCTATTAATTTACTGTTATAACAAAATTCATACTTTTTAATTTGCATAAAGTAATTAAACTTTTCATTGTGAGCAATATTTTTCTTATTAATTAATATCTGGTGATCAAATCTTCTCTCTCTCGTCAATAGTGAAATGCCAAAAGTCCTTGGCCCCTCCTTCCGAAGACCGTCTTTAAACCCGGACCGGACCGGTCCTTCGAAAGATTTACAACGGGCAAGGACTTAGAAGGGCCGGATTTTGAAAGGGCCGGATTTAAATTTCAACGAAGACGGATTTTGATGGGACGGGTATCGAAGGACTAGGTCCGGCCCAATCCGACCCGATTTATTTTGAAGGGCCGGTTTAATATAACTTAGTAGAGTAATAAGGAGTTTACAAAAGAAATACAAATTAATTTTACTTTAACATATACTTAGAATGGTACGTTGGGTACATACAAATTAATTAAATTATAATAATTTTTTAGAAATAATGTTTAAATATTTTGAAGCAATGTAAGTTTTTTTCTGGAACAAAAATTTTAAAATACTTATTATTATTTTTTTCACCAACTCAATCAACTTAAACCACGCACCAATTAATGCTTACATTTTATAAAAATATGACGATTATGAAGTTGAAAACTAACATAAATTATGAGACATTGACATACTATATATGTTGGATATATATATAACGGGAAAATAGACACCAAAAATTCTTGATGAATTAATACGAGTTCTTATACACATTGGCATTCGATATAAAAAAATTGCTAGAGCTTTTGTGTTGACCAAATAATTTCAGTGAACATTAATTTTATTTGTCAAATATGCCCGTTCAGTTATAATGATTATTTATGCAATATAAAAAAAATTACTATGAAATTGTGAGAAAATTATCTAAATATATCATATGGAATCCTTTGAGTCCTTTGAGTACTTGAGCCCGGCCATTTGAAAGACCAAGGGCTTAGAAGGGCCGGATTTTCAAAGGGTCGGGCTACCTATTTAGAAAAAAAATCCGTCAAACCCGGTCCTTCTTGGACCCTTCCTTGAACCCGGTCCGGTCCGGCCCTTATGCCAAACCCGTCAAGTCCGGTCCTTTGAAATCCAGCTCGGCCCTTTTGACTTTCACTACTCGTCAATGTTTGTAAATCCTTTCTATCTCTACTCTTTATAAACGGATGGATTAAAGAAGTGTTACAAGCTATATTTAGCGTGTAAACACATATTTGTACTGTTCGATCAATTTGGTCTGTGGTTGGATATCAATCGCTAGACGAAGCAAAAATATATTTTATTTTTTTGCCTAACAAGAAAACAAATTGAGAAACATAATTACCTATACCTCTGATAGATTGAGCAATATATCTTTATTGCTTAACATCATTTTGTTTCTTTATTTGCCTACATAGGAGGACGCATTTTGCTAGTAATAAGTTATTAGCACGCATGATTATACCACATACCTGATGTGACAGTAGTCACTATAGTATGGTAAACCAAGTCCCGAAATGTCTGATAATAATTTTTATAAAATTATATGAATGGTATGATAAAGAAGTAACTAATATAAATGATTGCAACAGTAAAGTTTGCGGGAATTTCTAATATGAGGACATGAGAATATTGCTCATATTTTATAGAAATTTCTTGTATAATTGCTACATTGATCTGGCTTCCGATTAAGGTCTAATTTAATTATTTAGGTGAAATAGCTAATTTACAAATTAATCTGTCATTAGTCCACTACTTAATTAGCTACATTATCTGTGCCACAGAAGATCCGTGTGGATTTAATTAAAGGTGCAGAGAGACCCCTGTCTCTCTCATCTCTACTTCTCTGATCTAGTGATCTGTCTCACTCTCTTCCTCCTCTTCTTCTTTCTCCTACCTCCTTTTCTCTCTGTCGCTCTGTGATTGCACCTCATGGAGGCTGCCTCTGCGTTGGCCTCGGAACTTTTCCACCTCGCCTCTTTACCTCATGTTGGCACGAGAGGAGCTCACCTCTCCTCTGGCTAGTTCCTCTCCATTGCTTTCATTCGTCTTGTCTTCTTCTCCTCTTTTCTCTATCAAGGTAAATTTATTTAAGAGGGCTGAGTTAGGATTTGGTTTGGGACAAAATTGGAGAAGAAGGGAAGGGGATCGGAGGAGGCATTGGAGAAGGTAACTATTTCCGTTCCTTAACTTGTGTATTAAACTATTGTATTAGGCTAAGGTTGACCTGCTTTGCACCAGGTCTTGACCAGGATGGAGAAGGTGCACTGGTCTGGTGGGACTGAACTGCGTACAATGCGACGTACGAGGGCATAAGCAAAGTTATGGGCAGTGCAGAGGGCAGAGATAAGGGCGTTGTAGACGTCTGTTGTCTGGGGTCAGCCAAAGTGGGGATGGCCGTTAAAGATCTCAACTGCCTGGTCAACCAGGTTGGCCCCACCATAATATTCTATTATCGAGAGAAATGTGGATGGATCCAGTGGGAGGGACCGAGCCCACATGTCAGAAGCCAGTGACCTGATAAAGGAAAAAATTTCCTATCATTATATTGAAAGAAAAACACACACATTACAAGCCTTTGGCAATAGCATTTCAGATTATACAGTTTGTAATAGATATATATCGGTTTTAGATTTCTTTTCAGTTTAATACTTAAGTAAAATGGTCCTAATTTCTGGATGAAGGCATACAAATTGTAACATTGCACAATATGTACAAACAAAATCTGCTGTTTTGATCTGAATCAGAGTCATATTATGCACAATTTTCAGTTTAGAGGATTAACAAACCAGTAATAATCATATTATGGACAAAATAGTCGAAGAAGGGGCAATCTATGGTCCTGAATCTCCTGATCAAATTGAATTTTACACGGGATTTCATTTCATTGGAATTGATTTCATGAGACAGAGAAATTCTGACCAAATGACATCAAAACCATCCATTTTGAACAGAATTTTTCTAAAGAATTGAAATGAAATGAAATCCCATGTTAAAAAAAATACCATTCTGGTCAGGCCCTATTTTTTTTTTTTAATTTATGTTTGCTTATACAAAGGTGCTAACTACTCAAAGTGATAAAGTGATAAACATAAAAAAAAAATTGCAAATAATAGGAAAATAACTAAAATAAACACACTAAAAAGAGAAAACAAGCATAAAACAAATAAACAAAGTCTAACCATAGATGGGGCCAGAGGCGGTGTTTAGAGAGAGCAAGCAAAAGCACCGAGAAATGCTCGGCGGAAGGGGACAAAATGGGGATTGTGCGAGGACTGGAGCCACTTGAAGAAGCGGACAGCATGGAGAGAGTTGGACGGCGAGGTCGAAGGAGAGGGAAGGGAGGCGGAGGCGATTTGGGCGTGCGCTCCAAGTAGAAGTCTTTTTGAATGATTGAGGCGATGTGGTGCACCGCTGCGAAGTAGGCGTCTTTGTCGTTGGGGTGGTGGGTTAGGAAGGAGAAATGGGAGAGGAGAGAGAGGAGAGGTGGGAGGTGGTGGTACTGGAGGAGTCAGCGAACGGAGGTAATGGAGAGGGTGGTGATCATGGTTGTGGACCTGTGGTTTTGCGCCGGAGGGAATGGCAATGGCGGTGCTGCCTTGATTAGAAGTGGAAGTGGACCGGATAAAAGTTACACTATTGTTGAGTAATTTTTTTAATTAATTTTGAATTGGTTATACTCTAGTATCAAGTATCAAAAATAAAAAATATAAATAAAGATGTGTGGGTGTCAGATCATTTAGTTAAATGTAGTCTGACACTTCAAGCATTGTGAAAGAGCAATTTTATCAATTTCTGTAAGGTAATATTCTATAACTTTCTATGTGCTGAGTATTATTGCTCATAAAACTGACTCAAATCATCGGTAGATAATAATTTGGTAGTGCATTGTTTTGTTTCTAATTTTGTGACCCCTTTTTTTTTCATTTTCATCATATCTCCATCTCTCCTATGTTGCTCGAAGTCCATCTCCATCTTTTTTTTTCTCCTCCTCCTCCGGTAGCACTGTCTCATCCTCATGCGCTTCTTTTTTTCGTCAATCTAGTCCCACCATACTAAATTTAATTATCTTCGTTTTATATATAACTTATTTATAAGAGCAAAATAAAAATTAAGTTATATATAAAATAAATGAAGCTGCACATATATTCTAGACTATATGTGCAGCTTAAATATAGATTATTGTGATTAAATGACTTATAGTAAATGTACATAATCTGCCAAAATCGGCATATTATATTCATAATTACAGTTTATAATCCAATCATTTTGAATAAGTAAGTTCATAAGCATATTCTATGCAATATGAAGAGCTTAAATATAAATTATTGTGATCAGCATAATCTGCACATTATATTCGTAATTACAGTTTATAATCCAATCATTTTGAATAAGTAAGTTCATGAGCATATTCTAGACAATATGACGAGCTTAAATATCGATTATTGTGATCAAATGACTTAAAATGAATGCACAATAGCTCGAAATGCTCTAATATATCCAGAATCTACATAATCTGCACATTATATGCGTAATTGCAGTTTATAATCCAATCATTTTTAGTAATGAGTTTATATGAAGAGCTTAAATATTACTGCGCTCAAATAACTTAAAATAACGACAGAATCTCTCGAAATACTCTAATACCCAGAATCTGCATAATCTGCACTACATGCGTAATTTCAGTGTATAATGCAATCATTTTGAATAGGTAAGTTCATAAACAGATTCGAAACTTCAAAACAGGAAAAACGAAAGGAAGTCTAGAGGAAGGCGATACACTGCTCCGAGATACACTGCTCCACCACATCCCCGAGCCACCAGATCTCTTCAGGTCTATGCACAGGGACCCACCGCTGCTCCATACCGCCATGGCAACCCACCTCACGCTGCCTCCCAAGCTGTCCGACCACGTTCTTATGTGCGACCTAGACAGCCAAAGCTCATCACTTCGCCAGATAGTCCAACAACTCTGAAGTTCCCTCCGCATCCTGCTGACCCGGATTGGGCCAACCGTTGCTTCAGGTGTTTCCGTCTAGGCCACTCAGCCGCCTTATGTGCAAACCCTAGGAGTTGCGCCTCCTGTTGGGATACAGGCCATGATTACCACGAGTGTCCGGGCCCACGTGGTGCTCGAAACAACAGTGCTGTGACCAACCACGGTCGTCGCCCTCACTATAATCACCCACCACCTCCTCCGCGCAGTGCTACCAGCCATGGTCGGGTCACCAATCATCAGCCTCCTCTTGCCCCAACCAACGGCTACAACCCACCACTGAGATCATCCTCAAACAGGAACGCTTGGGTGGCGAGCTCTTCCACGCAAAAATTGATTACAGAACCTGCTTTTGATGATCTTTTGCAAAACAACTCAAACGCCAGCATAATCTTACCTCCTGACTTAGTGAGGCCTGAGAAAGTGCGCTGCTTTCTGTCCAGGGATGACAAGTACTTCACTGAGGTTAAGAGACTTTCTAGAGGTTTCATCTTCTCTCTCCCTCAACACTCTGAGCTTGACTTCACCATTGATGAGGTGGCCAAGCAGGTTTCTGCAACGGGCTTGGTTACTCCTCAGCAACTGCAAGTGGGACCTCTATCTGGAGACAGGTTCCTTGTTCTCCCTCCAGAGAATGTGTCATCGCATGATATCTGCTTATCCTTCCCTGAGGAATGGTGGAATAGAGGCTTCTCCGCTAGTTTATGGTCGCCATGGCTAAATGCGGATATTAATATTCCCCGGTTCAAAGCTTGGATAAAGCTTATGGGGGTGCCAATCCAGTTGTGGAGAGAGGATTTTGTCTCTCAGGCAGTTGGAGAATTTGGTACCTTTCTTGGTACTGTTGTTGCTAATGATAGCCTCTCTTGTTGGGAGGTGGCGGTGGCAGTGCACGACATCGCTGACATTCCCCAGAATGTCATCATGACAGCAGGAGCTTTTGATCATAGGGTGCCTATTGTCATTCACAAGTGGATTCAGAAACAGACATATGGAATAGAGGATTTCCCTAAACCTCCTTCGGCGATTGATCGCCCAAGTCTTCGTTCCCAACCATCCTCTTCAGGTGACACATCCCCTCCTCCTGTCCAAGATTCTCTGGTGATTAAGATTGCAGATCTGAAAATTATGGTCAAGAATGGGCATGTCTCAGAGTTGCCGGAGGATATTGCAGCGGTGCTCAGGGAGTCGGACGAAAGGGAGAAGAGGGAGACACGTGGCAAGGGAGTAGTGAAACAGCAATACACTATTCTCAGGCGCGACTTCAGTGTGCCAAATCGTGGGGATGAGTCAAGGGGTCCAGTGGCAGTGGGTATGGTGGAAAGGCAAAAGGATGCAACAAAGTCATCAGTTCATGCGGGTGCCGCAGCAAATCTACGTGAGAAAGGGAAGGCCACACAATCGGTTGCTGGAAAGGAGTCGCAGGGAAACCCCCGCAAGAGGCTGTCCAACTTGGATGTTACTGAGCTAAGTGCATATGTGGGGATGGATGACATGGCAGCTCAGGTTGTGAGCCCTTTAAAGAGGAAGAAGCCTTCTCACCAGAAAAATGCAGCAACTACTTCAACACTGGATCCTACCAATTGGAGCTTGCAGCAGCATACTGGCCAGCTCGTTGTGGCTAATTGCCATTCTCCGGTGTTTGACCCAGCTGAGAGGTTGATTTTGGATGCCTCCTCTGACGAGGATCTCTCCGCTTAAGTTATTATGTTGTTCTATTTATGTTCAGATTCTGTGGTGGTTGATTTTTTTGATGAATTACAAACCTTTAAATATGATGTCTTGGAATGTAAGGGGCTTAGGGGATTTGACTAAGAGAAGAGTTGTCTCTGATCTCATTAGAACATCGAGAAGTGACGTTGTTTGTCTACAAGAAACCAAACTTCCTTCTTTGAATTTGAGTCTAATTGGTTCTCTTCTACCTAGTTTTTTTGATGGAAGTGTGGTGGCTTTGCATGCAACTCAGTCAAGGGGTGGCTGTCTGATAGCATGGAAAAAATATTTTTGTTTAATCAATTCTTGGGTACATATTTTTTCTTGTTCGGCTCTGTTGATTGACTCACGCACGGGTAATAAAATGCTAGTCACCTCCGTTTATGGACCTTCAGATCATGCAAATAGAGTAGTTTTTTTAAATGAATTGCGCCAAATTAGAACCCTCTTCTCTGGCCAGTGGCTAATAGCTGGAGATTTCAATGTAGTTAGATGGTCTCATGAGCGCTCCACTTTATGCTTTGACTTTCAGGCAATGCAAATGTTTAATGACTTCATAATGGACATGTCTCTCTTTGACACACCATTGTCAAATAGATCTTTTACGTGGTCAAACAAACAACCCACACCTATTATGTCAAGGTTGGATCGTGTCTTGTTGTCTCCTGACTTAAATGCAGCTTTCCCTTCTATCACTCTAAGTGCTTTACCTTCTGTGGTTTCGGATCATACTCCGATTTTTCTAAGATGTAGGCAGTTAAACACACAACCAAAGCCTTTTAGAATTGAGCGTTTCTGGCTACAAAACAGTCAATGTAATGCAATTACACATGAAGTGTGGGACACGTTTTGTGTTGGAGAGAGCGACTTTGATATCTTTCAAAAGAAATCCTTAGCTTTGCATAGAGCTTTGCGATCTTGGCACTTAAACAATGTTCTTTACCCGAATATTTATCTCCTAAATGCAAAATCATTTGTATCTATGTTGGATACAGTAGAGGAATTCAGGCCTCTCACTTCTCTTGAGTTTAGAGTTTGCATCTATTTGCGGGAGAGAGCTTACTTTTTGGCTAACATTATTGAACAAAGATGGCATCAAAGAGCACGCACTAAGTGGCTTTCGTTTGGGGATCGAAACACAAAGTATTTTCATGCAGTAGCTACATCCAAGCTGAGAACAAAATCTATTTCAAGGATAGTTGTTAATGGTAATGAAGTCGTGGGTACAGATGGTTTAATCACTGAGTTTACTGCTTTTTTCAAAGCCATCATGGGTGAGGAAGTGTTGACAAGTTCTATTAATCTGACAAGCCTCTACCCAGGTCATTCCTTGCCTTTACACTTACTTGACTTACCTTTTCATGAAAGGGAGATTAGAAATGCAGTTATGTCTCTGTCTGATAATAAATCTTGTGGCCCGGATGGATACCCTAATGAATTCTTCAAGCAAAATTGGGACCTTGTGAGGAAAGACATTTTAAGTATTTTCGATTCACTGCACAGTGGCAACCTACAGCTAGAAAATTCAAATCTCGCACACATAATTCTGTTGCCAAAAGAAGAAGCTGCGCATCTCCTAACTTCCTTCAGGCCAATTAGTATAATTACTTACATACCAAAACTGATCTCAAAAGTCTTGTCAAAAAGATTGTCTCAGTTCCTCCCTGATTTAATCTCCAATTCACAGACTGGTTTTATTAAGGGACGATTAATTTCAGAGAACTTCAATACAGCAAGAGAGGTCATCTGTAACATTGATGCGAGTTTCAACCCTACTGTTATGTTAAAACTTGATTTTCATAAGGCTTTTGACTCATTATCTTGGCCTTTTTTGTTTCAAGTTTTGCACCATAGACACTTCCCTCCAAAATTCATCTCATGGATTCAGTTGTTACTTTCGAGTGCAACTTCCTCAATTTTGTTAAATGGGAAAAAGGGACCCCCATTTCAGCATCGAAGAGGTTTACGGCAAGGGGACCCCTTGTCTCCAGCACTTTTCATAATTGCAGCGGATGTGTTGACAGATCCTTACTATCTGCTTCAGTATGCGGACGATACCCTGGTCTTCTCAACTCTGAAGGGACAAGCGATCAATTCTTTGATGCTTACTATCAAATCTTTTTGCCAGGTGTCAGGGATTAACATTAATTGGAACAAAACTTCCTTCGTTCCTTTCAACATTTCTGATGATCAAATCATGCGTTTGCAGCAACTCCTTGCTTGTGGACTTGCTTCCCTTCCTATATCCTACTTAGGATTGCCACTGACACACAAAAAGCCTGATAGAGCGTGCTTTCAGAAATTAATTGACAAAATTAGAAATAGATTGCAGTCCTGGCAGAGAGGACTGTTATCTCGAGCTGGAAGAACTGTGTTAGTCTCTTCCGTTCTGTCAACTATGCCCATTTTCTTCATGTCAGTTTTTTCACTACCTGTTTGGGTGATTAAAGAAATTGATAAGATACGGAGAAGCTTCATTTGGCAAAATAGTACCACAGGTGCAAATTCAATTCATCTAATCTCTTGGGATAAATTATGTTTACCAAAAAAGCATGGAGGAATGGGATTAATTGACTTAAGGCTACATAACAGTGCTTTATTATTAAGATGGATTTGGAGGCTTTACAGTGATCCACAATCGCAATGGTCAGTGATTGCAAAAAAACTTTATGGAAAAAGAGACACCTCTTTGCCTCCTTTGGTATGGAATAATCAGGGATCCTTTTTCTGGAAACAACTTCATTCCCTGAGGTACTTATTTCAAGTTTCTGTTCATACCACAGTTCGGAACGGAGCGAGCACCCTCTTCTGGTTTGACAAATGGGGAGATCATGACCCGGTTTATTTTAACACACAAGCCCCGAATACAACTACAGTCAAGAGAAATTTGACTTTGAGGCAAGCGGTACAGAACTGGTACAAGTTTTTCCCTGCTCCGTGGAATAAGCATGAGGCAGAGTTGTTCTCTGCAGCCGCAGCTACTACTTTGGTACAAGGAGCGGATGGTATCAGCTGGAGGTGGGACCCACATGGAGAATATTCTGCATCGTCCATTTATCGATACATGTCAACTGCTGGCAAAACAAAGTTCTGTTTTGGCAAAATGTGGAAATTAAAGGCACCTCCTACAATCAAGCAATTTCTTTTTTTCCTAGCGCATGGAAGGATACTGACTCAGGATCAGCTGATTAAACGGAACATTGTTGTACAACATTTTTGCCACCTCTGTCAGTCTGCAATTCTGGAAGATGCACAACATCTCTTTTGTGACTGCGTCTATGCAAAGGAGATATGGGCTCTGCTGAACCTCCATGCATTTAATTTTCAAAGTGTTCATCAAATCTTTCTACAATTTGTTCCCAAATGAACTCAATCATATTTATATTTCAACTAAGATAGCAGCTGCAGTTTGGGGATTGTGGATCGAAAGGAATAACAGGATTTTCAGGGACACAAGAAGGCCGCCCATTTTTACACACGGCTGGATTGTGCAAGAGGCAACTCTCTTCATGAGATATAGCTAATTCTACTTAGGCTTTTTTCTTTCCTTTCTTTTATTTTTTTCTATTCTTCTTTGTGTGCTTGTAACTGGGTAGTCTCTACCTAGTATCTCCAAAAAAAGTTCATAAACATATTATAGACAATATGAAGAGCTTAAATATATATTATTGTGATCAAATGACTTAAAATGAATGCACAATCGCTCTAAATGCACTAATATACCTAGAATTGACATAATCTGCGCATTATATGCGTAATTACAGTGTATAATTCAATCATTTAAAATAAGTAAGTTCATAAACATATTCTAGACTATATGAAAAGCTTAAAAAATTTATTATTGTGATCAAATCACTTAAAATGAATGCACAATCGCTCGAAAATAGTCTATATACCAAGAATTAGCATTATCTGCACATTATATGCGTAATTACAGTGTATAAACCAATCATTTTGAATAATTTAGTTCATAAACATATTCTGGAAAATATTCGGAGGTTAAATATAGATTGTTGTGATCAAATATCTTAAAATGAAGGCACAATCGCTTCAAAATGCTATAATGTACCCAGAATCTACATAATCTGCACATCATATGCGTAATTACAGTGATAATCCAATCATTCTGAATAAGTGAGTTCATAAAAAAATTCTAGACTATATAAAAAGTGATTAAATGTAGAATTTTGTGATCAAATGACTTAGACAGCACAATTGCTGGAAATTCTCTAATATACCCAGAATCTGCATAATCTGCACATTATATGCATAATTAGAGTGTAAAATCCAATAATTTCGAATAAGTAAGTTGATAAACATATTCTAGACAATATTAAGAGCTAAATATAGATTATTTTGATAACATGACTTAAAATGAAGGCACAATAGCTCAAAATTCTAATACACCCAGAATCTGCATAATCAGCACATTATATGCGTAATTACAGTGTATAATCCAATTATTTTGAGTAAGTGAGTTCAAAAACAAAGTCTAGAGTGTATGAGCAGCTTAAATATAGAATATTGTTATCAAATAACTTAAATTGACATCACAATCGCTCGAAATTCACTAATATACCCAGAATCAGCATAATTGCACATTATAAGCGTAATTAAGGTGTATAGTCCAATAATTTTTAATGAGTAAGTTCATAAACATATTCTAGACAATATTAAGAGCATAAATGCAGATTATTGTGATCAAATGACTTAAAATGAAGGCACAATCGCTCGAAATTCTAATATATCCAGAATCTGCATAATCTGCACATTATATGTGTAATTGAAGTGATAATCCAAACATTTTGAATAAGTGAGTTCATAAATTTATTCTAGACTATATGAAGAGCTTCAATATAGATTACTGAAATCAAATAACTTAAAATGAAGGCAGAATCGCTCGAAATGCTCTAATATACCCAGAATCTGCATAATCTGCACATTATATGCGTAATTACAGTGTATAATGCAATCATTTTGAATAAATAAGCTCATAAACATATTCAAGACAATATGAAGAGCTTAAATTATATTATTGTGATCAAATCATATATAAAATGAATGCACAATCGCTCGAAATGCTCTAATACACCCAGAATCTACATTATCTGCACATTATATGCTTAATTACAGTGTATAATCCAATCATTTAAAATAAGTAAGTTCATAAATATATTCTAGACTATACGAAGAGCTTAAATACAGATTATTATGATCAAATCACTTAAAATGAATGCATAATCGTTTAAAATGCTCTATATACCCAGAATCTGCAAAATCTCCACATTATATGTGTAATTAAAGTGATAATTTAATCATTTCGAATAAGTGAGTTCATTACCAAATTACAGACTATAGGAAGAGTTTAAATTTAGATTATTGTGATCAAATGACTTAAAATGAAAGCACAATCGCTCGAAATTCTAATATGCCCAGAATCTGCATAATCTGCGCATTAAATGCGTAATTACAATGTATAATCCAATCATTTTGAGTAAGTGAGTGCATAAATATATTCTGAACAGTATGTGCAGCTTAAAAATAGATTATTGTGATCAAATAACTTAAAATGAATTCACAATCTCTTGAAATGCTCTAATATACCCAGAATCTGCTTAATCTGCACATTATATGCGTTATTACAGCGTATAATCCAATAATTTTAAAATAAATGATTTCATAAAAATTTTCTAGACAATATGAAGAGCTTAAATATAGATTATTGTGATGAAATCACTTAAAATGAATGCACAATCGCTCGAAATGCTCTATATATCCAGAATCTGCATAATCTGCACATTATATGTGTAATTACAGGGATAATCCAAACATTATGAATACGTGAGTTCATAAACGTATTCTAGACTTTAAATAGCTTAAATATAGAATATTGTGATCAAATGACTTAAAATGAATGCACAATTGCTCGAAATGCTCTAATATACAAATAATCTGCATGTTCTGCACATTACATACGTAATTATAGTGTATGATTCAATCATTTTCAATAATTGAGTTCATAAACATATAGATTACTGTATTCAAATAACTTAAAAATGAGTACACAATTGCTCGAAAATGCTCTAATATACTCAGTATCTGTATAACCTGCACATTATATGGGTAATTACAGTGTATAGTCCAATCATTTTGAATAAGTGAGTTCATAATATTCTAGACGACTATATGAAGAGCTTAAATATAGATTACTGCGATGAAATAACTTAAAATGAAGGCAGAATCTCTCAAAATGCTCTAATATGCAAAGAATTTTCTTTGCATATTCTGCACATTATATACGTAATTATAGTGTATAATTCAATCGTTTTCCGTAATTGAGTTCATAAACTTATAATAAACAATATGAAGAGCTTAAATATAGATTATTGTGATCAAATGACTTAAACTGAAAGTACAATCGCTCGAAATGCTCTAATATACAAAGAATCTGCATATTCTGCACATTATATGCGTAATTACAGTGTATAATCCAACATTTAAAATTTGTGAGTTCATAAACATATTCTAGACTATATGAAGAGCTTAAATATAGATTTATTGTGATCAAATAACTTAAAATGAATACACAATAGCTCGAAATGGTCTACATACCCAGAATCAGCATAATTTGCACATTATATGCGTAATTACAGTGTATAATCAACAATTTGTAAAAGTTAGTTCATAAACATACTCTAGACAATATTCAGCGATTAAATATAGATTATTGCGATCAAATTACTTAAAATGAATGCACAATCGCTTGAAATGCTATAATGTGCCCAGAATCTACATAATCTGCACATTATTTGCGTAATTACACTGATAATCCAATAATTTTGAATAAGTGAGTTCATAACTACAGTCCATGACACCGTTCAGGCCATGTCAGACGTTGAGTAATCATCTGAGCCATGTCATCCATTCAAAGAAGCAGTCAACAGTAATTAATTAGTTGTTTAAGAGTTATCTTTTATCTTAATTAGTCATAAAAAGAGTTAATACTCTATTGTTGTGATTTGTGCTGTGTTTTGTGGTCTTCTAGGAGGATATTAATGGATTTTAATTGTAGTAGAATGCTATTAATCTGAAAATCAGAATGTAATAGAGTAGTTGAATGAATATGAATTTTCTGAGTTTATCTCTTCATCTTCCTCATGAGAGCTGAGTGTTTCTCCTCTTTGAGTGAATTTTATCGTTACACTTCGTTACTACTTAAATCATCTATCTGATCGGCGTCATTTGGTATCAGAGCACTCTAGGTTGCGATGGCTGGTCGTGGTAGGCCGCGAACGCAAGGAGGCCAAGACCAGCGAGATGCAGAGATCCAAGCACTTAGAAATCTGGTGCAGGATCGAGATCGGCAGGTGAATGAGTTAGTACAGTTTGTGCAACAACTCCGAGAGCGTATTGAGCACTTGGAGGTCGCTGGGCGTGATCGCGATACATCGAATCGTGGCTCAGATGACGATCAATCCAGCTGTGAAGATGGTGAGACCAACCCCTTCCACGACCATGGGTCCAGTGATGAAGAGGCTCAACATCGACACCCACCCCGAAGGAACGCTGGTTTCCGACGGGCCTTTGATTTAAAAGGTGATATTCCTGTGTATGAAGGTCGGATAAATCCCGATGAGTTTATTGATTGGTTGAATACAGTTGAAAGAGTTTTTGACTACAACAACATTTCTGAAGAAGAGAAGGTGAAAGTTGTTGCTATCAAACTCAAGAAGCACGCTTCTATTTGGTGGGAGCAGCTGAGAATGAAGCGAGGACGAGAAGGCAAGTCAAAAATTCGAACTTGGGAAAAGATGAAAAAGGAGTTACGCAAGAAGTTTCTGCCTGATGGGTATTTGCAAGAGGCATTCCTACAACTACATGACTTTACTCAACGCGACTTAACCGTGGCTGATTACACAGAACAGTTTGATTATCTCATGTTGAAGTGTGGTGTTGTAGAACCCGAGGAGCAGACCATTGCCCGTTATCTTCGAGGGCTTCAAAAGGAGATTCATGATATGGTAACTCTTCAATCTTTCTGCTCTTATCATGATGTTTTTAAGTTGGCCACAAAAATTGAAAAGCAGTTGAAGGAGAAAGAAGGCAGAAAATCAACTAGTTTTGGTGGTTCTCGTGTTACAACCCGCGGTTATTCGACTAACCGAAGTAGCAGCTCTCAAACAGCAAAACCTGCAACAACCAAAACCACAAGAACTGTTCCGATACAAGAAGGTATTGCGGGTTCATTCCTAGTGAAACCAAAATCTGTGCAGTGTTACAAGTGCCAAGGTTATGGACATATAGCCTCTGAATGTCCAAACCAGCGAGTTTTTGCAATTGTTGAAGAGCCTTTGGAGAATGAAAATATCAATTTGGAGTTGCCACCAGTTTTTGATGAGCCATATGAGGAAGAAGATGTTACATATGGAGATGTGGGGGAATTGTTGGTGATTCGAAGAGTGTTGAATACAAGTTCAGAACCTAATGAAGCATGGTTGCGCAACAACATCTTTCAAACACGGTGCACGTCATATGGCAAGGTATGTGATGTTGTTATTGATAGCGGGAGTTGTGAAAATGTTGTTTCTAAAATCATGGTTGAAAAGCTGCCTCTAAAACCTGAAAAACACCCTCAACCCTATAAACTTTCTTGGCTGCAAAAGGGAAATTCAATTCGTGTAGACCAGAGGTGTTTAGTTAATTTTTCTATTGGAGAATATTATTGTGATGAAGTATGGTGTGATGTGGTCCCTATGGATGCATGTCATTTATTTTTAGGTCGTCCATGGCAGTATGATAGAAAGGCAGTGCATGATGGGTTCAAAAACACATATTCATTCATGAAAGATGGTATCAAGGTGACTTTGGGTCCTTCCAAACTCAAAAGTGCATCAAAACCTGCAAGTGGGGAGAGTAATTTCTTTATTTCAAAATCTGAATTTTATGAAGCAATGGAAGAATCTGAATTGGTTTATGCACTTGTGGTAAAAGAGGTTGCAAATGATGCAACAACAAATCTGGAATTGTTAGAACCTTTACTTGCAGAATTTCGGAATATTATTCCGGATGAAATTCCAGCAGGGCTTCCTCCCATGCGCAACATACAACATTGCATTGATTTTGTTCCTGGAGCAGTTTTGCCGAACAAAGCGGCATATCGCATGAATCCAATGGAGAATGCCGAATTACAGCGGCAAGTAGATGAGCTTTTGAAGAAAGGTTTGGTGCGAGAAAGCATGAGCCCATGTGCGGTCCCGGCTCTTTTGGTTCCAAAGAAAGATGGTTCTTTTAGAATGTGTGTGGATAGTAGAGCGGTTAATAAGATCACCATTAAATACCGCTTTCCTATTCCTCGCCTTGATGACATGTTGGACCAGCTTCATGGTGCAAATGTGTTCTCAAAGATTGATCTTCGAAGTGGCTATCATCAAATTCGAATGAGACCTGGTGATGAGTGGAAAACAGCCTTTAAAACTCGTGATGGGCTGTATGAATGGTTGGTAATGCCGTTTGGGCTTTCTAATGCTCCTAGCACATTTATGCGACTAATGAACTTTGTTTTCAAGTCGTTTATTGGCAGGTTTGTGGTGGTCTATTTCGATGATATTCTCGTGTTCAGCAAAGGTCCAGATGAACACCTAAAGCATCTTCGCAAAATTTTTGAGGTGCTGAATGAGCAAAAGTTATATGTCAACTTGAAGAAGTGCGAGTTTATGACCAGCAACCTGGTGTTTCTTGGCTATGTTGTTTCAAATGGAGGCATTCATGTTGATCCTTCAAAGGTGGAGGCAATTCTCTCTTGGCCAGTTCCAACCTCAATCCATGAAGTTCGCAGTTTTCTCGGGTTGGAATCTTTCTATCGCCGATTCATTAAAAGTTTCAGCACTATCGCAGCACCAATCACAGAATGTTTGAAAGGAGGTGTGTTTAAATGGCCTAAAGATGCACAAAACAGTTTTGAACTTCTCAAGTCGAAAATGATGGAGGCTCCTTTACTTGCGTTGCCGAACTTTGAGCAAGTATTTGAGCTTGAATGTGATGCATCTGGTGTGGGAATTGGTGCTGTTCTCAGCCAAGAAGGACGGCCAATCGCTTTCTTTAGCGAAAAGCTGTCAGATTCTCGCAAGAACTACTCGACATATGACAAGGAGTTCTATGCTATAGTTCGAGCACTGTCACATTGGAGACATTATCTCATTTCAAAGGAGTTTGTTCTGTACTCTGACCATGAGGCTTTGAAGTACATTAATGGCCAGCACAAGCTCAAACCGAGACATGCGCGCTGGGTTGAATTTTTGCAGGAGTATACTTTTCATATCAAGCACAAAAGTGGGGCTCTAAATCAGGTGGCTGATGCATTGAGTCGTAGGCGTTCCTTGTTGATCACTTTGCAAGCAAAAGTTCTGGGGTTTGAAGAAATCAAGGGCCTGTACAAAAGGGATGAGTACTTTTGCAAGGTGGTTGAAGAATGTTCAAAAGGACCTTATAAAGAATTTGTTTTGCAGGACGGTTTTCTTTTCAATGGTAACCATTTGTGCATTCCAAGTGGTTCTCTTCGCTGGGAGTTAATTAGAGAAGCTCATGAAGGGGGACTCAGCGGACATTTCGGGCGAGACAAAACAGCAGCACTGATTCAAGAATACTACTTCTGGCCAAAGATGGTGAAGGATGTGAACCATTACTTATTGCGTTGTAAAACTTGCCATCTTGCTAAGTCAAGATCCCAAAATGCGGGTCTTTATTCTCCGCTACCTGTTCCAGTTGCACCTTGGGAAGATGTGAGTGTGGATTTTGTGATGGGGTTACCTCGCACACAACGCAGCAAAGATTCGATCATGGTGGTGGTGGATCGTTTTTCCAAAATGGCGCACTTTGTACCTTGTTCTAAAACTATGGATGCAACTAATGTGGCTGATCTTTATTTTAGGGAAATTGTTAAGTTGCATGGCATACCGAAGAGCATTACTTCAGACCGAGACCCAAAGTTTGTTGGACATTTTTGGCGCACATTGTGGCGGAAGTTGGGAACAAGATTGCAATTCAGTTCGGCCTATCATCCTCAAACTGACGGCCAAACTGAGTCAGTGAATCGCAGCTTGGGAAATTTGCTAAGAAGTTTGGTTGGTGAAAACATTCGACAGTGGGATAACATTCTTCCTCAAGCTGAATTTGCATACAACCGTTCTTGCAGCCAAACTACTGGAAAGAGTCCGTTTGAAGTTGTGTATGGACACAATCCAACTGGTCCTATTGATTTGGTGCCGCTTCCAATAAACCAGCAATTTAGTGGAGATGCAGAAGAGCGAGCTAAGTACATCAAGGAGTTACATGAGCAAGTCAGAAAGCGCATTTTGAAGCAAAACCAAAAGTATGAGAAGCAGGCAAACAAGCATTGCAAAGCAGTGATTTTTAAGGAAGGTGATCTGGTCTGGGTGCATTTGAGCAAGGATCGTTTTCCACCAGGGCGACATGGAAAACTGAAGCCACGAGGTGATGGACCATTTAAAATTTTGCAACGCATCAATGATAATGCATACAAGGTTGAACTGCCAGCAAACTATGGTGTATCTGCTACTTTTAATGTGAAGGATCTGTCTCCTTACCATGGAGATAATGAATTGAACTCAGGGACGAGTTATCGCGCAGCAGAAGCGAATGACACCGTTCAGGCCATGTCAGACGTTGAGTAATCATCTGAGCCATGTCATCCATTCAAAGAAGCAGTCAACAGTAATTAATTAGTTGTTTAAGAGTTATCTTTTATCTTAATTAGTCATAAAAAGAGTTAATACTCTATTGTTGTGATTTGTGCTGTGTTTTGTGGTCTTCTAGGAGGATATTAATGGATTTTAATTGTAGTAGAATGCTATTAATCTGAAAATCAGAATGTAATAGAGTAGTTGAATGAATATGAATTTTCTGAGTTTATCTCTTCATCTTCCTCATGAGAGCTGAGTGTTTCTCCTCTTTGAGTGAATTTTATCGTTACACTTCGTTACTACTTAAATCATCTATCTGATCGGCGTCAGTCCACTTTATAAAAAGAACTTAAATAGAGAATATTCTGATCAAATAACTTAAATTGACATCACAATAGCTCGAAATTCACTAATATACCCAGAATCAGCATAATGTGCATATTATAAGCGTAATTAAGGTGCATAATCCAATCATTTTTGATAAGTTCATAAACATATTCTAGACAATATTAAGAGCTTAAATATAGATTATTATGATCAAATGACTTAAAATGAAGGCACAATCGCTCGAAATTCTAATATATCCAAAATCTGCATAATCAGCACATTATAAGCGTAATTACAGTGTATAATCCAATTATTTTGGGTAAGTGAGTTGATAAAAAATATTCTAGACTGTATGTGCAGAATAAATATAGATTACTATGAACAAATAACTAAAATTGATTGCACAATCACTCGAAATGCTCTAATATACGCAAAATCTGCATAATCTGCACATTATATGCGTAATTACAGTACATAATCCAATCATTTACAATATGTGAGTACATAAAAATATTCTAAACAATATAAATAGCTTAAATATATATTCTTGTGATCAAATCACTTAAAAGAAGGCACAATCGCTCGAAATGCTCTATATACACAGAATCTGAACATTATACGTGTAGTTACAGTACTAATCAAAACATTTTGAATAAGTTAGTTCATAAATATATTTTAGACTATAAGCTTAAATATAGAATATTGTGATTAAACGACTTAAAATGAAAGCACAATCGCTCGAAATGCTCTAATATACAAAGAATCTGCATATTCTGCACATTATATGAGTAATTATAGTGTATAATTCAATCATTTTCAATAATTGAATTCATAAACATATTATAAAAAATATGAAGAGCTTAAATATAGATTATTGTGATCAAATGACTTAAAATGAATGCACAATCGCTCGAAATGCTCAAATATACCCCGAATCTGCATAGCCTGCACGTAATATGCGTAATTAAAGTGAATAATCCAATCATTTTCAATATAAACATATATAGACTATGTGAAGAGCTTAAATATAGATTTATGTGTAAGTGATTATTTAACTCATATAACACGGAAATTATGAGTTAGGATCGTTACCTCCTGCCATTGCAAGTAAATGAATGAGATCTTGTGAAGAAATGATGAAACACCACGTCAAAGCCTGAATACAACTAGCCTTTGCCTCCTACTGCGTCCCTGCAACAGAGAAGACTCGCAAGACCGATGTCTTAATCCCAATTGATGGTGTATACAGGGATATGTCGGCCTTGACTTGCTCCCTTGAGAAAATCCTTAATCCTCTCTCTCTTATCTAATTTACAGTAAGAACTGAAAGAGACACTCACACATACTCTCTGCCATCACAGAAGGGTATATATAAGGGTTCAAATTCGCTCAGAAGATGCAAATTGCAACGTTTCACGAAAGGGTGCGATGTTCACAATATTCTGTCTAAGTGCACTGTATCTATTAGAACGTTCTAACTGATTCTAACTGACAGAATACTACATTCTCCCACTTGAACTTGCATCCTTTGCATATTAAATACCTTCTGTTTACTTTATGTTAAATTTTAGAAATATAATATATGAACTGTAGTAGTAAGTCATCTTATCGTTACTAGCGTTTTAAACAACTAGTAAATGCGAATATTACTTTCTACAATCACAATATACTATACAACTAACAATTCAACCTTTTATGAGATCTTGAATTTTTCTTTATGAATAAACCCAATGCTTATTCCAAGTCAATCTTTAACAATGTCATTCTTAACCTTAATGATTAATCAATTTATAAAATAAACTATATGCGCACAATCAAACAAGAATAACATAAACTTTATTGAAGAGTTTCATAAATATCATACACAATGATACGTTGCAATTACATTATGGTACCAAGTCCCATATTTGCTACATGACCCTTAAACTTCTTTGGTGGCATGCCTTTAGTTAAAGGATCAGCTAGCATTTCCTCTGTGTGAATATACTCAATAACCACATTTTCCTTTTCAACCCGCTCTCTCAAAGAAAAATACTTCACGTCAATATGTTTCGATTGACTGCTTGTCTTATTATTCTTTGCAAGAAAGATTGCGGCAACATTGTCACACAAAATCTTCATAGGCTTAGCAATCGAATCCACGATTCTAAGCTGCTCAATAAAACTCCTCAGCCATACACCATGGGAAGACGCCTCAAAACACGCGATGAACTCCGCTTCCATTGTAGAAGTTGCAACAAGTGTTTGCTTGGTACTCTTCCATGACACTGCACCACCAGCCATCATAAAGATGAATCCTGTTGTTGACTTCCTAGAATCAACACAGCCAGCATAATCAGCATCAGAGTAACCATACACTTCCAACTTATCGGAGCGTCGGTACATAAGCATATAATCTCTTGTTCCTTGAAGATATTTCAACACCTTCTTTGCAGCCCTCCAGTGGTCTATCCCCGGATTACTTTGGAAACGACCTAATAACCCAACGGCGAAAGCAATGTCAGGTCGAGTACAAACCTGAGCATACATCATGCTTCCTACTGCCGAAGCATACTCGTTATTTTTCATTAGGTCTTTTTCCAATTTGGTTTTCGGACACTGACTTTTATCCAATTTATCTCCCTTCTGAATAGGCACTGCGATTGGTGAACAATTCAATACTTTAAACTTCTCTGAAATCTTATTGATGTAGGCTTCCTGAGACAATCCGAGAATTCCTTTACCTCTGTCTCTATGGATCTTAATACCTATAACATATGAAGCTTCACCCATATCCTTCATATCAAATTTCTGAGAAAGAAATTGTTTTACCTCTCGCAAAAACCCTTTATCATTAGTTGCCAAAAGAATATCATCCACATATAGTACCAAGAAACAAATCCGACTCCCACTGACCTTCTGGTATATACATTGATCTCTGATATTTTCTTCAAATCCATATGAAGAAATTACCTCATGAAACTTCAAATACCATTGTCGTGAGGCTTGTTTCAAACCATATAATGATTTCTTTAACTTGCAAACTAACTGTTCTTTTCCTTTAGAAGAGAAACCTTCAGGTTGTTTCATATATACCTGTTCCTCTAAGTTACCGTTTAGGAAAGCAGTCTTTACATCCATTTGATGTAACTCAAAATCAAAATGAGCTACCAATGCCAAGATTACTCGAAGAGAATCCTTTCTTGATACAGGAGAAAATGTATCTGTATAATCGATCCCTTCTTTCTGAGTATATCCTTTGGCGACAAGTCTAGCTTTGTACCTCTCAATGTTACCAGATGAATCTCTTTTGGTCTTGTAAACCCATTTACAACCAATAGGTTTAAAACCATCAGGTAATTGTACTAAGTCCCAGACATCATTATGCGCCATTGAATTCATTTCTTCTACCATGGCATTATACCACAAAGTGGAATTATTACTTTCCATTGCTTTTGAAAATGTCGTGGGATCATTTTCAATGCTCTCAACATCTTCATTTGAGTCTTGTAGGTAGTCCACATAATCACTAGGTATAGCTGGCCTCTTAGCTCTAGATTTTCTCAAAATTGAACTCTCAGGTTCAACTTGATCCACAACCGATTGAGAAACATCTCTGATTGCACTTTTAATTTCCCTAGGGTGGTCCGTTCCTATTTGGACCGATCCACCTGAACCAGATGGGATATCGTCCGAGTGCAAATCAGTATCTCTCGAATGGTCCGTTTCAACATTGAGCGGTCTGCCCAAACCAGTCGAAACTGAGGTATCAAATTCCAGAAACTTGGCATTTCTGGATTCCACTATTCTAGTTGAATTATTTGGACAATAAAACCTGTAGCCCTTGGACTTTTCAGCATATCCAATAAAATATCCGCTAATAGTCCTAGGATCTAGCTTCTTTTCATGAGAATTATACACTCTTATTTCCGAAGGACAACCCCAAACACGCACATGATTCAAACTCGGTTTCCAACCTTTAAACAATTCAAAAGGCGTTTTTATAACCGCCTTGGTTGGAACTCGATTTAATATGTACATGGCTGTCTTAAGAGCATCTACCCAAAGAAACTTAGGAAGTTTGGTACCTCCCATCATGCTACGCACCATATCCAATAAAGTCCTATTTCTGCGTTCAGCTATGCCATTCTGGTCCGGAGATCCTGGCATAGTGTACTGGGCAACAATGCCGTTTTCCTCTAGGTACTTTGCAAATGGACCTGGTGCTTGTCCATCTTCTGTATATCTACCATAATACTCTCCACCTCTATCTGACCTCACAATCTTTATTTGTTTTCCACATTGTTTCTCTACTTCAGCCTTAAATACTTTAAAGGCGTCCAAAGCTTCATGCTTATGATGCAACATGTAGAGATACATATAACGTGAGTAGTCATCGATAAAGGTAATGAAGTACTTTTGACCTTGAGCATCCATATCAGGACAACAAATATCTGTATGAATTATCTCTAATAACTCTGAACTTCGTCTAGCACCTTTCTTTGACATATTTGTTTGCTTACCCTTAATGCAATTCACACATGTGTCAAAATCGCTAAAGTCAAGGGTACCAAGTACGCCTTCTTTAACTAATCGTTGAATTCTCTTAATGGAGATATGACCTAATCTCCGATGCCATAACATAGACGAATTATCATTCACAATACATCTTTTCAATCCAACATTCAAAGCAGTTTGAGAATCAGATTTTAATGCAAGCTTATAAAGACCATTATCTATCACACAAGTACCAATCACACGAGATTTATATAATACTTTTACACACAAATCTCCAAATACAAACGAATAACCAAAGGGTACAAGTCTAGATATACTAACCAGGTTCCTAGCGAAACCTGGAATATAAAAAGTCTTTTCTAACATTATTACATGTCCACTATCAAGAACAAGCCTAAATGTCCCAATAGCTTCCACACGCGACTTCATCTTATTGCCTGTATAGATGAACCGCTCATTTCCCATCGGCTCCCTTCGTTCCTGAAGGGCCTGCAATGAATTACAAACATGAATTGTTGAACCAGAATCAATCCACCAAGAATCATGATGTATATCAATAGTATTAGATTCATAACAGACAAGTGTTAATGACATACCTCCTTTTTCAAGCTTTGCCTTACGCTTGGGGCAATCTTTCTTCATGTGTCCCTTCCTCTTGCAATAGAAACACTTGATCTTTTTAATGTCAGCAACAGCAGGGATTTGAACCTTTCCCTTCTGTTTCCCATTTTTAGATTGTTTGCCCTTCTTGTCATCTTCCTTCTGAAGCCTTACTTCAGCCATATAAACACTTTCAGCATGGTCCATTGCCAATCTATTCTCTTCTTGTACACACATGGTCATGAGTTCATTAAGTGACCATTTATCCTTATGTGTGTTGTAAGAGATTTTAAAAGGACCATACTGGACGGGTAATGTGTTCATAATGAAGTATACCAAAAATGACTCAGAAATGTCAACTTCAAGGTTCTTGAGTTGTGCCACAATGTCCCTCATCTTCATGATGTGATCACGCACACCGGTAACTGATGTCATCCTCAAAGACGTTAACTTCATGATGAGTGTCATTGCATTTGCCTTGTCCGAAGTGGCAAACTGCTCATCTAACGCCTTGAGTAACTCCCTGGCAATATGTTGGCCTTCAACCGACCCTCGAATAGCTGGTGGCAGCCTACTCTTGATGAACATGACACAGAGACGGTTAGACCGTGTCCACTGCTCATGATAATCAATTTCCATAAGCTCTGCCTCCTCTAAATCAAGTTCTGGTGGCTGAGGTTCCCTAATGGCCAAATCAATATCCTTACATCCCAGGTGAAGCAGAATTGCTTCTTTCCATGCCTTATAGTTATCACTTTTGAGTTCGGGAATGTCCGAAACTTTAGAATCGAAAGGGGATTGAGCTGTAAGATAAGAGAATTAATTAATAAAGCTTATACTTTTATATTGAGACTAATACTTTATGCTATAATTTACCAATGCAAATTAAGCTAAAACTGTATGAATTAATTCTACATAATGCTACCTGTGGGCTAAACACTATGTTTAATTCTTCGTTAATCCATTATAATATAACTAGTTAATTATTTTCTTATGCTTAATCCCTGTGGGTAAATTAAGTATTATAATTAACTATTATATCCTAATAAGTCAATTTAACTTAAGTCAATAGCTCTGTGGAGCAATATTAACTTAGATTATAATAACTTATCACAATTAATGTCCTATTTAAACTTCATGTGATTCCTTAATCTATTATATATACATATTCCTAATATCTACTAAAGATGCTGTGGCTACTCTTTAGTTATTAATATATAAATATCACTGGACATAATATCATATCATTAGATAACTTATATACATATATATGTTATAATCTTCAGTAAATTAGAACGGTCCATTCCAAAACTTTAATGTTCCAATCTGAACATGAGACGATCCGTTTCACTTAATTCACAGACATATAAAAACTATATATATATATTCTAATTATACTTGATTAATTAAACCTTAATCAATTTCTTTTGTCTAATTAATATATCTATAATATCAGACAAAACTTTATTCAAACTTTTAAAATGGTTCGTTCCATAACCTAGACAATCCATTTTAGTCTGAATCTATCAATACTAATATACTCTCATTAAATTTTATCTAGAACGGTCCACCCTAAACCCATATGGTCCGTTCTGCATGTCAGAGTAATTTAGTGACAGAAACTTTATGCAATTCCATCTGAAACGGCCCGTCCTTAAAATCGGAACGGTCTGTCCCAATTGCGCCTGAAACCTTGATTTACTGGTAATCAACGCTGTTAATCTAAAATTACATTAATTAACAGCATTCAATGACTTCTACATGTACTTAGATCTAAAATCTACTTGATTACACAGTCAATTACTATAACTACCAAAATTTGAACAGATCAAATGTTTTATTACAAAACTAGGGTTTCTCACAAGAACACCATCCTATTATCACTTACTACTCAGTCTTTCAATCAGTTCTTTATGATTCTAAGTATTAAATGACAGTAACAGAGGTTAACCTGCTCTGATACCAACTGTAAGTGATTATTTAACTCATATAACACGGAAATTATGAGTTAGGATCGTTACCTCCTGCCATTGCAAGTAAATGAATGAGATCTTGTGAAGAAATGATGAAACACCACGTCAAAGCCTGAATACAACTAGCCTTTGCCTCCTACTGCGTCCCTGCAACAGAGAAGACTCGCAAGACCGATGTCTTAATCCCAATTGATGGTGTATACAGGGATATGTCGGCCTTGACTTGCTCCCTTGAGAAAATCCTTAATCCTCTCTCTCTTATCTAATTTACAGTAAGAACTGAAAGAGACACTCACACATACTCTCTGCCATCACAGAAGGGTATATATAAGGGTTCAAATTCGCTCAGAAGATGCAAATTGCAACGTTTCACGAAAGGGTGCGATGTTCACAATATTCTGTCTAAGTGCACTGTATCTATTAGAACGTTCTAACTGATTCTAACTGACAGAATACTACATTATGTCATCAAATTACTTAAATTTAATGCACAATCGCTCAAAATGCTCTAATATTTCCAGCATCCGTATAACCTGCAAATTATATGCGTAATTACAGTGTGTAGTCCAATCATTTCGAATAAGTGAGTTCATATATATATTCTAAACTATATGAAGAGCTTCAATATAGATTACTGTGATCAAATAACTTAAAATGAAGGCACAATTGCTCGAAATGCTCTAATATACCAAGAATCTGCATAATCTGCATATTATATACGTAATTACAGTGTATAATGCAATCATTTTGAATAAGTAAGCTCATAAACATTTTGTAGACAATATGAAGAGCTTAAATATAAATTATTGTGATCAAATGACTTAAATTGAATGCACAATCGCTCAAAATCTCTAATATACCCAGAATCTACATAATCAGCACATTATATGCGTAATTACAGTGTATAATCCAATCATTTAAAATAAGTTAGTTCATAAACATATTCGAGACTACACGAAGAGCTTAAATATAGATTATTATGATTAAATCATTTAAAATGAATGCAGAATCGCTCAAAATGCTCCATATACCCAGAATGTGCATGATTTGCACATTAAATGTGTAATTACAGTGATAATTTAATTATTTTGAATAAGTGAGTTCAGAAAAATATTCTAGACAATATGAAGAGCTTAAATTTAGATTATTGTGATCAAATGACCTAAAATGAAGGCACAATTGCTCGAAATTCTAATATACCCAGAATCTTAGTAATCTGCATATTACATTCGTAATTACAGTATATAATCCAATCATTTTTAGTAAGTGAGTGCATAAACATATTCTAGACAGTATGTGCAGCTTAAAAGTTGATTATTGGGATCAAATGACTTAAAATGAATGAACAATCCTTCGAAATGCTCTAATATATCCAGAATCTGCTTAATCTGCACATTATATGCGTTATTACAGCAAATAAACCAATCATTTTAAAATAAGTGAGTTAAAAAAATTTTCTAGACAATACGAAAAGCTTAAATATAGATTATTGTGAAAAAATCACTTAAAATGAATGCACAATCACTCGAAATGCTCTATATACCAAGAATCTGCATAATCTTCACATTATATGTGTAATTACAGGAATAATCCAAACATTTTGAATAAGTGAGTTCATAAATATATTCTAGACTATAAATAGCTTAAATATAGAATATGTGTAATTACAAGAATCTTTCGAAATGCTCTAATATACAAAGAATCTGCATATTCTGCACATTACATACGTAATTATAGTGTATAATTCAATCATTTTCAATAATTGAGTTCATAAATATATTATTAACAATTTGAAGAGCTTAAATAT
Organism: Rhynchospora tenuis; assembly: GCA_027725995.1. Lineage (NCBI taxonomy): Eukaryota > Viridiplantae > Streptophyta > Magnoliopsida > Poales > Cyperaceae > Rhynchospora > Rhynchospora tenuis. The sequence continues at coordinate 81,996,461 of CM050889.1, forward strand.
AGATTATTGTGTTCAAATGACTTAAAAATGAATACACAATCGCTCGAAATGCTCTAATATACCAAGAATCTGCATAATATGCACATTATATGCGTAATTTCTGTGTATAGTCCAATCATTTTGAATAAATGAGTTCATAAATAATTCTAGACAATATGAAGAGCTTAAATATATATTATTGTGATCAAATGACTTAAAATGAATGCACAATCACTCGAAATGCACTAATATACCTAGAATCTACATAATCTGCACACTATATGTGTAATTACAGTGTATAATCCAATCCTTTAAAATAAATGAGTTCATAAACATATTATAGACTATATGAAGAGCTTAAATATAGATTATTATGATCAAATCACTTAAATTGAATGCACAATCACTCGAAATGGTCTATATACCCAGAATCAGCAGAATCTGCACATTATATGCGTAATTACAGTGTATAATCCAATAATTTTGAATAAGTAAGTTCATAAACATACTTTGGACAATATTAAGAGCTTAAATATTGATTATTGTAATCAAATGACTTAAAATAAAGGCACAATCGCTCGAAATTCTAATATACCCAGAATCTGAATAATGTGCACATTATTTAAGTAATTACAGTGTGTAATCCAATTATTTTGTGTAAGTGAGTTCATAAATATATTATAGACTGTATGTGCAGCTTAAATATAGATTATTATGATCAAATGATTTGAAATGAATACACAATAGCTCGAAATGCTCCAATATACCCAGTATCTGCATAAAATGCATGTTATATGCGTAATTAAAGTGTATAATCCAATCATTTTCAATAAGTGAGTTCGTAAACATATTCTGGACAATATTAAGAGTTTAAATATAGATTTTCTGGACAATATAATCCAATCATTCTCAAATGAGTTAAAATGAAGGCACAATCGCTCGAAATTCTAATATACCCAAAATCTGCGTAATCTGCACAATATATGTGTAATTACAGTGTATAGTCCAATTATTTTGAGTATGTTCATAAACATATTCTAGACTGTATGTGTAGCTTAAATAATAGATTATTGTGATGAAATGACTTAAAATGAATGCACAATTGCTCGAAATGCTCTAGCATACCTAGAATCTACATAATCTGCATATTATATGCGTAATTACTGTGATAATCCAATCATTTTGTATAAGTGAGTTTATAAATATATTCTAGACTATAAAAAGAGCTTAAATATAGATTGTGATCAAATAACTTAAAATGAATATACAATCGCTCGAAATGCTCCAATATACCCAATATCTGCATAAAATGCACGTTATATGGTAATTAAAGTGTATAATCCAATAATTTTCAATAAGTGGGTTCGTAAACATATTATAGACTATATTCTGAGCTTAAATATAGAGTATTGTGATCAAATTACTTAAAATCATTTTGAATAAGTGAGTTCATAAATATATTCTATATTATATGAAGAGCTTAAATATAGATTATTCCGATTAAATAACTTAAAACGAAAGCAGAATCGCTCGAAATGCTCTAATATACCCAGAATTTGCATAATCTGCATATTATATGCGTAATTACAGTGTATAATGCAATCACTTTGAATAAGTAAGTTCATAAACATATTCTAGACAATAGGAAGAGCTTAAATATAGATTCTTGTGATCAAATGACTAAAAATAAGGGCACAATCGGTCGAAATGATCTAATATACCCAGAATCTGCGCAATCTGGAAATTATATGGATAATACCTGTATAATCCAATCATTTGGAATAAGCAAGTTCATAAACATATTCTAGACTGTATGACAATCTTAAATATAGATTATTGTGATCGAATGCCTTAAAATGAATGCACAATAGCTCGAAATGATCTATATTATACAGAGAATCTGCATAATCTGCACATTATATGCATAATTACACTTTATAATCCAATCATTTTGAGTAGGTGAGTTCATAAACATACTAGACTACATAAAATAACTAACATGACTTTTATTTTCAAGAAAATAAATTATATTGTTTATTCAAAATTATATGTCAATCATTTATATATTCAAAATAAACGATAACACTAACATTTATAGCTGTTCATTTATTTATCATTTTGAATAAATAAGATATTAATTAGAGAAAACATATGGTGCATTGCAATGCACAGAGGCTTCGGTGCATTGCGATCGTTTTGGACGGTGGTTTCACAAATTGACAAATCTAATTTAACCAATCCAACGTACATATTGAAATCTCATGTCAACCAAAATTTTACATTTTTTGAATTTTGTTTACTATTTTATTCGAATTTTTTCATTTTTGCTGTTTTTGGAATATTCCTACTACTAATTTATATCAAAAAATGGCAAGCTCTAAAAAATTCATAAAAAATAGTAAAAAAATTTCAAAAAATGTAAAATTTTGGTTGACATGAGATTTCAATATGTACGTTGGATTGGTTAAATTAGATTTGTCAATTTGTGAAACCACCATCCAAAACGATCGCAATGCACCGAAGCCTCTGTGCATTGCAATGCACCATATGTTTTCTCATATTAATTATATAATCAACCATATAAAGAACTCAAATATAAATTATTATGATCAAATGACGTCTAATGAATCATGAATCGTTTCAAATGCTGAACTGAAGCTGCAAATAAGCTTTAGTTGCACATTATATGCTAATTTTCTTTATGTGTAATGAAATATTTTGAATAATTAAGTTCTGAATTATATTCTAGATCATATAAGGTGCATAAATATAGATTATTGTGATCAATTGATTCTCCAAATAAGTTTTATTTTCACATCATATGCATATTTCTTGAAATATAATACAATATTTTCTTTTTTCTTTTTTTAGATAGAAACTTGGTAGCGGCTACCAAGTGCAATAATACAATATTTTCAATAAGTAGAATCTGAATTATATTCTAGACCATGTAAACTGCTCAAATATAGATTACTTTCATCAATTGATGTCGAGGGAATCAAGAATCACTGAATATGTTCAAATGAAGCTACAAATAAGCTTAATTTGCACATAATATGCATATTTTCTTAAGTATAATAAAATATTTTTAATAAAGTGGATATATATAGATTATTATCATCAAATGACATCGTACGAATCAAGAATTATACAAAATGCTACCCACATGCTCCAAATATATATATATTTTTTTTTGCATATTATATGCATAATTCTCCATTTATGACACAAAATTTTTGAATAAATAGGATATGAATTATATTCTGTACCATGTTTAGTGCAATAATTTGAATAACTAGGATCTGAATTATATTCTAGAATTCTGGGCCATCAAGAGCTTAATATAGTTATTGTGATCAGTTCACGTCAAATGAATAAAGAATCGTTTAAAATGCTCAACAGAAGCTCTAAATAAGCTTCATTAGAACATTATATGCATATATCACTATGTATAACACAATATTTTTACTAAGTGTGTTTTAAATTTCATTCTCGACCATAGAAGGTGCTTAAATTTAGATTATTGTGATAAATTGACGTCGAATGAATACAGTATATCTTAAAGTACTCAACTCATGTATTTAATAAACTTTATTTTCACATTTTATGAATATTTCTTTATCTATAAGATAAAGAAATATTTTATAGACCATATAAAAAGCTCAAACTTATAAGATACAAACTATATTATAGACCATATAAAAAGCTCAAACATCAATTATTGTGATTGAATGATGTCTTATGAATCAAGAATCGGTTTAAATCCGGAACTGAAGTTCCAAATAGGCTTCAGTTGCACTTTTTAGTTATTTCTTTTTGTGTAACGCAATATTTTGAGTATGTACATATTTCTAGACCCTATAAAAGTACTTGAATATAGATAATTGTGATCAATTGACATCGAATGAATCAAGAATCTCCTAAAATGCTCAAGTGAAGCTCCAATTAAGCTTTATTTGTGCATCATTTGCATATTTCTTTATGTATAATGCAATATTTTGAATCAGTACGATCTGAATTATATTCTAAACCATATAAATGCTTAAATAAAGATTATGGTGATCAATAGACGACATTAAATTAATCAGCTGAAGCTCCAAATAAGTTTCATTTGCATATAATATGATTATTTCATTAATTATAACGAAATATTTTTATTTAATATGTAAATTAATTTTTAGATCTATAAAAAACTTAAATATAGGTTGTTGTGACAAATTGACGTCGAAGTGAACAAATATATCTTAAAATACTTAACTGATGTTTTAAATAAATTTTACGCACATTATATGAATATTTATTTATGCATAACACAATATTCTAAACAAATCCAATCTGAATTATATTCTATACCATATAAAAAAATATAATATAGATTGTTGTGACCAAATAACGTCAGATGAACCAAGAATCTCATAAAATTCTCAACAGAAGCTCTAGAAAAGCTTCATTTGCACATTATATGCATATTTCTTCATGTTTAACGCAATATTTTGAATAAGTATCTGAATTATATTCTGGGTCATATCAACAGCTTAAATGTAGATTATTATGATCGATTGACGTCAAATAAATCAGGACTCGTATAAAATGCTCAAGTGAAGCTCCAAATATGCTAAATTTGGACATTATATGCATATTTCTTTATTTATAAGGCAATATTTCATATAAGTTCCATTGAAATTATATTCTAAACCATATAAGGAGCTCAAATATAGATTATTGTGATCAAATTACGTCGAATTAATCATGAATCACTTTTAAATGCTGAACAGAGGCTTCAAATTAGCTTCATCCATATATTTCGAATAAGTTCTCAAATATATTCTAGAAGTGCCTAAATATAGATTTTTTGTGATTAATTGACGTCGAAGAAATCAAGAATCGCCTAAAATGCTCAATGTAGCTCCAATAAGCTTAATTTGCACATCATACGAACATTTCTTTATATAATATGCAATATTTTAATCAAGTTAGAACTGAATTACATTCTAGACAATATAAAGTGCTTAAATATAGAATTTTGTTATCAAATGACGTCGGACGAATGCAGAATCGCATAAAATGATTAACACATGTTCCTTATGACACGATATTTAGAATAAGTAGGGTACGAATTATTTTCTAGATCATATAAAGAGCTTGAGGCCTCTGAAGAGCTTTAATATAGATTATTATGATTAAATAACGTCGGATGAATAAAGAACCACACAAAATGCTCAACCAAAGCTTCAGAAAAGCTTCATTTGCACATTATATGAATATTTCTTCATGTTTAATGCAATATTTAGAATAAATAGGATCTGAATTATATTCTAGAGCATAAAAGATGCTTAAATAAAGATTATTGTTATCAATTGATGTCGAATGAATCAAGAATCGCTTAAAATTCTCAACTGAAGCTCCATACAAGCTTCATTTACATATTACAGGCTTTTTTCTTTATGTATAACGCCATATTTTTATTAATTAATATCTGAACTGTATTTAAGATCATATTAAAAGATTAAATATAGATTATTATGTTAAATGGACATCAAATGAATTAAAGTATAGTTTAAAATACACAACTGATGTTTTAAATAAATTTTATTTGCACATTTATGAAAATTTCTTTGTGTATAACACAATATTTTCAACAAATAAGATCCGAATAATATTCTAGACTCTATAAGGAACTCAAATATAGATTTTTGTGATCAAATGATGTCAAATTAATTGTATATCGCTTTTAAATCCTAATCAGAAGCTCCAAATTATCTTCATCTGCACATTATATGTATATTTCTGGTTGGGTAACGCAATATTTTCAAAAACTTAGTTCTAAACTATATTCTATACCATATAAAGCGATAAATATAGATTATTGTGATTAATTGACGTCCTAGAATTCAAGAATCACCTAAAATGCTCAATGAATCTCGAACTAACCTTAATTTGCACATTATATGCATATTGTTTTTTATGTAATATGCAAAATTTTAGTAAGTTAGATCTAAATTACATTCTAGACAATATTTAGTGCTTAATTATAGAATTTTGTTATCAAATGACGTCGGACGAATCTAGAATCACATAAAATCCTCAAAACATGCTCCAAATAATCTTCTTTTGCACAATATATGCACATTTGTTTATATATGACGCAATTTTTTGAATAGGCAGGATATGATTTATATTATAGACCATATAAAGAGTTTTAATGTAGATTATTGTCAGGTCTAATGAATCAAGAACCACACAAAATGCTCAACTGAAGCTCCAGAAAAGCTTCATTTGCACATTATATGCATCTTTTTCAAGTTTAATGAAATATTTTGAATAATTAGGGTCAGAATAATATTTTAGACCATATAACATGCTAGTAAAGATTTTTGTTATCTATTGACGCCAAATGAATCAAGAATCGCTGAAAATTCTCAACTGAAGCTCCATACAAGCTTTATTTGAATATTATAGGCTTATTTATAAATGTATAACGCAAAATTTTTATTAATTAAGATTTGAATTGTATTTTAGATCATATTATGATAAATAGACATTGAACGAATTAAGTATAGCTTAATATACCCAACTGCTGTTTTAAATTAGTTTTATATGCACATTTCTGAAAATTTCATTGTGTATAACACAATATTTTCAACAATTAAGATCCGAATTATATTATAGACCATATAATGACCTCAACTATAGATTATTGTGATTAAATGACGTCGAATTAATCGTGAATCGCTTTTAAATGCTGAACAGAGGCTCCAAATTAGCTTCATCTGCACATTATATGCATAATTTCTTGTTGCGTAACGCAATATTTCGAATAAGTAAGTTCTAGAATATATTCTAGAACATATAAAGTGCTAAATATAGATTATCGTGATTAATTGACGTCGAAAGAATCAATAATCGCCTAAAATGCTTAATGAAGCTCCAAATAAGCTAAATTTTCACATTATATGCATTTTTTATCATATAATGGTGCGATATTTAAAAATGTTAGATCTGAATTACATTCTACACAATATAAGGTGCTTAATATAGAATATTCTTATCAAATAATGTCAGACGAATCCAGAATCGCATAAAATACTCAACACATGCTCCAAATAAACTTCTTTTGCAATATGCATATATCTATATGTATGACACAATATTTTGAATAGGTAGGATATGAATTATATTCTAGAGCATATAAAGAGCTTTAATATAGATTATTGTGATTAAATAACGTCGGATGAATCAAGAACCACACAAAATGCTCAACTTAAGCTCCAGAAGTTACATTTGCACATTATATACATATTTCTTCCTATGCCCTTTTGCTGTTCAGGTGTTCTTCATTCTTTCTACACGTTGTAACTGCCCTCATTTAATCCATAAATCTAGTATTTTGGATTCGATGGCTGCTTCTTTCCAACAGGTAAAAAGAAAGCGCTTTCAGAGTACACTTTTGGCAACTGCTCTCTATGTCATCTCCGACTCACAGGTTGAAAGCTATAGAAGATGAGATGCTTGCTGTCCAAAGCAGCTCTGATGACCATGATATCACGATGAGGAAGGAGTTACAAGGCCAGTACAATCAGTGCCTTCAGGAGGTAGAGTCATATTGGGCTCAGAGAGCACGCATTAAATGGGCTCAGTGTGGAGATAATAACTCACGTTTTTTCCACATAGCAGCATCCTCCAGGAAACGTAGGAACAAGATTAACTCCATTATTAATGAATTGGGCCAGGTAACCTCTTCGGAAGCTGAGATAAGAGCCACTTTTGTTCGGCACTTCAAAAGCATTTTCTGCCCAAGTTCTGGGACCCCGAGACAGGCAACTAACTTGCATCCCTCACTTGTTTTCCCTTTGGTACAACCTAGCTTTATCTCTTTGCTTATGGAGCATCCGCTTGATAGTGAAATTTCGCATGCGTTGTTTTTACTACATCCAGACAGAGCAGCTGGCCCGGATGGGATGAATGCACGGGTCCTTCAATCATATTGGGAGGTTTTTGGGCCGGCAGTTATAACCCAAATTCATCAAATTTTTAATACCGGTTGCTTCCCACCCGACATTGCACGGTCCAACCTTATTTTAGTACCAAAAAAGGAGAATCCGGTTGAGGTTACAGACTATCGCCCGATAAGTGTTTGCAATGTCCTATATAAGATTGTCTCTAAACTCCTGGCAAAACGCATGCAACCTTTGATCCCGTCACTTGTTGCGCATAACCAAACGGCTTTCACGCCGGGAAGAGACATATCAGATAATGTGATTGTTTTTCGTGAAGTCTTACACTCATTCTCGACTACCTCATACAAACATAACTCATTTTGCTTCAAGTGTGATCTTTCTAAGGCATTTGACAGAATGAGGTGGTCTTTCATTAGGTGGGTGTTGCGTATGTACGGGTTCCCTGAGCAATTTGTTTCATGGGTGATGTCGTGTGTCACCTCAGCGCGCTATTCAATCGTATTTGATGGAAACCCGGATGGTTTTTTCTTGCCTACATGTGGACTAAGACAGGGATGCGCTTTATCGCCGTATATTTTTATCTTATGCATGGATGTTCTAACGAGGATGCTAATGCATGAAACGCATGAAGGCAATTTGCATGGGGTTCAATTATCAAGGAATGGCCCAGTGTTAAATACTCTCTTATATGCGGATGACCTTCTCATTTTTGGTGAGGCATCGGCTGAAGAGGTGCATAAAATTGTTCAAACTGTAGATCGGTTCTGTGCTATCTCAGGGCAGCAAATTGGCCATAGCAAATCCAAAGTTTGGTTCTCTAAAGTGACCCCTCAGCCTATGCGTGACTATGTAATGCATGCACTTAATGCCTCGTCAGCTTCACATACTGAGGTGTACCTCGGGTCCCCAGTTCTTGCCCGATCTCCAGCACACTTCCAACCACTAGTGGCCAAGATTAAAAACAAATTACAAGGATGGAAGGCCACCTTCCTGTCCCCAGCTGGGAAGCTCACACTTATTAAAGCTGTTGTTGAGCCCATGCTTTTACATGCAATGTCTACTTCCTCTCTACCCAAGGAAACGCTGGATACAATCCAATCGAAAATCAGGTTTTTCTTTTGGTCCTCTAAGGACCAACAAAAAATGCCCATGATTGCGTGGCACAAGATAACTAAACCTAAAATGAATGGAGGCTTGGGTCTGAGAGACTTGAGAAGTCTAAACTTGGCGTTCAATCTCAAATGTCTTTGGAAGTTAGCCTCCAATTCCAATGCTTTATGGGTGCAGCTTACAAGGGCTAAGTATTTGAAGGATGAGAGTGTGTGGTTTACTTCCAGGAGAAACAGATGCTCCTCCCTTTGGAGAGCAGTCATGGATGTGCGACAGTATATGCACAAACATGTCACTTGGCAGTTAGGTGATGGTCAAGATTGCAAAGCCTTTGGTCAGCCTTGGCACGATCTCTGGGCTTTAGTCAAATCCTCTACAGCGAGACAGCGATGTTTATCGGTCTCGGAGTTGCTCAGCCAGTCGGGTGGTTGGAATACTGAAAAACTAATTCAGGAGTTTGGGTTTGCAACAGCGCTATTTATTGCCATCTCTGTCAAGCCACCATCTGTTAACATGAGAAGGGATGATAGGCTAATCTTCTCTTATGCCAAGAATGGGCAATTCACGCTTCGCAAAGCATATCACTTGGTTGCTTCGGCCCCTATATCTCATGGCTTTCACCCTGACATCCTTAGCAGAATTTGGTATACACCGGGTATCCTGCCGCGGGTCAGATTGTTCCTTTGGAAAGTACTGCATAATAGCTTGCCCCTTGCTGACATTATAGGGAGGAGGATCGCAAATGTGTCACGTCCATGTGCTTTGTGTGGATACCAAAATGAGACCGTGCAACATGCACTCTTCACATGTCCATGGGCAAGGGCTCTCTGGCTTGCCTCACCTCTAGGTTTGCGCTCTGACATGCTCCCTGATAATGTGCCAGACATGCTAAAAGTTGTTTTATGTGGATCAGATGATGGTAGAGCTTGCTTGGCAGCCAATCACCTGTGGGCTCTCTGGAAGTTACGCTGTAAGGAGGTTTATGAGGGAAAGAAAACCAATACAGTTCAGTTCTTAGCCTTGGCAACCTCCTATGAGAGGCTGCAAGTGGATGCTGGTCTTTTGAAGGGTCACCAGAAAGTTTCTCTAACTCATCGGGCCCTCACAGGGATGGCGACGTGTGCAATTGATGGCTCTTTCTCTGAGTCAGCCATGGCTGGGTGGTCATATGCTTTACATGATGAGGTTGGCTGTTTGAAGGAGTACGGGTGGAAATCAGGGTCCCTGTCTTCAGCACTACATGCTGAAACTATGGCTTTACACCATGCTGCAACAGTGGTCTCGGGCAAGGGTATTAGTGAATGTGTGTTCTACACTGACTGCATCTCCTTGAGCAAGGTTATTAATAACTCCATACCAGCTGATCAACTTGAGTGGAGGGTTTTTCATGATTTACTCAATGTAATTTATATTTTTAAGACTAATCCAGGCTTTAGTTGTATACATGTTCCCAGGGAGCAGCTTGTACTGGTAGATGGGTTGGCTAAATATGCTAGGCAGAATAGACTCGATTATGTAGGCTATACATTTCCTATACTGCCTATTGTTTCTTGTAATGTGATGACAGATTAATCAATGTGCCTACGGGTTTGTTTTCAAAAAAAAAAATAACAGGATTTTCAGAGTTAGCAGAAACCATGAAAGAGTAATGGATTGGATTTTGATAGAAGCAAGGAGTTTTTATAGATTTTGTAGTTAATTTTTTCTTCTTTTAAATTTTCAGGTTTCTTAGTATTTTTTTTTTCTTTTTCCTCCTTGACAGCCGCTGTCAAGATTTCTAAAAAAAAAAAGATCTGAATTATATTTTAGATAAAAAAAAAGTGCATAAATATAGACTATTGTGATAGATTGATTTCGAATGAATCAATAATCACTTAAAATACTTAATTAACACTCTAAATAAGCTTCTTTTCTGGATTATATGAATATTTCTTATCCTATAGTGCAATATTTTCAATAACTTAGATCTAAATTTTTTTATAGACCATAGAAAGAGCTTTAATAAGGATTATTGTTATCAATTTAACGTTGAATAAATCAAGAATCTCTTAAAATGCTCAACTGAAGCTCCAAACAAGCTATATTTGCATATTATAGGCTTATTTTCTTTATTTATATAACGCCATATTTTTATTAATTAAGATATGAATTGTATGTTAGACCATATCAAGAGCTTAAATATAGAATATTATGTTAAATAGACTTTGAATGAAATAAGTATAGTTTAAAATACCCATCTGATGTTTTAAACAAGCTTTATTTGCACATTTTTGAATTTTTTTTGTGTATGACACAATGTTTTCAACAAAAAAGATCCGAATTATATTCTAGACCGTATAAGGGCTCAAATATAGAGATTATTATGATCAAATTGCGTCGAATTAATCGTGAATAACTTTTAGATGCCATGCAAAAAGCTCTAAATTAGCTTCATCTGCACATTATATGCATATTTCTTGTTGCATAACGCAATATTTTTAACAAGTTATAAATTATATTTTAGACCATATAAAGTGCTTAAATATAAATTATTGAGATTAATTGACGTCGAAGGAAACAAGAATCGTCTAAAATGCTCAATGAAGCTCCAAATAACCTTAATTTGCTCATTACATGCATATTTCATTATATATTATGCAATAATTTAATAAATTAGATCTGAATTACATTCTAGACAATATGAAGTTATTAAATAACGATTTTTGTTACCAAATGAATTACATGCTCTGAATAATCTTCTATTGCACATTATATGCATATTTCTATGTATGACATAATATTTTTAATAAATAGGATATGAATTATTTTCTAGACCATGTAAAGAGCTTTAATATAGATTGTAACTAAATAACGTTCGATGAATCAAGAACCAAGAGCCTATTCTCAGATGAACTGCCGCTTATATTGTTCTATTCTTCTTCATATATACGCAGAGCATGATATTTAGGTATATAAATCATAGAAAGATATAAATAAACTAAAATTATTATAAACTCATATATCGAGCGAAGCTCGATGTGCACATCTAGTTCTACAGATAATATACAACTTATATCATATTATTCATAAAATTTATGAACTATTATGTGTATTTTATAAAAAATTCTGGATGTTGATATATACTTTGTATTGTGAAATAAAAAATCTATTTCCAAATAATATTTGTAAAGTTATATCTAAAATACGAAATTAAATCTTTTTTTTTTTAAAAAAAAAAAATCATGAACTCGTCCCTTGAGAGTATGACATCGGCAGGAGGATTCGGTCTGCAGACCAGAGCACCAAAGAACAGTGAAATAATTTATAATTATGAAACTTAATAAATTGAAATTTTTTTAAGATAGTTAGATAAAGATGGATCAAATATTCTAACTTAAGGTTTTACAAAATTCGCATGCTCTATTTGTTGAGCGTTCTTTTTCGTCACTAGACCAAATACTAGCTTCTAACTTAATTTTTGTAATTGTGGAGATTTAAAGTTAAATTTCAGTTTAGACTAGAATGAAAATTTAATTTGGGAAAAAGATATAATGTATGCACCTAATGTAAAAGTTAGTTTTGACTGAAACAACTGTTTTTTTTTATTTATTGTTATTATCTCTATTTTTATTATTTATTTATTTATTTTTGAGAAAAGGTCACAACTTTAATTCTTCCAATCAGTTGGATCGGGAGTGTTGCTTCTCACAAAATAGCAATCACACGAAGCACCACTAAATCATCGATTTTAGGCAGACGGTGCGGATTGTTATTTACCAATGAGTTGATTTGCTAATAGTTTGTTGCAAAAATCGGTCCAAAATTATTAAGCTGCTTATTAGGCCGAGAGAAAGAAAAGGAACCATTTCCATATAAACTGATATGTATAGACCAAAATAAAATTGGGACTCATTTTAAATTCATTTGATTTGGGTTGAAGCAACAGCATTAGGTGCATACATTATGTCAAATAGAACGACAAAGAAATTGACGCTAAAATATGTCCTTTTTCACATAAAAAATATGAGCTATGCAGATAAATATGATGTCAAGTTCATATAGTTTAAATCTCGATTCACACTGTGCTCATTATCTAAATATTAATCTTGTGAGCAAACTAATATCGTTTGTTTTTATTGAAGTGGGGTTCTTTTATTTAAGTAGAATATTATTTTGCATTCAATCATCAAAATAATATCTAACCTAGTTTATTAATAAAATTTAAATACATGAACAATTTAACGTGCATGCAATTTACGTTGCTGAGATAATGGAAGAAACTAATTAATTAGTACGCGTAGTCAATAATCTTTAAGTTGTTTGTTTGTGATTTTATTTATATATTATTATTATTCTAGCAGCAACTTTTCCTAGCAACAAGATCGCCAACAAGATATTGCATGCGAACATCCACAATTTATGAAGGTGTATGCACTTGTGATGAATTGCTAAAGATTTGTCATTTAAAACTTGAAAATCATCCAAATATGTAAATTTGGTTTTCATCTTGACTCATATTCATTTATGAGAAAATTTTGAAATTCAAAAACTGTTATTCTATTATGAAAAATTTATTAATTACTTATTTGCATATTGTAACTTTTTTCATTGAATGAGCAATATTATTGTATTAATAAGTGAATCTGCTATATATCTTGCCAAGAAAAAGACAATGATTGAATATAATTATATGTTGTATCTTTATTGAGAAACGAGTTCAGGTCCACAAAGCGCAAATAATAATAATAATAATAATAATAATAATAATAATAATAATAATAATAATAATAATAAAAAATAATGTAAATTGAGACTCCCTAAATAAGACTTATTTAACTAAAAAAATTGAATGCAATTGTAAGAATTGAATATCCTACCATACTAATAAGAAAATAAATATGTATATTCTTCTTCACGAATCAAACTAATTTGGATGATTTTGATACAATCAACATCTTTTGCATTTATCTTTCATAAGACCGTAATTATACGAATCGCGAAATCGTAGATATTGGAACAAATGGTGCAGATTACGCTTTGCCAATGTCTTAATTTTTGACGTAATGTTGCAAAAATAGTTCCATGATAATATATAAGTACATTAGGCCGAGATTTTTTTTAAAAAAAAAAGCCGTTCTTGATTGGCCCAACTGTGTTTTTGGGTTCATATAGTTTTTACTTTTTAGAGAGGTAACCAACAAAATATTGGTCGAGGCGAGGCCCAAGCAGGTTTCATCAAACCATCATAGGCTAACAGATCTGATGAAATCATCATTCTTTCGGCTCTTTTTTTATTTTATCAAAAATTAGAGCTACGCATATAGACATTAAGTTAGACTCATCGACTTTTATCTTGATTCACATTGTACTTTTACTACATTAATATTGAAATAACATTGCTTCATTGAAGTGAAATTATTTTATTTAAGTAGAATTTGTGCTCGACGAGGACTGTACTCTTTACGAAACTTTTTGAAATAAAATTTTTAGCCATCAAATAAACATTGTTTAAGGTATAGTAAGCACAAATAATTTGGATGCAATTATATTCCTCCAGCCGGCAACCGTATAAAAATTGCATCTGCATATTCAACGGTTCAGCTGCCTGAGTCGAAACTACCAAACATGAGATTCAAAAACAAATAACACAAGGGAATATTTGTCAAGGAGATTTTTATTGCGTTCTACCGAGAAGCAATTTGTGTTCCACCTGGCAGTAGTAGCAATCAAGGTGCTCAAATTTGAATTTTCTTACAAAACCCTCTCAGTGTTAGGAGTTGCAGAAATCATCAGCACATGCCATGAATTTCTGATTCTGGATAAACATCTACTTTGACTTTCGTACAAGCACATAGGCCCAATAGCTTAGCGGTTTACATAAGGCTATTATGGAATAACATTGTATACGATTCAGTGTCATTTTGCATGTCACACTATCACATCCATGAATTTATGTATTGATAAACTATTTTGTAAACTCTCTCTAATTATCTGTTAACCAATTTTTTGTATATCTATGTTTTCAGTACTCTTTTTTGGCACACAATTTTGTTGCAAACACACTTAGTAAATCAGATTGTTGAATGCTGCTTCAGGTTTAATCTTATTTACATTTTGGCCCTCTACCTGACAACAGGTGAGAGGAGAAAAGATATAAGGGAAAAAATGTTATATATTACTTTGTGTTCGGAACGTAACAGATAAAGTTAGTCATTGTTATATTCTTTTTATTTTCTTTTCAAATTGTTTAAAGTTTGTATTTTTATTACTATTTAAATTAGATGCAATGAAAGAATAATAATACTAATTAAGTAACAGAATGAGAAAAAAATAATTCTCTCTTTTATTCTCCTCTACTTTTTTATAATATAGCACAGTAAAAAAGTTTCTTCGAATTTCATACATGTATATAAGAAAATTTCTATTCGACCTTGTAAATTAGCAACAGGTAAGGAGTTACAATCATTAAAGTCACAAAAACTCTGGGAATGAAAGTCATTTTTTTTTTTTTCAAACAATAGCCTCTGGCTTAAACAAATCAATAGCCATACTGTGGGCACCAATACTGACAAATTCAGCCTCTGTCATGAAATCAGCAGCTGGATTTCCTGGCGAGGCCTGTGTCACCAAACGTTGATGATCCCTAGGCTTATCCGCTTATGCACATCATTTGGATTTCTCGCATCAAGAATCTCCAGCTGTTCCAAACTCAACTGTGTCTTGATTAACCCCTGTTCTCTATCAGCACCTCCTTTTCCCCAGAAGGCAGCCTCAATCAAGTGCTTGAAGACCAACCTTAAAGGTCTTGTCCATTTCAAAACTGAAAAATGGCATGCACTCTAAATTCTTCATCTTCTTCGGATCAGAATCTCATTCGGTAAACTCCATGTTTATTGTGCTGTTAATCGCCTCATTGGGTGAGAAGGAACGTGTTTCTGCATTAAACTTCAACCTGAATACATTCAGGCAGTCAGCCTTCCACCCGTCATACAATTTAGACGCTGAAAAAAGGGACAATCCAGCTCCACTTTTTTCCCTTTCTTCGTTCCAGATTCCTGCTTCTGCAGAAACTTTCTCATAATTAAGCACAATTGTATCTTGCAAGTACTTAGGCCTTCCTAAGATTTGGGTCTGGTTCACCCGACTCGCATCCTCGGTGACGCATTGCGAGCCGAGCTATCCGACTCTGACTCGAGTACGGACTCAGAATTAGAAGTAGTTGTCACATGAGATCTAAGTCAATAAGACGACACGAAGGTTGATGCGCGTATTAACTAGTGCAGTCTTCAAGATGATGGTCATTAAGAATGGTTTGGTCTCCAAGAGTTATAATGAGCTTGGTTTCCAATGTAGTCAAAGTTATTTAAGTTTACTATTTCCTAGATTATTAAGTTTAGCCATTAATATTTTGATTTCCAAGGAAAGAAACAATTTGTATTTATAGGAGAAGTTGTCAGACTATTTGATATGTGAAATTCTCAATTTTTATGTTATTGTTTGTGTTATTTGATCGTTTCTTGTTACATCACTAAACCGAATATTTGTTCCGTAGAACACAGGGCCTATATCTCGGGGCGCCGTGTCGTCAAGTGGTATCAGAGCGAAGTTCGACAACCACCTCCGCCTATCTTCGACAATCAACCACCTCCGCCTATCTACGATAAACAACAACCACCGCCACTTATCTCCGACGAACAACCAATTTCATCTATCTCCGACAACTGACAACCTCATCCACATATCCAACATCTACCATGGCTGACCCTAACATTCTAGCCATTCTAAATGATATGCGACGAGCACGTGAAGAAGCTCGAGAACAAGCACAACAAACTCAACAAAGCATACAAATGCTAGTTGATCTTGTAACACGCCTTGTCATACCGCAACCTCCACCTAACCCACCACCTCGCAATTACCTTGAAAATTGAAACCAAAGACGAGACCACCAAAAGAGTCATGATCCTTCAAGCTTCACTGATTTTTCTTATCACCACAATCAACACTTCATCTCTAGCAAAAACGTTGCTCCACCGATTCACTTTCAGCAGAAGAACAACTATTGTGTAAGTGTGCGAAACTTTGGGATGGAATGCGTCATCAATGGTAGCAAGCCTTTGGTGGCTTGGGATGAAGAGGCTCGGTGTCAATCTCACTCCCGACTTAGCCCTTGTTTTCAAACCGGTGATATAGAGGACGAAGAGTATTCTGATGATGAAGATAATGTCACTATCTCGACAGATGAACCAGAGACAAAATCAAAATCTTTAGACGGTATTGTAATTTTTGAAAACGAATTTGTTAGTGATTTGCCAATGTCTTTGTCGTCTTCTTATGACACAATGGAAACATCAACCTTGAAGACCGGTATTGCATCGACGATTCCAATATTCAAAGCTGATATTTTGCACAACATCACCTTGAGGTCCGATTACAATGACCCATTCTTACAGTCGGGTTTTATTTCACTAAAAGAGAGGTATTTCACATTCTTCAATGGTGGTAGTACTCGATTTTCAGTTGTGAATGGTGAGACGAAAATATTATTTGTAAGATCACCCGTTTGCAGTTTGCAGAACTCTATTCTTGTTCCTTTTGCGTTGAAATTGGAAATGAGAATGACAATGGAACATGTTATTGCTTTGTACCAAATGAAAATGATGTTTGAGAAAATACAACAGAAAAATCATGAATGAATCTGATTTTAGTTGCAACATTGGCATCATTCTCAAAGTTGTTTGCATAATTCATGGAACACTTATTGCAATGATATTGGTATTTGTTATGAAATTGTATTCTTTAAAAGAGATATACAAAGATATGAGGATCACATATTATTTTCAACAAGCTTGAGGACAAGCTTCAAAAAACCCAGATAGTATGACGCATTGCGAGCCGAGCTATCCGACTCTGACTCAGGTACGGACTCAGAATTAGAAGTAGTTGTCACATGAGATCTAAGTCAATAAGGCGACACGAAGGTTGATGCGCGTATTAACTAGTGCAGTCTTCAAGATGATGGTCATTAAGAATGGTTTGGTCTCCAAGAGTTATAATTAGCTTGGTTTCCAATGTAGTCAAAGTTATTTAAGTTTACTTTTTTCTAGATTATTAAGTTTAGCCATTAATATTTTGATTTCCAAGGAAAGAAACAATTTGTATTTATAGGAGAAGTTGTCATCTTCTTCCGGAGACTATTTGATATATGAAATTCTGAATTTTTATGCTATTGTTTGTGTTATTTGATCGTTTCTTGTTACACCACTAAACCGAATATTTGTTCCGTAGAACACGGGGCCTATATCTCAGGGCGCTGTGTCATCACTAGACAGTCAAAAAAGGACTGCCGAGAGCAGTCGTTTCATTTATTTTTTGATATTTAAAATTTTAAAATTCAAATGTTGAATTCAAACCGTTGATCTTGTTCAATTTAACGGACGATGAGTTTTCATATAAGTTTTATAAAATTTGGAGTTGATTTGATACTTGATTAAGCGCTCAACAAATGAACGTATTAGAATTAATTAAACCAGGCTCGTTCATTTGTTGAGCACTTAATCAAATATCAAATCAACTCCAAATTTTATAAAACTTATATGAAAACGCATCGCCCGTTAAATTGAACAAGATCAACGGTTTGAATTCGACATTTGAATTTTAAAATTTTTAAATATAAAAAAAATGAAACGACTGCTCTCGACAGTCCTTTTTTTGACTGCCGAGGATGCGAGTCCCTGGTTCACCGGCTACAGGCCAACCAGCTCTGACCACAAACCCGCTTTTCCTCATAATGTCTGCCCACAATGTGTGTTCCACGGGTTTATTAGTTCTTAAGGTGTTTTAATTTTTTTTTAAGAAAATCCTCTCAAAGCAAACAATTGCAACGGCAATTAATTAATCTTCTGCGTATTTATTTCACGAATTTTTTATAAGCGATCAGCACTGAATAAAGAGGTTTATTATATTAGGCCGAGTGTAAAAAAAATGGAAACATTCTTGTGGGGCCCCGCTCTCATTGGGTCTAAGTTCATTTGGGTCAGAATAGTGTTGACATTTTTTAAATCTATAAAATTATGTTTTATGCTAGAATAACAGAGTAGAAAATATTGGTCTATAACAAAAACGAAGGCCCAAGCAGGTTTCATCAAACGCATATATAAGCTATCATATATATCTGATGCATTGATGCTTCTTTTGTTTTGTTTTTATTTTTTTTTCTTTTTTGGGTTTGGGTAAAACATGTGAGCTATAAACAGAAATTATGTAAGGTTCATTTAATTTGTATCTTGATTCACACGGTCGGTACTATATATTAAATCAATATAAACATGGTGGGATGATCATCCAATTTGAAACTCGATTAATCACGCCGTGCTTGTTATCACAATATTAATATTGTGACCACTAATAAATTAAGTCTCATTCCTTAAATATACTTCTTTTATTTTGATAGTATTTATTCTAGCTCAAAAAGAAACTTCATTCTGCATCAAATAATCATAAAGTTACCTTACACAAATTATAAATAAAATAATGAACCAGGTATATCAACGCGCAATTAACATTTATGAGATAATGGAGGAAATTGAATACTCCTAAACAACCTCACATGGAGTCGTATTATTTGTTTGTGATTTTATTCACCTGTGACATCAATATGACATATACAGACTACTGGGAGACTATCTATAGAATAATAATTCAAGTTGTCATAGCATCATCACTAGCAGCTAGATTTCCAACCTTGTATTGTACCAGATGCATAACGTTCACCGACCACTGTACTTCCCATAAAGAAGAAGCTCATTGAACCGGAATTCAAATCTGATGTCGCACGATACCGCGTGCAGCGCAGCAGATCCATATCATCCAAGCTATCCAACGGTGCACGTCCAGTGTAACTTAACCCATGATTCAAATCTGATGTTGCGCGATACCGCGTGCAGCACAGCAGATCCATATCATCCAAGTTATCTAACGGTGCGCGTCTAGTGTAACTTAACCCAGCTTAAAAAGTCCAAAAAAGCTGCGTACTAGTTATGTGGGACCACGTAAAATATGATGTTTTATATATACCTCTCAGGTGTAGGTTGAAAAGTCGAACTATTCTTGTACCTGCATGTAGTGCTGTCAAACGTCTACAACGGTCACGGAAATAAACATTTACGTTTACGTTCCGTGGTTATGCACGGTAGAAATGTGATTTTCGTTTAATGTTCTGTAATTAAAACGTAAATGAAATATTTTTCGTTTAATGTTCCGTCTTAATTAACGAAAATAACGGAAGTAATGTTAAATTGAACTTGCGTTTTTTTTTGAACTTATACAGTTAAATTGAACTAACGAATTGAACTCTTTGTTCCGTTGCTTTCAATCCTGTTCCATTTACACAATTACACTATATCAAAACTAACCATCCAAGCTCACAAGACAGATCACAACAAAAATAACTTTGAATTACATTACAATTACATGTTTATATAATGCAGACCCTGCCACTCTCTATTAAGCAACAAAACAAGTTACAAAAAGTCATGCATCTCAATCATCGATGCTTCACCAAAAGAAAAATAGACCCTAATCGGCAAATAGCAAATAAAATAAAAATCCAGTACCAAAATTTCGGACACAATTTAAAGTACAGACATTTTTACCAATTAAACCAGTAAAAGTAGCGCAAGTGTTTAAAACCAGTAAAAGTACACACAAAGGTAAAGATTAAAACCAGTAAAAATACACACAAAGGTAAAGATAAAACCAGTAAAACCAATAAAAAAGAAGTAGAAAAAAGAAATTGAAAATCCAATCAAAAATTAAAACTAGTAAAATCAGTAGGTGCTCATGTGATTACCACTAAAACCAAAAAATGAAAAAAAAAAAACCTGTCAGAAAATGAGAAGACAAAATTTCTTCATCAGATTGGCCGTCAGCCGCCTTCTCCATTGTCGATCAATCCCCAGTCACCGCCAAGCCACCACCAGTCACTTGGCCGTCGGCCGCCTTCTCCATTGTTGATCAATCACAATGGATATATGAGAGGTAGCGAGTGAGAGAGAGAGGTAGAGAGGTGGGTTTGAGCTCGGTTCTGAGAGGAGGTGGCGGTGAGGGCCCTAGGGTTTGCTTACGGTGGAGGAGAGGTGAGTGGTGAGGGGTGCTGGGCCTCGAGTGAGAGGGGAGCAGATGAGCAGTGGAGCGAGAGGTGAGACATTAAGAGAGAGAGAGAGGAGGTTTCCGGTGAGGTTCGAGTGAGGGTGGAGGCAGGCAGAGAGAACGAGAGGAGGTGGGTTTTCAGTAATTCACCTTTGTCGGCTGCCTCTTGAGAGAGAAAGGAAATGAGCGAGAGTCGAGAGAGGAGATGTGTAATGGACTTATGGGCTGGAATATAGGCCACAGAATAACGTTAAAATACGAAACGAAAATGGGCTGTTTCATTTAGCAAACCATTTCGTTACTGTTCTACAGGTTGAAACGTAACTCAAAAACTCTTCCATTTCCGTGTCGTTTCGGACGAAACGAAACGAAAACGTACGAAACGGCACGGTATTGACAGCTCTACCTGCAGGCCGTTCTTCTCATTATTCCACAAGTTCAAAATTTTGATACATTTGCATAATTTTCTTCATCACAAAAAAGGAAAAACGAAAAAACGACAACTGTATGATTATTTAGAGAACAAAATTTATTAATGTATCATATGTCTAAGTCATGTCATGTTGTGTTTTTTTTTTTTTTTTTCCTTTGTTTCTTGCTGTGCCTTCGTTAAAACTTTTTTTTATATATGATCCTATATATAATCTCAAAATCGACAAATAAATTGTTTTTGGCTGGTGACTATGATTTTTATTATTATTTAACTCTCTTCTTTTCTGTCATTATTGCATTGGGAGATTTATGATGCATTTAATTATAGATGGTTCTGCAACCTGAGAGTTGGTTATTATTTGGAAGTTCTAACAAAGCCTCTCGATAGATAATTTAATTGTTGAGTTAGAATGATAAATCACAAATTATTGTTCTGTATTTCAATATCCAAGCACCTCGGTCCTTTTTCATTATTTTGTCGGATTAGAGAGCATATCATATTAATATGATACTATATAAAAAATGATGCTAGAATCAAATACATGAAATAATTATTATCAAGAGCATTCTTCTCTTCCTTATTTTATTTATTTATTTATTTCTCTCATTCACCTTCTCACTTCTTGTTAGCCGATAAAAAAGCAATGATTTACAGTACTTTTAAAATACTTCTTTACGTGGGTTCCACATAAACTACAGGAATAGAATAGTATGCGACTATGCGGTTTTTTTGGACATTTTCAGCTGGGTTAAGTTATACTAGACGCACACCGTTGGATAGCTTGGATGATATGGATCATATCCTAGAAAAATTCTAGCCGAATGGCCACAAAAAATATAAGCGAGTTACTGTGCTAATCACAATAACTCACAATAACTCATGCAGAACAGAAGGCAGTCGGGGTGCAGGGGTGGGCTGTTGCACCCCTGTGATTTCATTTTTTCCTATATTATTAGTGCTAATTTTGATAATATTATATATATATTAACCAAGTTGCCCCCCTAAATATTGAAAATTACAATTTTGACCCTCCAAATATTAATTCCGGCTCCACCACTGATGCAGAAGTCACACCTCCCCAAATGAATATATGTATGCAGAAGTCACAGATGAATATATGTATAATTATTTTTGCAAATTAATCCATTTTCTTTCAAGTAATTTCAGTTCTTTCAAAATTACCCCACTTTCTTTTGCAGTGCAGTTGCAATGGTCCAATGGATAGGTAGTGGTTTTGAATTGGAACTTCAAAAATTTTTCAGATATTTTATTATTGATTCTACCATTGCATTTTCTTGATATGAACTTACACTTTGCGTACATTTTTGGTATGCACGAAGACGTGCAATTGATATGCGGTTGTAAAAAAAATTACATTATTTTTATATGCATATAAAAAAGGGTTTGTTTTGAGAAATTTAAACTCAATAATAAATAAAATATGCTTTCTCTCTTGTCGCTTTCTCTGGCACGCAAGGCTAAAGCCAGTAATCTCCTTACGATAAAAAATAAAAAAAGTGCCAAAATTCACGTCTTCATTAGAAAAATAATAATAATAAAATAAATCCACATGTGTCAAGTACCTTAGAATTTGATGTAAAAAAATGCTTATGACTACCAATTTTTAAATTAAGAAATTAGTTCTAGAATATCGCTTTATAAAATGTAACAAAAATAGTGATACTTTTACGCTATTTGGAATAGCGAAAAATTATTTAACATATTTAGTTAGAAGACTACTATTTTATGCGTTATTTCTCTTAGTATTTGATAATTTTTTTCGTAAAATTAGCGATGCAATTCCGCTAAATAGTTATATAATTATTTCATTCGTTGTCAAACAAGTCCTAACATAACAATTTGTAGCAGTTAACGCGTTAAAAATTTTAAATTCAAAATTTTCTAGCAACTCCCCCAAAACAAGCAATTCCAACAACTGATCTTGTGCATATATCTTTCACGAGTTTCTAATTGGGAATCAGCAAGTGCAGCATTAAAGCATTTACTTTGGAACAAATGCTGTAAGAATTACAACTTTACCAATGAAATTGACTTCGGCGTGTTGTTGCAAAAAATCGGTGCAGGACAATACAGTAGATGTAAATTATGCCGAGATTTTAGGGGGGAAAAAAAAAAAGGCATGCATATGCTAGGCTAGAATAACAACAAGAATATATTGGTTTAGTGGGTTGATGTCAATAAAAAACTTCAGGCCCAATCAGGTTTCATCAAACGATTAAAAGCTATCAGATCTGGTGCGCTGATGCTAATAAGTATCATTCGTTTCTCTTTTTGTCTAGAAAGCGTGACACATATAGATAATATGTTAGGTTCATTTAGTTCGTATCCCGACTCACACAGTACTATTACTACATTAATATTGAAACCACACTAATAACGTTGTTCGTTAAAGTGAACTTCTTTTATATAAATAGAATAATAGAATATATATAATATATGTTCTAGAAAAGGAGTATATATATTCTGAATTTAATTATCACTATTTCACTTTATAAATTATCAATGAGTAGGTCGATCCTCTTATGAGATGTTTTCTGATATTTTGGAGGAAACAAAATTCTATCTAGCAAAGATTGTAGGGACACATATTTTGTTCATTTGTATTTCATAGATATATTATTTAATTGTATTCCATACACTAATGATAACAATCAAATTCATATGGATATAGAGTGCAACTTTCTTAAATTGTGTTAGGATGATCATTTCAATCTTCTTAGCGCCAGGATCACTTGTAGCAGAAGATCTGAAAAAATTCAAGTGAACCAGAAAATGAAGAAGCGGGAGCCGCCCTTTGGCATACCTATGTTCAAATACACCTTTTAATAATATATAACCCATCGGAAAAATGTTTTTTTCGCATATTTTGGCTGATATATTTATTTATAGGTCAATTTTAATTTGGGAATTTCTAGCGAGCATTCAAACTTTTATACATTTCGTGTATCAACATTTTATATTTCCAGATCTATATATACTAGCGCTAATTTCGCACAAGTTGCGCGATTTATTTTACGTTATATAAAAAAAATGACATAAAAAAATGGAAATACTATTCAAATATTATATGAAAACTGCCACAGAAAATCCTAAATACTATGTTGCCACAAAAGATCACACGCCACAGAAATTCAAAATCACTGTTCTTACTACGGCTCCTCACGTGCGATGCATGACACAATAAATTTATATATGTATAATTTAATGCAAACTATTTCTTTTCCATCCAGTAAAAACGTATATTGCGAAAACATTCTTTTCATGAGATGTTATGTGGTGTAGTGTCATGAATATATATTTATTGAGATAAATGTAAACAAAATTTGGATTATGCTAGAATTATACAATTCGTATATAAAAACATTCGTATCCAACTATGATAAATTTACACCTCCAAATACCAACATAAGATTCAAAATGGTCCTTTGAAACATGGAATTGTTTTAAGTTAGGGAAATACATGTAACTAATTAAATGAGCGAATACTGCTTCGATTCTTATCATGTTTCCTACAATAGTCTCTCTACCATGACTATAGGTGCATACCTTTGCCTCCATTAATCACAAATTCACAATGTAATTGTTGATACCGGTAATTTGTTCATTTTGGGTATTTGTAGCGCTTGTATCTCTTTGTACGTACTGCCTTGCATAACATATTTAAGATAGCCCACGTTTCTACTGATACCACCGTACTATTATATGTAAAACCATACTGTATTTATTGGTTGTAGTGTTCTTTGTTTGACGAGCCAATTCTTAATGAATTTGTAGCTTTAGTCAATGCAATTAAACTAATAAACAAAGGACCGTGAAAAATAAGAAATTCATGTCACTGCTTCTAATAAGTCTACCAAGTCCAGGTTCCTCTCCTTCTTCCTCCATCCCCTTCTCTAATGGCGCCACCAAATAACAACAACATTTTCTACTTGTATATTCTGTCCCTCTTTTGTTCTTTCTCTGTCACTGCAACAAGCTCATGGATTGCACACGTTCCCCTTTCATGGTGGCCATTTCTCATCCCTGTCCTGTTTATGCTTGTGATTATCTCAACTAATGGCTCTGGATTCCTACAACTCAATAGTGGGACCGAGTACATGCTTACTGAAAATGCGCCTATAGATCCAGGTCGTAGTCTAAATCAGAATGTACCGCAATTTACACCGTTGTCGCCCGAGCATCATACAGATGATTACAGGATGAATGGTACATTTGTTTCCATACCTTTATTTGAAATTAACATAGTGACACATTTTTATTTGTTCCGTGATTGATTTGTATCATTAAAAACATGAAGACTACACTTTATCATTTTTTTTCAGTTTACATAAAATAAACATTAAATGGCATTCGGTGATATCTTAAAAAGTGCTTGGGTACTATAGAAGCTAGATAATAAAGTTTTCATAATGAGATATATATGTGCTGTTTTTCGCGCTCATTTTACTTTTAATTTTGCATAATTTGTTGCTGAATTGTCACACAGTGAAATATCAATCTTTAATTGCGCCCAACTATCAACTGGTCCTATCTTTCTCATTTTGGATATGGAGCCAAAAGCTTATTGTGCACCTATTTTCTGCATTTCGACAATAGTTTTTTTTTTTTTTTTTTTTTTTTTCCTTATTTCTACATGATTACTTGATTGCCTGATGATTTGGCAACAAAGTTAAGGCAATACAGGTTATGAAGATGATAGAGGTACGGTGTTGACGATGACAGGAACACATGAAATTGAAATCGAAGAGATTAAGTTAGGTATGCAAAAGATTTTACCAATTCAATCCATTCTAACTTGTCATTTTGTCCGATTGTTTTCTTATAGACAAACTTTTGATAATTTAGATAGTTTTTTTTTTCCTGCTCATCCATGATTTTAGTAACCAAAGATATGTAAAATATAGAAGTACTACATTAATAACAGACGGCTGCCCGCCAGAAAGTGTTTTTAAATGGGGCAAACATGCTTACAAGTTCGCTCAATCATTTGTTGTTTATTATTTTCAACATGTCTACTACCTCTTCTTTTAAAGAAAAATAATAAAATTTCATCCCAAAATAATTTGAAAGAGTATATCGAATCTCTTATTATATGCAGCTCTGAGGACCATATTTATGTCCGACAGCCATAGGTGATTACGACTTGGGGGGAAAGAAAATTATTTTTCATTCTTTCCAAGATATTCTAATATATTTTTAATTTAAGTTGTAGTATGGAAACGTCAAAATCAAATGTAATCCAGTATTTGTTATAAATATTTTGCTACCTCAAAACTCCAGTACTTCGTTTTAGGAATTGACAATATAATATATGAAGTACTATAATTATAAGATATAATACGTTCTATTTGACAATGCAGAAGAAATTTCTGAGGATGAATCAGAGCAAAATGAAAAGTGCGATGAAAACACCAACGGTGACGAGTGTTTATACGAAAATCACCGGAGAAACCGCATCACTTTGGAGATGCTCCTATCAGCACAGGCAAAATTTGAAAGGAAGCAAGAGGCTTATGTAAACAAGAGGAGGAGAAAAATTAAACGAGGCGGGCCACTTGTGCCTTCTTTCCTCCGTTGCTTTTCCTTTTAGCTGAGTATCTGACTTGCTCTAATGATACGACTACATGAGGGGTTGTATGTAGCTTAAGATTAATTTAAAAAATTTTAGCTACCTGTTTCTTTTTTTTTTTTCATGTAATTTCCTGATTGGCAATTTCCTGTCATTTAATGTAAACTACTCTCTCACAATGTAAGTACAAAAAAAGTCGACTCTTCTTTTGACAGGGAGTTTTCGTTTTTTTTTTTTTTTTTTTGACTTGAATAACGTGCTACGGTGCTAGAGTAAAACAGAATATTGTCATTTGATCCTTCTCAATTTCAGTCTCTGTTAATTCAAATGTGTTTGAAATTCTGATGATCATTTGAGCCAGTCAATCTTTTTTTCTTTTTTGTTGGTTCAAAGGGAAAGACGTGATGAGCACAGCGTAGTTTCTCGACTCTTTCACAACTTCAAAAGACTTTACAGATCTCAAATACTAAGCTTTAGTAAAATGTTCTTTATAGGCGACAGTACAGAAATAAACAAAATTATTAACAACACAACCTTGCTATTACAGAAAGTATGTGGCCGAGGATTTTGTCAGATGTCTATATCCGTTATTTATTGAATGAAATTGAAAATGCCTATGTTGTATATTTTCTGGAGAAGGCGCACGTGTCACTTTGGATGAATTTTTGGATAATGCGCATGATTACGCAAGATTTTCAGTGCCATTTTATAAACATATAATTTCAACTTTTAAGAAAACTATTTCCTGACACAGAAGTTAAACTAGTCTAAACTGATGCCCTTCACATTTAATAGGATATACTAAAGCATAAATATGCATCCACTAAGCCTAAACTTGAGAATTCTATCCAATCAAGGGTTCCATCTTACAATTGAAATTATGTATAAACAAGATGGTTCTAAGCAAATTTTGAAAGAAAATCCTTGATTTGATCAATGTATGGAGACCTGGCCGGAATAATGTGCCCCATATCATGCTCTATTGTTTTACAAGAACCCTGATAAAACATAGCACGGAGTGCAACACTCTGTGAGGGATCAATCTGCCTATCTTTGTGGTCATTCCCATTGCCAAAACAATGAAGGGATGGCATTCTTATTGGATCCCCATCATAACCAGGTAAAGGTGCCAGGTAACCTGAAAAGAACATCCCAAATCGAAAACCCAACGAACTGTTAAGACTCTGTTTATGCTTGCAGTACAGTGCCGCCATTGCTGCTCCTTGGGAGAACCCTAAAATCCCATCAAATGGGCCATTTCGCATGATAGTTTCATCAAGGTGTAAGCACGATTCATTGAAACCCTCAGTTTGATCCATGTATTGCAATGGGTCAAAAGGTATATCAGTAGCAAACCAGTTATTCTGTCCATGTAAGTAGTCAGATTTAGAAGGAATCATCCAGGCAAATTTCTTTCTACAAAGTTGAATCGACGCACGAGACAAGTCTAAATTTGAAGTTGATTCTTTATTTGGTACATATATAAATGGGAGTTCATGAGGGGCATCAATGAAAACAAGTTCGGCAAGGTTCTTAAGTTTCTTGGCTAGCGAAGCAGTTCTCCCTTTAAAACCTGACCCATTTTGCCGAAATCCATGCAAGCATAAAATCCTTAGCTTCCTAAAGGGACAGACGATTTCTGCACAAACACAAAAGTTGAATATTGATATCGTTCAGTCACAGAATACACTCAATTATGCAATGAACTGCATTTGACTTGTCACCTAATTTGGCAAATCTGACCAAATCAATGCTCAAACTGCACAATTGAGCCCCATTTAACCCTCCATTTTGCAGATTCCACAGTGAACCCATCAGTTCTTTTTTTTTTTTGAGAAACCCTAAATTCAGGACTGAACATCAAATGTTAAAATTGATGACAGTGGAAAATTAAACATGTGAAAAAAACCATAAACAAATGATCTTAAAGACTAATCAAGTCCTGATTGAGGCGTAATTCCACAAAATTTAATGGATGGAACTGAATTTAATGAAAATGCATTGAGCTCCATAGGTGACATTACAGAACCTGAGCTGCAGCTAATCCCACAGAGTACAAATCTGGATAAACCAGTACCCTCTCTGTTGTGACATATAAAGTGTTTCAAAAAAAAAAAAAAAAGGAAATGGTTACTACCTAGTCAATTTTGATACAGACCTTACCGTTGGTCAAAGAAATTTCATCAGTAACAGGCTTGATTTGAACTGTTGACAGAGCTTCTAATGAATCAGGCATTACTTCTAATTGTACGTCCTCTGGGCTTGAACCCTTTTCACTTCTCTGACATAGCTCGCATTTGTACTCTTTGCAACCTTTCCCCTAAAGACAAGAACACAAATAAGCAGATAATAATGCATACCAAGTAATTTGTCTAATGGATACAAGTATACAACAACTAAATGGAAACCCAAAAATATTGAATTTCATGAAAAGAGCAGATTTTCCAAAATTTTTGCTAGGTAGTTAGAATATTACCACTACCAAAAATGCTTCTTCTTACATACAATTTTATGCTTGTAAAACAAGAACCATAAAATGAAAAAAAAAAAAGAAAGGGAGAGAGAGAGAGAGAGAGAGAGATCCTACACTTGAAGCCTTTTATATGTTCATTCATCCAAGTTTTATATAGAACACAAATAAGAACTCTTTTCTCTTTTTTTTTCTAAAAACAAACTATGCCTGAATTCTGAAGATCTTAAATGTTGGCCAAAACAGTGGGGATTTACATTATCAATCTCAAGGGAAAAAAAAAAGCCAGGACATCTGCATCTTAGGCTGTAAAATACATGCATTCAGATAGCGCATCTGAACACATGGATTCAGATTTCAGGTGTCTGTTGCAACTCTTATATAAGCAGGGACATTACATGTGTTCATCATAAACTCTGGAGTCTGGACGGATAACAAAAGGGTTACTTTGCAAACAGTAGCAATAACTCCATTCAAGCAGGATATCCTATTTTGTTGTATTTTGCTATACAAGCTTCCAAATGCACAAATATGCCAACATTAGTGTTCGCAAAATTCATTGAAAGAACTTTTTAAATCATTCTGCATTCACATACCCTATTATTTTCTATTAGGATATAAAATAATTTAAAAAATCATTACTTATCCAATATATACCAGCCTTATCCAAAAAAGGGAGTTATACCTCAGTATGAGATGGAACGAAATCCAATTTCTGACAAATGCAGACAAACTAAATTTACAGATTCAAAATTGCAAAAGATGACAGTGTCTCTACGGATTTCAGGAAAAATTGCAAAAGTAAAGCAATTTACCTCACAATCAGAGCAAACTAAAACCAGCATGCGGCAATAACTGCACCGATTACGAGATGAATAGTCATCAAAGGATGAACCACATAGCAAACAAGAGCCAACTACCTTGTCATCTGAACTTCCAACAGAAATCCTGCATCTCAGTACAGGAAAAATTAGTTGTAGTTTCATGTATTTAGCACTTTTCTAAACAAACCCCAAGCACAGTTGACCCAAAACTGTTGGAGAGAATGCATCATATAATCCAATTTGGCCTCAGATAACCATATATTGTGCAATTTTATGCTAAATTAAATTACATTATTTCTGAATATAATTTTATTCTTGGATTTAATTGGAATTCGATTCTAAACATTAGTGCAACTAAGGCTTAGTCAAGAAGGCGAGTGTTAACAGGCACCTATCAGGAGAAAGCAAGGCTCAAATAATAGGTGAATAAAAAATTTTATTAAATTAAAATTTAAAAAACACTGACCTATGATCAAAAACAAAATTCTTTCCTTTGAAGAAACCTCCATCAGGAAATTGCTCCAGATATCTTTGAATACCACCATATAACTGTCACGACCAAAAAGAGAGATAATAAAGAGCATATATCACTGAAACAAGTAAAACATCTATCGCTGGACTAAAAAGCTAATATGAAGATTATAAAATTACAGTAAATTTAAGGAAATAGAAAAAACTACCTGAAACACATTTTCAAAACCAGTACCCTTGGTGCGGATATATGCAGATGCCATTTCACACCTTATACCTCCAGTGCAATACCTGGAAGCAGGCCAACATTCTGGTTAATTAAAGGAAACAAGTCTTTAAGTAATATCAAAGGCAGCAATGAATAAGGTTCAGTAAGATTCTGGACTTGCAAGTATGTATCCAACACTCCAGGTAGATCTCAGAAGCCTACTGACTATATTCAAACAATTGGTTATACTCCCGAAAAAAGCTAATTACAAGTAAGGGTTTTCATTGACTCAAAAGTCTCAAACATCTAGCAGATCGAGAAACAGTGACGTAGACCAAATTGTTAGATTGTGTTGATCTGTCAGGTCAGAATTGCAAAGCAATTGAATTTTATTGGTTTAAACTATATTCATTTAGATCTTCTAACGAGCTATTTAAATACTTAACACATTACAAAAGAAGCAAAATTAATAACAATTAGGTTATATGTTATCTAACCAACGAACCTGAGCATGATCTGATAAAAAAATAATAACGTAATTCTAAAGAGCATTTATTGGGTTGGCCCATCATTTTTTGTTTATAACTGCAGGCCATGGCTAAGATAGGTCATAGGAGACCAGAGAAAGAAGTACATACATGAAAATAGATTTTCCTTCGAGCTGGTTTGAATGATTGTCAATCCAAGAAGGGAGGTCGCTGTACTGACGCATCTCAGGGTCAAGTGTCTCCACATTTGGCACCTCAAACTTCCCTATCCTCGTCTCATACACATTTCTTGCATCCAGTAGTACTATCTCCTTCCCGTTTCCACCTCCGTTCACTGTCAAGTGTCAACCACCACACAAATGTTATGCAATATGAAAATCTTCAAAACCGCAAGTGTTCAAGTATAGTCTAGGTTAAGTAGGAACTAGCTGTCAACAGGACAAATTTAAGCTCCAATCTATATGAGTTCTCGCCAGACATATTCTTGGTTGAGAACAGTTGATGAGACCTTTGTATATTGCCAAAAACAAACTTGGCTAAATTACAAGGGTTTAGTCAAGTTATTCTTGCATTTCATATTTGTTTAGCTTATTTTCATTTCACCAATCATTGGTGGCACAAGTCCCTGAAATTTCAATTTAAGCAGCTTGTTGATTCTCAATTATAAATTTATAATGGAGACTTTTTAACAGCCCAGTGACCTTAATTTGGACCAAAGATCAGCTAAAAGAATTTGTATACTTTTATTTTATTTCTAGATATTACTGTGCCTGTCCCTACCTTTTTTTTTTTCCGTCTTTGTTCCCTTTCTCTGCAACCTCTACTGTTAAACCTGTTAACCCTAGATACCCAACAATTAGAGCCCTAAAAACTAAATCCATAACTAACCAACAGATCCAAACAAAACAAGGGAAAAAAAGAAGGTAAAAGAAAAAAACATTATTGCTACCATGCAGAATCAAACCCAGCTTTCAGATAACAAAAATCTGATAACTTACTGACATCATGAAGCACAGAGTGAAACTCAGTTGCTGACAAGTGTCGTCCGGCATTAGAAATATCTGGAGACTTTGACAGAGGATTTGACCTAAATGTCACCAGTTCCTGATAAACAAGACAAAATGACAGTCAGTCCTATCTTGCCAAAAAAGAGAACAGATAAGTGCAATGGTTTCTGAAATAGGACCCAAACTCTACCACATATTCAATATGTGAAGTCGTCAACAGCTTTGTTAGATTGTTAGCAGATATGAAAGAAATACAGAAAATGCCCCGACAGTTTATAAATTAACTTTATTAGAAAAATGCCCTGACAGTTTATAAATTACACTTATTAGGACAAAAGAATGGTATATACACATGGCCCCTATATAAATGAGGAAATGAGTTCATTACTGAGAGGGGTCAATTTTGAAAATTTCATCGCAATATGCCTCATTGTTCCCTATATAAAGGGTGCGTGTTTAGCTATCCTTGGAAGAGCATTTCAGAATAGCTATACTACACATCCAAACAAAGTTAGACTAGTTTCATAATAGCTATACGAATAGATATTGAGTGGGTATAGCTGTACCCACAAAACTTGGTATAGCTATACTCAATGCTATTCTTTAAAGCATACAAATACAAATAGTAGTGCAAACAGTTATACAAAACCATAGATCAAATTATACACAAGAGAATGCTACATTTATTTTGTTAATCTGAAAACTTCAGAATGATTTGCGAAAGATTACACTAAATATTTATTGAATTAGGTGTTAAAAATCAGTGAAGAACAAGTACCTTTACAACTCTGATAGACAGGGAATCAAACCCGCATTCTCTTATGATCCTATCATCAGTTGGTTGGTCACAAGTTGCAAGTTTGAAATCAGTTTCGTCAAATAGTGCGTTCGATTTCATCTCTTCAATGTGTTTCTCTAGAGATGACAACTTGCCACCAACCTAACAAAGAATAAATAAATAAATAAATAAAGACACTTCATGTTCTTGTCCAACAATTACATTATCTTACTTTCACAGCATGGCATATTTTTCTGGGTTATTCAACACTGAATTGCACAATTCACACAAACATGAAATTAATTCAATCTCCAACCAGGCATAATTGCACAAGTGACAACCAGCTGGAGCTAATTTGGGTCAATTGAGAGCTATTCGCATAGTTCGTATTTAATAAAATTGTGGGTCAAACAAGGCTTCATTGTTCCATCTAGATCAACTAAACCATGCCTCACCAGACCATTAAGTAAAATCTCAGCTACAGTTTAATCAATCAAGGCATTACCAATCATATTCAGTGAAAAAAAAAAAAACAATAAGGTGAATAAACAAAAAATGAATAAGAAAACAAAGTACAGTGACATTGACGCCGTCGGGAGCGATACGGACGCGACCGACGAGGCCCAGAGACCGGCAGTGGGAGTCGTAGAAATCGGAAGTCGACTTAACATCTGGGATTTTAGCGTACTTGTAGTACAGAAGCACACCGTATGGTTGTTGTTGTTCTTTCGCCTCCTCCATTTGATGAACGATGCAATTGCAACCTCTATCTTGTGTGTGAGAGTCTAAACTCTAAAACTAAAACCCTATCTGAGGTGCTAGACTGCTAGGCACGCGCGACAGCGCCAAACGAAACCGGAGTCTAAAGCCTAAACCACGGGAATTGCTCAGGGCACGCTGCTGTTTGCAGAATACAATACTCCATTTTTTTTTAGTGTGAAAAGACTGAAAAGTCCTTAACTCCAGTGGTTTGATACTTTGATGTATAAATAATTGAGGACATATGAGTCTAAAACTCTCAAAAATGGGAGTGTTCTGTTTGACAGGGAGTGCCCTGAGCAATTCCACTAAACCACCTTCGGAACCTTGTTCGTGGGTTTAGATCATCTCCATTAGGATTTAGGAGGGATGGATTAGGAATTGTCCAGTACATCTATCTAATCTATCTAGAAAAGAAATAAGAAAAGGATTAAGGTCTAAGCGGACTAGGGATTGACCCGGTCTTTTGACTCGGTCAGGTGTTCAAATTTTAATTGATACATTTTGCCTAAAAAAATAAATAAATAACAGAATTACATAAGTGGTATTAATAAGTGAGCAAACGAGTTAAACAGTACATGACTCAGTCACTCAGACTCGATCTTAACAAAATGTGACTCAAAACTAAATCTGTTTCAAAAAATGAACTATGGTGTCGTTTGGGATGCATGAGAATTGGCCAATTTCCGGAATTGGTAATTCCATTCTCCAATTTTTCATTCAAACGGTTTTGGAATAGCCAATTCAATTCCTAACATAATTTTAAATAACACTCTTTCCAATAACACTTTTCTCTCTACTTTTCACACGTCCCAACGCTATTTCTAAACTCACCATCCAAACAACATTTCCAATTCCCGGAATAGCCAATTCCCACAATTCATGTGAATAGTATTTTTCTCTAAATTTATGCTATTCCTACCCTATTCCTAATCCATCCAAACGACACCATAGTATATATCTTAAGAAAATATACAGGCACCTAAAGCATATGCATGCAAGAATGAATCCACATGCTTAAATAATTAATTTAAGAGCTTTCTGAACGACCATATGGTCTCAAATCTCAAAAATTAAGGGGCGAAAAACAAGAGATGAGGGAAAAAAAAAGTCCTAAATGATTTGAGGACACAAAAGTAAATAAACAGAACAGGAGCAAAAGGAACTCATGTGTCCAATAGCTGAACAATACAAAAATAAATAAATTAAAAAATATATATATTGCCCTCTTCATAGTAAAGCTCGTATAAAAGGGGTAAGGAGGGGGGTGCTTTAGTTCAAACTCAAAGAACTTGGAAATCTGCAAGACCCATAACCTACAAATTTCAGCATAGTTAGAACTTAGAAACATGAAAAAAGAAAAAAAAAAAAAAAAAAAAAAAAAAAAAAAAAAAAAAAACCTACGAAACAGATAGAAGTACAAATTGATTTGATTTATCAATATTAAAAGAGATAGACTAAAATCAGTTACGACTGACGAATGGACCCGTCAGCTACGATCAATCTCAATTTTCGAAGTTCTAACGGCCGATCCGAACCATTCAATACGTTCTCCATATTGAAATCTCATTGGAGACCAAATTTTATATTTTTTTGGAAATTTTATAATATTTTTTTGGTATTTTACAAAAATCTTAATCTAAACAATTATGAACCTTCAATAACAACAATTTTTAAAATTCTCAAAAAAATAGTAAACAAATTCGAAAAAAATATAAAATTTGGTCTCCAATGAGATTTCAATTGTAGAACATATTAAACGGTTCGGATTGGCCGTTAGAACTTCAAAAATTGAGATATGATTGTAGCTGACGGGTCCATCCGTCAGTCGTAGCTGATTTTAGTCTAAAATGCCCTCATCTTCAGAAAGGTAATATAAGAATTTTGGGATACATGATGGGGAAAACACCATGGATCTCTTGATTATAGGAACTGAACAGTAACTATGGCTTATTTGATAATAACAATATTCCTACATTTGATTAACTAAACTATAAAGAGATTCAACTCCAACTCCTAACATGCAGTAATTAAGCTCCCAAGTACAGAGAACAGTCTCAAGCTTCATTTAGTAAGTCGTCCAGTGATTACTGTGATTACAGATTACTGATTACCTTAACTGTCCCAATCTTTCAATTAAAGAGCCACTGATGCAAAGTTCAAAGTGGTCATTCTTCCGCTCTCAGCAAATTCAAGTGTATTCTATACTGACTAAATTGTTCAGAAAATAAGAAGAAAGGAAATTTACTTGGATCCTTTGCTGTCTGTGTGGCAAGCCCGTTAAAGTAACAAGCAGCGCCCGATTTCTTAAACTGCTGCCAGTACAAATTGAATGCCCAGTTGGCATCTCTTGCTAACCTGTTGGGTTTATAACACTCGCCACCGGGCAATATTGCATTGCACGTGCCATTCCCTACACCACAGGCATACTGCACTGCCTCCCTCAACTCAGTCCAACTCACATTTTTACTGCCCGCAAAAACACACCATATTGGCCCCAGGTATGGAGAATTATTATTTGGCGACAGTAATGGTGGGTATGAGTCCAACTGCCTCCTCCCTGAAAGATCCACTTGGTAAACTGGCTTCGTATTCGGGTAATACATCCCCCAGTGCCTCTCGGTGCCTGGCCCAGGCTTCATATTCTCATTATACAATGCAAAAACGAATATCGGCATGTCAACCCCGGGCCTGGCCGGCGTACCCGGCTTCCCAGCCATCCATCGTGCCAAATTCCTGTTGTACACAGCAGCATTATACACGTTTGCACCAACTTGGTCTAAATCGCCCCAATTTGGCCAGCCGGTCTCAGCCACAGCCAGTTTAACATCCTTAAATCCCAACCTACCCATGGCAGCGATAACTGAATCCAACATCTGATCGAGGAGGTTGCTGTACACCAGATTAGTGACAGGGTCTGTAAAGTACATACTCGGACATGCCTGAAATAATGCATAATCCAGGGGGATATTGGTAGGGTTCGTTGACCAGGCATTGTAGGGGTATGCATCGATGAAGAAGAAGGAGCGCGTCTTGCGAAGGTAGGTCAAGAGGGGCCGGATCACAGGCTCAGCGATGTCTGAACGGAAGGTTCCGTTAGAAGGCGGGAAGGAATCAGACAGTGCATCCATGGCTAGTGTTGTCCCAAGCTTAATGTTGTAAATTGCGCTGGATTTTAAGGATTGATGGAGATTCTTTATTGCGGGTACTATAGCCTGTAATAAGTGAAAATTAAATGTAATTCAATATCTCCAGCATTTCAAATTGAATCGCATGCTAAATTAGCATATTTAAAGTCTTAAACTCACTATTCATGTTAAATTAAATGGGAATATAGATGGAAATTGCTATAATTAAGAGGGCTATTCGTTTTTGCTTGCCATTATATATTGGGGTTATAAGGATAACTAATATAAATTTGTTTGGTCCAATATTTAATATAACTTTAATTAGTCAAACTGTGCATTATGAAAACAAAATATATGGCATTATTAATTATTTGACAAATATTTACCTGCCATGTGGAATTCTTGATGGAGTAGTCTGAAAGTACCTCGTTCCCGACAAGCAAATAGCGTATCCTCGTGGCCGGGAGAAAAGGCAGTACATTCGTGCTGACCCACTCGTCAGCAGCTGATTGGTTGGCAGCAATGGAAGGTATGATCTGGTTGGGCACCATGATGGACACACGTAGACCAGTTCCAGCCAATGCCGAAAGGATAGAGGCATTGGCATCGTTAATCTTCACCGACCCGGCATTCAGCTTACGAATGAGCTGGACGGACTGTTCAGGGGAGGGGAGGTTATTGCCTAGCGTCCCATAATTTACACCGAGTCCTTGCAACCCTTGTGCTGTGAGATAGTAGTTTTTTCATTAATAGAGTTCATTAATCATTAATTAGCAGTCTATTTCCACCTCCTCCCCAATGAAACCTATATAACTTTGAATTGACTTGAAATCTATTCGGCCATCCTTGAACCACATGTATCAATGACTTGCTTTGAAAGCTCATTAAAATCTTTGCATATATACTCTATATTTTAGAGAGACTTTTTTTTTTTTAAAAAAAAAAGAGGGTTATATATAATGCCGCAGTTTTACTGTGTCACAAATTGGCACAATTTTAATTTTTAGGTAATAATTTAAATTTTTATATTCAAGTATCCATACCATTGATTTTGTTCAAATTTAATAAAGATGTATTTTTATAAAAAGATATATTTTTTAAAATCCATTTAATATTTGATGAAGATGTAACGAATCTAATTAACTATTATAGGTTAATTAATTTCAATTATATATACCATGTAATAACATGTGCTTACACGTTGCTACATAAACCTGTACTCTTTTAGATGTTCCTCCAGACAATTTTGCACAAAAACAATGGCCCTTAGTACATCCGACCAAGAATGCATGTATTTATTTCAAAGTTGTGTGAACACAAAAAGAAAATTCACAATCACACTTATATATTTCTCTGGAGCTCAAGAATGGAACTGAAAGGATATGACGCATTGCTGCCATTTATACCTGAAGAGAAGATGATGGATAGAAACAGTGGAAGAAGATACAGAAGACCGTCAACTCGCATTTTCATCTCCGAGGTCTGGAGAAAGAAGAGGAGAGAGGAGGGATGCTGCTTCATCTTTTTTTAGTAGGGTTTCGATTTAGAGCTTATTATATGTATGATCTTATAGCTGGGCCATATATAATATGAACATGTAAACATCATATTTATATTGCATTATTTTCCTGAGCAGGTGCCGATCGGTGAAATTGGATATCTATGATGCCTATGGATATTATTGTTATATGTTTGACAAGTTATTTGTTCTTGTTAAATTAGCATAATTAATTAATGGATGTACTATATATTATCTTAATTTTATATATAAAGAATGCTGGATTCTGATTTCATGTTGGTCATAAAGGGATGGAAGAATAAAGTGATTAAGATTTTTATTTGTTCTTCACGTAAATAAATTAGAAATAACATAATTTCTTACTTGTACTGTTGTACATGTATAACAATGTACAAAATTAATTTGTTTTATTATTTGAAAGTTTATTTTTCTTTGAAACAAGACTATTTATGTACAGTGGCATATATAGTCCACTTTGTAAAATAGAGTTTATCATATTTCACACTTCCGAGAAATTTGAACCCTTTAACTCTAGAATATTGACGGACCAATGTGCTGGGCTCCCAAACTCTATTGAAAGTTAATAAGTAGTTATTTGAGATTTAAATTTTATTTATGCTAATTTTCCTTGTGAAATTCATATTAATCAATTGTATGAAATTCCATTTTTCCTTATACCATTTCTCATGAGTTAGTTTGAAGTTGAAACAAATCTTAATCAATTTGTGAAGCCAATATATCCAAGAATTATAATCAAATACATGAACCCGAGTTTCTCATACTAATGGGACTGCAAATTACTTACACAAAGGTGCATGAAGACTTAGCTTTGTTACAACTCAATGAACGTAGTTACGGCACTCACTAAATTTCAAGCTGTGAAAAGGTGTTACAGAGGATGAAGGGTATTCTCGTCCAAATTGATAAATTATTTTTTTGATAGTAAATTCAATATCAAAATGAATCATAAGGCAAATATCTACAATTAATAAAATGAAAATGATAAATATTATCTAATTTTAAAGATTAGAATGACAAAGTTTTTAAATTGATAAGATTTGAGGGGTATGAACCGAGTTTGCCTAAATTGAAATAAACTACACTGAAAACTACATAAAAGTAATGCAAGGAGAATATCAAACTTTTCTCCCTCCAGAACAACACAGGACTACAGGAGAGGTTTTTGCTCGTTTAGATTGCACTCAAATGCTGTACAGCTAATTGGACGGTTTTAGACCAAGCTGACACCATAGAGGCTAGCCACCAAGTGCACTCTTAATCTGCAATTATTTACAGAAAAATGTTGCCGCTCTGATTTCTATACAAATCAATCTCCAGTTTCCACAGAATTGTTGAGCCCAGACTAGTTGTCAACAAAAGGCCTAAAAAAAACAGAAAAGAAAGAGAAAAATGGTAGCCCATAGTTGTTCTCGACAAAAAAAATAAATAAATTAATTAATTAATTAATAAAAAAATAAAATGGTACCCCACCTGAAGTCGGAAGGTTTGGATATATCTTCCTAATTCTTAATATTCAATCAATTTGCAGTTTACCACAGTTTTGAAGCTATAGCTCAATAAAAGGTGCTATGAGCTCTTTTTTTTTAAATTGAAGTTTATTTATTAGATTATAAATATCTATATGTCAATGCAAAACTGTTCTTTCTAATTTAACATAGCTTTATTATAGAATGTTTGCAAAATTGTTTTATTTGTAACTTCATTTTGTTTTTTCTTTGTTGTACACTTGTAATCCAGTAAGGTATTGAACACTTCATTCAATTTCAACACATTCTCTTCCACTTCTCTGTCAGATATCTATTTCAAAATTCTAACAAATTTGTGAGGTGACAATTTCATAACGTCCTGTTTTCATAATGGTAAGCAGGGTATATAAAACCTGATAAAATACGAAAGTTCAAAATATAAAAGCAGCTATAACATACAATTGATAACATATGTTTATAGCAATAAATCCCCATGCTTATTTTAATTTAAGTGCTTTTCCAACGTCCATGTATAGTCTCATCTCTCAAAAATTAGGGGAAATTAAACAAGCGAAAAGAAAACAAAAAAGATCCGAAATGGAGTACTCCCAAGTAAAGATGCAGAACATGAAGACAAAGAATTCCCCTCTTCCAATAACTTTAAACGATTAAAAAATAATTGTCCTCTTCATATATAGTCGGCTTGTAGAAAAAGGGAGGAGAAATAAGGTGGCTGCTTTAATTCAAAGAACTTGGAAATCTACAAGATCCATAACCTACAAAATTTCTGCTTTGTTAGAGATATCATCAAATAACAAAGGAAAGAAAGTGAACGAAAAAAGGAAGCAGATACAATCATACAAAATACAAGTAGGCTATCATTAGAGTACATTGCTCAATAATGGATACCTGTTTAAGAAATGTCAAATATTGACAAACTCTGAAATTCTGGAGTCAAAAGTACTTTGAGCATTTCAGTTGTTCAGTCATATTGTTATGCAGTGTAGGTTCTATGCCAGTATTTTCGTTTAACAAGAACCCTTTTTTTCAGGAAAAAAAGAAACAGTACAGGGGTTGTGATTCTGTATCAACTTATAATTGGTGATTGGTTTTCACTCAAACATTCTAAATAATTGTCTTCTCTGTAGCTACTGTTATGGTTAAGCTGAAGCAACAACCTAGAAGTATTAAACAAAAAAAATGAAACTGACATAAAAACTCAATAAAGCTACCATGAATATGAAATAATAGAAGGGCAATTGTATTGAATCAACAACCACTACTCTCTAGGATCATGTGATCATGTCCTAACTAACATTTTATTATGAGAATCCTAGTATTATAGTGAAGAGTAAATTGGAATTCCTAATACTTCCCCACTTGTCTAGATCATGTAAGGTCATATACGATCTGAGTATTTTGCACAAAGATTTCTTTGCCAAGAGATAGAAGGTAGCAGGTTGCTTTCAAATGTTGGTATTGCTGACAAGCCTATTATGCATGTCAGTCGACTTGACTCTTTCTTGTTTGATTTTCTTACAACACTAAAGGTTTGATTATTTAGTGCATTAGGTATCATCTACTTGCCAAAGGCCTAATAGATACTAAATAGCGTCCAAAACACATGTAATATATATTTGAGATCACAAGGGGGTTTCTTAAAATAGTTGATTTCCTGGGGACCTAAATACAATTATCATTTACTAAATGATCATTCTCTGTTAACTCATACGTTAGTCCGTTATATATGGCTCATTAGACAATCCAAATACTCTCTAGAATTGGTCACCTCTTATCTGAACTTAATGACAGTAAAAATTGATGTACAATTAACTTACTTGGATCCTTGGCTGTCTGTGCAGCGAGCCCGTTAAAGTAGCATGCAGTACCCGATTTCCTAGACTGCTGCCAGTACAAATTGAATGCCCAGCTGGCGTGTACTTCAAGACTGTTGGGTTTGTAACACTTGCCACCAGGCTGTATCGCATTGCACGTGCCATTCCCTTGTCCGCAGACATCCTGCATTGCACCATTCAACTCAGTTTGAGTCACATTCTTACCCCCCGAGAAAACGCACCATATTGGCCCCTTGTATGGGGAATTATTATTTGCCAATGGTAATGGTGGGTACGACTCCAATGGCCTCTTCCCAGAAAGATCCACTTGGTAAACTGGCTTCTTGTTTGGGTAATACATCCCCCAGTGCCTCTCAGTGGCTTGCCCTGGCTTCCGATTTTCATTATACAATGAAAAAACAAACACTGGCATGTCAACCCCTGGCCTGGCTGGCGTACCTGGCTTCCCAGCCATCCGCCTCGCTAAATTTCTGTTGTACACAGCAGCATTATACACGTTTGCACCAATTTGGTCTAAATCGCCCCCATTTGGCCACCCAGTCTCAGCCAGAGCGAGTTTAACATCATTAAACGATAACTTCCTCATAGCAAAGATAACAGAATCCAACATCTCATCCAACAGGTTGGTGTACACCAGCTTGCTGACAGGGTCAGTGTAGTATGAACTGGGACCCGCCCGAAATAGTGCATAATCCAAGGAGATTTTAGTATAATTTGCCGCCCAGGGAAAGTAGGGATATGCATCGACAAAGTAATAGGAGCGGGTCTTGCGTAGAAAGGTCAAGAGGGGCCGGATCACAGGCTCCGCAATGTCTGGTCGGAAGGTTCCGCTAGAAGGTGGAAAGGTAACAGACAGTGCATCGATGTAAAGTGTGGTCCCCACCTTGATGTTGTAGATTGAGTGGGATATTAAGGACTGATAGAGGTTCTGTATTGCTGGCACCAGAGCCTGTGTTGAGTCTAATTTAAATGTTAATTAAACATTTCCCTGCATTTCAAATT
Organism: Rhynchospora tenuis; assembly: GCA_027725995.1. Taxonomy (NCBI): domain Eukaryota; kingdom Viridiplantae; phylum Streptophyta; class Magnoliopsida; order Poales; family Cyperaceae; genus Rhynchospora; species Rhynchospora tenuis. Next base: position 82,039,657 of record CM050889.1, read on the forward strand.
TTCAATGAACCCTCCTGCACAATAGTTAGCATGCTTAAGTTCACATTTTCATATTTAATCCATCAGCTTTAGAAAGGTATAAACAGCAAATTGTCAACACAATTTAGATTAAACTAAATTAGAATATAGACGAAAATTGTCATGTGGGGTTACTTTTGGTTATTGCTTGGTAGTTGCCAGTTGGTACCATAGTAGGATTATGAGGATAAATAACATAAAAATTTATTGGACCAAATATAACTTTATTCACTAATTAATTATTGTTTAGAATGGTTCTCTTTACTAATTCAACTGTTCTATGCATCTTAAGTCATTTCCAGCAGTATTATACTATGTTTGTAATTAAAATTTAAAAAGAGCAGTATAAGTTTGACTAAATTGACCAGCCACGTGATATTCTTGATGGAGTAGTCTGACAGAATCTCGTTCCCGACAAGCAAGTACCGTATCCTCGTGGTCCTTCGAAACGGCAACAAATTCGTGCTAATCCACGCGTCAGCAGCGGATTGGTCGGCAGCGATGGACGGTAGGAGCTGGTTGGGTGCCATGATGGACACGGTCAGACCGGTTCCAGCCAACGCCGAAAGAATAGTGGCATTTGCATCGTAGATCTTTACAGATCCGGCGTTCAGTGAACGGATGAGCCGGGCGGATTCTGCTGGTGTAGGGAGGTTGTTGCCTAGCGTCCCGTAGTTACACCGAGTCCATTCAACCTGACGCCGTGTGCTGTGGAAACTGGAAAAGGTAACCGTAAAAGATTGGTTACAAATTTTGTTCGTATGACCTCTAAAAAGAGTAGTTTTTGCATTTAAGATCCTTTATTGCAATAAAGTAGACTAGGCTCTAGACTTTAGTCAACCCCCAGTCAAGTGTGGTGTGAGTGAACAGTATAAAGTATAAACTATACAGCCCGGAAATCTTTTGTATTTGTGTTAATTCTGGAAAAAGTTACGCTTTAACTCCTGGTTTAGGTGTTTATATTAAAACAAATTTGAGGGAGCTTATTGGGCAGAGGAACTAAACAAGTATCTGGTAAAACTTGTAACGGGAGCTTATATATTGAGAGCTGAGAAGCACATTTTACCTGTAGAGGAGATGAGAGAGAGAAACAGTGGGAGAAGGCATAGGAGACAGCCATGACGCATAGTGGAGTGTGGAAAGGAAGAGGGAGGGAGAGGAGGAGAAATTGTCTTTTCGGAAAGGGAAGGGGTTTTGGTTTTGGAGCTCATTAACGTGTCTTCAGATAGGAGGAGTAGACCTGTCAAACGTGGTGAATGGTCACAGAATTGACCGTGATCGTTGCCGTTTCGTTTAATCATGTGGCACAGATTTGTTTGCCGTTAACCAAATCGTTTATGTAACGACAACAAAATCAATTTTGTTAATCGTTACGTTTAAATAAACGGTTTAACGTTATAACCGTTTATCATTTTGCCAACAACTAAAAAATTTGCCAACAATTAATTTGATATATCAAAATGTAATACAATTACATGAATAACATGCCCAGATCTCTAACATTAAGATAGTTTGCAACAACTATGAATCTATGATCATGTCCATAAATTTGATACATCAAAATTTCACAGAATCACACATATAACTATATAAGTTTATATCTTAACCCAAATACCCAATTGAACCCTGGAATTCATCCAAACTCAACTCAGATCTCAAACTACTAATCAGATATACCAATCTCAGCCAATTGACTGAACAAAGAAAGAACAAACACAAGCATCATCACTTTAGATCACTGCTTGAGATCCGAAGAGCCAAAGATATCAATCCAGGCTTCAATTGTGTATTAAGGCAGCACATACAAACACAACAAAAGCATCATCACCAAAGTAGCATCACTAAAGTACTTAATACAACAAAAGCATCATAACTAATAATAGCTTACTGACACTGTGACACAGCCTCATTCCTCAATGTCAATTCCTTCCTCCATGGTCCATAGAGGATCACCAATATCTTCACCAAGCTCTGCATTATAGAAAGAATGAAATATTTAATAAATATGCAAGAAAAATAACTAATAAAGAAGACAGTAAAGGAAGAGCTTCATACCATTTATCGACGCCCGCAACCAATCCTGAGCACAGAGTAGTGCTTCAATGCTCTCATCAGAGAGAGAGCTCCTAACTGGGTTAAGTACTCTACCACTGTTACTGAATGCAGATTCAGAAGCCACTGTTGATATTGGGACAGCCAAGATGTCCCAGGCCATCTGCGACAGAATCGGGTACTTAGCAGACTTGATTTTCCACCAAGCTAGGATGTCAAACTCCTCATCCAAACTTGCTTCCTCAATTGAATCACCTATTTTCAGAAAAAACAGAGAATAAATTAAAATGACAAGTTACATAAATACATGACCAAATAAAAAAATAGAAATATAGATAAATACATCACCTAAATAGTCATCTAATTCTGATTTTGGAGGTTCAGAGCCCTTCTTGCCTTTCATGAAGTCTTTCAATCCAGCCCTTGTATCAGTAATGCCAGTAGATGCACTAGTACTTGTCTTTTGTCTGTTAAGAAAAAAAATAAAAGTTAAAAACACCAAGTAAAAAAAGATCCAAGTTAAAACAACAAGTTAAAACACTAGTACCTCTTTCACTTTCTAGCTTGCTTCTCAGATGGATCATTTGCATTTGCTTCTCAGATTGACTTTCTGTTCCAATGACACCCATGCTGGTAAGACAAAAAAAAAAAGGTTGGATCAGAAAAGAAAGTATAATCAAGAACATATGAACAAATAAGAAAAAATAATCAAAATCAGAATCTTACTCATCACTATCTCCTTCTGGCTCAGATGGATCAAATTGAGATGGTGAATCTACATAAATCGTACTATCTGCCATTCTGATTTCTGACTATCTGCTATTAAAAAGGTCACAACAGAAACAAAAAAAAAATTAGACAGAGAAAAAATACAACAACAGAAAAGAGAAAAATCAAAACAGAAACAAAAAAAATTAGAAATAGAAAAAACACAAAATTAAAAAGGTAATCACAAAAATTACCCTCTATCTTCACTGTCTGTGGTTCCTCTTTGCCAATCTTTTTTTTCCTTCCTTTATGCCTCTCTTCGTTTTCTCTTTTTCCTTCCTCTCTGTCTTTCTTCTTTCTTCTCTGTCTTTCTTCTTTCTTTTCCTTTCTTTTGTACCACTGTTCTTCTTCATATATACCACAAAGCTCAGAAACAGTCATGATTGCTATTGGCGTCCTCTTAAGCTACTCGATTTCTGGGAATCAACAAGAGATCAGCATATTTTCAAGACAATACATCTATTAGACTACCAAATCTGACTAGATTTTAGAGAAAGAACAGCAAACACAACTACATAATCATGAGTTCTTGACTCGTGAGTCGTGAGTTTTACTTCTCAGAGGAGATCAGGAGAGAGGCTCACATGGCATAAGTACATAACTAAGAGAGACTGAGAGAGAGAGAAGTAGAAAACTTATCGGATTTGAGCGTGATTCGCGAAGATTGAACAAACTCTGAGCTTGATTGAGAATCTGAGGTTGACAATCACGAAGATTGAACCGCTTAAGGCCGACATAGTGTCGGCGATGAAAGTATTGCGCGTGACGCGTCTAGGGTTTCTCCTCTGCACGCGAGGAAAAGAGGGAAAAAGATGAGAGAAGAGGGAGAAGACAGAAAATGAGCGCAGCGGCGCGTAGGGTTTCAGATGTGATATATCTGTATACCCTCGTGACCCCTCGTTTTCTCCGTTTTTCATCCCTGCAATTAAACAAATTCTAAAATCGTAGAATGTTAAACGAAATAACGAAATAACGATAACGAAACCGCTTATTCCGTTTACCGTATCGTTTAGGTGTCTGAAATTTCAGCCATTTCGTTTGCCGTTTCGTTTCAGAAACGAAATGCATTTCGCTTCCGTTAACCATTTCATTTGGGTTAACGGAACGACATAACGTCCTTTTGGTTTCCGTTGCCAGGTCTAAGGAGGAGTACATGTCAGGTACTCAACAAGTCGCAGTTCCAAAGACCCATCAGTCAAACAAGTCGCAAAGAATGCATTTATTTTACCTTCTTTGCAAACAACACCAAATATTTATTTTACCTTATTTGCAAACAACACCATATATTTATTTCACGTAGTAAATGATTTCAATTACTGCATTAGCATATTTAAATTTGCTTTGTATCAATTTAATAAAAGTATATAAATAGTTATAAATTTCTTTACTGCATTTCAAAAGTTATGGAGGCATTTTGTTTGTTAATTTTATAGTTCTTGAGGCATTTATATGAAATCGAAAAAAAAAATATATAAACTTGGATGCATGTGCAACGTCGTGGATAAAATATACTATCTAACTAAACTATATAATAAGTTTTGTTGGTTCAAAAAATAGATATTTAATTTAATTTTTAACACTAATTTACCACTAGAACCTTTAAAATCGAAACCTTATCTTTTTAGTTCATTATTGGACAATACTAAAACTTTAATCAAGAGCATATAACATTTAAAAATAAGTCAAAAATCAAAAGACTAAATTATATATATTATGTTTTGTTTACAGCTCCATCAACAGTTTTTATGACCACCGGTGGAACTAAAAATTGATTTTAGAGGGAATCGGATGTCGTTGTAAAAATATCAATATGATAAATACAAATTTTTATATAAATATATATACTAAAAAGTTTTTTGGATACATAAAATGTACACACACATATGAAACGGTATTAAAAATGGGTGTAGTAATATTTTCCACTGATTATTGTTTGATATGGAATTCATTCAAGGTTTAAAAATAACGTAGCGTTGAGGGAACAAATTGTATTTAGTGATCTAACTACTCAACTAAGCATAATAATAGTACGTCTTAATTTGGAATCGTCTTGCTTTAAATGCTACTATATTATATTATTATGATATGATACACAGTATGCTAAATGACATAACGAGTTGTTATAACATTGTAAATCCGTAATATAATTAAGTACATCGATCATTTAAACAAAAGGAGGCTTTTAGAGTTTGTTGTTCTTTTTAATTAATCGTTCTAGGATGAATTGAAAGATAAATATATTTACATAATTTTATTTTTTGAATTTTAAATAATTTAGTATATAAACTTTTACAATTTTGGGAGTTATTCGCAAATATGTAACAAAAATGGTTTTTGTGCTATTGCAAATTGGGTTATGTGTTAATATATGTATGAGGCGATACTTTGCAAAACCCATGCCGGAATATAGGCATGCGCAACAGGGTAGCATTGTTTTTTTTTTTGAAGGTCAGTTGGCAATCACCACGTAGACAGTAATTTTATTAAAAAAAAGAGATATTTACAAAAAGAAATAATGTACAAGAAAAAAAATTAAAAAATAAAACTAAAAAATAAGAATTAAAGGAATGTAAAAAAATAGAAGAACTAAAAAAATCCTAAGAACTAAGCATGCTCCTCGCAGATTGTGTTGAGTAGCTGCCTCGAAAGGGAACAGGGTGGCATTGGTGTCGGTCTCTGGCCGAAAGAAGATGAATGGGACGTCAATGGAGGTTGGGGGTTGTGTAATTGTTTTGTTTCGAATTTATATATGGTTAGAATCGGGACAATCGGTCTCGGAAAACTAGAAATTGTATTGTTTCGAATTTATATATGGTTAGAATCGGACAGTACACTCGGTCCCTAAAACAAGAAAGAAGCATTATTATAAAAACCTGACCGGATCGGGACGGTTCCACTTATTCAACTTGTTTGTCGTACATGTTTATTATACATATTCAAGTTATATTTTTCTTCAACTTTTTTATTATATTTGGTCACTTATCTGTTGTATATGTTCATATGGATTACAGTTTCTTGTTGAACTTTTACGTAAATTTATAGGAGAAACAACTATGGTGATAGAAGAGAAGCGAGAGGGATATATGGAGGGGATGGAAAATGATTCGGACAATACTAAAATTGATTCCAACAACATCATATTTCCTAAATGAAAATATTATCCCTTATTACTCAAACGAACTTTGGGTTAACTTTCATTCTTTTTATTTCTTTTTTGGACTCAAACGAACTTTGGGTTAACTTTCATACTTTTTTATTTCTTTTTTGAAGTCCAACGTTAAATCCAACAAACTTCGACATTCAAACACTTTTTTCGTACTTTGGTACTTACAAAATATACAAATATAATTTTGGCATAGGAAATCGTTAATTTGTAAATTATAAATTTCAAGTAAGAAACCGTAGATCGATTTTAAAAGGAGAACGACGGCTACTAAGGATAATATTGTCTGAGATATTGCAAAAATGCTGTTGGAGCAAATATGACTGTTGTCGGCATCATCTCCCGAGAGGGCGACGAAGTGGAGGGAGGCGAAGGTAATGGGAGAGAGGCAGCGTCGAAAGGTATGAGGCGAGGGAAATGGACAATGGAAGTAGAGTGAAGGGAAGGCAAAAGAATGGGATGTGGAGGTTGAGAGCAAGAGACATCGGTTTCTTCTCAGGGGCGGAGCCAAGTGTAAGGTAAAGTGTGCCAAGCACACTCCAACTTTTTAAAATAGTCCCTTATATGTTTAAAAATTCCATGCAAGTCCTTTTAAAATGTAACAAAATCCTTATTTAGCACACTCTAAAAACTCAAAAGAATCCATACTATAATTTCTGGCTCATGCTATTCGAGAATCCTGGCTCCGCCCCTGTTTCTTCTAGATGCCTAATTTTTATGAAGCTAAGTTCTGAATATTTTCATTTTAAAATGAAATTGTTGCTGGAAGAATTATCCAGTTCAAATTAATATACATCAATAAATGAACAATTAGCGAAAATTTCAAAGTGGGTCTTTTACCATGCATAATGGAATTGTCGAAGGGTTTCTTCCTTTTTTAATTTTCTTGAATCTTAGAAATGAAAAACTCATCTGATTTGCGTGTTTTCATGTTTATTTTAACTAATGAGTTGTTTCAGAATTCGATTACTAACGAACCATATAAATCAATTTTATGAGAATTACAAATATATATGTGTTAGAGATATGCTCTAGAGGTCGATTATAATATGGTTGTATTATATAATTTATCTTTATGTACAAAATCCAATGAAGATATATTTAAAAAGTACATGATCATGCTGGATATGATTGAGAGCCAATAATTGATAAGCAACCAAACTCTATATTCGGAAAAAAAAAAAAAAAAAAAAAAATGTGTACAAAATGACACGTTTTCTGCCTTATGTTCAATTAAGTAATTCGGCGACAATAAGATATACTATTGTGGATCAGGCCATGGGATAAGACATTTTCGTGATTTGGATAGTCATATATTTTGTTAAGGATCGTTTTATTTTTGTGAGATAAAAGTGACTTTTGAACTACTGTCATATATTTTGTTGAGGATAGAGAAGACCGTCAACAGTCAACTCGTATCTTTATCTCCGATGTCTGGAGAAAGAAGACAGGGATGTTGCTTTCTTTTTTGAGAAGAGGTTTTTCATTTTGGAGCTTATTACTGTATGATCTTATAGCTGGGGCCATACATGAACCATTTGTAAACAACACCAAAATTTGTGGGCGGGATGGATATAATTGTTTAAATGCTGACAACATTTTATTATTGTTAAATTAGCATAATTAATAAATAGATGTACTATATATTTTTCTTAATTTTGTATATATAAAAGATGCTGAATTTTGATTTCATTTTAGTCATAAAGAGATGGGGGGAAAAAAAAAGCGGCTGAATTTTGATTTCATTTTAGTCATAAAGAGATGGGGGAAAAAAAAAGCGATAGAGATTTTATCATTTCTTCTTGGAAATAAAGTGGAAATAAGATAAATTTTTACGTGTACATGCATGGTGTATGATATGTAAAAAAATAATTTCTTTTATCATTTGAAAGTTAAAAAAAAGTTGTTGAGATTTAATTTTATTGATGCTAATATGCGTTGTGAAATTCCTTTTTCCTTGTACCATTTCTCATGACTCAGGGGTGAAAATGGTGATTGTTTTAATCGTTAATTCATTTCGTTTCGTTTTGTTAAAGATTTTAGTTGCGTTTAAAAAACGAAACGATTAACGAAAGCTTGAAACGGTTTCGTCCATATGTATTTTCGTTGTATTTTTGTGATTTCAATTGTTTGGTTCAAAACGAAACGGTTAACGCAAATAGTAATCAATTTCGTTTTCAAAACGAAACGGTTAATGCAACTGACCATTTTCGTGGTCGTTTTAGAAGTTATGCATCCTTACTCATGAGCCAATTTGAAGCTGAGACAAATATTAATCAATTTGTGAGCCAATATCCAAGAATTGTAGCCCAAACTAGTTATCAACAAAAGGCCTAAAAAAAAGGAAAAGAAAGAGAAAATGGTATCCCATAGTTGTTCTCGACCCAAAAAAAAAAAAAATGGTACCACCTGAAGTCGGTAGATTTGGATTTCTCTTAATAATATTCAATCAATTTGTAGTTTACAACAGTTTTGAAGCTATAGCTCAATAAAAGGTAACATGAGCTCCTTTTTTATTTAATTGATGCTAATTATTTATTAGATTGAAAATATCTATATATCAATGCACAGTATTGATTAAAAAAAAAAATTGGCGAGCAAAATTGTTCTAATTTATTGGAGCTTTACAGAATGTTCGTGAAATTGTTTATCTGTTACTTCAGTTTTTCTCTTTGTTATAATCCAACAATAAGGTACTAAATACATCATTGAATTTCAACACATTCTATTCCACTTCTCGTCACATATCTATTTCAAAATTCTGACAAATTTATGAGGTGACAATTTGATAATGTCCTGTTTTCATAATGGTAAGCAGGCTAGGGTATTACTTGATAAAATACGAGATTCAAAACATATAAGCAGCTATATCAAAACAATAGATAACATATGTATACAAGAATAAATCCCCAAGCTTAAATTAAGTGTTTTTCCAACGTCCATGTATAGCCTCAGCTCTAAAAAAATAGGGGAAATAAACAAGGGAAAAAGGGAAAAAAAAAATGGTCCGAAATGATGGAGTACTCCCAAGTAAAGATACAGAACATGAAGACAAAGAATTCCCCTCTTCCAAAAATTTTTAACGATTAAAAAAATAATTGTCCTCTTCATAGTCAGCTCGTAGAAAAAGGAAGAAGAAATAAGGTGGCTGCTTTAATTCAAAGAACTTGGAAATCTGCAAGATCCATAACCTACAAAATTTCAGCTTTGTTAGTGACATCATCAAAATAACAAAGAAAATAAAGAAAAAAGAAAAAAGAAAACATATACAAAATACAAAATGGCTATCATGAGGGTGCATTGCCACCCAATGGTAGATTTCAATACCTGTTTAAGAGATGCCAAATATGGACAAAATATTTGAATTTTCTGGAGTTAAAATTAATATTCAGCAATTCACTTGTTCAGTCATATTGTTATGCAGTATAGATTCTGTGGCAGTATTTTTGTTTAACAAATCCCACCTCCCCCCTCCCCTTTTTCCCACAAAAAAAAAAAAAAAACAGTCCAGAGTTGTGATACTATTATAGTTGGTGATTTGTTTTGACTCAATAACTGCAAATAATTGTCTTTTCTGTAGCTACTGTTATGGTTAACCTGAAGAAACAACCGAGAAGTATTAAACAAAACAAATGAAACTGACATAAGAACTCAGGACAAGCTACGAGAAATATGAAACAGTTGAAGGCAATTGTGTTGAATTAACGAGCACTACTCTCTAGGAACATATGTCCTAACTAACATTGTATTATAAGAATACTAGTATTATCGTCAATGGAAGAGTAAATTGGAGCTCCTAATAGGAACAGCTCACACACTTGTCTAGATCATGTAAGGTATGTAAGATGTGAGTATTTTGCACAAAGATTTCTTTGCCAAGAGATAGAAGGTAGTAAGTTGCTTTCAAATGTTGGTACTATTTTGCGTGTCAATCAACTTGACTTTTTCTTGTTTGATTTTCTTACATCACTAAAATTTGATTATTTTAGAGCATTAGTAATCATCCACTTACCAAGGGCCTAAATACTAGAAAGGGTCAAAAATATATATTTAGATCACAAGAGGATTTTCTTGAATAGTTAGTTCCCTGGGGGCCTAACATACAAATATTAATCTCTGTCAACTCATGTGTCAGTGGATTATGGCTCATTTGACAATCCAAATATTCTCTAGAATTGATCATCTTTTATCTATTCTAAACTATGCAAAAGGGAAGGAACAATTTACGTACTTGGATCCTTGGCTGTCTGCGCGGCAAGCCCGTTGAAGTAGCATGTAGCACCCGATTTCCTGAACTGCTGCCAGTACAAATTGAATGCCCAGCTGGCGTGTACTGCTAAGCTATTGGGTTTGTAACACTTGCCACGAGGCTGTATCGCATTGCACGTGCCATTCCCTTGTCCACAGGCATACTGCACTGCCCCATTCAATTCAGTCTGATTCACATTCTTACCCCCTGCAAAAACACACCATATTGGCCCCTTGTATGGAGAATTATTATTTGGCGATGGTAATGGTGGGTATGATTCCAAGGGCCTCTTCCCAGAAAGATCCACTTGGTAAACTGGCTTCTTGTTTGGGTAATACATCCCCCAGTGCCTCTCGGTGCCTGGCCCTGGCTTCTGATTTTCATTATACAATGAAAAAACAAACACTGGCATGTTAACCCTGGGCCTGGCTGGCGTACCTGGATTCCCAGCCATCCGCCTTGCCAAATTTCTGTTGTACACTGCAGCATTATACACATTCGCACCAATTTGGTCTAAATCACCCCCATTTGGCCACCCAGTCTCAGCCACAGCAAGCTTAACATCATAAAACCACAACTTCCCCATAGCAGCGATAACAGAATCCAACATCTGATCAAACAGGTTGGTGTACACCAGCTTGCTGACAGGGTCCTTATAGTACGAACTGGGGCCCGCCTGAAATAATGCATAATCCAGGGAGACATTGTTAGGGTCTGCTGACCAGGGAAAGTAGGGATATGCATCGACAAAGTAGTAGGAGCGGGTCTTTCGAAGGAAGGTCAAAAGGGGACGGATCACAGACTCAGCAATGTCTGGTCGGAAGGTTCCGTTAGAAGGCGGGAAGGAAACAGACAGTGCATCCATGGCAAGTGTGGTCCCAACCTTGATGTTGTGGATTGAGCAGGATTTTAAGGACCGGTGGAGGTTCTCTATTGCTGGTACCAGAGCCTGTGTAGTCAAAATTAACTATTAATTAAAAATTTCCCTGCATTTCAAATTAAACCCTCAAACTTCCCCCCATAGTTAGCATGATTAAGTTCACTTTTCAAGTTTAATGCATCAGCTTTAGCAAGGTAAAATGTCAAGTTGTCACCACAATTTAGATTAAATTAAATTAGAATACTGATGGAAATTGCCATGTGTGGTTATTGGTTATTGCCTTATTGGCTTATTGCTTGGTACCATAGTAGGATTATGATGATAGATAATAATAAAAAAACTTTATTGGACCAAATATTACTTACTTTAGCTTAACTGTCCAATAATTAACTATTATTTTGGAATGGTTCTCTTTACTAATTCAACTGTTGTATGCATCATGAGAGAAAATACAGATGACACAATGCAATAACCTAGAAGTTTCAAAACTAAACACTCTAGTCTAATCCCTATCCAATAGTATAATTTTTGTTATTTAAAAAAAATAAAAAAGAGCAGTATAAGTTTGACTAAATTGACCAGCCACGTGGAATCCTTGATGGAGTAGTCTGACAGAATCTCGTTCCCGACAAGCAAGTACCGTATCCTCGTGGTCCTTCGAAACGGCAATAAATTCGTGCGAATCCACGCGTCAGCAGCTGATTGGTTATTAGCGATGGAAGGTATGATCTGGTTGGGTACCATGATGGACACGCGTAGACCGGTTCCAGCCAACGCTGAAAGGATAGTGGCATTGGCATCGTAGATCTTTACATATCCGGCGTTCAAAGAACGGATGAGCCGAACTGATTGTGCTGGGGTAGGGAGGTTGTTGCCTAGCGTCCCGTAGTTTACACCGAGTCCATGTAACCTGACGCCGTGTGCTATGGAAAAAGTAAAAGATTGGTTAGAAATTTTGCGCGTATGACCTCCAAAACAGTAGTTTTCCTATTTATGATACTTTTGCACAGTATAGTAGCCTAGAGTCAAGACTTAGTCCACTCAGCGTGATGGGAAATGTGAACGTTACAAAAAATGCGACTAATTTTTGCAATAAGGCCCCGAAATCTTTTGTATTTCTGCTAATTCAGGAAAAAGTTGCGCTTTAAAACCTGGATTATTGGTATTTTAACAAATTCGAGGGAGCTAGTTGTGATGATACAAATTAAAAAACTATCTGGTTACTTGAAAACGGGGGTTTAAAATATTCTCCACTGAAAACATTCAAATTTGTGTGTCAGAGATTTCATCTTTCTATTTTGGAAACATCAGCAACCATCTTTTAATCAATGTTAATTGAACAACTTGAACTGTCCGAAGAAAACTCATTCAGGTGAAACTGTTACAAACTCGCACGGAGTTCATTAAAATGAAGAGCAATAAATAGCATGTAAATTTTGTGAAACTCACATGGAAACTGAGAAAAGAAAACGCTTTTAGATGCACCTCAAAAAAGGACAAAAGAATTTCGGAAAAACACCATGAAACTTAAATATCCCACAAAGAATGTACTTTCTTCAAAGATATGTAAGCCAAAAAAAATAATAAAAAAAAAACCCAAATCTCCAGAAGAGATTTCTCATGAGTTGAGGAATAAAGCTGAGATGAGAAGAAAGAAGGGTGTTGCACATTTTACCTGGAGAGGAGATGAGGGATAGAAGCAGTGGGAGAAGACAGAGAAGACAGCCATGGCGCATCGCGAGGTCGGACAATGGAGAGTGTGGAGTGTGGAGAGGAAGAGAGAAGGAAAAGAGAAGGGAGGTATAGTTTGTCTTTTTGGAAAGGGAAGGGCTTTTTGATTTTGGAGCTCATTAAATGTATCTTCTTATACGGGGCTATGCATGGTCCCATAGATGGAGACCAGGACTTGTCAGTCAAAGTAAAAGAGGGTTTTTTGCAAAAGAACGCATGTAAATTTGATATTTTACCTCATTTCATTTGTGAACAATACAATATGTTTTCTTGGGAGTTGGGGACTTGGGGCTCGAGTGAGATTCGATGCCGATGGATATTATTGTTAAATAAATAAAAAAAAATTATTCTCGTTTTATTAATTATATTTAAATAAGTGGTAGTCTTTAGATCATCTTATTGTATGTATATACAAAATAATATTTATCATTTCGTTTTCGATAGTCGTTAAAATATGGGAAATTTTGATAAATTTTGGGGTTTGTTAATTATGTTAGTTCTTGACGCATTTTAAAATAAATTTCAAATAATGTAACTAACATATAAATAAATAGTTAATTGATATAATGTAACTAACATATAATTAAATACGGTATATGATATATACTGGATACCTAATTAATTAATTTTATTATTTGAAACTTTGAAAAATAATTATTTGAGATTTTATTTGTACGGGCACTAATTTGCACAAGAATCTTTAGCTCAGAATCTTTCTTCTCTTGGTTTAATTAATGCAAAATATTTGTCTACGGTGAATGACATTACAATATTTGTCTACAGCAAATCCATAATGTAAGAACAATGTTGAAAATAGAAATTCAACCTCTCTAAGATGGATGGAAAGGTAGAAAAATATCTTACATAGCATTATATATTCATTTGAATTTTAATAAATTAGTATAATATAATATAAATTGCAGAAGCTTCATTATTTTTTTTCTATATCCAAATATAAGGAAAATACAAATTGTATATTTTTTGCGGGAGAATTAAAAGTTCTTAAAAGTGATTTTCAGTATTTTATTTATTTATTTTTTTTTTTGGAAAATTGCCCATAAGATTTTATTAGTCAAAAGAGCAGTTCCATTAATCAAAGTGTTTCTAGCAGTATAAAGTGTGACATGTAAATAATTGAATTTGGGTATACAATACAAATAGAGTTAAAATGGTGTTCTTATTGTTGCAAATAGGATTTAATATTTGGAGATATGTTGCAAAAACCCTGCCGGAATAAAGCAAAATGGTGGCATTGTTGTCGACAGTCTCTGGCTGAAAGTAGATGAATGGGTCAATGGAGGGTTGGAGATTGTGTATTTGTTTTGTGTAGAAATTCATGAATAGACACGGTCTTCTAAATAAACTTCGGGAAACAAGAAAAGAAGCCAATTAATAGGAAAAAAAAATAATTGAAATTAAGATAGCCAATCTTGTTATGCGTTTCCTAACAGGGACCTAATATGTCATATTATATATTATATATTCATTAATATTCATGCGTATTACTTTTGTTTATAGTTTTTGTATTTTAGCATTTCTTCGTAATGGTTACTTTATAAAACTTAGTTCTGGTTTGTTTAGATTGGCTTCATTTAAACGGAAATGTTGCACAGTTTTAATTCTAAATATAAATAAATACTGCATTACCGAAAAGCTTAAAGTGGTTACCTTTACCATGCATAATGGGATTGCGGAAGGTTTTTTTTTTCCCCCTTTTTATGTTTTCTTGAGTCTTAAAAAAGAAAAATTCATCTATTTTGCATGTCTTCATGTCTATTTTACCTAACGAGTTGTGTCATGGATTCCATTACTAACGGATCATATCAATTTTATGAGAATTATAAATACTCAATATATTAATTTAAGAGATATGCTCTAGAGGTCGATCGAGGTTTTATTATATTTATTTATGTACCGAAATCTATGAAGAGATAATTTAAAAAGTAAAATAATTATGCTGAATATGATCGAGAGGCAATAATTTGATAAGCCACCTAACTTTATATATTCGAAATAAAAAAAAAAAAATGAAGTGTACAAAATGACACGTTTTCTGCCTTATGTTCAATTAAGTTATTTAGTGACAATAAGATCAACATATACTATTGTGGATCTGGTCATCCAATATGACACTTACCTGATTTGGATCGTCATATGTTTTTGTTAAGAATCATTTATAGTTTTTGTGGATCGATAACACTGTTACTTTTGGATTGCTGTTAATATGGTATTAGTTTTAAAGTGAAGTCATACTAGAACCGATTAGAATAAATTCCAACCTTTTTATATAAGATCTGGATCATTGATTTTTATATATTTGTTTATTTAATATGTATTATATATATGTTAATTTTAAACGATCGTCTAAAACTTTCGTTTCAAATGAAAAAGAACAAATTGGTTTGCTGTAATATACTATTTTGATATCTTTACTGAATTTTAATTTAGCTTTCTTATTAAAACGTAATAAAAAGAAACTAAACAATTTAATATCCACCATTGAGTATTGTGAAAGAAAAAGTTGAAATATTAATGGTTTTGTTCTCTTATTTGTCCTCACGTAGTGGGAGCACATTACATAGTATATATATAATAAAAAAACAATCCATGCAATTTTAGTGATAATGGAGATTAAAAATTAAAATAATTGAGATTTAGATTAATTTAAATTACACGGTCCACACGTGTGTCATAATTGTGAGTAAGAAAGCGAAATCGTAATTTACAGGGATAAACGGACAGAAACTTGAGGGGTAAATTGTAACTTTTCTGGTTGGAAACTTTTTTCTGTCCAATTTCACGTCCTTTCCCGCATGATGAGCTGTGTATTATTATTCGGGAAGGTTCAGACTCGGTTGAAGTTACCCTTTCTTTTTTCTATTCAAATAAAAAAGAAAAAAAGAAGTTTTTTTTAGACAACTTAGCAGCCGCTGCTAAGGAAAAAGAAAAAAAGAAGTTACCCTCTCCTTTTCAGTGAGACGCTGAAAACTACATCTTTTTTGAAACTACGTGGATAAAAGAAAGAGTAGCTTTACTTTTCTTGTCATCTTTGGATAGATGCTGTTGCAGGCTTGCAGCGATGATCTTTTCTTCAAAACTTACGCAAGTGAAATTAATGAGGGCAAAGGTCAGATATTAATATGGGTTTTTTAATTTATAATTAAATATCTATCAAAGATTTGAGAATATACCAATTTTTTTTCCTCCTAGTATCATAACACTTCATGAAAATTGAGGAATTTTTTTTTTCAACGAATGGAATCAATGAAAAGCTACAAGTTCGTGGCCCTTGGCTAAAGTAATGCGTTTGGTAGCATGGAAAGAGAGAAAGATGTTCCTTTTCATTTCAAGTTGCTCTTTTTTTCCTTGTTTTTATCTTCGCTTTACAAGATTCTCTGCAGTTAATTTGCTAAATTACATTTATATAGAGCAAGATGTACTTCAATACATTAAACAATATTGCCGAGGAACTCGATTCCTAGCTAAGAATGAGATGTACAAGTTCGGTATACGTAGATGTTAGCTTATTCACGCCTACAAATTAAATGCCCAATGAGGTCGAAATTAATCGAGTAAGTAAGATATCTAATTAAAATTATTTATAAATATTTAAAACCGAAAAAATTATTCTTCTTCTATCTCAAAAATAAAGAAGGTTGACATACTTTTTAACATATATAGTAGTATTACGTACAGTCATATTTTTATTCTTTTTTTCCCACCTATGTTCCTTTTTTTCCTTCAATTAAAATTAGTTTCAGAAAGAACTTGTGCATTTGGCATGGTTAATGTTAGCACTAATCTAAGGTTAGTGGAACTAACCAACTAACCTCAATTAACCAAATGAATTGAGGTTAGCTAAGGTTAGCGCTAACCTAAGGCTAACCCTCTAACTCTCCCAAGAGGTGAGTTAGTGATTTCCCCTCTTTGGGGTTAGCGATAATCTTATATTAATAATGATAGTTAATAATTAATAATATTTATTAAGAAATAATTAATTAATATAAAATTATTAATCAATAAGTAATGTAATTAATAATTAATATTAATTATTAACTAATTATTCGTAATTAATAATTAATAAAAATAAATAATATTAACAATTTTAATAATAATTAGTAATTAATGATAATTGCATAATTTTAAATAATTCTTAATAATAATTTATAATATTTATTATTAAATGAATTAATAATTTAATAATTATATTTTTAATTAATTACTATTAATAACTATTAATTAATAATAGTTACTAATATTTAATAAGAAATAATTAATTAATCAATTAATAATAATTAATAGTATTTAAATTATTAGTTAATGAATAATAATAACTAATTTAATAATAATCGATAATAATTAATTATAATAAATAATTAAGAATGATTAATTATAATTACTGTTAATTAGTAACTAATAATTAGTAATTAGTTATTAATAATATTTAATTAAAATAAATAATATTAATCAATGTAATAATAATTGCATAATTTTAAATAATCCTTAATTAATAATTTATAATAGTTATTGTAATAAGAATTATTAACTAATAATTATATTTTTAATTATTTATTATTAATAACTATTAAATAATAGTTAACAATATTAACCTTAAAGTACTAACCTCAACATACCACACCAAACAACATTTACTAACCTTAGACAGCCACTAACCACTTCGAATCACTACCCTCACCATTCTATCCTCCCAACCCCAAAAAGTACTAACCTTACAACCACTAATACTACTAAACTTTTATAAGAAATATTGTTCCTCAATTTTTTTTAAAAAAAATTTAAGTTTTAAGTTTTATGCCCAATTTTTTTCAATAAGTTTTGGTTTGCTTTCTTGGGTCTTGGCAGATACTATCAAGTCTATCGAAAAAACAAGGTCTGGTTTGCATACTTCAAACAATTGGGTGGGAGTAACTTAATTGAGTGTATTTGTGAGCAAAATCAGAAATTGGATGGGATTATAAATCAAAATGTTATGAATGAGGATCTAAACTAATCCCTAAGTATTATTGCCTTAAAACATGCATCTAAACAAAAAGTCAAACCAAAATATATCCTGCGCCTAAAATAAAATTCGTTCCATGTGTTTGTTTGTCTTGTTACCTTGCTAGTTGCTAAATTGCTGCATAGTAAGCCCAAGGGCTTTCATCAAAAAAAAAAAAAAAAAAAAAAAACATTGCTGCATAGTATAATGATGATTGGGAGGCCTACTGGCCTAGGCTGTTTGCCTTCCTGCTAAAAGAGCCCAAATAAGAGATTTTTTACACCAAAGGAATATTTTTGCCCCCAAAAAAACAAAAAAGATGATTGTCTAAGCCCGGGTTCGAACCGGGGACCTTTCGCGTGTGAGGCGAACGTGATAACCAACTACACCACCCAGACGTTGTTGTTGGCATAGATTTGTAGACCTTATATCAACTATTAATATAGAAGTTCAATGGTGCTCAATATATGATTTTATCCGTTCTGCACATGTTTATTGGATAAATATAGAAAATTAGAGATGTGAAACTTGTCGGATTTCGTCTACATCCATATTATTGTAATAAATGGGTATATATATAAAGAAATGATATGATGCAACTCGATATATAGAGACTTTTGTATATTACAAACATATTCGTTCGTAGTTTACTATTTTTATAAATTGATAAATTTAGTTTAAGAAATCTATTTAGTTGATCGATTGGTATGGGTTTAGATTTAGTATTTTATATCATCCGATTCTATGAGTTAAAATTTAACTAAAAGTAAAGAAATAACATATTTTGTGTCAAAATTTTAAATGTTAAAATCCAATTAACAGTCAATCCAACTTGTTAATCTAATCTACATTTTTTTTTTATTATAGACAAATTTTACATTTATTTGAATTTTTTACAATTTTTTTTGTTGAGTAATAAATAATTCAATGAAATTTTTTTAAATTAATGTTCAGATAATCATACATGGGGCCTAGTAGTTGAGTAAAAAATAATCATTGATTTAAAATAGTATATGCGATCTAGTAGTTCAACGATTGGAGTTCTAGATTTATATCCAAGAGGTCAATAATTTAAGCTCCATAGGCGTTTAATTTTTTTTAAAAAAATGTTGGATGACTTTAGGTCCCTCTTTTATTTAAAAAGAAAAAAACAAAATTACGTGCTAAAGTTCAATTTGAATTACGCGATTGAAATTGAGTGCCGAACTCCAATGGGAAATCATGTGAACACTTTATATTCCTTTATACATATAGCTACATATTTATAATTATGACACATGTTAATGATGTGGTAAATTAACACCTCTTTCTCTTTCGGAAGGTATTCGAACAACTTTTTAAAATTGATCCTCCTATTCCTCTTAAAATAATAATAATAATAACAAAATTAATAATTAAAAAAAAAAACTCTTCTCTCAAATTTTATAGAGCAAATTCTATCTCCACTCCTATCCAAGATCTCAGCCTTGTGATTATTTTCGCTGAATTTTCACGAATCTCAAAGTAGTCGGTTTATTGTCCGATCCGTAGCGCGGCACGTTAGCATCTAACACTAACACGTAGGAGAATGCGTACAAATTTTTTGATAAATAATGCGTACAAATTCAAGTGAAGCCGCTTTAAAGTGGCCCAATCACTCTAACAGACCGCCATGTATCACGCTTTGTAACCACACAATTCACCATCGCTTTCTTCCTCTTTCAGTACCTTTTTTTTTTTTTTTTTGTTTCTGAATCCACAATTTATCACTCTCTCTCCCTGTAGCCATGGCCGCTAAAACCATGAAAGCTGTGCAATATGACAAGTACGGAGGCGGAGCTGCTGGGCTCAAGGTGAATTATCTTTTAATACCCCTACAATGTTTAATTTATCCTTTTATTTTTACTAGTTGAGTGAGTTTTGATGTTCTCTTCAAAAATCTAATTAACAAAATCAGAAAGGTACTGTTCAAGAAATACTGAGTTATTAGTGCTGTTCCAAGAAGAACCTACTAGTAGAGGTGTCAAACGTGGACAAAAGGCACGGAACAGTCTGTTCCGTTTACTGTTCCTTTTGCCGAAACGGTTCCATATGTCATTTCGCAAACCGTTTCGTTTTGATAACGAAACAGAATTCTGTGCCATTAACCGTTCCACTTCATAAAATACACATGAAACGGTTTGAAATGAGGCTGAAACGGTCGAAACGGTACAATCTGGTATTTCGTTTTCTGTTTCGTTATTGAAACGAAATCATTCTTGATTTCGTTAGTTGTTCCACTTATTTAAACGGAACGGCACCCACGTGGTGGGTCCGACCGTTGACAGCTCTACCTACTAGTATATTTATCATGAAATTCATGCCAACTTTATGGTTATTGGTTTTCCTCTTTTTCTATTTCCTTGAATACAGGAAATTAAATCCTCATTCTTTTTCTGATGTCCATCTTTCTAATTGGCTGGATCATTCTTATCTACTGACGAGATACTGAACCTACAATTTTTATCTTCTTTTGTAAAATTTGTGTCATCATTTAAGCTATCAATTATTTGTATTTCCATATATTTGTTTTGTTGCAGTAATTGATTACACTGCAAATCCCAAAAAGGGTTTCCCCAAAAAAAATGTAGGGTCTGAATATCCTTTTTCAATATAGCTTTTGCCCCTTATGCATACATTTCAGGTACATTTGCTTTCTATTGAAATTCATATATTCTTATGCTTAAAATATGTAGCATGTAGAGATACCGGTTCCTTCACCCAAAAAGGATGAGATGTTGACAAAAGTCGAGGCTGCAAGTATAAATCCAGTCGATTGGAAAATCCAAAAGGGAATGCTTCGGCCATTCATGCCTCGAAAATTTCCCTTCATACCAGGTTCTTTTGTTATCAAATTAGCTCATACTTAATGGATTTTTTTTATCATCTAATAATCCTTTATATCTTATTACAACCTTAGTTCCCATGTATCCCATACAAAATTGAAAATATGAACTTTTTTTTTACCAAATTGGAGGTGCATTGTCCCTTTCTGATGCACTGGCATCATTTACTGGGAGGTGGTTTTGATCGCCTTTTGTTGTCACGCATTTTTTAATCAGAAGTTAGAGATCTATTTTTATGATTCTTACAATTAATTGTTCCAGTAGTTGTTTTATGGTGCTTGTAGTAAAAGATCGAAAGGATATATGATTTGCACAAAATAGGACTGAAATTAGAGCAGATTATTCATCTCTGCTACCTTTTTACCAGCTTAGATAAATTAGTGTCTTAAATTTCTCTGTGACTCTGTTTAATTTTTTTTCACTTTTTTTTTGTACTAACCTAATGTTAACACTTAAAATTAACAACATATATATGTGTGAAAAATTACAGTGATAGATGTAGCAGGAGAAGTCCAAGAGCTAGGTCCCGGTGTAAGTAATTTCAAAGTAGGCGACAAAATTCTCGGCTTGCTTGATTTTGCAGTTAAGCCCTCAAAACATTTGTAATTATTCTTTATCTGCATATTTTCCTTTTAGTATTATCAAATAAACTCAATGCCCATTTTCAGAATGGAGGTGGCCTCGCAGAATATGCTGTGGCGCCCAAAGCCATAATTGCTAAGCGTCCCCCTAACATGTCCCCAGCTGAGGCAGCCGGTTTGCCAGGTGCAGGCTTGACAGCATTTCAATCCCTAAAATCTGCTGGTGTAAAATTTGATGGCACCGACAAATCATCAAATATACTTATAACAGCCGCCTCAGGTGGAGTGGGACACTTTGCTGTACAGTTGGCAAAGGTGGCAGGCCTACACGTGACTGCAACATGCGGGGCCCGAAATGTCGAGCTTGTAAAGAAACTTGGCAGTGATGAGGTTTTAGATTACAAAACTCCTGAAGGAGCAGCATTGAAGAGCCCATCAGGTGTGAAGTATGATTACGTGGTCCATTGTGCGCCACCTGTGCCATGGTCCGTGTTTGAGCCGGTTTTGAGTGATCATGGCAAGGTGGTAGACATTACTCCTACCATGACAAGCATATTTTCATCATTTGTTAAGAAGGTCACTTTTGCAAAGAAGAAATTGGTGCCACTATTTTTGGTCCCAAAAGAGGGGGAATTAGAATTTTTGGTGAATTTGGCAGAGGAAGGCAAGTTAAAAACTGTAATAGATTCAAAGCATCCACTGAGCAAGGCTGAGGATGCCTGGGCTAAGAGCATAGAAGGCCATGCCACTGGAAAAATTATTGTGGAAATGTAAGTGTTAAGGAAAATAAAAATGTAGGGATTGATGTGAATAAAGTTATAGGAAAGGTGATAAACATTGTACTTATATAACTGCAATTCCATCATTGGTCCTATTATTACTGCAATGGGAGGAAATTTTCTGTGGTGCTGATAAATGGTTAATAAATGCGGCAAATTTTACTGGTATGGGTTTTTTGCGTCCTTTTGATGGCACAAAATAAAAATTAAAAAACGTTGCTGTTCATCTATGCATTATTCTCTTCAAAAATTTTATTTGGCATCTTGATTATATGTGATTTAAGCAGTATTACTGCATTAACATCGGTGTACTTTCAAAGGGCATAATTGTGCTGCTGGTATCAGTTCTCCGGATAGTAGTTGTTGGAATTAGAATGAGAGATCCGAACTATCCATTGTTGCAATGAGGTTGTGGATTACAGAACCCAGAGGTCAATTAGTTTTAGTCTTTTAGAAGTATCAAAATTTGTGCAATGGTTATTAAAAGGGGAATTAGCTAGTTAAGTGTCTTTGTTCAAGAAGGTACTTACTAGAAGTGGTGGATTCCTTTAGGTGCATATAACAGCTTTCCACAGCAAAATAATAAAATTCAGACTTTTTTTTTTTGAGGTTTTTGACAGCGGTAAAATTCAGACTTCAGAGTACAGATGTGAAATTTAGAGTTATAATTCAGGGCTAGTTTGAATTAATGTATATAGACAAGTGCACCTGGTTCGGTTGTTGATGATGTATGTGTTGTTAATGCACAGTTGAGTTATTTCTCAATTTAAAATATTGAACATGTAAGTTTCTCGATTCTTAAAATTGATTTAGTTCATTGTTCTTAGAAATTTTATCACTTAAACTAAAATGTTTATGCATATACTATTTAGCAAAAAAAAAATTGTCTAAATACGTTAAAGCTGACCATTGTAGCAGCATGCCGTAGAATATTTAGCTTTTCCAGAGGAGATGAATAAAAACACAAATTAGGCAGCAAATATTTCTATTGAAAATTTTCATTATAATGCCAAAAATTATATATTAATTATAATTTACAAACAAACACAGCAAACAAGAACAATGAAAAAAAGCAACAAAGGAATAACAAAAAAAAAAAAAAAGTACCAGCTCATTATTATGGGCTAGAATTAGGCAATGAGTCGTTTTTGGAGGGAGGCCCAATTCAATTATGGACTCCAAGTCTCCAAACTTCAGACTTGGGCACAAAGAAGAAGTAAAACGGCACAAAAGAGCAGTCCGAAAGGAAGTACAAAACCTCAAAAGTAGGCATCGATTCCGCGCCCCAGTTTTGCCATTTGTAAACTTCGCTTTAATAGAATTTCCCGTCACAAGGGCGGCTAATTTATTTATTAAACAAAATGAAAAGATCTATACAGAATACCATGAATATATCTTCTCAGATTTCTTCAAAAAAAATCATTGTACCTTCTATTAATTATAAATTTTCTTATGTCAAGTTTTTATTATTACATTTGTTAAATTTTTATGATTAGAATCTTAAATGGAGTCCAAATTGCTTAACAATATGAAGAGATAATGGCAACGAACTATAAATGTACTCTCGACAGACTTGTTTGCATAAAAATTTATCCAGACTTTATTGGTTACTTTGGTAATTTTTAGTACTGTAAATGGACTTTGTTTGTAAATATTACCTGAATTAATTAAAAATATGGATTGGTTCATGCAAAGATTAATAAATAAAGGAATTTATGCATTATTTATTGATTTTTAATTATTCAAGGTGATTTATTTGCTCAGAAAATTGATGTATACTATAGAATAAGCACAAAATAAGCTTGTGTCTAAGTTATAAATGATATGTAAATTTACGGGTTTTATTACAAAATAAAACTTTGCATTTAGTAAGTATTTCCAAACTTACGTAAATTTATTTACTGCAATAGAATGATATTATTTTAAAAATATTTATTATAAATTTATAACACAACAAAAGCAGTAAATCAATATGTTTGAAATATATGATAAATTTTGTCAGAGACCATTGAATTAGATTTTATATCAAGTTCAGGAACTTCGGATAAATATATCTACTTTCATATCCACGTAGCCTTTGTAAAGCGTAAAAACAAAGCTAAGCCACTGCGATAAAATATGTAGCGTACGATAAATGTGAGTAATCTTTGATAAAATTAATGTAATAAATATCTCTAGTATGTCTATAACAATTTGTTGTTTTAACACACTACATCAACACTGAAAAAAGATATTAATTTTAAATATTTACTACAGTTTTCTTATATATATATATATTTTCCTCTTTGATCTTTTCTATGTTTCAAAAAAAAATTACATTGTGTTTACATTATTTGAAAGCTAAGAATCAGAAACGAAGTGTGAGTGATTCATTTGTAACTCTTTGTTGCACAACAGTCCCAGCTGTCAGCTGCTAACAAGTTAAAAAAAAAAAAAATACCCTTATAACATGGGCCCCACTTCCCCGCTCTTTCCTAGTTAACCACGTTACCCCGCTGTACTGACGAAATTCCCATCATACCCCTCTCATGACTCATCCAGTTCTCTCATCTCATGCTAAGTTAACAATAGCACCAAACAAATAATAATAAAATAACAAAAACACAAGGTCATTCCATCGCCTTGTTATTAACCCTATTTTTTTTCCCTTTGTTTGGTTTCTTCTATATATAACCCTCTTGGTTCTCCTTCTCACCTCTTTGTTTCCCTTTCGTTTCCCCATTTCTCTCTCTCTCTTCTCTCTCTTTTCCTTGGCGATTTTCTCTCCTTTGATCAGACCAAAACCCATCGACTGAGCCCCACGCAAGAGCTTCAAATTCCGAGCGAATAAGCATCGGAGCAAGACGAACCAACTTCGCCTTCTCTATTTGGTGCGCATTGGAACCTTCGGATCTTGGATTTTGGCACCCAATTTGTTTCTCTTTTCGCAAAATAAGCTCTGATTTCGCACTTTCTAGGCCCCCTTTTGATTTGGGTCGAACCCCTGACCTGACCTCGTGAGGGTTTGTGCTGATTTTTGGGGTTAAAAAGTACCTTTTAAGGCGGTTTTTGGAGTGTGTGGCGGTTATGGTTCTTTCCTAAAGCGAAGAAAGGGTTTGATTGAGCTTTTAACGAGTTTTCAGAACCAATTTTGGTGTATCTAGTTGGAATTCGGGATATTATCCTGAAAATCCACTTGTTACTTCTAAGATGGAAGAGGGTTGCAGATACTGAAAGAACAAAGTTTGGATCTTCCTCAATTTAACATTTTGGTCTCTGTTAGTGCCTCTGGTGACTGTTTTGCAACAGTCTTAAAGACCACCAGCTGGTTGTTTTGTACCAGAAGGATCAATTAGGGTTTCATCAGGATTTGGCTCTGCATCAAATTTCAATTTTGGTCTCTAGTGGTATTGCTAGAGTAAATTGGGATAGTGACCAAAGCTAATTTTTGCATATCTTCACTATAAAGGATACAATTGGGGCTGGTTGTGCTACTAATTTGTGGCCGTAGACAGGCATTTTGGCCTGTTGGTGCTGTCAGTTACCCTTTTTCTGATATACCTAAAAGATAATTGTTGGAAGATTCCAATTGATATACAAACTGGGACTGTTTATCTCTGAATTTAGGTCATAAAAGATTGTGTTGCCCTCAATCAGTGCACCTAAACACCATTACTGGTACTCTTATAAGACTCAATTTTTTTGAGCATTCCTCTGTAGAATCAAACTGCAGCTCTTTTGTGGTACTGATTTCAAGTTCTACTTGTCAGAGATCTTGAAAGGATGAATTGTGTACTTGATTAAGGGGTTAATTGAAGAGATCAAAATCAGCACACTTGTTAGAGCTTCAGTCTGTGAGGCATTTGCTATTGGTGTGTTGGGTTGCATATTGAGATGTCTCGGTGCTTCCCATACCCGCCTCCTGGTTTTGAGCCAAAGCTAAAGAATGACCATGTGGATTTGTCGCATAAGGTCGAAGCCAAACTCCCCCTTTAAAATTTAAACTTTAAAATTTTGTCGAGTTGTGTTGTGGTAGTATTATTGATAGGCAGTCTGGTCATGGAAAGTTAAAATGAGATACTGAATTAACAATCATAATGTTTTGTTATAGTTGTCAATATTAAAACCAAATTCAAAACATCTACTAAGTAACTGAGCACCTTTTGGGCTTTAGTAATGCAATCTTGTACTGTTCAGATTCATATTGTAAATGAATGCAAGGGAGTTTGACTTAATGCTTAATATGGAGATCTGGTACTAAATAAAATATGTGTTGCATGTGAGTTAGCAGTCCTTAGCTATATTTCAGGGTTGAATTAAAACTACCTTTAAGATTCGAAATTGTATGTTTGGCGTGCCATGTAATAATGCTTGCTTGTTTATTAGAGGCATTTTTGTCAGAAAAAAGTGGTATGAGTCAAAACTCGTGTATCAATGTGTTTCGATTTTGATTTAATTGATAGGGACATAATACTTCTAATTGACATTCAGTGAACCCTTTGCTATATGTTATTATAGAATGTCACACTGGACATCTACTGAGATCCTGTTCATTTTCAACTCTGTCATGGTTGTTTGTAGTGCTAACTTGTATTCAAGCTCAGAGAACTTCACTTTTTTGTGAATTATTTTATATTAATACTTGGGCATCTGTTTTTCTAGACATCAATTTGCAATCTTATAAGATATAACCAAGTTTTTTTTGTTTCTGTAATTTACTACGAAGTTACATTTATGCAAGAGAAATGCATCTAGGTAATCTAAGAAAAATAAACAGTACTTTTTATTCCGAAAAGTTTATAATGTAGCTAAGCATTTTCATGGGATAAATAAGGATTAAAGATTGGGATCTGACTATAATTTATAATACTGGCGAAGTTCGAGGTTTCCTGGAAGGGAATGACCTAATCAAATTTTTTTCAGTTTAGCCTTTGAAAGAATGTGACACTAATTATATATACATATGCAACACCCTTTTTGTGCATAATATTTGTTGGGACCTTACTGGTATTTTTTTGTGGTCTGTACCCATTGCAGTTGGTTGGAACTAGCTACAACCAGTCCAGAATGTATAAATGTATAAATAAGAAAAATAAGCTTTATCAGCATAAGCTTTTATTTTTCTTTCCTTTTTGAGCTATTATTGATAATGATATATGTAGTTGAGGGAATTGCAATGGGTCTTACCAACTTTTTCTGTTTGAATCTGTTTGCAGGAGAAGCACAAAGACAAGAAACACAAAAAGGAGAAAAAAGATAAACGAGAAAAAGAAGAGAAGAGGGAGAAAGATAAGCACCATAGCAAGGAAAAGCACAGAGACAATAGCAAAGATGAAGAAAAGAAGGAAAGAAAAGAAAAACACAAACACAAGAAAAGAGAGAAGGAGAGAGATAAGGAGCCTGATAAAGATAAAAATAGAGCACTGCCGGTGCTATTACCGGTTCCAACTGAGAAAACCCCAGAAAGAGTCTTCAGTGAGCACTCTAAACGCATTGATGAAGGTTCTCAGGCAGGTCCTCCTAATCATTTTGTGGAAAGAAGAGTTTCTGGTACCAGCAGTCACGGGGCTTCTGAGAAGAAGCCTGTACCTGTTTCGATACAGCCGTCAGTTCCTTCAGTACATAGAAAGAGTAATGATGCTTTGAAAGTGGGACCAACAAGTCAGACAATCAATCATCGAGTAACCGTTGTCAATGGAAGAAGAGTTGCAGGCACACCTAGTTCTAGTTCTCCAGACGAAGGGATGATTGCCAAGAGAACAGTCCCAAATGCCTCAAACTCTAATATCATGAACCCTAATTCCTTGATGCAAAGAAATAGTAATGGGCCCTCTAATCAGGTTTTGAACCTTCATGGAACTGGGTCTACTGAAAGAAGAATCCCTGAGGCAAAGAAGCCTGTGCCAAGCCCCTTAAACTCTCTACAAGGAAAGACCATTGCACCTACAAATCAAGGCACTAATCACCCTCAACTTCCTTTAACTGGTTCGCACAACAGAGTTGCTTCCACTGAAAGAGGATCTGAGGCAAAGAGAGTTGCAGGCAATTCTATGTTGCAGATGCAAAGAAAAACTGATGGGCCCACATTTCAGGTTACAAACAATCACCAAGCAGCTGGTCTCACAGAAAAAAGAGTTGGCTTGAACCACAGTACAGTGTCCCCAAGTGCACTGGTGAAGGACAAGGAGAAGGTGAAGGTTGGTTCAAACTTGAGAGGTAGCGAGCCAGGTTCAGTAAAACAGGAGGAAGGGAAGAAGGAGAAGAGGAAAGAGAGGGATGAGAAGAAAGAGAAGGAGAAGGAGCTGAGGCGGCTTGAAAAGAAGCAAAGGAAGGAAAGAGAGAAAGAAGAGAAAAAGAAAAAGAAAGAGAAGGAGAGAGACAAAGTTAAGGAGGTGGTGAACTCAATTGCAAGACCTTCTAATGAAGGGCTTCAAAGAAATATTGAGAAAGTGGAGGTGGTGAACTCAATTGCAAGACCTTCTAATGAAGGGCTTCAAAGGAATATTGAGAAAGTGGGGCCTACAGATGGAATTCTTTCGAAGAAGAGGAAAGACGGGGAGAGTAATGGGTTCTTACATGGTGAGTTTTATGCCATTTTGTTAATTAGCTTTTGCAAAATCTCACTGTCATGTACCCCATTCAAAAGGAATATCTTACTTTTCCATATCATATGTATTATATTTTGTGGACAACCCCCTTTATTTGGCACATATCTATTTTCAAAAATGTCCAACCCTCCTTATTCATTAATGGTGGTTTGAGCATTTTTAAGAAAACTTTCCATCAAATAACTAGTACAGTAATATATTTGTTGGGTTAGTTATGCTGAGTTCAAAAGTTTAAGAGTATGTAGAAAGTGCCATATTACTTCATTCTTCTTGGACAAAAGAAATTAGATGAGAAATATATTCTGTAATGTCGTGGCAGAGGATGACATGCGGGCCCAGAAGCTCGTAAGAACATCGCCACCAGGTACTCCCAAACGGAAACATGCTTCACCTAATGGTTTTGTACATGGTATGTTATTTTTTTTTTTTTTATCTTTCTTGTTTCTTTCTTCTACTTCCGCAGCCTGTATTGGACAAATGCATGCCAGGATACCAGCTTGAACTTCATATTTCTAACCGGGTTAAATAATTAACAAAATACCATCAACATTATTTTGTTGTCAAATTTTTTTATTTAATTTCTAGTTTTGTTAGTTGCATTGGGACTATTCTTATTATAAAAATTGCAGAAAATGATGTGCAGTCCAAGTTAACTAAAAAGTTACCACCACCGCCACATTTGGAGAATGGGAGAACCTCAAACCATCCACCTCCCTTTCCACCCCCTACTATCAGGCCTTGCTCAAGTTCACCAAGCACCACTGCTACCAATAATAACCCTGCCAACATTAACACCATAATAAAGGCAGAGGTTCCTTTAATAAAGAAAGCACCCGAGTTAAACGGCACAGTTCCCAATGCAAAGGTGCACAAGAAGCGAAAAGAGGAGCCGCCGCATCCTGATTTGAAATACCTGAACGTTGTTTACTCTGTCCCAAAATTGGAAGAAAAGGAACTGCAGCCTCCAGAGGATGACCATGAATGGCTTTTTGCCGCAAAACCTAACCGTAACCATAACTTTGATCCTAATTCTACAAGGCTTGAATCTGGGTTGTTTGACAGGCCAGACCTGGTATGGGACAGGGCTGTGCGGCTTGACTCTGCTGATGCATTTGCCTTGCCTTATGTGGTTCCTTTTTAATTAAACCATGCATGGTTTCAAGGCAAGCAAGGATTTTGTGCTAAATGTGGAGAAAAGTGGAGAACAAGAATGGATTATATGCAAGAATATGATTTGTTTTGTTGCTGTCTCAGTAACTAAACTCGGATGCAACTGCTTGATGGGATGCAGAGGATGGCAGATAAAGGTTGAATTTTGCTGTAAATTTTGTGGCTTATTGGGGTGGCGAGGTGAGGTCGATTTGGGGCCACAGGAGTGTTAGGTTATAGCTCTGGCTGCTTGGCCATGACAATTTTGATTTTACATTTATGTAATCTTTTTTCTGAACCAAACCACAAAAAAAATGTACAAAGAGGATGGAAAAGGAAAAAAAAAAAAAAAAAGAATAGTAGCGAGAGAGAACTGAGGAAGTTACTATGGAATTGCTCAGTGATAAAATATTTTAGCTTTCTTCGGCCTTCCATGTTATCACTTTATTAGTTCTGAGCTATTCTCTTTTGCCGTTTGTTTTAGTCGTTTCAGATGAACATAATTAGAAGGTTTTGATAGGGCATAATTTTAAGGTAAATATGTTTTTGTAAAAGCTACTACATTAATATGCTTTGTAAAAAGTTCAGCCTTGTACATGTAATACGTTTGTTCTCGTATCTTGTGCTGTTATTATAGTGGTTCTATTTTACCGATCTGACCATCCGGCTCCGTTCTACATAGTTATTTGTATATTCATTAATGTAATTTTTGTGTATATATTCTTGTAAAGTTTTAAGCATATTTTCTATATAAAATTAATGGTATACAATGAGATATTAATATAGTATGGACGTGTCATGTGTGATGTTTGAGAAATGATAACTGTCATTTGTAATTTTGTCCTCGTCTATCATCGCTTGAACAAAGTGAATACATAAATGATCAAAATGAATACATACAAATAAAATAAATTTTGACATCTCTTGTTCTTATTTTTATATTTTTATTGAACTTATTTGTTCGTATGTGTTTATTTTCATTATCTATAAGTTCATTTTGTTTATTTATGTGTTCATTTTGTTCAAATGATGATAAGCAATGGAAAAACTGAAGATGACAGTAATTAATTTTCAACTTTTATTGCCGTAATCTGTTTTATCGTGTCTTCACATATTTATTTATTTTTAAATATAATTTATTCAATCAATGTCTATGCCGGACCGCATAGGATCAGGCCCAGATATAAATGCAATTGCATGTGCTGGACTTCAATTCTTTTCAAGCCTATCTGGGCCGAGCGAAACAGATCTAAAATTTGAAATCCCCATATACGGCCATCTTGACACAACAGACAAAAGCTTGGGATGAGATTTTTGACTCCATGAGCAATTTTGAGGAGACGTGGCAATGTCCCATTGACTTATGGCCACGTATGTTGTTGATCAAGCCACGCGGGACAACGCACTTTTATAATTTTATATCAAATTAAAGATTCAAAGCAGTTTTCTTTGAAATTATGTGATTATGGGTTTTTTCTTGTCGGAGTATATCTTGACAATTTTTGGTATTTAGGTGAGAAAATGAATCAATTATGTTTATACTATGTAGTCTGTATGGTATGAAGACTTGGTCTTTATGGTTTATCC
This sequence comes from Rhynchospora tenuis, assembly GCA_027725995.1. NCBI lineage: Eukaryota > Viridiplantae > Streptophyta > Magnoliopsida > Poales > Cyperaceae > Rhynchospora > Rhynchospora tenuis. Next base: position 82,071,064 of record CM050889.1, read on the forward strand.
GATATGACTGTTATTGTAAGCTTTTTGTCAGTTCACTAATTCTTGCGTGTCTAGTGATTAAAAATACCTTCAATAGATGTGCTTAATTGAGCAAATTTAAGAAACTGTTGTCAAACCTGATTTAAAAGATCTCTTGGACTAAATTGCGCAGAATGTTATTTCTTATTTGCACAGAATCTGCTTAATCAATCAAAAGTATAAGAAAAAAATTGAACTAGAAAATATGAACCTCCAATAACTACATGCTTTATAAAGGGTAAACATAAAACGCAGGAGAAATAAATAAAAAATGAGAATATTTCAATAAACATAAAATTATTTCAATAAAAAAACAACTAAACACCAGAATATGCAAACTGGTAAACACGCAGGAGAAATATGCTTTAGAAATGAGATTGACATCCGTTTTTTTCCAAAGGGTGCAGCAAGCTCCACCTTAATGCCCTGGATACACCTTTGATGCACTGGTATTTAGTTGTTTTTTTATTGAAATAATTTTATGTTTACAAGTTTATGTTTTTGGATGTTGTTTTTTTGTTCTTGTTTGCTAGGATAGTTTTGCAGCTTTTAACACCAGTGTTTTTCTTTTGTGGGATGTACTCAGACATGATGTAACTTTAGCTTATATTCAATAAAGTATGCCTACTGGCTTTAAAACAAAAAAAAAAAAAAAAAACACGACGAATGTCCTAAAAATGGAATACCTCGAATTGGATCTTTCGGGAATAAATAAAAACACAGAAATTGAAACCCACGTCCTATAAATGGAAATCCCAGATTATTCGGGTTTCAAAAATGCAACAACAAATGATAGATCTTTCAAGCGTTCGATCCATTGTGTTTTAGGAAACGGACCGTCAATAGTTTAATCTCCCAACCCTGTTTTTGTTTGGAAAAAAAATAAACCAACCCCGTATATTTATCTTGAAACCCTTCTTTCTCGTTACTTGCACAAATCGTTCTCCATTACTGTAAACTCGCTAGGTTTTACTAAGACCTCTCCCGAGTAGGAAAGTCTTGAAAATGATTGGGGTGATGATCCCCGTTACAACTGGCATGCGGCATGCCCCGTTCATGCATAGTCTTGCGACCAGCAAGGTGACTTTTTCTACAGATTTGACCGATCCGAACTGCTTGATAACGGTCTTTCTTCAGATATTCCCATCGATATTCTGTTGTCGGCTCGGGTACCCGTGATGGATTATATAGTTGAAGAAAATACTGAAATGGAAACCACCCGTATCGTATGGAAATCCTTACCTGTTCGGTTCCAAAAATGTAACACCAATTGAATAACAAAATGATTTCTACGTGGAATTTCATTTAAAACTATTTTATTAGAATTGATTGGTGAGGAATTCATTGAGTCGACAACATGGAAATTCCGATCAAATGACATCACATCATTACATCAAGTCCATCCATTTTGACAAAAAGTTTCTTATGAAATGAAATCCCTTGTTAAAAGAAAAGGTGATTTTAATTATGGCCTAAATCTTCAAGCAACCAAGGACGAATGTCGGTATCTATTTTAATCACCGCGTCTATCATTTTCCCGTTATTTTTGGAAAATATAACCTTTCTTAATCAACAAGCTTGTTGCGGCCACTACAGGATTAGGGCTTTTTTAGCTTTTATTACTTAAACTGCACCGACAAAAGCCTCCCCTGCTATTTCGCGTCTTTTTTTATATTAAACGAACTTTAACGAAAGCAGAGAGAAAGAGCTGTGATAATGGAGGCTTCTCCATCCGATGTTCGCGATTGGGCCTATCTCCCACAATTGGTTTTGAATTTGATCTCAGTAAAGATTAAATCTATCCCCGATTATTTCCGATTTCGTGCTGTTTGCTCTTCATGGTGCTCGGCCTCTGATCCAAAGCCGCACCACCTCCCTCCCCAAGTCCCATGGCTGATGATTCCGTATTACCCTCATAAAGAAAATGATGACGGGATTCGCCTCTTCTACGACTGCTCGGAATCCAAGACACACAAGCTCCACCTTCCAGAGACGATCAACATGATGTGCTGCGGTTCCTTCAGTGGATGGCTTTTGCTTGTTACAACTACATGTAAAGATGCATTCCTGCTGAACCCGTTTACCCAGGCTCGCATCCAACTCCCATCAATTACTACCCTGGAGAAACATATCAGAAATGACTATAGTAATGCTTTTTTCCATGAGGATGGTCAGCACGGGTATAACCCGTACAAGGGTAATTTTGCAATCAGGAGGGTGACTTTCTCCACCGATCTAAGCGACCCAAACTGCCTGATAACGATCTTTCTTCAGAAATTCCAAGCGATATTCTGCTGTCGGGTAGGGGACTCGTGCTGGACAAGGGTCGACACTGGTTGGGGCGATGTAGATGCACTGTACTACAATGGACGATTTCATTTGCTTTTTCCTGGCACGATGGAGATTTTTGAGTACCACAAACTTGAGGAGCTTATACAGTATGGTTTGAAAAAAGAGATACTTCTATCTAATAGCAAGTACTTTTTGCAAGGGAAATCTGGAGTTTACATTGTTGCTATCCAATCAATTGATGGAGAAGAAGAGGAAGAAACAGGTTCAAAATATCAGGATGATTCAGCAGCATACAAAAGGAAGAAGGCCACTAAGAAAGCGTCTAAGAAAAGAATCGAGTTGTATCAGTTTCAAGAGGAGCAGCAAGTGAAGTTCAAGAAGGTTTCTGACACAAGCAACAACAACATTTTCTATGGTTGTGATAATAAAAATAATTGCCATTACCTGGTAGTCTCTGATGAGGGGGAATCACTTGCGGAAGATTGTATGCACATGGAGTACAAGTGTTCTTTCTTTGCCAAGAAAGACGGGTCAGGAACACATTGTAGAATATATTCTACCAAGCGGGATAATCAGAAGGTTGAGTTGCCTGCACCACCTGTGGTGCTTAACCTTGGCAAGGTGCCACTAAGTTGGTTGCGTGCACGACCAGCTATGTGGTTTCAGCCAAGCTTTGATTAGCATTTTGGAAACGTGCATGAACAACATGCTTTTAATTTAGGTTAAAAAAAAATTGTATATCTAGACTCTTTTTTTCTTAAAGTCAGCTAATTTTTGTTAAGAAATAGCACTGGAAAAGTGAGTCGCTTGAGATTATCAGGTGCTTCAATTTCATAAGTTAGGCTAACTATTGATTATTATGTTTATGCTTTTTATATACTCTGTATCAAATATTTTTATTAGATTGTTATATATTTTTTATTATTATTGTCAGGATTATGAGATTTTTCTTGGTGTTTATGCTTTGTGCATGCTTTGTGCAATCAGAAATTTGATAGGATTACTGACCATTATTTTCATTCGTGATGAACTGTATGATCAAAAGCCACCTTATAATTTACAATTTACTATTAGCTATCTCTATAACTTTGAACTCATTGAAAAGTTGATCTCAGGGCTGACTGTAATGTAAAAGTACCAAAATGGTCTTAATACAAAAGATGAAATGGAACAAATTGTGATTCAGCTCATCTAATTTCACAATTAATTTCGACAAGAAAAATGCATATGCTGATTGTTTTTAGCATTTCAGTTAGCTTGCTAAACAAATATTTTATTATTATTATTAATTTTTTTTTTTCGTATTATCTTTAACTTACACTATTGTACACTGCAAATATTTCTGATAAGAGATGATCCTTGTGAGTACAATAATGCTAGATTGGGATAATTTAGTAATTAGAGGTTGTAATGGAGATCCGAAATATTGTACACTGCAATTTTTTTTTTTTTTTTTTTTTGCGTATTATCTTTGACTTACACTATTGTACACTGCAAATATTTCTGATAAGAGATGATCCTTGTGAGTACAATAATGCTAGATTGGGATAATTTAGTAATTAGAGGTTGGGATGGAGATCCGAAATATACTTATTGGTCACACCTTGAAAGAGTGGATCGCCTATTTTTTAAATGTATTCAAAATGCAGGAATTTGGGGCTGGTTTCATGCCCACCTAAATATTCATAGATGTCCGGAGTCATTAGAAGATTTGATATATACCTCTGATATGATCCAATTTAAACAAGCATATAGATCCTGTTGTGCAGCAATTTTATGGGCAACGTGGAATCACAGAATGATTGTAGCTTTAATGATGTCAGACACCACTCCCTTAATAAGTATATTTCAGATGTGATAGGGTTGCTTATGTACTGGTCAGGTATGTGGAAGAATTCTTTCAAGTCAGAGGTATGAACTACTAGGCCTGAAGAGAATAGCTTGCTAGAAAAGTTGAAAGGGGACAGGGCAGAGAGAAGAGGAGGGAGGCAACATTGTGATTTATGTTGCATAAAAGATCAATTTTTGTGTGTGTTCTTGTTTGTGATTTGTGTAGAGTAGATATCAGATTCAGTAATATTTGGTTAGTTGTTTAGGGACAGGTGTATATGGATTAGCTAATAAAAGGGCACTGGTATTCATTAGGATACCAGTTCCGGTTTATGACTTTGTGTTATGATGATCACCATTGTAAATTCTTGCTTTTCATAATGGAAAGTGGTGGGTTTTTAACCCACTTATTTCAAAATAAAAAGAAAAAAAAATGCTAAATTAGATCTGAACTTTAGTTATACTTTATAACAGCTTGGTGGACAACTGGGCATTGCTGCTATTACGTTTTTAAGTTACCTTTCTTGTTATTAGACTGGTATTAGATTTGAGGAATGCTAGATGGAGATATGTATATAACTTACCAGTTAGGTTCTTCCTATTAGTACCTTCATTGCAACTTAGTTTTAAGTTTTTTTGAGGGTCAACTTGATTTTGAGTTATGAAGGTTTCATCTCGGAGTGCCCTAGTTTTGTTTACATCTATTCCAAATTTCCAACAAATTCAGTTAATTTATTTTTTCAAACTCTCATTATGACAATCAATCAATAGCAGGTACAGATGTACAATACCGCATTTATCCTTGAAATGAAAGACTCAGCGCTAATCTGATGATCGAATCCGTTTCTTCATAATAATCTTTTAAAATGGACCGGATTAGACAAATTTAAGTCAAACCATCTTGGGCCTATCCAATTCAGTCATCTATTGACCCGGTCCGAACTACTTTTTGTGGGCCTACTATTCTAGGTCGAAGGGTGCCTGAACTGTATGAGATTAAATTGCATCAAGGGCCGAGATCCATTATACCACGATAAATGATGATAAGTTGATAACAAAATGCAAATTTCTTCATTTGCGAGGATGCTTGCTTTTGTTATATGTTAAAGTTGTCAGGATAGTTAATTGCCAATTTCATCAAACGAGTTACATGCATTCATGCCACATTGAAAATGGGTCCTTTGTACATAAATTTGAAGAAACAGATTTATGTTAAAAATAAACTGAGGGTTTTGATCAACTAATTCAATTATCACCTAGAGATTAATTTTAAAATTGGTATTGGAACGGATGATATAAGGAGACAAATTTTTGGACGTTATATATCTGCTTCAGGCATGATAAGTGACCATTATTATTTAGTTTATATTATATTTGCTTATGCGTTCATTTCAATTGGTCCCTTCCATTTGGGTTATGTCCATATCCATTGGCCAATTGTGCCTCCCAACAAATACCCAATGAATGGAACCTTCAACTTCCATTAGGCATTTTATCCTTCATGCCAAAACATATAACAACCATCCGAGTTCATGCGAGTTCAAAGATATCAATTTCAAATTTTCAAACAGTTGCAGAGGACGACAAAAAAGGATTCCAAACTTTGAAAGTGAATGGATTCACATGCTTGAAAGGAAAATGATATATATGTATGCAACTGCATGCAATCCATTTACGTGAAAGTATATATATTCTAAATAAACTCACCTGAACAACCACAAAAATTCAAAAATGTCAATTTCAACATTTTTTGGAGGCAACATTTTCAGGGATCGATCCAAATGCGTCAAATAATGGCGAAAAAGAACTTTAAACCAACTACAATTATAGAACCGATCACATGCTTTGGAAAGAAAATTACAACAATGATGAAGTAAGCATGCATTTGCAACGACGGAGACACAATAAGGCATGCATGCGATTGATACTCCAACAAATCGTTAAATGTTTTATTAGTTCTATTATATTTTTTAAATAAATTTCTTTCCTTTTGTCATCATATTCAGTATTTTTTTTTTAATTAATTAGCTTACTTGACAGTACCATAACTACTGTTAAGAGTAAATTTAAAATAACTTAAGAGTATATTAAAATTTTGGTTTAGATTTTTTTTTTTTTAATTTCGGTTTAGTTTGTGCACTTACTTTTGATTACGTCCCACTGTTTTCGCATATTGTTGGCTGAATAATGTAGAAATAGTTAGATCACAAACTATGGTATATGTACCAACTTACAGAAAAGCGCATAAAGAATGCAAATTGAGTATTTAGGCGTTTTCTTTTAATCTGAGTTTCAGTTATTTTGCAAATTTATTAAACATAAACAATTAATTACAGATTCCGAGTTTAAGGAAGAAAACCAGAGTCATCCCCTCATTTGTCATCCCATGTCATCCCATGTAAATCACTCCCTACCATCCCAAAGAATAAATCTCTCTCTCCCTCTCTTCAGTACAGCTCCACATCTTCTCCTCCGATGTCCGATCTCCGTCTCTCCGCCTCCCCGCCTCCGCCCTTCCTCCTCCGCCACCTCTCCTCCTCTCCTCCTCCGCCGCCCCTCCTCCTCCTTCGCCTCTCCGCCTCCGCCGCCCCTCTGCCTCCTCCGCCTCTCCACCTCTCTGCCTCTCCGCCTCCGCCCCTCCTTCTCCGCCGCCCCTCCTCCTCTGACATCCGCCTCTCTTCCTCCGACGCCCCTCATCTTCCTCCGACCTCCGCCTCTCTTTCTCCGATCTCCGACTTTCGTCTCTCCTCCTCCGACCTCTGCCTCTCCTCCAACCTCCGTTTATCCTTCTCCCTCTATCTATTACACGCACAAATGTTATAATAAGAAATCCGATTGTTATAATAAGAGATCGTATTGTTATAATAAGTGATCAGATTGTTATAATAAGTGATCAGATTGTTATAATGAGATATCATATTGTATAATAAGGGATCATATTGTTGTATTATAATAAGGGATCAGATTGTATAATAAAGGATCAAATTGTTATAATAAGTAATCATATTGTTATAATAAGTGATCAGATTGTATACTACGGGATCAGATTGTTATAATAAAAGATCAGATTGTATTATAAGGGATCATATTGTTTTAATAAGAGATCATATTATATAATAAGGGATCAGATTGTTATAATAAAATATCAGATTGTATAATAAGAGATCAGATTGTTATGATAAAAGATCAAATTGTATACTAAGGGATCATATTGTTATAATAAGAGATCGGATTGTATAATAAGGGATCAAATTGTTTTAATAAGAGATCAGATTGTATAAATAAGGGATCAGATTGTTATAATAAGGGATCAATTAGTGCTTTCAACACCTTTTTCATTTTTAGTTGGGATGACAGGGGATTACAAATTAGGGGATTGCACTTATAACACCCCATAGTAAAGTGCTATACTATGCTAGTTCCTATCATTGAAGTACTCACCGTATCAATGTAGGTACATAGGCATATAGTTGATAGTTCCCTAGAAATTAATGACCAAATTGGTACTTTATTTTTGTGGATCAGTATTGATGATCAGGTCAATTATTTAAGTAATCTTGATCGAATTTCACTAACTTCACTTTCGTCATAAATTATAGTCCTTTTTGGGTTTCTATCTATGGTGTAACATAAATGTATTAATTCGTACTTGATATGCTCGTTTAGACAATGTTCTAGCAAGAGAAATTCCGCAAGTCCATTTCAAGCATTCTCTGAATGGATATAATTTTGATAAAAAATAATGACAAGTAGTGGTCCAACTCGGCAGCTCCAATGAGTTAGGCTCCTCCCAACATAATTATGCATAATTTATTAGACGGTTCAACTCTCTAAACCGACACTTTTTGGGTGGGGTGGGGGGATCTCAGAATTATATCTATGCATCTAATAGTTTAATTGATAGATACTTAACCTCCTTCATATCCATTCTGAAATATTATCTAACCTATAATGAATCGGATGCCATCACATAATTACAATATAATTTGGAGATAAAGATCTTAAATAAAATCATATAAAAAGATTTTGTAAGGGGGGAAAAACAATAAACCTTTCAGGAAAAAATGTTAGAATGGTGGAATATCTTCTATTTAGTTTGGCTTACGAGCTGACAAGTTTGTTTTACTTTTTTCTGTTTGTTATGGTTACAATGAGAAGATTTTTTTTTTTTTTTTTTTTTTTTTGATAACGAATGTATTTCAAACAAAAGTTGATAATGCATATAGGTAAAAGTCGGTTGAAAAAACAGAGGGATTTCAAGTTCTTGTGCATGTTTGTACTTAAATGTGCAAAAAAGTGTCGGATAAAAAAAAAAAAAAAAATTCAATGCGAGAACCAGCGATCGTATAATGGAGTGCTGTGTTATGGACACTATATGGGGACTTTGAGTTTAAGTAGCATTTACAAGTCATTTTAAAATATATATATATATATAAGCGTTTTTTTCTCTTTAATACAAATATTTTTTGTAATCTTGGCGAAGTTAATTTGTTGTAATTCTTTCAAAATATAGGAGAACAACATTTTCTGACATGATTGCTGATAAAGTGATAAGTTCAAACCGACTAGCTGTCCCTATTCCAGGCTATCTCAGTACATAAATTAAATGAAAATGCATCGAACGTAATCTTCACCGTTCGATAAAAATAGATGGTGCACATTTATTTATCCAGGGCCATCCATGACCATGGCGCAACTGGAGTGTAGCCGAACCCACGAATTACGCTACCCATTTATCAAATTATTATCTGTCCATGAGCCTGGTCCATAGATGCAAATGGACCACAATTAGGTCGAATTCACATCCTCTGCAGCGCAGTGGATAGCTGCGTTTTCATCATAACCGTCCGATGGATGATGGGTGCCCCGTGAATAATACCAGATTGATAGGCCCGAAAAAAATTAACCGTCCGATCAAATTTCAACGGCTCGAAAAATTTCGCTGCTGGCAGCGCGCTGCCAAGGATTCGGTCCCAATTAGGTCTAGTGCAAATTTTCCCTCACACTCTGACTCAATAAATGTGTAAATGCTGCATTTATGGTAGTCTGGTACTTTCTACAGAAATTTGCACAAAAAAGGTGAGTCCTGATACTCTAATAGTTTGTTATGAATCTTTTGATAAATAAGTCTGAAGAATTAGCTAAGACTTGAATACTAGAGGGGTTTGCACGGAATCCATCCGTAGGTAAAACATTTGATAGTTTTACTATTTATATCGTTTTAAATACTAACTGGCTTGGATTTGTTTCAAGACATATTTTCAACATAATTTGTTAGCACCTAACAGTCTACCATGCACAGAATTCTTGTAAAAATCTAAAGGGCTTTTTGTGTTGCATCAAAATTATATTGTGTATATATTAAAAACCTTTTATAAAAATTTAAGATAGTATACATTACTTATTTCAAAGATAAGGACTCCTCACCGACTTTACAACACTGCCCAAAGGGCACTGGAACAGAATTATAGCTGCACAGTTGATATAATTAAAAGAAGAAATATTATATAAAATTTAAGAAAATAAGGCCTCCATTAACACTCTCAATTGAAATGAGCCCCATGAAGTCTACGCTAGATCAAACGGCCCAGATTTCTATTAGAATCTACTGACAAGGACCAAAATGGTCGGTGTGTTTACATTTGCTTGGTCTTTATTCAGTGTAGTACTGTAGTGTACTATGTATGTAGAGTGGTTGAACTGGAAACAGTATCCGTAGATGTGTTGAAATTTGCATTGTACCAAGTAGGTGGACGTAGACAACTAGACAAGTGGCCAACAAAGTTGAAATGTGCACAGTATAACAAAATTATTGGTTTATGATGAATTTGTGGTGTCTAGTATGAAGTTGATATTGTTCTTTTTGGATTCCTCTGCTGGAGAAGTGCGTAGTGATGCATAGATATTTTGTATCACAATTACTTTTGCTCTTCTGTTTAATTGTTATTCATTAAGTATCAGTTTTCTGTTTTTCATTTTCTAAGATTAATAAATAATAATGGATTAACAAATTATTAATAATAAATATATATATAAATTTAGTCCTGATAAATAACATATAAATATTTCAGAAATTAAGGATAATGTGACGAGTATAACACCATGTATGATGTATAACAAAAAAATTACGAAATTATCGTTATTAGTCTTGTGAATTAAAAAAATATTAAATAGTACTATATAAAGTGCCACATTAATTTGAGGATTGTTAAGATGCAACACGTTACACGGATCATGCCATTTAATGGATCGGTTCTCAAAATTTGTATATTTCAAATGACTGATATGAATCGTTCACATCTCTTCTTCATATTAAAATCTTGTTCAAACCAAATTTTATAGTTCTTTTAAATTATTTACCATTTTTCAAAATTTTAGGAATTTCTTGATCTAATTATGGACATCCAATAATAATGGTCTTCTAAAATAAAAAAAAAAAAGTAAATAAATAAAATTTGGTTTAGAACAAGATTTCACGATGGCAAAGAGATTTAAAGGTTCCGATTGATCGTTTGAAGATTAAATTTGAGAATGTGTCTGTTGGATGGGATACATCCGTGCAAGCATGGCATTTTAACAATTCTCAATTAATTTTATCTAATTATTTTATAAAGACTGAAACCCTTAGGCTAATTTTATCTAATTATTAATATTTAATTAATGCATTATTAAGAACAAATAGATCATTTATATATATATATTTTTTTGTAAATGACTAATATGAAAGAACTTGTATTAGTATTTTATTTGATTAGTTTAAAAATTATTTTTACTATAGTAATTGGGGTTGGAAAACAGAAACAACTTTTATCCGTATTTTATATTTTATATATGTACGGATTGGATGGGAGACTTTCTGGTGGGGCCCGCGAAGGTCCATACGGTGAGAACAAAAGTAAGCGTCAAACTCGTTCACAGGCATCACAGCTGGAAAACGCCCACTTGCATTTGCATACATACCATCATCTTTCGAATGCCGTCACCGCCGGTCAGTTTGCCTCCTCACTCGCTGTTTGATTCATATACTGGCTTCTTCAGAAGCTCCCATTAAATTGATACCAATAGAGAGCATGCAACTACATCCAATTTATTATTTATGTTGTATCTGTATTAATTGCACTTTCCGATAGTACATTGGGATGTGTCAGTCCGTTTGTATTGGTATGATGGTATCTATCTGTTTTCGGAAAAAAAAAAATATATATTTTTCATAAGAATTTTACAAAATAGTGATTTAATGTAGTGACCTCTGCATACAATTTAATGGGAATCAAACTTGTCTAAATAAATGTTTCCTTGCATAATTTAATTATATGTTTGGAGAATAATGAGGGAAAGATATATATGGAATGAACCTATCTTTAAGCCATAAGATTGGTCCCCCCTTTTTTACTACCTCTAAACACTACTAAACAAAACTTGCCTTTCTTTAGGTTTCTATTATTTTGCAAAAGTTACCTTACTTATCTTAAGATTTTTAACCAGTTTTCTACATAGATATGGAACTTATAACCAATTATCAGTCTGATAAGTCGATCTCAAGTACTATTTGTTTCTTTTGAACAATATCCAACAAAACTTGTTTTCCTTTTCCAGTCATTAATGGCACAATAACAGATCATTTGGATAAATTAAGTGAAGGGAATTAGGAGGGCTAATCAGGCGATTCAATTTCTCTCTTTGATTGTAACAATGTTTCAAAAATTTTATTCAAAAAAAAAAAAGTTTCAGAAACAATTGGACCGGACCGGACCAATTTCTATTATATATTTTCTTGTTTTGTTTTGTGCTGCATGTGGATAAACAATTTTTCGATAAAGCAGCGTGCGGTGGAATTGAAACCTGAATTTGTAAAAATATATAAAATTCTTTTTGCACCGCATTAATTCGATTTTTCTATTTAAAAGATATCAAATAAAATTATTTCAAACGTTGCCAAAGTCAGGCCTGATCACATACAGATTCTCTGCCTTTTTCTTTTCTTTTTTTTTTTACTATTTCGTTTTTCGGTCTGATTTTCAAAATACTGGGTCATACAGTATTTATATCGAAAGTACTCTCGTAAAGATACTTACATTTTATCATAAATCGAACCATTTAATTAAAATCAAATTTTATATTAATAAAATTATCCAAAATAGATTGATAAAGAATTAAAGTTAATCTAAGTAAATATTTATTTTCAGTATGCATGAAACTCTTTAAAAAAATTATATGGTCCACCGGACATGGAGATGGAGACGTAGACCAATCCGACTAATGACGAAAAAAGGAAACTATTTCTCATAACCATACCTTGCCAGTTGTCATTCTTCGTTTAGAAATGTGACATTCTCTTCTACTTTTTTATTTCCCTTTTTTTTTTCTTTTGTCAGCAAATGGGCAAGTAAAAAGGTTCTTTCTACAAAAGTTTTTTTTTTTTTTTTCTTTTGAACAGAATCAGCTACAGCATCCCAATTCCCAGATCTACTGACATATATATTTTTTCAGCATTAGTTCATTTAATAAAAAATTTATAACAAGGCCCATGCAATTATTTGTACAGCTTTACATCAAAATCCAACCAATGGTTGCAATCCTAGTTTCACTTTGACGCTTTCCATACTCTTTGCAGTGTCTCTGGCCCATCTTCATCACTGCATTTCTGTCCTCTGTTTTTTCTCGTCAAATTATAAACAAGCAATTATGTAACATGTCACATATCTTAGATTCGTCTAGTAGAACCGTAGAATATTATCCAAGAAAAAAAAAAATCCGTACTATAAAGACAAAATTATTTAAAACTTGAATTGTTTATTTTCTTCACTAAAATCGTTAGTATCGAATTTATCATTCTACAATACAAAAACCCTTATAGTTTACTCCTATAAATTTTGAACTGGCATAATTTCCGCTCTTATGTTGCAAATGGCACATATACCCTTATAGATAAAAAAAACTATTTATCCTATTATCCTTTTAGCATATTCCCCCCTCAACATTATAAATCTGTAATTATCATGTAAAATACAGACACTCTTCATTTAAATGATCTACTTTATTCTCGTAAAAAAAAAAAAGAAAAAAAAAACTCCTTCCTCAGTTTATCTAAGTAAATAATGTTATGACATGTACAAAATATGCATATGACAAATCCAGATTCAACTCAAAAGTCTGTCCAACATTAACTCTGATCTTAGAATTTTTGAAAGTCATGTTGATAGAACCCTTCTCCAGCTTAAATTCATATGAATTCGAGAGAAATGCTATGATCAAGTATTGATTTGACGGATCGCTCTATCAAATCCGGCTTAATCTCGATTTTGGATGTTCAGATGACCATTCTGAATCGTCAAATGTGAATTTTATATTAAAAATTCTTTGGAAGCCATATTTTATATATATATATTTTTTAAATACTATTGTTATTGAAGAGTCTATAATTAATTAGATCGAAGATTATAAAATTATGAAAAAATAATAATAAATTATTGAGAAAATGTAAGATTGGATCACTAAACGGATTTTAATATAAACATCATATTTGACAATTTGGATTATTCATTATTAATTTCCGTATTGAGATATGATTCAGTTGTACTAAACTACTCTCGGTTTGTCGATTACAAAACAATATCATTTGGCATTTAACAATCTTCTTTGAGTTTTATAGAAATTTATAGGAAGAAGATGCAATATATGAAGACTTGGAGAAAAGTTTAATGCAAGATCAAGATCAAGTCTTTAGGGAGCTTGCAGGCTAGCTTAGACTAGGACAGAAGGTATACTTTAGTCCTCAATTATCATTGAAATGGTCTAGATAGCAGAAAAGCTCAAGAAACCAGCAAAATTCAGTTTTCTGGTTCAAGCATTGTATAACGCTTCATAGCTTTGTATAACGCTTGAACATTAAGAATAGCTAAATCCAATTTCTTGGCTGAAACATCGTGTAACGCTTTGAAGCGTTGTATAACGTTTGGGCTCTGGAATTTCTGGGTGAACGGCGTGTAACGTTTGGTCAGATTTATATAACGTTTCCGTTCAGATTTATATAACGCTTGATAGCGTCGTGTAACGCTTGTTTTTTGTAGTGTTGCATAACGTTATGTAGCGTTGTATAACGCCTCTGACAATCTTTCGTTTTGACCGTTGGACTTCCACAGTTTCAAGTGTTTTGTAACGCTTGATAGCGTTGTGTAACGCTTTAGACTTTTCCAACGGGTTTGTCGGATTTTGTCTTATTTAACGGCTATTTTCAAGCGTTGTATAACGCTTGAGGCTGTTTTTACTGGTAAACAGCTCCAGCCGAGCTATATATATATCCACCCCTTGTTCTCTCTCTTAAGAGAGCTTTGCCTTGCAAAATTAGACTATAATAGAGCTTTTGAGCATAGGGGCACTCTCCCACTTGAGCTTTTCATAGCTCGATCACTTTGAGAGATATTGTAGCCACTTGAGTGCTCCTCTCCCTTGAATAGCGAGGCCGTCGAGCCGCTTGAGCTAGGCCGTAGTGTCACCACCTTGTGTAGGCCGTTGTGCCATTCGAGTTAGGCCGATCCACCTTGAGGTCCTTGTGACGAGGTGATTCGGTTCGAAGTTGTAGTCCCGTTCTTATTGGAATTGAACGGAGCGCATCCGTTTGGTGGTTGCGAAACTCCCGGAGACGTACGACTAAGGCTAGCTTTCCTCTAGCGGGTCGAAACTCCGTAATCACATCTTGTGTTCATTCCTCTCTCTTTCTCTCTTTATTTTCTTGCATATTTGAATTGCTTGTGTGTGCTTGATTGTTTTGGTACCAATTGACTTGTGCTAGGTTGTTCATACCAAAATCGGTCTAAAACTAACTAATCGCTTTCGCAAAACCTTGAAATTGCTTAAGCCGCCTATCTTATTAGGGACAACAGATTCAATTTGATGAAACCCTCCGTCAAATCAATTTAATCGGAATATTTTTTTATTGAAGTATAAATGTCTTTAAAAGTATATCTGACTCAAAACTAAATGAATAAAAAATCTTTGTCATTCTTAACCAAATTAACACCTCGAAAAGTCGAAATATGATACAATAATAAACTTAAAATGACTTTAAACCATCCTGACGCGACTCGAACTCAACTCAACTAGAACTTAACCGTTTTCTCACCACTTATAAAGTATACAAGTGAGGGAGAAAGCGAAATGGTGTAAATTGGTGCCTTTTGATGTTTTAGAGGTGAGTATGCAACATTTAGGTGGATGTGAAATACGAGAATTTCTATATTTAAAAAGGATAATGTGATATTTGAGATTTAGAGGAGCAAATATGTAACCTTAAAACTTTAAAAGGTTAAATTTTTTATGTTGTATAGAAAGATACCTATGGTATTTGTAAATTTTGAAAAACATATGTAATTTAAAAAATTTATAAAGACATGCACATTTAGTAGAAAGATACATATACCATTTTTTTTTTATGATAAAGACAAGATCATAAACAACTAGCATTCGTATATTTTATTGTTATAGAACATGGATTTTGGGAAATTACGAATTAAAAGAAATGTTTTAGATACATGAGAAATTTGACTGAGATGGTGTTCCTAGAGAGTTCTAGCTTCTAGGACCCATTTTAAAGCTAGAAGTGCAAAGGTCAAAACCTTGTACGTATCCTCATAAGGTCTTGACGAATATTTTCAACTTGTTCCATGATCTTTTGTTATTTTTCTTTTTTTATTATTATTTTGTGGGTAGAGATCCCTTGAGCTTAGGCCACTTGGTTCAAGTTGGTTGTGTGGAGTTTATTAAATAGATTAATCAAAGGACAAAATGTTTTCTAATTGGGCCTGAATTTGACCGTGGCCTTCTAAGACTTTTACGTTAGTTTCAATATCCATAAACCTAACCTTTGCAATATATTTCTTTATATAATCAAAGAGATAATAGATTTTTTTAAAAGCATTCCCGAATCTGGCAGTGCAAAAAGAGGCCCTGACATGCAAGAAATTGACCCAGAGAATCCACGGATTTCTTGTCCATCTTTCGTCATCTGCACATGCAAAATGATACGAAAATTCAATTGAAGAAATTATGGTATATAGCATGATACGAAGAAAAATAAAAAAAGCAAAGAAAGGAGAGGAAATCAAAGCAAGTGGCATCCAACCAGAAACATCCATACAGTGGATCCCACATCTCTTCCTCTCTGCCAACTAGATGGAGGTGGTGTAGAATTAAAAGCGTGGCCAAAAAGAATTAAATTTTTTTGACATGAAAATAAAATTAGGAAATTTAATATTACAAAAAATTTCACATTGATAGAGAAGAAATAAGTATTACTTAAATAATATAAATTTATGGAGTGAGATTATTGATAAGTAAGGAATTTAGTTACTCATGCTTAAGGATAAACGTTAAATATATTTCAATTATTTGCGAGTGTCAAATTACTTTCTAGTTTTCTAATTCAATATGTTATCACAAACCGTCTATTAAATTAAATATTAAGCTCTCGATTAATCTTCAGCGTAATCGGTAAGCGTATGAATTCTAGAAAGTATACATTATTAATTTCCAATCAAGATTTTTTTTTCAAAAAAGAAAGATTGGGTGAAGCTATCCAACTTATATTTAAATTTAAATGTCCATAAAGATTATTATTATTTCTTACTAGACCAAGTTAGTTCTCGATTTCCAATGAAAATTCATACCATGCAAGCTTATATAAAAAGACAACAACACACCTATAAAATTAGAAATTATGGACAAAATTCACATATTGACTTGGGCACTTAGTACTTTACATGATTTTTAATTTTAAAATCAATAAAAACATAATGACGTACATTTATTCTCTAAAAATTATCAGTCCGAAGGATTTTCTGATGTAGTAAGTAGTAACTATTAATCCAAGTAAATTCATAGCACATACTTGTATTTTCAAGTGCTAGTAAATTAATGGTTGAGAATTAATTTCTAAAATTATGTCTAGACATGAACATACTTAGATCTGCCAGATAATATATCAATAAAAGTCATATGCCAATTTTATTTTATAAAGTATGTTTATAGCTAAATATTTAAATAGTTGTTTCTCTAATAGCTGTAATTATTTTGCTATTTTTTTTTGCAAACAAATTGTCATTCATAAAGAATGTTTGTCATATTTTCTATATATAGCGAAAATTTAATCGTCTTTGTGCGTGATGAATTACATTGAAGAACAAAATAAAATAATTAATGTAAAATTTAAATGTCTAATTTTTGTGACATCCAATTATAACAAATCGAGCTAACAAAAAGTTCTTTTTAATTATCATAATATTACAAATAAACATAAAAATTTGGTTGTAAATACATGTAATACAATTATGCTGAATATAACTTTTTACATTGCAAAAAGGAAAAAAAAAATCATAAAGTTTATATAAAATTATGCTGTTTTTTTAAGTAACTGGATTTAGATTGTTCAGACGAAGTTATAATCTATAATCAGTTGATTCAATATAGTGAAAATTATTGATAAAACTTCACTTTTCAACTAAGAAATTGTTCTTGAATCTTCAGTCATCTAGATAACTGATTGTGTGTTTTGAATTATCACTTATTTAGAATTTCAACTGTGTAGAAGACAACGCTTGATTTTTATCCGAAACAAAATACATAACAAAACAAATTACATGTAATCATTGTTTGAATGACTTTTACAACGGTTTGGTCTCAGCACACCCATTGAATAGTACGGTACACTCCCGACAACCCAATACAATTCCAAGAAGCCATTTTTCTTTTGTTATTTTAATATTTCCAAGTAACCCAACATGTTACATACAAACTACCCTTTTTACCCTTTCATTTTCAATTTTCATTTTTTTTTTACGACAAACTCTCTTCTCCGACCTCTCTCAAGTTCTTTATATCCTCCTCTCAACTCTCACTCTCTAGTCCCTGGTCTCTCCAACCCAATTCCTGTCTTCTCATTCTCTCTCGTCTCCTCCTACAATGGCGCCTTCCTTCACCTCTACATCCCCTCCAGACAACAGCAAAGCTGCTCTCAAGCAACTCTCCAGTTACAACTCTCACCTCCTACGACGTGTCTCTAGTCACAAGCTCCTCTCCATTTCCTCCACTCTCCTCTTTCGCACTGCCATTCTCCTAACCATGACTCTAGTTCTCCTCTTCACTCTCCATTACCCTTCCCTCCTTTCTCACTCTCTCTCCCTCTCTTCTCCTCATCCAACCAATCCCCACAGAAGCCTCCTCTCCTCCAATCGTCTCCAGTCCTTGAACCCACTGGAGATCCGCCGTTCTGCCACCCCAACACGTACCAATGGCCTCTCTATTCTTGTAACTGGTGCCGCCGGCTTTGTCGGAACCCACTGCTCATTGGCTTTGAAAGCACGCGGCGATGGCGTGTTGGGTCTCGACAATTTTAACTCGTATTATGACCCGTCATTGAAGCGTGCCAGACAGAAACTGCTGCACAAAAATGGAGTTGTAATTGTCGAAGCCGATATAAATGATTCTCAGTTGTTAATAAAGTTATTTCAGCTGGTACATTTCACGCATGTGCTCCATTTGGCTGCGCAGGCCGGGGTTCGATACGCCATGAAGTCGCCCCAGTCGTACATCCAATCCAATGTCGCTGGTTTCGTTTCATTGCTTGAGGTGGCAGCAAAGAATGCGGATCCACAACCCGCTATTGTATGGGCATCTTCTTCTTCAGTTTACGGGTTGAATAAGGTTAGCCCGTTTTCTGAGTCGCACCGTACCGACCAGCCGGCATCTCTATATGCCGCAACCAAGAAGGCGGGTGAGGAAATTGCACATGTATACAATCACATATACGGTCTCTCCTTAACGGGTCTACGGTTCTTTACCGTTTATGGACCGTGGGGTCGACCCGATATGGCCTACTTCTCTTTTGTGCATAATATAATAGAAGGAAAGCCGATTAATATTTTTTCCAATGCCAAGAGAGATTTCACATACATTGATGATGTGGTGAAGGGTTGCATAGGAGCATTAGATACAGCAAAACCTAGTACTGGGTTACCGGGTGGCAGTAAGAAGACAGGTCCGGCTGAGTTGCGGGTGTACAACTTAGGCAACACTTCACCGGTACCGGTAACTAAAATGGTCAGCATTATAGAAAGCCTTTTGGGAAAGAAGGCTAAGAAAAATGTAGTGGAGATGCCAAGTAATGGAGATGTCCCATTTACACATGCTAATGTAAGCTTAGCAGAGAGAGATTTTGGGTACCATCCTAGTACCGATTTAGGTACCGGTTTGAAGCAATTTGTTAAGTGGTACGTGGACTATTACAAATTGGAACTTATTAGTAAGAAGAAGGAGAAGACGAAGGAGAAGGTGGCCTCAACTTGAGAGAGACAGAGAACATCATACAATTTACAGAGCAAATTTTGCTATGCACAGAATAGTTACTGTAAAATTACACTTATAAAGGTAAATTTCATTCTACATTGTGTAAGTAAAAATTGCTCTCTTGATAGCGGTCCTTAGGTGACAGGTGTAATGGGGAACTTATAAGTGTTTTATATTTGTTAATTGTGTTTTAGTTATTTAATTAAAAAATTATTTTAGGGTTAGTGGGGGAATAAAGTTCATAAAGATGTGGAGATGAGAAAGGTGACTATGATAGTAATAAATGTGAACAAGGGTAGAAGCGGGGCCCATGACTTGGAGAAAGATGAAGTCAAGGTGCACTTTACATTTTTTGTTTTCAAGAATTTCTTTTTTTAAAGTAGATTTGTTGTGGTAATTTTTGTGGGGGTGTGGTTATTTTGCTTTGTGAAAAGAGTATAGGGTGTAATTTTTGTTTTGCTGAAGATGTAAATCTGAACAGCCATTATCTTTAATACAAATGTGTATATTTCAATTAGCTGTACATGTTTATGTTTATTCATCATAATTTTGTATCTGCCCGCTTATTGTTAACACTGATCATTTAATGCTAGGCTGTCTTGAATTTTACTTTTTACTTGTCTATTTTTTCTCTCTTTATTTTTGTTTTCATGTTTCTCTCTTTTTGTATCTTGAGATATTTTGCGTCCGGTCCAGCTCGATTTTTCAATACTTTTCTAAATTCTACATCAGATTTTACTCTGCTATAACTCCGAATTTGAATTCATAAGAAGTTTTAAAAATTTTCCTAAAGTAGATAGCTTTTAATAACTACCGTTGGCAATTAGGGAATACTGTTCATTATTTTTGTCTACAGAGAGTTGAACATGTTTTCAACTACAATTGGGTGGCAGTAAATGTTGAACCTGGGTATATTTACCGAGGGGGCCAAGAATGTACCTAGGGAACCACATTGACTTCATTAATGATACTCGGTAAAATATTTGAAATTACCAAATCTGTTCACTTTTACTGTAGCTTAAGGGGGAGTAAGATGAACTGCATTCCAGATACATTCTGATGCATCCAAATATTATGCTTTTAAACTGTTTCATGTGAAAAAAAAAAACTGGTTTCCTTATTTTTGTGATAGAAATCTGACAGACAAATGTAGTGATATACACCGTAGAAAGGAATAAGACTTTCATGTGCCAGTTCTTTCCTGTCGGTGGAAGTGTGTTTGTTGTAAGGATATTTAATGCAGTATAGGTAAAAAGCTTAACAATAACAGTAAAAATCTAACAACAATTGTCTCAACGTATCAGAAAATGGAGACATCCAGTCTCTTGTTTAATTATTTTGAGAGTTGATATTGCATTAAAAATATTTGTTACTTGATGCTTGATGCAAAGGAAGTTTCAAGGCCGTACCAGCAACCAAACGCATCCATTCTTAGCAAGTGAAATGGAAGGTATATATCAATTCTTCTTAATTAAATGAGATAGATTTTTAGTTTAAATAACACATTAATATACAATATTGTCATCCAACCAATTAAGATCAAAAGCTTTACAACTATCTGTACAATCATGGAGCAGTGGTCACCTAGATATATTAGCCAATTGAAATTCAATTAATTAATGGATAGAAATATGGAATAATTAATATGGTAATGTCTTTTAGGCAATGATGAAAAGCTAATGAATGAGTTCCTGAGTACATGGCCTCCTTTTAATCCTCAATGGGACAGAGTGGAAAGGGAACATATTCCTCTTCGGTCCTTTAAATATGCCCAAATTGTTGCCCAAGTGGAATCGTATGGTTTGTTTATATGACTCGATGCATATAATCTACTAACTTACCAGAAAATTATGAATAAATATAGCCCAGTGTCTCGGGATATATTAATAGTTTGATAAGGGGCATAATTTCTAACTAAAAAGTCTTGTAATTAATCATAAGTTCTTATATTTCGTTTTCACTTACATACTCTTGGATTGATTTTCAAATGCAGTGAGTGCATGACTAATGATATTATTTTTAAAAATAAATTTTTTTCAACTTTAAATATTAATAAGAGCTTTTTAAATTTACGTAATAAAAATAAGAGAATAGAGGAATCTAGGATATTGTTTTGATGAATAAAGAATAAAAAAGTAATATGGGAACATCAAAGCTCTGAAGTGTGAAGCATGTTTCCTGGGAATTGATGGTTATTGTTAAGTCAGCTAAAAAGATACACGTATTTAGTTCAAATTATAAATATCCTAAATTTTAACGGAAATTATGTTAGTTGTTCCAAAAAAAAGTGCATAATTCATTAAAACCATTATGTGAACTTTTAAGTCTCCGAGAACACATTTTTTTATATAAATAAATCTTAAAATATATCATCAATGTCAAAGGTCTTCGTTTTAAGTATGAAAAGATGGTCAAGATTTGTAGAATTTTCATATGTATGAGATATGATAAAGTACAAACCGTTAGGTTGAAATCAATTTCCTCCCTTTTTTGTATACATCAGGCTGGCCTTAACCCAACATTTCATCTAAAGTCCAGCAAGAAGTTGACTCTTAAGTAAATGTGTTAGTTAAAAAGTGCAAACGATTTCTCCGTGACAAATTGAGGAGAAAAGAAAAATGAGAGTATAATATAGTCTGGCTAATATGACCAAACTTGTTTAGTGCATATATCAATCAAATTGATCTGTTGGACTCGCATTCATAGAGTAGAAGTTAAAGATCAACTTCCAGAGAGTAACGCGTCTTAATTTGACCGTTCTGGTTTAAAAATCCCAATAGAGCACTAACTGAACATTCATAACGACTGTTACTCGACAATTGTCCAAGTATCAAAGTAAAACTGCACAGTTGCCCAAAAAGGAACAAACAAAGATTTGCATATACTTGATCAAAGACTATGCCAAAAAAGAAATGCATTATTAAATGTGATGATGTTCTTATAAGTTTATAAATTTTTTGCCTTTGTTTTTTAAACAAAAAATATATATATCTAGGGTGGTTATAGTTTACTGTGTGTGATTACAGTTTATTCCTGCTCTGCCTAGTGCCGTGTGTGTGTGTGTGTATCTAGTGTGGTTAACATCTTTGATTTTTATTTGTTCGTAAAGCTAGTATAATCATAAGCTTATTAAGTCTAATCTCTATTTCATAAAACTAATTATAAATATTGAATTATAATTTTTTATTCTGACTACTTCATGAGTCAAACGTGTAAGTTCCAAAGTAGTAATTTCTAGAATTAATTTTGTGTAATGTCGAAAAATAAGTAATTTTGGAGCTTTCTAAATTATTTGAGGCTAAACTTGTGTAAGCTTCATTCATCATTCTCTGAACTAATTAGTTTGTCCTGAAACATAAAAGAATTTTCACGATAACATGCCTTAGAAGATGATTCCATCAATTTTGTCATAATTGAATAGCTAATTAATTTGTGCCGACAATTCACAAATGTTTTTGAAAAAAAAAAATTGGTGACACGTTGGATTTATGAGGTTTATCTTCTATGTAGTTCTAATAAGAGCGGTAGGTGAAAGATCCAAGGATGGTGATGCTGTTGCTTGGTTTTTGCACGATAGTTTTTACAATAAAAATAAATATAGATTGCAACAGGCATAATATGTAAGATGGGGTTGGTAATTTTCCAAAAGATGAAATGAGAAAAGTTGTAATTAAACTTTAATGATTTATGTTTGTAGTGAGAATCTATAGTTAGCTAGCGGGTAAAATTTTGGGAAAAAAAATTGCGTGATATATATTTTTTTGAGCATCTGTACATATTATCTAGCTAGCTGTTTTAATTACTAAAGTTAAATATTTAGTTATTTTATTTACTTGTATTTACCCTCCATTTTTTTTTCATGCAATTGATAGATGGAAAATTATTAAAAGGACTTAAATATGGATATAGAGATGAACGCCAAAGTAGGCGATTAAAACAAATTATTCAAAATGTATTAATTAGAATTGGATATATTTGTATAAAGTTGAGTGACCTTGGAAAAGAAAATTTGTTAGCTAGATTAAGTTGTTACGTAATATATAATAATCACTGTAGGACTCCACTATTTGATGCAAAATAAGAAGAAACAATATTTCTTTTATTCTCATTGAAATGTACCCAAGCAAAATCTAATGAATGATGATTAATTAGATAGCATTGCACTTACTTGACAGGCGCAACCAATTATGACCTGACCAATCAACAGATTTCTTTGTGGTAAAGTGATGATGTGATATCTGTCCAAAAACCTGATTTGGATTGGTATTTGACAAGGCAAATTTAAAATCTGGATTTTTGTGCATAGAGTGGAAATTATCTGTATTTATCATTGGCTTGGTAGCTAGAATTTATTTTTTTTTTTAGAGAAGGGGCCCTTGAGCCTTTTACTAAAACTAAAAAAAAAAAACACTAAGAATTTGATTATATATATTAGTTTTCTCTCTGTTGTAACATTTGGTTTTGTAATGTTGAGAAGCCATCAAGGCCTTGATGTACTTCAGATGTGCAATGGCAAGCGAGAGGCTTTACTGGTCTCGATCTCAAATTTGATAATACCATTTTTTTTCAAGAAAATAGTTAAATTATTTTTCTTTCTTTTTTTTTTTTTTGTTAAAACTTGTTCTTTCTTGTAGCACGTCATGACACTATATTGTATATCAAAAGTTAAAATTTTAAAATTAAATTATTAATATGATATAAGAAATTTTTGTCAGGATGTATCACCAAATATCCTTAAGGAGACGCATCCTCATTTCTCATTCCTAATTAAAAAAAGTGTTGCTCTAAAAAAAAGTGCAATTTACGCTGTACTAAAAATATATAATAAAAATAAGAAAATCATTCTGAAACCATAGAGCATAGTACCATACAGTGCATACACAAGGAACCTATTCGCGTACCTTTTTGTGCATTGAATTTGAAAAAAGTACATCTTGAGGTCTTGGGGAAAAATGTGATTACAATTTCGCACTGAAATTTTCCTCAAAAAAATTTGTCACTGAAATAACTTATGATCGAAAATTGGTTTAATTTTGTTTTATTAAATCCATTTCGATTCATTCGTTTTGCTTTATTTATATTTTTTCAAGACTTGAAACTAGGCATACTTTATGCTGATTTTAATGTGCCTCGAGTGTGTTCAACCCATCACTAATTTAACTACTGTTATACTTTGTTTATATTAAACAATTCAATGGAGATATACAAGGAGTAGCCTCTATGCAGCATACTCCAATATATATTATTTAATGTTTTAGATTATTAATATTTAGTTCATGCTTTTATATTAAGGCCTCGAGGGTAGGTTTCGATCGATTAAAAATACAGTTAAAATTTATTATTTGAAATTAAAAGTTTTATTTCTAACAAGCTTTTAAAAAACTCTGTTTTAACGCCATTTTTTCCGAGATAACGGTATTTTGTATCCAACCGCACGAACGTCACAGAAAAAAACGACAGAATAACGTAACGCGTCATTTCCGTTTTTTCGGCGATTAAACACGTCATTTCTGTTTTTTCGACGACAAAAAAGATATTCTAGTTTTGCCCATGTTCATGGACCTTTTTGTTGACATATGCATTTTGAAATTTTTATACAATGAATAAAGTTTTGTACTTTAATATCAATAAACAATAATGGTGAAAATGTCAAGTTATCATTATTAGCTCAAATTTGAAGAATATAATACATAGAATATTATCAATATGAAGAATATAGACCCAAAATTATCACCGTTTTTTCACCGGAAAAACGCCGCACCATTAGATCAACTTCGGACCGTCATATCGAAAAAAACGCATTTTAAAAGCTTGATTTCTAATGATTAAGGATAAAATTTTTTGGATTACAAATGTTATTTTTAAACGATCTTAATGCTGAAATAAAATTTTAATTCGAGTATAATTAGATCATTTTTTAATCCTAATTAAAACATTGCTTGGTAACACAAAACCAATTTTATTCAAAGTATGGTGGTGACAAGATTCACCACAATTAGGCAAAAACAAGCATAAAAGTGGTAAGCGCCATCCTCTGTGAAGTAGATAAGCAATAAATGAACACAATGTCAAAACCATTTAATTGTAGAGAAGCAAGCATAACAAATTAACAACACATCACATGCATGTGCAAGGATAGAAGCGGCATTCCTCACATTACACTTACACCCGCCCCACCACCGCTCATTAAATTTTAGGATCTACTAGGAATTGCCAGATGGGTAGGATACAAGATATTCTTAGGTCCAATGCCATCCTTACAATTCCTTTTACAAATATGTGCAATTTTTAATATCCATAATTCCAGATATATGCATTAACAATAGGCTTTTCTTGTATTATTATTTATTAATTAACGACTGTCTGTACATTTTATCTAGCTAAGTAACAAAAAATGTTGTGACCTTAATTTACCGAAATTAATTAATAACAAAAGAAAATCACAAAATATGGTTTAAATCAGTTATCAGTTTATAACGATAAATTTCTGTTTTTTTTATTTAATTTAGGTTTTATTTGATGAGAATTAAGCCACGAGAAAATCGATGTAACCTTGTGCTACCTAGTACAAAATTAATTTAAATCTTGTACTATTTTTGTCAAATGAGACTCCCATGTTTGATTTTTTGGAAGGTTCATATTTATTGACGACATGTGCGATGACGTATCTTGTTCTATTTAGTAACAAGCCGAAGGCAAACCCACCGTTTATTGTTACTTTAATTTGTTAGTGATGACTCAGTGTGACAGTGTCCTTTATTTTCTTAATTTTACATGCAGAGAAAGCAATGCATACCATATCTGATATCTGAAGGCTTTTATTTTCGTTTTTGCATTTTGGATCTTAATTAGTATTTTGTTTTTTTTATAAGCAAATCGAGAGATTGTAAATCAAGATGCTAAGGCTGTGGTCCTAAAGCGAGGAGGGGGAGACAAGGCGACGGGACATTAGGGGATGACAAATGAAGCTCACTCCCTAATCCCGATTAGGGATCTAGAGTAAAGTCTTCGTCGATATGTCTCTTATCTCCTTTTTTTTTTTTTTTTTTTTTTTTTTCTAAGGCTAGATGGTGATAATCACACCAGCAAAATATAAAATAAGAAAATAAAGGTTATAAGGTATTTACAAAATAAAGATCTATCTCTTATCTCACTGTGTGTCATCCCCTATCTCATCTAATCTCTGTTGTGCCGTGAGTAATTAATCTCGCGTCGGTCATATTGATTAGTTACTCTTCGCCTCACCTCCTCTAATCTCCCCTCGGTTTTCTCGTTCTGAAGCACAACCTAAAATATAATGAATTCATATTAATTTTTTCATACTAAAATTATACATATATCTTTGTATTTGTTTTTCTATCAGTGTTTTCAATATTGTACCAGATACCAAAAAAATTTTAGTAATACCAAAAATCAAAATAGTGATTGAAATGTCAATATCTGGTATTGTGAGAAAAGATACCGAATTTCGGCTATCTGATGGGTAAGAGCGCCGGTATAGTATTAAAAACACTTTTTTAAAGCTGAACTAGTGCTTTAAATGCAAGTGGTTAATAATTGCATGCATCAGATCCAAGTAGTTACTAAAATTGTTGTTGAGTTGTTTTAAAGTAACTGAAAGGTGTTTAATTTTTCTTTGGCCGCTATATATATATTGCTATTGTGGTTACCGGCCGGTGACTTATAGCTTGCAATTGTATCACTTAACTTCTGCCTTCGAGTCTTGTCATTATTCAGGCCAACTTTTATTAGTAATAATGCTCTCATTAAATCATTATACAGTTGATTAGTACTATAAAAACAGAGAAGCAGAGCACAATTCCAAGTCATGCATAATTAGTGTTTTCAAGTGCAATTGAGTAGTCTCTATTTTGAATAGGAAGAGAGATTTTGTTGTCTCATCTTAGATCTCGTTTTCTTAATAGATTCTCAATTTATTACAAGCAGAAACCACATATAAGATAACCAATCAATTAATTTAAATTATTATTGCAAACATACAAATGTATAAATTAATTATTATTTGTACTGTATGACACTGGGCCTAGCTTCACTGAAGACTCTAAGCATCATTTAATAGAACTTGCCACCATGTCTCCATATTCCAAGTATTTTCCATTATTAGTTGACTCTTTGACAGAGATTGGCAATTACATTTGTTTTATTGTTTTGCGAAGATGGAAATATATTAGAAAAGGTTGAAAATCAATTAACAATTAAAATATTTGATAATTTCGATAATCATTAATTATTAAGTTACTTTTTAAAAAATAAAAATCTAACATGTAGATTGTGTTCCACATCATATATCTATATTATTGTGCATAAATTATGTAACTATTAAAATGTTATTATTGTTTAAAGGAGCTTAAAAATTCATGCTTGTCCTGTTTTTTAGGATCTCTGTTATATAGAGTTATAGACCGTATGATGAAGAATTGAAAATTTTACATGATAAAAGACCACACAGGTTGGGGACCTCTCTATGACTCTATATCGATCTATCTATCTATCTATTCATGCTCTTTAATTTGTGTGAAGTACTTCGATTTGCGGCTTGGCTAATTGGCTTTGACTATTTTGTCAATTCATCGAAATTATTTGAATGCATTCGTGTCGCCCAATTATTTGAGATCCACGTTCAACTCGTATAAACTTCAAAATTTTAAGTCAAGGTTGATTTTTATGGCTCCTAGTGAAGTGTGATTTGTGTGTCAGTGGATAAGATCATGAAATGTCGGTTGTGCTGATGGGATTTTGTTCTCTCCAATACTATTCTGAAAAGACAAAATATTTATATTGCATTCAACAAAGCTAATTATATATTTTTTTAGATTAGTGTTATTTGAATATACGTATTAATAATAATTAAAAAAAAATTATTTGGACCTAGTACTTAAATTTGCCGCCAAATAGATGTTTAGATAATTCCAAGTTTCCAACCTTCCCGTAACCCATAAGTAGGGGAATGACCCCAACGTGTGCTAGATTAATTCAGATGTAACTACCGATAAATATTTATTCTAAGGCTGCCTTTGAATTTTTAAACTAAAAAAAATCGTTGTAAATCTGACAACGAAGTTTACTTGTGAAGTTGTGAACCAATGATCTTAATTTAATTTTTAAATGTTTAATAAAAAGATGGGGCTTGACCCTCATTTTTGTTTCAAAAAAAATACTTGAGAGTTGAGATAAAGGTGTAAGAGACCGAGGAGATAAAAACATAACACGCAACAGTTATTTTATATCCAATCAACTGTTTTCTTTGGCGCATGGACGAATACAGCGTATTTAATTTATGCATAATTTCTACTTTTAGCCACCAATTTTTTTATTATTCCCAATAAAAGACAAGGAAAGACGCGTCCAATAGTTGGAGGCCACTGGCGAATGGCTGCTGAGACACTGAATAAAATTAAAAAATAAATAAAACTGATACACTGAATAAGAATCTCTATCATCATCATGGTCCCTGCTTCAGAAAAATAATAATAAAACTAAATAAATATAATTGTTTCCTTTTATTTAAGCTTAATAAAATGGTCCTGGGTCCTTGCTTCCGTCTTTCGATCCTATCTTGTGATGCAAATCTCAAAATCTCCTTTTCTCTTTTGAACATGGAAAAATTTGTATTTTAAAATTATGACAAGTGGATGTAAATGAAAATTTTCAAAATTCGTGCGCCAACGAGATTATTCTCTTAAGAGAATCATATTTTTTTTTAGGCATTATTAAGGTTGAGATCAAGTACATTACCTCACCAAAGAATAAAGATCACCCAGGTACTCTCTGTATGGATTAGAATTGTATCTTAAAATAAACTTTTTTTACTCGTGTACAATCAATCATAAAATTTATATAAGCACCGGGGTCCTAAATATAAATATGTACTTACAAAATTATTTATTAAATTTTTTTTTTTAAAAAAAAAACTTACACCCTATAAACATATGCAATTTTTTTTAAAAAATATACTAAAAACCTATACAATTAAAGATAAAATACGGTACAACATACAGAAAAATTTACATCAAAACAAAAATATATATTATTTGAAAAAACAATTTACATTTTAGACATCAAATATATTTTATAGTAGTTACAAAATGAATCGAAATCACTTTTTTTTTTTTTTGGCAAATTTAAATATTGATTAGATTAATTAAAGGCAGAACAGTGGCTGTCAGAATGAGATCTCTGTAAAAATACAATCACGTGATACTTTTTTGGATTTCTAAATTCTTACTGCTTCTCCCTCTTCCAAATAAAAAGAAATAGCTTAGGTAAGTGAGTCTGTGCCAAATAGATTTGCTTTTTGCCATGCTCTCCTGTTCACCTAAACTTAACCCTCTATCTATCTTTAACTTGCGTCTCTATCGCCTCTCTTTAAATCCTGGTTGGCGCTACTTTTTCGTTTTTTGTCTTTATGTTAGGTTTGCAAAAGAAGGGAAACTTTGATTATCCACTTGTTAAACTTTAATTTGCTTGCAGCCTTAATCCCATGCAAGAAAGAATTGAAATAGATCCTCTTTATCTTTCAAGTTCTGTTGGTATTGTTGTACTTGTCCATAATTATAAATGCCATGTCGCTGCAAGAAATGATAAACACAGGGTATTGGAAATACTTTTGATTGTTTATCTTAAAAAATGACCAAAAATATTCCTTAATTAAGATTCGTGCCATGTGTCACGTTCCATTAAGGTGAATTATTATGGATTACAGCGGTTGTCCAACGGACGCTTGTAGACTGGAAATTTAGTAATGGCAACGGAAGATAATGTCTTCATAAAATTATGAAAATATATTTCTAATTATTATTTCTCATAATATTTTCAAAATATGTCCATTCGGTGTACCGAGGGAGTATTTGACAAGTGAAGTGAAATCTAAAGCGAGGTAGATGCTAAATCGCTATAAAGCAAAGGTTTAAAAGTAATATTAAATAATAAAAAGGGTCAAATTATCCTCACATATTGTAATTGGATGAAAATAAGAATTATAAAAAATTGATAAATTTGGTGTATTCAGAGCATCCTTACTTTACTTGTAAAACGGTATGTAAGAGTGAACCATTCTTATTCACTTGACATTCAAATATACAATGTGTAAATGTTCATGAATTTTTTTTCTCACCTTATTATGCTAAGTTTACTTTTTATTAATAAAACCTAGTAAACTACTCTTCAAAGAAAATAAAAATTGTATACCTTCTTGGAATGGTTATCATAATTAGAGACTTGCAAAACTGGAGAAGTCGAAAAGAATATTTGAAGAGCTACGCAGCTACTCTTTCTGAGTGATCTTACTTTTGTCGTACATGTCGGTGCTGAAAATTTTTGTCTCTCAGTGATCCTACTTTATTTATTTCCCGAGCCCTACAATTTTTTCATATATAACTAGATAAAGCGCAAGACGCGGCGCAAGAAAGAAGACAAGCTTTTTACTATTTTCTAATTTAATTAGCTTATCTAGATGACAAAAGACCGTTCATATTTGATTAGGCAAAAAAGAGCAAGTTAATATTTCTACAAAAAAAAATTATGGATTTTTAACCTATGTTTCTCCATGGATATGTAAGAAATTAGCACATTTAAAATTCTTCTTGATGGTCATAAAAGATAAAAAGAATAGCAAAATGAATAAAAAAAAATACCCACCTCATTAGATTTTAATGCCTACCAAGAGATGACATATAAATAATACGATTAAATTATACATTTTATTTATATCATTATTTGGTTTTACTGCATAATTCAAGTTTTAAAATATGCTAACGTGGCAATGGAGACAAATGGGCATCTTAATTTTTCCAAACTTCCGGAGGCATATATGTAATAACAATTTAGCTTAACTTGGAAATTTGTTCATTTGTACAAATTAGCGCCGTGGAATTTCGAGCCCGTCTCATTCAATATTTTGTTTTTCGTACACTCTTCGTATTAGATTAAAGAAAGTTATATGATGCTTTTGCAGTACTAATTTTTCTAAGACGCGTTTCGACAAACATACGGCAGTTCAATGAATGTTTATCAATCTGAACTCGAATCCAAAGTTAACAAGGACAAAATAACATGAAAGTTAATGAACCACAAGATTTTAAAAATAATAAAAGTGATTACCTGTTAGTTGGGCACCTGATTTTTGTCTTCTTCAAATTCCATAAGAGTATATGACAAATTTATTATCATAAATTTATTACACAGTTAATTAACTGTACAACTGAATTTATTTACCTACATTAACAACACAATTATCTAGTTTATTAATCTGTATAAGAATCAACTGTATGCAAGAGTGAATTACCATAATATTTCTGTATGGGAAGAATTGGAGATAATTCATGAATAGTGTGACATAAATGTATGCACATGGTATATCCAGTGTTCAAAAATTTCAACAGGATACAACTGTACACATCATTTGTGTTTCCTGATTTTGCAACTCATCACGATTCATGTTATAAATTCATAGCAAACGTGTATATACGAAGAGTCGAAGATAGTATTAAATACAAGTAGTACTTTCATGGGAAAGGATTACCCATAAATGTTAGGGCGGCTCTGATCGAAATAATGTTTAAATGGGTTTTGAATTCAATCTAGGAGAAAAAAAAAATAGAGATGGTTGCAAATTGAAGTTTTGCTGATATTTGATAAGATATCTTAAAAGCAATATAGGAATTCGCTTAGGAGAATTTAAAAAAAAAACCCCAAAATTTATCTAATTTACCAACCATAACACCATTTGAAGAGTCCCATTTTTTTTTTTCTGAGTTTACGTATAATTTTTATTTTTTTGAGAAAAGTTTACGTACAATTTCATGTGACAAAATAAACATTTATGTAAACTTTAAAACCAAGAGAAACGAAACCAAACACTCCATGTGCTTTTCATCGCCGAATCGTTCCAACAAAAAAAAGATTGTACGTAGCTTCTTGGATTCCATTTTGCTCTCACCATGCTTCTTGCATGTGGAGGATCTCTCTCTCTCTCTATCTACTCATAAAAATAAGATATATATTTCTCTCGCACCACTTCTGACAAACATGCTTGTTGTACTCTGTTTTTATCTTAAGTTCAAAGAATATCATGTTCTAATCATGGTCATGCCAATAAATTTTGTCTGTTTTACATTAGTCAACTTCCCTGTTTATTTACTCGAAGACTTCTACATGCCATGAATTTTTGTTTGGCTCCAAACGAAGAGTGCAGATTTTTGCACTTTTGACTCCTTTTAGCAGTTCGTGAGTAGCCTAATTTAATTTGCTGGTAAATAAATTATTTTCTATACAATTTGAGATTTTCTCCTTTTGATGTTTTCTAATTTAGTTTTGCTTTAACCGTTTAAGAGAATGTTTTCAAGCATGAAAACATATATTTAACAAAGAAATATGACAAAATATTAACTAAAAAAATGCTCAATGCAAGATAACATGACATTAACATGCATGAAATTTACAAGTGTATTTCAAAAACTATCTTCATTGTCTGAAATTAAAATGTTAATTAAGCAGAAACTAATTAGGCAACATTTGTCCTTAAAAGCTTCTTCTCTGATATGATTATGCAAATTTAGCCTGAAAAGGTGTACTAGACCAAATCGTTGCCCTTTATCGCTATAATGTTACATAGAGAGAGTGAGTGCTATCATATTATGGGCCAATAAGAGATTTGATTATGCCGTGATATCATTGATATGGGTCAACCGTGGGTACACTAGCCGAGATTTGTAAACCTTGCGTTCCATTCTTCGACGCGTTTCTCTTTTTTCTTATCGTTTCCTTTAAATCTACTTACGATATGGGCTCTCTTTTTATGGGCTTTCTTTCAGTGCTCTGGAAATTAGTTCTCTTTCTATGGGCTTTCTTTCAGTGTTCTCGAACTAGTTTAATCATTTTAATGAAATTCAGTATACTTCATTAATTTATTTTAGTGATTTATTTTAACTTTACAAAAATTGAATTACTTCATAAGATTAATTGGGTATATCTTTGAGTTTTTGGTAATATTTTATTGGATAGATTTAGTAAATCTAATAAAGTTTTGCTTTTTAATGTCTTTATTAATATGACGATAACTTAAGCGAGCTCGGCACAAAATTTGACGCGATGCCTTGTCGCCAAAAAAAAAAAAAAATGGTGGTGAACAAAAGAAGTGCGTCAACAATCATGTTCGGGAAAAAATGCCAAAAAATGAAGAAAAATAAAAGAAATGGAGAGAATTTTTAAAATTTAATTCATCATTATTGTAAGCTCAAAAACACCTTCTTCGACAGTTGATTCCATAATGTTCCTTTTTTGTTTTCTCATACGCAGGACAATTTGTTGCTCGTTGGAAAATTAAAAATCTCAATTCTTATACGGTACTGAAGCTGCTCAACTGCTATCTGGATATATCATATTCTAATAATTATCGTTAAAGAAGTTCAATTATTCTATTGTATTTTTCATTTATATTTTGGTAACGATCTTTTGCACTCTGAATGCACAAAATAGTAGAAAGAATAATAGCCGCTCGCTCCCTCGAACAGCCGCGTTTGAGAATTCAATTTGACAACTCCAAAGCCGCAGAATAACTAGCCCAAAACCAGTTTCGGCCCCAGGAAACATGTATCCTTTTTCTTCTTCCAGAAAGATTTTATTGCCTGGTAATCATTTCTTCTTTTCCAAGTAAGGAAAGCAAAATGGAACTATGATTTGATTTTTTGGACTTAATTGCTCATGGCAACATGGCTTTTCTTTGCCCGAAACTGTGTTCTAAAGTAATTGAGAAATAGCCAACCAAATCTCTTTTCTAATTGCAAATTTATTATTTCGATATGAATTTTTATTTTTTATGGACGTATAAAATTTATGATATTTTAATTAGAAAAAATCTTCCGTAGATACAAATTCGGAACCAGATATTAAACATACTCATTTATTTTTAAGAAGCGTTAATTCATTATAGATCATGAACGGTTGTGATTAAAATCTAAATTCTATATCCATGTATTTTTTTTAAAAAAATTGTTTTAACTAGATTATGTAAGTTCAGAATTAGCTTAAGATGGAAACTTCTTTTTATTCAATGATAGTGTATGGCAATAATAATTTTTAATATTTTGAAATAGTATATCATTTTTAAGTTTTATGTGTTCTCAGTATTACTTTACTAGACGTAAGCAGATGGAAAATTATAAACTTAAACTAAAAAACTAAAACCAAACATTAAAGTTTACAACTAATTATATATTCATCTATTAAAATTATTTTATAATTTTCATTGGGGTCTATGAAGAAATTGACTATTTAGTCTAATGTTTATATTCTTTCTAATTCTTTTGATTTTCCTCCATTTTGTTCCCTTTCCTTTGACATTATAAGAATTGTTTTTTTTCCACTATAATTTGTTTTTCCATAACATCTTACGTCACATGATCATTATTTCTTTTTCTCATCTTACATTTCAAATAAAAAAAAATTTAGTTCAATATGCTGGTTGCATGCTAGAAAAATGTGAAAACACGTTTTTTTTTTTTCCCAAAAATAAAACATGATATGTCTAGTATGGATGGCGATGGATCTCGCCTCTCTAGAAACGTAGGTATAAAATTTACAAAAGACGTATTGAAAAAAAAAAAAAAATAGAGACACGCAAATATAATAGAGCTTTGGTTTGAAAATTTGAACTTTTTTCCAATAAAAAAATTTAAACAACCAACAGTACATTGTTGATTGTTGGAATAGTTTTAAATAGCATCGTATACTTTTTTTTTTTTTGAGGTTCAAAATAAGTATGAAAATTCTTGTATTTTTGTTTCAGAATTTAGTAATCGTGTAATGTTTAAATACACAAAGATTATAAAAAAGCTATAATCTATGCAGAAAAATGGAAAACTGAAAGCAAGACATGACATGGCCGGATGATCATGCAATCAGGGCATGTAAAATGCTACGAAATGCTAAATTTCACAGTTTGCCACAAAACATCGTGTATAGTTACACTTTCACTTATACAATATGATTGGCACTTCACAACATGTTACATGAGACCGGCAGTTATTTTTCAGTATTTTTCTTTGTTTTTAGATTTTGTATTGATGACTGTAAAAAATTATTAATAATAATAATTGTTTAAATTTTGTACAAAAGTATAAACCAAAGAAAAAATAACACAGAATTATTTTCATACTGTCGATAGCAAGTGTGTGTGTGTGTATTTCCCTTTGTTGAAACTTGAAAGTGATGACTCAATTAATAGAACAATAAAAAACTACTTAAAAAATTAGAAAAAAAAAAGAGTTTTACTATGATCATAAGTGACCACAAGCAATATGCTATGTGACAACCATAAATGAATATTCGCCTCTATGCACCTATGACATGTTTTATCGTGTCATGTTAAAACAATTTTACTTGAGTTGCTAATTTTTTGTCGAAAGCAGTCGTGACGCATAAATTAGTATGTCATATTGTCCTGTGATGCTCCATTTATGACACCATATATATCCATATGGTCACTGTAACATTTGTAGCGGAACCGATCAAAACGTGCCATTTTTAATTATCTACAAATAACGTATGTAACTTACGTATTGAGGAGGGGGTCAGAAGTTAGCACAAAGCAGGTAATTTAAGCTTGATATTGTACAGAAAGCTTCACCAAAGGTAGACACAGAAGATCCAACCATTCGTCGCCGAAAGACAGCACGACTTTTCAAAATCATAAACAGAGAACAGTTCACAAATCAAGAAGAACGCTCAGACTAGGCAATAGGCGTTTAATAAAGAAAAAAAGGAAAAAACGCTCAGACAAAGATATGCACGGACGAGATTTAGCCGCTCTGGGTCACTATAGCCTCCAGATTCGTGCAGATCACATGCAAACATTTCTGCGAAACGTCCCACGGCTGCGTCTTGTTAAAGCTCTGTACGGATAACGTAAGCCCATTGGTAAATCATTGTCGCTGGGTTCAAGACATCCCTATCATCCCATCCTCTATTATTTTTTGAAATTGTACAACATTCTATAATTTCACAACTTAAAAGCAATGCATAAAGTAAATTTTAAATATGCACAATAATTTTTTTAGCATTCAAGTCTTTGATAGATTTTTTGTATACTTTTGGATTTTTATGTATTAGAATTTTAGATGGCTGAAGAACGTTGAACGAAAATTTAAATTTAATGGACGAAATGTTTGAGATTGTGAGCACAAGCATTCACTATCTCATTTTCGAA
Source organism: Rhynchospora tenuis (assembly GCA_027725995.1). NCBI lineage: Eukaryota > Viridiplantae > Streptophyta > Magnoliopsida > Poales > Cyperaceae > Rhynchospora > Rhynchospora tenuis. Next base: position 82,107,767 of record CM050889.1, read on the forward strand.
AATTGAAGATATAAATGCTATTTTTATTTTGCCCTAATAATTTTTGTAACCATTTAAATGATGTAATTTGTCACAATAAATTCCAACAATTATACTAAGTTGACCTTTAAAACGGTCCCACTTATGACCTTAATCTGTTACAAACCTGTTTAATTTATAAGTAATGTGAGTCAATAATATAATTTCTTGTGAACAAATTCGTATGAAAAATAACAGAGAAATTGGCAAGTATCTACATCATGGTACCGCTGTTTCTCATAGAATTTTGTCGCTGATTTCTACGTCGGTGTCCATTCCTCACATCGGTCCAACTAGGCCACGACGGAATACTAAAAGGGAAATTAAGAAAAAGAAAGACAAAAAAAGAATATTATCCAAACAGAAATTTAAAATATTGCTGTGCCAAATAGCTGTTGGAATCAACAAATATTATTTGTTGAAAACATAGTGTAAAATAATAAAGAAAACATAAACTAATTTTTGATGGATGTAATTTTTAATTTCCATATAAAAATGAGTAATGCTCGCACGAACTATACTAATCCTTTATAAAGACATATTTGATCGAAATTGTTTTTTTAATTTATTATATTGAATAAGACCAGTTCAGTGTCTTGCTTATTCTACCGGATGACATGTATATAATAAACACAAAAAAATAATTGCATTTGTTAAATTTTCTATGTAGAAAAAGAGAAAAACACATACGGAATTCTTGATGGACCCTAAAAAATTCTATCTAAACCTTTCAACAAGAAAGAGACAATATGTCAAATTTAATATAACAAGAAACAAATTTTAATTTTATATCATATAAAATAATAATAGAAACAATTATTTTCAATGAAGAGGTATATCCAGTTCTAGAAAAATGGAGACGATCAAATAATAAATAACCACTCCAAGTCTTATATATTAATTATGTAATAATGCAATCTCTAATCACTAATCACTCCTAAGAAAGCTCTAGTCTTTACTCCTTTCTTTCCCGGCTGCTACACTGAATAAATTCCCACTCACCAAAGAAAAAAGAGCCAAAAAAAAGAGAGAGAAAAAAGAGAAAAAAGTATGGAAGATGACAAGCAGAGTCGCTTAACGCGCCACGTACCAGGGACACTGGGCCGCCACGTGGCACGCCGCCTAGTGCAAATCGGCGTGCGTGACATCTTCGGTGTACCAGGTGACTTCAACCTCACGCTCCTTGACCACCTCGTCGCCGAGCCTGGCCTCAACTTCATTGGCTGTTGCAACGAACTCAACGCTGGGTACACTTCATCATTCTTTTTTTTTTTTTTTTCTGGTACAAATTTATGGTTTAAGTTGATGATTCTAGTACTTGTGTGTGGTTTGTGGGTTTGGTACCTGATCTGATCAAGTACTGTGTTTCAGTTTTGTATCAATTCTTTGAGCTTAACGAGAGATGATCCTGTTATTTTGACTAAATTATGGTAGCTATATAGTCAATTCTATTTTGGATCACAAATAGTATAAAAAAAATAGTGTTTTACTGGGCATGTATCCCTTTTCTCTTAGGATTTTGTTTTGAATCTTTATAGGTATGCGGCTGATGGGTATGCACGGGCGTGTGGTGTTGGTGCATGTGTGGTCACATTCACTGTTGGTGGTCTGAGTGTGATAAATGCCATTGCCGGGGCGTATAGTGAGAATTTGCCAGTGATTTGTATAGTTGGTGGTCCCAATTCGAACGATTATGGCACAAATCGAATTTTGCATCACACAATCGGGTTGCCGGATTTCTCCCAGGAGATGCAGTGCTTCCAGACTGTCACATGCTATCAGGTACTTATTACACCTGGAAGAGTTGGGATTTCTCATTTTTAGCTTGTGGCTATCTGGTTACACCTTAAGATAATTTCAATTTTTTAATATCCTCCATTATGCTATCTACTGCTATATGCTTCAGGTTGGTATGTCTACTACTGTAATTTCAGGTACAACTTTGAAATTGTACTACTTTACTCTCATGGGCAATAATGATATAGTTCTTGTAAAAGATCTCTTTGTATTTCAAAGAAGGCCTATCTGAGTTTTAGTATTGTATGCATAAATGGGGAACCCTTTGTTTCTTCAGTCCTGCTCATGACAAGTAGATATCTTTTTTCATCCCCTCTGGCCCCTCCCCTTTCTTAGGGTTCCTTTTTGTTTCTTTTTGGTTGTTCTGGTGGTTAATTTAACTACTAGTATGTTTTAAGAATTAAGGTTATTAACTATAAATGTGTTTCTTTTACCTTTTTCAAGGCTGTAGTGAACAACTTGGAGGATGCGCATGAGCAAATAGACACTGCTATATCAACTGCATTGAAAGAGAGCAAGCCAGTATATATCAGCATCAGCTGTAATCTGCCTGCTATCCCACATCCTACTTTCAGCATTGAGCCTGTTCCCTACTTTCTCTCACCAAAGTAACTTTCTCTTTTTGCGTCATTTATCTTTAATTCTCTTCTGTGCAGCTTAAAAAAAAAAAAGTTAATAGTGCTCGTAGTGCACTAATACGTTTTTTTTTGTTTTTACCACCAAAATGATGACTAATTGTGGAAAACAAGTTTTATTAAAGTAAAAATTCCAAATAATCACAAGAGCCATAGAAATCTGACTGAGTATGTTTTATCACTATAATAAAATATAAATAATGCAGGGTGAGCAACCAGCTGGCATTGGAAGCAGCAGTCGAGGCAGCTGCCACATTTCTGGGTAAAGCTGTGAAGCCTGTTTTGGTGGGTGGGCCCAAACTTCGTGTTGCCAAGGCCCAGAAAGCCTTTGTACAACTCGCAGATGCATGTGGTTACCCGGTAATATTATCCAGCTAATTTCTCTAAATCATAAGAGTGAAGGGAGTCTATTTTTCTTATTCAAACTGTAGTAGTTTTCATTGAGGGTTTGGCAGATTCAGAATTGTTTCAGCATGTGGTTAGAAATTAACGTAATTCTATATTCACCAACCATTAACTATCTTTCTGGTAGATTTAAAATTGGCTCAACATGTGGTTGGAAATTGACTGGTTTCCTGCAAACTCATCTGAAATTTATTCTACATTTGCAAATCAGATACTGTGTTTCTAAATGTGCTGCTAGCACCCAAAATGGTTTGTTTAATCAAATTGTATATGTCCCTAGGATAGGGGCTCTAATATAATTTTTTTCTGTTAAATATTGACAATTTTGCTCTTCATGCCTTAAAAAATTACAACACAGAGAGAAATTAGTATAGGTCAAATCAAACAATTCTATTTTGCTATTTGTCCTGTGGATAGAAGGCATGAAAAAAAAACTGTAATCTTATCTCAACAGATATGGCTAACTTTCTTTTGGTTTTTCTTTTAACTGTAAATAGGTAGCAGTGATGCCATCTGGGAAGGGGATGGTACCAGAACACCACCCACAGTTTATTGGCACTTACTGGGGTGCTATCAGCACGAACTTCTGTGGGGAGATTGTTGAGTCAGCAGATGCATATCTTTTTGCAGGGCCCATCTTTAATGATTATAGCACCGTCGGGTACTCACTATTGATCAAGAAGGAGAAGGCAATCATTGTTCATCCTAATAGGGTTACCATAGGTATGTTCAGCCTAATAGGTGACCTAATAAGCAGATTCACAGATCTGGGACCAGTGGCCAGTAAATATGCTGACACGCGCAACAGTTACTGTAGGTCCATAGTTAAGTACAAACAAGAAAAGCTTTGTTTTTTCAGACTTGACTGGTAAGGTAAAAAAAAAATGTATTCCATACTATTTCTGGTCTTTGGTTTAATAGTTTGGTGCATGAGTTTTAAGTACTCCACTGGCACTACTAATCTGGAAGCCCTAAGATATGTGATGAATGCCAATCTATATATAATAAATCTGACAGATAAGAGGCAAACAAATGTAGGTAATGGACCATCATTTGGCTGGGTGTTCATGGCCGACTTCTTCACTGCTCTTGCTGCAAAAATCAAGAAGAACACTACGGCACTTGAGAACTATCACCGAATATATGTACCACCAGCTGTGCCTCTCAGAAATGAAGACCATGAGCCTATTCGGGTCAATATCCTCTTTAAGCACATCCAGGTCCGTTTTCTCTATTGGTTCTGGCACTTGTTTAACTTTTTGTGTTTTGGTTAATGGTACGTCCACTTGTGCTATATCACCTTTATTATTAGAACTGTAGAGTGTAGACACATGCTTGTCAGGTTAGGTAACTGAAATGCACCCCAGCTATTATGAAATTCTGCTGATTTATTTCCATTTTATATCAGTCAATTCTAGTACAAATGTTATGCCATAACCATTAAAATTCTTTTATTGGTTGTCTTATTCTTATTATATTTTTAGTTACTTATTTGTTTCTCTTGTGAATGGAGTAGAATATGCTAAATGGAGAAAAAGCGGTTATTGCTGAAACTGGAGACTCGTGGTTTAACTGTCAGAAGCTTCGCTTGCCTGAGAATTGTGGGTAAGTTTAAAGGAAAGAGAAAAGAATGAACTGGAATTGAGGTGTAAATTCCTTGGAATATTTTCCTCAAAAAAAAAAAAAAAAATCTTTGGAATATTAAAGTACCTACTTATAATGTTGCAATGTGCAATCATTGATGAGATAAGTTCTTATTAACCCAACATGCCCTGCTACAATTCCTTACCTGTAACTTGTATTGTCAAATAATTACAAAAGGTCGGCTCGTAACCCAATAGTAACCAAATGCCATCATTGGCTTTCTTTATTTAAGTGATTGAAGAGAGAACACCAAATTCTGTGGTTGAAAGATTAAATAATTTTTTAACAAAAGCATATACAAAAAATGTGTTTACACAAGAAGCTATATCAAGACCAGTGGCGTTCTATCAAAAATTGAATTTCCATTATAATTTGGAAGTTGATTCTAATGGGATCTTTCAGAAAATATTAGATCCAGTTCCAACTCGATAATTTGGTTGTTCCCCGTCCTAATTTGTCAGTCCATATCTTTTTATGACAGTAAACAGATACTTTTCTGTAAGTTATTTAATTTGGTAATATTTGGGATAGATACGAGTTCCAGATGCAATATGGCTCAATTGGGTGGTCTGTTGGTGCCACTCTTGGCTATGCTCAAGCTGCTCAAGATAAACGTGTCATAGCTTGCATCGGGGATGGTAGCTTTCAGGTAATAACACTTGTGAACGCACTCACACTATGTAAATTCCAAATTTACAAGGAATATACATAAAAATGCTTTCTTAATCTACACAGGTGACGGCACAAGATGTTTCGACTATGATAAGGAACAGCCAAAAAAGCATCATATTTCTCCTAAATAACAGTGGTTATACAATTGAAGTAGAGATACATGATGGCCCGTACAATGTGATAAAGAATTGGAATTACACTGCTCTTGTAGAAGCCATGAAAAATGGAGAAGGCAAATGTTGGACCTGCAAGGTAATTCCTGAAATCCATCTCATATTTAGATACTTTCCTAATTAATCCCTAGTATATTTTATGATGATGACATGCTAGTGGCCTGACACATTTTTTCTATGGTTAATCAAACATCGACATGCTCTACAAACTTGCCAAAATGGTTAATTGAACATTGACATATTTTTATTTTTTTCGTTTTGTTCACACATGATCTACTCTGTCTTATTTTATATTATTTTATTTTATATTAATCACTTTAGTTTCTATTTCTTAATATTGGAGTTGAAAAATTTCTTAACTCTGTGTGAACTATTGTTCATAACTTCATATCAACATACTTATCTATGGTCTCATAAAGGAGCTAAATTCATAGTTTCTCTTCTCTGGCACATGAATTTTTAAACAGGTACGCACAGAGGAAGAATTGCTAGAGGCCATAGAAACTATAAATGGAGATCAAAAGGATAGTCTCTGCTTTGTTGAGGTGATTTTGCACAAAGATGACACTAGCAAAGAGTTGCTCGAGTGGGGCTCTAGGGTTGCAGCTGCGAATAGTCGTCCCCCAAATCCTCAGTAGTTGAACAATGCACCTGAAATTGTAAATTTGAAGGGAAAAGAAACTAGCAACTCTGCTTGGAATAAATTTTAGCCTCGTGTGTAAATGCGTAATAAGAGACTAAGTAGGGCAAGCCTTGATGGCAATTTTCTTCTGTTGCTCTGTACTACTTTGGTTGCTTATCTTGCTTTCAATCCAAACTACAGAAACATTTGAGAACTCTTTCAGGTTAGTAATGAGGCAATGGATAATTAACAAGGACATTTTAGAACTAATGTGTGGTTAGATGTGTATCCAAAGTCGACTTAAAAAGATGTCAGCAAATTTGTGCAGCATTATACCAGCGATTCACTCCCTGTCTGGGTTGGATGACCATATCTTGCCATTATTCTCTCTTACCTTATATAATTCAGAAAGCTCAGATGATATCGCAGGACTTCTCCATGTTACAAAATCAAATATTCTGGGCAACGTTATTAAGCCGGACTTTCATCTCATCTAATTTAATTTTGCTGTGATTTTTGTTTTCAGTGGTTAATTTATCACCCGTGCTTTATTTTCCGAAGTTGAGAGATTTTCTAGAAAAGTGCATTGTGGTCTGGTTGAAAGCTTGAAAGAACTGTAACCAAATATTGTTTCCTTAGATCCATGTATGGTAATTCGAATGGACTGTATAAACAATTGCGCTAGTAGAGCTTGAATCCTTTAATTATACCTCAGTATATTATTATAAGAAATGCTAGAGTCCAATATATTGGACGGATGGGGTCCGTCCAATACGATCGTTTTCATATTTTTAAATTTCAAACGACCGATCCGAACGTTCAATATGTTCTCCATATTGAAAACTTATAAGAAACCAATTTTTACATTTTTTTTTGAATTTCTTTACTAGTTTTTTTGTATTTTAGAAAATCTTTGTTATTGGACAATCCAAAACTTTTATATCATGAATTTTCTAAAATACTAAAAAATAAGTAAAAAAATTCGAAAAAAAATGTAAAATTTTGGTTTCTTCTAAGTTTTCAATATGAAGAACATATTGAACGGTTCGGATCGGTCGTTTGAAATTTAAAAATGTGAAAATGATCGTATTGGACGGATCCATCTGTCCGATACGTTAGACACTAGCATTTCTCTATTATTATTATTATTATTATTATTATTATTATTATTATTATTATTATTATTATTATTATAATAGTAGTTTTGATCTTGTGATTATATTTATGTTGTGCCGCCTCTACACCAACATAAACCACCCAAGCAAGCTGGAAACGGGTGCAAATTTTCACATTTATATTTGTTCCTTCCTTGATCTTCCTTTAGCTGAAATTAATATATTTTATTGTTAATCATATTGTAAGCAATTAGATGGATTAATATGGTAAATTGTGCAATTTATTTGAGTTCCCATTTAAATTTAAGTTGTACGCCATTAGAGTACCAGTTCTTACTGAAATGGTGTATGGGTACAACTAGCAAGGAAAATGAGCTAAAAACATCGCGTGCAATATTAATTCTATTAATAAACCGCAAGGATCCTAATATTTAAAACACATCACATTGGCAAGCAGTATATTGGGCCGAGCGCGACAGAATACCTATTTTATATTTAAAGCGCTTGGCCATGCCCTAAAAGAAAAAAAAAAAAAATCACGCAACGAAATTTCACTAGTTCTATTTCAATTTATTAATTTGAATTGACTAGTTTGGTGATCTGTTTATTCTATCTGGTTGCATATATAACAAAAAAACACAAGTAGGATTATTATTTTCATTAAATTGTCTATACGACGAAACATAAATCCTATATTTTATATGCCATTCCCCAGTTTCTTCAAGTAATACTGCTCTTCTTCCTTTCTAGGCTGCTCTCTGAATAATTAGGGAAAAAATGGCTCAAATACCTCTCCAGCAATTAAACTAAAATTTGCGAATAATTATTTTGAATGGTTTTCCTAATTGACTTTATTATTAAGATGAGTAAACACTTTTAACCAATTATTTTCTCATTCAACGGCAATTTTTTAATACACTCGTGTTACAGAAGCACAAATCTAATTTTTAAATTGAGATAATACTAATGACTTAAAACTGTCCCATCCAATTACAAATTTCTTTCATTCAAAGATTATTTTTTTTAATACACTCGTGTTGCAGAAGTACATATCTTATCACTAAAATGAGTTAACACTTACGACTTATCAAGTTATCACTGTCCCATCCAATTATACAATCTTTTCTGATATTAAAAAAAAATAAAATTTAATACACTCGTGTTGCAGAAGCTCATGACTAATTACTAAAATGGGTAAATACTTATAAATTATCCATCCAAGTACGAAATCTGGCGATGCTGAATTGGTGTAATGAAGTTGATTAGGGTCTGAAAAGAATTTGGAGCGTAAAAATTGACCCAGAACTAAATTAAGTTGCGTGGTGCACATGATAATTTTATTTGATGAGATGCAGAAAAAAAAATATATATATAACGAAGATGAACAATAATTGTATAAAACTCATTGGAGAAACTCAAGCAGAATTGGGCCCTTAATATATCTAAGATCGGATGGTTTGAATATGAATTAATGGTTGACCCACCCTTAGAAATCTACCTGCATTCAGATTTGCCATAGCATTAATGGGTATGTATATAGTTTCTGGGGAAAAAAAATATTTTCGGTGGAACTAAACGAAACGCAAGTATTCAGATTAAACTATGAACACTTACTTTAATCATTATATTTCTCAAAAATCATAAAAAATAAATGCTATTATTGTTCCTTTTTTTTTTTTTTTTTTCTGATATCTCTATATATCTGCTTTAATGATGTGATTTGTTACAGTAATTCAAAATTTATGGTTGGCAACTTAGTATATATTTAATGCTGAAATTCAACTAAAACTGTCCAACTTGTGACCTCAATATATTGTAAACCCTACTTAAATTGTAATTGTATTAATTGATAAAAGAGATTATCTCAATGTTTTATTTTTTCCCCCCATAAAATTTGGTCGTAGATTCATAGGTTGGTACCATCCCCAAATTATCGGTCCAGCTAGGCCACTGCGAAATTAAGATTATTAAAAAAAATCTGCAAAGCGAAAGAAATAAAATTATATCAAACCAGAAATTGGATATCATGCGAATCCAAAAAATATTGGCGAAGTTATTAAAAAATTATTCTTTGATAAAGCTGCACAACTTTTAAATATCATCCCTGGATAAAGTTTTGTAAACTAGTAAACGTAATTAATTTACAAACAGATGCATGTAATCTTCTACATTAAAAAGAGTAATGCCTGCACGTACTGTACTTATTGGTTGTGGATAAGATTTAGTGGAAATTATATAAAATTTATTAATTTGAATAAATCTATTTGAGTGTTTTGCATATTCTACTTGATTACATATATATAATAATAATAATAATAATAATAATAATAATAAACACAAAACATAAATTTATTTTGTTAAATCGTCTAAGTAGAAAAGCACATAAATTTAATTCTTGATGGACCCTAAAATTTTGCACGTTTGACCTCTCAGGAGAAAACTACTTCGTCAAACTAAATCAGAGAAGAAACTAATTTAAATGACATCATATATACTCTATAGAATAATAGATCTTCTATTTTCATTAAAGTGATATATATCCAATTTCAGAAAAAATGGATGCTATCAAATAATCACCTCTCCCCTGTATTTATGTAACGTGCTCTCTGATCTATATAAGAAAGGCTTTCCTCCCGGTTTGCTGCACCAGTACAAATTGCCACCCACCTGAGCACACAACACAACCAAAGAATTTTTTTTTAAAAAAGAGAAAGTATGGAAGATATCAAACAGAACGGCCACTTAACAAGCTCCATGCCAGGGACGCTGGGGCACCATCTGGCACGCCGCTTGGTGCAAATCGGCGTGCGCGACATCTTCGGCGTACCAGGCGACTTCAACCTTACACTCCTTGACCACCTTATTGCTGAGCCTGGGCTCAACTTCATTGGCTGTTGCAACGAGCTCAACGCCGGGTACACTCCAGCACTCTCTTTTTCATGAAATTTTGCTTCAAGTTAATAATTACTAGGGCTTATTGGCTTATTGCGCTTTGCTCACTCCATACATAATGGTCAATATACATATTTCTTTCTTGAGACAATAAGGCTTATTCGATTTGTGTGTCAGTAATAAGAAAATGGATTCAATATCACAAACCGATTAACACAATGTTAGACATATAGACATGCAGCCATTATTGTCAGGAGTTTGATTCAGCTAAAGGTAATCATGTCCTCTATGCAATCTATATCGCCTTAGGTACACGACTCTTATTAAAATTTTTACCAAAATCACACCTTATACGTTGATTCATCTTGAAATGCTGACTGCTTCATCATGTTGTTGTGTTTTTGGTTTATTTTGGCATTAGTACTAGAAGTTTGTGCCTGTTACGGTTTACGACTGGATTGAAGGTTTGTCTTGTTGCCTAAAATTGAGTTGTTGATCACTTCTGCTACTACTGGTTGTTTGTTGACTTGGGACTGCAATAATTTTACAAACAGGATTTACTAGAGAACCGGCCCCTATTTTTTTTTTTTAGAAAAACAAAATTCTATAACTCGGCTTTCTTATTAAAAGAAAATAACTTAATGCAAGTAAGAAATGTGTTCCTTCATGAATATCCAGAAAGTAAAATATTATTAAAATTTGGGAGGGGTATATTTTAAAAATAGATAAAATTAAAAGGTATATATATAGCCGATTATGCCAGATGAACAGATTAAGATCTTAGGTTTAGTTAACGTCCTTTTCACTCTGTCAGCGATCCTTTCATTTATTTATTTTTAAGAGGGCGTTTTATTTTTGTACACTTTTTTTTTTTATTATTTTTTGTTTAAGAGAGTGACCTTTCATTTTTATTTTGTTTAAGTACACTAAAGCTGGCAAAAAAAAGTTGGACTTGTGATTCACTCAAGATCGTTACGATTTTAGCTCAAACTCAAATAGCTTGATTAAGAATTGAATTTTATTAGGCTCCGTTGAATCTCAAAATATTTCGATATACATTTATGTTTCCAATTTTATAATATATAGTAAATAATTTGATACATAATAGATTTACTTTTCAATATAAATATAAATTTGTTTAAAATTTTCTTATAAATAATTATAATTAATATTATTAATAATAAGTGCATAAATGTAATTTTTAAATAATTAATTTACACTTTTGTTTATTTGAAATAACGTTAAAAGTATAGAAAAATTATAACAATTGAAATAATCAATTAGACTGCCTCCGGCGCACTGGTTTGTCCTTTTCTCCGTTTCCTTTCTTTGCTCGAAGGTTTGTCCGAGTGAAATAACTCAACGTTCTCCCCCAATTCACACACAAAGCTTCTTACACTGCGATGCTGAACTTCCTCTCGTCAAGTCTCATCGAGAGGCTTCAAGTCTCGTTGATTCTCTGTTGGAATCGAAAGAGTTGCTGGGAGCCTGGGACCGAGGGAAGGGAGGCGAGTATCGGGGAATATCGGAGGCAGAGAAGGGTTTAGCGGACAAGCCAAGACCGAACGACCCCTGAAATCAGGGACCGATCAGATTTCAGGATGATCGAAAGGAACGGTCAGGATTGAGCACTAGCACTAGTTCCAAATTTTATATGATATAAATATAAATGTATAATAATACTTCAGTCTGGTTCATGGGTTTAATTTAATATCTTCTTGCTGTATCAATGTGATCAAAAGGTATACTATTTTATTTTGCAGGACATGTATTACTTCCTGTAATGATTTTGTGTTAAATCTTAATAGATATGCCGCTGATGGGTATGCTCGGGCCTGTGGTGTTGGTGCATGTGTGGTCACGTTCACTGTTGGTGGTCTGAGCATCATAAATGCCATTGCGGGTGCATATAGTGAGAATTTGCCGGTCATTTGCATTGTCGGTGGGCCTAATTCTAATGATTATGGTACAAATCGAATTTTGCATCACACAATTGGTTTGCCAGATTTCTCTCAGGAGATGCAGTGCTTCCGGGCTGTCACGTGCTATCAGGTAGAGATTTTCTGCTTATTACCCCTGGTAGAGTTAAATTTTCTCATTTTTATTTTGTTATAATCAGGTTATGTGCCAAAGAGTGTTGGGTTTCTTTGCTATCCTTGATTAGGCTATTAGTGCTATTTGCCACGGTGTTCTATGTTTAGTACTATAATTTAGGGTACAGCTTCAAAATTAAACTACTTTGTTATCATGGTCATGGACAATCATATTATAGAGTTTTAAACTTTTTTAGAAAGATATCTTTGTATTTGAAATGAAAGATTTGTCTGAGTTTAGTAATTGGATGCACAAGTTAGGAACCTTTTGTTTCTTCAATTGTGCTCATGACAAGTTCAGTTGCTTAAGGTTCCCTTTTGTTCATTTTGGTTGGTTTGGTGGTTAATTTTAACTGATTATACTGTGTTTTGAAGGGTTTTAATGGTTTTAATCATACGTGTTTTGTTTTTTACGCTTTTGAAGGTCATTGTTAACAACTTGGAGGATGCACACGAGCAAATAGACCTTGCTATATCAACTGCACTGAAAGAGAGCAAGCCGGTGTATATCAGTATCAGCTGTAATCTCCCTGCTATCCCACATCCTACTTTCAGCTTTGAGCCCCTTCCCTACTTTCTCTCCCCAAAGTAACCGTTTCTTTTTGTACCATTTTTCTTCTTTCCCCTTCTGTGCAGCCAAAATATTCCAGTGCTCGTATTATCCTAAAATGTTGTACTACGAATTTATGATTAATTTTGGCAAATATCCTTACTTGTCAATCCCACTAATTTTGTTAAAGCAACAAAAATTCAATAATTAAGCACAAGATCCATAAGAAAGAAAATATGGATTTTAACTTGTACATTTGGTATGCACCAGTAATGGTACTGGGATCTGACTTTATTATAAGTTATCACTTTAAATAATACAGGGTGAGCAACCAGATGTCACTGGAGGCAGCAGTTCAGGCAACCCTGGCATTTTTGGGTAAAGCTGTGAAGCCTGTTTTGGTGGGTGGGTCCAAGCTTCGTGTTGCCAAGGCCCAGAAAGCCTTCTTACAGCTTGTAGATGCATGTGGTTACCCGGTAATATTATGGATCTAATTTCTGAGTGAAGAGACAATTTTGTTATTTTCAACTGTAGTAGTTTTCATGGCGGGTTGGCAGACTCAGGATTGGTCCAGCATGCTGTTAGAGCTTAACTGTTTTCATAAAAGCTTATCTTGATTTTATTATGTATTCGCAAATCACACAGTCTTTGTGGCAGATTCAGAATTGGCTCAGCATGTGGTTGGACATAACTGGTTATAGGTCATTCAGAATTTATTCACCAATTGCAAATTACATAATTGTTACATGTGCAACTAGAACCTAATGTTTGTTTGTTTAATTAAAATTTTATGCTTCCCTTGGATAAGGGCTATAGATAAAGTATATTTTTCCTGTTAAATGTTGGAACTACGTGTTCCTAAAGAAACTAATAGAGATAAAACCTAACAATTCTATTTTGTTAATTGTTTTTTATTGAAGGCATGAAAATAAAAAAACCATATTAAGATATGTTTAATTTTTTTTTTTTTTTACTGTAATTAGGTAGCAGTGATGCCATCTGGGAAGGGGATGGTACCAGAACACCACCCACGCTTTATCGGCACTTACTGGGGTGCTGTCAGCACGCACTTTTGTGGGGAAATTGTTGAATCAGCCGATGCATACCTTTTTGCAGGGCCCATTTTTAATGATTATAGCTCGGTTGGGTACTCACTCTTGATTAAGAAGGAGAAGTCAATCATTGTTCAGCCTAATAAGGTTACCATAGGTATGATCAAAGGTCACCTAATAAGTTAGTACATATGTCTGGCATCGGTGGCCTGTATATATCTGGAGATGCATCAGGTACAATAGGTACCTGGTTCAGTATACACAAGAAGAGCTTTATCTTTTCAGGTTTGGCTAGTAAGCTAGGTATTGTATTCTATACTATTTCTGGTCTATGTTTCTGACAGTATGGTACATGAATTCAAGTACTTGACTGGCAGTACTAATCCCTGAAGAATGTTATGAATGTGTAACTTTGCATAATAAATCTGACAGATAATGCAAACAACTGCAGGCAATGGGCCTTCATATTGTTGTGTGTGCATGGCTGACTTCTTCACTGCTCTTGCCCAAAAAATAAAAAGGAACACTAAGGCACATGAGAACTATCGCCGAATATTCGTACCACCAGCTGTGCCTCTCAGACATGAAGAACATGAACCTATTCGGGTCAATATCCTTTTTAAGCACATCCAGGTCAGTTCTTTTCTTTTAGTTCTGGCACTTTTTTTTTTTTTTTTTGTTCTGGTTAATGGTTTGCCCACTTGTACCTCATTGCTTTTCTTGTCAGGACCGTAGCCAAATGCTTATTATGTAAGGTAACTGCAATGTACAGAAGCTATTATTAAATTAATGCTGATTCTTTTTTCCCTTGTTATATCAGTCAGTTTTTGTTCAAATATTGTATCATCACCCTTGAAATTCTTTTTTTTTGTTGTTTTCTTTTTATAGTTTTTTTTTAATTATTATTTGTTCTTCCTGTGAATGTACCAGAATATGCTAAATGGAGAAACAGCAGTTATTGCTGAAACTGGGGACTCATGGTTTAACTGTCAGAAGCTCCGCTTGCCTGAGAATTGTGGGTAAGTTTGAAAGAAAAGAAAAGGAATGAAATGGGATTGATGTGGGCACAGTCATTTCGTTTTTATCTAGAGGAATCAATTATTTAGAATATTAAGTACCTAATATGATAAAGGTTGCAGTGTCCAATCATTGATGAGGTCACGATTAAATAACGTGTTACAATTATTTAATTGTTATTTGTGTTATCAAATTATCATACAAAAGTCTGCTTGTAATCCAATAGTAAGCAAATGCCCGCATTAGAGATGAAGCAAGTTCTGTGGTTAAAAGATTAAATCATTCTTGAATTAGAGCACATAGAAAGAAGTTGTTGCAAAAGAAGCTAAATCAAGATTGGTGGCTTTTTATCAAAACTTGAATTTGGATTATAACTTCAAGTTGTTTTTGGTGGATCTTTCAATATTATTTGATGTTGACTTAAGATTGCATTAGTTTTTATAGCATTAAACAGAGTCTGTTTTGTAAGCTATCTGATTAACTAGTTCTTTTTTTGTTTTTTTGGGATAGATATGAGTTCCAGATGCAGTATGGCTCAATTGGTTGGTCTATTGGTGCCACTCTTGGCTATGCTCAAGCTGCTCGTGACAAGCGTGTCATAGCTTGCATCGGGGATGGCAGCTTTCAGGTAGATGATACAATGCATTTAGTTTAATTGTTAAATTTATTTTTCAAGTACCACCTGGGTGACTACTTACCTCCAATTAAGTCTCAGCATTTCTGAAGTCTTGGTAGTCCATAAATTAATAATGGACAAACTAAATGACTGAGAATTCTTACTATCATAACAATTAACACCTTTGTTTAGTTGTTTTGCCTTTTTTCGAAAAGAAGTTAAATTAACTTTACTTTGTTCTAGAGCTAGTAAGTTCCAAATTTACAAGGCATATACATTAAAAAGAAATTCTCTTCATGTAAACAGGTGACAGCACAGGATGTTTCAACAATGATTAGGAACGGCCAAAATAGCATCATATTTCTCCTAAATAATGGTGGTTATACAATTGAAGTAGAGATCCATGATGGGCCGTACAATGTGATAAAGAATTGGAATTACACTGCTCTTGTAGATGCCATGACAAATGGAGAAGGCAAATGTTGGACCTGCAAGGTAATTCTCCAAATCCTAATCATATAACTACTACATTTAATGACAGTGACTTGCTGTTGACCTGATGCATTTTTTTTAATACTTTATAACTTGCTAAAAGTGTTATTTTGTTCTCTTATGGAGAGGCTTTTTGAAAACATTTGATTTGCCCATAAAAACCAATATTTTATTTGAATGATAAACAAGACATGTATGTTACTTTTCCAAAAACAAACAGGTTTGCTAATAATATTTTTACTTGCAACAGTTCTATAACTGCCTGATCGGTGATCTTTTCCAATTGTTAATATATATATATAGAACACTAATGTGTACGGATCATCTCTGTACACATGAGTCGTTTTTCGAGATCCAAAACTCAAACAGTCAATCCGAACAGTTCAAGTTGTTCTCCATTTTGAAAAATCCTTGGAGACCAAATTTTACATTTTTTTGAATTCTTTTACTATATATTATGATATTTTCAAAAAACACTACAATTGGAGTATTTCAGGCCCTCCAATTTGAAAATATCATAATATATAGTAAAAAAATTTGAAAAAATGTAAAATTTGGTCTCCAAGGGTTTTTCAATATGGAGAATTAACTTGAACGGTTCGGATTGACCTTTTGAATTTTAGATCTTGAAAAATGACTCATGTGTACGGAGACGATCCGTACACATTAGTGTATTTTATCCATTCACTATATATATATATATATATTATCTTAATCACTTTAGTTTTGAGTTTTTAATAAGATTCAAGAATTTCGGAATGCTGAACCATTGTTCTGAACTTCCTACCTAGATAGTTTCTTATATGTCACATCAACTTTCAAATAGGTATGTACTGAGGAAGAGTTGATGGAAGCCATCGAGGCTATAAATGGAGAACACAAGGATAGCCTCTGCTTTGTTGAGGTGATATTGGACAAAGATGACACTAGCAAAGAGCTGCTCGAGTGGGGTTCGAGGGTTTCGGCTGCCAATTGTCGTGCCCCAAATCCTCAGTAGATGAATAATGCACCCAAAGTTGTAAATCTGAAGTGGAAGAATCTTGCAACTATGTGGCATAAATTCTAGCCGTGTGTAAAATGTGTAATAAGTAAGAGATTACCATGGTTTGTAATTCATGCTTCAATACGAATTTTTTTGTCTATTTTTATTTATTTTAAGGAGCAACTCCCAAGCAGGACCAGCATTAATAAAATGCAAGTCTTATTACTAGTTATGTTATAAAGTGACTAAAAAGCTGCCAATTGAGCCACACATAATTTGAACAAAAAAAAATGGAAGCACCAGACAATATCCTTCAATATCATTATAATAGAATAAAGATCCCCCCGCCCCCCTTTTTTTTTTTATGGGATAATATGTTCCAACAAAAATGTTCATTTTTTCCCTTCATTTATTTAATTATTTATGTTGAAGTATAATCTCCTAAAAGTGTGATGGAGAGTGATTGTGCATTAATCATTCCTTCTGTGTTTTGTTTTTCCTCAGAAATGCGCTTCAGCGCTTCTTATCATAGATGCTCTTTTGATCAGATAAACTAACATATAGTTCCAACTTTTTTTTTTCACAAGTATTTCAACTGCACCTTTATTTGTACAGAGAGAAAGCAGATATGGAAAATTTCTTTTTGCAAAAACATTTTTCGGAACGTTACTTATGAAAATGTAAATTATATGGAAGCCGGCTGATATGATTTACAATTGGGCCTTGCTAGTTGCTACTTGATGGCTACAAAAGTACATGGATGATTTGTGATGCTGATTTGTATGCCCAGTTGAACTGAACCCAAATTATTCTCAATTTTGTTTATTCTAAATTTATTTACTTGTAATGCATTTGCAGATTTTCCATTAGAAATGATAACACAATTTTAAATACTTCCAGGAATAATAACTGTCATTTACAGTTTTGCCATCCCTTTCCATCGTTCGAACAAAGTGATCACATGAAACAGACAAGTTGAACATATATGAAATTAAAGTGAACACATACAAACAAATAAGTGTTGTCATTCTTGTTCAGATTTTTATGTGCATATTCAATTGAACTTATTTGTTTCTAAGTGTTCATTTTGTTCAAGCGATGACAAGGGATGACAAAATTGCAGACGACAGTAATCAATTTCCAAATACTTCAGCTGATTGGGTGATTTATGTCTTTATCAATCATATGCAATTTTTTTTTTGTCTCCAAAGAGATCCTTAGTTTACGATTATCAGTGTTTTTTATTTTAATAATTTTAATAAAAATCAATAATTAAATAACTTTTTACGTGAAGATCATCATTTAGTTACAGATTAAATCAAATTTTATAAATCAATAATTTAGATTATGTATTAAAAATTGGATCATTGATTAAGAGTTGATATACGGTATACCCTCATGTTATTTTTTTATATAAAAAATGGGGATAGAGATAAAAAAATTTTTTTGTGAAAAATGAGGGAAATAGTTAATTGCGTTAACTCTTGTATATTCTTCGTGAAAATTTTTTAATTGAAATGAAATCTATTTTGAATCCGATCAACGGACCTCAGACCTGCTCGGCGCCTCCAGCAAAGTTCAGTAAAATTCTGCAGAAACTTTAGGTTAAAAAAAAAAAGAAAACGCGGTTGAAAGAATCCTGGATAGTAGATACAAAAAATAAACTTTTGAAAGACGGACCCAACTTGGCATAGATTCGGTTTATGCTATTTCTACGCAGAAACTATACCCAGATATGCGTCCTTGAATTCAGCCTCTCTACTTAAATCTCACTTGTGCACTAATTTATTATTATTTTCGAAATAAAAAGGAAAATTTTGTTTTTTTTTTCATACTCATTTGCTAATTACAAGTTTGATAGTGTAATAATGCATGTTTGAATATTCAGATTTAAAACGCTTTTCCATGGTTTTAAGTTATTCAATTAACTGCTTAAATTTCTATGCCATTAATTGCAATTATTATATAAAGTTTAAGTAATTTTATAAGATGTAGTTAAATAAATAATGTTGTAATTAATAGCATGAATTCCAATTAACATCGTTATTTGAAATCTTTAACAATTATGTTTGAATTATTAATTATGCTTTGTGCTTTGGAAGTATGATAATAATTTTTTTTATTTTGAAAATATATGATCATAAGTTTTATTGCCAATTTTTCACAATTTGGATCATTAAATTGATCACAATTTAATTTAATACTTAGGTATGGTTTACTGAATAGTCAACTCGACCACTAGTACTAAGAAAAAGATTGATATTACTTTCAAGTGTGCTACATTTTTATAGTTGATATTGAAATTATGCATGTTTTTCAAAATAACTAGCGTTGTATACGCGCTTCGCGCGTGAGGTGTTATTGATGTCTGATAAGTTAAGTTTGGAGGTGGGAAGGGGGAAAATAATACGTAAAGGATGTATTTGATCAAGATGATACATTTATCAATCAATATTATTTAAATTATGTAAATATTGATAGATACATTAATATACTAAAACTTAAAATATTTATGAAACTTAAAATTTATTTGCAATATTTACCTACAAATAATTAAATGATAAATGTTACAAATTAAATACGAAAATATTTTTTTTGAAATGGATTATTTATATTGGTTAGATGTACTTTACTTGTTCCTTTTTATTATTTACTACCATGGATTATTTATAAATTTTGTTGATTTTTATTGTTAGAAATTGTTGTTAATAAAAAATTATTATACATATTTGAGTGTACAATTTCTAACTGTTGAGACATCTAAGATATTAAAATTAATATGCCAATAAAATATATTTTAAATATAATTACAATTATCAACATTCTTATATAAACATATTAACTAATATGATATTTCTTTATGATCATTCCTAATACATTGCAATAAATTCATTAAACAATATAGTAACAAAAAATAAACACTAATGCATGCAATTATAAAAACAATACATTAAGAATGTAATTGATCAATATAGTAAATTCAACAATCAATTTTTAAATTTTGTAAATATTTTATAGATACATTGATTTATTAATATCGAAAATACATTTTTATTTTTTTGTAATATTTTAAGGCTATCCATAAAATTTCATAGAAAATAATTTAGGAAAGACCTGCAAACAACTAAAACAAAAGTGAAAAGATAAAGAAAATATTATAAATTTATATTTTATGACAATTAATATGCTATAATAGAAAAATATATTCTATGCATGTCTCTATGTACAGCTGCAGTATTGCAAATTTGGAAAGCTAGTTGTGTATAACTCACTACATGGGATAGCATACGATAACATCACAATTGATCTGGATTAAATGCACATGCCACTTTTTTGTTTGTTGTTGAGAATCATACATAGCGTTTTGTGTTGCATGCATGAAAGGAATGTTTTTTGATTATCTGTACCTGTACGCCCTTTGATTTGTTTCATATTAATGAAACGGGATCATAATCACCTTTTTTTAATTCTTCATTTTTGTTAGATATTGACAATATTGATATTGCTTCTCTGTTTTATGTTTGCTTAGCTTTTTGGTATTGCATTAGCAAAAATAATTCTTATTATTAAATATTATTTAACATCAATTTTATAATCATCAATAAAAGTAAAATGTTAGTTAGAAAAAAGTAAATGATTATTTTATTTGTTAATTTTTTGATAGAATAATATTTTTTTTAGTAAACATTGTACAATTAATTTTTGATAAAATCGTTTTAGCCTTATTGCTTCCATTTTACTATAGCTATCTATTTTAATTCTTCTACTCAAATTTAAACAAAGTTTATTTAAAACAAATTTCAAGTTCTTCCTAAGGCATTCAAAAAAAAAAAAAAAAAAAAATAAGTGGCCAACCACGTGAAAAAAAGGAAAATGAAGGGGAAAAAATCACATGGATGAAGTGTGACCCACCCAAGTAATATTAAATGGGGCAAAAAATAAAAAAACTTTTAAATATAAAATTGAATGGATGATGACATCACCAAAACACCGTAGAAAACATACCTCAAATTGTAGTATTTATAGATATCCAACTTTCTATAAAAAAATATATTTGACCACCAATTAGTTTACACACTTTCAGTTTAGTTAAAAGAAGGCGATGATATTGTGTCCATATTATTTTTAGATACTATTGTTTATTACTAGATAAAAGTTCTTTTAATTAACATAGATATTTAAATAAAGTTAGAGATGGATTGATGATTTATTCATCAAACATACTAATGTTAGATAAGTTCAAGTCATAATAGGCATATAATAACTACAATATTTTATCTTAAAAATTTGTTTGTTTGTTCAGAAATATTTCTTTTGAATCCGTTCATTAATTCTATGTAATCCTAATGCATCTAAATATATAAAAAAACTTATATAATTAAAAGATATTCATCTAAAAATCTTATAGACGGAACAATCACTACTAAATATCACGCAAACAAATAAAAGCTAATCCCCCAATCTCTGGTGATTTTTGAAGTAAGCATAACATTTTCCTCTATAAAGAGGGAAAAGCTTTAAGCATTTCAAAATTTCTGTGGCTTAGTCCCAAGATACCAATATGTGAACTTTTCACTGTATCGCCAACCCAAGCACCCGCTTTTCTGTAACAGTGTAACTAAGCTGTTAACGAGCTCTATGCTCCAATAGCCGCACCCGCATCACTGTTAACTTTTAGCGAGCACTGCTGCACTATTCACTATTCATTAATCATTTTAGTGTGCATGTGGAGGAAATCAGGCAAACTTTCACTGTTTGGAGAGACAAAGTAGCAGTAGATTTCATTGAAAGAGAAAGAATTGAACCTGTGAATCAATTGGCTCAGGCGGCGAGAAGAGGTCAAATCATTTTTCATGGTTCTCCAACTACAGACCACTTTGCAAAAATGAATTTGGCAAACTTTGATCGACCTTATGACAGAAGTTTCAAGTGAAGCAGATGATGATTGGGGAACTATGGAGATCGGTGGAGTTTGGAATAGTGTTACTGAAGTTTCTGGGTAGATCTCCTGTTTTCTTTTCTTGTTGTAGTTTTTATTTTTTAGTGTCTTTTTCTCTTCTTTGGTAGCTGGGGAAGGGGACTGTAGTGTCGGAGGATGTATTTTGGGGTTTAGGTAGTGGAAGACAGTGGGGCCTCATTTAATGTAAATATTTAAGACTATGCTTTTGTTTAATGTATGCCCACGTGGCCTTTTAATGATAAAAAAAAAATATATATACATCGCACCACCAACTGCACGGCCGCACCCCCATCAATAAAAAAATATATATACATCGCACCACCAACTGCACGGCCGCACCCGCATCAATAAAAAAATATATACATCCCATCACCAACTGCACGGCCGCACCCGCATCAAAAAAAAAAAAATATATACATCCCATCACCAACTGCACGGCCGCACCCGCATCAATAAAAAAATATATACATCCCATCACCAACTGCACGGCCGCACCCGCATCAATAAAAAAATATATACATCCCATCACCAACTGCACGGCCGCACCCGCATAAAAAAAAAAATATATATACATCGCACCACCAACTGCACGGCCGCACCCGCATCACTGTTAGCCGCACCACTGTTAAATTTTAGCGAGCACTTCTATTTAAAAGGCCCCGATCGGAAAGGTGTTTTTAAGAATGGATTTGGAATTGAAATTTCGATTCTTTCCAAATCCATTGGTCGGAAAGGAGAAAATTTAACCATGGGAGTTCAATTGATGGGAGTTCACTCCTCTCAAATCCCATCTAAAAGGAAGAAATTTGACGAGAATTGTTTTGGAGCGTCCGATCATTCTTTCCTATGGTTACGGATGAATTTCCGTCAATTCTTCTTGTCACTCATCCGATCAATAAATTTTATTTTAAAATCAAATCATTTCTATTCCACTGAAATCAATTCCAATCAAATCAACTCAAAATTTCTTTCCGATCAGAGCCTAGCTGTACAATGTACATCGTACGAAGTACCAACTAAATCGCACGAGAGCTATATAGATAAGTGGTTCGCTCAGAAACGACCTGCCACAGGCCACAGGGTTGGCCACAGAGAAAAGAATTACGATCTCTAAAATAGGGGGTCGATAGAGGCGGCGCCGATCCACACAATCCAAGGTTGAACTCTGTCCCTCCATTTCTCTTGGTCCCCTCTCTCTCTCCGCCTCCATTTCTCTCTTTAACTATGGGTGCACTTGAGCAGGGACACTACATGGACGAACTGGAGGAGAATGACGTGGAACTTGGGTCGGAGTCGGAACCTGAACCCGAACCCGAACTCGAGTGCGATAAGGAGGTGAAGGAGGCGGTGCGGGTTTTACTCGAAGGAATCGGAGAGGATTGTGAGAGAGAAGGGTTGAAACGAACACCCCATCGTGTTGCCAAGGCCTTCAGGGAAGGAACTCGAGGTACTTCTCTTTGTTTTGATTGTTTTTTTTTTTTCCCATGTTTTTGTTTTGTTTTGGGATGTAATGGGAAGCTTATGGAACTAAAACTATGCAAGTATTAGTTCTACATTTATTCCTTTGATTGCTGTGTTGGCCTTTGTTCTGATGGATGCTCAAGTTTTAATTGAACATAGTGGTATATGGGAAATAGAGTATTTAGTTGAGAAAACTTATTCTTAATTTTGTTGCTTGCTGAAAGAAAATACGGTTACTGTTACTTTTTTCATGCAACTATCAGTTGCACTTTGATAGATTTTTTAGTTTCTAACGCTTCTTAGTATCATTTTTTGTTATCCAAGTACTATGCAAAATCATACTGTTCTTTTGCTTTGGGAGCCAAGTTTTTTTTTTTTTTTTTCATGCAATTTAAATTAGTTCCTGAATTTTGTTTTGATGATTCTTTTTTTAACTATATTTTATTTAATCTTTTTGAAATGATGCACAGGTTTTACATGCTTTAAGTGCTTAAACCATATAGCTTTCACTAAATTCTACTATTTATTTCTTCAAATTCCATCAGCCATGCCTCTTTTTTTTTGCATTATTACAATAATGTGAAATGTTTAATAATTCTTCATACAAGGAATATAGTTTGAGGTCCCAGATATCAGGACAAGTTTCCTTCATACCAAATCTAAGAATGTTTGATGTACCTTCTTTAACTATTAGTTTCAATGTAGGCCCCAAATAAAATGAATATCTACTGGGTCTTCCATCTGATTTATTTAATGAAATGATCCTTTATCCTTTTTACTCCAACTAAGAGAAAGGAAGTCTGTGGAAGGACAGGTACTGTCTGAATTTTTGAATAAATTTGGTAATGCAAGGGTTGGACATAATTTTGATCTTTTGTTAGGTATATAACAAATAATCACATTTTCAATCTGAGAAAGGTAAATGAGTCCCCTTGTCATAATCTCCCTCAGCCCTGTAGCTGCCAACTCAACTTTTTATTTTATTTTTTATTTTTTTTATGCTGTGCTGAATTAATCTGGGCTTAGCATCCTATTTTATTTTTTATTCCTTTTCCTATTATTTCTCTTCAAGTTGAAGCCAAGTATCAATGTACTGTGTGGTACTCTCATAGTTCCTTGCTTAAGTTGGGATTAACATGCAGTTAGGTAACAAAACATTTTTGTTGGTTGTTGGCGTGTCTTTTTTCTTTTTGAAGTTGGTGGCCTATTTCTACTTTCCCTTTCAGTTGGTCATAAATTCTTAATTTGTCAAAGATCTCTGCTCCCCCCTTTTAATGGGCTATTTCTTGGACACTTGTGCCTTTTGTGTTGCATATTTTTGAAAGTTTGTTTGGTTAGCCGGGAAAGGTAATGACTAGTTGTTGACTTTGGTTGTAAGGAAAGATTGGAAAGTTGCCCTTTGACTTTAGTAGAAGTACCTGAAAGACCTCAAACTTGTAGATTTTCTGCTGTCCCCATAAACCTCAAATTACAAAAGTAGTACAACTCAGGGCTAACCCTTCTTATTCCTTTCTTTAGGTTACAATCAGAAGGCACGTGACATTGTGAAAGGTGCTTTATTCCCTGAAGCAGGCCTTGGCCACATAAATGGCCATACAGGGGCTGTATGCGGCATGGTGTTGGTTAACGATCTCGACCTCTTCTCCTATTGTGAGTCATGTCTACTTCCTTTCGCTATCCGCTGTCATGTCAGCTATCTGCCCTCGTCCAACCGTGTGGTTGGCCTCAGCAAGCTCTCTCGGGTTTCAGAAGTCTTCGCTAAGCGTCTCCAAAACCCACAGAAACTTGCCATGGAGGTTTGTGCTGCACTGGATGCTAGCATCAAACCTGCTGGAGTGGCTGTGGTATTGCAGTGCTCGCATGTTCCTTTTCCTGAGACTTTTGTCTCGAGTTCGGACTGGAACCAGGTTTGTTCTTCAGCCCGGTTAGGAGCCTTGGAGGAGGACCATGCTCAGTGGAATGACTTTTTGGCCCTACTGAAGCTGAAGGGGGTGAATGGTATTGAAAGCTCTAACACTTTGCAGAACTGGTGCCCTTCGTTAAAGAACACTGTAAATGGTAAGAATATGTGCAACAATAAATCATACAGTTCAATGGTATCAGCTGTGGTTTCGATTCTTCGTGCTATTGGGGAGGACCCTTTAAGGAAGGAGCTTGTTAGTACCCCTTATCGGTATGTGCAGTGGCTGATGCGGTTTAAGACTAGTAAAACCCCTGAGTTCATATCAATTTTGAATTTGAATACAAATGATGAGGAATTGAAAAAGGAAGCAATCATGACTAACGGGCATGGATCCAAGATCTGTTATGAACTCAGCTTGCCATTCTGTTCCCAGTGTGAGCACCATTTAATACCCTTTTATGGATCAGTACACATTGGATGGTTTGGGAATGCTGAGCGATGTATTGACAGGGCACACTTGCTGGCTCTTGTGCAATTCTATGCATGCAAGTTACAAGTGCAAGAGAGGATGACGAGGCAAATAGCCGAGTCTGTCCATGCTTGGTGTGACAAAGGTGTGGCTGTTGTGGTGGAGGCGAATCATATCTGTATGATTTCACGTGGCATTGAGAAGGTGCGGAGCAGCAGTGCCACAATCTCGGTCTTAGGCAAGTTTGCCACTGACCTGGTGGCACGGGCATCATTTTTGCAGAGCATTTCAAAATGTACTGGTTAAGTTTTGACCATAATTTCTGGTGGGCAAGGCTGTTGTTGCTTAGTACCAATAGTACCCATTCAATAAATTTCTGAAGTATCCTGGGTCTGGGGCTAGAAATGAATTTTGATTATATTGGATTTCGAGGCGGTGGATCTGAATTTAATTAGAAAACGAGGACGGGCATTACGGAATAAGGGTTTGGAGAAGGGGAGGAATATTGCCATTTAAATTTTTTATGTTGGCATCGTTAATTGGTATCATACCACCGAAGCAAAAGGCTTTGTAAAACAGTTATATCTAAGTTTTTGGTTAAGCAATTCACAGAAGAAAAATAAAATTTATTTAATTTACACTTTTTTTTTCTTTTTCTGTCTGCGACTTGATTATTACTCAACTCTCAAATGATCTATTATTCCCTCCATCATATTTGCATAACGGGTTGGTAAATTTATATATATAAAAAGAAAAGTTTATTCTTATTTAGCACATGACTGTTTATTATTACTTTACACAACCGTATATTAAAACCGTTCAAATGTCTCGCCAAAAATAAAATAAAATTAAATAATGTGCGATTGGTAGGAATGATAATTGGAACATGTAAACGTTTTAAAGGCGAACAAATGGAAATTGAAAACACTTTGTGAAACCAAGTGCAAAGTTGAGATTGAGCAACATAATCAACGTAACTAATGTAATAATCAGCAATGTAAAAAGGTAAAACGGAAAAGCCTCAGTGCAAAATACCAGACGTATCAACTGAAGTAACACTTGGCCCAAAAAAAATGGGAAAATGTTGCTGACCTCCTGCTTTTCAAGTCCAATATATCAAGTGACACTTTTCTGGCGAAACAAAATTTGTCCTTGGAGTTTAGAATTTCTCTGGTTACGTACTTACATTCATATCCGTCTCTCTATTATGGATTGAGCTATTCGAAACAAGGAATCAAGCCTCTATATTGTACAGTTCGTGTATACTACGAGAAATTGCAACTGTACTAGGCAGAAAGATTCTCAAAAATGGGCCATGGGTTGTCCAAGTGGGGCATGACTAATGCCCAATAAAGTGGAGCCAGACAGCTTGATAACAGGCTAACAGCTAATTTTCCATGTCCCCATTGAACTCGGTATCATGGTTTGGAGCAAACCAAAACCAGAGAAAGTCAGATCTTTAACTTTAATTTACCCAAAATCCAACAGAATTGGCATTCAGGCACTCTTCCAAGAGGCTTGCCAAGTTTGCCATACGTATCAACAACAAATATAAAAAAGAAATATAAACCAATATTTTGAAATTTTGTTGTCTTAAAGCTTATTCATTTGGAAGCTTTCACGTTTATATAAATATTACAGCTTACACGAGCCATCTCAAAAATAAAAAAAACCCCCAAATTTAAAAAAATATAAATAAAACAGTACATTATGAAACATTATCGTATCCAGTGCTACATCTTTGAAGGAAGCTTATTCATGATAGGGTTGATTCTGTCCTCTGGTAAACCTTTTTGTGGATCTACTTTATATGTTTCATAGAAGTCTAATATTTCCATTGCTATATTTTTCACCTGAAAGTACAAATAAATCAAAATTTGATTAATCTTTATGTTGACCTGAGCAGATTCATAGGGAAACATGGATTAGAAACAACTAACTATCCTTCTGCTTGCAAATCATAAAACTGTCATGCACATGACCCTATAAGTGCACAGGCCTATGAAAGAAAGCCAGAAAAGAGCTGCTTGCAAAACCAGTATGTGGTAATGCACATCCCAGTGAATACTAACACAGGGAAAGAACTATTGTTGGAAGGTGAGCATACCACATTCATATCAACACGAAGCTCCTCAAACCAAGCAGTCGTATCTTTGTCCTTCAATACACTTGCAATATATATGCATGCCAAAGCAATCATAAATGGAGGGTGTATTAGTATCAGATCCATCTTGTACGTGTCATTTACTAGGCCCCTGAAATATGTTTACACCATGGTGAGTACACAGCGGCATGTGATGTTTCTGGACGTGTCAAATCTTTTGGCAAAATGTCTCATAATCTGGATAAAGAAGAAAAATAAAAAAATACTATATATGGCATAACACCAGGAGACATCTGGGAGGTCAGGTAAAATTCTATACTGTCAGTGCAATACCAATATGTCATTTCAAGACTGAACTAACAAATTAAGGAATAAGAATAAAATTCTATATTACAAAATTGTAACAACAAACCAACAGCCTAACCAAGTAAATTGTGTCAAATCTGTTATGCCAGCATCTTGCAATAACCTGATCACAAAAATTGTTAACATCAGTAACTTCCCTAAAGAAAGCATTTACTCAGTTGAGAAGCATGTTGACCGAAGAGAAAGAGGTATACTGTAGCAGGGGTCGATAAGGGTGATAAACAATCAAATAATAGTCAAGGGCTTCTAGAAGCTTCATTTCCATCTCAAGAATGTCCTTTATTTCAAAAAGATATCTCTTATCTGAACCTGTCAATATACAAAGAAAAATCTCTTTACATTTCTCATTTTCAAAGGACACTTATGAAAGCATGATATGCATGTATTGGACCCTCTTAAATTATAACAATTGAGTCATAGGTGGTCAGCATTCAGCCAGTGCATACCAACACATCTATAGGTACAGTAGGGTAGTAAGGTTTATAGTTCAGTCCTGCTCAATGTGTACCTGACCTGACACAAAATACAAAACCTGAGATTGACATTGTTGTTTTGCATCAGTTCATTGGAACTTCTGGTAATATGTATATAGAAAACTTTTTTGTTTTATTTAACTGACTTTCTCTTCCACTAGTTCTTACGAAATGATAAGTATTAAAACTGCATAAATTGGGAGCAATTTAACAAAAGGATGTACATACACATTTTCTTAATGTAAAATACAAGAAGCCTGGCTTGAACGGTGCTCTCTTCAGCCTTTGATGCCAAGTAAAGACATGTTGGAGCAACTATTCGTGGATCATACTCGGTCAAGCTTTTCCTACATAAATAAGAAAGTTACAAAACAAAAAAGACATTTAAAAGACTCAAGATCATGGCATCAAATTCAGTTCCTTATGTTAAAGGATGAAAGAATAAAAAGGATAGAAAACACTAAAGGTACGCACTTTGTATACACGCGTCTGAAATATGTAGTTGCTGTGGCAATCACCCTGAGAAGTTACAAGGGAAAAGATTACATATGTTCAGATAACATAAGTTAACATTGTTGAGAATAAAGGTCCAGCCACTACAAATTATATACATTAAGTAACATTAACAAATTTCATGTTTTAACAATTAGGACCCTTATTTCTTTTTCCATATTCACTTTCCATCAGTATTCAAAAGTGAAGAAATAAGATTATAAATATCTTAATGATAACTAGTTAATTTAATTATTGACAGTGCATGCTCCTTTATTCAATTATTACTTATTTTTGCAAGATTGCAATTATTCATTCTGTGTGTGAAATATTAATTATAATAATGCTTGTTACCCAGATTTTTATTAATTATATTAATACCTTAATGGTTTGTAGCAGAATACATAATAGTCCAAAATTCCACTCAAACTTGTATTCCCGTGAGCAAAGATATGGTTTCAAAGTTTGTTATCAAAATCAGTTTTGGTTTCATTTTGCATCATTTCACTAAAATATGGATGTAACTATAGTCACATACTACAAATCAGTAAATATTGGTTTTGTATAAGCAACTAACCTTTGCCTCACTTTGACCTGTTGTGCCAACCTCCATATATCTGAAATTTAAGAAAAATAACAGATCATGCATTAATTAAAGAAAAAAAAATTTCTCATAGAAAAGTACTTAAAACTCTACCAGTATCATGCTGGTACTAATGAGCAGCTTATCAGTACCATTACCGCAGTAAATTCAACTGAATATAATAAAATTTGGTTGCTTAATCTTGTAACTACCCACTATTTTGGTGTTACATGGAGTCAATAACACAAACACAGTAGAATTATACTGAATGTACCAGATACTGAATCCATACAAATACCATTCTGCCACAACTTTGGTGCTTATCTTAACTATAAATCGACTGGTACGAGAAAAGGGGAAAAGAAATACTGACGAAAAGACATTTGGATTTTGACAAGACGAAACTCCTCTTGAGTGATGCCTCTCTCTTTGTCTAGCTGGTGCACCACATCCACCTGTTCTGGATCCAGTAGCTGCCGACTGCAATCAACAAAACTCCAAATTAAATTAATCGATCGCTGATAAATTGACGGACAGAGAGAGAGAGAGAGAGAGAGAGTACTAGTGAGAGGAGGTCCAGAAGTTGGCGGCCATAGCGGAGATTGGATCGGAGAGAGGAAGTGAAAGAAGGGAAAGGAAAGAGAGAATCTTCTAACGGATTTGGGAGACCGCCGCTTCGCCTCTAGCAGATTCGATTGATTTAATTGCGATATTATAACGCTAATCTTGATTAAATCGGACGGCGTAGATAATCTGATTAGACATTAATTTCGGCTTTTCGAAGTAATTATTTATGGGTGATCTATCTATTGCTACGGTTTTTATTTGTGAGGTGAGGTCAGCGAACAGAAATAAACATAATCTTGTTTAATTAATTGAAGAAGGTTTATATTTGGATACTTTCCAAATTAACGATACTCCGACTTTGGAATGGTTTTAGATCGTTGGGTTGCTCTCTCTCTCTCAAAAAAAAAAAAAAAAAAAAATAATAATAATAATAAAAAAATTGGGGTTGCAGTAGATTTTTTTGTCTCATGGCCTTAATACACTGTCTTTATTTAATTTATTTTGTCCGTATCCCTCTTCTTGCAAGTTGTAAATATCTGCCCTTCTGGTTTGTATTTAAATATAGTAGGTTCTTAGCCTGCCACATCGGAAGGGGGAAAAAAAAAGCAAGCCCCTTTCTTTTTCTGATAACAAGTTTTTTTCTACCACTCGGATTCAAAATGGGAGTATTTGTCTGTCTTTTCGTTTATAGAAAAAGAAATCCAAAAATTTTCAGGTACAAAACAAAAACAAGCTTAGATTTTTTGTTTATTTAACATGCACTTGTGGCTGCAGTATTAAAAAAATTACGAAATATTGGACATATTTAGATAAATAGTTATAAAGTTTAAAGAGAAAATACATACTAAATTTTTTGAAAAATTACACTCATTTTGGGGTATAAGTTATCAACTCCTCTGAACTCGTATTAAACATATTGGACTGCTAGGTAGATAAGCTAGACGGTTCAGATCGAATCTAACTTGGCATAACCTATCAAAATTGTTCAATTAAATAATAAAATATCGGGCTCAATTTAAACCGTCAAGTAAGAAATAAATATTCCGAACATTTTGTGACAGTCCTAACAAAAATACAATGAAGAGTACATTCCCGGAAGCGCCGGAATTTTGGTCAAGGCAATCAGTCTCTATTGCTGACTATACTCATAATCTCGTCAAACTAAACAAAACACACATGTATGCAATTATAAACACACATGATAACGGAGAGAATTCTAAAATCAACTCAGATGGTCAATAAACGAAATCAACTAATTAAGGTGGTTTCCGAGAAGCCTCATCAAAATGAGTACTTACGTAAGATTTAAATTATGCTTTTGTTGTTTCTTAAATTAACATATTAAATAATAAAAAATAAAAAACTTCAATATATAATGGTATAAATCCAAGATGAAATATATATATATTTACGGTTTTTAAAGATTTTACAGTTTTACTTTAATAAAAATTAATAGTTTGAAAATCAACGACTAAACCATTAAACTCTGCAAACATGTGATACAAATCAAAATGATGTTCTGATGTGATAAGTTTTATATGTGCATAATTTATACCGACATGTATTGACATTGACATGAATTTAATTTTGTACCTATTAAAAATTTTTTTAAAAAAAATACAACGGAAAAGGGATATTTAAATATCCTTAAAAAAACTTTTTCTAAAATAGAGAGTTTATCCAAACGTGTGAATTTATGACTTTTTGTATGTGCATTTGATTTTGTGCATTCAGAAATTAAGCATTTGAGTGAAAACTATTCTGGTTGCATGCGTTCAAAAGTCTATTTTTTTATTTATTCTAAGTAGAAAATTGTCGGCTATTGCAAACGCATGCATTCGTAAGCTCATCATGCAATTTAAATATTAGGTATCCAATAAATTACTGTTCTCTTTTTCAAAGATGTGAGATAAACAAGTAAGAAAAATATATAATTAAATAATCCTCACGATTTTGCGAGTTGTGGGCTGAGTTATACGCATATACCACATCCACATGAGCTATATCGTAAAGTCTCTGTCAAAATAGATTACATTTTGCGTTACATACCATTCAAAGCTAAAGAAAAATTCAGTATGCAAGTCAAGTCACAATTAGTAGCACTAGCTCTTCAAAGTTACCATACTCCAAAGTCGTTACCAACCTCTGGCAACTACCCGCTTCTCTAGTACCAACTTAGCATCCATGAAGCGCACCAACCTACCTTTGAAACAGCTCCAACTTTCCCTCCTATAAATACTGTGCTCCTCTTACTTCTCCTCACCACTGCAATATACAACTTTTGGTGTTTCTAAACATTCTCAAATCCTCTTGGTGACCAAGCAATATTTACACCAAGTAACATTTTTGCTCAAAGCTTAGGAAAGAAAGATCAACTCATCATGGCCAAGGTGGAAGAAATCAGACAGGCACAGCGCGCTCAGGGCCCGGCCACCGTATTGGCCATCGGTACAGCCACACCGACCAACTGTGTTAGCCAGGCCGACTACCCCGATTACTACTTCCGCATGACTAATAGCGAGCACATGACTGAGTTGAAAGAAAAGTTCAAGCGGATGTGTAAGTGTGCCTCTTTGACAATTTTCGTATCATATGTTCCACAAATAATTAGACCTAAATATCCTATTTAGTTTATAAAAAACTGATATGAAAATGTGATGGTTGTAATTATTTAAGGAGACATAATTGTTATTTATTTTCTTATTTCAGGCGACAAGTCGATGATTAAGAAAAGATACATGCACTTGACAGAAGAGATTTTGAACGAGCACCCAGAAATGTGTGCTTACATGGCACCATCTCTTGATGCACGCCAAGACATTGTTGTTGTCGAGGTTCCAAAGCTCGGCAAAGAGGCCGCAGTGAAAGCCATCAAGGAGTGGGGCCAGCCCAAGTCAAAGATCACCCACCTGATCTTCTGCACCACTAGTGGTGTTGACATGCCCGGTGCTGACTACCAAGTCACAAAGATGCTTGGTCTCCGTCCATCGGTTAACCGTTTCATGATGTACCAACAGGGATGCTTTGCAGGAGGAACTGTTCTTCGCATGGCCAAGGACCTTGCTGAGAACACCCGTGGTGCCAGAGTGCTAGTGATTTGCTCAGAGATCACTGCTGTCACCTTTCGCGGTCCCTCAGACACACATCTTGATTCTCTAGTTGGCCAATCACTCTTTGGAGATGGTGCAGCTGCTGTTATTGTTGGTGCTGATCCTGACCCAGCCGTTGAGCGTCCATTGTTCCAGCTGGTGTCAGCTCAGCAGACCATCCTTCCTGATTCGGAGGGGGCAATTGATGGCCACCTTCGCGAAGTCGGTCTCACCTTCCACCTTCTCAGGGATGTACCCCGGTTGATATCCACCAACATTGAGAAAAGTCTTGTTGGAGCTTTTAATCCTCTCGGTATGTAAAATTAATTAACATTCTAAATTGATTCAAACCATACAACATGGATACTAATAGTCATCCACTTAATTTGCTACTCTGAATTGAATGGTCTAATACATATACATAACTTATTTGCAGGTATATCTGACTGGAACTCACTCTTTTGGATCGCGCACCCAGGAGGCCCAGCAATTTTGGACCAGGTTGAGGCTAAGCTTGAACTGAAAAAGGAAAAAATGCGTGCTACTAGGCATATTTTGAGTGAGTACGGCAACATGTCCAGTGCATGTGTGCTTTTCATTCTAGATGAGATGAGAAAGCGATCAGCTGAGGAAGGAAAGGCTACCACTGGAGAGGGGCTCGACTGGGGTGTGCTTTTTGGCTTCGGACCAGGACTCACCGTTGAGACTGTGGTATTGCACAGTGTGCCCATCTCAGCCCAGTAAGGGAAAGTGTACCAAGTCGGATATAATTAGTGTGTGAAGTTTTTGTTATATTTAGTTGATATAATTTTTTTTTTTTAATGGAGCACACTGAGTAATTAGCTCAAAATATTCAGCTACATTCATGCTGAAAATAATGTAACAGATTCAGTATGAATTAAATAATTTAATTTCACTTTTGTTGATAATTTATTAAATATATAAAGAAGCTAGATGCGTCTGGTGTTCACATCGCTGTGTCCGTGGCAAACCTTTCAGTAAATGGTTTGTATGAATTTGTAGTTGCATATTCACTCGGTCGCCTCCTATGTGTTCTGGTACTGTTCTACTGTTCGGAACAGTGTTAAGCTCTTTCCGTTTTTCCCTTACTGAAGAGCATCTTTGTTTCGATGATTGTATTAATTGAATTACCTATTTTTATTTACTTAATCCGATTTGATCCAATTTGGTGAAACTGAAACTTTTCCCTTTTTCCTTTTGGATCTGTGTTCATTTTCTTATTTTATAAACTACTCAAAGAACTATTGTGATTTAAACTAAAGAACAATGCACAAGTTATGTATGCTCTTAATTTGCTAACCTGAAGAGATGGTGGGAGGTTCAGTATCTCTTTTTTATCTGAAATTGAAAGGCAGAAGCTGAGAAATTGTGTATTGATAAACTTCATAAGGAAAGTGTTATTTAAGCGCGCTCCTTAATTTCAATTTCATCCTTACTTCTAGTTTTGATGCTCAGGCTTATTGAGTGGACAAAAGGAAAGAGCCAAATAGCCAATCAAGCTCAGAATTGGAAGTGGGTGAGAAGAGCGCACATCACATTGGAAGCTCAGATTTGTTTATTTTTTTTATATATTGCTGCTGGCATTTGTCCTGATTTTGTTATTATTTTTTTGTTGGCGTGATTAGAAGATAACTATGATTGAATGGCGTGAAGGTCAAGGTGGCGCTTAGTATTGGTTTAGATTTGTTGAATGCTGATGTGCAATAATTTATCTAATTTAATTAAGCCGGACAATAACCTTTAGTTGTAATAGTACAGACGTGGCCTCGTCAAACTAAACAACAGCCAACTATATCTAAACTTTCAATAATTGAACAATTCTACTAGATAAAAATCATAAAATATATATTGTCTTCTTTATGCGCACATTAAAAACTTACACCATTTTAATAGTTTATTTCAATGAGAATTGATAGTTCGAAAAATGATGACCAATAATAGTACAC
This sequence comes from Rhynchospora tenuis, assembly GCA_027725995.1. Taxonomy (NCBI): domain Eukaryota; kingdom Viridiplantae; phylum Streptophyta; class Magnoliopsida; order Poales; family Cyperaceae; genus Rhynchospora; species Rhynchospora tenuis. The sequence continues at coordinate 82,142,976 of CM050889.1, forward strand.
ATTGTTAAATTATTGCAAACTATTCCCATCAAAATGATGTCGTCGTGTGAAAACTGTTATACGTGCGTCGAGAAATTGAAATTGACCACATTAATTTATCGGTATTATATAATTATATTAACAATTATGAATTTTTTAGTTATATATGTAGGTAAACAACATATAATTAACCTTTTCACTTTTAAAAATACTTGACTAAAATTAAAGAGCTTATCTGAATGCGTTCGTTTATATTAAACTATGAACAATTGATTTTGTGCTTTCAGAAATTTAGCATATGCGTGAAATTCAGGCAAGTCTAGTTTTATAATTATTATTATTCAACGCACAAATATTTTTGGTCATTGTAAACGAATGCATTCATGAGGAAATGATTCAGCTTTATTTCTCAAACATTTGATACCCTATAAAGTACTGTTATATATATATCCATTTCAAAATAAAAGTATAGACAAGTAACAAAAAAAAAAAAAAAAAAAATTGTCACGTCTATGCGAGTTGTGAACTCGGCTATACCAAATGAGCTATATCGTCGAGTCTTTATCAATATATGATACATAATGTGTCATAATTCCAACTTAAGAAAAATTCAATGCATAAGTCAAGTAATAACAAGATGTCAAGATCTTTTGGTTTCTTCAAATTTGCCATACTCCAAAATCCTTACCAAACCTCTACTGGCAACTACCCGCTTCTATGTTTACCAATTAAGCCTTTTTGAATCCCACCAACCTATCCCTCCTATAAATACTGCACTCCTCTCACTTCTCCTCACCACAGCAACATACAAAGTTTGTTTCAAAAACATTGTCAAATCATCTGAGTGACCAAGCAGCTATAGTACACGAAGCTTCATTTTTTGTACAAGGCTTAGGAAAAGGATCGATTTGATCATGGCTAAAGTGGCAGAAATCAGGCAGGCACAGCGTGCTCAGGGCCCGGCCACCATATTGGCCGTCGGTACAGCTACACCTGCCAATTGTGTGAACCAGGCCGACTACCCTGATTACTACTTTCGCATCACCAATAGCGAGCATATGACTGAGTTGAAAGAAAAGTTCAAGCGCATGTGTAAGTGTGCCTCTTTTTGACTATTTACATATCATATATTCTACAAATAATTAGACCTAAATATAGTCTTTATTTTAATAATCAGATCTCAAAATGTGATGGCTGTCATTATTTAAAGAGACAAAATTGTTGATTATTTTCTTATATCAGGTGACAAGTCGATGATTAAGAAAAGATACATGCACTTGACAGAGGAGATTTTGAACGAGCACCCAGAAATGTGTGCTTACATGGCACCATCTCTAGATGCCCGCCAGGACATTGTTGTTGTTGAGGTTCCAAAGCTCGGCAAAGAGGCTGCAGTCAAAGCCATCAAGGAGTGGGGCCAGCCCAAGTCAAAGATCACCCACCTGATTTTCTGCACCACTAGTGGTGTGGACATGCCCGGCGCTGACTACCAAGTCACCAAGATGCTTGGTCTCCGTCCATCAGTTAACCGTTTCATGATGTACCAACAGGGATGCTTTGCTGGAGGAACTGTTCTTCGCATGGCCAAGGACCTTGCTGAGAACAATTGTGGGGCCAGAGTGCTGGTGATTTGCTCAGAAATCACTGCTGTCACCTTTCGCGGTCCCTCAGACACACATCTGGATTCTCTAGTTGGCCAATCACTTTTCGGAGATGGTGCAGCTGCTGTTATTGTAGGTGCTGATCCTGACCCAGCCGTTGAGCGTCCATTGTTCGAGCTAGTGTCAGCTCAGCAGACCATCCTTCCTGACTCGGAGGGGGCAATTGATGGCCACCTTCGGGAAGTGGGTCTCACCTTCCATCTTCTCAGGGATGTACCCCGGTTGATATCCACGAATATTGAGAAAAGTCTTGTAGGGGCTTTCAATCCTCTCGGTATGTAAAATTAATTGACATACTAATTGACTTGAGCCATATTACATGGATACTAATAGTCATCCACATAATTTGCTACTCTGAGCTTAATATTTTCTAACACATATACATAACTTACTTGCAGGTATATCTGACTGGAACTCACTCTTTTGGATAGCACACCCAGGGGGCCCGGCAATCCTGGACCAGGTGGAGGCCAAGCTTCAACTGAAAAAGGAGAAAATGCGTGCAACAAGGCACATTTTGAGCGAGTATGGAAACATGTCCAGTGCATGTGTGCTTTTCATCCTAGATGAGATGAGAAAGCGGTCAGCTGAGCAAGGCAAGGCTACCACCGGAGAGGGGCTTGAATGGGGAGTGCTTTTTGGTTTTGGACCAGGACTCACGGTTGAGACTGTGGTGTTGCACAGTGTGCCCATCTCAGCCCAGTAAAAGCAAGTGTTCCAGTATAAAATCCGATATAATTTGGGGTTTTGAATTTTAGTTGGGAATTTGGGGTATATATATTCTTTTTTGTGAGGAGCACACTGGGTAATTAGCTCGGAATATTTATCTTTATTCAAACTTAAAATGATGTAACAGATTCAGTACAAATATAATTTCTTTGTTCTACAAAATTTTTAATTAATCATATAAAGACTCTAAGATACATCTTGCATCCGCATCGCTGTTTTTGTGCCGGACATTCTGGGAATTGCTTTGCTGCATGCATTAGATGCTGCGTTTTTTGCTTTCCTCCTGCTTGTCCTAGCAGTACTGTTCCTCATCAGTTTTAGAAAAAATGTTCACTCTTTTCCTCTCTGAAGGGCCTCTTTTGTTTCAACAAAGTCTTTAGTTATATCCCCTTTAACCTGATTTGATCCAATTTGGTAAAATTTAAACTTAATTTTTCCTTTTGAATTTGTGTTCATCATCTTATTTTTCATGAACTATGTATTATAAAGGACTAATTGAATTAAATTATATAGCATACACAATTTATGTATAGCACCTTAATTTCCTGACCTGGCAAGGTGGAGCAGGTTCGGTATCTCTTATAATAATCAGATAATTAAGTTGCTTCGACGAAACAGAAGAGATAATCAAGCTCGAAGAATTGCAGGCAGAGGAAGAAGATGTGTAATGATAAACTTGGAAGGAAAAGTTAATTAAGCTCCCCAATTTCAGTTACATCATTCTTCCTTTTTTGTGCTCAGGTTAATTCATTGAACAAAAGGAAAGACCTAATATTAAAGCTCAGAATTTGAAGTTCTATAATCAGCATAAAAAAAATGAGAAAAAGCACATAAAATTTTAAGTTCGGATTTTTTTTTTTTTAATGCATTGCTGCCAGAATATTGATCCATTTTTTGTATGATTTCTGTTGGCGTGATTAGTAGATAGCTATAAATCAATGGAAATTTCAAATGTATGACAAGCAGGTCAATTTCCCTTTAAGTATATATTAGTTTAGCTTTGTTGAATGCTGATGTGCAATAATTTGTCATTGATTAAGCCTAACAATCACCCGTCAGTAGAAGTAATACAGACGTAACCTCGTCAAACTAAACAACAACCAAGTGTATCTAAACCTTCAATAAATTGAACAACTTTTCAAGATGAAATATATAGTATATTCTTTATGCGAAGATATAAAAATTACAGCATTTTAATATTTTAATTTAATGAGAATTAATAGTTAGAAAAGTCGAGACCAAAAGTAATCTACCCCGCGCGGGTTTAATTCTTGCAAACTTTTGACTCCCATCAATTGATGTCGTCATATGATAACTTTTATACGTGCATAGAGAAATTGAAATTGACCACATTTATCGGTTTTATCTTGATATTTAAATTTAAATTTTAAAATTTGAGTTATTAAAATATAAAAATAGATATATAGTAGAGGAAAATTATAAATTCTCCTCTTTATAAGAATACTTTTCTATAAATGTTAGAGAGTTTATCTGAATATATACATCTTTTATGTTAATTTATGAACATTTAATTTTGTGCGCTAAAAATTTAGCATATGCGTGAAAAGTGAAAACGATTCTGGTTAAGTCTGGCCTTTTTATTTTTTATTTTACCCACATTGGTCATTGTAAGCAAATGCATTCGTAAGCAATTCAATTTTATTTCGCAAACATTTGATATCCTTTTCAAAATAGAAGGAAAAACAAGTAGGAAAAAGTTCTCAGGTCCGTCTATGCGAGTTGTGGACTCGGGTATACCGCACGAGGTAAATCATCGAGTCTCTATCAATACATAATAAATATAGTGTCAAAATTCCAACTTAAGAAAAATTAAGTACATAAGTCAAGTCGTAATAGCATCACTTGGTCTCTTCAAATTTGCCATACTCCAAAATCCATACCTACCTTTTGGTAACTACCCGCTTCTATGTTTACCAATTTAACCTCTTTGAATCCCACCAACCTTTCCCTCCTACAAATATTGCACTCTTCTCACTTCTCCTCACCACTGCAATATACCAAGTTTTGTTGTTTCTAAAACATTGTCAAATCATCTTAGTGACCGAGAAATAGTACTACACAAAGCTTCATATTTTGCGCAAGGCTTAGGAAAAGGATCAATTTGATCATGGCCAGAGTGGAAGAAATCCAACAAGCACAGCGTGCTCAGGGCCCCGCCACCATATTGGCCATTGGTACAGCTACACCGACCAACTGTGTGAACCAGGCCGACTACCCTGATTACTACTTTCGCATCACCAATAGTGAACATATGACTGAGTTGAAAGAAAAGTTCAAGCGAATGTGTAAGTGTACCTCTTTTGAGTATTTACATATCATAGTTTCTACAAATAAATAGATCTAAAAATCCTATTTATTTTTTGTAATCAGATGCGGAAATGTGATGGCTGTCATTTTTTAAGACATAATTAGTGTTGATTATTTTCTTATTTCAGGCGACAAGTCGATGATTAAGAAAAGATACATGCACTTGACAGAGGAGATTTTGAACGAGCACCCAGAAATGTGTGCTTACATGGCACCGTCTCTAGATGCACGCCAAGACATAGTTGTTGTTGAGGTTCCAAAGCTCGGCAAAGAGGCCGCAGTCAAAGCCATCAAGGAGTGGGGCCAGCCCAAGTCAAAGATCACCCACCTGATCTTCTGCACCACTAGTGGTGTCGACATGCCCGGTGCTGACTACCAAGTCACCAAGATGCTGGGTCTCCGTCCATCGGTTAACCGTTTCATGATGTACCAACAGGGATGCTTTGCTGGAGGAACCGTTCTTCGCATGGCCAAGGACCTTGCTGAGAACAACCGTGGAGCCAGAGTGCTGGTTATTTGCTCAGAGATCACTGCTGTCACCTTTCGAGGTCCCTCAGACACACATCTTGATTCTCTAGTTGGCCAGTCACTCTTTGGAGATGGTGCAGCTGCTGTTATCGTCGGTGCTGATCCTGACCCAGCCGTTGAACGTCCATTGTTCCAGTTGGTGTCAGCTCAGCAGACCATCCTGCCCGACTCAGAGGGGGCAATTGATGGTCACCTTCGTGAAGTGGGTCTCACCTTCCACCTTCTCAGGGATGTACCCCGGTTGATATCCACAAACATTGAGAAAAGTCTTGTCGGGGCTTTTACTCCGATCGGTATGTAAAACTTAGCTGACTAATTGATTTCAATAATGGTATATATCATCGACTTGATTTTCTAGTATTGAATTTAATATATCTAATGATATGCATAACTTCAATTGCAGGTATTTCTGACTGGAACTCGATCTTTTGGATAGCACACCCAGGAGGCCCGGCAATCCTGGACCAGGTGGAGGCCAAGCTTCAACTGAAAAAGGAGAAAATGAGTGCTACTAGGCACATTTTGAGTGAGTACGGCAACATGTCCAGTGCATGTGTACTTTTCATCCTAGATGAGATGAGAAAGCGGTCAGCAGAGGAAGGCAAGGCTACCACCGGAGAGGGGCTTGACTGGGGTGTGCTTTTTGGTTTTGGACCAGGATTAACAGTTGAGACTGTGGTGTTGCACAGTGTTCCCATCTCAAGCCAGTAAAAGCAAGTGTACCAGTCTAAAGTCGGATATAATTTGGGGTTTTTAAGTTCCTGTTGAGTTTTAGTTGGGATTTTTTCTTTTCTTTTTTTTTTTATTGTGAAGAGCACACTAAGTAATTAGCTCGAAACATTTAGCTTTATTTATTCTTAAAATGATGTAACGAATACAGCACAAATATAATTCTTCTACAATTTTTTTGTATTAAAGACGCTAAGATGCATCTTGCATCTGCATAGCAGTGTTTGTGCCAGACATTTTGGGAGTTGCTTTGCTGCGTGCATTAGTTGGTGCGTTTTTGCTAGCCTCCTACAGTCCTGCTTGTCCTGGCTGTGTTCCTCATCAGTGTTAGAAAGAGTGTTGGCTTTTGTCCTCGCTGAAGGCCCCTTCGGTTTCAACGATCGTCTTTATCTATATTCCTTTGTACTTAAGGACTATAGAGATTAAAATTAAATAGCATACACAATATCGTATCTCATATGATAATCAGATAATCAAGTTGCTTCGGTAAAACAAAAGAGACAATCAAGCTCAGAACTGGAGGCAGAGGTTAAGAAATTGTGTAATGATAAATTTCGTAAGGAAATGTTAACTAAGCTCCTTAATTTCAATTTGTCACACCCCGAGTCACTTTTAGACGACTCACAAGTGCATCTCGACAACCCGCCGCGTATTTCTACGTAAGGCGAAACAAACATCACATACATACCAATAATCTACACATAAATTGCCACAAAACTATTTATTCAATAATAAAAGAGTATGACAAATGACAAGGACTAACATGGCGAATTAAAAACGAGATTCCCATGCTAGTCAATGTATCAAAAGTAACTATATAAAAGCAAACATTACAATCAGTGGCATTTATTTGACCCACTTTCTTTCCTCACTTTTCTTACAATAGCTCTAATACATCGTCTTCAATACCTGGAACCCATGTAAAATGGAAAACGGATGAGAGACTGAAATAATCTCCTAGTGCAGTATTCAGTTCCAGCCCGGAGATTTGTGAAATTTAATAACTCAGTAATATGACAATAAAACAACAATAACTGAATGCCCATGATTTCTAACATATCCACTTTACTATAATGATGGTAATTTTTAATAAATCAATATCAAAATAAATGACTTTACAAATCTCTACTAATAATATTAGTTTCATTTCCACTTGATAATATTAGTTTCATTTCCACTTGATAACACGCCCCACTTACCAGGCCCACTAGTTTGACCTTATCCACTATCCCAAGAAGCCCACTTACCCGTCGCGAACGGATATCTTCTGGGGAGCGCGCTAGTACTAGAGCACCCAAGCCAAACGCCTGGTACAACGGTTATCATCCACTTCCACTTAATATTTACCACTTCCACTTAACATTTTCCACTTTCACTTAACATTGATCATTTCCACTTAGAATTTACCACTTTAATATCTACTGTCTTTACTCATTAATATTCACAATAAACTTTACGTAAAATAATCTTTATGGTGTTTTCTATTGATACTAACCAATAAGCAAATGCATTTATATGACCAAACCATGCGTACTAACTACATGATCTTTATTTACACTTATCTTTTTTTCTCATAAAGTAAACTGTATAATAACTATTAATAGAAATGTAACTATGCACTATATAAAATAATATCGATTAAAATATAAAGGGAAACAAAACATATAATCCTTATTATAACTATATAATATATATAGAAAAATAATTTCACATCAAACCAGGATCCGCACCTCAGAAGACGAACGAAGAATTTGAGATGATCGTCGGAACCAACTCCCAAGCGGTTAGGATTCTCAACGTCTAATCTTCTACTCCTAGAATCAATTAACAACAATGTTTAATTTAGTATTAATTAATTACCTTGCATAAGCCCCTAGTCCGTGATTCTTGACTAAAATAATAATAAAGACCAGATTACCTCCTATCCGAAATTCTCAACTTAATTTATAAGAAAAACTTCAAACTAATTTCATATCAAGAATCTTTATGGATGCGGACAAGAATTCACTTTAAGTTCTGTCAAAGAAACTAAGGACAGGAATAAGAAATAATATATATACAAAGTAAGTAGTAAAATAGTAACAAAGATAATTTGAAATCCAATAAAGAAATCTATCAACACCGTACCAAGGTTTTGACCGAAAATATTATATTTAACAAAATAAAAAGATTATACATAAGTTTTCTAAACTAACTAGAAAAGGAATGAATGTCTAACATAATATACTGTAAGTACTTCCAAAAATTAGACGAAATACTTAATAAATATAAAAGTAATTATAAACAATGAAGGCTCTGTACTTAATATAATTTGAATATAGAATATGAAATGGAAATAAAAATCCAACGTTGCTTCTCATTTCAAAACAAAAGATAGACCAAAGATTTTTATATATTGCTAAGAGAGAATCGAAGAAAAGGTAGTTAACAGTTATGATGGACAATTTGGTCTAACAATTTAATAAATAAATACATAATAAGATTAGAAAGAAAGAGTAAATGAATATACCGCTCAAGCACGAACAAGAAAATCTCTGCGGCAACTTCAGTTCAAAGTGAATGAACAATTTTCAGAAAGTGGAAATAGGTTATTGCACATGGAAATAAAAATATCAGAGGAAGTATTTCCAAGGAGAATGAATCGGAATTAGAAAGGGTGAAATTGATGCCTTTTTGGACCACCGGTTATTTTGTTTCTTTGAACCATTCAGAAATAAAGGAATATGATTAGTCAGGATTATATATTTGGGAATAGAGGAAAGTGGTTCGGTTTTAATAACCGAATAGGAAATGTAAAAACCAACTTTTGGATTAACCGACTTTATTTATTGGCTCCTTTTGAAAATTAATATATCGGAAATTTATGAACAAAAGAAGAAATGAAACGAATAGATTACACCGACTGGATCATATAGAATAATAACCCATTTGTTGAACCAATCAAACAAGAAGTGATAAATAGTAACAATATAAGGAAGTTATACGGGGGTCATGTTTGAATACAAATATATCCTGTATTTTCCATTTGGTGATTCCATACGGTAGTACAGAAGGAAGCAAAATATGAAACTAAAATTTAAGAAAGCAATATGGAATTAAGTATGAATTAGTTTTGTCCGACCTATATGATCCTACATAGCAAACACTAAATAAATGAGCTTGCATAAATGCAAATTCAATCAAATCTTCTGATAACTAAACGAGGAATAGAAACACAGAATAACCAAACCATGAAACTTGTAACATATTTTTAGAAAAAAAAATATTGGATTATAACAGGATGTTACACAATTACATCCTTTCTTCATTTCTTGTGCTCATGTTAATTGAATGGACAAAAAAGAGCCAATAAAGCTCAGAATTGGAGATAGCATTTTGTGAATCAGCATAAACAGGTGAGAAGAGCGCACATTGAATTTAAAGTTCTAATTAATTGTTTCTTTTTATGCTTTCCTGATAGCATTTTGTCTAATTTTTTTTTATGATTTTTGTCGGCGTGATTAGTAGATATCTATGAATCATTGGAAATTACAAATCTATGAATAAGCAGGTCAAGTGGCGATTTAAGTAGTGATTTAACTTGTTGACTGCTGATGTGCAATAATTTATCTTTGGTTAAGCCTAACAATTACAGTCATGAGCATTAGTAGTGTTCAGATGTGGCATCGTCAAACTAAACGCCAACAAGTGTATCTAAAACTTTAATAATTGAACAATTTACTAGAAGAAAATATATTATCTTTGTTATGCGCACGTGAAAAATTTATAGCATTTTAATATTTTAATTTAACGAGAATTATTAGTTTGAAAAATCGATGACCAAAAACAGTCTACATCGTTGAATTCTTGCAAATTTTGATGCCCATCAAAATGATGTCGTCATGTGATAATTTTACTACGTGCATAGAGAAATTGATATTGATCACATGTATTGGTTTTGTCTATACATTTAAATTTTCAATTTTGGATTTTGAGTTATTAATATTTTAAAAATAGATATATGTTGGAGGGAAAAAATTACAATTTATCCTTTCAAAAAAAAAAAAAAAACTTTTCTAAAAATAGGGAGTGTATCTGAATATATATGTTCGTTTACGTTAATCTATAAATATTTGCTTTTGTGCGTTCAGAAAGTTACCACACGCATGAAAACTATTCTAGTTGCATATGTTTCAAATCTGCTTTTTTATTCAGCATACACATGAAATTAATTTAACATATGAACAAAACTTTTGATCATTGTAAACGCATGCATACATAGCTAATTATTCAGTTCTATTTCTCAAATTTTTTATATCCGATAAATTAGTACTATATCATTTTCAAAATAAAAATGAGGGAAGTTCCGGTGCCACGAGTTTAGGGTGCCACCAAATGCCACAACTTTTTTTTTTATTAAAATTTTAATTTTTAAAATTTAAATTGTTGATCTTTTTAGTTTTAGCGAATGATGAATTTTCATATAAATTTTATATAATTTGAAGTTGATTTAGAGGTCAAACCATGAACGTATTATAATTAATCTGTCATAGTAAATCATATTCGTTCATTTTTCAAGCTCTTGATCAAATATCAAATCAACTTCAAATTTTATAAAACTTACATGAAAACACATCGCTCGTTAAAACGAAGAAGATCAATTGTTTGGATTCGACATTTAAATTATAAAATTAAAAAAATTTATAAAAAAGTAGCCTTGTGAGGAACCGTAACCCTATTTCTATACCCTACTCAATAAAAATATAGACAAGTAAAGACAAAAAAATTCTCACGTTTATACGAGTTGTGGACTCGGCTAAACCACACGAGCTATATCGTCGAGTCTCTATCAATACATTATGCATATTGTGTTACAATTCCAACTTAAGAAAAATTCAGTGCGCAAGTCTAAGTCACTACAGCATCACTTGGTCTCTTCAAATTTGCCATACTCCAAACCAACCTACCTTTGGGCAACTACCCGCTTCTATGTTTACCAATTTAGCCTCTTTGAATCCCACCAACCTTTCCCTCCTACAAATACTGCACTCCTCTCACTTCTCCTCACCACTGCAACATACCAAATTTTGCTGTTTCTAAAACATTGTCAAATCCTCTCAGTCATCAAGCAGCAGTAGCACACAAAGCTTCATTTTTTGCGCAAGGCTTAGGAAAAAGATCAATTGATCATGGCCAGAGTGGAAGAAATCAGACAGGCACAGCGTGCTCAGGGCCCAGCCACCGTATTGGCTATCGGTACGGCTACACCGACCAACTGTGTGAACCAGGCCGACTACCCTGATTACTACTTTCGCATCACTAATAGCGAGCATATGACCGAGTTGAAGGAAAAGTTCAAGCGGATGTGTAAGTGTGCCTCGTTGGGTATTTACAAGTCATATATATCTTCCACAAATAATACACCTAAATAATCTCCTTATTTTAAATAATCAGATATGAAAATTTGACGGTTGTCATTATTTAGTTGAGACATAATTGATGTTTATTTTCTTAATTATTTCAGGCGACAAGTCGATGATCAAGAAAAGATACATGCACTTGACGGAGGAGATTTTGAACGAGCACCCAGAAATGTGTGCTTACATGGCGCCATCTCTTGATGCACGCCAAGACATTGTTGTGGTCGAGGTTCCAAAGCTCGGCAAAGAGGCTGCAGTCAAAGCCATCAAGGAGTGGGGCCAGCCCAAGTCGAAGATCACTCACCTGATCTTCTGCACCACTAGTGGTGTGGACATGCCTGGCGCTGACTACCAAGTCACCAAGATGCTAGGTCTTCGTCCATCGGTTAACCGTTTCATGATGTACCAACAGGGATGCTTTGCTGGAGGAACCGTTCTTCGCATGGCCAAGGACCTTGCTGAGAACAATCGTGGTGCCAGAGTCCTGGTGATTTGCTCGGAGATCACTGCTGTTACCTTTCGCGGACCCTCAGACACGCATCTTGATTCTCTAGTTGGTCAATCACTCTTTGGAGATGGTGCAGCTGCTGTTATAGTAGGTGCTGATCCTGATCCAGCTGTTGAGCGTCCATTGTTCCAGCTGGTGTCGGCTCAGCAAACTATCCTGCCTGACTCAGAGGGGGCAATTGATGGCCATCTTCGCGAAGTGGGCCTTACATTCCATCTCCTCAGAGATGTACCCCGGTTGATATCCACAAATATTGAGAAAAGTCTTGTTGGGGCCTTTAATCCTATTGGTATGTAAAATTACTTAACATACTAAATTGATTTGAACAATTTTCGATGGACACTAGCAGTGCATCCACTTTCTACTCCTAAATTGAATGTTTCTAATACGTACGTATACATAACTTACTTGCAGGTATATCTGACTGGAACTCACTCTTTTGGATAGCGCACCCAGGAGGCCCGGCAATCTTGGACCAGGTTGAGGCTAAGCTTGAACTGAGAAAGGAGAAAATGCGTGCTACTAGGCATATTTTGAGCGAGTACGGCAACATGTCCAGTGCATGCGTGCTTTTCATTCTAGATGAGATGAGAAAGCGGTCAGCTGAGGAAGGCAAGGCTACCACCGGAGAGGGGCTTGAATGGGGAGTGCTTTTTGGTTTCGGACCAGGACTCACGGTTGAGACTGTGGTATTGCACAGTGTCCCCATCCCAGCCCAGTAAGGACAAGTGTACCAGTACAAAAGTCAGATATAATTTGGCGTTGAAGTTTTTGTTGAATTTTTACTTGGATCATTTTTTTTTTGTAAGGAGCACACTGAGTAATTAGATCAAAATATTCAGCTCTATTCATTCTGAAAATAATGTAACAGATTCAATATAAATTAAATTGTAATTTAATTTCACTTTTGTTGATAACATTTTTAAGTAAATTTTATATAAAGACACTAGTTGCGTCTCGGATCCGCATCGCTGTGTTCATACCGATCCTTTTGGATTTGGTTTGCCGTATGCATTAATTAATGGTTCTTATTCAATCGCCTCCTATCTGGCCTAGCACAACGGCACTGTTCTACTTTTAGGAATAATGTTTCGCTATTTCGATTTTTCCCTCACTGAACAGCCTTTTTGTTTCAAAGATTGTCTATACTCTATTTATACCTATTTCCGTTTGTACATGACCGGATTTTATCCAATTTGATAAACTGAAAATATTTCCTTTTGCCCTTTGGGATCTGTGTTCATTTTCTTATTTGAAGCTGAGAAGCTCAAATTTGTTTATGTTTTTTTATGCATTGCTGATAGCATTTGTTCTGATTTTTAATCATTTTTGTTGGCGTGATTAGTAGATAACTATGATCCAATGGCGTGAAGGGTCAAATGGAGTTTAGTATTGTTATGTGCAATAATTTATGATTCATTAAGCCTAACAAAGTAACAATTACTGTCAGCAGTAGTACTGACGTGGCCTCGTCAAACCAGACAACGACCAAGTACGGAAATTCTGCCATCAGCATTACTTTGTCGAGCGGGTTTTCATCTCAACCGCTCATCTCTAAGAGATATTAATTCATTAGCACTCATTGATGATTGTGATCAAAGCCCGCTAATAAATTAATGCTGATGGCATAATTTCCCATTTAATAATCCTACTAGATGAATTATCTTCCTTATGCGCACACAAGATATTTACAGCATTTAAACATTTTGCTTTAGCGAGAATTCAAAGTTTGAAAAATCGATTACCAAAAGGAGCTTATACGTTGTTAAATTCAGCAAACTTATTGATATCTGTCGTCATGCGATTACTTTTGTACGTGCAAAGAGAAACTGAAATTGACCACATTTATCGGTTTTCCTTAACCTTTAAATTTTAAATCCTGAATTTTGAATTATCAAAATCTTAAGATAGATAGATAACGGAGGAAAAACATATAAATTCTCCTCTTAAAAAGAATACTTTTCTAAACAATAGATTTCGTCTGAATACGTCCGTTTATGTTAACATACGATAATTTAGCATATGCGTGAAAACTATTTTGATTGCATGCATTCAAGTCTGCTTTTTTATTTATTATTTTACGCACACAACATATTTTATGCCATTATAACGCATGCATTCATAAATTCATGCTTCAAATATTCGATATCCGATAATTTAGTCTTATCCTTTTTAAAATAAAAAATATAGACAAGTTAAAAAAAAAAAAAAAAAAACTCACGTCTATGCGAGTTGTGGACTCTGCCTATACCACACGAGGTATATTGTCGAGTCCCTATCAATCAATAAATAATACATATTGTGCCACAATTCCAACTTAAGAAAAATTCAGTACAAAGTCAAGTCATAACAGCATCACTTGGTCTCTTCAAATTTTCCATTCTCCAAAATCCTTACCGACCTCTAGTGGCAACTACCCGTTTCTATGTTTACCAATTTAGCCTTTTTGAATCCCACCAACCTTTCCCTCCTACAAATACTGCACTCCTCTCACTTCTCCTCACCACTGAAACATACCAAGTTTCCTAGTTAAACATTTTCTAATCATCTCGTGACCAAGTAGCAGTTCTATATACACCGAGCTCCACTTTTGCTCGAAGGCTTAGGAAAAACATTGAGTAATCATGGCCAGAGTTGAAGAAATCAGGCAGGCACAGCGTGCTCAGGGTCCGGCCACCATATTGGCCATTGGTACGGCGACACCAACCAACTGTGTGAACCAGGCTGACTACCCTGATTACTACTTTCGCATCACTAATAGCGAGCATATGACTGAGTTGAAAGAAAAGTTCAAGCGGATGTGTAAGTGTGCCTCTTTGGGTATTTACGTATCATATATTCTACAGATATTTAGACCTAACTATCCTCTTCAGATTTTAAAAATCAGAAGTTAAAATTTGATGGTTCCCATTATTTAATGAGACATAATAGTTGATAATTTTCTTATTTCAGGCGACAAGTCAATGATTAAGAAAAGATACATGCACTTGACCGAGGAGATTTTGAACGAGCACCCAGAAATGTGTGCTTACATGGCACCATCTCTTGATGCACGCCAAGACATTGTTGTGGTCGAGGTTCCAAAACTCGGCAAGGAGGCCGCAGTCAAAGCCATCAAGGAGTGGGGCCAGCCCAAGTCAAAGATCACCCACCTGATTTTCTGCACCACTAGTGGTGTTGACATGCCCGGCGCTGACTACCAAGTCACCAAGATGCTAGGTCTCCGTCCATCAGTTAACCGTTTCATGATGTACCAACAAGGATGCTTTGCTGGAGGAACTGTTCTTCGCATGGCCAAGGACCTTGCTGAGAACAACCGTGGTGCCAGAGTCCTGGTGATTTGCTCAGAGATCACTGCTGTCACCTTTCGCGGACCCTCAAACACCCATCTTGATTCTCTAGTTGGCCAATCTCTCTTTGGAGATGGCGCAGCTGCTGTTATCGTCGGTGCCGATCCTGACCCAGCCATTGAGCGTCCATTGTTCCAGCTGGTGTCGGCTCAGCAGACCATCCTGCCCGACTCAGAGGGGGCAATTGACGGCCACCTTCGCGAAGTGGGTCTCACCTTCCACCTCCTCAAGGACGTACCCCGGTTGATATCAACTAACATTGAGAAAAGTCTTGTCGGGGCTTTTACTCCAATCGGTACGTAAAAATTAACTGACTTATTGATTCCAACAATAGGACTTGTATGCTAAAATATGTCTACTCAATTTGCTACTATTGAATTTAATATATCTAATGCATATAATAACTTATTGCAGGTATATCTGACTGGAACTCAATTTTTTGGGTAGCACATCCAGGAGGCCCAGCAATCTTGGACCAGGTGGAGGCCAAGCTTGAACTGAAAAAGGAGAAAATGCGTGCTACTAGGCATATTTTGAGCGAGTATGGCAACATGTCCAGTGCATGCGTACTTTTCATTCTAGATGAGATGAGAAAGCGGTCAGCTGAGGAAGGCAAGGCTACCACGGGAGAAGGGCTTGACTGGGGAGTGCTTTTTGGTTTCGGACCAGGACTCACGGTTGAGACTGTGGTATTGCACAGTGTCCCCATCTCCGCCCAGTAAGGACAAGTGTACCAGTATAAAAGTCAGATATGATTTGGCATTGAAGTTTTTGTTGAATTTTTACTTCGGATAATTTTTTTTTGTAAGGAACACACTGAGTAAATAGTTCAAAATATTCAGCTGATCAGCTCTATTCATTCTGAAAATAATGTAACAGATTCAATATAAATTAAATTATAATTTAATTTCACTTTTGTTGATAATATTTTTATGGGTCAGCTTGGAAAGAATGGCTGCCTTCTCTCCAAAATTCTTCAAGCTAAATTTGACCGACCAGATATTAGCGTAGCGGCCTAATTTCTTCATGCACTCATTTAGTAGATAGTTTTTAACCCTCCTTTTTGACTTTACCTGCTTAGTGGTATAGTAAGTAGTAGGCCAATGCTTCTTCACGACCTTACGAATGGATCAACTAGAAATGAATCGGTGTCATAAACTCATTAGGCTAACCGTTAGTAGTAAATAGCGTGACACCCAGCAATCGATCAAAGCCGACAAAAGAAAAGCCCAACTTTAGCAGCCTGCTTACGAGCAAACAAGCTTATGAATTATGATTGATTGTAGTAAATTTTATATAAAGACACTACTACACTAGGTGCGTCTCGGATCCGCATAGCTGTGTCCATACCGATCCTTTTGGGAGACGGTTTGCTGAATGCATTAATTAATGGTTCGTATTCAATCGCCTCCTATGTGGCCTGGCACAACGGCACTGTTCTACTGTTAGGAATAATGTTTCGCTATTTCGATTTTTCCCTCACCGAACAGCCTTTTTGTTTCAATGATTGTCTATACTCTATATAGACCTATTTCCGTTTGTACATGACCCGATTTTATCCAATTTGATAAACTGAAAATATTTCCTTTTGCCCTTTTAGATCTGTGTTCATTTTCTTATTTGAAGCTGAGATGCTTAAATTTGTTTATGTTTTTTATACATTGCTGATAGCATTTGTTCTCATATTTTATGATTTTTGTTGGCGTGATTAGTAGATAACTATGATCAATGGCGTGCAGGGTCAAATGGAGCTTAATATTGTTATGTGCAATAATTTATGATTTATTAAGCCTAACAAAGTAACAATCAGTTTCAGCAGTAGTATTGACGTGGCCTCGTCAAACCAAACAACGACCAAGTATATATATCTAAAACTTCAATAATTTGATAATTTTACTAGATGAATTATCTTTTTATGCGTACATAAGATATTTACAGCATTAAAATATTTTGCTTTAGCGAGAATTTATAGTTTGAAAAAATCGATTACCAAAAGGAGCTTATACGTTGTTGAATTCAGCAAACTTTTCATGTCGTCATGCGATTACTTTTGTACGTGCAAAGAGAAACTGAAATTGACCACATTTATCGGTTTTCCTTAACCTATAAATTTTGAATTATTAAAATCTTAAGATAGATATATAACGGAGGAAAAACATATAAATTCTCCTCTTAAAAAAAATACTTTCTAAAAAATAGATTTCAACTGAATACATTCGTTTATGTTAACATATGCGTGAAAACTATTTTGGTTGCATGCATTCAAGTCTGCTTTTTTTTTATTATTTTACGCACGCAACAAATTTTATTCTATTATAACGTATGCGTTCATAAATTCATGCTTCAAATATTTGATATCCGATAAATTAGTCATATCCTTTTTAAAAAAAATATATAGACCAGTAAAAAAAAAGAAAAAAAAAATCTCATGTCTATGCGAGTTGTGGACTTTGCCTATACCACACGGGGTATATTGTCGAGTCCCTATCAATAAATAATAGATACTGTGCCACAATTCCAACTTCAGAAAAATTCGGTGCAGAAGTCAAGTCATAACAGCATCACTTGGTCTCTTCAAATTTGCCATACTCCAAAATCCTTACCGACCTCTTGTGGCAACTACCCGCTTCTATGTTTACCAATTTAGTCTTTTTGAATCCCACCAACCTTTCCCTCCTACAAATACTGCACTCCTCTCACTTCTCCTCACCACTGAAACATACCAAGTTTCCTAGTTAAACATTTTCTAATCATCTCGTGACCAAGTAGCAGTTCTATAAACACCGAGCTCCACTTTTGCTCCAGGCTTAGGAAAAACATTGAGTAATCATGGCCAGAGTTGAAGAAATCAGGCAGGCACAGCGTGCTCAGGGCCCGGCCACCATATTGGCCATTGGTACGGCTACACCAACCAACTGTGTGAACCAGGCTGACTACCCTGATTACTACTTTCGCATCACTAATAGCGAGCATATGACTGAGTTGAAAGAAAAGTTCAAGCGGATGTGTAAGTGTGCCACTTTGGGTATTTACGTATCATATATTCTACAGATATTTAGACCTAACTATCCTCTTCAGATTTTAAAAATCAGAAGTTAAAATTTGATGGTTCCCTTTATTTAATGAGACATAATTGTTGATAATTTTCTTATTTCAGGCGACAAGTCAATGATTAAGAAAAGATACATGCACTTGACCGAGGAGATTTTGAACGAGCACCCAGAAATGTGTGCTTACATGGCACCATCTCTTGATGCACGCCAAGACATTGTTGTGGTCGAGGTTCCAAAACTCGGCAAGGAGGCCGCAGTCAAAGCCATCAAGGAGTGGGGCCAGCCCAAGTCAAAGATCACCCACCTGATTTTCTGCACCACTAGTGGTGTTGACATGCCCGGCGCTGACTACCAAGTCACCAAGATGCTAGGTCTCCGTCCATCAGTTAACCGTTTCATGATGTACCAACAAGGATGCTTTGCTGGAGGAACTGTTCTTCGCATGGCCAAGGACCTTGCTGAGAACAACCGTGGTGCCAGAGTCCTGGTGATTTGCTCAGAGATCACTGCTGTCACCTTTCGCGGACCCTCAAACACCCATCTTGATTCTCTAGTTGGCCAATCTCTCTTTGGAGATGGCGCAGCTGCTGTTATCGTCGGTGCCGATCCTGACCCAGCCATTGAGCGTCCATTGTTCCAGCTGGTGTCGGCTCAGCAGACCATCCTGCCCGACTCAGAGGGGGCAATTGACGGCCACCTTCGCGAAGTGGGTCTCACCTTCCACCTCCTCAAGGACGTACCCCGGTTGATATCAACTAACATTGAGAAAAGTCTTGTCGGGGCTTTTACTCCAATCGGTACGTAAAAATTAACTGACTTATTGATTCCAACAATAGGACTTGTATGCTAAAATATGTCTACTCAATTTGCTACTATTGAATTTAATATATCTAATGCATATAATAAC
The DNA here is from genome assembly GCA_027725995.1 of Rhynchospora tenuis. NCBI lineage: Eukaryota > Viridiplantae > Streptophyta > Magnoliopsida > Poales > Cyperaceae > Rhynchospora > Rhynchospora tenuis. The sequence continues at coordinate 82,162,147 of CM050889.1, forward strand.
TTATTGCAGGTATATCTGACTGGAACTCAATTTTTTGGGTAGCACATCCAGGAGGCCCAGCAATCTTGGACCAGGTGGAGGCCAAGCTTGAACTGAAAAAGGAGAAAATGCGTGCTACTAGGCATATTTTGAGCGAGTATGGCAACATGTCCAGTGCATGCGTACTTTTCATTCTAGATGAGATGAGAAAGCGGTCAGCTGAGGAAGGCAAGGCTACCACGGGAGAAGGGCTTGACTGGGGAGTGCTTTTTGGTTTCGGACCAGGACTCACGGTTGAGACTGTGGTATTGCACAGTGTCCCCATCTCCGCCCAGTAAGGACAAGTGTACCAGTATAAAAGTCAGATATGATTTGGCATTGAAGTTTTTGTTGAATTTTTACTTCGGATAATTTTTTTTTGTAAGGAACACACTGAGTAAATAGTTCAAAATATTCAGCTGATCAGCTCTATTCATTCTGAAAATAATGTAACAGATTCAATATAAATTAAATTATAATTTAATTTCACTTTTGTTGATAATATTTTTATGGGTCAGCTTGGAAAGAATGGCTGCCTTCTCTCCAAAATTCTTCAAGCTAAATTTGACCGACCAGATATTAGCGTAGCGGCCTAATTTCTTCATGCACTCATTTAGTAGATAGTTTTTAACCCTCCTTTTTGACTTTACCTGCTTAGTGGTATAGTAAGTAGTAGGCCAATGCTTCTTCACGACCTTACGAATGGATCAACTAGAAATGAATCGGTGTCATAAACTCATTAGGCTAACCGTTAGTAGTAAATAGCGTGACACCCAGCAATCGATCAAAGCCGACAAAAGAAAAGCCCAACTTTAGCAGCCTGCTTACGAGCAAACAAGCTTATGAATTATGATTGATTGTAGTAAATTTTATATAAAGACACTACTACACTAGGTGCGTCTCGGATCCGCATAGCTGTGTCCATACCGATCCTTTTGGGAGACGGTTTGCTGAATGCATTAATTAATGGTTCGTATTCAATCGCCTCCTATGTGGCCTGGCACAACGGCACTGTTCTACTGTTAGGAATAATGTTTCGCTATTTCGATTTTTCCCTCACCGAACAGCCTTTTTGTTTCAATGATTGTCTATACTCTATATAGACCTATTTCCGTTTGTACATGACCCGATTTTATCCAATTTGATAAACTGAAAATATTTCCTTTTGCCCTTTTAGATCTGTGTTCATTTTCTTATTTGAAGCTGAGATGCTTAAATTTGTTTATGTTTTTTATACATTGCTGATAGCATTTGTTCTCATATTTTATGATTTTTGTTGGCGTGATTAGTAGATAACTATGATCAATGGCGTGCAGGGTCAAATGGAGCTTAATATTGTTATGTGCAATAATTTATGATTTATTAAGCCTAACAAAGTAACAATCAGTTTCAGCAGTAGTATTGACGTGGCCTCGTCAAACCAAACAACGACCAAGTATATATATCTAAAACTTCAATAATTTGATAATTTTACTAGATGAATTATCTTTTTATGCGTACATAAGATATTTACAGCATTAAAATATTTTGCTTTAGCGAGAATTTATAGTTTGAAAAAATCGATTACCAAAAGGAGCTTATACGTTGTTGAATTCAGCAAACTTTTCATGTCGTCATGCGATTACTTTTGTACGTGCAAAGAGAAACTGAAATTGACCACATTTATCGGTTTTCCTTAACCTATAAATTTTGAATTATTAAAATCTTAAGATAGATATATAACGGAGGAAAAACATATAAATTCTCCTCTTAAAAAAAATACTTTCTAAAAAATAGATTTCAACTGAATACATTCGTTTATGTTAACATATGCGTGAAAACTATTTTGGTTGCATGCATTCAAGTCTGCTTTTTTTTTATTATTTTACGCACGCAACAAATTTTATTCTATTATAACGTATGCGTTCATAAATTCATGCTTCAAATATTTGATATCCGATAAATTAGTCATATCCTTTTTAAAAAAAATATATAGACCAGTAAAAAAAAAGAAAAAAAAAATCTCATGTCTATGCGAGTTGTGGACTTTGCCTATACCACACGGGGTATATTGTCGAGTCCCTATCAATAAATAATAGATACTGTGCCACAATTCCAACTTCAGAAAAATTCGGTGCAGAAGTCAAGTCATAACAGCATCACTTGGTCTCTTCAAATTTGCCATACTCCAAAATCCTTACCGACCTCTTGTGGCAACTACCCGCTTCTATGTTTACCAATTTAGTCTTTTTGAATCCCACCAACCTTTCCCTCCTACAAATACTGCACTCCTCTCACTTCTCCTCACCACTGAAACATACCAAGTTTCCTAGTTAAACATTTTCTAATCATCTCGTGACCAAGTAGCAGTTCTATAAACACCGAGCTCCACTTTTGCTCCAGGCTTAGGAAAAACATTGAGTAATCATGGCCAGAGTTGAAGAAATCAGGCAGGCACAGCGTGCTCAGGGCCCGGCCACCATATTGGCCATTGGTACGGCTACACCAACCAACTGTGTGAACCAGGCTGACTACCCTGATTACTACTTTCGCATCACTAATAGCGAGCATATGACTGAGTTGAAAGAAAAGTTCAAGCGGATGTGTAAGTGTGCCACTTTGGGTATTTACGTATCATATATTCTACAGATATTTAGACCTAACTATCCTCTTCAGATTTTAAAAATCAGAAGTTAAAATTTGATGGTTCCCTTTATTTAATGAGACATAATTGTTGATAATTTTCTTATTTCAGGCGACAAGTCAATGATTAAGAAAAGATACATGCACTTGACCGAGGAGATTTTGAACGAGCACCCAGAAATGTGTGCTTACATGGCGCCATCTCTTGATGCACGCCAAGACATAGTTGTTGTTGAGGTTCCAAAGCTCGGCAAGGAGGCTGCAGTCAAAGCCATTAAGGAGTGGGGCCAGCCCAAGTCAAAGATCACCCACCTGATCTTCTGCACCACTAGTGGTGTTGACATGCCCGGCGCTGACTACCAAGTCACCAAAATGCTAGGTCTTCGTCCATCAGTTAACCGTTTCATGATGTACCAACAGGGATGCTTTGCTGGAGGAACTGTTCTTCGCATGGCCAAGGACCTTGCTGAGAACAACCGAGGTGCCAGAGTGCTGGTAATTTGCTCAGAGATCACTGCTGTCACCTTTCGCGGACCCTCAAACACACACCTTGATTCTCTAGTTGGCCAATCTCTCTTTGGAGATGGCGCAGCTGCAGTTATCGTCGGTGCTGATCCTGACCCAGCCATTGAGCGTCCATTGTTCCAGCTGGTGTCGGCTCAGCAGACCATCCTGCCCGACTCAGAGGGGGCAATTGACGGCCACCTTCGCGAAGTGGGTCTCACCTTCCACCTCCTCAAGGATGTACCCCGGTTGATATCCACTAACATTGAGAAAAGTCTTGTTGGGGCTTTTACTCCAATCGGTATGTAAAAATTAACTAGCTTATTGATTCCAACAATGTACATGTATGCTAAAAGTCATCTACTCAATTTGCTACTATTTAATTTAATATATCTAATGCATATAAGTAAATTGTTTGCAGGTATATCTGACTGGAACTCAATTTTTTGGGTAGCACACCCAGGAGGCCCGGCAATCTTGGACCAGGTAGAGGCCAAGCTTGAACTGAAAAAGGAGAAAATGCGTGCAACTAGGCATATTTTGAGCGAGTATGGCAACATGTCCAGTGCATGCGTACTTTTCATTCTTGATGAGATGAGAAAGCGGTCAGCTCAGGAAGGCAAGGCTACCACCGGAGAGGGGCTTGATTGGGGTGTACTTTTTGGTTTTGGACCAGGACTCAGTGTTGAGACTGTGGTATTGCACAGTGTGCCTATTTCAGCCCAGTAAGAGTACATGTACTGGTCTAAAAGTCGGATATAGTTTGGGATTTTGAAGTTTTCTGTTCAATTTTAGATGGTTAATTTTATTTTTTATATGAGGAGCACAGTGAGTAAGCTAGAAATATTCGGTTTTACTCATTCATGAAAATAATGTAACTAATTCTGTATGAATTTAATTTTATTTATTCTACATGTTTTTTTTAAGTTTATATAATATATATAAAGGTTAAGGCTGGTTTAATCTATCAACGCTATTTTCACAATGCTGTTATGCTCAATTTAGTAAAAAAATCTACTGAAATATTCTTAGCACTCAAGGGGATAATGCAATCAAGCAATTCAGCTACTGCAATCATGGCAATTGCAGTGGACATTTGGTTGGAAGTTAATTTTTTTTTCTTAATTTTCCTACAGCAATATATCAAGTAAAAGGCTGTATCTATTGTCATTGGATTTATTAATTCCTCATACTTTGAAAACAGTATCCAGCAAACAGGAGTACCAGTAAGTTCTATTCCTTATTTCCCTTCATACCAATTTGAAACTTGAAAGTAATTAGTTTTCAAACCAATCCATCATGCTAAAAGGTAAAAGCATTTTCAGATCGGGTAAGTCAATTTGGAGCTAAGAGAGATCCGATTAATGAGGAGCTTAACATAATTACTTTAAGATCATAACATCTGCCCATGCATTTCTACTAATAGTAAGCTGTGAGTAATTAATTGAAATACTAAATCCACTGCATTTGAATACTTGACCAAAATGAATATACCAATGAGCCAGGAAGCATGAATCTATTAATTCTAATTGTTATGATCACTAAATCAAGGTGTGCGAAGTATACTAACCCTCACTTAGTGACTAATCTGTGAAGCCTTCTCAGCAAATTGATCTTATCCTTCCTCAGCCATATTTCCGGGAATTCCTCACATGCATAGTTCTGTTAAATTGAAATTTCCATACAGACAAAAGTAAAACTTGAATAAAAGATACCAAAAGCTAACACACCAGTTATATAAAAAAATATGGCACATAATATGAAAGATTAAACAAGTGGGTCATGATTTCCTTTCTAAATTCAGCAATCATTGCTTGTCAATAATCCATATCATATCCTGTATTGAGAATAATTGATGAATATCAGAGACCCTTTACCAGATAAATAGAAAGAAACCCAATGTAACGAACCATTAATGGGCGTCCATGGTAAATTGGTAAGTACCGGACAGAGCGTAGAGGGAGGCGCACAACTGTGGAGAAAGATTTTGTGAAGCTTCCCTCGAAATGGTACTCATTCGAAAGAGAATCGACTGATCTTCTCATCCGTACGACCCAAATTACGAGTTGAGACCAGAGACCGCCGTGATTTCAGAGCGGAGAGGAGCAGCAACAGGTTCTCTTTCGCCTCCGCTGCTGTGTGGAGAATGAAAGGAAAGAAAGAATTAAGAGAGAGAGGAGCGAAACCGGATAGAAATCCTGCGATCGAGATCAAACAAAAAATAAACCAATGGACAGGATTAGTTCACTGTTGTTAGTACAGCTTGTGAACATTGCATCCGGATCGTCTGATCGTTTTGGACGTTTTTGGATCTGGACCGTCCGATTTATTCTCAATGGTTAATTTTTTTCGGACCTATCAATTCTGATATTATGTACGAAGCATCCTTAACTGTTGAGATTAAATCAGACTATCCGGATCCAAAAATGACCAGAGAATCTCGCTCATGTGAACTGTGTCGGAAATGGAGTTTGTAATTATTTTTTTTTCTAGAAACTGGAATAGTATTTTTTAAAAAAATAATTAATTTAATATTTCTTCCTTAAATTATAAATTATTTTTTATAATGATTTCAATTATTATATCGTAGTAAGTGGATTGAAACGGCCGTTCAGATTTTAAAAATAACAATTTTAAAGTAAAACATCAGTCGATTAGTAGTTTTCATTATAAATAACCAAACTGTTCTTTTATGGTCAATGTACCACTTGTACTGGAAAATGATACGGAAAAAAAAATGTGAAGGAACATGGTCGTGGAAACAGCTATCTCTCTGTGTTCTAGAATGCCTCTTTCTCATGTTCATACATTGAATCTTCTTCTAAATTCCAATTATTGTTGGCTGTTCTTTCAAGATATAATTGGTGCCGGAACAGGATAAAGATAATAATGACAACAATTCTAGATGTGTAGTATAGCCCGTGGGTTTTGTGTACTGTCACGGTACTAGGATTGACAATATATAAATAAAAAATTAATGACCTATTGTATATGAATTAATTCAAAGCAACCACAACTATAAAAAAATTATGCTTATATATATAAGCACCGGACTCTACTAGCCAACTTCAATTCAATTCCATTTCTCCAACTGCATGAAGCTTAACTTACAGATCAAATGAGCTCTTGCATGTGGGAATGAGGCAATTTACATTATGCAGCCAAGGATGACTTGCCAGCAATTGGTACATGCGAAACGAGTGGATTGAAGTAGCTGATACCAAAAGGCAAATGTGTTTCGCCTTAGGGACAACTGGCTTGCGAGTCGTGTTTGGCTACATGATTGCCTTCTTCTTTCATGCTAGAGCTAAGTTTGATCACACTAAGGAATTTGTTAATGTCCTCAACTTAAGCTGCCAGCTTGGCTGCTTTTAATGTCCTCATAACTTTGATGCTCGGCTTGTTGATCTCCTTTCTTTTTCTTTGGTCTTTTGCTTTTCTGTCCTACTTTGGAATTTTTTTTTTTTTAAGTCTTTAGTTGCTGGCTAAAGCGTTTGTATTAAAATTTTTATTAATAAAAAGATAAGGGCCTTGACCCTTATTTTTCTTAAAAAAAAAAAGTATACTTGGACAAAATGCATGCCGCCAAGATGAAGTCACGATGCTTCCTGAGCATAAAGAGATGTAGCATAGAAGGTAAATAGTGAAAGCCAAAAGGGCTGGGTCGGATTTCAAAAGACTGGACTTAATGGGTTTCATATAAGAACCGGACCGGACCGGACCGGGTTCGAGAAAGGGCCTACGAAGGACCGGATCAAACGGATTTTTTTTCTAGATAGGTAGCCCGGCCCTTTGAAAACCCGGCCTTTCTAAGTCCTTGGACTTTCAAAAGGCTAGGCTTAATGACCCAAAGGACTCAAATGATTTCATATGATAATTGCTTTTAAAATATTTAAGCATAATTTCTAAAAATTACTATTGTAATTAATTTATACTTTCAATTTTTTTTTAATAATTCGCATCATGGTTTCTATAGTTTTATTTCGGTTCGAATATATTGATAATATAAAAATTTCCCTGATAACTTAAAATAAGGATTCGAAGATGCCATATAATTAATTCACCAATTATGTTAAGTACCATTATTGCATTTTACCTAATTTCAGAATTCAAAATTGAGGATGAAATATACAGATGCTATATATTATAAATTATAGAATTTATTCCCATTCCATCAAAAATCAAGTAAATTGAAATTTACAACTATATATAATTTAAAACTTTAGTTCATGTATTAAATGATGTAAATTTTTAACCGACCCTTCCAAATAAAAAGGACCGGACCGAGTCTTTTGGTACCCGTCCCATCGAAATCCGTCTTCATCGAAAATTAAATCCGACCCTTCCAAAGACCGGCCCTTCTAAGTCCTAGCCCGTTGTAAGTCCTTCGAAGGGCCGGTCCGGTCTAGGTTGTCACACGGTCTTTCGAAGGATGGGCCAAGAGCCAAGGATATTTGGCATATCACTAAAAGTAAACAATATTTACTGTTATTAGGATGGATATAGACTCACTTATTTTCTTTAATCATTAATTAATTTGCTGATTCTCTTCATATCCAATTTAAAATGTTGCGGTGAGATGGATAGCGCTTGATGGAGCCCATGGGCCTGTTTAGACTTCAAAAAAAAAAAAAAAAAAACGCTTGATGTTTGTTGTTCATCATGTCTTTTCAAAATTTTAAATAATTAGAACTAATGGCTTTCGATATATCACCAAACACTGACACATTAATTGTAACGAATTTCATTTGTATACTATCTATAACAATCTATATCTATAAATTGATTCTAAACTAGTTTTAATCTCGCGCGTTGCGCGATTCATTTTTATCCAAATATGTTATGAAACGTTTTCTTAATGAGTGTAGTTATGTTATGGAACTTTTTACAAACAGACATTGAATATTAGAGATTATTACTGTGGTCGAGATTGATAACCATAGTTAAAATTTCGCAAGTTGTGCAAACCATTTCCCCTTAGAAGTTTATGATAGCTATTTTTATATATATTTTTTAAGATCTTTTGATAGAAAATGCCATGGAAACAATTCAGTAAGAAAATTTTAATGTTTACGTAGAAATTATATTTATGAAAGTACAAATTTCTACACCTCTTTTCATATAAGAAACTCCAAACACGACATGGTACCTAGTTGTCCTCATTTTTGAAAAGCAACCATGCACATGCATCATAGATTTAAAATTATTGACCATGCAAATAGCAGCACAAACTGATCTATGAAACAGATCAATTGAGAAGCAATAATAGTAAAATGCACCTTCAAAATTTCATAAATTCTAAGCAACCGAGTTTAAAATATTGACCCTGTGTTAACAAAATTTATATTTAAAAATGTAAACATATTATAGCATCAACAGCCTCAGAATCCTCCTTACAAACATTACTCTCTAATTGCAATTTCTAGAAATACATGCATATTCATCCTTTATGCTTTTGTTGATCATCATTGACCTAAGAATCTATTTTCTAAGAATATATTTTGTTAAGTCTATAACAACCATCATGAGGTAACATATAAAAAATGAAGAGATGAATATAATCTACGAAATATAGGAACAATTGAGAGCTAAAATAGACTATGAAATATATTATTATAATAAATACCCAGAATCAACACAAATAAGAATCATGGCTCAGGTTGCATTTATTGGTGTTCCTCTAGACATATCAAAAACTATAACTTGTAAAACATGTAATAATGCATACCAAATGACCATAAAAAAACTCATTTGGCATTGCTGCAACTGCTCCAGCCCATTGTAGTTGTTGCAAGCCTGAAAGTTCATAGCACAGAAAAAAAAAAAATCATTTGACATGGCTTTATCTTACTATTGCTAATAAAATTTCAAACCTTCTCGCTAATAAAAAAATCCAAGCAAAGAATGATTCAAAGCTTCTGTCATAATTTTTTTTTGGTGTATGCATTGTTCCAGTCATACTGGCAAAAAATATCAGTACCATATTTTTGGTTGGCTTCTAATGTCGCAATAGGACATTTCATTTGAGGTATTAAGTTCCATTCCCTAGGATCTAAGCTGCTATCTCATTCTTCACCTGCTCTAACATGATTGCTATCCAGATTTAACATAAGTATTATTAAAAATTGTACTTTTTTATATTACATATCACCCAATAAAACTAAATACAGCCAGAAAGCTTGCCTATCTTCTCTTTACTCCAAGCAAGAGCAAGGATTTTCCATATCTCGAATATCAAACCCATGCATTAACATCTTTTGAGATCTTATTAGCCAATAGCAACTACTAAATCATATGAGTGTAGGGGTAGTTTAGGAATCATTGAATTATGATTTCATTCGGGTTACACATAGACCAATTAAAGAGGCCTAATCAATTCCTCCTAATCGGAAACAAATTCAATAATGATTTTTCTCATGTTGCCTTATGGAATCAAATTACATCTCTCATTCAACACATTTCTTGTATAAAAAGGCTAAAATTACAACACTAAGAACCTTTTTTCAATTATCATGATTAGTCTCCAATTACATTAGCACATAACAGGACAAAAGGTCTGCAAATTAAATTGAGCTAATTGAACTAACTTGATAATTGCTAATTGAGACAGAAAGGTTGAATAAAAGCGCAAATAAAAAAATGGTTCATAACAAAGATAACTTTTTGGGTTGATTCAATATTGTATGAATAACTGAGCAAACCATAATTGCATGATAAGAGAAAATAATGTTTCGTGATCTTAGAGGAACCACCAATAGTTTCTAAAATAATGTTAATTTTCGTGATCTCAGAGCATTGTTCAATTGATTTCAATTGATTTCAAAATCTAAAGTACCCAAGTTTATGGACATAATTTGTGGAAAAAAATATAAATCCATAAAACTCTAAACTAAAGCTATATATATTTTCACAACTGACCTTCAACTTTTAATGGCATTATGAAAGAGAACCTGAAGCTAAGGTTCATATACCAGAATCTATGCAGCTGATACAAAAAAATTAAAGGGAATGATCAAATCACTTCAGCAAGTATAAGAATCCATAAGAATTTTTTTTTAAAAAAAGAAAAGAAACAGTTTTAGAAAAGATGCTCTACTTGGCTGTATAAATTATCCTCACAGTTATTGTAAAATTTGACACTCTCAAGGAACAAACACACATAGAGAAATTGCTATGGCTGTTACTCTTCCAAACCATTAAGTTAGTACTATTATTATTAAATTAAAGAGATATACATATGTGATTGGAAATTGCGTTCAATGTAAATGTATAAATATAGATGATTTGACACTCTTATCTCTCCAAAACAAAATATTTTGTTCTCATACTTCTTACAGATTTGAAAGGAAAAAAAAATCGTACTCAGAAAAAGATATTCAAAATTCAAAATCTCATCCAACATAAAAATAAAAAAGTAAGTTGTTAGGATCGCAAGACCTTTATCTCCTCTTTGCAAGGCTTCTATTATCACCAGGTTTAAGAAGTGTTGAGGGGATTCTGTGGCCAAACCTGCAAATGAGGAAAAATCAGGAGATCGACCTCGAGCAAAGCGTCATAAAATCAGGAGGCCTCAAGTCGAGGTTGAGCAGGACAGAGATCGGAAGTAAAAATACTCACATCAAAAGGAAGCAGCGATCTGGTCATTGGTAGAACCCAGGCGGCGAGTGAAGTTTGCAGGCGACGAAGATTTCAAGAGGAAGGGCACATAGACTCCTCTTTTCCAGGAAAGAGGATGACGGCCAAAGGGGAGAGAGATAAGAGAGCATCTGGATTCGTGTAGAGAAAGAGAGAGACCATCAACACAGCACCGTACATGTCCACATGGTGCTCCATGCTCTTGAGTTGATAGAGGAGAAAGTAGCATGCGACAGGTACAGCCATACAGGAAGCAGAACTATCTAGACTTCACACACACCATGGAGGAAATTGAACGATTATGATTAAACAAAATGAAATGGACGGCTGGGATTCAATTACTGTTCTAACCACAGTAAAAAGAGGGTCTCACGTGCATCGCACGACCCAGCAAATTTATATAGTTATATAATTATATAATTTCCAACTATATGTGAATTGATTTGAGAAAGCATTATCAAAATTATTAATATAAATTATTGTGAAGTGATCTTTCCTAAGACTTGTATCGCATATTTTTCCTGTTATTTATTTATTTATTTTTTTTATAATTCATCAGTTGAGCATTAAAACATTATAATTAGGGACCACAGCAAACTATTTAGAACAAGTAGCCTATATACTAACTGATGTTGACAGTTGCACGTGGAGTGTGCTTTTTTGTCTAGTATATATAAAGGTTTGGCTGGTTTAATTGTAACAGAGGCGAGGTTGTCGGTAGCAAATATATCTTTGCTATTTTCACTATTTTTATGCCCAATTTAGGACCCAACCTATCATAACCCTTGTCACACAAGTACATATAATACAATCAAGCCTCGTGCTATTACAATCATGGCAATGCCGTGGACTCCAAAAAGCATTTTCGCCAGGAATTCAATTCTCCAATGTTTACTTCTTACCAATTTCAAAGTAATTAGAAGGAAATTTAACTACTCCAATCAAATGCATACATTTTTGCCACATCAACATAAGGATGATCATCCACAAAACAGGGTCTGAGTTCTTAACTCCGGGCATCAGAGAGAAAAAAAAAAAAAAGACTTTAAAAGACAGGTCAAGCACAAGACAGATGATTAGACTTCCATGTCACAAATAGTACAACAACAACATCACACAAACATCGAATCCATTATTTTTTCCAACTTAACCAGAGATCTCAACAGACTTGACCTCAGGCTGCTCGGATTTGTCAATTTGCCCCATGGGCACTGTGACAGTCAGAACGCTGTTCTCCATGGACGCCTTGATCTCATTAATCTTCGCATTCTCTGGCAGGATAAATTTGCTGCTGTTGTCCTCGACACAGTGACACATGCTGATGTTCTCCTCATCTTCTATTGCGTCCTCACTGATCTGGATCCAGATTTTTCCTTCCTCAATCACAAGCTTGATCTGCTCCTTGTTAATCCCAGGGAGATCAATCTTGACCACATGTACATCATTTGTTTCCTCCTGGTTATCTGCCTCTCTGTCACTCCTTGATCTTAGTTCCTGTTTTTTGTCTACAATAGTTGCAAACAAAAATATAAAGACCAGAACCCTTTTAGAGGATTGCAATTTTCCAACCTAGTTTCATACAGTCAGAACACAAAAGCAGGGAGATGGGTATGCTTCAAGTAGGGAAGTTTGTTTTAACATGTTTTGGCAGCATAAAATGCATTGAAAGCTCAGCAACTCAGCAAGTAATCCTACTAAAGCATTACGCAAGCCAAGAGATAAATAATAATAATAATTACGAGAATATATTTTGAATTCATACTTATCAAAATCGTAATAAATAACAATAATAAATAAACCAAAGATGAATGGATGAACAGAACAAATTAGTTAAATAAACAAGTAAACGAACCGTGACAATAACAGAAATATGAGTAAATTGAAACTTACTGGACAAGCTGGATTGTTCCATGCCACCAGAAAGCACATAAGATGAAGCCTCAGTATCTCCGGACTTGAACTTCTCAATTAAACCATTGGCACCACCTTCGCGAAGCTTAACACCTAAGCATTCCTCCCTGTCACTTCTTCTTTTCTTGCCCTTCCTCTCATCGTTAGAGGAGGCAGGTGGGACCACCACAAGTGGAGGTAGAAGGGATGGCACGATCTGCCTAGCAGCTAATGTATCAGAGAGCATGCTAGACGAACCCTCAGCTTTATTAGCATTGAATTCCTCAACAACCGAACCACTAACACCACACACACCAAGCCCAATGACCAGGCTTTCCTCCCTGTGAGCTTTTCTCTCCTCACCCATCCTCACATCCATGAAGGAGGGCGAGACTACCGGTAGTGGAGGAAGCACTGGTGGTACTATCAGCCCAGCAACTCCTGATACACCAGGGAAAACACCACATGAACCCTCGGCCTCTCTAGCATTGGAGTCTACGACAATCAAACCATGCACAGCATGACCAGTGCCTAGGCTTTCCTCCCCCTTCCTTTCATTGTTAGAGACAGTGGATGGGACCACCATCAATGGAGGCAACAGAGGTGGAGCTATCTGCCTAGCAACTCCCAACGTTTCAAAAAATGATCTAGACGGGAGGAGGAAGTAAAACCTGTGATTTATGCTTCATTTTAGTACAGGCTATGAGGTTCCTTTTCTTCTTCTTTTTTTCCAAAGATTTGTTAGGAATCCATATAGGTGATGTATGGAAAATTGGAAATAAATGTAGGTCGTGAATGAGCAGTGGCAAATACCAACATCAAGAAATGGAACTGCTTGGTGCCTTATTTGGACTGATGCAAAGCTTTTCTTTATAAGGTGGTACAGGAGTGCAGCATGTGCTGCAACTTCAGTTTTATACTGAGAATTCTTAACTAGGCATAACATTAGTTCTTGCAATTTTGCATACCAGCTGGGCCTGCAATACTAGTACCAGTATTCTTACTTTTTTTACCATTAGCATGCATGTCAGTATGTCACCATGGATCAGCAGGAGTTAAATTTGCAATTGACACCGAGGTGCCACAGAAAACACTGCCGAGTTTCACAGATATAAAATAATATTATATACTGTATTGGTTACAAACTGTACGATACAATTGTGTATTTACTGTTATAAACTGTTTGGGTCCTGAAATGACCAGCATGATTTGCTACCACAAGCAGAAGGCAACCAGCATGGTGTTTAACAGAGATGGGTTGGACAAGGGTTCAGTCCAAAGGCATCCGGACAGGCTCCTAACCCAAAGGAAAGGAAAACAAGGAGGCCAGAATTCAAAATTTGAACTTTTCTCCTTGTAAATGTATTTACATTTTGATACAGACATTCAAATGGAATCCTAATATGGAAGGAAAACCCCTAATTTTGACTGCTCAAATCAACTAATAAAATTACCAAACTGATTTATAATATGGACAGGTTACAATGACGAAACAAAGGAACTAGCGAGACAACCATAATCTGGATGGCTTGCATGAGGGAACCAAACTAGCAAATCAAAATCCTTAATTTGGTAAAACTAATAGTAGTCCAAAAACCTGATCTAGATGGTTGAGGATAAAAACCAAACCAGAAAGTTTAAATCCTTATTATTTAAGGTTCAAGAGAACAAGGGAAAAAAAAAAAAAAAGTTATCGACCCCAGTTCCGTAACCTGGATGTCTGTTAAGTAAACCAGCCATTCCAATCACAAGTCGGCCGTCAATTTTTTTGAGTGAATGGTTTACAATTTAGCATAGAACCACCAAAATCGATAGTCACAATCATACCTCACATTGCCAATCTGAAGAAGATCCTGGCTGTTGAGCTTGATTGGATCACTGCCAGGCAAATAAAGTACATTTTTGATAATGCAGCCGCCCCTTCCAATGACCTCAAGTGCAAAGCACTTGTAGGTGAAGTCATAGTAGATTCGAGCATGGTTGCGGGAAACTCCCGTTCCCCAAGCAAGGCTCCTCAGGTCGAGGTCCACAACTGATTTCTTCTTCTTCGAGTAGCGCCCCAGAATTATTGAATACTTTCGCATGTAGTACTCGAAATACTCACCCTGCAGCTTTGCAAATGCTGGAACCAACACTTCGCCCGACCTTGGCCCCGCATCGTTGCCAATTGTCGGCATAGTTGATTTTGAATTTTCCTTTTCCCCCTTACCTTTTCCTTTCATTTTCGGGGGAAGAAAGAGGACCAAGAGTAGGGAAGAGGATTGTTTCCTGGGAAGGGAAAGTAATAAATGACAGGACACCTGTCACTGCCAGATCAGACATTGGACACCTGTCCGTACTGACATTAAAGAGCGTCTGACATGACATGGACACTGATATGGCCCTTTTTTTAACACTATCGATTCCGGACATATGTCAGTGCCGGATTGGACACATATATGGCGCATCTCTGAAAGTATATATGCTCTGTGGAATTAAATTATCAATACCATGCTACGAATGGATGGATATTTATTCATAAGAAAGTAATAAATAACAGTAATGGAATCGAATAAGTAATTTAAAATTCTAAACCCAGTTAAGAATACATTTACTTGGACAAGTAGATATTATAGCAAAGAAGGCTTAGCATTCTAGACAAAACATAAAAAGAGAAGATGAAAAAGCAATTACTTTCATAGAGCAAACTGAAACAAATAAGCAATATGGATGAAATGTAAAGGAGGTTAACATTATACATGGAAATTTTAAGAAATCCCCCAAGGAAAGAAAACAACGAAGCAGAGTACTGAAAAAGTCATCTTTTTTATCAGCAAAAAATACTAAAGAGGAAAAAAATAAAGAAGAATACCCTCAATAAAGTCTACAATTAGAAAGATAAAAGCTGAAAATCAAGAAAGTTGAGGGTATATCCATGAAGAAAAAGAAGCTGAAAAGAGGTCTCAAATTCTCTGAACCTAAAGAAGGAAGAATGTTTATCACAAATTTATGTTGCCTTAAAAGATATAAATCAAAACACAGACAAGAAGATCCTCATCTGAAGTGACTTTCTTGAAGGGCAAACAGGTCAATTAGGTCCAAATGTCCAGTTTGGTTTGGTCCAGACTTTACAAAGGTTGCCTTTCTCTCAGTTCTTTTATATTTTGTTTACCCATGATTTTTCTTTCTACTTTTTCGAGATTTCTTCTTCTTTAGTAGGTGTTATCTCCCCTTGGCTCATAGAAAAAGAATTAAGTTCTTATTCAATTATGACAAATATATATAGAAATTACCTTATGCCAGAAGCCATTGATCCCAAGTATCCACTACTTTTAGACAGGTAAGTATATCAACAAATCAGATCATACCTGCGATACATGCAGCACATTATTTTATAATTACATTGAACAATTATACCTGAGGGGATGCAGACTCAATCACTTACAGGTTCGATCAGAACTGAAAAGAGGTAAATTAAGTATCTTTCTTATAAATCTAAAGCAATTAGAAGTAACTTTCAACAAATATAATTAAACAAAAACACAGTTAGCCATAAATCTGCAACATTATATATTATCAAAGAAATGTAGATGTTTGTTACTACAACATGAAACAGCACCTAACATATTACAGGAACACAACTGGTACAGTTCATTCATCTTCAACACCTCCCATTCACCACCAATTACCCATTTAAACAGAGATATCAATAGACTTGCCTGGAGGATCATCAACTTGGGAACACTACCAGTGAGCACCTCATTCTCCATCTTAACATTCTCTGAATGCCTGAACCTCCACAGGAATTTGCTGCTGCTGCACTCAAGACTCAACAAAGTACCACTTGTCAGTTTTCTCATCATTTTTCTCCTTGTTTGGTTGCGAACCTTCACCTCTACATCCACCGAGTAGGAGAAGGAAGAAGAGAGGCGAGAGGAGAAGAGTAGAGAGTAAACAAATCCACATTTTATGAAAGAGCAACAACAAACACCAGTACGCAAGTTACTAGGTTGTGTACTTCGTTGGGTTTGTGAACTTTTGAGGTCAGAGGTGACAGCTTGTTATGGGCTTCTGCTTAGGCCCATATCTCATCCCAAATTCTTAAACCTTTTAGAAAAGTTTTAAAGTTATGCATCAAGCAATTTCAATTATTTATGCGGTCCAAGTTTGAAAGCATTATAGGATGTATACGGATACTCTGAATCTGCAGTTCATACACAATATTTTCTTCTGAGAGGGAATCCGTTGGGTCATGTTCATTTTCCATGAATATGGTGATAATAAATATCTGATCATAAAATAAGTTTCTTCTTTTCATCTAAGTTGGAACGTACATTAGGAGGAGATGATGATAGATTTCTTTTCTCTAATTTTCTTTTCATGTTCCTTTCTTTTGTCAACAAGCAGTTGTAATTTTTAAATATCGTTCTATAATTTTGCAATAGCTTGCAAGTTGTAAGCTTCTCTATGATGGTAGATTTTGTCTCATAAAAGAAAACAAAGGAGATCATTTACCTAGGAGTATGGGATTATTACTTTACATATAGAAGATACATTAGCTGACTACATGATTGAGAGAACAATCAATACACACATTGAGCCTAATTTTCTGTTACAACAACATTACTGTCCTGACAGTCTATAGCCTAAAGCCTCAGTCTCTCTATCTAGGAAAGGAGTGACACTAGAGACACAAACTCAGATGTAACCCTCCCTTTTGATCTGGTGTTAATAACAAAATGCTCTGGATATTTGCGCAGAAGTGCCAACAGGCCAAACCACGGCTTGCCCTTGGTTTCATGCGGAGCCCAATTATATGTCAGGTACTTTCTTACTTTGCTGGGATGCCACACATCTCCATACTGTTCCATAAGCTGCAAAAACAAAGTAGACAGAGAGTGCTTCCTTTGTTAGCTTAATCTCAGTTTGATTATTATAACTTGGACTGGTATCCCTTAAATCTATTTGTGGTTTGTGTTAAGTGTAAGAAGCTATGGACCTCAGAATGGAGTCTAGCCATTGGCATCCACTCGCCGGGCCCACAAAGATCTGACAGGACATTAGCCACTGATGAGACCACATTTTTCTCTTCTGACTGCATCAGCTGCTGGTTATCTGCCTCTCTGTCACTACTTGATCTTGCTTCTAATTTTTTGTCTACAAAAATTCACATGAATTTGTAATGTTTCAGAAACTTCTAACCTCCAAACTTATTTCATATAGGTAGTACACCATGCCAGCAATAATGTACAGACAAGCTTATAATATTCCTTTTTTTCATAGCTAGTTACAAATTGAATGCTCCGTGAAGTTGGCCATTAAGAATTTACCCAGACAACTTTAAAAATAAAAGGTCAGAAGGCATCTCTTGCCTTCAAAATTCTTAATTTTAATAATAAGATAAATAAAAAATAAGAAAAAGTGAGTTTGAATGTCTTCAATTTTTATGCCTCCAATATGTCTACTTTTAAACCTTTATCAACTCAAAATTTAAAACTTAAATACCATAATAAAACAATTAGAAATAATCATGCACACATAAACTTGACTATTTCATTGGCATTTTACAAAACCATGTAAAACTACACTAATGCAAATATCTTTATAAATTTGATTTTTCAAGTTCATGAATTCTATCAAAGCCAAGCCAAATAGTCATATTCATATATTTGTATGTGCATGTAGCGAAAGTAACATTTCCTCAATAAATAAACAAGGGCCAAATTATAGCAAAAAAAAAGTAATTGAGATGATTAAAAATACCAAACAAGCTGTTTTCTTCTGTATCACCATGGGCCACCCCATAAGAAACCTCAGCCTCTCTTGCCTTACGCTTCTTCTTAATCATCAAACCCCTACCAGCACCAGCACCATGTTCGAGTGCGAGGCTATCTCCCCTGTCACCTTTTCTCTCCTCACGATCACTATCATCAGTGGAGAAGGTCTCATGAAACATGGGAATGCGTCTTACTCGACCTGAGGAGAGGGGTGGCACCACCACTGGTGCAGGCAGCAGCATTGGCGCTATCTGCCTGCCAGCTGCAAATGTATCAAAAACTGATCGGTTTGGCAGGAGGAAGTAAAACCTGTGAGGCATGCATAATTTTGGAGTTATTTAGACTTCTTTCCTAGTAGGTGTAGATCCATATAATACTAGGTTTTTTCTTGCCCCTTTTCCTAAGTTCTAATATGTGATTGATTTAGGATCCTGAGACTAGAACATGGCACCTAGATTTAGTGCTTTGTTTTGATTATGGTCTAATGCAAAGGATTTATTTACCAGAAGTGCTATTCAGCTTCCTTCCATGCTGAGGTTCTTTTACTAGGATCTGGTACCGTGATAGCTCCAGCAAGCACAACAAACAAACAGCAGGTACTGCCAAACTATTACAAATATATTAATAATTTCTAAGTTTTACCATGTTAGTTTACAGGTACAATTGCTCAGAGGAAGGAATTAGAAATGAACAGTTTGCTTTTTTTTCCTCTTTTTTTTTTTTTTATGCTTACAAGCATACTGGTATTGTTGATAAACTGCACTGGTAAATCTTTGTGCTTACTGTTAAAGACGTGAACGGTCCAGAATTCAGATAGTAAAGCGTATCCACATATAACTAGGTTTTTTGCTCCTTTTATCAAGTATTAGGAGAGCATTATAGCATAAGGTTGTAGCCACACACAAGTATGAGGAACAAAAAACAATGAAATATATGATCATCCGACAGCCCCAGACGAGTGACACAACCATTCAAACACCAAGCAGACACCAACTTAAGATTCTTAAGTGCGCAAAACAGCCCATTCTCATGCACAAGCACTATCCATGAACAGGGACTGCCAATAAAACCAATGCATTCATACTTGCTAATTTCTACCATCAGTGTGCAAATATTATTGATTAGTATACAGGTACAATTGATCATAGGAAGGAATTGGAACTTGCAACTGAAATTAGCACAAAATCAGATACAGGTTTTGCTCACAAAATGCACTGATACAGTTTTGTGCTTACTGTTAAATGCATGAAGGGTGCAGAATACAAATAGTATAGTATATCCATATATTACTAAGTTAGTTTGCTCCTTTTTCTACCGATTGGAATTAGCATCATACCATACTGTTGTAGCCACACACATGTATGAAGAACAAAAAACCAAGTAAATGCGTGATCTGACAGCCCAAGACAAGGCATTATACAACCTCTCAAACACCAACCAAAGACCAACAACGTAAGATTCTCATGTGCACAAAACAGCCAATTCTCAACTCTCCTAAGCTGAGATCCACCCAGTTCCCATAAACAGTTGTCTATAACAAAAACCAGTTAGTTCTTGACTAAGGTACTCAAGCTTCAACCAAGACAAAGTATCTCCACAATTACTTTGGTCACAACTTGAATATTTGTCGTAAACAATCAGACCAGTCTAGTAATCTCCTTTTTCTTTTACCTAAAATTGAAGGAATTGAAGGCCTCTAAGAAATTTTGTTATGTGATTATTTATTTTTCACTAAAATATTTCCTTAAACATCGTAATTTGAAAAGAGACATCTTTCAATTCATTATTAAATGTGGGAGAAATTTTATGAGATCCACAAAATGACTGGCCTAAAATGATACCACGAGATAAAGGGATGATTTGCCTTATGGTTGAAGCTGAGTGCCTCAGTAAAACCCTAATTGGGTTTCCTTCATAGAAGAGCTGCTTTAGGAACTAGATGGACGTACAACATGGGAAAGGCAAGAGGCCTTTTTTTAGCTTCCTAGAATTTGGGATGGAGCTTTTGCTTCCATTTCTACGTTTGTTTTCTTTTCTCTGTGTGTTGGACGACGGAGGAAGAAAGAGGCTAGCATCTGGAGCTCAAACCTCTTTGCTTGTATATTCTACTTAATTGTGCGGCACAACATGGAAAGGAAAACCCTAATTTGAACGGCTCAGATCAAGTGATAGAATTATAACACTGAAAGCCTAATTTGCTTGCATTCTATTAATTTTGCGGCGCAGACACTTGAAAGAGAACGCTGTCATGGAAATGGAAACTCAAATTTGGACGGCTCAAATCTAGTGATGAAATCATAAAACCGAAGCCCTTTTAAGGATGTCTGAGATGAGTGACCGAAGAAGTTGATCAAAAACCCAATTTGTACAGATCAGACTGAGCAGAACCACAATCCCTAATTTTTATAGCACAAGATAACCCATATGTCTAGCGATCCTAAAACACTGATATGGATGGGTTTGAGCAAACAATAAAAGCCAGCAAATTAAAATCCTTATTTTTGACAGCCCAAGACAACATAGAAAAGCAGCAAACCCGTAACCTTAGTCAGGATAGCTAGAAGAAACAAGAAAAAGACCAAACCAATAAATTTCCAATTTCCATAAACTAATTGTGAATGGCCCAATCCAATCGATCAATCATGACTGTTAGATCCTCCAAATCAAGGATTGCGACTCAGCCTCTACCTACCATCAGTGACATCAAAATTCATAAGCATACCTCTTATCACCAATCTGAAGGAGATCCTGGCTGTCAAGCTTGATAGGAGCACTGCCAGGCAAATAAAGCACATTCTCGACGGTGCACCCGTTCTTTCCAATGACCTCGAGGGCAAAACGCTTGCGAGGGAAGTCGTAAAATATGCGGGCATGGTGGCGTGAGATGTTCATGCCGCCACCAAGGCTTGCCAGGTCCACATCCACACTCGACTTCTTCGAGTTGCGGCCCAGAATTATGGAGTACTTCTGCATGTAGTACTCAAAATCCTCATCCTGTAACTTTGCAAATCCCACCTTCATCGCTTCATCACCGCCTGGCCCCACATTAGCTCCGGTTTTTGTCATGGTTAACTCTAATTTTAGAGGTTGGGGGTTGCCTGAAGAATGAGAATTAGAAAGAATGGTGTTTATATACCAATGCTATACCAAAAAAAAAAAAAAAAATGGAATTGAGTTGATACACGAAATAAATCCTCTTGGTATGTAACGAATTAGTAGTATCACATCAGAAAAATTAAAAAGGAAATTTGATGAGCAGACAAAACCCTTGTAAAACGAGAAATTTCCTGGAAGAAATTGAGGAGACTAGTAAGGAGATTAATAAGTGAATCGTTCTAATATGAAGGAAATAAAGAAAAACCTTGTAAAATTTCGTGGGAAAAATAGAGGGAGAAAACATAACAGCTCAAGAGATGAAACCCAGACAGTAATAAGTGAACTCTAATTGGGTTGGAGAAGGATGGGGTTTGCAAGCAATGCTTACCTGATTTGAGAGAAACGAAGAGGAATTTCAAGTTTCAACTACTCAAGTCTGAAGAAGAAGGGTTAGATTAAGAAGTTTATTAGAAATGAAATCAGGAGAAAGCCGAACTGCTCGTACAGTCGCACTCGACTTCGACAGTGTAGTACGCTAATCCCCGAATCATTGTTATTGGTACGGTCGGTTCCAGTTGGATTCGCCGAATCGTTGTTATCTTGTTCGGTCGGGTCCCAACTCCCAACTTCCAACTGGATTTACAGATAAAAGAAGATGTTATGCCGGACAGATTATACCATGACACCACGTTAAAGGATGGAAAATATGGAAAATATAGAATGTGGTAGTCTAACACATATGTTCCGTGATTTCGTTATTATTTTAGAAGTAACGGGTTCTAAAAAATAGTGTGTGGAGCAAGCAAATATTATCGAAGCACTAGTAATGCGGAGGAGACATGATATATGTCTCTATAAATTAATAGTCTTGACTAAAAAAATAAGGAAAATATAAATATATCTCATTTAATTGTATTTTACTAACTATCACTGTATCAAATAATTTTTTTTCATGTGTTCTATATTTTTAAATTTATATATATTAAATACACGTTAGAATTTATAAAGTACCCAAAATATAATGGTACGCGGTATAGATATTCTCTTAATACCTCTATATTTTTAATGACTACAATGTAAACATTTTTTACAAGTGTGTCAATTACTTCCATCTTCCCACTTTTTTTTCCCTTGTGATATGAATAAAAATTGCCATGTATATCGTCACCCTCCTCGTATCATGGCATGTAAGTGTGGATTTTATAAATTAGAAAAATCTCCTCATGGCGACTCTCTGGGCGATTTTCTGGGCGATCTCATCTCTCCCTCACATCTCAACCTTATCTTTCCATTAATCTGACCACTTTTTATTATTGAAAATTTTATTCTACACCCTCCTATATTCTTTCCTTTTTACGCTCCACAACTTTGTCCTTTTCCATTCTCTTTATAGTTTTACTCTCTCTCCACTTTCTTTAATCTATTACTCCCCTATTACAACCTATCCCTATCTTCACACTTCCAAAAATCCTAATCTTCAAAAAACACTTCCAAAAATCCAAAATAAAAAAAAAATATATATATATATATATATTACAATTTGTAAATTATCCTTACTGTTCTTAATCTCTCCACATTTCTTTACTCTATTACTCTTCTATTACAACCTATCCCTATCTTCACATTTCCAAAAATCCAAAAAATACTACAGTTCGTAAATTATGGACCCAGTCCCAATTCCCGCATACCCATTCCTCCAACAGCGCATCAGACGCAATCAGATCACGTTCGATGAATATGACATGGCAAACTCTATCCCCGCCGAACTTAGCCGCACAATCCTGGTGTCAACAACAAACCCCCATCTGCCATGGTCTGCAAATAGGATAAAACATTTCATTAGTTCAATTACTCACCGACCAGTAGAAGAAATTGAGGTATTCAGATGGTCACCATCACAAATTCTGGTCTTATTGCCAAATACAGTAAGCGCGTTCCGCATGATCCGCGATCACATGGACACAGCGGCAGACAATGGATTGGCCATATCTCTATTTAGAGATCCGAATTTGGGTTTTCCATACACGACATATCTGGTGCGCATCAGTATTCATAATTTTCCTATGAGATTATGGGAGGATTTGTGTCTTAGAAAATCTGTTTCTACATTTGGAAAAATTCTTTCAATAGTATACCCAGGAAATTTCCAAAAGGAACGATCAGTTCTTAGACTTTGGATAAACAACCGAGACCCATTTGCAATTCCTGAAGAGATGTTATATAATTATGAGACAAGATGGACTATATGCCCAATCACCATTGACGAATGGTGCCCAAACGGATGGGAAATACCCCCAGAAGACCTACCGCTAAACCAAGGGGACATGCCGGCTGAGGATAGATTATTTGCCATTCACCAACGCAACTTAGCACGGCGATTTGGACCTCTAGAAATCCATCCACAGCAGCAAGGGGTCGCCGGAGCAGAACAAGACATGCAGCAGGGAGAGGAAATTGGATCTCAAGCCAATCCAATCGATTTAGTCCACGAAGCCTCTGGTGAACCAGGTCCACATGGTCCAATACAGAATGCTCCAATAGATGCGTTAGAAAACACATCTACTGGATCGCATCCCTTCATGCCACCAGGTTTGACACCGTCATATTCAGATCACAACCTATCAGGTTCGCACCCTTTCGCGTCTATTGATTCCCAATATAAACAGAACACTACTTGTAAATTAAAGACACGCTCCCATAATTACAAACACAGAAACCCAACCCATCTGCCTATTAAAATTTCGAATACAAAACAAAATATCCCACTTGTATTTTTAAACGGCAGAGAATTCAAAGAAAAAGTACAAAAAGTTTCCCTACCTATTTCTTGCTCTAAAAATCTCATCCAAACAAATTTACACTCCATACTTGGCCCGGTTCCTAACCTATCGACTCATTTTGAAATGACAAACCCAAACGATCTGATAAATAAATTTGCAGATTTATCATCATCAGGAATCAGAAGGGGACCTCCAATCCAATTAAGGAGAGAGGAAAACCAGACAACTGACTGGACATTACAAGGTATTTTACGAGTTGTTACAGATCGACCCATAGACATTCACAGATTACGCAACTCTATGATAGAGGCTTGGAGAGTTGATCGCTTGACTGCAATTTCAGAAACTACTATTCGCAATACCTTCAAGGTGACTTTTATCTCTAGAGAGGACCTCATGAAGGCACTAAACAGAGGAATACTCAACTTCAGAGGGGACGCGGTTGTTTTTCGACGCTTTTTAAATGAAAATGATATGCATAACCGTCAAGTAGCATTTATGGAAACATGGGTGCAACTTCACAACGTGCCACAAGGAATCTCCATATCAGGTATAAATAATATATCTCAAGCTATTGGTATTCCTATATCAGATGCAAGGCCAACTATAAATGCAGGTATTAGCTACTATAGGCAAAGGATTAGAATGAAAATAGACCAAACATTATTCCAGGAAATGCCATTATTACACCCAGATTTAGGAGAGGTTAATATAACATTAATTTATGAACATATAGAAAAAATTTGTAAAAACTGTGGATTGATCAGTCATGATATATACGACTGCCCTAGTCGTACAAACCAATTAAGAGAGGCTGCAGAACTCGTTGAATCACAAAATTCTTTTGGATCAGGTTCTTGTGAAGATCTCTCTCAAGTTCAAAGCACAGAACAAGGGTTAGTGTTAACCCCATCCTCATCAACTCAGACTCTCAACTTACCAAATACTCCAGCGAATAAAGATAAAGGGAAACAGAAAATGGAGGAACCCAACTCAAGCAAAAAATCAACCAAACTAATTCGGCCAAGATCAAGAACATTAACTATTGGTTCAAGAGAAACCATGCAAAAGGATTCTAGTTCTAACAAAAGAGGATCACATAGCAACTCCCTCGCATTAGAACCTTCCTCTTCCAAGGATGAGATCTCAGGACAACCAAATCCGAAACGGGTGAAGGAGGCGAATAATACTTCGCCTCCTAAACCCATATGAGTATTATGGGATGGAACTGCCGCGGTATTGGAGGGCCGCGGAAACAACAGTTCATTAGAGATCTCCTCCTTTCTACTCATGCCGATCTACTTTTCCTTTCAGAAACTAAAGCTTCTTCAGATCGGATGAGCTCATTCCTACCAACCTTGACTCTTCCTAACCATGTCTTCTCGGCTGCCACTGGACTTTCTGGAGGTATTGCTTTATGTTGGTCTAATAATATTAATATTCAAATTTTAGAAGTAACTAAATCCATCATTTGGGCTAAAGTAATCCCAATCACACTACAGCCATGGTATCTGATTGGGATATATGGAGACCCAACTAGGAAAATGAATAAAAAATTTCGCCAATATATCCAACAAATCTTGTTGTTAAACACTCCCACTTGTATTACTGGTGATTTTAATGCTATAAGCTCTACAAATGATAAATATGGAGGAAATAAGTTATTGAAATCAGATGATATCGATTTTACTAATTTTATACATGAATCGGGTCTTATTGATCTAGATTTCTCAGGGCCTGCCTATACTTGGATTGGACGCCAAAATACATCCAAACCAATCTACGAGAGACTTGACAGATTTCTAGTTACCCCGACATGGCTTGATATATTTCCCAACACCAAGGTAAAACATTTACCGAGAATTCACAGTGATCACTGTCCTATTCTACTTAAAACTGATGGTTTTAAACAAAGATGCAAACCTTTTAGAATTGAACATTGCTGGCTATATGAACAGGACTTTAGTTCACTATGCACCACTACTTGGGTCAACTCTCAGGCCAAAACATGGGATACAAAGCTCTCAACTCTCACAAAGACCATTAAACAATGGGTTAGATGTAGACCAAGCCCTCAACAGCTCATTAAGAACATAGACAAACAAATATTGGATCTGCAATGTCAACACCCACTTGATCAAGACGTAGAAAAAGAAAAACAGCTATTTCAAGAAAGATGTCATGCAGAAACACTAAACAACGAATACTGGAAGCAGAGATCTAGGATCAAGTGGGCGGAAGAAGGAGATAAAAACACAAGATTTTTTCATACAGTAGCAACTATTAGAAGAAGACGTAACAACATTGTGGAATTAGAATCTACTGATGGTAAGATCCTTACATCAGATTCAGACATCAAAAAAGAATTTATTCATTATTACAAAGGGATATACACAGAACCTACAGACAAAACCCCACACATCAATCTGTTTAGTAATTTTATTGAACATATTGATAAGATCCCCGGAAAAAAACTAACTCGTACCAACCAGATCCACTTAACCACAATTCCAACAAAAGAGGAAGTTCACCATACACTATTCTCAATGTCCCCACATAGTGCACCAGGACCAGATGGAATAACAGCTAAATTTCTTCAACACCTATGGGGTACAATCGGAGAAACACTAACTCAAGCAATTGTTGATTGTTTTATTTCCAAACAAGTCCCTACAGATTGGCTTAAATGTCGCATGATCTTACTTAAGAAAAAAGAGAATTCAAAAAATGCTTCTGAATATAGACCCATTAGTATTGGAAATATTGTTTATAGATTGCTTATGCGTTTGATAGCCTCAAGATTGAAACCATACATGTGTGAACTAATTTCAGAAAACCAAACAGCCTTTATCAAAGGCCGCAATATCACAGATAGTATTCATATGGTTCGAGAAGTGATGCATTCCTTTCAATCACTCCGATACCAAGACAAAAACTACCTTTTAAAAGCGGACATAACTAAAGCTTTTGATACAGTCAGATGGACTTATTTAGGAGTTTTTTCTGAAATACCTAAACTTTCCAAAAGAATTGTGGGACCTAATTCTACACTGCTTATCTAATAGTGCAATAACAATAGATATTAATGGAACAGGAAATAAAGGGAGTTTCATTCGCCCTAGCAGAGGATTGAGACAAGGATGCCCTCTCTCACCATTACTCTTTGCCCTATCTATGGAAGGCCTATCCCGACTAATTGATTGGAATCTAAAACAAGGACACATTACAGGTATTAGACTAACTCCTAACTCTTCTCCAATCACTCATGTTCTTTACGCAGATGACGTTCTTTTATTTGGAAGCACTAATGACCTAGATATCTCAAATTGGCTAAGTTTAATTTCGGAATTTTCAACACTCTCAGGCCTACAGGTTAACCCTCACAAATCTAATTTATGGTTTAGCAACCAATGCTCCGCACTGGAGAAAAACAAAATAGTACAACACTGGCAAGCTAAAAAGGGAGAAGATATAGATTCATACCTTGGAGTATCCCTTGCCCAACCCCCTACATACAATACAATCACATCAAAATTAATTTTACAAAAATTACAACAGAAACTTGGGGGTTGGAAGAGGGATCTCCTATCGCATGCAGGAAGGTTGACCTTGATCAAAGCCACGTTGTCCTCGATACCAGTACATTTTTTCTCCATTTCCCTATTTAACAAATCAATGATTAGTTCTATCAACAGGATCTTTAGACAATTTTTTTGGGGAAAATCACAAAATAGATTCATAAATCCTATAGCTTGGTCAAAGACTACAAAACCATTTGAAGAAGGAGGATTATCCATTAAAGATCTAACCTTATTTAACCAAGCTTTGATGCTTAAAAACGTATGGGCAATGGCATCTAATAAACAAGTAATATGGGTTGAACAATTTAACAGTAAATATTGCAAAGAAAAAGGAATTTGGGGAACCTCAACCACAGCTGGTGGTAGCCAACTTTGGAAAGACATCCAACATTTGAAACAGTTTTTTAAAAATGATATCTTTTGGGATGTACAAACCGGCTCTTCAATACAAGCACATAATCAACCTTGGTTTAATAGTTGGGATAAGAAAACCCGTACCTTAAAATCACAAACTCACTCCATATCATCAATCTATAACCTTGAAGAAGATAGATGGGATCAACAGCAACTCTCTCTCTTGTTTAATTCTAAACAATGCAAAACAATTATTAGAACAGCTGCTAAACCAAAACATATGTCTTCAGTTCCTGACAGATTAATTTGGAAGGCTTCAAAAAGTGGTAACTACACAACTAAGGAAGGGTACAAACAACTACAAAATCAAGTAAGTCTACCTTTATCTAGATTCCAATTTAACTGGTCAAAGTTTTGGAAAAATAAACACATTTTACCAAGAGTAAAGATTTTCATCTGGAGAGCATTCTATGATGGTCTTATCACAGGTCATAAATTACAGAAATTCTATCCCTTATACAAAAGTCATTGCTCAATTTGTGGATATAATGATGACTCCATTACCCATATCCTATTTAATTGTCCTTTCTCTAGATCAGTACTTTTCCTCAGCTCATTATCAATAAAAACAGACAACTTACCCCAATCCTTTCCCTTAGCTATCAACATGCTTGCTGAAAATTTAAACTCAAATGATTTTTTCCTACTTTGTTCAATTCTGTGGTTCACATGGAAAGCAAGAAATTCTTTTCTGTTTAAAGCTAAACCACTAAACCACAATCAAATTTTATTTGAAGCAAATAATACTAGGCCAAATAGAGTAAAAGAAAATATCAACTCAAAAAACACACACAAGAAGGTCATAACGATAATACCTGCAGATTCCAATGTTATTATTATTGATGCTTCCTGGATTCAAACAAAATCTTCAGGTTTGGCCGCAATATGCTACAACAACAAAGATGACCTTATCTGGACTCTGACAGAAGCAGTCATAGCTTACTCCCCCTTTCATGCTGAAGCAAAAGCACTCCTGATGACTCTCAAACATCTACAAAGCAAAACAAATCAGATGCGCCAACACAACTTAATACTATCTGACTGTAAGTTACTTATTACCAGTATTAACACAAAAGATCACACAATATTACCTTGTTGGAGGAGTCTTGACACAACACTAGAAATTGGCTCTATCTTAGACAACTGCTCAGAATTTGTCACAGTCAGTTATGCACCTAGACATCAAATAATGACAGCAGATCTATTAGCGAAAAATGTAAGAAAAAGCTCTCAAACAATGAAAACTCACAACTCTACCTCTCAATCGATATTCAACAGAATACAAAGACTAGATCCAACTCAGTTTCAAAGAACAGTAGAAAGGCAAGATAACTTATCTGTTGAACGATCTGTTGGAAGCTTGGTTGTGTCATCTGGAGAATTCAGCGACGACAGAAGAACACATACTGCACCTCAGACGCAGCAAACTGTCAAACCATGCTCCCATGAAACCAGCTCAACTAAGAGAAGTAATCTCCGATTTACTTCAGATCTTGAGTTGAAAGACAGATCAGTGAGAGTGGAATTTGCGCTAGAAAGCAGATCGCATGGAACAGAAGTAACAGAGGTTGGCTTCCATCACCAATCAAACGTTGGCTCAAAACTAGAAAAAGAAAAAAAGAGGTTAGCTTGCAAAAACAAAAACAAATCAATTACAAAAATCACACACAAGAAAGTAAACATATCTCTGATAGCAGGCGAGCCGAGAAGATCGAGCAACAGTCAATCAGAGAACGTGGCCGCTCAGAATTTTTCAGCTGAAGAAACAGAAGAGGAATCGGAAGAAACAGAAATAGAGGTGGAAGAAGTCAGATTAGAGGAAGAGTTACAGGTGTTCATGGCTAGATCGAAAGGAAAAGTGCTATTGATCGGAGGGATTAATGAATCTGAGAAAGGTTTGCATCAGGAAGAAGAAGACGGGCGATTAGGTCGAAGCGAATCGCGCCGCAGGAAGAGATAAGAAATGGGTTAGGGTTTCACGGAGACCCCTCTGTCTCCTGCTTTTATTAGGAAGAAAAATTCACCGAACCCCCTAGAAAATTTTTATTTTTATTTTCTTTTTCTTTTTCTTTTCTTATTAATATATTTTACATATGCTGATTGATGTAATTTAAGACAAAATTATTAAAGTAACTAGGTTTGATGTAATTTAGGACATAATTATTTAGGATGGATGATTGTTGTAATTAGGTTTCATATAGTTATTTGATACTTATTAAAATAAATCTTAGTTATAGTATTAGATTGGTTATGGATTATGTAATTAACTTTGTAATATTTTATCTTTGATTAATAAAATAAGCCTATGGGCCTTTTACCTCAAAAAAAAATCGGATATATAATTTCGTCATGTCCACATTATAACTATATAAATTTGCTGTGTCGTGCGATGCACGTGAGGAGGCTTTTTACTGTAGTTAGTACAGTAACGCATCCCAGCCATCTGTTGCTCTTCGCTTGATCGTGTCCGTTCATTTGCAACACCAAACGCGGAACCCCCCTCCTCCCCTTCTCGCACGCACAACCTCAGCCGAAAGAAACCCAGTTCCTCTCTCCCTTTCTGATCGCCTCACTCATCGCTCTCTCCTTTCTCACTCGCTCCAGCCAAGGATCCCACCTCCAACCTTCCTCCTCTCTTCTCCGCTGTCGCTTCCCCATCTCTTGGTCTATCTTTACTCCCGTACCACAATTCCTACAGAAACTTTGTGCTCTCTCTCAACCTCTTTCTTTCAGCCTAACAATCCAATCCGATCCATTTGTTAATGGAGAGGTTGTTCGAGGCATGGGAGGAGGTGCAGCGGCATGGCCAAAGCTTGATGGATTGGGTCGCACTAGGAGTCATAGTTCTTCCCTTTCCTCGTTCGTGCGCACGCCTGTCTCGGTTTGCGACAGACCTTCATTCCGTCTCTTCTTCTCTGATCCTTCTCGATGCCTCTCCTAATCTCTTCCTCCCGCACAACAAACTGAAAAGAAAAAAAATAAGGAGAATGGGGGGAGAAAGCAGGTCGTTCCCAGATGCACAGATCAGCATTTTGAGCACCATTTTGCAGAGGTCCCAATCTCTTCTATCAATTCTTATTCCTTTAAACTTTTTGTGGTGTTCTCTTCGTTTCTCCCTTTCCTAATTTTTCTTTTATTTTTTTGGTATTTGTGCTAATTTTAGTCTGCATCTTGATTTTCTCACATGGATATGGTGATTTCCTAATTTCCCCTTTTTCAGGCTGGCTCATCTGCCACTGTTAGCGCTATGAATATACTAATTTTTGTGCTATGTGAAATCACTGGCAATGTTAGTGGCTCAATTGCAAGGCAGAATCATTAGCAAAACAGTAAAAGGTAAGCTTGCAAAGTGTTAGCATCTCCATGTTAAGGTTAAAAGTATAGCATGGTATAGATAACTTATCTTCTAAACCATGTTTCTCATTATTTTTTTTGTCAGTGATTATTATTTACATCTTTTTAATTTTTTATAGGTTCATATGTGCATTGGGCCTGATTTCTTTCGGAAGTATTTGCTGGTAGAAGGTACTGGCATGTTTTATAAGAATTTCTTTACCAACGTTCATCATGGTCGTGGCATCTGCTTTTCTTTAGCAACATCAGAGCAGTAAGAATTTGTGCAAAGTAGTCAATGTGAGAAAATCGAGTGTTGTGTTGTTGGATGATAAGATATACCCTAATGAATTGAATTTAGTTGTTTTGCTTCTCAACAATTCATATATTTTTTTGGATATGCAAAAAACTGCCACGTGCAAGTCACACACTGATTCTTTTTAATTCTTATGATTCTTTTTGTCTTTTGAACTTGAAATTGCTTAGAAGAAAACGAGGGGATCAAGTCTATGAGTATTTTCTCTAAAGGAGCCATTTGTGCTCCTCTGTCGCTTGATTTGGTATGTCAATACATTTTATTTTCTGACAAAAAAAAATTGTTTATCTACAAATAATCTTATAGCTGTATTTACAAATGCTGTTACAGTAACTATATTTTGAATTATTCTACAACTTAGGGTGGTTGGAGAAAGGAAGATGAATGGTTTGATTTTCCAATATTTTATACACTTATGCATGTTGTTAGGTCAAGTTTTAACATTTACAAGTAAGAAGGACAAGATACAAACTACAGAAAAAGTAGAATACATTTGTAGTACAAGGATAAGGTATCTTCCAAGATGGTAATAAAATATGAGTATGTTGATTTATAACTACATGTCTTTTTCTCCTTATCCTTTTCATCTCTTTCACCCAATGCACGTCCAAAGATCATGTAGGATTCATGCTGCTGCTTTCCATCATATCTTCACAGCCTCTATGCTGACTTTGCTAAATAGGTTCTACAAATTAATTCCTCCTTTTATTCTTTCGGCTAACTCTTGATTTGGGTCTCTTTTTCTACAATCTTTCCCTCTTAGTATTTTTATCGATGTGCTTTCTGTATTTGGTCTTTCCAGTTACTTCTGTACATAGTGATTGCTTAGTGATTAATGTGACATACTTGGTTCCATCACAAGGTAATCTATACATTGCTAATATTTATTTTAGGCAGTGCTTTTATGAATTTAATAGCTGGCAAAAGTATTGCTTTACTTTTTCAAAAAATAAATTGAAAAAACTAGGGTAAAAAAAAATCTAATTGGCTGGCTTTATACGATTGTTTATTGATTGGACCGAAGAAATCTATAACCCCTTCATTTCTCTAATCTTTCTTTAGAAGTTTAAAGTATCATTAGATACCTGTTTAATCGAGGTTCCTTTGTATGGTAAAAAAAATATACATGGCAGTATACAAACACTTCATACTTTTATGTTAGAATGAATAAATAATAAAATATATCTCAAATAAACATTTACGATTTGTATTAACTCTTTAGATCATGGATATTAAATTATATATCTTTCAAATCATCAACAACTTATTGCACTTCCCAGGTTCAGTTCAGTCCTGGTAGCCATGATGTCCATTGAAAGGCCGCCACCAAATTAATTCGGAACAGTTGTTGTGAATGGAGCAGGTAAGTTGGAGGGGAAGGGAGAGAGAGAGAGGACTACAGTCAGAGGAGCCTTTAAAGAAATTAACAAAAATGAAGAATGAGTTGTTTTGCTGCTACAACTAAATAATGTTTGGAGTTCTTTTAAAAATCTATATATAATTTCGTAATCAGCTTAATAGTTTCATACATAGTCACTTAATTTTGTATGTCACATATAACATATATGCTAAACTGTATAGGTTCGGAACACAAAAGATACAAAAGGGTGTTAGTGCTTCATGAAGTAATGAGCAATTTCCAGTTATAGCCCTTGAAAGTTTTAATAGCTTTTTGTAACAATTTTTTAAATTGCTCATGCATATTGTTATTGTTTCTTTGACAATTTCTATTGGAACTTGGAGAACTCTGATGCAAAGTTAGGAAAAGCACATGGCTTGCTGTATGAAAATACTGGAATCGTGTCGTACAAAAAAGGCAAGGGAAAAAAATAAGATGCATGAGTATTTTTTTTCTTTCTTGCCGAAAGTATAAATCAAATGCTTTCTTTTTTGGTGATTTTTTTATTGAGCATTTCATTGGAAGTTCTTTATTTAGGTTTAATACATTATGATAGATGAGGAAATAGTTGGGTGCTATGCCTTTGACAATGTGGACGAATCATAGATATCATATGTGATTAACAATATAGTATTGACAATAATTTTTACTGTAGTATTGTTATAATAGAGATGGATCGCGCAACGCGCGATATTAGCACTAGTTTCAAATTAAACCTTAATATTTCTCCAGGGAAAACAGAAAATCTATTCACATAATTTTTAAAAAATATATATCGATAGAAACAATTTACAAATTTAAATTATTTCTTCATATGTTTTTTCGAAAGAAATAACTAAAAGAAACAATAAATTTTTAGACCTCTTAATACAAATATCCTTTTTGTACCAATTCTGATACGAAATATTAGTTCAGACTGATGATTTTGCAATATTTTACTTAAAAAAAAGTATTAATGTTTTTTTGAAAGGAAAGTATTATCTTACAATTAAGGTAAAAGCCTTCTCATTTAATGCTTTTAAGGAGATTTATTTTCCGAATAAATTATATACTCTGTTGGGATAGTGGTCCGGTTCATTTGTACCTATCTATTAGTCCCACATTGAAAACTTATAATAACTGAATTTTCTAAAGACTATAAAATAAAGCTCCATCGATTACTCAATTTATACCTGGCATTTTCTTATGAATATGTTTCCACTCCATAATCAATGATCTTCAAAAATATTTATTTTTATAGTCCTTCATGGATGCCTCTTCGTTTGAACGGTCAAGGAAATTCGGAGATATTAAAGGTACTTTATTTTTAACTTCTCTTTTTTACTTAGCTTTTAATTTTCAACATTTCGTTAATTAGAATATAAGATTCTGTAGTTTTTTTTTAGTACATTTAGTAATTTGTGTGCTGTGGCATGATTCAAGAATATTTTATTTTATTTTGCCTTTTGATAAGAGTAAGGAATTTTCTAGCATTGCTCTGGCTTTTTTTTTTTTTTTTCCTTTGGTAAGAGTAAGGAATTTTCTAGCTTCGTCCTTATCATCAAAATACAAAAATAAAAAAGAAAACAATCAAAGCTCTTAGTGACTTAGCACAGTTCGATTCAAAATAATCGTAAAAATGCTAAACAAACGTGTGAAAAGGGAAAAAAACGAACCGGAACCTGATATAGAAAAAAAAAAAAAAAAAAAAACTAGAAAGGTCATGAATATAATCTATAATTTTTTTTTCTTCCCAAATGATACTTCCAACCTAAAATGCAACATAAAAGCATTTATAGCGAAATTTACAGATACGCAGATTAAAAAATTCCATTAAATAATAATCGTAATAACAACATAATTTGTATTCATAAAAAATATAACATGGAAACTAAAAAAAATATTGTATCCGTTAAATGATATTTGAGATCAATTTTAAAAAAAAATGATATGTGAGATCACAAACAGTTCAGGAGCTGGAAAAATTTTAATAGGTGTCATTAAAATTTAATAATTAAATTCATAATAATATTAATAGAAATTAACATGAAAAAAATAAGAATTTTTAAGTATTGTGTTAAACAATAAAATTATATTTATAGTTTGATGGGTTCAAATGTATACTTTCATATGAATACAGTCTCTTTAACCACAAAATACATACAAAAATATTGGATTGAAAAAAAAATAGTGGTGACATTGCACATCTTTTGGTGCACTTAGATCCGTCATTGATTGCAAACATCGCACTTAGATCCATTACCGATCACAAACATCGCACTTTAGTAGTGGATCTAGGAAAAATATTTAGGTGGGATTGGGTTTATAAGAACATTTGATCAACATAAGTTCATCATATATCCATCTCATACAATGGACCTTTGAGTGCTCCAATGGTAGAAAAAATTAGCTGGAGCTAAGGTGGACTCCATGGGCTCGACGGCATTAGGTAGGGCTCTAGCCCCACCCGCCCCATGGTAGATTTGTCCCTGTCGCACTTAGATCCGTCACTGATCGCAAACGATATTTGCGATCCCGCATACAACATATTAGTATTTATAAAGAATTATAGACATGCAAATCAAAACTGAAAATTGCATTTTAATTAAGATTCCTTACTTAAACTTTATTTCAAGTGTGAATCTCCACTCATGAATTTCCATTTTCATTTTTAAAAGAAATCACAAATGGAACTTATTTGTCAAACAAAGATCAATCCTTAAAGGTGAAAATGCTAAAATATATAAATAAACGTTTTTTTTTTCTAAACTATTTCGGCCTGTCAAAGAACATAAGAGTCCAAATATCACCATCGTGGTCCAAATATTACAAACTAAATTGTTTTCAACACAAAATCAAGATGGCAAAAATAGGTCCGATTACTATGAAGTAAATCAACCGGATCCACCTCATACACCACAAATTGGATATCGATTTACGGTAATTCGCCTATGGACCAAATAATTGAGCCATTTTGGTCTCTCTAACGATCGAAACTGTCTATTTTAATCATGCAACAATAATCGATCTGAACAATAAAAAACAATTTACAAGAGATTAACTCTAGTATTTGCTCATGTTTGCATTGTTTGCTATGTTTCAGGTAGTTGCTGCCCGACTCTCTGAAACTTTATACTCTTTCCCTCTCTTTCAGTCTTTCTCCACTCACCATTTGGCAGCCGACTCGTCACGCCTCCCAGCAAGTACCACAGGTGAGGTGCAACAAAATTGAGAGGGGCACCCAAGGATGGAGATCTCCAAAGATGTAGGGCCTCCGCTCTCTCTATTTAGCAGGCGTCTCATCACATTCGGAGGTTGTGAATCTTGATAGACTGATCAAAATAGAAAGACACATCCGGATGTTGCGAATCTCTATTGACATAGGAACAAAGGCTTGTACATGACGTGAAGACGTGAAGTCTTAAGTGTAGCTAGATCGGCAACCCGAAAGTATTTATCCGAACTCCATTATCAAATTTGTATCTATTTTTCTCACTCAATTTGCTTTTTTTTTTTTTTTTTTTTTTTTTGTTATGTGCGTTTATAATTGTATTCCAATTTGGTTGCTTAATTGGTGCGATTGATTTAAGAATTAGGAATTTAATCCAAAATGTTCCAAACTTACGTCTTTATTCTATTCACCCTCCTCGAGCTACTTGCAGGGTGTTTGTGGATGCATGAGAATATAGAATTTGATTTGGGTGAATAAATAAGTAATATAACTTATTTGCAAATAAGGAATGCCGTTTGGAGTCTCCCTCACAAGTCTTTCGATGTAATTATGCCCACCAGAGCTTGAATTTAAAATTCTTTTTGATTCAATCGAGCAGCTGGGAATTGATTTGGACACTCGCTAAGTTAGTCCAAACACTCCTTAAGACGAATATACCCCTACGCATTTAAATAAATATAATTACAGAGCTTACCATTTGTGACAAACAGCCATGACTACAATCAATTGGGAAAAGAAAAAAGAAAAAAGAAAAAAAAAACAATCAAACGAACAAAAAGCAAAAAAATCACCGGTCCTCGAGAGGTCTCAAAATTTAATTAATTTCTAAATTTTATTTCCAATGTCCGATATTTTTCTAAATAGATTCATGAATTTCATATTATTAGTGGATGCAAATAAATAAGTTAATCTAGATTTTGAAGATTTAGTCTCGTACAATGTTTGAGATTTGGAGAACTTGAATAACCGATTATATACTGAGTCTATTTTCGAAGATTTCTAAAGTGGTTGATCATTTTGAAAAGTTTTGTGGAGTGAGGTGTTGAGAAAGAGAGAGGAAATAGATGATTTACCGAAAGTGTTCGAATAAAAGGGTAAATTTTGTCATTTAAAAAAATACTAGGGTGCTCGAACTAAGCGGTGGGGTGTCCAAATCAATTCCCCGAGCAGCTTATGCCATTATAGTTAGATTCCAAATCAACCCAATTTTTATAGAAAATGTATAATTAATTACCTAAAATAGATATCTCTTTCTCTCTTTTTTTTTTTCCGTTCAAACTGAGCTCTAGCAATCCCAAACGATAATTTATAAACTAATTATGCATTTTTTGTAAATAACCAACAATGACCTAAAAATGTAGAAAACAAAGATCCAAAACTAAATATCCATAAATATGTTAAGAAATATATATAGGTAGTGGTTAATTACAGATTACCTTTTTTTTTTCCCCTCTAGAAGGGATGCATGAAAGCCTAGTAAATTTTATTGTTACTAAAGAAAAATGGAGTACAAGATTAAACCTAATAAATTATTTTGTTAGTTAAGAAAAATAAACTACAAGATTAAAGGCCAAGGCGGAAAGTGAGTAACAAGCAATTGTTTGTTAACCATGTCTATAAACCGTATAAAATATATTAAAATCCAAGTAAAACGATGTAGTGTGTCAATATCGAAATATTGATTATGCAATTTTTTATTTATCTTAGATGTTGATTTTTATTTTAATTAATAACAATAATTATAGTATACTTCTAACATCATCATACTAGGAAGATAACGGTGGTCAATAAGTTCTTATATTTTGGATAAATTGTGGCTGACTCGGAAACGACTATCGTTTTCTCTTTTTTTTTGGTAATAACAAACATTGTTTGGATATATGTTGAGAATAATAATGGAAAGAATGTTTGAAGTGATGATTTATTTGTGAATTGTTTTTTCCGCCTTTTAAAAAAATAATTACTGTACCTGTCATATGAACTGACTCAAACTGGATTGAAATCTTGCTTTCTAACAGGTCAAGCTTGAGTTCTATATAAATCAATTATTTAAGGCTTTTTATATTATTTAATAAAAGTAAAAAAATTAATATTTTTGAGATTATATATATTTTATTTTATTTTTATTGATTTTATTTATAATAAATTCTGGAGAAACTTTGTCCTAATTTAAGGAAAAAGGAATGTAGTTGTTGCTTGACTCTGGAGTGCTTAAGCAATTCCCGCATGCAGTTGTTGATTGACTTATTGTCCCTATTAGCAACTCCGCCTAATTATTAATTTCGATTTACGACTCAATTCGGCCCGTTCAAATGAAATTATTAGCCCATTGTTTCGTTGGTCCCAATCGAATCAGGTAATATATCCTACCCGATCCGACTAAAGAAGCCTTGCAAATAATGAAAGACAGCAACATCTTTTGAGACTTTGACCATTGTAGCGGATCTGGACAACTTGCCCGTCTCCCAGAAAAAAAAAATCCAAACCCGAAATCATTTGTCTTCAACATATCGTGTCAATTCTTCTCCCTCTCCCTCAGATCCAAAACAAACTAAAAAAATTTCATTAATTACTTCTCAAATGCAATAATTGCACTTCGAAGACGAAGACTAGAAAGGATGTAGAATCAGTAAATAATGATGCACTGGATGTGTCCAGTAAGGACGAAACAGGAGATAATGTGTGATGTATTAATGAGTTCTGTTAATCTGTTAGAATGGCATTCTTGTAATAATTAGGAAGTGTGCTGTCTATATATATGTACTCTCTTGTAATGTTGTAATCCAATTGAGCTTAATAAAAAGTTATTCTCATCTTCTTTAGCCTCTTTATTAAATTTCCTTATATGGTATCAGACGCCATTACTGAGCTCAAGCTCTAAATCGATCCCAATCTTAGCTTCCTCTGAATTCATCCAACGATGTCAGAAAGCGATAATCTCACCAATCCCTTCTCCACTCTTCAATCTAGAGATCTTCCATTACAATTCACCCATCAAATCAAGATCAATCTTGATTCTGACAACTTTCTCCTGTGGAAATCACAAGTGGTACCTGTTCTGAAAGGACATGGACTGATGCATTTCATAGATGGCTCTAAACCAACACCAGCTGAGTTCATCTCCGACATCAATGGAACTCGCATACCCAATCCCCATCATGACCTCTGGGAAAGGCAAGACCAATTAATCTTGGCCTAGTTCTTTAACTCAATCTCCACTACGATTCTTGCTCAAGTGGTGAATTGCACAACCTCAGCCCAATTGTGGAAAAGTGTGAATCAAATCTACAATTCTCAATCCATGGCCAAGATTCTTGATCTCAAACTGCGATTGCAAACGATTAAGAAAGGAGCAGATACTTGTGCCCAATTCTTGCAGAAAGTCCATGAAATTGCAGATCGCTTGCGCAACATTGGCTCTCCAATCACTGATCAAGATCTTGTGTCTTACACTCTCCATGGCCTTGGTAGTGACTATGAACAATTTGTCACTGCAATCTCTATGCGTGCTGGTGAAACCACCATGCTTGATTTGCAAAGTCTTATTCTTGCTCATGAAGCCAGACAACAATCTTCAGTTCAAATTACTGCCTTGACAGTAAATCAGAATCAATCAAAACCAGTCCCTACCACTGCAACTGAGGCACTTTATGCTGGTACCACCTCTAATCAGAATCATGACAAGTCATATCAGCAACAACAAG